>CM053791.1:571765347-573177847 GCA_028749045.1 Cupressus sempervirens
ATCAAAAGCATATATTATTGTGTCAAAATAATGGCTTGGAATACATGTTACATTCCTAAATTTATAAGAAATCATCTCCTCAATTTTTTTGAGAGTGAGAGATCTCTTCATGCAAATATATGCTTAAAACTAATAAAACAAATCTAATTATGTAAAAACTAATTCTCTAAATGGTGCTAAGTAGGACTCCACCCTTGTTTATATAAATTAATGGGTGCATGAGCCTTTACATGTCTTAAAACAAAGAATGAAACAATAGATAATAAGAAAGAAGCTACAAGAGGGTCTAAGAGTCACTGGAAGCTCTAGAAATGGAAGCTTGATCTTCTCTAAGCATTTGTAGGATTTAAACTATCATCAGAATACATTTCCAGTGCATGGAAAGCTCTAAATTTGGAACTAGCAATTAACTGTCGGCACACCTCTAGAATAGCGCACCTTGCACACCTTGTGCACCTTGATGAAATTTGTAAAAGGTGCTCAATTCACCCAAAAGTCAATGTTCTCAGTTTTGAAAATGGTTTCTGGGTTTTTCTCAGATGAGGTTTTGGAGCACTCTAGTGTCTTTATTTAGCCCTTTTTGATGATTTACACCCTTTTTATAGCCAAATTTTTTCATAAATTTGAACTCCTACTTGTTCTATCTGAAATCCCAAGGCACCTGTGTTGAATCTTGTCATTAATAGCTACATAAGATGAGGAACCTATTTTAGTTCATGTTTCCAACCTTTGTATCTTTTATCTTTATTACAAATTCATGAATCAAAACTTATGTGTGACTCCTTTGAAGGTGAAGGTTACTAGCTTAGGTTAGATCTCTATTGTTGTTGATAATGAAGATGCTATGATAATCTGTGCACATGCGTGTTATGCGCCACACCTTTGTGATATGCACATCTTTATGCACTGTGAAGTCTATTCCTTGATTTTTTCTTCTCTTTGACTGCCTGATCCTTCCTGGTCAGAGACCAAGTGATCCAAATTATCCAAAATGATCAAATTTTTGAAAATTTTCATATTTTTTAAACAAGATTTTCTAGGCATTTTTAATTGACTTTTTCAGAGGTCTTCTACTCAGAATTTCAAGTTGAAACTTTCATTGGTCCTTAAAATTGGGTAGTTGAAGGCTCACTATTTTAGGGACTAAAATTAGATTTTTAGTTCTTCTTTCCAAAGGTGTAAAAAATTTTGAATTTTGAGCTCTAGGTCAAAAGTTATGACCCTAACAAGTTAATGATGCCTTTTTATCTGCACAAAGAAGCAAACATATTATTCAAGAGAGTTGAAAATCTAACCCAAAACACAAAAATAGTGGAAAACCAGTTCAACCCCCCTGATAGCCCTAGAATGAAAAAAAAAGTGCACCTTGCGCACCTTCACAAGTGTGATAGGTGCACTCAAATGACTCCTCAATAACCATTTTGGCATAGTTGCACACCTATGCACCTTGATGAGGTGCACACATGTGCATGTGCACAACTATGCACATTTGAAGTAAGCGCGAAGGGAGGGAGGGGAACTTATCCATATGTTTTTATGTGCATAAAGGGTGCGCACATGCACACCTTGATGGGGTCCTTATATATGCCTTTTTTGTGTTTTATAGAAAGGTGTGCATGTGCACACCTTGGGGAGGTACACACATGAACACCTTTCCTTGGGTTTTTGTGTTGTGTGTGAACAAAGATGCACACATGTGCACCTTGAACATGTGTTCATGTGCACACCTTTGGTGTCTTCTAACACTTATTTTGTGTTTGTGTGTAGGTTCAATGCACACCTTAGGAGGTGCGAGTCTAGAGGAGACACAAAGAGTAATGAGAGAAGAGGAGGGGGTCCTGGGGCAGTGCACATCCTTTGGAGGTGTGCACTTGTGCATGTGTGCAGGTTCACATTTCCAAAAGATTGAAGTGCGCACTCGCGCATCTAGCACACTTGTGCACCCTAAATGGGTGTGCATGTACACTAGGTGTGCTAGCATACCCTTTAGCACAAAAAGACCTATCTCTTTAAAAAATTCTTAGTTTTGACACCAAATTTTCTTAGTTAGAGGATCATATCTTGACCCAAACTCTAGGTGGAGTTCCCAAAATGACCCAGGCCCTAGACTAGGGGTCTAGGAAACAAAAAGTTTACTAGGGGGTCCCCATTTCAAGAAGAAATAGGGTGTGCATTGTGAAACCACAAAAATATAGTACAAAACTAAAGGAAACCAAATGTATGATCATTTGATATTTTTAATATCAAAAATAAATATGAATCAATTTGTAGATAAAATTATCAATCAAAGATTGATAATCATGCTTGAGATGAGAACTCTATAGTTCACATATAGATCACATAAGAACTTGGTAGATGTAATTTATTAAAATGTCAAGTTTCTCTTAAGAGAACTTAGAGATTAGAGGGAATTCTTAATTGAATACCAGGAATCTAAATTGGAACCCAGACAGAGTTTCATAGAGAATCTCTTAGAGACAATACTTATTGTGGTGGTTAATCATATGCATATGCTAGAGACATGAGACTTGGTTAAAGGTGGCATCTCTTTCAAGTATGTATTGTTAATGAATTCACTCATTAATAGAGATCCCAAAGGCCTTAGAAGGAAATCTTAACATGATGGTTTCTTGTTGGTGTAAATAAGTATTTACTATTTACACTTTACTTAAGTTTACTTAGTTTAATGCATTTTCATATTAGTTTTCATGTAGACAAGTTTAATGCATTTTCATGTTAGTTGTCATGTAGACACCTAGGAGTTTGCATATTCATATGAGTTATCATGTAGACAACACAATAGTTTGCACTCCAATTGAGCACATGTTGTCTACTACATCTCTTTATGAGATACACCTTTACATTCTTATCCTCTCATTGTTACACATACATTCATGCACAATGGAGGATAATCCACTCTTGGTGGACATGTGCTTATTTGTTGCTTATTTCTTTGCATGACTCCTAGTCATCTTGATTGCCTTTATATACAAGGCACTTCTATGATGTATTCATCCAATTATCTGATTGATTCATTCTCATTTGATCACATCTTATCTCTCTTGTACTATCTCTTCAGTTTCTAGATCTTGGCATTTCATTCTTGCCTTAGGAAAATTCTTGCATGTTATCAGAGCTATACCAAATTCTTACATGGTAGCAAAGCCATAGGAGTTTCATTGCATAACCATTGGAGAGATTTTTTTTGCAAGTCAAGATTGGAGTTTGCTAGTGCAAATTAGATGTTGGCATTACATTTAAAAGGTCATTAAACCCCTAAATTGACTTTTTTTTTATCAAAATCAAACATATGAGGTGAATTCTAGAGCCATTTGATTTTTGGAGGTGTAACAGTAGTGATTCAAGGAAAATAAATTACAGAGTGATTTTCAAACAATGATATCTCCCTCATACGAACTCCTTTTTTTGAGCAATTTTTTGTTTTGTTTTGGGGTAGCATTTCATGATCTACACATTGTTGCAGGTTATTTGCAATCCCTCATCCTAAATTTTTCTAAAAATTGCAAATCTCAATTTTTGCAACTTCAAAGGCTGAGTTTGGGCTCATCTGGACACATATTTAGGTACTATTTTTTTGAAAGTGCATGATTTTTTTCAAATTTCCAAATTTGATATTAGTTAGCAGTAATTTTGAGTGGACATAGTACTTTCATCATTTGGTCATTTTTGGCCTATTTTGGCACTTGTAATTAATTAGATCCTTGAGAGATCTTGTGTCTTATCTTGTTGAGTCTGATATACCTTCATATTTTCTATTGTGACCATCAAAAATAAAAATCCACTTTCATTTATTTTGACAAGTGGCAATTGTACATGCACTAAGTATAAAGTGCCAAAATCATCCATTTTGGGGGGGGTTCTTTGATTGAGTGATTTGGGGGTGTGCCTTGAGTGTTTTCACTTCTCTTTCTATTGTGTTATTTTATTTTGCATCATGGGTTCTCTTGAGTTTCCATTTTTAACTCCACATAATTATGCTACATGTAAAATTAGAGCATGGAGTAAAATGATGGAAAAAGGTTTAATTGATTATGTTGATGGAACCATGGTTGTACCATTTGATCCTGATAAACTAAATGAATGGAATCATAATGATAAGGTTTCTATTGGTACTTTGAGGATGTATGTACATGAAGATCTTATCTTCGATATTGATAATTGTAAAATAGTAAAGGAAGCATGGGATAAGTTTTCTAGCTTGTATGCAAAAGTAGACAAAGCTAGGGTTTTGAACTTGATGAAAATTGCATGTCATTAGATCAAAAAGAGTTTGACACAATTCAAGACTGTATCACCAAGGCACATGAGCTAAGGTCAATGGTTAAGGATTGTGGAATTTCTATAGAGGATGAAAATTTTATCTATAATTTGATGAGAAAAATTCCTCTAGAGTATGTATCATTTGTTTCAAGCTTCAACACTCATAAGTTGATCTTAGGTTCTTCCTACACCATGCCTTCATTTGATTCCTTCATAGAGATGTTGATGGTGCAACAATCAAACTTGATGAGCATGGGGATTCTCAAGTCTTCAAAGTCCAAAGCATTGGTGGCTAGTAAAGGGAATCAAGGAAAAGGGTCTAACAAGAAGCAAAAATTAGAGCAACAAAATTCACAAGGGAAAGAACACTCAACCTCCTCACCACAAGACAACTCCAATAATAAGGGAAAATCATCCAAGAAGGAGTTTCTTACTTGTGCATATTGCAAGAAGAATGGACATGAAGAACATCATTGTTACAAGAAGGAAATTGATGAACTCAAGAATCTTCTCAAGAAGAATCAAATTAGTCTACCTTCAAGAATGAATATTTCACCCTCTTCTTCACATTAAGATTTTGATAAAGGAAAGGATCACATGGGAAAATTTCAACCCTTTGTAGCTACTTCAAGTCAAGATTTAGGGAGATGGCTTCTAGATTTAGGGGCTTCTCATCATATGGCATCTTCACAATCTATGTTTTCATCATTTGATCCTTGTCATACTCCACCTATTTTGATGGGCAACCATACCTACATGAATGTGATTGGAAAAGGAACTATTGATAAGTGGGAGGGATACTTCAAATATGTGTTCTATGTACTTCACCTACGTCATAATCTTCTTTCCATCTATTAGCTCACTCATGGAGATAGAGGAAGGGTTGTGGAATTCAAGGAAGGGTTGTGGAATTCACACCTAACTCAGTTTTTATCAGAGACTTGGAGACTAGAGAGATAATTTCTATAGGGCTGGTTGATCACACATCTAGGCTATACTACTTCTTAGATTTTTCTCATGATGATGATAGTGATTTCTTAGTAGATTCTTCAGCGGATTTTGTTCACACTTCTAGTGTTGATTCAGATTTTAAGAAGAGCTTTGGCTAATTGAACTTGGGTGTTCTCACATGTGATCAAGTTCTTGAGCCATCCATTGCTTCTCCTCCTACTGATATTCCATCTACTATTGTTCCTAATGATAGTTGTATTCACATAGCCATGGATTCAAGTGATTCAATGCAACAGGGTATTCATTATCTTCCAGACTCAGGTCCATGGGATGACTACTTGACATACATTACATGTTTGTTTGTGGAGTCCTACATTACATATTTTGGAGACACTATTGATGAAATTCATCCTCTCTTTGGTGAAGATGATCCTTCTTTTTTTGTTGTGAGGGAACACTCTAACCCTCATCTTCATTCTCTACTTAATCAGTCTTTCAAGGTTGAAATGATGGTAGATCCTTTGATACAACAGTTGGAGGAGGTCACTTTATTTTCAGAGGAGATATTTGAGTCTTTGATACATGTTCTATATTCATCCTCAGTTGAGCTTGATTTTTCTTTTTTAGTAGAGTGGCATCACACACATGATTTGGAGGAGGCACCTTTCAGTATTGAAATGGGGACACTGGAGAAGGTTTTAGAGATTTTATACATTTTGAGGTTTCTTCCTATAGATTGGAGAGGCTTCATTGGTACACCTTTGGTTTTGTTTCTTCCTAAGGGGAGGAATTTTATTCTACACTCATGGAGGAATTTCTACATTGATCCTTGCACATCTACCATAGGCGTACATTCTACATTGAGGGGGGTTATTTGGTCTATCTTCATCTTCTTCTGTCTTATTCGAGGGGGGGGGGGGGTGATCTTTTCCTCACATGAGGTCTTCTTCTCTCTCATTTTATTTTATTGTACTCATCTCTCTTTTTGGAGCAAGGTTTTTCCCATGTGGTTTTCCATATTTCTCCACTTTATGAGAGATTTCATTGCATATCTTTTACACTTTCATATTGTACATGGGTACCTAACATGGTTGGGACCCATCTTGCATTATTATCTATCTTTTGTAAGCTTAAGTACATTCTCCTAAGTTACACTTAAGGGGAGGTGTTGGTGTAAATAAGCATTTACTATTTACACTTTACTTAAGTTTACTTAGGTTAATGTAGTCTCATATTAGTTTTCATGTAGACACCTAGGAGTTTACATATTCATATGAGTTGTCATGTAGACAACATAGTAGTTTGCACTCCAATTGAGCACATGTTGTCTACTACATCTCTTTATGAGATACACCTTTACATTCTTATCCTCTCATTGTTACACGTACATTCATGCACAATGGAGGATAATCCACTCTTGGTGGACATGTGCTTATTATCTCTTTGCATGACTCATAGTCATCTTGATTGCCTTTATATACAAGGCACTTCTATGATGTATTCATCCAATTATCTGATTGATTCATTCTCATTTGATCACATCTTTTCTCTCTTGTGCTATCTCTTGAGCTTTTAGATCTTGGCATTTCATTTTTGCCTTAGGAAAATTCTTGCATGGTATCAAAGCTTTACCAAATTCTTACATTTCTTAACTGGGAGGTATTCTCATTAGACGGTTTGATAAATATGAGTACAACCTCCTTCTAAGGATTATGTGGATTTAAAATGGGAATTAGTACTTACATGATTTAGTAGTTATTTATCTTTTTAATTTCTAATAACTATTTCATACTCATATATGTTTATGATATATTTTCTATATACTAACAATTATTATTGGTTTTAAGCATCAAATACTCAAGCTAGGAGAAGGGACACTATAGTGGTATTAGAGCATGATCCTATCATCTAGTAGCATAAAATAGGATATAAGAAAATAATTCATATGAAATGCTAATGTAGAAAGCTAATAAAGATTGAAAAAAGTTAAATCGTAGCCATGACAACAACTTAAGAATTTGGACTAAAGGACGTACTTCTTTCAAATCAATAGAAGAAATTATCTATTTGTATAAGGACAAGCAATTTGGGGAAGGGTGAACTTTCATGTCTCCATTTTAAGACATTACTAATAATAAATAGATAATGCAATATTATTAAATAAATAATGATAATAAAATAATATACTAAAATTAATAAATAAAATAATAATAATAATATTATTATTATTATATAATAACATATATAATCTATTTAAAATATTTAAATAAGAACAAGATTACAATGAATTAATATGCATATTAAATTAACTACAAGAGAGAATATTGAAAAAACTCAATTATCTATCTAAATAGGATTTAATAATAAATAATTATAAAAATAAAATAAATAAAATAATATAGAATAGTATAAATTACCTAAATATAATGAAAAGTCAAGAGATGTGTAATACATAGATGTGACTCCTTGAAATTAAGGTATAAAAGGAAGGAGAGGTCATTTGAAATAGGAAGGAAGAAGATGAGAAGATAGGAGTTAAATAAGGATGAATGGAAGAGTAAATGAATGAGAATAAAATAAGGAAGAGAATTTTTCTAAAAGTTGCAATGATGAAAGGAGATGACTCTGAAAATATTGTAATAATGAATGGTTGTGACAATTTGAAAATGTTGTAATTATGAAGTGTCGTGACTTTTTGAAAAGATTGTAATCATGAAGTGTTGTGATTTTTAAATGATTGCTATTATGCAAGGTTGTGACTCTTTGAAAAGAAGGACATAAACAACAAATAAAATATGGGATGATTGGAAATTAATTATACCAAAGAGAGTTAGGTTGCAAAGCCATAAGTGTAGAGAAAGTAAACTAACTAAACTAATATATATTTTAAATGGATGTTGAGAATTGAAATTTTATATATTCTATGGAGGATAATACAATGCATAAATAAGGGAACCAGATGTGTGTTTGTTTGATATTATTTATATCAAAAATAAATATGAATCATTTGGTAGATAAAATTACCAATGAAGGATTGATAATCATGCTTGAGATGAGAACTTAATGAGTTCACTCATTAATGGAGATCCTAGAGGTCTTAGAAGATTCTCTTAACATGATGGTTTCCTAACTAAGAGTTATTCTCATCAAAGGCTTAGGTAAATCAAAGTAGAGTTGATGAAGGGTACTCTCCTTAATAATAAAAACACAAAACATAAATAGAGAAATAACAATAAGTTGCAAGAACACAAATTGGGCTTCCTATTATCTCCAAAAGTATGGAATTATAAATTTTAGAAATAAAACTTAGAAACCCACATGGGCACTTTTTGAGCCACTGCCAAGATCCCATAATTGTCCTAGACAACCCTACGAACCTTCTTTATATAGGCAATTTTCCACCACCTAAAAAGGTTCTATAAATTTAACCCTAGATCCTAAGGTCGAATAACCCTAAAATATTATTATTTTCAATAATTTATTACATTAGAGTAGACCCTAATAACTTTGAAAACTCAAAAAAGATTATAAAGAAATTACATTTTTTCCATTTCATAGGTCAACACTTCCAAAGAACATAACTCATGGCGAGTTGCTTTGATTGACTATTACGACCCCATTTTAGAAATGCCATGATTTGATCTACAATGCTAGACTTCCGCAAGATCCATTTAGCTTATTTTTTAAAAATATCTTATTACATTGGAATAGACCCTAATAAATTTTAGAAATCAAAAGAGACTTTGAAGAAATTACATTTTTTTTCCATTTTTGGTGATGCAACTTCCGAAGACCATAATTCATTTCCAGTTGCTCTAATTGACTATTATGATCCTATTTTGGGGATGCCACAATTTGATCTACAATGCTTAACTTGTGCCAACTCTATTTAGTCGAGGTTTGGCCCCTGTTTGGAGCCTATAAAGCCTTCAAAACTGAGTTCAAATTTTTTATGCCCTACTGCTAATACAATTTTAATAACTTCACAAATAGATTTGATATTTCAATGAAACTTTATTGGTAGGTTGATATATCTAAAATGAACTTGTAGAAATCAAATCAAAACATTCTAAGTTCAAACAAACAAGTTACTAAAAATAGCAAGTTTGCATTGAGATAGCCCTTAATGAAAGACAAATCAAAATATTTTTGGGTGATGCAAGGTTTCTGTTACACCTAGGATGCTCCTGCATCAGATGCCTAGGGTAATTTGATAAGTGACCTTGTCACATCTCAAGTGTTAAAATGAAAACCAAGATGGTTAACCTCCTCCCTTATCAACCATGATGAATCTTCAATAACTCATCCTTTCCATTTTACTAAATATTCTTCATATGTCATATTTCTTGTGCTTCTACCAATACGACTATCTCAGATTCCTTCAATCTCCTTGGTAGATGAAGTACTTACTAGAATACTCCACTATGATTCTATGACCTCATCTTAAACATATCCTTCATGATACTCTATTAGATCTAAAATATTAAACACTAGTGAAATATTCACTTCACTGGGCACTCTACTTCATAAACATTTCTTGAATCATGCTTCTTCAATATCTTACATGGTCCAAACCTCTTCATTTAAACTTATTATGTATTCCCACTAGAAATCACTTCTTTCTCAAATGAACCATGATTCCATCTCCAATTTAAAATTTCTTATGCCTCATTTTTTCATCTTCCATAGTCATGTACTATGTATACATTTTGGTAATGTGTTTCCTTACATCCGCATGAATATTCTTCAAGTGTTCTGCAAAATCTTCAGCTTCATCACTACTTGTCTCCCCTTTATCCAACTTTCTTATTTTAGATACATTTCTGGGACCACTTCCTTATACTAGTTAGAATGGTGATCTACTAGTGCTCCTATTGATAAAATTATTATATGCAAATTATACCTATGGTAAAATCAAAACCCATCCCTTTAGTTTATATCTAACCAAACATCACAACAAATTTTTTAAACTCCTAATCACCACTTCTATCTATCCATCAAGTTGTGGATGATGTGATGAGATAAACTTTAAATTTTTCTTTGCATCAAAAGTACCCAACAAATTTGGTGTCCCTATTTGAAACTATGCTCTTTCATAGACCATGTAGTTTTATCACTTCTCTGGAAAAATAATTCTACCACATGAACAACATCATTAGTCTTCTTGTAGGGAATGTAATGTGTCATCTTTGAAAACCTATCAACCACTTCAAAAATTAAATCATGCCCTCACTAAGTCCTTGGTAAACCAAGAACAAAGTTTGTATTGATAACCTCCCATGACTTCTTTGGTACAGGTAATGGCTGATATAACCTCCTATTATGCTTTTCTCCCTTTTTTATCTGACATACTCTGTAACTATGTACAAATTTATTTAAACCTTTCTATAGCTATGGCCCATCATAATTCTCACTAACCAAAGAAGTGATTTTATCTTTCTCAAAATTTCCAGTCAACTCTCCACTATGCTTCTCCTTGATGAGATTCTCCCTCATTAAACTCTTCAAAATGTATCATTGACTTCTTGTTTATATCATATTACCATCATAGATGATGAAATCTGACCACCTAGTTCTATCTAGAGTAGTAGATACTATATAAGATTTCCAAGCTTCACTGAAATTAGGTCTTTTAGATATGAACTCTTAAGTTCCTTGAACCCAAAAATCTCAATTTGTATCTTTGTCAACAAAATATGTCTCCTACTAAGAGAATTTACAACCCTATTGGACTTTTCACTCTCATTTTTCAAAACAAATGTATTAATTTTGGAAAAACTCAACCTATTGGAAATACAATAGGAAAGTAAACTCAGGGTGGGGGTGAATCGGCACTAAAAAAACTTTCAACCTATAAAACTACTCACCACACATCCATCTCACAGGCTATGCATATAAACTGAAATACCAAATTAAGAATATACATTCATAGCATGAATGTAAATAATCAACACACAAGATATTTGGTTACCTAGAAACCCTCCAAGGAGAAGGTAAAACTGGAGCAGGGATGACACCCACAAATCTTCACTAATATAGTAATAAAGTGTATCCAATGAAGGTTACAATGTTTGACTATGAAACATTATCTACCCTATGAAAGGTCTGCCTTGTTAAAGGCTTACAAGATTGTTAGATCTTACGCTATTAAAGGATTTAAAACACCCTGCTAAAAGTGTGTCTAGTAAGAGGACTTTAACTTACAATGAAGTAAGCACCCTATCAAAGGATTTACAAGAGCCTATTAGATTACTTTGTTAAGATATTTAACTGATTCATAGGTTAAAATGTCTCAGTAATGATCCTTCAATTAGCACTCTATTGCTTGATGTCAGATCACCTCTATACTTATGTGTACTTGATCCTTTTTGATCAGATGTACCTCTATTGTCCTCTATTTCATTTTCTCTATTCTCCTTCTAACCGATTCTACAATGTAACACAATTCATAATGCCTTAATCACCATGAATGATTTGTTTGTGCATGCAAACTCTCTTCAATTCTCCTTAGCATTCCCCTTTTAAAGTTTAGGGTTTATCTTCCTCAAGAAGACCTAGGTGATTTAGCGTTAGGTATGAATCAATAGTAGTGATTCACCCATATTATCACTTAAACCTTCTCCTTCTCTGATTAGATGCATGTCATACATAGGGATTCACAATTAAGATTCATCCTTATCAACAAAAATCATAAAACAATACTTAAGTCATCTAAAAAATGGTTTATGTAGTAGTTTGTGCCAATACAAATAGCTATGTCAAAACTATATTACTCAAAATATGAAGTCCCTAGTGCTTGGAACTAACTATGACTTCAATTCTATAACTTAGCATATGAATGACTTGGCATGCACTGCTTGCTCGACACTTGAATCACTTGACACATACTATCTACTCGGCATCTGAGTGACTTGACACCCACTCTTTACTTGACATGCACTATCTTATATGTTATGATTTGCATATGTTACTTGTTCGATATGAACTAAGTAGATGACTTAAATATATAGACACTCATTAGTCAAAACCAATCTAAGATCAACAATCTCCCCATTTGACAAGAGTGTCAAAAAAAATTGGTCATGCATTAATGATCTTATCCTCACAAGCATAACATAGATAACTATTATCTATTCAACTTCTCTACAAAAAATTTCAAAATATTAAAATTTGGCAACACATGACTTATCAGTCACACCTCAAATTTTCATAACTTCCTCTTAGTTGATTGTTTTGTGCTATACTCTATATTAGATACAAAATCTTTCTCCTGTTGAGTAGATTGTCTGTCTGTTTAGCTCTGTCTTTGTCTCCCCCATACACTTTCTCATTATTACTCCCACTTTGTCCTTACTCCCCCTTTTTGACACTTATGTCAATGGGTTATACACTAATAGTGTGTTTTCCAAAAATGGTTTATGGATCTTAAGGATAATCTTTAGAGTTGCATCCCAACTATCACAAGCTACCTCCAATGACTTAATTTGGATGGCCATCTTGGCAGAAATGTGTACTAAGCATTCATGTGTAGAAAGATGAGAGTCTTTCTTCATGATATTTTTAGCATAGGATAGTTCCTTATGCAGTATCTCCATGTGTGGAGTCAATGTCAACCTGATGCATATTAGTTTAGCCCTAATGTTGGTTTCATCTACATGTAATATTGCTAACTAACTTTGGGAATGTAGGAGGGAGCTAAATCATTTCTCAATTTGGGCTGGAGACTTTGGTAGAGTTATTCTAGATGTGTGCATAAGGCTCTCCAAGTTTAGGATATGACTCCTAACTTTCCTTGTGAAGAGTGTAGTATTATTCAATTTGGTATACAGAGAGAAAATATTCTCTAGTATCTTCTTCACACCTTCTATTTTGGTTGCTAATTCAATGTGTTTCAGTGCAATAACACCTAATATCTTTTCACCAACCTTATGTTGGAACTTTCTCTTAGACCATTCAAGTAATTTGACATTAGAATCTAGGTTTGTGTCATTCAGCTTCTCCACTAAGATAGTTAACTATTCAATTATTGGCTTGTTTTCCTCTAGAGCTAGGAGACTGAATGCATCAATAAAAATGTCTTTGATATCAATCAAATCTTGCTTTTTCCTATGCTCTTGTCTAAGCAATTCTTGATGCTTCTTCTTTTCTAGAGCTTCCTAGAGTATACCCATCTTTCCTTGTGAAGAGTGTAGTATTATTCAGTTTGGTATACAGAGAGAAAATATTCTCTAGTATCTTTTTCACACTTTCTATTTTGGTTGCTAATTCAATGTGTGTTAGTCTAATAACACCTAATATCTTTTCACCAACCTTATGTTGGAACTTTCTCTCAAACCATTCAAGTAATTTGACATTAGAATCTAGGTCTGTGTCATTCAGCTTCTCCACTAAGATAGTTAACTGTTCAATTATTGGCTTGTTTTCCTCTGGAGCTGGCAGACTGAATGCATCAATAAAAATTTCTTTGCTATCAATCAAAGCTTGCTTCTACCTATGCTCTTGTCTAAGCAATTCTTGATGCTTATTCTTTTCTAGAGCTTCCTAGAGTATACCCATCTGCTCAATAGTAATAGTTGCATAATCAAATTTTGGAAACTAAATTACTTCATCTAGGTTTACATCAATAAATGATGTAACTTTAGCTCCCTTAGATGTACTTGGATTTGGACTTGAGGATTGTAATGGTGTGGCTTCTATGCTTGGCCTCTGAAGAGCTTGACTAGGAGGAGTAGCAGATTTTGGTAATGTTACCAATGTTTGTATTGTTGTTTTCTCCTCTAGCTTTGTTGTGAAACTTGATTCTTCAGGTGTGTCCTTCTCTTCCTCTGTATTATCAGTAACACCTTGATTATGTGTTGTAGGTGTAGGAGTATCTACCTGACCTATTTGAATTTGAGTTTATTCATTCTTTTATATCTCATCTTTGTACTCTCCATCTGTCTCACCCTTGTCATGTATACTTTCCTTTATAGTGACTGAAACTAGAGTACTTTGTTCCATTGTACTAATGGTAGGAGTAGTTGTCTCCTTCCTATGATATACCATAAGGGGCAGTGTTGGTTGTATCATTGTGTGAATTGAGGAGGGGATGGAGGTGTAATTTGTTTCTGTACTACCTTCCCTATAGATACCTTATCTTCCTTCTTAATCTCATCAATACTCACTAGTATAGGACTTTTACAAAGTTTATCCTAGGTGGTAGATTCCACCAGTATCTTTTTCAAGTCATCCTCTATGAGGGGATTGATGTTCTAAGTGACAGTATCAGAAAAATCCTTTATCTTTACAGTGCCATTTTCTTTGTTCACCTCATGTGAAGGATTGACACTCAACACTAGTGTATCTAGTGCACTCTATTATGTTGGTTGCTCATCCTCAACTGGTGCATGTGTGTCTATGTTCATGTATGTGCCTCCCTCAACTATATCTTGTTTAGTTCCATCTTCTTTTTCTCCTTCTTTTTCTTCACCTACCTTAATAGGTGTCTGGGATGTTGTCAAACCATATGGTGATTTCCACATCAAAGTAGTATTTTGTACAACATCCTCAATGTTATTCTACAATATACTGAATGCCCTGTATTTTGGTGCAAATTTTCTAGTATGTTTCTTAATGGCTTTTTTTATTGCACCCTTAGTTCTAGAATTACCTAGGAAAGTGTTGTTTCTCTTATTTATTTTTTTTGTATTCAGACAATAGTGCCACTTTTGCTCAACTCTCTCATACAAACTCTTGGGTATGGAGTTGGCAAGTTTGAGAGGAGCCTTTTTAAATATTTCCATCATGGCATATACTACCTCTTCAACTTGATTCTTTTCAATCTTGGCAAGATTGTCAATCTCAATATGAGAGAATCCAGATAAATCAACATGATTTCTAATATCTCACATAGATTATCTAAATTTGAAGAACTATGACTTACCACTTGAAAAAATTGTTTTCATCAGATTTAGTCTTCTCTTCATCAGATTCCATTGGAGCAACATATTTTCTCCTCGATCTCTTCTGAGATTCTTCACCCTTGCTATCTTGACTAGCTCTTTTCTCCTTTGGCTTGGCTACTTCCTTAGCCTTTTATGTAGTGGACCTTGTACTAGCCCTAGTTGTAGGTACTATAGGATGAGTAGGTTTTGCAACCTTATTTAGTTTGTTTATTGTAGGTGCTTTAGGTTTTATTTTCTTCTATTCAGTAGATGTAGGTGTTTTACTGGCTTCTTCTCCCTTGACACCTTCTACAATTTCTACTTCCTCTTATTTTTGGTCCTCTCCTTGGCCTTGGGTGATGGGAAGTGGTGCTTGGATAGGTGCATTCTCTTCTTCTTCTTCTTCATCATTATCATCATCTTCTTCTTTCTAATGACTGGAGCAATCTTCAAGTCCATTGTGATTTTTGACTTGGCCATATCATAGTTCCCAAAAGTTGTAGCCTCCTTTTCCACTTCTTCTACAAGTAAATTGTTATTGTTGCAGAGGCTTCATCAATGTTGATTTCATATCCCAATGGTCTTACCCATCTAACTCTAGGAACTACTACTTGGACATATGCAAATTCAGTGTCAATTGGGAAGAAAGCATCATCAAAATGTTTCTCCACTAGTGAAACTAGTATCCTCAGTCTTTTCTTCATTGTCTGCTTGAAGTCTTCAAAGTAGCTTGTGATGACTAACTCAAAATTATCACCTAGTTGCTCAATGAATTCACCTATTTACACTACAATAGATCTGTTTATGTTCCATACAACTTTACCAAAAGTAGGAAATGTATTCTATACATAAAAGAATATACATACAAGAATAGAACCAAATTTGCATTGTCCCAAATTCTCAATCAATTGTTGCAACTACAACTCGTCAAGATCATAAGTATGATCTTTCATCATGATTTTGTTCCCACATCCACTGCAATACATGGAACACTATTAAGCCTACTGGATTGATAGAAATTACATGCTATTATCCTCACTACAAAAGCAATTAAGGGATCTGTGATTGTATTTATTTTCATCCCTTGTTTATTCCACACAACCCCTATGTTCCTTTTAATTATCTCTTTTCCTTCACTTCTTAAAGTCTTTGGCCAATCTAGGGTTGGAAACCCTGTAACTCTATGCAAAATTTTCTTGGTGATTTTTAGTGGTGAATTCTCTAACCATATGGAATTATCATGTATCCTACTCAAAACTATCTTTATCCATTCTATCTTGAAGACATTGGGGAAATCTAGGGCATGGGTTAACCCTTTCTTCTCAACAATTTTGAATTCCTCCTTCAATGTTCTATTTTCACACAATTTCCCATATGTCTCCCTAATTTCCATGTCTCCTATGCTTCCAACCTTACATGTATAGAAACATCTAACATCTTGGACCATTAAGACTTGTGTTGGTATCATTGACAATGCACTAGATGGATCTTGTTTATAAGCTATGTCTGGAATAGCTCTAAAATGAGTTTTCTTAATCTCATTACTTATCAATTGTGCATTCAAAACTTCCTTTCCCTCTACAACCTTAGCTACTAAAGAACTAGACACCATTTCATAAAACTAGGTATTGCAAAAATTCAAATTGCGTAACTTGGCACTTGATAAATACCTTTACAATTCTGTAATGATGGTGTTGAGTGATTGTTGAATCCATTTGCAAAAGCTTGAAATAATTTCTCTAGTTCATCTTTAGCTCTTCGTGCTTTCCTTCAAATTTGAATAATGTCAAATAAGTAGAAATTGATCATATAGACCTCAAAACCTTGTAATTAATGCTTAGTGCTTACACAGCTTTAATAAAGAATTCAACTCACTCGGCTTCCATGAAGTTTTCTTTCCAGTTAGCAACCACTACAAGCTCGGTCAACCCTAAAAATTGTGATAGCTTAGCATCAACTAATATTTCTCTTGGCAACCATAGTGGAACTTTTCATGCTTGACAACTACATGAAAACTAACAAAGCTAAAAGATTTCTTTTTTATTCTTAACAACACTTTCCATCTTTCATCATGGATATGTAATCTTTACAGCACTAAATCCTTGGAACTGATGTAAAGTATATCCTTTTATATAGTAGTACCACTTACCTCTTGATTTCTTAATTGGAGGAGGTGTGATCACCTGACCCATTGGATGAAGTGATCCCTTCTACACTTGATGGGTTACAATCTTCCTTTCTCTTCCATGTCTTGTTCATTTCATCTCTGATATTCTCAACATATGCCTTTTCTTTGCCTTTGTTGAACTCACTATTTGGTGCCTTTAACCTTGTTGGACAATTTTTGCTTATGTGACCAATCTTCAAACAACTAAAACATGTGGTTTGACTCAACCATCTACTATAGTCACTTTTGAAATGTGTTCTTATGCAATTTTTAGCAACCTGACCATATTCTTGATAGTAATGATAACTATACCTTGTATTATAATCCAAATTATAAGAGTTGTCATTATGCCTTACCTTTGTATGCTTGTTTGATGACCATTTAGGCTTGGATCTACACTCATATGCTCTATGTCCATACTTCTGACAGTTATAGTAGTATCCTTAAAATCTTTGTGAGCTTGTGGTCTTGGTTCTGTATTCATTTACCTAATGTCCTTTTTTATTACGTTTATGGCAATGACCCATGAATTTCTTCTTAGGATTCTGATTTGTAGTCTTTCTCCTGCAAACATCAGTAGTATGACCTATCTTATCACAATTATTACAAGTAGGTTTGGAGTTCTTACCTTTGTTACTTCTCTCTTCGCCACTTTTGGATGTTTCTCCTTGTTCAATACAAGTGTATCCCAATCTAGAAGTATCACTATTAGATCTAGGGGATCTCATCAATTGTTCAAAGTATTTGATGGCTTCACTAGGTTTGTTAAAACTATCAGAAAATTCCTTTTCTCTTTTTAGGTTATTTCTCAGTTGTTCATTTTGCAACTTCAGTGTTGTGATCTCAATATCCATTGCATTTAATTCATGATTTGCAGTCATCATTTGACTCAAGGTTTCCAATTGCATGTTAGCAATCCTAGTTACCTCAAATGTTTTCTCTTCCAGTTTGTTGGTCAAAATCCTTTTGTCATCTTCAATCATGACTTTTTCCTCTTCAACTTTCTTTTTCTACTTGGTCACTTCACATAGCAATACTGATTGGATCTCTTGTTCTCTCTTTAGATTTTTGACCTCTTCAGTTAGTGTTCTATTCTTTTCCATCAGATCTGCAACTACTACAAAAAATTCATTGGAGTTTTCATTTGCAAATAATTTAGCAGTGTCAATCTCTTGGTATTGTGTGTCATTCTCTTAAAAAGAAATTTATTTCCTTCTCTTCAATGATCTCTTTAACTCATATCTTGATTTATTTGGCCGATGTAGGGTGGGTTGTATTTCAATTATTTGGTTCTTTATAGTCTTTCTCAATTTGTAGACTTCCATCTTCAAGATGTTTCCTCAAAGCTACAAAGCTTTTCTTTTAGAGGTCTATGCTTTGATACCAATTGTTGGAAATACAATATGAAAGTAAACTCTAAGAGTGGAGGTTGGGGGGCGGGGGTGGGGGTTTGAATCAGCACTAAAAAACTTTCAACCTCTAAAACTATTCACCACACATTCATCTCATAGTCTATGCATATAGATTGAAATACCAAATTAAGCATATGCATTAAGAGCATGAAAGTAAATATTCAAAAAATATATGACATAAGATTTTTGGTTACCCAGAAACCCTCCAAGGAGAAGGTAAAACTAGAGTGGAGATGGCACCCACATATCTTCACTACTATAGTAATAAAGTGTATCCAATGAAGGTTACAATGTTTGACTATGAAACGTAATCTACCCTGTTAAAGGCTTACAAGATTGATCTTACCTTGTTAAAGGATTTTAAACAACCTGCTAAAAGTGTGTTTGGTAAGAGGACTTTAACTTACAATGAAGTAAGCACCTTGTTAAAGGATTTACAAGAGCCTGTTAGGACTACTCTATTAAGAGATTTAACTAATTCACTTGTTAAAATGTCTCAACAATGATCCTTTTGTTAGCACTTTGTTGCTTTATGTTAGATCACCTCTATACTTATGTGTACTTGATCCTTTCTAATAAAATGTACCTCTATTATTCTCTATTTCCTTTCCTTTATTCTCCTTCTAACCGATTCTGCAATGTAACTCAATTCATAACACCTTAATCACCATGAATTCTTTGTTTGCAGATGCAAACTCTCTTCAATTCTCCTTACCATTCTTTTTTTAAAGTTTAGGGTTTATCTTCCTCAAGAAGACCTAGGTGATTTAGTGTTAGGTATGAATAAATGCTAGTGATTCACCCATATTACCACTTAAACCTTCCCTTTCTCTGATTGGATGCATGTCATGCATAGGGATTCACAATTAAGATTCATCCTTATCAACAAAGTTTGTAAAACAACACTTAAGTCAGCTCAAAAATAGTTTACATAGTAGTTTGTGCCAATACAAAAAACTCTTTCGAAATTGTATTACTTGGCATCTAAAGTCCTTGGTGCTCGACACTATCTATGACTTAAATGTTGTCACTCAACATCTGAATAAATTTGCATGCACTACTTGCTCAACACTTGAATCACTCGACACATACTATCTACTCGACATTTGATTGACTTGACACCCACTATTTACTCAACATGTGTTATCTTATATGTTACTTGTCGGGTATGAACTAAGTAGATGACTTAATTTTATAGACACTCATTAGTCAAAACCAATCTGAGATCAACACAACCTAATTAAAATATTGCTGATTCAATTTCCCTTGACTATTCAAATATTGCAAATCTTGAAGACCACTATGTAAAAAAATATCTTTAGGAAGAAGATAATGTATCCACTTATTCAATGCTTGAGCTATAGCATAAAAATATTTACCATAAAGGAAATGTTTTATTTTGGAATCATTTAACTTCTCACTAAAATAAGCAATGGGTCTACATTCTTGGCTCAAAACAACTCCAATTGTGTTACAACTATTTAATGGTAAAATAGAAGCACTGTAAATAGGGTTGTAAGCCTCCATTTTATGGGGTCACTAAGTCATTCAAATATGTGTGTGAGGAAAAGAGGGGAACTTAAAAGTATGATTCCACTTATGATCCAAATTAGATTAGCAAGGACCCAAAGGAATAAGGGAGCTAATACTAAATTTGAATTATAAAGAAGAATGCAATATAAGGAAATGTACTCTCTTTGTCCCTTGATAGGATAATAAGAATGTGGAATTGAACTAATTTCTTAAATAATGTAAATCTAGATGCTATGTAAACATAATTATCCCAATTAAGATGCAAATCTAGGATAAATACATGAAAGGAAATAAAACATAAAAGGCTCACCTTGAAATTCTTAGAGGAAGATATGTTTTCACTCCAAAATTTGCAGATATGAATTGTATCTAAATATTTGTCTGAGAATCTTAGAATGAAATGATGAAAATAAAAAAACCTAAAAATTTCCCTAGAATCTAAGAATAAAGGACTAGCTCAACTTGGGAATATGTCCTACGTAGTTTGATGATCTACAATTGATAACTCTAGGAAGCTTGTGAACTGTAGGTTTTAGATTCGTAATCCTTTTTGCTCCCAACTTACAAATCAATACAAAAAATAAAGGTTTGGTATTTGGGGTTTGATGAGGGATTTCCTTGGTCAAGCCCTAAATTAAGGAATTGACCATAATTGAGAAATATAAATGTAAATGACTGAAGATAAGATAAATGTTAGATTCACCTTATTTGTATGTATGTAAATATAGTGTAGATCTTGAATTTGGAATTTAGGGTATCTAAACTCTTTGAAATGGATCTACCATAATCCCATCATGGTACCATGGACATAAAAGTGCATTAATGAAGAAGATGAATGCTTCAATATAGATCTCCTCCCTTGATGACTAACAATAACCCAGATCTTGAAGAAAAAATGCTCACAAAGGATCCTTCAATGCTAGATAGAAATCTCCTTTCTTAAATGCTTGAAAAAATTGAAGACTTGAACTTCTTGAATTCCAAAGGAAGAAACATTGACTTGAGAGCAAGAGCTTTAGTTCAAAAATGAATGATATAAGAGACCCCAAGTCTGCTTATATATGACTTTTTGGGTAGGAAAACAATATATATTGACTAGGTAATGGTAAAGAACTAATTAAACTCTTAAGGCCTTTTGGGCCTTGAGCTCCAAAATTATTAGGGACTAGGTCAACTTGGGTCGACCTAGTCCAGGTCTAGGTTGACCTGGGAGGACTAGGTCGACCTGGATCAACCTAGTCTAGACTAGGTCAACTCGAGTCAACCTCATTCTAGAGGTCAAGTCCCAGGTGCCATTGAAAGAAGGGGTAGGTTTTTAGAGAGATAGGGTGGAAAGATGAAGAAGATAAGAGAAAAAGGAGGTAGAGTACATGCATATCCATGGTCCAAAGAAGTAATTATGAAGAGGGATCTAAAAGGTCTTAAAAGGAAAGTACATCCATTTTAAGATGATAGGTACATTTAACCCCCACTTTAGTAGGAGTATGAGTTGCCTCAAACTCATTATAAAGTAGATCAAAAGAAAAATATGATCTTATCAAAACTTAGGAGACAAATAAATCATCAAGATATGAACAATTCATATATTTTAAGATAACCTAGAAATCATACCAAGCCACATAGGCTAAATTACTCTAAGCCATACTCAGAATTTGTATTCCCCCCCTAAGAAACTTGAGTCTTTATCAAATCCCAAAATCACAATAAGAGAGATATTATTGAAAATAGAGAAAGAGAGAGAAGGGGGTTTGATCAAATTTCCCAATAAGGTTTGTGTTCCTTATTGTGAATCACACAAAAGAGGATAGGATTGAATGGTCTAACGATTTGTTTGCTTGATAGCCAATCCAAAAAAATTTATTTACACTCTCATGATACAATACTCCTCTATTATGAGAATGGGTTATGACTTCTCTTGGATAAGTAAAATTGTCTAGCAAGTGTGTGTGAAATTCTAGTCAACCAATCCAAGACGTTTATAAAAAGAGAGAGTAACTAGCCCTAGAAAGTTGTGTCATGCTAGTGTACTCTATATGGTGTGCTTTGAAAAATAAAAATAGGGGACTATGTATGTTCCCCCTTAAGATGGAAAAATAATTTATTATTTTTTCATCTTAAGGAAGAGATGAAGAAGGATAAATAAATTTCAACATCAAGATAGTATCCACAAGCAATACCTAGTGAAAACCAAGGAGATCACAACTCCTATAAGGTCATAGAAGGGTATAATGTTGAGACACCATGCAAGAATTAAAATAGGAAATCCTTGAAAAAGAGGATAAAATATTACAAGTATCCATGGTAAGTGATCTATCTACCATGAAAAACCACTTGCTAATAATATTATATTGGATGTGACATGATAAAAAAATAACACTCAATGAAAGGAAATAGTGGATCCGTGAGAAAGTGAAAAAGAAGGAAATTATTCCCTTGCCCTCCAAGTATAGGAACAAGATAAAAGAAAAAAAAACCTAATAAGCTACTAAAAAATAAAACCATGTATGAGAATGAGCCCCTAGAAAGAAGGCCAAAAATGTTACATGGTATGGAGAAACATAATAAGGACTTAAATGTTACTTGAAGAAATTAGAAGAGAAAGAGATCATTATAAGGACATATGTGAATAACCCCATTATTAATGAGTTTTTGGATCTTTCCATGAAAAGCGTGATAATAATTAGTAGAGCGATCATGATAATGGTGATACATGTAAAATGGAAGATTCATAAGTTTTTTACGATGTTTCTTTCTATGTTTAGGCCTAGTAGTCACCTTAGCCTGAAGAAGTTTAGGTAAAATAAGTGCTTGAATCGTAGGAGAAGATATGTGAGAGGATGTGGAAAAATAATGACACTTAATACTTTGTTGCACACATCTAACATTATGATAAAAAATGGTGTCAAAAGTGTGTGTATGCACCCCATTGCCTAAGGGCATGTAATTTTTATCACTAGGATTAATAGATTCATCATGAGTGGAAGGTGAAACAAAGATTGTGAAGAAAGGAGTTGTCGGTTTCTCATGAATGAAAAGACCTTAACTCTATATTCTCCAATAAAGGTTGGTGTGAAACCTAAGAATCCCTAATCATCACCTAGAAGGGTACTTATAGAAGGAGGATCATCATTAGATTCATTATTTATTTGTTCCTCAACATTTAGACAACTATTTGGCTTAGTGTCAGCATGAAGAGTGTACATGAAATTATTATAGAGAAACTTGAACTTTTGATGAAGAGTTGAAGGAACAACATGCATAGCATGTAACCAAGGTCTACCCAATATATTATTATAAATGAGTATTCAAAAAAACTGGAGCTACATTGATACTAGATTAAGTGATGGTGCCTAAAGTTTTCTTATAAATATTATCAAATCCATGAATAGAGGTACTATATGGTTTGATATTTGAAAGATGAGCTTTAATTTATTTGAGCATATGCATGCTACACATATTAAGCCTAGATCCATGATCAACTAGAGTTTGACGAATAAGTTTACCATTTACTAGAATAGCTATCATAAGAGCATCATAATAATCTTGAATCTTCTTAGGAGGTAAATCATCATGAGTAAACACAATTTGAGGTGGGAAAAATGTAGTATTCATGCATTATAAAAAGGAATTGATGTTATCTTGATTAGGAGGTGGAATTGGAAAAGTGGATAAAGTATTTTTCAAGGCTTCATGATATGTAGGGAATGTTCGAAGAAGTTCCCAAAGAGAAATCTTGGAAGGGGTATTACGTAACTGTGATACCAAATCATAGTCCAAGATTTTGAGAAAGGCAAGTTAGAGGGGGAGGACTATGTTGAGAAGGTGGAAGAGAAGTAGTATGATGAGGATTATTTATTGTACAATAAGTGTGAGACACCATATGATAATCCTTTTATTCACTATGTTTCCTTTTAAGAGATATGGGAGGACAACCCTTAAGAGTGATGAGAGGTTTATTTGATGAAGGATAACCCTTGAGAGGGAGAATGGGTTGAGAAAAATTAACTTGATTAAGAGCTTGTTCCTCCATATAAAGGTCACTAGAAGAGAGAGTATTAAGGAAATTTCCATCATCCTCTTTTTCCAAGGAAGCCTTAGAATAGGGATTATGGATGTCCATTAATGAATCATCTCTACTAGGAGCATCAAATGAAAGCAAGGTCACCTTAATGAAAGTATTTATAATGTCTTTATATTTCTCTAAAATATCAACAAGACACGGATATATATTAGGAGTAGAAGAAACATGAAAGGATAAGGTATCAATAATGATAACTCTTTCACAAGGAAGAAAATAATCAATACTAGCATCAAGAGGTTCATTCCAAATAGTGGCATTTTAAATGAAATATTCATATCTATCAATAAAGCACACCGTAGAGGAATGATCATGAATTAAAATGATGTTTGTTAAGGGGGGAGGATTAAACAAAGATATAGGACCATCCTAAATCAATGCATACCCATAGTCAATGTGTATATAAATTTGCCACTCATCTCCTATGGTAAATATAAGTTGATAGGAGGGTGATTTTTAATGTCAAAGATAAGGGAATAATTTTTGGAAAACAATTTAAACTACTTGTGCAATATGAGAAAAAGATAAATACATATAGAGTAGATCCCATTAATCATTGATTTATTAAAATATATGCAAGATCCCATTAACATTTGAGTAATAAAGCATGAAAAATACATACTCAATGTTGTAAAATACATGAAAAGGAGTTTTAAATGCTTGTAGATAAACAATAAAGAACCTAATACAAAGAGGGAAATAAGGAAGAACAAGGGATATAACCCTAAAATTTATAAGATTTCAATATAAAAGAAATATCTAACACTAAAAGAAAGGGGTAAGGGGATAGGTTCACCAAAAGAAGGTAAACTTTTGATCTCTATGCCTAAGTTGTCTATTAGTGTCGAAACACTTAGTCATTTACTAGGCAAGTAAGGAAGGTCATTAGTGCAACTGAGTCATCTAGTAAAGGTCGAGGACTTGTTTATTTTGCATTATATGTAGAGTAAGTTAGAGATTGCGAAGTACCCCAGTTGAGACCAAGTGTAAATATAAGCCGAACAATTATAGTTGAGACCGAGTAAAATGGAAGAAATTTTTTGCCAAGTAAATAGAAAAGATCAAGCCAAGCATGTAGAAGCCAAGTGATAGCATGAATGTTAGTAATGATCAAGTGTTAAAACATTCACATGTTGAGCAATCCAATTTTGTAATCACACAGACACCTATGTAAATAATTTTTGGACAACAACTTCTATATACATTTAATGATTGTAGAGATAGTTAAGATGGATTTTATGCATCTTTACAAAAGGTAATGATCTCAAAGAAATCAAATCAACCAATCAGAAGGGAAATGACAAAAGATATAAATTCTGAACCGTTGATTATGATCCAGAAATTTTGAAGATCATCTATTTAAAGAGGGTTCTAATCCTCAGATCATAGTGAAGAGAATGAGAAAAGAAAAAACATATTTGTGAATGAATGGGTGAATATGCAAGTAAAAAAGAGAACAAGGATAAAATAGTGTGAGAAAGGCTAAGTCTGAAAGGAGATTAGACTAAGTAATCTAAGAAGTGAAGGACAAAACAAAGATATCAAATTAAGAGACCAGATTGAGATATTGAATAGAGGATATCCATAATAAACTTTTAGAGAAAATAGAGGGTCAAGTACTAAATCAGTTTTAATAGATTGAGTTAAGGAAAATATCTTAACCAAGTGATGTTAACAAGTCTATGTAAATCTCCTTTAAAAGTCCTTACTTGATTGTAAATGTAAACTCCTTTAATAGGGTAAGACCTAACAATCTTAAATATTTTAATAGGGAAGACCCCTCACAGGGTAGATTATATATTATGATCAAACATTGTAACCCTAATAGGTTAAAAAATAAAATTTAACAATGAAGATTTGTGGGTTTCATACCCACCCTAGTTTTACCTTCACAATGAAGTATTTTTGGGTAACAAATCATTTGTGTTATGTGTTGAATCTTTTCATGGCTGTAATGTTTTCATTTACAATTCAACATTATAGTTTTGGTGTTAGATCTAAGATATGAGATGAATTAGGTGTGAAATCAATAGTTTGATTTTGTAAGAAAAAAGTTAAGATCCTAATTCACCACCCCCCCCCCCCCCCCCTCAGTATCTTATTTCCCATTAAATCCTTCCAATAATAGGTATCAGAGATAAGTTATCTTGGAAGAAGCCTAAAAACTTGAGAGATAAGATCTTAAGAGATGGAGAAATGCCTAATTGGAAAATTCATTGAGAACCAAATGACTGAAATCTAGATCATATCACAGCAACTTGAAGGAGTGAGAGAAGAGTTAAGAAAAACCTTGACAAAAAGGAAAGAGTTGGAAATTCAACAAAATGACACACAATACACAAAATGAGAATCCTTGAGAAGAACAAAATTATAAGAAGAGAGGTAAAATAACTCAAGAGAGAATAAGAAAACTAATCAATAAGACTATGTGAGGTTATAGTGAAAAATAAGAAAGTAGATGAAGAAAAAATCATGGTTGAAGAAGATAAAAGATAGATGGCAACCAGACTTGAAGAAAGATCATTTGTAGTACAAAAGCTCACAAACAATAAATTGGATATGATGAATAATATGATAATTTCTACTGAAAAGGAAAATAGGAAGGACTTGGAGATCACAAGCTTGAGGTCACAAAATGAGAAACTAAGAAATGAGCTAAGGACTAAAAAGGAACTTCTAGAAAGAATGAACAAACCAAGTGAGGCTATCAAATACTTTTAAAAACTGATGAGATCACTTGGATCAACATGAGATACTTCTTGACTAGGATACAAGAACTCTTCATCTACTAAAGAAGGAAAATCATCAAAGAGTGGAGAACAAAGAAATGCAAAATCCAAAGGCAAACGTACATGTCATCATTGTAGTAAACTTGGACACACGGTTAACATATGCAGAAGAAAGAATGGTATGAAAACTTTTAAACCTAAGTCTATTGGTAAATTCTTTAATTGAAAAAAGGTAGGACACCAAGCAAATGAATACAGATCAAAGAAAAGCGATTCACCCACTACATCCAAATTTGAAGGACATTGCTATAATTGTCAGAAATATGGACATAGAGCTCATGAGTGTAGATCCAAGACAAAATCTAATTGGACATCTGGAAAAAAAATGCATGTACCAAGAAAAGGAAACTCTCACCATTGATATTACAATACATGGTACAATTGTCATTATTATGGAGAATATGGACATATTCCATAGAATTGCATTAAGACACATTTTAGAGGAAATTACAAGAAATTATTGAATGAAGAACTAGCTTGTTTTAGTTGTCCCAAAGGTGGACATGTTAGTAGAAAGTGAAGAACTAGAGCACTGGCACCAAACAATAGAAATGAAAAAGATAAAGAAAAGGTTGAGGTAAAGAAAACATGGAAATAAATAGTGGAAGTTGGAAGCAATGGAACATGCAAAGCTGAGATCACCCAATCCAATGGATTAGGTGATCACACCACAACTAACTAAAGCAAAGAAGGTGTATAGGAACTATAAATTTTATGATATATTCTACATAAGTTCCTAACATATATGTGCTAAAAGTTCATATCTATATAAGAAAAGATGCATGAAGAACAAATCTATAGAAAGGAAAGTGAAAGAGAATCATTTACTACATGAAGTACTGAGCATTAGTGATCTAGTTTGTATTGATTGAGTATTATAGTATGGATTGAGTGATCAACCAAGTTGATTTTTTGACCAAATGAATTAGTGTTTGTCAAGTAAGGTAATGACAACTGAGTGTTTACAATTAAGCATAAAAGACCGACCCAACTGTCATGCACCTAAAAAGTATGAAGACATTTATTATCGACCTAAAATGGAAAATTGAAGGTATTTATCGAGTTTGGGCATACATTTCTATAATTTACCAAGTGATTTTAGAGCTCACAAGTGATTCAAAGGTGATTAAGGAAAATTTAGTGAAAATTTAGTAATTAAGCATTGCCAAATTTGATAAAGTGAGTAAGTGTTACTTTCAATGTTGAGTTAATTGTTTTCTATAGTTATTATAGAAGAATTCATTTTCAAGAACCCTTGATTGAAATGACATCTACAAGTGATATGTTGAAAGTGAGCAATGCTCAAATTATGAGGAATGACCACTATCTGCTACATAATTTTAGTAACAGTGTAAATTTTGAGGAAACTGAAGATAATATTGCCACTCTATCATCAATTCCATCTAGAGTTTTGACTGTATGAGATGTGAGATCCTATTATATGTGCAAAGTAGGAGAAATTGGAAAATTTGAGATTAGAACAATTGATGAGAAGCTATGTAGCAATTGAGTACTGAAGGATGAATACATGATCATTGCTAAGAAAGGGCTTACCTGTGCCCTAGTTTTTCCTAAAGTTTTTAAGGTTGAGTGGATCAAGATTTTCCTAAGCTTTATTCATGATATCAAGGTATGGTTAGGAGGTCCAATCAAAATCAACAAGGCCATAATACAATGAGTTACTGGATACCCTACCTTGGATAGACCAAAGACCAGAAGGAGTGCAATATAGAATGAGATTAAAAAATCTACCAAAGCAAAGTGGAATGGTCGAGGGATGTCAATTAATGGTATTGAAGATCTTGTGATTGAATTTGCAGTACATCTGATAGCACAAACATTCTACCAATCTAGTAGATTGAATAGTGTACCATGTGCTATAGTAGACCTAGGCTACAAAAATGTTAAAAAGGATCATACTTATGACCTTGCCAAGATGAAATTACAACAAATGACATAGAATTTTGGAGAAATTAGGAAAGTAAAGAGCACATCATGTAAGTTTGGATCTTTTTTAGTCTATATATTCTTTTATGTACAAAATTATTTTCCTACAATTAGTACTATAGTGTGGAATAAACACAAGACAACTATAGAACATATGAATGAATTGATAAGTCAATTGGGAGATAATTTTGAAGCAACTAAGGATAACTACTTTGAGTAATTCAAAAGAAAGATGAAAAATTGAATGAGGATTCCTAAATCTGTAGTAGGATAGGTATTTTGATGAGATATGTTTCATGGTAGACAAACATTTTATTTATGCATAGGTAGTGTTATGTAGAATTGCATGGTTAAGGCATGTGCCTTATCAAGTTAATTTTGATGAAGTCACAACAATAGTGACTGCACTCCTATCAGAAGATGTTGATACAAATGTTGAGCCATTTGGAACATATGACATAGTAAAGGATCAAATGAATGTGGAGTCTAGTGAGCCCAAGAAAGAAAAGAAAAGGAAGAAGAAAAGTCTTGAGGACAAGGGAGATGAAGAATAAGAAGAATCAGAACATACAACTAAAGCCAAGGAAGGAAAAGGAAAAGAGCTACCTATTTTTGAGCCTAAGGAAACCAAGAAAAAGAAAGTGATTATTGTTGACCCCAAGGTTAAAGTTGATCTTAGGAAAGGTGTACAAAAGGATGCTACACCTTAGGATCCTAAAAAGAAAATTATAATGAGATCAAAGATAACCCATCCCCCAACTATCAAAGGTAAAGGAATCCAAGCAAAGAGAAAGCAAGTTTGTGCACTCAAGAAAAACATTCCAAAAAAGACCTAAGAGATAATTGGTCATAGATGAGGAAGAAGAATATGATGAGGAGACCAAGTCTGATGAACTAAGTAAATTAAAAATTGTGCCAAGACCACCTCTCTCAATTGTTGATAAGGTATGTCAAGAAAACACTAAACAAGAAAGATTGACATGATTCAAATATATCAATTTTGATTCCTTAAATAATGAAGATCAAGAAAAAAATGAAAAATCCTTGATGGAAATGATGATACAATTTAAGACTACACCTATAGAGTTGGGAAAAGGCATTCTAGAAATCTTGTATAATAAGGTTGATGCTAAGTGGAAGTGGGCATTACCTACTGAATTCCATATTAGGAAGACCACCTTAGCATAGATAATGCCAGATTTAGGGAAGACACATATGTCTATTTCCCTAAAATATTTTGTGAAGAAGTTCATGCCAAAAGAAATGGCATCTAAAATTTTGATGAATAAAGTGCATGAAGTTGAGCAAGAGAGCCTAAGTTTATGGAGAGAAGCATTTGATTTTCTTTATCCATTAGATAATAAAGAAGAGGAAGAGGAAGAGGAAAGAGATGGAGAATCTAGAGCAAAAGAGGATGAAGAAGAAGAAGTTTCCAAACTTGCTGAGGAAATGAGGAAATTTATGGAAGGGTGTGGACAACAAGATGTTATCACCATAGAAGACATTTATGATTCATCACTGCATGATCAGAATGTGTTAATAGAAGAAGACCTACAAAATGTCAAGCCTGACACATCTCTACCTAGCACTAATACAATATTTTTACAAGTCATAATTATCCATGGATTGAGAGTGCAAAGACTGATAGTTATGAGGTTACATTAGCTACTGAGGATACAAGTGTCAAGCAACAAGGAAAATCTATAATTATCTTTCCACAATTCACTTGTATGCCTATATTGCAGATAGAGTGAAGATTGCAAAGGAGTCAATAGAAGAGAATGAGAAATCAAAAGGAAAAGAAGCTACAAAAGCTCTTATATAGTTGCCGAGTGAAAAGCCATCAGAACCATTGATTGGAACACCTGAACAATAGGTGACACCAACCCAATAGGAGCAACAACAAGCATCTAGATCGATTAAGAAGGGTAAACAATTGGAGATATCACTACCTAGTTATATAACCACATGATCTTAGATTATGACTCAATTAGAAGAGATGGAAAATGAGTCGTTATATCTAGATGAGGTAATTACTTTACCCATGTATAACTTAAACAATTTGACATTGGAGTAAATGCAAGAGTTGCAAACTTTACTAAGCTGCAAGGAAAAGCAAGAACAACTAAGGAGAGAGCATAAAAATAAATAGGTATTACATACTATTAAAGATATTTTTGTAGATGCATTTGGAATAATTGACTTGAACAATCAACCTCAAATTTTTTATTAGTTAGTGTACATAATTGATAAGGTTCAATCAAAAGATATAGAGACTAATGAAAAACTATTGTAATGGTTTGAAAGAAAATTTGAGCACGAAGTATTATAGAAAGTCTCTTGAGAACTTGTACAGAGACAAGTACAGCTTTCTAATTTAGTCACACAACTAGAAGCAATTTTGAAGACTATTCATACTTTTTATATGAAGCTTTGTGATGTTGAGTTATTCACATTAGATAAACAATGATCTATTGAAATGATACATGCTGACATGAGGGAATGTATAGTTTCATTGAGAAAGATTGCAAGTTTGAGCTCACCCTCATACAATAAGTTAACATTTGGACAATAGAGGTTAGCCGAGCTCATAGCTTGAGTTAGTAAAATGAGGAATAAATTGATATTAATTCAATTCTAGTTGCTACCATAGTTGGGAATTATTCAAAAGGAAGTGTCTACAACACAAAATATCATGAACAAATACACACATTTATCAAATATTGAAAGGCTAATTGATCTAGTTGTCGAGATAGAAATTTAAATTCAAGTTTTGGAGGAAGTAAAGGAGTAGTGGAATAAAGGCTATGCCAAAATTTTGGCAAGCCACAAATCATTTTTTGAGAAATATAAAATAGCTCCAACAAACCCCAATCCATAAGTGACAATAACAAGAAGGAAATTAGTCTAATAAAAAATAAAAAAATAAAGGGGAAATGAAATAAATATAATATAAATATGAGACAGATCCATCATAGATTCATCAGATAGATTTAGGTTGCAAATCTAGATTATAGTTTCAGGAGGAGCATTATTGTATAGATTGATTATTCATGACAACATGTTTTTGCCACTAATATCAAAGGGGGAGATTGTTGATCTCTATGCCTAAGTTTCCTATTAGTGTCCAAACACTTAGTCATTTACTATGCAAGGATGGAAGGTGATCATTGTGATCAAGTCATCTAGTAAAGGCCAAGGACTTGTTTCTTTTGCATTACATGCCAAGAAAGTTAGAGATTGTCGAGCACCCCAGTTGAGACCAAGTAAAATAGAACACAATTTTTGACAAGAAAATAGAAAAGATCAAGCATATAGAAGTCAATTGCTAGCATGAATTTTAGTAATGACTAAGTATTAGAAAATTCAGATGCCACGCAACCCAATTTTTTAATATGCATTTCTAATCTCACAAAAACTTATGTAAATCATTTTTTCTCAACTTCTATATACATTTAATGATTGTAGAGATAGTTAAGATGGATTTTATGCATCTTTACAGAAGGTAATGATCCCAAGGAAAGCAAATCAACCAATCAAAAAATTAGAAGGGAAATGACAAATAAGATGAATTATGAACCGTTGATTATGATCCATAATTTTTGAAGAACATCTATTTAAAGAGGGTTAGAACCCTAGGATCATAGTGAAGAGAACGAATGGATGAATGTACAAGTGAAAAAGTTAACAAGGATAAAATAGTGTAAGAAAGGCTAAGTTTGAAAGGAGATCAAACAAAGAAATCTAAGTAGTGAAGGACATAATGAAGCTATTAGATTGAGATATTGAACAAAGGAGATATGAAATCAACTTTTAGAGAAAATTGAGGGTCAGGTATTGAATTAGTTTAATAGATTGAGTCAGGACAAATCTCTTAACCAAGTGATCTTAACAGTTCTATGTAAATATCCTAACTAAGTCCTTACTTGAGTGTAAGTGTGAAATCCTTTAATAGTGTAAGACATAATAGTCTTAAAGCTTTTAATAGGACATACCCCTCATAGGGAAGATCATATATTATGATCAAACATTGTAACCCTAACATGTTAATTTTATTGTTGCAACAATGAATATTTGTGGGTTTCATCCCTACCCCATTTTTTCCTTCACATTGAAGTGTTTCTGGGTAACCAGATCATTTGTGTTATGTATTGAATCTTTTCATGGATTTGATGTTTTCATTTACAATTCAACATTATATTTTTGATGTTATATCTAAGATATGAGATAAATTAGGTGTGAAATCAGTAGTTCGGTTTTGTAAGAAAAAGTTTAAGATCCTAATTCACCCTCCCTATTAGTATCTTATTTTCCATTAAATCCTTCCAATAGTAAACACCTAATTAAAATAAGGGAGATCTAACTCCAAAGATCAAAAATAAGGAAGAAAGAAGCTAGGTTCACCAAAATTCTTAGTAGTAAAATGGAAGCACTTTAAATAGGGTCATAGGCCTTCATTTCATGGGGTCACTAAGCCATTCAAATATGTGTGTGAGGGAAAGAGGGGAATTTTCAAGTATGATTCCACTAATGATCCAAATCAGATTAGCTAGAAGCCAAAGGAATAAGGGAGCTAATACTAAATTTGAATTATAAAGAAGAATGCAATACAAGGAAATGTAATCTCTTTTGACTTTGATAAGATAATGTGAATGTGGAATTGAACTAATTTCTTAAATAATGTCAATTTAGATGCTATGTAAACATAATTATCCCAATTAAGATGCAAATCTAGGGTAATGATATGAAAGGAAATGAAACATAAAAGACTCACCTGAAAATTCATAGAGGAATATAATGGAAATAATTCTTCAATTGTAGGTTGCCATTGATGATACATAAATGGAAGTATGAACCTTGCATATTTCAATAATGACTGAACAATTGGGTAATGAAGGTGTTTTAGTATTAACTGAGCAGTTGGTTAATGAAGCAAATCCTCCTTGTAGTATTGATCGAGTGGTCAGGCATCAAAGGACTCACAGTGTTAACCATGCATTCAGTCTTAGTATTGATTGAGTGATAGCAAAATGGAATTGTATAATAATGATTTGATTGAGGCAAACTATTTGGATGTTTATTGATTATTTGGATGTGTATTCAAACTGACTTGTCCTAGCTCATGATACATAAGAAAATTCAAGTTGTGAGGATGAAATGTAGAAGTGGAATATGAAATAAGATGGATATGTGAGTGAAGGAAAACACAAAGTAGGAAAGTGTGGAAGATAAGATGTACAAACCATCTAATCAGTAAGGATCCAAAGATCAAGCCAGAATAGAGATCATAATCTAAAAAGATAGTTATTTCATAAATCAAGTCAAATTTCTATTACCTTCTAACCATTGTAGTAGTAAAGAAATCTCTTTAATAGAATTGACTTAATAGTCATATTGGAAATTTTGTAACAAGGTGACATTTCAATATTGAAGTGTTTAAATACCTTTAACCAAGCCACTCCTAACAGGGTGATCTAAATCCTCTAGTAAGGCCATACTTAACAATATGTATTGTAACCTTTAACAAGGTTTCCTCCTAACAGGGCTCACTTCAAAAGGGTGAAAAATATTGTAACTAGTTGCATGGTGGTTTTTCCAAATTGGTAGTACATGTTAAGTCCTTGTGTCATATATGTTCATTTTATTTTCTTATGCTTTATGTTTCTATAACTAAGTTACTAAAGGCTAAAATAGATTGATATAATCATAAGATTTCTTTGTTAACCAAGTGACAATAATATTCTAGTTTTAACCAAGTTGGACAATATTGAATGATCATTGAAAGTTTGAATTGACATCTAGGGACAAAGAATTGCTTTTGTAGTAACAAATTCACCCCTCCTCTCTCAGTTACTCTCTTCATTTCCAACAATTGGTATCTGATCATTTTGTGCTTACAAGTAAGGTTTCAAGGACCTAAGCTAAAGACCACGACATCATATAGAAGGGAGATTCCCAAGCTTAACAGAGAAAACTTTTCAACATGGCAGGAGTTGATGAAGCTACACCTATCAAAAATTAGTGATATTGGTCTATTCTAATTGGAAACCAAATATGTGCCACCACCTAAACCTATGAATGTGGGGCAGATGAAAGAGGCAAAGGATCACAATATAATGATTATTGATATAGCTTCTTCTCTCAGCTATTATGAATTTGATGAGGTTAAATATTGTCATATTTCAATTTAAATGTGGGAAAAACTCTAGAAGTCTATGGAGGTGATAGAAATGTGCAAAGAACCAAGGAAAAAAATTTAAGAGGCAAGTTTAATCGAATCAAAATGAAAGAAGGTGAGAACATTGTCCAATACAATAAAAGAATCAAAGAGAGTGTTAGTATAATCAAAGTTGTAGGAGGAGATTATGCAATCAAAGTTTTAGAAATTCAAGAGATTAGATGCAAGCCTAAAAATAAAATAACCTTGGATGCACTTGTGGGAAGATTAACTACTTTTGAGATGGATAACTTTGACAACTATGCCTCAACTCTTAGCAACTTTAAATCTACATTCAAATCCAAACTAACCCTTGGTAGAAAAGGAGGAAAATTAAAAGGAAAATAGGTTGAGAGTGATGAAGAGGATGATTCAAATGAAGACCTTAAATTCATTGAAGGCCTACTTGTAAAAAGACTATCAAAAGGGAAAGGAAAATTTAGAGGCAAAATCCCATTGATTTTTTTCTATAAGAATTTGGCTTAGAGAAAAATTCACCCAAGATCAAGGAGCACAAACACAAGCACAACAATAGACCAAGAGTATGATCAATATGAGAATGCTCAATATTATATCAAAAACATGTAAGCATGTAAATACACACTACGAGAGCCTATATATAAAGGCCTCTAAGATGCATCTAGAATGTATCTAGAATTTACTAAGAGATAAGCATGACAACTAAGCACATATCCTCCACAATAAGAGGATAAGCACGATGAGGTATCTCACATATATAGATGTTATAGATACCATGTTCTTAAATAATTTGCTAACTCCTAAGTGTAGACAACATGTGCATATTTAGAGTGCAAACTCCTAGGTTGTGAACATGACAACTCACAAGAGTATGCATACTCTTAAGTGACTAATAAATAAATAATAAAATATGCATTAACCTAAGTAAACTTAAGTAATTACAAATAGTAAATACTTATTTACACCAACACCCCCCCCTTAAGTGCAACTTAGGGGAATGCCCTTTAGCTTACATAATCTAGGATGAAATGAATGATGGGTCCCAACTACTAGGCAATGTTAGGTACCCATGTACATAATGCAAATGCAATCTCTCATAAAGCGGAGAAAGAGGGAAAACCTCATGGGAAAAACCCTTTCCCAAAAAGACAAATGAAAAATGCACACGATGTATGGATGGATGGAGTAATCAAGACCCACCCATTATGACATACATCTAGTATATACATAAGAGAAAAATGAGAAGAGGAAGAGAGACAAGATAGGCTCCCCCCCCTAAAGAAGATTGTTTACCAATGACTGCTCTGAGGAAGAAGTTGATCCAAGATTGCAGAATGGTGTTCTCCCCTTAGGAAGAAATAATTCCAATGGTACAAATGAGACATGTCCGTTGTGTGTGGGAAGAATCCCATGGATAAGTGATGTCTCTAAAACATTCTCAACTAGCTGAAGAACCTATCTCAAAAAACTATTTTTCTCCTCAGCTGATAAAAAACCCATCTATAACTGCTAATCATAAGTATCCACAATCACTTCAACCTGTAATGATTGATCATGTAGAGAATGAACAAGAGGGTCGAATGGAGCCCTCATGACAATTGAAGAAGGTGTTGCTACATCAAGTAGAAGAGGTAGATCATCAATACTGTCCCCCAAATCTGTCACTAAAGCTGGACCTAGAAGACTGGATGTACCTTGTTGTGTTGAACCTATCACTGTGGTGATATATGCATGTGGACTACTCTAATTTTGTGACCTCACACTACCACTATCAATAAAACCCCACATATCTCAATATGTTGAAGCATCATCGTTGGTGTCACTATCAGTTTCTACACAATATGATGTGTGGAGAGGATTAGTGGACAAGTTGGGTGAACTTTCCTCAAAGTGTACATCCTTATCCATAAAGATCTGATGGGTCTCTGGATCCATGAGTCTATATGTTGTCACACCATCTTCATAACCAATGAAAGCACAAGGCCAAGGTGACTGTGCCTTGCATCCCCTAGAAGATATTTTTGCCCATGTAAGACAACCAAAGACTTTGAAGTGTGTCACAATAGGTTTTCTGTCACACCATGACTCAAAAGGAGTCTTTCCATCTAAGGCAAGATGAGGAGATCAATTAAGATGTGAGTGGCACTACTGATTTCTTTGACTTCAAGTGATGGATCTAGAGACTTGGCCTATATCATGCAACTTGCCATAGACTTAAGAGTATGGATCCTCAAATCTGCAACATCTGTCTTATGCAAACTAAATGCTGGAAGATTTTGAAGATCAATTCCCTCAAGTTTGCAAAAGTCTTTTAGTCTTTTGTTCACATACATGCTTCCATTGTCCATTCTTATAATTTTGATGGCTTTCCTAGATTTCTTTTCAACATGAGTCTTGAAGGCTAGAAGCTTGTCCAATGCTTCATTCTTATGATGAAGAAAGTAGACCCAAGTGTATATTGAAAAGTCATCAATGAAAGTTAGTATGTAGCGAACCTGGCTAACTATTGTCACTACAAAAGGTCCTGCTAAGACCATGTGAACTATCTGTAGAACAACTAGAGCTCTTGAAGACTTCCCTTTTTGTAACTTCCCCGCTGGATGCATATCCACTCAATATATTGAACATTCACCTTGGGAAAAGTTGATTTGAGGTAGAGCTTTGACCATTCTATTTGTATAAAGTTGTTGAAGATAGAAAAAGGAAAGATGTCCATACTGATCATGCCATAATTGATAGAGGGCCACACCACTCTAACAACTCACAACCAAGAATGCAACAATATAGAGACCAAGAAAAAAATGCTTCACAAATAATTTTATTATACTTGAAAAATCCTTAAAAACACCCACAAGATGATATGACTTCTTCAACATAAGAGAAATCCTAAATAAGAGTCTTCACACCAAGAGCTTCACCAATAACTTCTACTTGAAGAGCTACACCTTTAGAGTTTTCACACCTTGAAGTCTTCATGCCTTCTAGCTTCTACTTCTCAAACTTCCACTTCTCAAGCTTCTCCTTGAGCTTCCACTCCTCAAGCTTCTCCTTGAGCTTCTCCTTCTCGAGCTTCTACTCCTCAAGCTTCCCCTTGAGCTTGATTTAGAAATGCTCATATGCCTTGCTTAAATAGGCACTTACCACCCCATGCATGACTTATCCACAACCTTCTAGAATTCCTCCACAACCTTCTACAACTTCCACAACCTTCTACAATATTCATAACTTTCTAGAATTCTACCCATTCACCTCGACAAATGGAATGACAACCATTTATTATTATTTTTTATTTTTTTTCTATTATGCCACCTATGCACCTCGAAAATAGAAATCACCTGTTCCTTTCTTTTCTCCTTTTTCCCTTTTTTTATTTTTTTATTATTTTTCCTCTAATTTTCGTCACTTTCTCTCTCCTCCACAATTTTTTTTTTGTTTTCCAAATTTTTTTTTTCAATTTTTTTTTTTTTTCCATACAAGATGCTCCTGCATCAGACTCCCCCAGTAGATAGAAAAGTGTGTCCCACACTTTGACTCCACCAAAGAAAGATTTACCACCATCTTCATCTTCACCAAAGGTTTCCACCTCAATGGGGACAAGAAAACCACCATGCAAATCTTCCACATCTGCATTACTATATCAAACACTAGAATCTCAACCATCCAATTAGCATGCTCACTCCTAGGAACAAACTGAACATAATTCTTCATCAACAAACCCTCATTCACATCAGCAACTAGTGAATCCACACCAGCAACAACAAACTCCATATCAGCAGCCACATGTAGATCTCCATCAACACATGCTAAACTCTCAACACCAACAACCTCATTGCTCACAACAAGATGCTCTGTAATACATAACTCACCTCCAACAAAAACTGGATCATCCACGATTGAGTGCTCCATAATCTCCATGTCAGACTCAACCATTTCATCATGAAAACCAATCTCCATTCCAACATCAGCAAGGTTAGGAATATCCTCAGCAACAACCTCTATTTTCTCTACAAGTTCTGCATCAGGGTCCACAAACTAATCAACAAAACTATCCTCTTCCACCTTGACCTTCTTAGCTTGATCAGCCAATCTAGCATCTAACCGAGAAAACATCTTAGAAAAATTCTTCTCCACTATATCATAGATTTTCGCAATCATCTTAGGGTCCAATCCTCTTGGAGCCATCATCCAAGATCTTCGTAAACCCTCTGCAACAAATCCTTCCTACGCTTCTTGTGACAACCAAATTGTTTGCAAGTCAGATCGCAACCTGCCACCTCGCACGAACAATAAGGAACCACATCACAAGTCTAGGACAACGGATCTGCAATCCACAAGCTTTGATAAACTTTTCCCAACCAAGGTCCTGGTACAAACTGCCTCACACTTTGGTGATCTGCTTGTACACTCAGGAACTCCTGCTCTGATAAACTTCACCCAACCAAGGTCCTGGTACAAACTACCTCAGCTTCGACGATCTGCTTGTACACTCAGGAACTCCTACTTTAATACTATTGATGAAGGTACAGCTCTGATACCACTAATATAGATACGCTCTGATACCACTTGATAGAGGGCCACACCACTCTAACAACTCACAACCAAGAATGCAAAAATATAGAGACCAAGAAAAAAATGCTTCACAAATAATTTTATTATACTTGAAAAATCCTTACAACACCCACAAGATGATATGACTTCTTCAACATAAGAGAAATCCTAAATAAGAGTCTTCACACCAAGAGCTTCACAAATAACTTCTACTTGAAGAGCTACACCTTTAGATTTTTCACACCTTGAAGTCTTCACGCCTTCTAGCTTGTACTTCTCAAACTTCCACTTCTCAAGCTTCTCCTTGAGATTCCACTCCTCAAGCTTCTCCTTGAGCTTCTCCTTGAGCTTCTCCTTCTCGAGCTTCTACTCCTCAAGCTTCCCCTTGAGCTTGATTTAGAAATGCTCATATGCCTTGCTTAAATAGGCACTTACCACCCCATGCATGACTTATCCACAACCTTCTAGAATTCCTCCACAACCTTCTACAACTTCCACAACCTTCTACAATATTCATAACTTTCTAGAATTCTACCCACTCACCTCGATAAATGGAATGACAACCATTTATTATTATTTTTTATTTTTTTTCTATTATGCCACCTATGCACCTCGAAAATAGAAATCGCCTTTTCCTTTCTTTTCTCCTTTTTCCCTTTTTTTATTTTTTTATTATTTCTCCTCTAATTTTTGTCACTTTCTCTCTCCAATATTTTTTTTTGTTTTCCAATTTTATTTTTTTTCAATTTTTTTTTCCATGCAAGATGCTCCTGCATCAATAATTGTATTTGAGAATTGGATTGAGATAACAAGGCCTGTGAAGGAGACTTGGGCACAAAATGGGAGAAAGAGTACAACCTCTTGTCATGATACACTTTCCCCACTGCAACCAATGATTCATCCTTTAGACTGTGCACCTCAACTGAGTCTGGAAGGAACTCAACTCTATGCCCATCTCCAAGGTGAGTGATTTGGTAAATTGAGAGGAGATTACAACTTAGATTTGGAACATAGAGAAAATCTTGAAACTCTCCATTTTCCATCTCCAAGTTTCCTTTCCCTTCAACTTCCATTTTGTTGTCATCTCCCATAAAGATGTGTCATACCTTTGATTGCCTCAATGAAGAAAAATCCTCCTTTGAAGAACCCATGTGATAGGAGGCACCTGAGTCAAGAATCCATTCGTTTGAAGAGTTTGAATTAGCCATGAGTTCTTACCCCTTTCCATTTGAATCTAAAGAAGACCCTTTCTCCTTATAAGCATTAGGCAGTGGACCATTACGTTTCTTCATGATTTTGGTCAACTCATCAATCTTTTTATGATAACACTCATGTTCTTCATGACCCATTTTCTTGCAATAGGCACACTTTTTCTTCTCCTTATTGTTGCCCCCCTTCTTGTTGAAATTTGAGAAAGACTTGCCTTGTTGATTGGATTGTGGTGTTGTCTTTTCTATTTCCTCTGATTTGATCTTCTTCCACTTCTTATTCTTACCCTTTCCTTTATTTGACGATTGATCAGCTGAATTTTGAGAACCCTCATTTTTGGCTACCAAAGCTTTAGACTTAGGTGAATTGAGAATCCCCATTGATTTCAACTTCTTCTCTTCAGTATCCAATAGATCAACATATTCATCAAAAGAGACTTTCTTATAGGCAGACCCTAATGTAGTCTTTGAGGTGTTATAAGAAGATACAAATGTGGAATACTTCAATGGCAACTTATTATGTATGAGATAGATCAATTTGTCATCTTTAATAGAATTCCCACAATCAATAAGCTTTGTCCTTAGTTCATTCACCTTGATGATAAAATCTTGTATAGAATCAAATGACTTAAGATCTAAGGAGACAAGCTCATCTTCAATTTTGAAAACATCCTCTTTAGACACTTTACCATATAGGTTTTTGAGGGTATCCCAAGCTTCCTTGGATGTAGAAGACTTCTTAATTTGATACATGATCTTCTCATCAACCCCCAAACATATATCACCCAGGGCTTTCCTATCCATTGCCACCCAAGCTGAAATATCACTTGTTGATACATTATAATCTGCTGGTTTAGGAAGGGTACCATCTACATATTGAGAAACTCCATTGTGCATTAAATGATACCACATTTTGATGGACCATGTAGCATAGTTATGTGGAGTTATTTTTGGAAACTTAAAATTTTTCATAATGTAGAGAATGAAAGAAAATTGCAAAAAAGTAGGAACACAACACCAAGAACACCCCCTCTTTTCACTAAATCAAGAAACCCCCCCAAAATAGATGCTTTTGGCACTTTATACGTAGTGTGATTACAATGGCCACTTGCCAATTTTGGCCTTTGTGGACTTCTAATTTTTCTTGTTACAACCTCTTGAAAGATTACAAGTCTGGAACTTTACAATGTGCTACAATTCTGAAGTAATACAAAGCAAAGAAAGACCCTATTTCTAAAACTGACACTTTTGTCCCCACAACCCTACAATTTTACTATAGATCTAGAAAGTAGACAAAAAATAACGCACTTTCAAAAAAAATGGAATTTGTTTTCGAGTCCAGATGTGTAGGATTTGAGCAAAAGCGCACAACAAATCCATGAAGCCCAAGAAAACCTGCATGTAGAAAACCTATCACGGAGAAGAAAAAGACAAGAAGAGGCAAGGGTTTGATCTGAAAAACTCAGACAAAGAAAATATTATTCAACAGATCTTCCTTAATGAAAAATACAAAGAGATCAGTCCTTATAAAGGAGATCGAAACCCAAAAAGGGTAACCTAAAGCCTTAAAAAGCTAGGGTTGCACAATATAATTAATAAAATATTAATTATATGCACCTACAAGATAGCTTAAGAAAACTAGAGTAATAGGAAAATTAATTAATTAAATCAAAGTGATTTAATTAATAAGTTAGAACAAATAATTACTCTAACACCCCCCCTTAAGCGAAGCTCGGGAGGTAAGCTAACCTAGCACAACTATGAAAGTAGAATTGGGTCTCGGCAACAAGGCCTGATCAGGTACCCAATCAAAACAAAATCTCTATAAAGAGGAAAAATAGAGAAAAACACATGGGAAAAACCCTACTCCAAAAAGAGATAGCAAAGAATGTTCCAGAAGAAGGAACAAAGAGATCAGAAGAGAATCATTGAAGCATGAAGAACTGCAAAACTCTATCAAAATGCTAATCTATAGAACCTCCATTGAAATAGAAGGCATGAACCATCAACCAAAGAAACATAGAACAACAATATAACCTCCCCTTAAGGCAGGTGAGGTGACAGGCAAATGAAAAGATGGGCCAAAAATCTCCTACAACACAGGAGCCAAACACATCGAGAGTGAGGTACAAACACCAATAAAGGCATGTGTCATCGAAACTACATGAGAAAATAGAGAAAGAGGGCCTATAAGCAGCAAACAACTATCCCCCCCATGGCACTTTATAAAATAGTGCGAGTACAACGAATCACAATGATGAAAAGGATCCCAAAACGCAAGAGTGGCACTTCATCTCAGTGTGTTGCATAAAGATGCTTACAATGAATATCAACAATGATAAAAAAAAAAAAAAAGGATCAAAAAACAGAAGGTAGAGCCCAAAATGAAGCATCTGAAGCAACAAAATCGATCTTCGGACCTGAAACAATCAGGATATCCACCAGAATGCTAAAATGCAAAAGACTAAATAGGACGTGCCTAGAACAGAATCTGGAAAAACAACTAGCATCACTGGAAAGAGCATAGAAAGAGCTTTCTAGCAATATAAAGAAGTCCAAAATCGAAGATTGGAAGCTCAAGATACGCCTCCCGAAGTGCAAAACAGAACATCCAGCTTTGACTGCCAAAATAGGCAACCAAACTACATCAAAACCCAAAAACACCTATACTAGCATCTCTGTGTCAGAACTAGCTTTTCGGTCCATTTTTCAAATCAAAAAAATGTGTCCGTATGCTCAAGTTATGGAGAAAAAACCTCTAGGGCCTCCAGATGCAAGAAAAATTTATTTTTTTAATAAAAAAAATAATAAAAAACAAAAACCTCCACCAACCCCGCACCGCCAGCGGAGTGGCGGCCAAGGTGGTGGGAGGGCTGACGCTTCCATGGGGCGGAGCCGATATGGTGGAGCCACGGCGAACACCACCAGTGGGCCACCAGAGGCCGCTGTGATCGACGGGACCGCCAACGGTTTCCCGCAAGCAGTTGCGGTGACCGCCGACGGTTTTCTTAAACCGCAACAGGTTTTTTATCGCCTTTTTATTTTATTTTTTCAATTTTTCCATCTTGGATTGCATGCAAAGGCCGTACGGCCCTGTATGGCAAAAAAAATTTGCCTCCCAGATCAATGTTGTCCAAATTGAACAAATTTTATATCAAAACGGGGGTTTTGATGTCTTCTAAATCCATCTGTGAGGTTTGTTTGGCCTCAAACTACTCTAAAAATTAGTGACCCCCCTATTTTCTCAAAAAAAGCCTGAAAAAACACTAAATCTGATCTGTCAAACCCTTGTTCTCCCTTTTTCTTGAAACACCAAACAAGCTATAGCAGATATGGCTCTGATACCATGTAGGATTTGAGAAAAAGTGCACAACAAATCCACGAAGCCCAAGAAAACCTGCATGCAGAAAACTTGTCACGGTGAAGAAAAAGACAAGAAGAGGCAAGGGTTTGATTTGAAAAACTCAGACGAAGAAAATATTATTCAACAGATCTTCCTTAATGAAAAATACAAAGAGATCAATCCTTATAAAGAAGATCAAAACCCGAAAAGGGTAACCTAAAGCCTAAAAAAGCTAGGGTTGAACAATATAATTAATAAAATATTAATTAGATGCACCTATAAGATAGCTTAAGCAAACTAGATTAATAGACAACTTAATTAATTAAATCAAAGTGATTTAATTAATAAGTTAGAACAAATAATTACTCTAACAAGATGTGCTCGTATAGAGTGTTTGAAGTTGCAAAATGCAGGATTATGTAGGTACAATCACCAAAAAATACAAATTCTGACTAATGTATGAACTAAAACTAGCAAAAAGCTATACCACTAATTTTTTAAAGAAATTCTACCTAATTTCAAAAAAAATTGCACCTGATTTGGAGTCCAAATGACTGAGATATGGCCTCCCAAAGTCAGACTACAAAATGAAAAATCAATCTGGAGAGGGGTTGCATCAGCAAAATACAAAAATAAATTTAATAGTCATACAGCCATCATAGTAGTTCAAATTGGCCCTAGAATGATGGTCAAATGGTCATAATAGAAATGTATGGTAGTTCAAAAATCTAGTAAGCATGTACATACACACTAGGAGAGCCTGTTTATAAAGGCCTCTAAGATGCATCTAAAATGTATCTAGAATGTACTAGGAGATAAGCATGACAAATAAGCACATATCCTCCACAATAAGAGGATAAGCACAATGAGGTGTCTCATGTATATAGATGTTGTAGACACCATGTGCTCAAATAATGTGCTAACTCCTAAGTGTAGACAACATGTGCATATTTAGAGTGTAAACTCGTATGTTGTCAACATGACAACTTACAAGAGTACACATAATCCTAGGTGACTAATAAATAAATAATAAAATATGCATTAACCTATGTAAACTTAAGTAAGTGAAAATAGTAAATACTTATTTACACAAACACTTTCCCATGTGAAGAGTTTGGTCATATTGCTGCAAAAAGGCCAAACAAAGAAGACAAAGATGAGAAAAGAAATAACAGGTTTAAAAGATAGAAAGACTTCAAGAGCTACAAGGACTAAAAAGAAAAAGGCAAGAAATCTTGTTATATTGCTAAAGTTTTTGATAGTGACGATAATGAAGAAGTATTTTACATTGTTGTTAAGGATGAATCTAATAATGAGGAAAATGAAAATATAGCACTTATCTCTCATGTTAGCAAAAATGATACACAGATAATAGATAGTGGTTGTTCCCATCACATGACTGGTGATAAAACAATGTTTGAACATTTAGAACACTATGATTTTGGAAGTGTTAGATTTGGAAACAATGAACCATGTTATTTAAAAGGAAAAGGAATCATAGAATTAATTGAAGGAATCAAATGAAAATACCTACTAGGTTGAAGGATTAAGACATAATCTATTCAGTTTAGCTCACTTGAAAAATATAGGATACAAGATAAAATTCATGAATGACAAAGGTAAACTATTAGATGGAAAAGGAAACATGGTTGGAACTAGCAATCAGGCAAAAGGCAACCAGTTCTACCTAGATCTCACTGAAAGTACATGTTTACTAGCTCAGATAGAAAAAATATGGTTATGGAATAAGAGGATGTGTCATGTTAACTCTAATAACCTAGTTACCATAAGAAAGAACAAAAGATTAAGAGACATGCCTTATCTAAAAAAACCTAAGATAGGCATTTTCAAACAATGTCAAATTGGAAAGATGAGTAAAAGGAGTTTCAAAAGTAAGTCCTACAACTCTGAAGAAGTTTTGGAACTAGTTCATACAAATCTTTTTGGGCCAATAGGTATAGAAAGATACTATGGATACATAGATTTCATTCTATTTGTTGATGATTCTTCTAGAATGATGACTACAATATTTGTAAAAGATAAATCTACTACTTTTCAAAAGTTCAAATGGTATTTGGATAGAGTTGAGAAAGAAGCAAGGAAGAATTTAAAATGCTTGAGATCAGACAGAGGAGGATAATCCATCTCAAATGAATTCAATGAGTTTTGAAATGAAAGAGGAATCAAAAGGTAGGTATCAACACCTAGAACTCTAGAGAAAAATAGAATAGCAAAACGAAGAAACAAATCCATCATGGAATGTGCAAGAAGACTAATGTATGAGAAGAATGTTGCACCAAAATAATGGAGAGAAGAAATCAACACAATAGTTCATATAGTGAATCGAGTTCAACTGAAGAAAGGTACAAAAAAAACACCTTATGAATTATCGTAAGAATTTGGCATAGCTATGATGTCAAATAAGAATTTGCCTTAGGGAAAAAAAAACCCAAGATCAAGGAACTCAAGCACAAGCACAACAATAGACCAAAAAGGTATGATCAAAATAACAATATCCAAAATTGATTTATTGTCATTCAATGTTCTATCATATGTTCAAGTACACTAGGAGTGCATGTATACAAAGGCCTCTAGAATGCTTCTAGAATGTCTAGAAGTCAGCACACTAATAAGTCTTACAACAAGGCACATGTCCACTAGGAGTGAATTATCCTCCATTAAGAATAGGAGCTAGTGCAATGATGAGAGGATAAGCCTACAAAGGTGTAGCCCATAAAACTATGTTGTAGACATCATGTGCTAAAGTAAGAGTGCAAATAAATGTGTTGTCTACATGACAACTCAATTAATTATTCAAACTCTAGTGTTGTAGACACCACGTGCTGAATTAGAGTTGCTTACTCTAGTGTTGTCAACATGACAACTCATAAGAGTACGCAAACTCCTAAGTGTCAACCTAAGAAATAATAAAATAATGCACTGACCTAAGTAAACTTAAGTAAAGTGTAATAAGTAAATACTTATTTATACCAACAATTATGGTATGGGTACAAGCCTAATGTTTTTTTTTTAATCTTAGAGTATTTGGAAGTAAATTTTATATCTTGAAAGATGTAAGGAAAGGAAAACTTGATGCAAAAAGTGATGAAGGTATATTCCTAGGGTACTCCAATAAAATTAAGTCTTAAAAATGTTTGAATCTTTCTACTCACAAAGACATAGGAAGTGCACATATGAATATTTATGAGTTTGCAGGAAAGAAGTGAAGAACAAAGCAACAAGGAGCTTGAAGAGTATAGAATGTTTGTTTACTATAAGGAGGAACCTAAGACTTTACCACAAATAGTTGAAGCCAATCAAAAACAAATTGAACCTAGAAAATTTTGGGAGTACAACTCGAGTCACAAACAAAGCTACCCAAGTTGTAGCCACATGCAGTGCAACCCAAGTCACAATTAGAGAAACCTAATTTACAACCAAATCAACTAGAAGATCCCAAGAAAAAGGTAAAATATCATGGAGAACCAAGTGAACCAAGTTCAAAGTCAAGAAAGAAAGATCCAAGACTTGAGAAATATGTCAGAAGACATTATGCACCTGAACAAATAATTGGAGGAGAGACATAAGGCATACTAACAAGGAATAGATTTGGTCCAGGAGAACTTCCAGAACCTACCATTGCAAGTACATCAAGAGGATAAAACAAAAAGGGTTAGGATAGGATTTGGATCTAGAATCCAATGTTAGAAATAATGTCCAAGTTGTAAGGCAAGGAGACACTAGGTGTGTTATAAACCTGATTGTCTACCTTAGTCATTTTATGGACAATTTCTAGGTAGAATGAGGTTAAGATAGTATAGAAGGTTAAATAATGATTTTTTATTGATCAAAACCTTCTTATAATCCTAGGTAGGTTCTAGGATTAAAGATAGTAAAGTTCAGAGATATTTCAGAACTTTTGCAAAAAGCTTTCAACATCGTTAATGTTGCATAATACAACTTTTGTGCAAAAATGCAACTTTTGAATCCCAGCATTCACAACCACCTTTATTGGTTGGAACTATTTGGGAATGGCATAAATAAGGTTTAGAAACCTTTCTCAACATAGAATATAATAATCTATTGTAATCACAGTTTTGAATCAATAAAATTATGTTCTTTTCCTATTACAACTGCCTGAGAAAATAATTGTACGGAATCGTACAGATTCATATGCAATTCTAAAAGATTGGAAATGTTGAAGAATGTTCTTATGAAGGATTTTTGAGTGGCTTGAGACTTTAAAGACATACTAGTTAAGAGAAATCAAATTTTGATTGCGTGTTGGTTGTAGGGAGGCCCGAACTAGGGTTTTGAGAGAAAATTCTCTTTCATTGAGATTCCACCATGGGAAAATGATAAGCCTCAATGGAAAGAAGGGGGAGAGGATGTAAATTAAGATTTTTTGGTCTCAAAATAGGAAGCCAAAGATGTTGGGGGAAAACACTAAACCCTTTGGCCAGACATCTAAATGTGACTGTCCAAATTTGGGTGTTTGAGGCACAACTTGGCCTAGGGGTGGAATAGAACCATGGGAACTTGGACTTAGATGTCTTGACATGTTCCTAAAGTATTCCAATAGGATTGGGAAGATTTTTTTAATTTCTTTTACTTTCTTTGGAAAAGAGACCTAATTAGCCCTATTATGCCTAGGAGAATGTTGCAAACAACTTGAGTTGGGAGATTGGTCACGATGTCCAAACTTGGAAAGGGTTATTGATTTAAGGATTGGAGAGTTTGGAGTTGTTTAAGACTTTCTATGGTGTAATTCCAATAATTTTTCCATCACAAATCCTTAGTTTCTCCTTGTAGACCTAGTTGGAGTTTTAGGTGAGTAAGTTGATTTTTGAAGTAAATGGTTGACTTTTGAAGTTCATAGTTAATTTTTTGAAGTACATATTGGGGGGACTTGTGTATGAGAACATTTTGAAACTACATCTAAGGTTGGAAGAATCCCTTTTTCATCCCTAAAAACTTTTGCTTAAAGTTTGTGTCTTGTTAGGCCTCAAGGAGGTGTCTTAGGCTTTCAATTTGATCTAGTCTAAGGAGAGTGGGTATTAGGAATCATATAGTGGAGTCTAGTCTTCTATGGTTATGAAACATTTGTGCAAATATAAGGGACACACCATGGGTATATATAAGAGGACTCTACTCCAAAATTAAAAGGTACATGTTTTCTTAGTGAATTTGAACCTAGATCTATAAAAGATGCATTAGAAAATGAAGTTTGGATAGAGGCAATTAATGAAGAAATTGAAAAAATAGAAAAGAGTAAAACCTGGTCTCTTGTACCTAGGCCTAAGGATAAGAATGCAATTAGTACAAAATGGATATCAGAATAAGTTGAATGATAAAGGAGAAGTAACAAGGAACAAGGACAGGCTAGTATTCAAAGGATATACTAAAGAAGAAGGTAGTGACTATGGAGAGACATTTTCTCTTGTTGCAATACTTGAAGGAGTAGTAATACTTCTAACATATGCAACACAAAAGGGATTCAGAGTATATTAGATGAATGTTAAATCAACTTTGTTGAATGGAGTCCTAGAAGAAGTCTACATTGAATAGCCTAAAGGTTTCATTGATCCAAGAAAAAGAGACATGGTGTGTAAACTTCAGAAAGCTTTATATGGACTAAAGAAAACTCCTAGAGCATGGTATGAAAGGCTGCATGAATATCTAGTAATAATTGGTTTTGAAAAGACAAATGACAATAGTAATTTGTATATTAAGGAAGAACCACAGGACAAGATATTGCTTGCAGAAATTTTTGTAGATGATATCATATTTGGAGGACATGAGATGTTATGCAAGTAATTTGCTAAAGAAATGAGGAAAGAATTTGAAATTTCTATGTTTGGAGAGATAAAATTCTTTTTTGGTCTTCAAGTTCATCAAATGAAGGATGGCATTTTCATCACACAATCAAAGTACATTAGGGAAACATTGAAAGTATTTGAAATGGAAGATTTCAAACTAGTTGGAATGACAAACTTTCAAAGAATTATGATTCAAAATAGGTAAATCAAACTACTTATAGATTAATGATTAGGAAAATTTGGTATATGGTACACATTAGACCTGATATTGCATTGGTATTTGGCATAGTTGCAATATTTTCTACTAATCCTAAAGAAAATCACATGATGGTAGTTAAGAGGATTCCAAGGTACCTAAAAGGAACTGAAGAATATGATTTATGGTATAAGAAATGAGGAAATCTTGAGTTAAGAGCCTTTACTAATGTAGATTGGACAGGAAGCATTGATGACAGAAAAAACACTAGTAGAGGAGCATTCTTTCTTGGAAAGAGATTATTATCTTGGACAAGCAAGAAGTAGAATTATATTTCTCAATCTACAATAGAGGCAGATTATGTTGTTGAAATAGTCAATTGTTATAACATAATATGGATCAAGAAATTAATGTCAAAAATAAAGGAGAAAATCAAAGAATTGGTCGTTATCTATTGTGATAACACAACTACAATCAATATATCCAAAAATCTTGTGATGCACAGAAAGACAAAACACATTACAATCAAGTATCATTTCTTAAGGGAATTGGTTCAAGACAATGAGGTGAGATTGTAATATGTGAACACCAAGGAGTAGATAGTAGATATATTTACTAAGGCTTTACCTAAGGATGCATGTATGTATCTAAGAGGTAAACTAGGGGTTATTTTGGACTATCTGATGCTCACTAAAGTACAAAATAGTCAGGCATCAACCAAGTTCCATTGAAGATCTATCAAGTTGATTGCAAACTATTACACTTCAGGTGTGAGATGCAAATCATATTGCATATGCATCAGTACAAAAGTTACATAGAAACTTCAAAGTTTGTATCCTTTGGCATTTGATGTCAAAGAGGGAGAGTTTAGTAGTGTCAAAAAGAAAGAGCTATAAGGGAGAGTTGAAGTCAAAAAGAAAGAGGGAGAATTTTGTATTTAGTTGATAGAATCTACAACAAAGAGAGAGAAAATGACAAAAGTCCTTAGCAAATTGATGACAAATGCAAATGAAAAATTCAATTTGGAAGCAGTTGAGATAAATCCAAGCAGAATCTTAGAGGGAGTTGGTATGGATGAGAATCAAAATGAAACTAATGATATTATTCAATTTCTCATACTTTTATTAGTTTATGTTGACATGTTGTGTTGCCATCAATTCCAAAGGGGGAGTTTTTTGGAAATAATTCTTCAATTGTAGGTTGTCATTGATATTACATAAATGTCAATATTAATTGAACTATGAAGATTTTTCAGTATTAATCTTGCATATTTTAGTATTGACCAAGCAATCGGGTAATGAAGGGATTTTAGTATTAACTAAGAAGTTGGTTAGTAAAGGATATCCTGCTTACAGTATTGACTAACTGATAGCATAATGCAATTATCTAATAATTAATTGATTGAGGCCAACTATTTGGATTTTTATTGATTATTTGGAAGGGTATTCAAGATGACCTATCCTAGCTCATGATATATAAGAAAGGTCAAGTTGTAAGGATAAGATGTAGAAGTGGAATATGAAATAAGATGGATATGTGAGAAAAGGAAAAGGTGGAGGATGGAAGTGTGGAAGATAAGATGAAAAGAGCATCTGATCAGTAAGGATCCACAGATTAAGATTGAATAGAGATTTGAATCTGTAAAGATAGTTGCTTCATAAATCAAGTCAAATTGTTGTTATCTTCTAACCATTGTAGCAGTAAAAAAATCTCTTAACAGAGTTGACTTAATAGTCATATTGTAAATCCTCTAACAAGGTGACATTTCAAGATTGAAGTGTCTGAAGACCTCTAACTAGGCCACTCCTAATAGGGTGATCTAAATCCTCTAGCAAGGTCATACTATACATATGTATTGTAACCTTTAATAGGGTTAGCTCCTAAGAGGGCTCACTTCAGAAGGATGAAAAATATTGTAACTATTTGTATGGTAGTTTTCCCAAATTGTAATTCCATGTTAAATCTTGGTGTCATACTTTTTCTTGTTATTTTCTTATGCTTTATGATTCTACAACTAAGTTACTAAAGGATAAAACAAATTAATAATCATAAGATTTCTTTGTTAACATAGTGACAATAATATTCTGCTATTAACCAAGTTGGACAATATTGCATGATCAATGAAAGTTTGAATTAACATCTAGGGGCAGGAAATTATTTTTGTAGTAATTGATTCACCCCTCTCCTCTTAGTTATTCTCTTCATTTCCAACAGAATATATGTTTTCACTCCAAAACTCACAGATCTGATCTATATTTGAATATTTGTTTATGGATCTTAGAATGAAATCACAAAAGGAACAAACATAGAAATCTCCTTGGAATAAAAGACTGAAGGAATAGGTCAAGACTTCCTACAACCAGGTTGTTGTAGTCCAATGATCTGCAGCAAATGACTCCAAAAATCTTGTGAATTGTAAGTTCCAGACCCATAATCCTTTTTGCTCCCAACCTGCAAATCAACACAGAAAAGAAAGGTTTGGGATTTGGAGTTTGATGAGGGCTTCCCTTTGTCAAGCCCTAGGTTAAGGAATTAACCATAATTGAGAAATGTAAATATAAATTATTTAAAGACAAGATAAATTTTAGGATTCACCTTGTTCATATGTATGAAAATGTAGTGTAGATCTTGAATTGGGAATGTAGGGTATCTTTACTCTTTGCAACAGATCTACCATAACCTCATCATGGTACCATGGACATAAAAGTGCATCAATGAAGAAGATGATGAATTCTTTAATTTATATATCCTCCCTTGATGAACAAAAATAAGCTACATCTTGAAGACAAAATGCTCATGAAGGATCCTTCAACGCTAGATAGAAATCTCCTTGCTTAAATGCTTGAAAAACTTGAATACTTGAAATCCTTGAATGCGAAAGGAAGAAATATTCATTTGAGAGCAAGAGATTAAGTGTAGGAATGATAGAGATTAGATATATATGAAAATGAAGTCTCCAAGTATCCTTAGATATGATTTTTTAGGCAGGAAAACAATACAAGTTGACTAGGTAACAGTAAAAATTTAATTAAATCCTTGAGGTCTTTCAGGTCCTGAGCTCCAAAACTATCAGGGACTAGGTCAACTTGGGTCAACCTAGTCTAGACTAGGTTGACTGGAGTTGATTTGGTCCTAGTGGTCAAGTCCTGGGTGCCATAGAAAGAAGGGTTAGGTGCTAGAGAGACAAGGTGGAAAGAAGGAGAAGATAGGAGAAAAAGGAGATCGAGCATAAGCATATCCATGCTCCAAAGAAGGAATTATAAAGAGGGGGACAAAAGGTATTAAAAGGAAAGTGCATCCATTTTAATATGTTACAACCACTAGCATCATAGTCTACTTGAAACAACTTATCAAAATTAGGAAGTGCTAAAATAATTTATTTAGTGACATTTTATTTCAACAATTCAAAACTCTTATTTGCTCTTGTAGTCTACTTAATCGCCTTCCTATATCCTCTCATTGTTTGAATAGAGGGTCTATGCACACTATTAAAACTACTGATAAACTTTCTATAAATGTTAATTTGTGGTGATTGATTAGGAAAGTAGTATACACTTTTCATAAGTCATGGGAATAACTCATCAAGCATTTTCGAGTTGAATCATCAACCATTTTTCAAGGTTGAAACTTCATGTTTAGGGTTAACTTTTTAAGTTGATATAATTCATGTAATATTAACTTAGGGTTAAGGTTTTTTCTAATGTAAATATATAATTTATTTCAATGGCATTCAGTTATAAAGGAGATTGAAGATTGTAACAAGTTGAGGTTACCAGATAATAATATTGGACATATTGTTTGATGGAAATATTCAAGGATTGGGTGAACAATATTAAATCTTTGTGTCTATCATCATTCATGTGTTATTTATTCCTTTATGATATTGGTTATATTTGCATGTAACTAGTATTTTTTTCCAATCAAATCCTAACAAGTGGTATTAGAGTAAGGATGTTTCAGTTATCCTCTACAGAAATGTCTTAAAGTTGAGTGGGAGGAAAGGAAGATGAGGGTAAGATGAAGGTTGAGAAGTCTAATGGGAAGAACTTTCAATTATGAAAAATAAAAATGGAGGACTATGTTTATCAGATTTATTTATAGTAGCCATTGGAAGGAGAATCCAAGAAAAACCCAACAATGACTAATGAGGATTGGGATACTTTGGATAGAAAGGCACTTGAAAATATTTATTTTTGTTGGGCATAATTGATGACATTTAATATTATGAAAGAAAAGAAAATTGAAGAGTTGATGAAAGCTTTAGGAAAGCAATATGAAAAGCCTTTAACTCTAAACAAGCTATTTCTTCTAAAGTGTTTATTTAATATAAAAATGGTAAAAGGTGGGTTTGTTGCTGATTATTTGAATGATTTTAATACATTTACCAATCAATTATCTTTTGTAAATGTCAATTTTGATAAAGAGATTAGGGCTATCTTGATTCTACGTTCTTTTCTTGAAAGTTAGAATGACTTGGTAATGACGAGTAACTCTTTTCTTGTTCTAATACCCAAAAATTTGATGATGTTATTGATATCATTCTAAGTGAGAAAACTTGTAGGAAAAAATCATGTGGATCTACATTAGGAAGTGTCTTGAATACAAAAAGTAGATGCAGAACAAATGAGAGGGGAAATAATTCTAGAAATAATGAGAAATTAAGTGGAAAATCAAAGGGAGCAAGGTCTCAATCTAGAGGACTAAGAGATTGCTAGTGCTATGGGAAACCAAGTCATAAGAAGAAAGAATGTTGGTCTTAGAAGAATAATAAAGGAGAAAAACAAGAAGGAAATAAGGAGGCAAATGTGGTAATTCATACATCTAAAGAGGATGCTTTGCTTCTTTCTTTAGAAATTGTTAATGATTTATGGGTTTAGATTTAGGGGCTTCATTTTATGTTACACCACATATTAAAAATTTTTGATTATGTCCAAGGGGATTTTGGGCTAATTTATTTGGGAGATAATGAACCTTGTTAGATTGTTGGAAATGAAAGAATTATGACTAAGTTGAAAAATGAGAATTATTGGCTACTACAACAGGTAAGACATGTTCAAAGGCTAGGTAAAAGTTTAATTTTAGTAGGACATCTAGGTGATGAGGGTTGCATAATTAATTTTAATTATAGAAATTGTAAGGTTTTAAAAGGTTCCTTAATAGTAGAAAAAGGTGTGGAAGTAGGCACCTTATGTATTTGTACAAGTCATATTGTTCCTTTTACTTTATTATTTTAGAGAAAAAACAATGTTCAAGAGCAGTTGTTGTAGTTGAACATGATGTACATCAAACAATTGTTGTAGATTCTAAAACAATACTATGGCACAATAGACTCATACACATGAGTGAAAAAGTAATGACATTACTTCTTTTTTAAAAAGTGTTTTACCAAGTCTAAAATGTGTCAATATGAATTTATGTGAAAGATGTGTGAATGAAAAATAAAAGAGAGTTAGTTATCTAAAGAGTGGGAAGAAAAAGAAAATTGAGAAATTAGAGCTTATGCATTTAGATGTATAGGGACCACCTTAGGTTTTTGCACTTGGTGATTCTCTATATCATGTTACAGTCATTGATGATGTAACTAGGAGAGTATGGATTTATCTCCTTAGACAAAAGATTGATGTATTTGAAACTTTTAAGAAATAGAAAATCTTGGTTGTGAATGAGACTAGTAAAAGACTGAAATTCCTGAGATTTGATAATGGTGGTGAGTATTGCATCAAAATGTTCAAAGATTATTGTTCCACAAATAATAATTGTAGGCAAAAAATTGTCCCAAGGACTCCATAATAAAATAGAGTAGTTGAACACATGAACATCAAAATAATGGGGTATGCAAGGAGTATGAGGTTGCATGTTGGGCTACCCTTAAATATGTAGGATAAGGTTGTTAATACTATTATATATTTAATAAAGGAGTAGAGAGATCTCTATTGATTGATAAATAAAGCATTTGCTACACATAAATTCCAAAAATAGAACCAATATGAAATCTAAAAATTCCAAAAATTGTCCCAAGGACTCCATAATAAAATAGAGTAGTTGAACACATGAACATCAAAATAATGGGGTATGCAAGGAGTATGAGGTTGCATGTTGGGCTACCCTTAAATATGTAGGATAAGGTTGTTAATACTATTATATATTTAATAAAGGAGTAGAGAGATCTCTATTGATTGATAAATAAAGCATTTGCTACACATAAATTCCAAAAATAGAACCAATATGAAATCTAAAAATTCCAAAAATTGTCCCAAGGACTCCATAATAAAATAGAGTAGTTGAACACATGAACATCAAAATAATGGGGTATGCAAGGAGTATGAGGTTGCATGTTGGGCTACCCTTAAATATGTAGGATAAGGTTGTTAATACTATTATATATTTAATAAAGGAGTAGAGAGATCTCTATTGATTGATAAATAAAGCATTTGCTACACATAAATTCCAAAAATAGAACCAATATGAAATCTAAATAAAATAAACGTGTATTTTTTGGATATAAAATTGATATATTTGGCTACGGACTTTGGGATTTTTTAAATCATAAAATTGTAGGAAGTAGGGATGACATAATCAATGAGAAAGTGTTGTACAAAGATCTATTGTAGTAGCATGAGAAGAAGAAGAAAATTATGTAGTATTGGATGATACTCCAAAAGATGATATTCTAGTGATACCTCATGCTCCACAACAATATAAACAATAAGTACCACAAACCCTAGTGAATGCTAGACAATCAACAAGGCTAAGTAGACCTCTCTCTCTCTCTCTCTCTCTCTCTCTCTCTCTCTCTCTCTCTCTCTCTCTCTCTCTCTGTACTCTTTTATCAATAGATACTGGTGTACCAAAAGGATATGATGAAGTTGTGTAGATCAATACAAAGTTTCAATGGGAGTCCACAATGACAGAAGAATGGAACTCCTTGCTAAAAAACAAGACTTGATATTTATGTAGGTAGGTTACAAATAAAAGAGATTTATAGGCTGAAACAAGAGGATGGAGGTAAGAAAATATTTATTGTTAGGTTAGTTGTGAAAGGATTTGCACAGAAAAAAGATAGTGATTTTGATGAGATCTTTTGTCCAACTATTAAATTGACTACTATTCACATTGTTCTAAGTATTGTGGCTAGTGAAGATTTGCATTTGGAATAGCTTAATGTTAAAAAAAATTCTCTTCATGGTGATTTGGCTAAAGAAATATAAAGGGAACAACTAGAGAGATTTGAGGTCAAAGGTAAGGAGAATTTAGTGTGCAAATTTAAAAAATGGCTTGAAAAAAGCACCTTGACAATGGCATATTAAATTTGACATTTTTATAAATGAGCATGGACACACTCTATGTCATTCAGACCATTATTTTTATTTAAAGAGGTTAGATGATTATGACTACATTATTTTATCTTTATATTTTGATGATATGCTTATAGCTTGGTCTAACATGGATTGCATCAATTGATTGAAATAATAATCAGTACATTCATTTCCTATGAAGGATTTGAGGGAAGCAAAGAAAATTCTTGGTATGAAGATTTGTAGAGATAATAAAAATAGAAAATTAACATTATCTTAGGCTACTTATATTAAGAAGGTGATAGCAACACTTTCAATACAGAGTATGTCAAGGGTGTCATCACACTTTTTCCTATACATTTGAAATTGACTTAGGAGATGTGTCCAAAGCAATGGGAAGAGGAGGATAAAATTCTCAAGGTAATTTATGATTCAATTGTAGAAATTTTAATGCATGTCATAGTATGCACTAAGCCAAATATTGCACATGTTGTGGGAGCCACTAGTAGGTATATGAATCATCTTGGAATTGAACATTAGAATGTAGTCAAATGGATGCTAGATACTTGAGAGGTACATCTAGTAAATGTTTACATTATAGGGGCTCTACTACTAATATACAAGGATATATTGACTCAGATTTGATAGGGGATCTAGATACTAGGAGAAATACTATATGATATGTATTTATTGTTGGTGGGACAACAATGAGTTACATTTCTAGGTTACAGAAGGTGAATTATTTATCCACTACAGAGACAAAGTATGTTGCTACTAAAAAGAAAACCAAGCGGATGACATGACTTTAATTTTTCATGGAAGAGTTGGGACCCTTGCAAACTAGAAATTATCTATATATAGATAGCCAAAGTGGCATTCATCTTGCCAAGAAATCTATTTTACATTCAAAGAAAAATACATACAGTTACGACACTATTTCATTCGGCCAGTTTTGGATGATGGATAATTAAAATTAGAAAAGATACACACAGATGAAAATCCAACATATATGTTTACAAAGGTAGTGCCAAAGGAGAAGTTGAACTCCTCTTTACCTTTAGTTGGTCTTCTAGACTGAACATAATAAAAGAACAACATAGTCTAGGGTGCATCAATCCAGTGGGAGCTTCAAAGGTAGTAGTATGGCTACAATGTTTTCAGATATGACCCATTTTAATATTGCCAATATGGTAAAATTTCATAACTAAATAAATTTGTGTGTGTGTGTGTGTGTGTGTGTGTGTGTGTGTGTGTAAAAAAATTTATTTTTTTATTTTTTTTCTTAGGCATAGTTTTGAATATTGTGCACAAAAATTATTCAGATGAAGAAATACAATCTAACATATTTTAACTATCTATTCCCACATTATTCTAGTCCATTAAATTACCCAGATCTATGCATATGAGATTTTCTCATATAGAATTTAACTACCCATGACAAAATGCATACAACCAAGATATTGAACATATTAAAATCCTTAGAGAGCATTCAGAAGACACGAAGAAGATAGGAAGTGCAAGAAGTGAAAATGACATATGCAAAAATCATGAGTGTCTACCTAGACACTGATGCTAAATCACTTCTCCTTAGAATCTATAGAGCAAGCTCCTTCCTTCTCCAACGTTCTCGGGTCCTCCAAACATGCTCTCCAAGCTTCTAGGAGTGCTTGAATATAAAGAACTCTCAGGAAGCATCTAGAATGTCTCTAGAAACAACCAGAAGATGAGATAAGCATTGACAACTAAGCACGAGCTTTTTCCAACCTTCTAGATGAGTCACAAGGTTGTAGACACCATGTGCTTAATTTGTGCGCTAACTCCTGTGTTGTAGACATACATGCATAACAAAGGTGCGCTTACTCCTAGGTAGAATTATAAATTTTATTTTAATTCTTTTATTATTTCTATTATTATTATTTTTTTATTATTTTTTTATTATTAATTTTAATTTCTATTATTTAATTCTTTTTCTCAATTAATTCCCATTTTATTAATTAAAATTAAAATATCAAAAGATCATGATATTATGTTAATTTTCCCCAAAATAATTAAATTATTAATTAAATCTTTTAAATTTTAGACTTAATTAATAGAAAATTCACCATAGACCTCCAAGATAAAATATGAAAATCCATCAAAGAACAATTCACATAAAATCAGTCTAAAGGGTTAAAATCACAAATTATGTCATCGGACACATTCGAAAGGTAAAATATCTCAGATACTTGTCCTACCTTTCTAGGACAAATGGTTTAAGGGCTTAGGATTTGGACTTGAGAATGTATCTCCCCTCTCTTACCATTGAGATAGTGTGATAGGGTACGCTCATCTTGGCAATTTAGGGAAGTTGATACTCGGTACCAGCGGCCTACATAAAATCCATGCATGTACATACTATATATATATATATATATGCTAAGCTAAACAAGAAATGGTAGGAAGTGGTGCATCGTGTAGGTGACTACGACTCCCTTCCTTAACCACATCAGAAATGCCATACATAGAGAGAACAAACACGCACACCATACACATGCAAGTATGGGGTAAGTATCCATAAGGAAACACATGTGATAATAAACCATCTAACTAATCATCATCAATAACTAAAGGTAATGTAATAATCATCATGCATACATGAAATGTAGAGTCTAAGTAATCACATCATATATCAACTAAATCTGTAATACAATATTTGATAGTCTCAAAAAAATGCTAGTAACCATCAACATAAAACTAGTCTAATAGAGTTCGGCAATGATAGAAACAATGTATCTAGAAGAATGTAAATGAGGGCAGGCACTACATCCACCCCCCCTAGGATTAGGCTTACTCCTGGAAGCCTACAAACAAGTAGGGATATAACTCCCATAATCTAGCTGCATCCTCCCATGTAGCTAAAGATTCATCAGTAGGGTCCCATTGGACCCTTACCCGCTCTATGGTTTGACCCCTGAGGGTCAACTCCCGCTGCTCCAGAATACGAACCGGCTCCAAAGCCAATTTATCATCCTCTACCTATAATGCATTCCAATCAAGAACATGTACTACATCAAGGATATACTGCCTAAGTACTGAAACATGGAAAACATCATGAATGTGAGCTAGGTTGGGCAGTAAAGCAAGGTGATAAGCAACTGGGCCAATCCTCTCTAGAATCTCGAATGGTCCCACAAAGCGAGGTGCTAGCTTTGAACCCTTTCTGTATCAGATCAGACTCTTCCATAGATGCACTCTCAAGAAAACCTTATCACCCATAGCAAACTACTTTTTTGGCCTATGTGCATCAACATACTTTTTCTGCCTATCTTGTGTCGTAGTCAAGTGCTCACAGATATGCACTACCTATTGTTCCATATCACGAAGCATCTCAGGACCCAATAGGATGTGATCCTCAAGACTATACCAACTTAAAGGTGTACAACACTGACGTCCTTATAAAGCCTGAAATGGTGCCATGCCAATAGAACTATGATACCCTTTGTTGTAAGAAAACTCTACTAGGTAGAGATAGTCCTCCCAATGTGTTTGCCTATCCATCACATACATCCTTAACATATCTTCCAAAACCTGATTCACCCTCTCAGTCTGACCATCTATCTCTGGGTGATATGCCAAACTGAAATTCAGTTGTGCTCCAAGCTCATGCTGTAACGATGTCCAGAATGTGGATGTGAATATAGGATCCCTATCTGAAATAATCTTTTGAGGAATACCATGTAATCTCACAATATCATGCATGAAGACATTAGCTACAAAAGCTACCATGTAGGAAGACCTGATTGGTGAAAAATGTGCCACCTTAGTCAACTGATCAATGGTGACCATGATAGCATCATGACGACAAACAATCATAGGTAATCCTACTATGAAGTCCATAGAGATGATGTCTCACTTCCATGAAGGGATGAGATTTGGTTGCAAAAGTCCTGTCAGATGTTGGTGTTTTGCCTTGACTCTCTGACACTCAAGACACTTGGCTACATAATTAGCAATGTCTCGCTTCATCCCGGATCAATAGAATAAACATCACAAATCAACATGCATCTTCTTGACACTTGGATGTGCCAAGTAAGGTGCATGATGGGCCTCTACTAGAATCAAGGTGTGAAGCTCACCCAGTAACGGCACATAAATCCTTCCTGGATGTCTCAATAGACCATCTAACTCTTGGAGGTAGCTTGCAAACTTACCCTCCAAAGGTCTTCCTAAATCTATTTCTCTGCACACCTCCTAGTACCAAGAATTTGTAGGAAGTGCCTAAAGAATCTGACTCCTCATATCAACACTGAGTGTCATAGATGATATCACATGTCTCTTGCTACTCAAAGCACCTGCCACCACATTCTCCTTCCCTTGAATGTACTTTACCTCAAATTCATACTCACATAGAAATTCCATCCATCGCCTCTGGCAAGCATTCAAATTAGGCTGAGTAAAAATGTATTAAAGACAGTGATGATCACTATGTAGCTTGAATCTGTGCCCCAACAAGAAATGTCTCCACCTTGTCAAAGCATGAACTACCGCTGCTAACTCAAGATCATGTGTAGGATATTTTAGCTCATGATCCTTGAGCTTGCGTGATTCATACACAATCACCCATCCATTCTGCATCAAAATCGCTCCAATCCCTTCAAGGGAAGCATCTATACACACCATGAAATCACCTTCTCGATCAGGTACTGCTAAGATTGGTGCACTGGTGAAAAGCTCCTTGAACTTCCGAAATGCTTCCTTGCATTTCTCTATCCATATAAACTTCTGTCCTTTCCTCTGAAGGGAAGTGGTAGGATGTGATATTCTGGAGAAGTTTTGGACAAATCTGCGATAATAACTAGCTAGACCCATGAAACTATGAATCTCTAACACATTAGTTGGTGTAGGCCAATCTACTATTGCTTGGACCTTTGTAGGGTCTACAAAAATACCATCACCTAATATGACATGCCCTAAATTCTCAATCTCTAATTTGAAGAATTCACACTTAGCTACATTGGCATAAAGTTGATTGTCTCTTAAACATTGTAAAACCAATCGCAGGTGTTCCTCATGCTCCTTCTGAGACTTAGAATATATCAATATATCATCAAGGAACACAAGTAAAAATCTATCAAGATAAGATCAAAACACCCCATTCATCAAACTCATGAAAACTGATGGAGCATTAGTCAGCCCAAAAGGTACCACTATGAACTCATAGTGCCCATAACGAGTTTGAAAGGTGGTTTTGTGAATGTCAGCTTCCTTAATGCAAAGCTGGTGGTACCCTAACTTAAGGTCAATCTTGGAGAATACTATAGTTCCCTTCAATTGATCAAATAAGTCATCGATCCTTGGTAGAGGATACATGTTCTTTATTGTCACCTTATTCAACTGTCTGTAATCAATACAAAGGCACAAAGAACCATCTTTCTTTTTCACAAAGAGCACTAGAGCTCCCCATGGTGATACACTAGGTCGAATGCTCCCTTTGGCCAAAATTTCCTCTAGTTGAAGACGTAACTCACCCAATTCCTGTATAGTCATACGATAAGGAGCTTTAGAGATAGGCTCTGCTCCTGGAATGAGGTCAATGCTAAAGTCGATGTCCCTTTTCGGAGGCATACCTAGAATCTCACTTGGAAAGACATCTGCATACTCTCATAGAATCGGGTGATCTAAGGTCTTCCTCACAAGATCTTCCTCATCCAAGTCATTTACTGTAATAGAAAATATCTAGCATCCCTTATGGAAACTCCGCTTCAATTGCATAGTAGAAATCATCCATAGAGATATAGGCCTCGGTATTCCAACAATCTTCACATCATTCCCTTGGTCATCCTAGCACATAATAATCTTCTTCCTATAGTCTATACTAGCTCTATGAGATCCAAGCTAGTCCATACCCAAAACCACATTGTAGGAACCAAGAGGTATAACCCGAAGGTCAAATGCAGTATTGAATCCTCCTATGCTAAGTCCACACTTATAAACTACGAAATCTGTGGAGACCTTAATGCCTGAGGGTAGTTTCACTAGCCAACCATGATGCATGGTACTGCATAGCATAAAAGGAAAATGTTTTGCAAATAGACTAAGTTCAATTTTGGTTTTGCCTATGTTTAGGTTTAAGTAGAATTTTTAGTTTTGAAAGCTAAGTGTTGCAATGTGATACATATGCAAATAACAGGTTTAGATTCTATTTTAGTTCACCTAGTTTCAAGTTTGAAAGATACACGTGATAGTTCAAAGTCCTAGTTTTGTTCCAAAATACCTAGAGCTCCCAATGTAGAAACTCACGCTCTAATACCAAATGTAACACCCCACCAAGGGATCCAAAGAATTAACCTAAAGTTCCACTAAGTTTGGTAGCATTTTTTATTTTTTTTAACATGAAAGTTAAACCATTCACAACATACACACAGTAGCATAAGCAATAGCAAACATTCAACTGAAAGTAAACATAATCATACATAACAAGTTACATTCCTTATGGATCCCTTAACATTGAATCACTGTTAAATTTACTAATATTAATTCCATCTAATACTACATCCACATGAAATAATAATGATAAATCCAACATTCTCAAAATAATATGCTTTGTTCCAAATGTCCCTTAATAAATTACATTTCAGAATGCTCAATCATCCACTATACATGCCACAGGGTATGAAAGATATAAAAGAATATACATGTGTGAAAATAAAGTGCATCATCCTATTCTAGTCTATGATACAATAAAGTAAATGAAACCAAATACCATACATGATACATCATCATAAGAGATAACCATAAATCACAAAACATAACTAACTAAGTGCACGATTCCTCCCAACCGTAAATAGCATCATTAGACCATCATGGGCCCTAGCCATTCCTCCATGTGTAACATTCCAAATCACTAAAGAGATCAACAGTATTATCATAGTAGGAATGTCACTCCTAAGACATACTACATCATATGCAGAAAGAAATCTAATCATGCAAAGTAAAGCATAAGACAAATAAATAACATCATCTATCATATGCTAATCTTCAATATAAGGATACATGTCCACCATCATAATCAAAGAATGCATCAGCCATGATGTCTCAGACGGATCTCAAATGGTAAGAGTGAAAAAACACTACCACCTGATTGCATGGAACCTAAATGGTCCACTCCCACCATGCTAAGGAGATAATCTCAAGTCCCAAATAGGCTATCAATCGCATAGCACAATACTCTCTAAGTCCATGAATCCTAAAAGTATACTAACTCAAGGGTTCCAACACAAATTGACATCTAATCCCAGAGGCACAAAAAAGACATGTAGGAAACCTACTATGCAAGCGGGAAAGTGTCATCGCACGGATCACGCTAGAGTTACCCTGGTAGTCTCTCAATAGACCCCGACCCCCTAGTGATCCCTTGGTAGGGCGTTACACAACATAAGTAATGTAATATTGGCTGACGATTAGGGTTTTTCCTAATGTAAATATATAGCTTCTTGCAACAAATTTGAGCTGTAAGGGAGATTGAATATTGTAACAAGTTGAAGTTACTAGATAATAATATTAGACTTTCTTTTTTGGTAGATGTAGCCAATGGATTGGGTGAATCATGTTAAATCTTTGTGTCTTATGTTAATTTATATGTCTTTTAATCCTTTGTGATATTGGTTATATTTGCATGTAATTGTTATTTTCTATCTATCTATTTCTAATAGTTAAAGCTAGTCAAACCATGAAAATATCTTACCTCACTCACACTACTTGGAGTAGGCCATTTGAGGATAGCCTTCACCTTCTCTAGGTCCATTTTTTGACCTTCTACAAAAACTACAAATATGAGATATACTAACTCCTTCACAAAGCTACACTTCTTTAGATTAATCAAAAATTTCTCTTCCTTTAGCATCTCAAAGACCTTTCAAATATGCATTATATTCTCGTCCAATTTCTTATTGAAGATCAAAATATACACTAGGTAAAAAATACCAAAATTACTTTGAAAATTATTTTAGTACCTCATTCATAACCCACATGAATGTACTTGGTGCATTGGTTATTCCAAAATGCATGAGTAACCACTTATATAGATCAACTGAAATAATCCATAATATCATCCATCATTGGCAAGAGAAATATGCACTTGATAGTGATCTTGTTGATGGCTCGAGAATGTGTACACATCCTTCATTCTCCATTTTTCTAGGTGCTAATACTATTGATACAACACATGGACTCGAACTCTCACAAATTATCCCCTTCTCTAATAACTCTTGAATCAATTCTTCACTTTTTTCTAGAGTCATTCAGTGAGTGGCCTTATTTGGAATATTGGCTCCTAGAATCAAATTCTTACAATGACTAATTTTTCTCACATGTAGCAACCCATTAGGCACTTTATCAAATACAATATCCTTAAATTCACCCAAAAAATCTACAACTTATGCAGGTATATATTCTACTTTCTTTTTACCAGATTTTGGAATAAAAGAAAAATACATGTGCTTATGCCTCATACCTTCTATAAACTTTCTTTCATCAACTAAATAAATTATGACATTACTGCACACATTTTCTTCTATTTCCTTCAATGGGTTTAGCATATGTCTCACTCCTTTTGGTAGGGAATAAGTATTTGCATGACCATCATGTATAGAACACATGTTAAACTATTACAACCTTCCCAAAAAAAATATGGAATGCATCTTAAATGGATATGATGTTATATAATACCTCATCATAATAGCTCTTAATCTTAAACTTCGTCAAGCATTGTTTGTTGACCATAAAATTGTGGTCATCATGCACGCAAGCAATTTAGTATGGGTGTGGGTGTCTCTCTCTCTTGAGATTTAATTTTGTGACCATCTCCTTTGACAATAGATTTTTAGTACTCCCACTATTTATAATCACATCACAAAATGTATCCTTACACTTGAGCCTAGTGCAAAAAAACTCTTCCTCTGATCTAAATCCTTATCTTCATCTATCAACGTTCTCCTAACAATGAGGGTTTCTCCCCTCTAAATAATATCTAAGTTCTTAGATTAGGTTTCTTCTTCATGTACAACTCTTGTATGGCCTTCAACTCTCCTATCTATCCTTCCTTGGCGTTGGGGACATTTATAGGCTCGATACCCTTCTTAACCACAATAGAAACAAGTTCCAAAAAAGACTCCTCTTCTTTGTCCTTTCCCTCTTCCTCTTCCTCTCTAATTCCTATTGTTCTAATCATGAAATTAATTGATTTTTTTTCCTTTGATTCTGATTGTTTCTTGTCTCGTCATTCATTTTTTGATCTTCATTTTGACCTCCATAAGACCATTCTTTGTATCATTTTCCATGATGTTTTCCACCTTTCTTACTTTCAAACTTCTTGCTCAACTTTTATTTCACCCTTAAGGAAAACTAGTATGCCTCTTCAATACTAGTCATTCTAACCACACTCAACTCCTCCTAAATACTTAGCATTAATCCATTAAGGTAATGGGAGATTTTCTCCATGTTAGCTTTCGCATGACCTTTTTGTGATGAGAACTCGATTGAACTCTTCTATATAATCTTGAACTAATCGTCTTTCTCACTTCAACCCTTGTATTTTCTTTAGTAGATCGAGCTCATAATTGACATGAATGAAAAAATTCTTCAATTTGTCTACAATTTTATCCCACATTGTGATTTTGTCCATTCCTCTTCTATTTTGTCCCAACTAAAATTCCTTCTAACAAATTTATGCATACCCTTTTGATTTGGCCTTCACAAACTTGACCCTCTTAGGATCTTCAATTTCTACATACTAAAAATATTCTTCTAGATCTTTGATCCAGTCAAGCATCTCGTCCAGGTTAAGATTTCCAGAGAAGGCGGGGACTTCAATCTTGGGTCTTTTTCCAATCTTGGAAATGGCTCTAAAAACCTATATTCCTCAAGATCTCTAGATGTTTCTACTCTTTCCTATTCAACATGCCCTTCATAGAATTCATCCCTACTTTCATCTTTAATTTCAATATTCATTCCTCTATGAATCTCCTCTTGCAATGCTCTTCAGTCATGGTTCCTTCATGGAGGCATTTTTGAGCTTATTTCTCAAACCCACAACCATAGTCCTGTTGCAAACTGACTTACAATTGGTGATTTGTCTATACACTCTAGAACTCCTAATTTGATACCACTTGATGGAGGTAAATCCTCTTAATAACACAAACACATTAAAAAAATAGGAAAATGACAGTAAGTTGCAACTAGATACCCACCCTAGTAACTAGATACCCCACCCTGGATAGACCAAAATTAATAAGATGTGCAACAAGAAATAAAGTTGATAAATTGACAAAAGATAAATGGAATGGTCAAGGTATGTCAATTGATGGGATTGAGAAACTTTATGTCAAATTTTCAATACGAGTGATTAGACATAAGTTTTATCAGTTGAGCCAACTCAATAGTGTGTCATGCATTACAGTGGACCTAGGTTACAAAATTGTTAAAAAGGATCACAATTATGATCTTGTTGACACTACTACGTTTGGACCCGAGTTGTGATGGTAGGCCTTTGTAATTATGACAAGCACCCATCACCTAAGTGATAGTACCACAAATTACCTCTCATCAGATAGTTGTCAAACTTTTGTTGTCACAAATTATTACAACAATGGCGTCCATCGCAACTACGACGAATAAAGGTGTCATAACTTAGAACATCCAAAGGCAAGAGTTCATCTTCTTTCCCTCCCACTTGTGATAGTAGACCATCACAATTACAATAATATAAGCTTCTAGTCTACCATTGGACCAATGGTTAGCTGTCGGAGCTATCTGTCACAATTGTGATGATTATGCAATAAGTGTGTTGAGAAAGTGATGGTTATCTATCAGCATAGTCCATCGCAATTGTGATAGGGATCTAACAACAATATTGTTAGTGTGACTATTATCTATTGGAACAATTCATCACAATTGTGATGACTTATTGAATTATTTAAAAAGAAAATTGGCGGTAAATAAATCCCAGTTGCACAAATTAATATCCCTTTCTAAATGTGGCTGGGAAAGGCTAGGGAAATTCAAGCTAATAGGCTTGGACTATTTTAGTTCCATTATTTTCTTAAACTATCACATCAAACCTTAACCATGGTTGGTTATGGGTAAACTCTCCTTTGTGTCCATGAAACAAATTCTAATGATTTCTCGGTAATGTAATCTTCCTGACACAACCCAATGCGATCAACATCTATATCTAAAATGTTGATACAAAAATATGGTGCAATCAAATCTAGAATATGCATTTGTATGATACAATATTAATTTAATTATCGATAGTTAGTTGTCATGCAACCATAGGTTAATATTGAGCTTCACTTGGTTTTGAGAATAGTTTAATATTCTCTACTAATCAAGGTCAACCATGTGAAGGTGGAAGATCATCCCCCCCCCCCCTCAACATCTAAATTCCCCATTAACATCTAAAATATTTTTAAAATGATCAATCATTAAAGTACAAAAAAATGTTCCAGACCTACAAAAGTGACATCATTTTCCCATCTTCTGGTGCATGTCATTTTTTTGTCACATCCAAAATAAGATTCTACCACTCTGAATCAAGAATGCACGTGTAGTTGCATTCTATATGCATGGACAATAGAAGGAGCTGAAAAAACCCACCATGTTTACATTTATTTATTAGGTCTATGCAAACCTCTAACAAAAATGCAAACTTGTTGGGTTTTTTCAACTCCACTTGATGTTGTATGTATATGAATTGAGATTTTATATTGAACTATGATGTCCTTTTGCATTGCTTAAAACCAATAGATTCACATAGTTAGTTGTCATACAATCATGGGTTAATGTTGAGCTTTAGTTGGTTTCAAGAATAGTGTAATATTCTCTACTAATCATGGCCAAGCACATGAATGTGGAAGTTCATTTGGCCTCACCCCCCCTCCCCTTAACATCTAAATTCCCCATTAACATATAAAATATTTAAGAAAGGATCAATCTTTAAAGTACAAAAAAAGGTTCCAAACCTGCAAAAGTGACATCATTTTTTCATCTTCTAGTGCATGTCATATTTCTGTCACATCCAAAATAAGAATTTGCAACTCTGAATTGAGAATGCATGTATAATTGCATTCTATATGCATGGACAATGGGCACAGTTGGAAAAATATAGCATGATTACATTTATTTAATAGGTCTATTAAGTTTTTAAAATTATACACCATCATGAACATTAGAACTCTAGCTGCTATGGCTAAGAGAATGTTCGTGATGGTCTATAACTTAAAATACCTAATTAAAGACCTCTAAGAAAAAAAATGCAACAGGTTGCATTTTTCACCTGCACTTGATGTTGTATGCATATGAATTGAGATTTCATATTCAACTATGGCCTGCTTCTACATTGCCTAAAACCAAGAGATTCACATAGTTAGTTTTCATGCAATCATATAAGGTTAATGTTGAGCTTCACTTGGTTTTGAGAAAAGTTTAATATTCTCTACTAAGCAGGGCCAACCACATGAATGTGGAAGCTAATTTGGACCTACCACCCCTCCTAACATCTAAATTCCCCATTAACATCTAAAATATTTAAGAAAGGATCAATCTTTAGTCTTCAAATTCATGACTGCAATACTCACTACCATTATCAGATCTAACACATTTTAATTTCTTACCAATCTCATTTTCAACCAAGCATTTCCATTTCTTAAAAGTTTGAAATAGATTAAATTTTTGTCTAAGGAAATAAACCCATACTTTTCCAGTTGCGTCATCAATGAATGTAACATAATAATGAGAGCCACTAAGGGAAGATACTTGAGCCGGTCCCCATACATCTATATGCACAAGCTCTAATTTCTCCCTTTTATTTTCCTTCCCAGTCTTCACAAAACTCACTCTCTTTTGGTTTTCCACATACACAAATTTCACAGAAATCCATATTAACACATTTTAGACCTAGTAAAACTTTCTTTGAATGAAGTACTTTCATACCTTTCTCACTCATGTCCCCAATTTTGTTGTGCCACAACGTTGTATCAAAATCTATAGCAACTATTTTTTCTTCCTGCTCAACTGCAGCAATTGTTCCTAAACATTCATTTTTCTCTAAAACAATTAAAGTAGAAGAAACAATATGACCTATACAAAGATATAAGGTGCCTACTTTCACACCTTTTGCTATTACAAGGGAACCTTTTGAAACCTTCCAATTTTTATCATTAAAAGTAACTACACAACCCTCATCATCGAGTTTCCCTACTAAAATTAAATTCCTACTCAAACTTGGAACATGTCTTACCTAATGTAGTAGCCAATGATTCCCATTCTGCAACTTAATCTTAACTTTTCCCTTTCCAAAAATCTAATAGGGTTCATTATCCCCCAAATAAACAAGTACAAAATCCCCTTGGACATAATCAATGAAATAACCTCTATGAAGTGTAGCATAAAATGAAGCATCAGAATCTAAAACCTATGAATCATCAACACTTTCTAAAGACGAAAGCAAAGCATCCTCTTCGGATTTGTTACTTGCCACATTTGCCTCCTTGTCTCCATCTGGTTTATCTCTTTCATTTTTCTTTCGAGTCCAACAATCTTTCTTCTTATGCCCTAGTTTCCCACAATACCAGCAATCATTTGGTCCTCTCAATTGAGACCTCCTCCCCTTTGACTTTCCTCTTGATTTCTCACGATTTTTGGAATTACTTCCTCTATCAGTCATTTTGCCTCGACTTTGTGCATTCAAAGCACTTCTAGATGTAGATCCGCCTAAGGATTTCTTAGGATTTTCCTCACTCAAAATAACACTGATCACATCATCATATTTTAGGGTACTAGATCCAGAAATAGAATTACTCATAGCCATTACCAAGCCATTCTAGCTTTCAGGAAAAGAACACAAAATCAAGAGAGCCCTAATTTCTTCATCAAAATTAATACCTAGGTCTATAAGATATTTTCCACTATATCCATTTGACGTCTTAGAAAAGCTATTAACTCCTCTAATGCATCTAAATTACACATATCTAGTAGGACAAGTACAACCTCTGCTTCCTTCAATCCTTTCTACAACAAATCCATCTTCAAGATTAAGTTGCTTTGCAACTCTAACAATGTTGCTATCATCTTTTCTTGTTGATTATTGTACATTTTTCAGCTTATGGTTAACTACCTATACATAAACTTAGAAATTTGTAGTTGAATGAGCCGTCGGATCAAAACTTGCTACTAATTTTTTTAGTTCTCATTATGTCTCTGTCTTATTCTGGCCAATATCTTGCATAAACTTTGAAAAGTCACATATAGTGTGAGTAGCTTACCAACATCTTAGAATGCCTCCTTTACTTGGTTCACCTTCTCCATCAATATGGCTTACTGCCATTTAGCACACCTTTTCTACTCATATTCCTTTTGAACTTTGTACATTGCAACAACCTCTAAGCTTTGCATCTATTCACTAGTTGTGACCAATTTTCTCAATTGTGCAACAGATGTATCACAAATCTGCATTCAACATCAAATTTGAAAGTACATCCCTGGATAATTGGATGACTTGATCCTCCTTCAAATGATTCTGCACCATCTGTTTCTTTACTTTCGATTGCATAGCAGTGGCAATCTCCATTGACTCACTTGGGATCAAAGTATTTACAACAATAGGCCCTTGAATGATTGGTATGTCATTGTCATCATCATCATTAACACTTTTCTATAATGCATAAGGTATGCACTTATATTTCTTGATCATTTTCCTTTTCTACAACACCTATTTCTATTTGTCCATGCTTCTTTTGTTCTCCTTTAGTTTGTACACCATAAGTGCATGTTTGCTCATCTTTCTTTTCATCACCTCTGGTAATAACTTTTTCGAGTACTTATTGTACCTCACTACTAGGTGCATTCTTTGTATTATCATCAAGCAATAATTCTTCCATCACTTAATCAATGCCAATCATTGTCAGTACATCCATTGGTTTCTTTCGAGCATCAATGCCATAAATTGTGACTTGTACACCACCAATACCCCATCCCACATCAATATGTGTTATTTTTGGTTCCTCTTGTTTCTCTAGTTCTACTTCATCCTCAACTACTTGGACTTCTTCCTTCTCAGGTTCCTCCAATCCCAAAAACTTCTTTAATATGACCCTAGTCTCATCTTGGACTTATTGAAACTCACCATTCAACAATATATAATCGACCTTTTATTGGTCTTAAAGGTCAGTTTTGTCTTTCCAAGATTATCTTTGATCTCTTCTATTGATAATTTAAATTGAAGTTGTACTAAAATGCTCAATTAGTTCCTTGTATTGTTTCAATGCATTCTTCCACCAACCCTCTAGCTTGATATATAATGATGTAGAAATTTGACCTTGTAGCTCTATTAGAACTTTACTTGTTAATGTTGAGTAATACAACATTCTCTATTTGTTTTTGCTCTTCATTAGTGAAATTGTCATAATATCTATTCACATGTACCAAGATACTTGAATTTTTAATTTTGTTAACAATTTTACTAATATCAACAAATATAGTGGAATAGAAAAGGAAGATACCTTATTCAAGTAAGACTGGATAGACTGATGGTGACAAGTAACTAGAATTAGTTGGGTAATTCCTTTCTGGAGAACCTCACAAGAACTGCTTCTGACCATTCCCCTTTAATCTTCCATTGGAAGGATGGTATAAAAGGAGGTCTAAAACCTTTTAGGTATGAAATAATGTGGGAATCCCACCCGAAATTTAAAGATCGAATCCAAGAATGGTCGAACATAAGGATAGACAATACTGCAATGTATAGACTAACTCAAAAATTAGATGATATAAGGAGAAATGCTAAGGGCAAGGCTAAGAGTTCCTTTGGAGATTTGTTCAGAGTCAAAAGAGAAGTGGAGGAGAAACTTTAAAAATTGCAAGGGGATATAGTTGAGGGTAATAATTTGGAATAAGCTACACAAGAAGAAGAAGAGTACAGAAAAAATGGAAGGACATCATTTTGAGAGAGGAAATGTTTTGGAAGCAAAGATCGAGAGTTCAATGGTTAACTGAAGGTGATAAGAACACTACCTTTTTCCATAGGTTGGCCTCGAACCATAAAAGAAGAAACACAATCAATAGGTTGGAAGGAGAAGGGGGGAGGAAATATAAGGACCAAGAGGAGATGGGAAGACATGTTGTGGAGTACTTTTACAAGGCTTATAAAAAGGAAAATAAAATAGGAAATCAGGTAATAAGAAGAAGTTTGATAAACACAATTCCACAAGTGCTAGGAGAAGTGGAAAACAATAGCATTCTAGGAAATATCACGGAGGAGGAAGTGAAATGGGCAGTGTTTTCTATGAAAGCTTACAAGGCCCCAAGACCTAATGGTTTCCCCCCAGCATTTTTTCAGCAATTCTGGAAGGTTATTAAAAATGAGCTGACTTGGGCAACCATAGATTTCTTTAAAATGGGGAAGATGCTAAAAAGGATAAACAAGACTTTTATTGCTCTGGTCCCTAAGACTCCAACACCCACGAGTCTCCTTGACTTTAGACCTATAAGCCTTTGTAACACAGTCTATAAGGTTTTTGCCAAAGTAATGGTCAACAGGATTAAGCCCTACCTTGCAAGCATTATAGGAACACCACAAAAGGGGTTTGTGCCAAGAAGACAAATCCTAGATGCTGCGATAACCACTCATGAGATCATACATTCAATGGAGAAAAATAAAATGCATGGCATGGTCTTCAAATTGGATATCTCTACGACGTATGATAAGGCAAGATGGGATTGCCTTTGCGATGTTCTTGAAAGAGTGGGGTTTAATGAAAAGGTCATAAACCTTATTAGGGTGATGGGGAGTATTGTCCAGTATGCAGTCCTACTAAACAGCTCTCCTTGGGGTAATTTTGATTGGGAGAGAGGATTAAGGAAAGGGGATTTGCTATCTCCTTACCTTTTCATTATGGTGGCAGAGGTGTTGGGGAGATCATTTTCCAAATTGGTAAATACGGGCTTTGTTAAAGGTATTAAACCTACCACTGCTGCCAAAACTAAAGTGTTACAACAATTTGTTGATGACATTTTTCTCTTTAGAGAATCCTCTATTATGGAAGTCAGAGCATGGAAGAGTATCCTTAGAAACTATGAAGACAACTCATGTCAGCAAATAAATTACTCTAAAAGTAAACTTTATTTTTTTAACACTGATGCTTTTATGCAGAGGAAGATTAGGAACATTTTAGGTTGTCAATCAGCTAATCTCCCGAACACTTATCTTGGTTTACCTTTAACCACCAAGGAGGTAACAAAGGACTTCTGGAATACCATTGTTGAAAGAATCCAGAAGAAGTTAGTAGGATGGAAAGGGAAAATTCTCAGTAATGCGAGAAAACTACAACTACTCTTGACGGCTCTCCAAGTCATCCCAATTTACTTTCTATCCCTTTTTAAAATAAACCACAACATGGCAGACATAATTGAGAGAATACAGTGGAATTGTCTTTGGTCAGGAACGAAGGAAAAGAACAAATTAAATCTTGTCAACAGGGAGGATGTTTGCAAACCAAAGGAGAAGGGGGGTTTGGGAGTGAGAAGACTCAAAGACTTGAATAAAGCCCTTCTCGCTAAAATTGGATGGAGGCTGGGAGAAAACAATATGGATTGGAGAAATATCATGAAAGCTAAATACCTATCTAACTCTCTATTTACTCATAATCTTTTTAATAATGACCTCCTAGGAGGATCCAAAATATTGATGAATATTGTCAAAAGTAGAGGTATACTGAGAGAAGGGGTGAGATGGATTGTGGACAATGGGAAAAACATCAGCTTCTGGGAGGATAATTGGATAGGGGAGAAACCACTGGCTTACAAAAAATTTAGAAGACTAATGGGAACATTGAAGGCAGACGTGGGGCTGAGAGTGGTGGATTATATTGACCCTAGAAGGAAGTGGAAGAAATTACGAAAAGATACATGTCCACTGGAGGATATTCAACTGCATAAAGAACTTGAGGAGTTGATGGAAGCTCAAAGACTCCCACTTCTAATACAGGAGGATAAAGTTGTGTGGGATATAACTTCTAGTGGCCATTATACTGTCAAATCTGCTTACAAACTTCTCTTTTTTAAGGACCTTTGTCTCACAACATGGCGTAAAATCTAGATTAATAATCTTTTGTCCAAAATCAACTTCTTCTAGTGGACAATTCAACATGGTAAGATACTATCATTGGACAATTTGAAAAAAAGAGGTTTCTTTATCACAAACAGATGTTATCTTTGTAAAGAAAAAGAGAAGAGTATCTCCTACATATTCCTTGAATGCCTGTATACTCTAAAGATTTGGTCGTTGGTGTGGGTGAAATTTGGAATTTGTTGGGTGCTGAAGGAAAATTTGAGTCAATTTGTTGAAAACTGGGATTGCCCCTTTTATCACCCTATGCCGATATTCCTATGGAGAATTGTCCCACCATACATTTGTTGGCACATATGGAAGGAAAGAAACAATAGAATCTTTCGAGAGGAGGAAAGGCTTGTGGAGGTAGTTATGGGAATGATGGAGAAACTACTAAAGGAAAATATAATGATTACCAAATGTAAGACACTAAAGGAAGAACCAGGAAGGAAAGAATATCAAATAACGAAAAGATAGAGTATCCACTGGAACTTTAATCATTTTGATAACTCTAAGGCAATAAAGAGACAATAGACAAGATGGAAACCACCAACAATAACACAGTTTAAATTAAACTTTGATGGTGCTGCAAGAGAGGGTGTTGGGGCTGTGGGTGGAGTGTTGAGGAATGGAAATGGTGAAGCGCTGCTAGTCTATTTGGGAAAAATTGGTGGAGGAAGTAATAACATGGTTGAAGCAATGGCTCTACTTTGGGGCCTACAATTGATTAATGATATGCAAATAAAGGAAATAACTATAGAAGGTGATTCTAAATTAATAATTGATATGGCAAAGGGAGTCTCTCAGTCAGGTTGGAATATCCAAAACATTATCACAGATATTAGACATATCCTAAATGGGATGGAAAAAGTACAATTACAACACATATATAGGAAAGGTAATATGATGGCAGATGTTGCGGCTACCATGGGATTTGAGTTAAAAGGAATGACATGTTGGAGAAGCATGGATATCCTAAAGGAGGAAATTAAAGCCTTGATTTGCAAGGAAAGTGGGGAGACCAAAATTTGAGCATGGCTAAACAAATAAGGATCAATGCCAAATTTGGCAATATCCTCTCTAAGAAGACGAAGCTTGCTAAATTTAACAAGTACCAAGGAAAGATGATGAGACACCGTCGTACAGGTTGGATAATAAATAGATGCAATTTGAGGCAAGAGTTACTTCGCAATTATGGTAACATAATGCAAAATTTTAAACATTTTCTTTTTGAAAGAACGAAAAAATATCATTACTAATATTGTCAGAGATTTCAGGGACGTTAGAGTTATGATGCAAAGTACACACAAATCCCATAATGAAAAGGTATGGGATTTCAAAGGGCCTCGAAACCATGCTTGTAGGATGTTTAAAATCCCTAGAGATGTTATTTTCAACATTGCAGTGTTGTTATTGATTAAAAAAATCATCGTTTTCAACAAGCTTGAGGGATGTAAGAAGGTTTAGATGCAAATTACTGAGGTTGAGGGGTCAGGAATCATAAGAGAAGAAATGGGTGGAGATTTGAATCAATTAGAGTCAACAAAGATAGAAAATTTTTAGGATAGGATGGCGACCTAGTTCCTATTAAAAGAAGGGGGATTTCTTCCTTATATGCAAGCTATGGCGGGTTATGATGAAAATTGTGCTCTTCAGTTTGTGAAGGGGTGGAATGACCGTAGAGTTACCATAAATGGTATCACATTCCAAGTTAATGAGGAGGTTATTGCTATGGCCACTGGTTTGTCTCTAAAGGGAAAAAAATGGAGGAAGGTTACGAAAATGACAGACAAGGCCAGCATGAATAGCTTTTTTGCTGAGGATGAAGAAAAACCTATTCGCTATAGGGGAGGCTTCTAGAGGGATAAGCTACCGGCTCCTTGGGATGATGTATGTCTGGTGATCATGAAGTATCTCACGCTTGAAGGTAGGTTTGGAGTCTCTTACTATTATCACTTCCCTCTCTTGAATCATTTTAGAAAGAGAGACTTTAGTTCTATTCCATTTTTTCTATTACATTCCCTTGAGGACATGATAAGAGATGTTAGGGAGAAAACAAGTAAGGGCAATAATTTCACTATCATTCACTAGGGCTTGATCTTTAGACTTTACCAATTTCATCTTGCCCTCTATCCCCCTAGGGTTGTTGGTGTTGATAATCAACGCCACCACCAAAATTCTTGTCCAAGTACCAGCACTAGAACTAGAATCCACACACCACATCCTTCGATAATAAGAAAAAAAAAACCAAACCCGGTAATTGAACAAAAGGGTAGTGAAAAAATCAAAATTGAAAAGCTAGTGGAGGTGGAAATTGGGGGTTCGAAGGAGGGAGGAAATGATAGGAGAAGGTTGAGAAGGTTAGCCAAAACACAAGCAAGGTATAAAAAAAGGCAAATAGATTTAGGGTCGAGGAGGCGAAAGAGGAGAATTTTGAGAACAATGAAAGAGTGCTAGAGGAGGAGAAACTTTCTAACTCCGAGAAAGAAAAGGGGAATGAGGAGAAAGAAAAAAGTGAAAAATCTATTGATAACACCTGGGTCTCTGCTGGAAATGTCAATACCACTGAGACTACTCATGTGTCAGCTAGTTTTACCTTGCAGCCTATTACCTTCTATGAGGAAAATGATAAAGTGGATACCTTCCCTATCACCATCTCCTCCCTAACAAAGGAAAAAACCAATGTTTTTACTTACCCCCAAGTTTTGCAGGATGAGAACCAGCCATTGAAAAAGATTAAGGAGGTGCCTAAGAATGTTGAAAAAGGAAACAAGGAGAAAGAGAAGGAACAAAACGAGAAGAATGCACAGATGGAGAAAAGGATAAAATCTTTAGAGGATGGGTTTTACTTCTCTAAATTTGCTTTGAAGGTTACCCATGCTGCTGCTACTACCCTCCAATTATTGATGTAGGAGAAGGACAATATTGGGCTAGACATGGAGGACAACAAACTCCTATATAAGTTTCTTGCTAAGGATTGGGCTAGGGTGTTGTTGGCTGGGAAAAGAAAGGAAAAGGATGATAAATAATGCGGTGGTCTCTAGGGGTTTTTAGCCCTAGTTTGTTTACCTATTTTGCCTTAATTGTTGGTTTACAGTTGTTTCTCAAACTTGGATTTGCTTGTTTATGCCAATAGTTTTATGTTTTGAACTTTCATAGTATGTTTGGTACTATAGTTCTTAGCATTAGTAGAGATGATACTCTGGTAGTTGTAAATGATTGTGTGTTGTTTTTGGGCTGGGTTGGTTTGTTTATGCCAACAGTTTATGCTTTGAACAATCATAGTATGTTTAGTACTATAGTTTTAAATTTAGATTAGTTGTTACTCTATTAGCTGCATTTAATCGTGTGGTGTTTTTTGGTTACTAGCTGTTGTTCTTTGTAGTAGTGGTTGCCCTCTGCTTGTTTCTACTAGTAGTGTGCTAGTTGTCAACTTTTTGGTTGTAAGGGTCGACCCCCTTGTTTTGGTCACTTTTTATTTCAAAAACAAATATAGTGGATTGGCCTTCACAATGGGGGCACCAACTACCTTTTATTTCTTCCCACTAGCCTTCATTTCTTTCTAGCCTTAATTTGATTGTGTACCTTTCTCTTTACTAGAATTAACATATTTTTCTCTTTGAGATTTTACCTTCTTCCTTTTGCATGTAGTCTTTACTGGTTATGATGCTCTCGTCTTTGGAAGCCTTGGGTTTATCAATCTTAGCAACTTTCTCCTTTCTTCTAACTGGCAATTTCTCTAGTTGAGTGATCTTTTTTTTCACTATTGTACTTCTAGTTTGCTTGTTGGTTGGAGCTCTACTGGTTGTTGAAGATAACACTTCAACATCTTCATCTCCTACTGTGATAGTAGTAGATGTGTCATCTTCATTTGCATAATATTTTGCTATATTGAATATTTTATTAAGGCAAATTTATCTTATCTTATCTTCTTTAAATCTTAAGGCAAATTGCTCCACTTCCTGCCTAATTTTATTTTCATGTCTAGTCAGTGTAATTGATTGAACACCTCTCTATCCTTCTCATCAAAGGTTCCAAAGCTTGGAACAATTTGGTTTCTTATTTTTGATAGTATATCTTCCACATAGACTATCAACAAAACTTCTTCAACTTCATAGCCCATAGACATCACACATGAATTTCTCGGTTCTAGTACTTCCATCAAACAAGTGTTGGTATCAACAATAAAACAAATTGTGTCCTTGTATTTCTCAACAACAACTGATTAAATTTTCTCTTTTTGATGCATCTCTTTCTGAAAACTCTTAAAAGTATCCCAAAACGTCACTAGTGAAATTGTTCCCAAACATTCTATAGCAATTCTTAATTTGAACCATCACCAGTGTGTCCTTTGACCATGTCATACTATCTACATTGAGAAATAAATTTTGGATATAAAAGAAAAAACCCTGGAGTACCTAACTATATTTAAAGGATTGTCTCTTATCCTTCTTGATCTTCTCCATGTTCTTGGTTAATTGTTCTTGCATAATCTCACAAAGATCATATTCTACATTTTCTTTCACCATTTGGTAAGCACTGACAATTGTTGTTGCTAGAATGGTGTTCATCCTACTTAAATGGTAGACCTTATATCCAACTACCATAGAAGCATGCTTCACAACAAGATCTCCAATATCATTCATATTTATTTCCCTTTTGTCCCATTTGGATTTGGTCAATTGGATCGTCTCATCTTGTTGTGTAGCTCTTGGTGTTGGTATCTCACCAATAACACAAAATCTAATTACAACCTCAATTGCTTCCTTAGTAATCTTGTAGGGTTGGTCCAACTATATAAATTGATCATGAATGCAACTCAAGACATATATAACTTGTTCATCTCCAAAATCTTTTGGGAAATATACCACATTCATGAGATCCTTGTCAACAATAACCTTATGTTCATCCTTAAGCACTAAACTGTCATCACACATCTAAGAACCCTTTACCGAATCACCAACAAATGCTTCTCCTAGTTTCTCAAATCCAATGTAATGGCTCAAATGAATACTTTAGTGGCTTCTAGATTTCTCTTCGTATGCATAAATGAAAAATGAAGTCCAAAACTCCTTTTATCTACTTTTGCAAACTAGCATCAAATGCATCATCAGTTGAGAAAAACTATACATTGTTTATCACAAAAAACCTTATTATTGGTTGGGTGAGACTTTATACAATGCAACCATGCTCTACATTATACTTAAATTCATCGGATCTAGAGTTTGGTTTGACAATGCTTTCTCCCCCTAAACCAAATTAGGCTTAGTTTGTTGATGGATTACCCACACTTGACTCATTTTCTTTCTAGTCTTTTCAACAGTTGCAATCTTCTTCTCTTTCTAATCATTCACCTTGTTCGCCAATTGGTTTTCTTGATTTCTTGACTTGTGGAACCTTGCAATATGTCCAATCCTACAAACATGGCATCATAGTAGATCTCTAAGGTCCAACATTACCTATGTTTGTCATCAATCTATAATTGATTACCATGTGACCATAGTTGTGGGATTGTGAATGAGTTATTCTCGTCTGATTCAAATGATCCTTGATTGTTCATCCTCGTGTCACACTCATTATCTCTATGGCCAAATTTGTTGCAATTGTAAAAATGACCATTAAACATAATAGGTATATTCCTGCAAACCCTAGTAGTATGACCCATCTCATGACAAATTGAACATGTAGGACTAAGCATATTCCTAGATACATTTGCAATATGACCCACCTTATGACAATTGATAGAAACAGTCTATTAAAATTTCTTACCATAACTTCTTTATTCACCTTTGATGGAGACTTGGCATCTTGTTTAGGCTTTTTGGATCCAAATGATTCACCAACTTCATAGCTGGTATAACCAAGACCATAAGTATCACCATGCATCCTTTGGTTCTTGATTTGTTCATCTGATTTCGCAAAGATTTCATTGAACTTTTTTAACATATCATTTTCATCTTTCATCTCTTCCTACCAATAATGCTCCTCCCAAATTTACTCGATGTTGTCTGCAAGGATTCAAATCAATGAACAAGCTATGATATCACTTGTTAACTGCTAAGTTTGTCGTTGCACCAAAAGATCAACATGTCAATACCTAATACAACCTCTAGACTTATAGAAGACACGAGAAGTTGTTAAACTATATTGTAAATCTAGTGAGGGACATTGGTCCAGTGTCAACAAACCTCTAGCTTCATATGCCAAATTCTTAATCTTCTACACCTCTCCAACATCCTTTTTCATATTATCTATAATTTTAAATTTTTTACCCATCTATCTTTCTATTTCATTGTGCAATGAAAACAAGTCAAAAGTTCATGCAAAAACAACTAAAAGAATTCACTTTTTCACATTATAGGCTATTCAGTTCTAGAGATGCTCAATGAATAGATCTCTCCAAACTCTATTATTTGTTATGTACCAACATCCTTCTAAATTAAAAGTTTTCCTTTAGAAGTTTACTCTTTTGTTAGCTTAGTGTACTGTTACTTTCATTTATTGAGTTTTTGGGATAAGGGTTTTGATAATAAATTTTCTAGGTTTTATTATGTTGCCAAAGTTACTCTTATTAAGACTTCAACTCCACAAGAGTTTTTTGCAACCTTCGACTACAACATAATATATTGAGTTTACTTTGATGTGAAGATATTCTTTCGAAAGAGATTTTCCATGGCAATCATTATGTTATAATATATCATTTTGTTGGTATTTTTCTCTTTCATTGTAAAACATTATTTTGTTTCTACATTTCTCCTCCTAATCTGATTAGTGTAAGAAATTCATTCCACAACTCTACTTCCTTTTACTAATCTCCAAAACTTTTGGTTAGTGTCCAAGTCTATCATGGACTCGGTAGTGTAGGAAGTGCATTCCACAACTCTACTTCCTTTCACTAATCTCCAACACTTTTGGTTAGTGTCCAAGTCTATTATGGATTCAGTTTTTATATGTACAAGATACTGAAATTCTCGTAATTATCTGCATTGCATTCAACAGCATCTATATATGTTATTATGCACTTCTTCAACCATGTATTTTTTCACTGCAAGGCATTTTTGGTCACTTAAATATATTGAAGTCAACTAATGATAAATGAATGACTACATCATTTGTTGATGATCCAATATGTTCCAAAATGTACCCATTGTAATAGTATGCTGAAATGGTGTCGATGCTACTAGTAGTGCTAATGTACTTGCTAAATGGAATTGAAGCTATTAAAAATGCCAAGGTACTTGCTATGATCTGGTCCTTTTGGTTTTGAGGATCTTGTTATGTTCTCTCATCAGTGTTAAGGTGGATATTCATCTAGTCATTTTCATTTTGTTTAGCTTTGATTGTGTGCAGGAGACCCCTTTCATATTCAGTCTTTAGTAACAACATAGCTTGTACAAATATGCTTATCTGAAGTAATATTCATCCAAGTCTGAGGAAAGAAATCAATTTGATCAAAATCTTTGAGCGAACATCAATCATATATTTATTATTTGAAATTCCCTTGCCAATACCTACAGAAAGACAAAATATAGCTTTGAGAACTCCGCTTCAAAGAAAAGGCACAAATATTATGTTTCCTTCGAGTTCTAGATATCAGCATGTTAGTTCACTCAAATTTAGTCCGAACCTTAATCAAATTTAAGGTTTATGCATAAGCAAATTTTATTGTACTAGCAGCTTTTGGCAGGGACTGCAACTGCATCGCAGCACTTCTTGGACAGGTAGAGGTTACTTCAATTAGTTTTTCTACATTGATCTTTTCAAGCAACTTGTGCTGAGCTGACGAAAAATATTTTCAGTATTTTACTTGCACCGAAATCATTCTAAATTTGCTGTAATATTACAAATCAGAATGGCATTGTTCCGGATTTACCATGTTTAGAGTTGTGGAGTGCAAAAAAGTTTTTTGAGGTCAAGTGGAAACAACTAGATGCCATGTATTTCATAAGCAATGGTACTGACCTGGAAGTAAAGCTCATAACAAATATTTCACATATTTTCCATGCTATATTCAGCAACTAAGCAAAAAGAAACATAACAATATAATATACATACTCGTGAGTATGAAAGCTTTGCAGTGATCTAATTCTTGAATCAGTGATATGCATCTCAAATACTACGGCTCAAGGTGTCTTTCAATAATAGGATCCTTTGTGTAGCAAATTTACCTTTACATGACTTGGCACTCTAGGAACTGTGTAAGTTGAAGGCGTAGAGGGTAAAACTGTTAATTTTTTAAACAAGTAAACCAACCTATCACTTATTGAACTTCAAAAATTTGAAACTACAATAGACTGCAAGAACCATTAATATCAGCAATTCTTTAGCCTTGATTTTGAAGTTGCTCCTGCATATACATTCAGATAAGAGATCAAATAAAAGAACAAAGTTAATAGTCATATAAGCAAAAGATAAGACATGCTATCTAAATGTCTCCTTTATGAGAATTGAGGAATGGGTTGCAGAAAATAAATTACAGAAAATAGATTATGCAATTAATCTTTTAATAGTGAGCATAAATTTAAGAGGACACACAAGTCAGAAATCATAGGAGTATGGTGACCTGGGTTAAATTGCTCTGTGCATGTCTTGAGTGGATCTAAAGAAATTCGAGAAAAATTGAGAATATTTTAACAACATTAATGGTAAAACACAAACCTCGGAAACAAAGAAGGCATGAAAACCATATGGTACCCTTGTTTGAAGATGAACAACAGCAACAGGTTCAGGAGACATTGTTTTTGCATTAAAAACATTCACCTCTGATTTTCTGCAATTTACAACATTGAAAAAAGAACAGTTGGAGCAATGGAAGACCAGGAAAAATAAATGATTCCAATTTGAATTATCCTTAAATAATGATTGTGCAATAACAGGAAATATTAGTTACAAATTCATTGTTATGAACCAGAAAACATTTGGTGCAATAGGACATATAGATCTAATATATACGGTGGAAGTTCCAATTTGCAATCTCATGAGACACAAATGGAAGACATACAAACGTTGTTTCAAATTTGTTTTTTCCTTCTACTGTATCTCTGAATGATAATCTTCTTATGTGTAGTGATTAATAGTAATACTATGATTTATCCCGATCCTAGTTTCAGTATTGACTATGGTATTGTTATTATTCTGAGCCATTTTGTTAAAGACTATATCTCTCGAAATAGTGACATGTACTAGACAACCTATTCATCATGTATTTGATAGACAATAGCCTTCACATAAATATAAGTTTCTTCTTATCATCATTAGAGAAAAATATAAGACAACTCGGGACTCAAAAAAACTGAGTGTAAGCTAGAACCATACCCAGTGTTCTCATCATGAACAAAACAGATCAAGTAACCATCGTCCTCCTCCAGATCTAACCCAGAATCCCTGGGTATAAATATTGCCTCGGAACCAAATCTTCCAGGTCCAAAGTCAAAAACCCCTAGCACATTGCCTCCAACTTCAATCTGAAACTTTCCCGCCTCAGGTTCTGCTTGAAGATCGAACTTTACGAGTCCCTTGACCTTAGCTACTGAATCTAGTGTAGTACCATACACATAACGCTGCTTTCTGCATGCATGTTCAATCATAAAGTAGAATTAGATATTTCCCAATCAACCTTGTATCCAAGGCAATAAGATCGACCAGAAATGGAGACAAAATCAGAGATGTAGTGTTCTGGTAAAGAGGGTATGTATAAGTATAATCACTCAGAATTGTCTTACCTGCCAATATACTTTTCATTAATCCTTGGAAAATCTACTGCAGACTCCGACAGTTTCTTTTGTGAAGCCTTCCCACTCTTTAAATTGAAACGCATCTCATATCTGATCACCAAAGTAAAACAGATAATAACTGATGACTCATCCTTTATTTATGCATGGGTTAGTAACTGAAGCACAAAAGAACTAGTTAAGTTGAATGGTTCACATACAATTCATTCTGGAAATTTTTGATTTTTTCTTTGATGGGTCCACCAACCAGTTCCAGGTCCAAGTCAACCAATCGACAAGTGTAGAGGACAACTTCATCGCCCTCCTCCCATGCATTGGCTAATATTTGGTCGACAGTGCCCAACAGAAAATATAGATAAGACTCCTAAGAGATATCTCAGCTTGTTTTCAAAGTGATTGACCAGCCTATGTAGGATAATCATAAAACTGATGATAGTAATACAAACTTATCCACTACTAGTTGTAAAAGAGAAAAATGTAAGTTTATTATTTATTAAATATAACATTAAAAAAAGCAAGGAAAAATGAGTCTTGAAGGAAACTTAAGGCAAAAAGTTCTATAAGTTATCAAGACAATACTATAATATTATGCTTGTTTCTTAACATTACCATTATGAAAGATGTAGCAGTTTGGTAGCTCAAACCATCTCATCTGAAGATCATTTTTGGCATATCGAGGCAGTATACCAAAACGTGCTTTCACTGTAGTATCGTAAGAAATAATGAATTTGCCACCCTTAACCATATCCTGAGATAGCAGCAAGTAAAATTGAGCAATTTGATTTATTCTGGAGAGATATATAGACAACCTCTATCCTATATTTTCTTTATGAAGAACAAAAGGAATCTAAAGTTCTAAGGCTTTAAATACATTATTCATACAGCTGAATTATTTCAGTTCAGATAGTTTCCAATAACTTCTCCATACTCTTCAAACAACAAGGCAATGATATAAGACTACCCTGAAATACAAATACCTTTGGGGCAAAATAGAGAGGAAGATCCATGAAAATTGCATAGTTATCAGTTATTGCAAAGTCATGCATCATGACAGGCTTTGAAAGCGTTATGGGAACTGGATCAAGCATTATTCCCTCCTTCGTGACAACTCGATAAGTAGCATAGGGAGGAGTATGTTGGTAGCCAAATGTAAACATTTCTCCTGCATATAATGGAAAAAGTAATCAGGCACACAAATCTATATTTTAAAGCAGTCTATAGCTTTCTCAAACATCCTTTACGAGTAATTACGTTTACTATAAAATCAGAACGTGTTCTGCTATTGTGATCGGATCAAACTTTGGCTGTGCATTACAGTTATTTGATTCTTCTTTTTTGTTCTAAAATAGCCTTTAGCTTACTTGAACATTCTTTACTAGTAACTGCATTAAGTTTTAACTATCAAACTGGAACTTGTTCTGCTACCTGTATTTGGATCAATCTTTGGGTGTGCAGTGAATGAATGAGTTAATTTCTCATTATAATCCATCAGTCCAAGAGTCTGCAAATCTCCATCTTCAAAGACTTGAAGAGCATCTGCAAAGGAGAAAATAAGAAATAAGTTCAATATAGGATTACTTTTCCTTCCCTGAAACACTAAATAGTTTCTTATCTATTGTATCCTTTTGTGAAATGAGATAAAGAAAAAAATCAACAGGGTAGAAAATATGCTAACAGACAAGCTATTGATGAAGAGTTCCATTCATGTTAGCAGTTTCTTGGTGCTTCACTGTTAAAGTTTTAGGTCAGATAGGAACCTATGCACAGGTTCAGTGTGAATGTGTTCGAGTTCCAAGTGCTTTGACTTAATCTATCTTGTACTTCACCATAGTGATTAAGTGAAATCTTTTATTTAGCCAAATAAGTCGTACCTATAATTTTTCACTAGTCAGTTAGCCTAATCTTCAATCTCATCCTTATAAGTGATAAAGATGCTTTTAAGTATAGCTGGTTTTCTAGAATATTTGATTTTTGGTTAAATTAGTATAAAGATAGGAACAAAATAGAAAGATTGTCACATACTGCTGTAAATTTCTGTGCAGCTGTGAATGGCATCAGTTGTGGAGATTAAGTAATTAAAAATAGATTTCAAGCTGTATCCATATATGCTTTCAAATTTTGAAGATTTCACCATTGTGTGTTTTATGCACTGTTATATAGTAATAAGACATAGCACTAGGTATTAAAATTTTATTCAATCACTTTTATTATATTCAGAGGATCACCAGTTTGAATAGGTTCTATTCCCTGGCTTAACCAATCAGAAATACTGTAAGGGCAAAGGGAAGAAAGAGAAAGTATTACAAGGCTTATCTGCCTCTGAAAGTGCAAGTAGCTTCCCATGATGATATATAAGTGCTGTGTTGGCTGCATAATATGAAAAACTCAGATTAGTCAAGTAAAGAAATATATAGAAGAGCCAAGATTGCAGATGCCAAAATATCAGCTCTTACCAACATAACAAGTTTCTATCACAACAAGCTAATATATAACTAACGACACATTTATAAAATATTAAAAGAAAGAATATCACTGTGCATTAAGCAAATGCCACCCACAGCATGGTTCCTAAGTTAAAGAACTTGCCTGTTCCACCTCCATATGACATGTCCAAGACACCAAATTTTGTACGTAACACATGTATCTGGACCATTAAAAGTCCAAATATTCCTTTAAGATCTCCAACCTGTAGATTAAATGCAGACTAATCATTATAAATATTTTCTTCAAACAAAATCTTTCTTCTTTGACAATATTCTGTTCACCTTGACTTTGGTTAGAGAAGGTAGAAGTCAGATGTTGGTCAGGAATGAAGGATAGAGAAACTTTTTCTGGCAGTAGCATGCATTTTGATGGAATGCAGTAGCCATGGCAGCCTCAGAGGTTATCACTAAATGATAGTTGATGAAATTTCTCAAGTGGGAATTCTCTCTCATGAGCGTTGAAGGCAGGCATGTCTAGAATGTTTCAAAATGAAGTGCACCATGGTTCAGAAGGCGGGATATATGTTTTTCTGCCTCCTACCACTCTAACAGAATTCCATTAGGTGGGCGGCAAAAAGAGGTCACTCTCACAGGGTCAAACCAATAAAAAGTGCATAAAGTTGCGGACTCTACCCCAGCGGGAGACAGTATTCAAAGAAGTGCATATTATAAATGACATGCATTGATGGAAGCAGATCAGGAATATTGTGAACCATCTCAATTGCTTCAAGATTGGTTTCTCCCACATGGCCTCATCCAATCTTCTTTCTATTTCTCCCCCCGCATTATTTCATATAGCTTTTGAAATGGATAAATCATGATCTAAAGTTTTAGCACTGGATTCAACCTACGCAAGTAAGGTTTTAGGGTTGGAGTCCATGTTTTATTAGTACTGGTGTACCCTCTACTTTGGCCGATATCTAGGTAAAGCTCTATGGCTCCCACTGGAATACAGCAAAGAATGTTTTGAAGCCACTGGACATAGTTTAGGAGACTTGAAAGAAATAGATGTTAAGTCCATTTGCAAGTTTCAAATGATGTATGCTTGTTTGAAAATGTCCACAGATTTAAATCTTCCCCTCCCAAAGAAAGTAATTTTACTGGTTTGAAGTTCTTTCCTGTTATGCTGACTTGCACGCCATAAAGTATACACTTAGCATCTGCACCAAGTCCCCCTGATTGTGAAGTTCATTGCTCTTCACAATCAAGAATGGATCGAGTCTGCTCATCGGAAAGGTCTAATGTGGGGAGACTTCCTGGCAGCAAAATGCAAGCGAAAAGGTTCAAGAGAGAATCTCAGAATTAAAGATATAGCCCAACACCTGGAATGTTTAGTAGGGAATCCAGCGAGATTAGCATCTCTTGAAGAATTCAGGGGAAATCTAAGGCTTGCAAGAGGCTACTATTGGCATAGCAGGATCAGATAAGATAAAAAGAGGTAGAAAACTGTAATGAAAGTCTAGAAAGGCAGAGCCAAAGACAATGTGGAAGGGACCCAGCAAACGCTAGATGGCATTAGAAAAGAGTGGAGGAAGAACACTCCACATCAGAAATGAATGGTCTTAAAATGTTAGGGGTATTAATGACCCTAATAAGAAAACACTGGACAAAAACCAACTGCTAAAACTAAAGTGTAGCTTGTACTTCTCGAAGACAAAAAGATCTTGAATGAAAATTTGAAAGATTCCTGAGATCTTTAGGCTTCTGCTGGCAAGGTTATGGTCTAGAGGCAAAAGGTGCTTTAGGAGGCTTATGCATATGAAATGCTATTTCTCTAGCAATGGATTTTATAGAAAGCTCTCAGAATTGGATATGTTGTTCTTTTAATCCTTAAAATAAGTCTTTCACGAGTAAAGTCTATTACGATATTAGATAGTTTCTATTTACTCTCTTCCGTCTTTTTCAAATGGTCACTCTTTTTGTGATATTTCCACAAACTCTTGTTCATTATGGAAACTTTATGTTTCACTCTACAAGAATGTTTCTATTTCCTCTCCTATTCGCTATAGAAACATTCTCTTGTATTTCGTATATATAGATCATTCATGATCTTTTTTTAATAACACATTCATTATTTTGCCATAATATGGTATCAAATAAAATACCTGGCCTCTTTGGAAAAAAATTATTTCTTTTTGAAATTATTAGTTCGAAATTTTCAAAATATTTGCCCGAGTGTGTTCAAAATTTGCATCTTTTTTTCCCCTCAAAGTTTTGCATATTCCTGGTGTGTTGTTGCAGATCTCAACTGAGTTAGTCTCTCTTTTTTCTGGGTGCATCGTTTTCCATGCCTTGATTTTTGAGCCAGCAGAATCAAAATCTAATTCCAGATTCTATCTAAATTTTTTGAGCTCTTAATCGAGTGTCTCTTCAAATTTTCAGAGTCTTCCGTTAATCTGTCTCAAAGTTTATGCCATCTCAGCGTTTCCACGCTTTTCCATTGAAAAACCAGCAAATGGTATATCTCTCACCAGTCTTATGCTGAGAGGTAGTCAACGATTCAACGGAATGAACTACAACACCTAGAAACAGAGAATGATGACAATCTTTGAGTGTCATCACCTTGAGGCAATTGTTCTGGGTACTAAGACAGAGTCAAGGGATGCTTGATAGTGTTGCCCCTATGTTAAATACTTTGACTACCCTTGTGAAGCTTGTTGAGGAGAAGACAGCATCTAGTACTGTACCACAAGGCTAACAAATTTTGTAAGCAAGAAACGCAACTTGGTACCGATCTCTATGCCCATCCAAGACATGGTAAGTAAATACGTGGTAAAGACCCCCAAACCTAAGATGAAAAACTCTGCAAGATTGGTGACAGATTCAAAACTGCTAGGGTGACTGTAAAGGTTGCTACATACATACCCAAGGAAGGAACCTTGGAATTAGATGTCAATAACTTTGAAATGACTAAAGTGGATTTAGGAGTTCTAGACAAGGATGATAAAAACAACTTGTGCGAACACTTTGCGCAGCACACGTTAACACAATCTCAGAAGGGCAATCGAGACAAGAAAGAGCTCAAACAAATCATTACAACCATGGCAAAGTATATTGACTCATTCAATAGTTTTGGACCCTTGCCCTCAGCCCAAGCACCACTGGCCTTTGACCCCAATCCCCCCAACAACAAGAAATTACTAAGTTTGATCGAAAAGGGCAAAATGCTAGTTGTAGTGATGGATGTCTAGATTAGTGGGATAATCAAGGATGGAAACAAGTTCACTTAGGAGTCCAGTATCGTGTTCAATGATGCAAAAGCGTTACTTGGGGAGATATAAACCCAAATTCCGGTTAGGAAAATGGATGAAGGAAAATGGGCTGCTATGGTCACCTTGATTTTGGAGGTTAAAAGGTATGGAACGTCCAAATTCCTAGCTGAGAATTGATTAAAATTAGTTGATGAATGTATGTTGTACGTCTTTCAAAAAGAACATAGGCCTGAGAAATTCCATATTCAAAGTTGTCATTGCTGGAGTTCAAGCAATTGAAAAAGAAATAAAGGAAATGCATGACAGCATGGTAAAAGATATGAAAATCATCAATCCTACGAGCATTTTACAGTATGAAGAGGGCAACCAAGATGCAAAGACTCTAGTGAAACCCTTTGAAGTGGTCATGGAGGCTATCAAAGAGGGAAGAAACCCAACGGCGGTGGATTTCACCAAGATCGCACGGGTCCAACCTATGTTATGTCTTTGTGTTGATCAATTGCCAAGTATGGTGATAGGATCCTGAAACTCAAATAGGACACTTGAAGGACATGGGTATCAAACCTAAAAAGCCCCAGTGTGCCTGTAGTACAAGAGTTCGTGATTGCATACAGGAGCTGGAAACTCGCACATAATGCCACATTGGAGGATGACCGAGTAAATGAAACAGAACCGATCTTATCTGTTTAGTTAGTTTTTAGAAAATTCTAATGTTGGTTAAACTTTGGGGACATGTGTCCACCTGACAATGTTTCAATTTAATAATTATTTCTTTTGATCGCTAGGAGGTTGGCTTTTTAGGGAGACCTCCTGGTTGCTCTAAAACCATATAATGTTTGAACATGAACTAATTAAGGCATAGACAGTACGAATAGTTAGACTAAGTTTATGGTTTTATGAAGTGAAATGAACCTACATATCTCTAAAGCAGAAATATCTTGTCTTTGAGCATAAATGAAATAAATTAACATATGGATGTTGGTTTGAATCTTTGAATTCAAATTCATGGAATGAGTGTTTCTTTGTGAATACAACATTTTGTGCTTTATGTTATCTTTATTGATTGAAAGTAAGTAGGCATTTCATATTTGATTAATTGTTTGGTTAATTACAAGATTGGCTTTTAGTTCATAAGTGAAAGAAAACTTTAATTTTCAGAGCTTGTGATTGATTTCATACTTTTGTTGTATTAAGCTCCTCATCCAAGAATGATGCGAGAAGCCTTATGTACTTTCTGGTTAAAAGTGCTTATGTGTATAGAGATTAATAATGATTCATTATGGTTAAAAGTGCTTATGTGTATAGAGATTAATAATGATTCATTAAAAATTTGTGTAAGGGAGTTTTACCTTCAAAAAATTCAAAGGGTAGTAACCATCGTGTACTTACCCAACTGTTGGTAACTATTTTGTTTCCAAATTTCCAAATAAGGGTAATAAATATAGCGGAACAATAGAGGAGACAAATTTTTTCACCAACAATTAGTTTGCAAAGGATGTTCATAGGTGGAAGGTATAGATTTGATGAGACATTTGCACCAACTACTAGAATTGAAGCTCTTAGATCGTTTCTTTCTTACATTTCTTACAAGAATTTCAAGGTATATCAAATGGATGTTGAATCAACATTTCTAAGTAGAGATCTGGAGGAAGAAGTCTACGTTGAGTGATTGGATGGGTTTACCAGTTAATGATCAAAAGAACATGGTTTACAGACTAAGGAAAGCTTTATATGAATTAAAGCAAGCTCCTAGAACCTGGTATGCAAGATTGGAGAAGTATTCATTAGAGCTTGGATTCAATAGAGGTACTGTAGATAGTAATTTATAATTCGAAGTTAATTCTGAAAACATTTTGATTGTTGAAGTCTTTATGGATGCTATCATTTTTGGTGGAAATGATGACTTCAGATTTTTCTAATGAGATGCAGAAAGAATTTGAGATGTTTATGATAGGTGAGATGAAGTTCTTTCTTCGTTTTCAAACTACTCAAAACTTAGACCGGGATTTTCATATCATAAAGCAAGTATGTGCAAGAATTGTTGAAGAAATTTGGAATGGAAGACTCAAAGCTAGTTAGAACACCGATGGTTACACATTGTAAATTGACAAAGGATGATGAATCTAAGAGTACTAATTAGACTAGATATAGATCTATATTGGAGGTTTTCCATATCTAACTCATATAGGACCTGACATATCCAATGCAGCTGAAATTGTTCCTAGATATCAAATTAATCTAAAGAAATCACATGTGGCGACTATCAAAAGAATATTTAGATATCTGAAAGGAACAATGGGTTATGGTATGATAGAGCTGATGATTTCACCCTTAATGTATACACTGATGCAGACTGGGCGGGTAATATTGACGACAAGAAGAGCAATGGTGGAGGAGCATTCTTCTTGGGAAGAAGATTAGTTTCATGGTTGAGTAAGAAGCAAGATTGTACTTCACAATATACTGTTGAAGCTGAATATGTTATTGCTATTAACTATCCACAAGTTATTTGGATGAAACAAATGTTGAAGGATGTCAGAGTTCCTATGATGAACAATTTACTATTCATTGTGACAATTTAAGTGCTATCAATATTGCAAAGGACCCTGTGTTACATTTGAGGACTAAGCATATTTCAATCAAGCATCATTTCTTGAGAATGAAGGTAAATGAGAAAGAAGTCAAGTAGGAATATATGGCTAACAAGGAACACATAGATGGCATGTTTACAAAGCCCTTACCGAAGGATGCCTTTGAATATCTTAGAGGTATATTTGGGGTAATGGCCCCTCCTTTTCAGAAATGATTGATGCAGGATGGCATCACTCCAGTAGTCTTAATTGACCTGTCCTACAACTAGACTTAACATTTTGGGAGCTGCTCCTAAGGAGGACTAGTTGTGTAGTTGAAAGATTGAGGGTTGTTGAGTTATGCGAAGGGTGCGTTGGTCCTTTGCCATTGATGTCAAAAGGGGAGAGAGAGAGAGAGAGAGAGAGAGAGAGAGAGAGAGAGAGAGAATCATGCGATAAACAATGGTAATCAGAGAAAATCATGAGAGAGAGTTATGTGCAGAGAAGAGATTGAGAGAGAGAGAGAGAGTTATTGCTTTGCCCATTGAAAGTTTTTCACATCATATGTCGTCATTAATTGAAAAGGGGGAGATTGTTGGACTATTGGAGAGCAGAATTGTTGATGGTTATGTTTGACATTAATGTTTTGTCATTGGTGTTAGCATATTTATTTATCAAACAATGTACCTATATTGATCAATGCAAAGATAGGTTTGCTGGAGACACAGTTTGATGCACCTGTGCTTGCAAATGTTATGAAATGATGTTTAGTGATTCTACATGATATGTTTTCCATCTCATATAGTTGTGAGCTGATTCGGTGAAGTTATGGAGGATTTGATGAAGACTGATTACCCTTAGTATTTACTGAAGAATTGTCTAAGACAACGGTCTGGTATTTTGATCAACAAGTTTCAATAGAGCAGGATTTCAATCTGCAATTCAAGATACTTCATGGAGACATACATTCTCATGTTTCTACAGATTTGCTTGAGTATTGTCGATTCAGAAGTCAGTTTGTTCATTGCATAGAGGAAGGGAATTTATTTCTTGGTCAACTCAGTCAGATGATGTATTGTTTGGATTTTTGTGATTATCTATTTGATAATAACATTATAATTATTAATGTAAGGTATTCTATGTGTTCTAGCTAACACTTAGGAAATTACAATGGTTGATGTAATGTATTTTGGTATTAGGTCTCATATTGAGCCAACCTACTACATGTTTGAGACTTGTATAAGTGAATTCATTTGTGAACTCAGTGTGCATATGCAATGTGTATGGATGAATGTGAATGTGTAAGAGGATGTGAGTTTGAATCAGAGCAGAGGTCATAGTTGTTTGAGAAGAGGTGTGACTGGAATCTAATGTTGTAGCTTCAAAGGAATTGTATTGGTATGTTTGATGCTATCAGTCAATTTATTTTAGTGGATTATTGTCCACAATGAATTGTTGTTCACTCGTTGGGTTGTTGCTCATGTTGTAATTGGATTATTGTCCAAGCAAAGTTGTTGCCCTTGTTGTAACGAAGTAGTGAGTTCCATGCAAGTGCCTGAATGCGCGTGCATTCTCCATTGTACCTTTAACAAGGTTATATGTGCTAGTATATCATCTTGTGGATTTGATCCCCACTGAGATTTTTCCCTTAACCGGGTTTTCGTCAAGAACAAAATATTGGTGTTGTCTTGTGGTGTTATTTGCTTTGCATTACTTTTGAGTTTTTAGATCTAAAAAGTTTTGGATGGTTTAATGTTTTGATTTGCTCACAACTTATTCACATCCCCCCTACTCCCTCTCTGTTGTGTGTGGTGCATTGTTATTCCTAATAGAGAGTGCCTCATGATGATGGTTAAGGATCAAATGAGGCCAAAAAGAATAAGATCCTACCTTGGACCTAGGGTTGAGGGTCAAGGACACCCTATTGCAGCTCCCCTACTAGCCCCACATTGATCTTATTGTTGAGGTGAGAAAATCATACAAGGTGAGAAGTTGACATGAGGGAGAATATCATAAAGCCCTCACTAGGTATGTCATCTCATAATAATGGTTAAGGACCACATAAGGTTGTACTGCACATAAACCAAGTCATTCAAGCGCTTCTAAGTAAACCTATTGTGTTGCTTTGTGTGTATGGCCTCAAAAACGCTCGAGTTTCACTCGCAACCAAAAGTACTACAAGGCTGCAATAATATTTGGATGGCAAGCTTTTGAAAATTAGGTGTTGTACCATAATCTTCCCACCACAAATCTACAAAATCAAAAAATGTCGTTTATAATTTGGTAAAGATTCCAATAAACTTAATGAGCGAAATAAATAGTATAATAAAACTAAACAAATGTTCTCTTTTACCTAGCTGCAAGGTGTCTCTCCTACATTTCCAATTAGGTGAAGAAAACAATGACCCAAGGTCTTGAAGGTCCAAATCAATAACTAATCTCCAAATACATGTGTCTATGCCAACCTAAACGTCTGCATCTGCTCTGAAAGTGTTCACAAGAAAATCAAGGGGTTCAAGTAGTAGGCAACAAAATGAATATGTTGGTAGAGATGTTGGTTCCACCTATGATAGATTATGTTCCGTCTAGGCCTACATTTGGTCTTACTTGACCCATACAAGTGTTGAATGGCCTCTTTGGTTTTATCGGTAGCCTCACATAGATACCCCATGGGTTGCCAACTATTTTGAAACCTATGCATACAAAAATAAAGAAAATCAGCGAATTGCAATATCTAAAAAATTAAATAATAAATCATCAATCAAGGTTTCAAAACTTACATTTATGATCTCCTACATCACCTTGTAAAATCTGACATTATAAAAATTCTTCACAATCTTCTCTACATTAGGCTTCTTGGCATAAGGACTCTCCAACCATCTCTCACTCACAAAATATCCACTTCAAGTTGTGCAATATGGAAAATATGCTTTGCAAGGTGAGAAAGTTAGTAGCGAAGTGTGAGACACCCAATCACAAGAGATCCTTACCATCAATGTGCTCTCTCACAAGACTTGGGACTCATATACAGTTGTAGATTTACTTTTTCATATTCCTTCCATCTTTAACCATCTTCTCCACCCAACTCAATTTCCGTAGGTCCTCAAGGAACAAGTCAAGACAATAGTCAGCACAGGGGCTCCAAAATAATGTGTGATGGCTATCCATCACAAGTCTACCAGCTGCCACATATGTAGTTACATTATCACTCGTAATCTGGATGACATTACCCACTCTTACTTCCACCACCATCTTATCCAACATGTTTCACAAAGCCTTTGTATTCTTCACTTGATCAGAGACAACAACTAATTTTAGAAATACTAATTGTACCCCTAAAGCAACTAGAAAGTTGATGAGCATCCTATTCCTACCATCTGTCCACCAATCAGATAAAATGGTGCAACCTTTTTGTTCCCAAATTGTGCTTTTCTCTTCCACAAGTTGATGAAAGTTTTGGACTTCATTCTGCAACAACGGCCCACTCACCTCATAACAACTTGGGGCCTTCAACACCTTACCAAACACGGTCATTGCAATGACTAATTGATCCCAATATGGACTACATAAAGCATTGAAGGAAATATCATTGTAGTGCCAAAATCTTGCAACTACCACCTTTGTCTTCTAGTGCATCTCTTTGTTCCATGAAATTCAGGTTGAGCATCAAGAGAGTTACTAGGAACCCAAGATTTTGATATATGCCTACCCACATTTCATGATCCTCATATCCATGGCCCAATGGAAGAAGCCCCTCCACATGTTTTCAACCCTATAGAACTAAAATCTCCCATTGGGGCTGCCATGGCCTTTGTTGTCCTCTTTTTTGTGCATATGCTTCAAGGCTTGCCAAAGCCTCCCTTGTAGTCTCTTCCAGCCAACCATCACACGGTATAATATCATAACATAGAATCTTTGCAAGGTTATACTCCAATTTTCTTATGCCCCACTCATCTCCTTAGGCACATCTCAATTTGGTCTTCATGTCCCATGTTTCCATAATTTATCTCTTGTTCTACCACCAGCCAAATGGCATTGAAAGTCTACAAGTCCAACAATAAAGAAACAAATATTAGATAAGTCTGAGATCAAGTATACATTATAAACTAACTAAGATCATTTTTTCTCGGATTTTTAAAGAGGACAGTAACCAAAATGTTGTCTAAAACTAGTCATTAAATGTAAGTTAGCTCATTTAAATTATATAAATTTGGCGACTACCCTTATTAAAATCTGATAAATACATTTTAGTTATTGCAAATTACATATAATTTTAGTTCACACTACTTATTTTATTTCCTCATTTTTTTCACACTTGTTTAGTTCATTGCTTTCCTAAGAATTGTTGATGCAGACAAGTCAACATAGGATACATTAATGAGGGCATGGACAAGGTGAATGAGACCATTAGATCTTTTTACTCAAGGAATCAAACTAAATGTGATCCCCTATGGGAGGTCATTGATTGAAAATGGCACAATCTACTTCACAAGCCTACACATGTAGCTGCCCACTACCTTAATCCGACATTTGAATTTCACCTAGATTTCAAGGGCAGTGAACAGGTGTTGAGTAGACTCTACAAAGTTGTAGAGAAAATGTATTGATACTTCAATTGAAGTACATAGTCCATGAGATAAACTTCTTAGAAGACATATGCAAGAAAAACCAGACACTAATGATGCCAAGTAAAAATCTATTCAGGGCATAATTTAAAATTTAAATATTAAACTTTTCTATCTATGATTTTGTTACCATTTTATGTAGATAGAGTCAAAGTTAAGAAAAGATTATAGATTGACTTCTATTTTTTCTTGTTTCAGGGCATGGTAGGAGATGTTTGGTGCTCTGCCAAATCTACAAAGGATTCCAATTCTTATCTTGAGCCAACCATGTAGCTTCAAGATGCAAGTGTAACTAGAGTATGTTCAAGCATATACACATGTTCAAGCATATACACTCCAAAAAGCACAACAAGTTGGTAGTGAAAAGATTGGATGATCTTGTATTTGTTCATTACAACCTTTGCCTCCATCACAAATAGATCTTGGGCACTGGTGCATCTTGTATCACTTTAGAGGAGGCTGATCCATAGGCGGAGTGGAACACTGAGGTTGATGATCTTTTCTTCAATGATGAAGACTTGGAATGGGTTGAGCACATATACCATGAAGCAAAGGCAATAGCAATGGCAAAGGCGGAGGCTAGTAGACCCACTAGAGGACCTTAAGAGTGAGGATGATGTGAATATCATGAAGGCTGAACCTAAGACACAGAAAAAAATCACAGCTATAGAATCTTCTAGGACCTATCTTAAGTGTACACATAGGAAGGTTGTGGGACCGAATGGGTCACTCATATAGGCTGCTCTAAGCCTTAGTCAACTAGGCTCTAAATTTTATTTTGAAATATGTTTTGAACTTTTGATTCCATGAATATTGTATACATCTGACAGTGACATTATTCATATTTATAGTGTTATTTTGTTTAATTTATTTCCTTCAAAAATTCGTATTTGACTTATTCAATTATTGTAAACTTGTGAATGTGCGCAAAGTATCTTCTATTTATCTCAGTTTATTCTGTTTTTAAGGTTAATTTATTAAATAATGCATCAAAAAAGTTTTAAATCTTTAAAAATCTTTGAATTTCTTTGGTTTTTCAATTTGTCAAGTTATTGCCAAGTTTTTGTCGAGTTTGTGTGCGAGTATGAGTCCAAGTCAAAAATCAGATTTTCAAGTCTGAGCTGAGTATGGGTATTGTAACACTAGCACTGACTATAGTTGTCTCAAACATAGGATTAAGGCACATGTCACAATCTTGTCTAATCCTATCCCTCAAACTTGTCTTTATACGCAAGCCATCTTATAGATTCAACCAATCCATTCAAGCATCCATAATAAAGCAAGCTATTCTTTCCATTCTCTCAAGGAAGGTTATTTTGTTTTGCAAGTGATCATGGGGTGTATGTTGTTCACAATCAACTCCTACATTGCATGCTTATTGTGGTAGTTTTGGTAGATTATCATTTGTACCACATCCATCAATTTCAAGGGCATCTTAAAATAAGTAGTTATTGCACTACATGATTTTTATGTGGCTCTTTTACTCATAGATTTTAGCAACAATAGATTTATTTTTTCAAAGTGCACTTTCCATCTCTAGCAAGAAACAAAAGGGGTACTGTACAAATGAAAATGTGCCATAGGTCAAGGTCATGGTTGACATGGAGAATGTTTCTCAAGGTGGCAAGGAGCAATGAGATGCGGTATGGCATTTGCCTTTGGCTTATTTATATATTGTCTCCTACAGTGCAGGTATAGCATTTATGCTGGCTTATGTGGGATGTCTAGGGTTACATGAGGATTGCTGCTGTGGCATCTGTTGTACAGACTTCAAGTTATATTTTGCCTATCATTTGGTATAATTAAGAGTAGTTTGTCATAGCTGTTAGATGCAATCTGGAAGTGTTGAATAATCATTGTCTTGAATGATTAACTAATGGTGAGTAAAGAGAGAGAGAAAGATTAGCAGCGGTTTACTGTGTGAAGATCATGCCATTCTTTTATCCCATATGACCTTGGTCTCCAAAAGTTTAGTAAGTTACTAATCAATTTTGAAGCTAAGTTGTCAGTTCAGGTCGGGGTTCAGGTTCAAAGAACCAGTTCGCCAATGGAAAAAAATTGAAATGGTTTTGGGTTCATTAATACAAATACATGATTATACATACATACATACATATATAGCCTAGAAGCATAAATTAAGATTAGAATGTCACATAGTATCATAAGAGAAACAAAAATACTATAAACTTATAATCATAACGTCATATCAACATCAAAATGTTAGAATAATAATATTGAGTTCAAGTATCATTGTTTTGATTTTCAACAACTGGAACTTTACACTGAGTTTTAATCATCTGATGGATTACCTAAATCTTGATCATCTTCTTCTTCATCAAAAACATTAGTTGATTCTCAAACAGTGCCAATGCTAATGTGACCAGCTGCACCAACAAGATTCCCACTCTTTCCAAGTCTTCAAAACACTTATACTTTTTCACAGCACAAAGAACTTGTCTGTTTGTATTTAACATTCTGCTTGAAAAATGTTTCAAAAGTAGCTTGCAACTCCCTTCACCTACTGACGATATCATTTAATGTTTAAAACATGATTTATCGCTATAGAGAGCTTCCAGAAAATCGGACAGGGGTCTTTATCAGCAATTAGATATAAAAGTTTCACTGGAAGAAATCTTGAGAGCCAGTTTAATTTGATGTAATAATTATCTGAACTTCAGCAAATTTTGTTTTCTAATGTTAAAGATCTATTCAAATTCTGTAATAATTGTTTTCCGTAATAATTTATAGAATATTTCTCAGAGGAACTGTACCTAGTCCGCACTTGGTTTGCTTGGGTCTGCTCTGGCTCAACCTTGGTTCGACCTGGGCTCGTCCTGGATGAATCAGCCTGTCTGGGTTCAAACCCTGTTTGAACCCACAAGTGAACTGCACCTGAACCAAGACCTGGTTCGAACCCTGGCAAAATCAGGTTCCCAAGCAGGCGAACCGGACTTCATAGTTTTGAAGGGATAATTTTGCAATCTCTACATATGCATGCATCTATACTTGTGTTCAGGTAACAATAGACAAGAGAGCTGTGTATGACTCAAAAACAACTGTACAATGTCGAAAGATAAATATCTAGTTTCAATTGGAGCGAGAATCTTGAATTGATGAGCAATGTCATGATTGCACATGACATAATTGTTTAACAAGAACAAAAGAAACTGCTATAATAACCACCTGCTAAATTTGCAACTCGATCTTACTATGTCATTCAAAAGCTCTCTGCATGTTCTGGGCACTAGATGAAGAAAAGAAAAAAAGAACAGGATGGGGTTAACAACATATACAAGCTACATAAACATAGAATGAGGGCAGTTACCTTCATAAATTTTGCTCTCCCAAAGTACTCCTCTTGTTTCAGGCGTGATGTCTTTATATATCGTGAGACATAAGTGGCTTTACCATCTTTAATTCTGAGACCATGGATCATTCTGTGCAAAAGCATTACATTAAAAAATGTAAGATTGAAAGATTAATACTTTGGCTCTCTGCAAGATGTTGAACATGTTAAGGACTCTATACCATGTAAGATCAGATTAACCACTGATGGTACATTCCACAATGAAATGCATACATAAAATAATAGTTTAAATTGGCAAAGTTAGGTTCTTTTTAAGTGCTTGAGCTCAAGGTAAGACTTCATATCATTATATTTCTTCTTTACTGTGTCTCAGAGAATATTAAATAATACTGCTTCATTTATTTCATGTATTATGCTCTTGATCTCTCATATTTGTTTTGTCTTTTTAACTGTCCATCCATTTCTGGGTCGGAAAAAGAATAAGCAGCAAAGAAAGCAGAAACAGGGATAACAGTAACTTGTTATAAACTTCCTGTTATTTTTGTTTGATAAGGGTATAGTTGTCAAGCTAACAGTGCTGTTGACTATCTCTTGGGATTTCTTTATTTTGATATTTAATTATAAGCAGTTCTTTATAAAACATGTTGAAGAAGAAAGATTGCTTAGACACCCATAAACATTAGCTGCAGCATTAACTTGTCAGAAATTTTCTGAATGTCAAGACTCAAAATAGTAAATTTAACTATTATTTTTGGTTCTTGATTGTATTAAGTAATATCCATTTGAAATTTGAGATAATGAAATCTTACTCTTCAATTTCTATATTCTAATGTTGTCACTTATCCACCCTTCAGACTTAGAACCATCCTCTGAGCCATGGTTCATACAAGGTAAATATATTTATGAAGCAATGCTATTTTGTTTTCCATGCCCTTTGCAAAGGTAGGGTGCCATCTTAAGTCTGATACCATTATGCAACTTTTGGGCATCTGCTGACTAATCCAGTTTTCAGCTTTGCTACCACTGTTAGTATTTGCTAGTGTTAGGGCAATCCTTTTCAATGAGAATTTGAATGCTATGCTGCAGGTGTTTCTGTTCAGGAAGAAATTCTTCTATTGGGAGTTTGAAGCCCTGGCCTATTACTGAACTCTTTCAACTTTGAAAGTTAAAAGATCTCAGAATCCATGGGGTTCAATTATAGGCTGAAATAAAGACTGATTTCTGAGATGAGGGGAGCATAGAATACAAGATCTGAGGTGTTAGAATCTTCTTGTGAAGGTGAAGTGGAGCTCAATCAGTGCCACAGATAATATACAAAGCCCGCAACATTTATATATGCAGCAATAGAACTTTTGCATTCTATTATGGTTGAACCATTTGGCTAAGCACTCCATAATCTTAGCAGACAACTGAACCACCAGAAGGCCATTCTTCCATAGTGTAAGAAACAAAGCACCAAAGCAATGCAACAAACTGATGAAGCATAGAGTGAAAAGAGCACGGTCCAACACACAAGATCCATGGATCTTCACTATATTGGATGCCACATGCCACAGGAACCATTCATGGTCATATCTATCCACTACACTAACATCATGGTTCATTTCTAGTACATAGGATTCATGATGTGAAAGCAGTTCCTTACGACAAAAGGTTCTAAGTCAGTAAAAGTTGAAGAAGATATACCAAAAAGAATACATTCCATATTGGGGAAAATTGTCATGTCCTCTTTCTAGAGTGGACATCAGAGACGATAGAGTTGGCCTATCATTAGAGTCTCGTAGGCTGGCAGTGGTGTTTAGGGACTCAGTCAGGGTACACAGTGTTCGGATTTGGAGTTTCAAAGAGTAGGAGAGCAGTTGAGATAAGTTCCTTAATTATAGGAGGAGTTTCCTACATTTTAGGAGGTGGAGATGGGTTACATTCTTGAGTCTCTATGAGATCATTCTTTGGTTTCAGTTTCGAGAGATTCGGAGACATTCCTATTTTTTAGGAGTATCCTTATTTTTGAGAGATGAGACTGTCAGTTATTTCAGATTATCCGACATCAGTCATAGGTGGTGACGGGTTTAGTTTCACCTTGTAGAGGTGTCTTGGCTATCAGTTCACTATTTGAGAAATATTTTAATATATTTAAATATTCTCCTAAGTTAGCATTTTAATAATTTAAATAAGGCTAAGTTATAGCCATTTTGGAGTAATAAGGGGTTTTTGGGCCTCATCTGGATGAATATCCCTTGGTGTAATAGCTCGTTGGAAAGGTCTTGAACTTTTCTAAATATTTCTCTTTTGACTCAGAGCATTTCGGTGAATGGATTTCTTTCTATTGGGAAAAAGGTCAATTTCTAGATACTTGACCACTTAAAAAATGAGAAATATATTATTTTATAACCCAACGCCACATGGAGACACTTTTAGGGTTCGAGCTAAGTATGGTGGGCTATAAGGAGCTAAAGACAAAGTTCTAAAGCATTATTGACATATTACATTTTGGATTTGGGTTTTGGGCTCTGATTGAGCTTTCAGCACTTGGGACGCCAAACCCACTTGCTTTGCCTGTTTGGGACGTAGCCCCCAAAACAGTGGTTTGGATTCTTAGCAGTCAGAAGCATCTTGGAAATTGTGCATTGTTTCTTCAAGGGAATGCAGTATTGAGTCAGAGTTTTAGTTGGGGTTTGGGCATTTTATCCACGTGTGGGCACTTTGCAACTGTACGGCCGCAACAACTATATTCTTTCCCATGTGCAGCACTTGGAGAGTTGGAATCTGGCCGTACTTCTTTCTAGGCTCATATTTCTCATTCATGCCTTCAGGTTGGCTTTGTCCTTGGTTGTATTCATCTAGATATGATTATAAATCTTCATCTGGTTACTTATTAGGCATATATTCAAGAAAATTTGCTTGAAGCGACTTTGTTTTAAATATATTTGGAATACATTATCAAAACTGGTTCATGTTATTGTACTTCTATTATTACTTATTGAAAATCATCAAAAATACAAAACAATCAAACCCTTTTGCAACTTCTGTCTAGCTCTGCAAAAAAAATTTAATAAATAGGGAAAACAAATTTAAAAATATAAATTTACAACAGATTAGCAGAAGAGATCCATCAGGGGTCTTTCAGTGATATCAGAGCCTAGAACCTGCCAGCCTGTTGGAAAAGAAATCAATTTAGTTACAGGCCAATACCATGGCTAGAAATAAAAATGGGTGCTCTAAAGTTTCATCTTCGTTAACAAGCACAAGTAAGATGCCTCTTGCCAAGACATTCAATGTTGCAGTTATGAGCAGCTACTATCAGTATTGTTCTCCTCCTAAGGAGATACGCAACCTCCTTTCCTTTACAGAATTTATGGGTGTACCTGAAGCAGATGATAATTGGGTATCTACAAGCTCCTTTCAGCAGCAAAAAGAGAAAGAAATATTAAATGATAATAAAGAAGCCATTGGTCACAAATTGGAAGAGATTACAATCAGGGGACAAACTATTAGAGATGTTGGAAATGTGACACCAAGGTGTGAGGCCTATTCTGAAATTTGTAACAGCAGTTCAAATCATGAGGTAACATTTATTTCAAATGGAGGTAATGATGTTGATGATGGTATTCAACTTAAGAATGGGATGACAACTTCAGTATGCAGGCAGTCTGATTTTGAATCTCATAGAAGCCAAGTTGAAGACTTCTTTGTGCCACTTCTATCTAAGCATGTGAAGAATCAAGATGGGTGTTGTTTGATGATTGGAATGGAAGCATGGAGGAGGCTCCCACAACTCTGATTTGGGGCAGCGATAGCTTACACCCTCCTTGTAATACGGTAACTCTTTCACTTGGGAATAGTCATGAAGGCCCATATGCAAGTGGTGGCCATGAGGCTTTCTATGATAATACACTTAAAGGGGTCAAAAATATAACTAGAACACATCATAATAATTCTGAAGTTCATAACAGCAGTGACGCAACTTCGTTACTTCAAGATGTGGAATCCTTTGGTCAAGAAGAGAACTATGATTTGTATTCTATATTTGAGGGTACACATGGTGCAAGCATAGGACGTGATGATGGAAATGGTACAAGTCATCATAAGTCTGATTTTGTGTACTTTGGGGTAGATGATATAAAACATTGTCAAAGGTTGAATAAATATTGGTTAGATAGAGTTATGCAAGCAAAGATACTTGCTGCCCAAGCAAGACAACGTCTCCAAAGAGTCAAAGAATACCATAATCAGATAGATGATGCAAGCAAACAAAGGGAATCATCCATTAGATCTTTATTTCTTCCAACGGAAGAAGAGGCCAGTGCTGATTTTGATGGAACAAGTAATACAGAGGGTCAGGATTATTTTGGTGAGTTTGCACAAGAGAGTAATCCGGACATAGGTATTTCAGAGGCATTGGGTGATGAGACTTCATGTCATGATGAGTCTGATTTGTTAGACCATACCCTAGAAATCAGAGTAGTGTGTACTCATAGTGACATTGAATCCCAAGATCGTGATTCGGTTGTCTGTGCAGACACATGGGGAGCTGATGAGAGTGAGCATAGTGTGGTGATAGCAGTTTCATCATTGATAGAGGAGGTGGTCTCAGAGGTACAAAGTTGTAGTAGTATAAATGAGGATACATGCATTAGTGAATGCATACTGGATACTCCTTACACCGATGTACATGACTCTGACACAGTATCCTACCATAGCGTAGATTCAGAGGTAGTACACATGCCCGAGAACTATCATTTTCAGACTCCTCATCACTTAATTAGACAACTTAGGGTTGATGATAGGAGGGTAGACATAGTGGTTGAGCACTTTGATGTCACTCGACAGATGTTATCGACACTCAATTGGAGTGCTCTTATGACTGATGAGCAGGATAGTGGAGGATTTTCCATGGCAGATTTCCATGCTCTTCATAAGGCTATGGGTATATTGAAGTAGGACTTATACTATCCGTGTTGCGATAGTGCGCTCCCATCTTCACAGGATAGAGTTATTGATTTTAGGCACCTAACTCAGTAGTTTGGGAGACTGGTTGGTGGGACCAGAAAACGATCTAGCATTATGTCAAGCAATTTCCGACATGGGCTATCACATCTATATCACAAAGACTTCATCCGAGATCATGGTTACAGGATGATGTGGGTATTAGCAGACATGATGCTTTGGACAATTATTACTTTCGTGGTGGTATCACAGTGGTTGCGGAGAGATATGGCATGATAGAGGTTTCCAATTATCCCTGTTTATACCTGATGGATGGGTGTTGGTTCAGATGGTGTTGGAATTTGGGTGTTGTTTTGTTTGACGCCTTGTCTCATAGGGATTCCAATATGTTACCACCTTGGTTGCGGGAACACTCTCATCCAATGAGGGATCCTAGTATTATCCTATGCAATGCATTTGATTGGGCAATCCTTGATGTGTTGTTTTATTTCACAAACCCAGGAGTGTATATTAGAGTGGCGCAACAGGAGTTTGTTCATTGCTTGTGGACAAGCAATCTCCGGGAAGGGAGGATTTTCATGTCCTCTTTCTAGAGTGGACATCAGAGCAGAGTTGGCCTATCATTAGAGTCTCGTAGGTTGGCAGTGGTGTTTAGGGACTTAGTCAGGGTACACAGTGTTCGGATCTAGAGTTTTAGACAGTAGGAGAGCAGTTGAGAGCAACTCCTTAATTGTAGAAGTTTCCTACATTTTAAGAGGTGGAGATAGGTTACATTCTTGAGTCTCTACGAGATCATTCTTTGGTTTCAGTTTCGGGAGATTCGGAGACATTCCTATTTTTTAGGAGTACCCCTATTTTTGAGGGATGAGACTGTCAGTTATTTTAGATTATCCAACATCAGTCACAGGTGGTGACGAGTTCAGTTTCACCTTGTAAAGGTGTTTTGGCTATCAGTTCGCTATTTGGAAAATATTTTAATATATTTAAATATTCTCCTAAGTTAGCATTTTAATAATTTAAGTAAGGCTAAGTTATAGCCATTTTGGAGTAGTAAGGTGTTTTTTGGCCTCATCTGGATGAATATCCCTTGGTGTAATAGCTCGCGCTCGTTGGAAAGGTCTTGAACTTTTCTAAATATTTCTCTTTTGACTCAGAGCATTTCGGTGAATGGATTTCTTTCTATTGGGAAAAATGTCAATTTCAGGATACTTGACCACTTAAAAAATGAGAAATATATTATTTTATAACCCAACGCCACATGGAGACACTTTTAGGGTTTGAGCTAAGTATGGTGGGTTATAAGAAGGTAAAGACAAAGTTCTAAGGCATTATTGACATATTACATTTTGGATTTGGGTTTTGGGCTCTGATTAAGCTTTCAGCACTTGGGACGCCAAATCCACTTGCTTTGCCTATTTGGGACGTAGCCCCCAAAATAGTGGTTTGGATTCTTAGCAATCAGAAGCATCTTGGAGATTGTGCATTGTTTCTTCAAGGGAACGCAATATTGAGTCAGAGTTTTTAGTTGGGGTTTGGGCATTTTATCCATGTGTGGACACTTTGCAACTATACGGCCGCACCTAGCAGCCATATTCTTTCCCATGTGTAGCACTTGGAGAGCTGGAATCTGGGTGTACTTTTTTCTGGGCTCATATTTCTCATTCGCGCCTTCAGGTTGGCTTTGTCCTTGGTTGTATTCATCTGTATATGATTATAAATCTTCATCCGGTTACTTATTAGGCGTATATTTAGGAAAATCTGCTTGAAGCAACTTTATTTTAAATATATTTGGAATACATTATCAGAACTTGTTCATGTTATTGTACTTCTGTTATTACTTATTGAAAATCATCAAAAATACAAAACAATCAAACCCTTCTGCAACTTCTATCTAGCTCTGTAAGAAAATTTTAATAAACAAGGAAAACAAATTTAAAAATATAAATCTACAACAGATCAGCAGAAGAGATCCATCAGGGATCTTTCAAAAATACACGTGTTTTTACACACAAAATCATACACATCAAGTTGGCTAGTAATCAGACACTCTCAATAAAAGAATTGTTTGAGCCATAAAATTCCACTTGACCAAATAACAATACACATTACTCTTGGATGCCTCATGAAGAGTGTATTGTTAAAACTTAAAAGCATACTCTTGGAAACCTCAAAAGTATATGTCTGATTTAGATCATTTTCCTCACATGATTCAATCCAATTAAACATTTCGCATGATTTTAAAGCTTTTTAGAGATTTCCAATGGTCATTTGAAGTGCACTTGTCAAATGTTAAAAGCTTTTAGTTTGCTAGTTTTTTCCCACATCTTGGATAGAAAGTCATCCAGAAAATCCAGTTTAGATGTAAAGCTTTTGTTTGCTATTTTGAAGATGTTAAGATATAAAGGTTGACTCATATTTAATGTATTTGGAGCAGATAAATTTTCCACAAAATCAAAGGCAATAGTGGGGATATCTTACACGTGGTCCTTTATTAGATTTTTCTGCATGGGGCAAGGAATTAAGGTGTGAGATGTTATATTGTCCCCATGCTTCCAATGTTCGGCGATTATGCAAGCTGATAACTTTAGTAGGCCAAAATTATATTCAACGTCTGACAACATTGGAGATACTATTATTTGGAGAAATATTTCAGTCATATTTTGTCGAAGGTAGACTCTTGGAGGTGTGATATATTTTTTTAAATGCATTGATGTGAATGGCCATTTGTGAAGAACCAAACCTTAAATGCTGAAAACTATAGTGGTTGGCAATAAATTAGGTCTAACAATTATTAGGGCTATTTGGATGGTTTAGAACTTCCGCATTTGCATTATTCATCGATTGCATCTGAGTTTCATTTAATTATATTGATTGGTGCTGATGTCTGTATTCTGTTCACCCACAAAGGTCTGAATGCACTCCAAAATCCCTCAAGTCTTCATTTCAGCAAGCAGGAAGTTCCCAAATCCACCAATGTATCCAGAATTGTGACATTTCTCACCACAGGTCCCACCTATCCTCTTAAACAACTTAGAGCTTCATTGATAGTTTGATTTGACCCTGCAACTACTAGATTCAATTTGAAGGCTCCAAGAAAATTGTCCTTTATGTGGTTGGGATGGAGTTGAAAGGAAAATCGATGCTCATCCATGCCACCTTTATTATTGCATGACCCAAAGATTTACAGATCATCTCTAGGCCACTGTTTCAGCTCTTTTTCAAGTGATTTCATCATCATTGCACAAAATTTAACACACCATCAAGGGTATGGTGAATGTATAGGAGGCTCTTCTAACAGGCAACATTTATCATCCTAACAATAAGGTATGATTCTCCTACAACAAGTGAGATCGCAGATTTTCACAACGTGTGTAAAGTCTACGTGTTTCCCATTTTTGATGACATACAGGTGATATATGACATCCTTTTTCAATTTACAAGGACGGAAAAAATAATCTAGAGAAGAACAAAGAAAGAAAAGTAGTCATATAGCCAGGGCTTTTGTTCTAGTGAAGAAAAAGACAAATGTTTTGTAATTTTACAAACTAGGCTCACCCCAAATGTGTAATTGACATATTGTACTTTCAAGAAGAGAGAAACTCAAAGAGTAGAATCAACCTTGTTTGAAAGTCTTCATTAACACTGTGTTTATGGATTTGTCTGTGATTGATTGGCTAGTTAGACGACTATAAAAACCTTGCAAGGCTTTTGCATAGTTTCTATTCACAAACAATAAAAGAAACATGTGAGTTTTTGTATGGATTACTAAGTAGACTCTCCTAGTATTCTGCAGATTCATTTATCCTTATTTAATTGAATGTGGGTATTGAAGATAGTTTGCTTATACATAGTCTTCAGTGGAATTTTCCATTAGGTTTCCCTCTAAGATTTCAGTAAATTGCATGTTTGAATGAGCTTGAGCTCATGACTTTGTTGCCCTGCTGGAATTGGCACCGGTCTTCTGTTAACTCCACTTTGCATCACGCCGACACCAAAACAATTCATTAAGATCACTTTAAGTTATGATTTTGGTAGTTTTCCCAACCTTATAGCATAAGAAGTATACCTCAATATATCCATTTCATTAAAGCTCATGCCTAGTAGGTTTTTCTACTGTAAAAGGTATGCAGCCTTGACTGTCAAACTAGCACATTGGTATAATGTGACACCAGTTTTGGGACACATTGCATAAATGATATAATTTGTAACAAGGAAAATATCCAATTACATTATTATCAATCAGTTCAGCATTTCAGGGAAAACTTTCTTGGTCTTGCAAAACTAAAACTGGAGGAGGTCTCACCCACCTCAATAATTGGTCCTAAATTGCCCAACCTGAACATAGGTTCCATGACACTCCACCAGATTTGACACCCTTGGCACTTGGGATGAGATCCAGCCTTAACAGATTTGGGGTCCACAAATCAGATCACCAATATCTACCATAGGTCATTTAGGCCTCGATCCTTCCTGGATACAGAAATTGACAGAAAGAGTATGTTGGGACTATTGTTGACCAAGTGCAGGTTATTTTATACTTACTTCATGCATGGGATTGAAATACAGTACAGTGATAATACAAAGGGATTACTTGATAATGATGGTGGTGATAACGATGATGGCCCAAGTGACAATTCTATTTAATGACTTACATGATATTCTTCCAACTCTTTTTTCGTTGTATAAGTAGCTTATGATTTTCTATGGACAGACAGCTGCTCTTTCAAAGCTGAAACTTGTATCAATATTGTGTAAGTAGTTTATGTTTCTACATGGAATCATGAATAGACAGCTGCTCTTTGGGAGGCTAAACTTATTAACTAAGATTTTTATTTCGTGAAAGTATTCAATTTAAAGCTTGGACCTTCAGTTATAATTTACATTAGTTTGATTGTTCTTTCTAGGCATATATGACTTGTAGACTACTTAATTCAAAATTTATTTTTAAAATAAGTATGATAACCATTTGTTTGAATTGTTTAGAACTATAATGAACAGTAAAAAATGCCAAAACTATAATATGCATTAAGCAAGCAACTTTCTGGATGTAGAGAAGCAAACAAATTTAAGTTTGTCTGTTGAGGAAAGAGATCGAAAACAGACCCATCTCCATCAAACCTGCATAAAATAAGACAGGGCGTTGGAAATTTCCATCAGTTATCTATCACACCTATTACACAAATCATAAATAAATTGCTACATTAGAATTACAAGGAAACAGAAAGCTTACAGGACCTCTGCTCATTTACGCCTGCATTAACTATGAATAAGTATGTGTTAAGATTAAAAGGATTATGTACCAGTAACAATCGTCTAATTATACCCCAATTGTTTGCAACTTATAAACAGTGATCCTATATGGCCAAACAATTAAACTACTATACTGCAGTCTGCTAAGAAGATCTAATAAATGTTCTTCAATAAGTGATTTCATTCTTGTTATAGATGTAATCAGGTAGCATCTAGAGCATCAGAATTCTAAAAGCATTGATTAGTAATTTGAGACAAATAGAAATCTAACCACAAATAAAGCAGTTTGAAGTTTTTTCTTTTTCCATTTTTACAATGGTGAAAATGAAAGAAACAAAATATGCCAATTATATGACTAGTATGGCTTAATTTGACTTAAAAATACACCCAGAAATAGGAAAAGAATGAAGTGCTCAAAGCATCTTCCCCTCATAAGGAGCCTATCTATCATAGGAACATATGGAAAAAGCTACAAAGAAACACTGTCCATGAGCTAAAATGTAGTGAAATGACGCAGCATCCTCGGAGCAGCTATAATGGCAGTAGGTGAAGGAAAAAAATGACTCTTCATTAGCAGCAGAAAGAAAATCTAGAGATGTCAATAATTGTGTAATAAGCAATTTGAACAACAAATAATGTCATCCAAATAATGACCAAGGATGAGAGGTGTTGATAAGATTAAGATAATAAACCACTAGGTGTGTTCCTAATATCAATGGTCAATGATATCATGCAGGGCATCATAGAAGGGGTGGCACTGGCTATCAAAAATCTGGACCAAGTAGAAGGGGCAGCAGTCACCTATGTAGTAGACTGTGAAGAGCAATCTAAATCAATCTCAAAAACATCGCATGGAAGGTACATTTCCTGCATGGTCATCTAATATCTGCGTCAATGCTGGAAGAAGCCAAAAGATTACTTTATTCACTGATAACTGAGATGACTAAAAATGATAAAATATACCTAGTGGGCCTAGAACTTCCTTAAGTGCCTATGGCCTAGAGGAAACACCCTATGTAATAAACATATTCCTGAATGGTCATCTAATACCTTTGTTAGTGCTTGAAGAAGCCAAAAGATTCTTTATTCCACTGATAGTTGAGATGGCTAAAATGATAAAATATACCCAGTGGGCCTAGAACTTCCTTAAGTGCCTATGGCCTAGAGGAACCACCCTCTGTAATAAACATATCCAAGAATGTCTACATAAAAACGTCAAAATAGTTCTTCCAAGAATATGTAAATAGAAAAACAGTAACTCTCAAGGATCTCATAAGATACCAGTCTTCTGCAACTGATGCATTCTTGCCACCCTCTGTAATAAACATATCCAAGAATGTCTACATAAAAATGTCAAAATAGTTCTTCCAAGAATTTGTAAATAGAAAAACAGTAACTCTCAAGGATCTCATAAGTTACCAGTCTTCTGCAACTGATGCATTCTTAGTCTCCAAATCTTAAATAATAAATAATGAATAGTTAAGACCATAGCTTTGATTGACATAGGTGCTACTCATAATTTCATTGATGAGGGAGTTGCAACACATAGGAGACTTTAGAACAAAGAATGTGGATGGTTTCATGGTGATGGTAACAGATGGATTCACCATTACATGCACTAGGATGATCTCATAGATAAACCCTACAGTATTTGAGTATTGAGGATTAAGTTCCAGACATCTTCACTAAACCTTTAGCATTGCCTCACTATCTTGTGTTATATCAGTTTCTTGGGTTGAAAGTGTTAATGTTGTAGCTTCAGTCGGATTGAATGGACATAGAGATAATCCTTCTAATGGTTAATCATCAATTAGGCAATCTCTCTCTCTCTCTCTCTCTCTCTCTCTCTCTATATATATATATATAAAATTATGTTTATATATATGTTATTGTTAATATATTGACTAATGATGATTAACTTATAATTTACCATATAGAGACATGTCTCTTCAAGAGACCTGTCTCCTCTTCTCATATTTATATGACATTCAAATCTGCATTTGGAACACACAGAAAAAAAAAAGGTAGTGTTATTACATTTGCAGAAAAATGATCCTATAAAACTCAACATGGTATCAGAGCCAAACTGCAAGTGTAAGAAAGGAATAAAGGATAGAAGAAACAATAGCAGCTTGGATTTTGCACATTGTAAATATACAATAGCGATTGATTCATTTATCGAACACTTGATATCAAAAATAAATAAGGTAGTTCTATCTGAAGAGCGATGGCGAGATCTGAGGCAGAACTCTGCACAAGGATATACCAATCAGCATTTCTATATGCATTTAGAACCTGTTCAAAACAGTTACTCCCAATCAACCAAATCCACATAGACTCAGCCAACCCAGCAACCATACAAGACAAGTAAAGAAGAATATATCAAACAGGATAACCAGACAATATTTATTATAAGACTCTTGAAAATATATTGATAGTGGGCATTCTCGAACTTCAACGTGGAACCAGATTTCTAATCTAAGACACCCAACATTTGTATAAGTTCGTAAAGAAGGACACGAACAGATCATCGCAGAAAATATTATCTTAGGTGGATCAGAAGGAAGAGATTAGAGGCAGCGAACAGAGAACCAAATATAGATATGACAACATTAAAGTGGATTCAGATAATCAATTAAGAGAACTGAATATAAGAGTTCTAGCAAAGCAACAAGGATACTTATCAAACACAGCATCTAATAAACCAATTGGAGAATTGGCTGTACAACGATACTGAACAGTGACAAATAAAATGATTTGATTCAGAAATACATGAAGTCCATTTCAACGTAGTTGAATGTGCCCAGTTTGTACCAAGACGGAGGTTATCAGACGCTTATGCAGGATAACTTAGAACTGTAATAGAGCATATAAGTGACATACAAATATAAAGAGGAAAGAGGATGGTATAAGAAGTTCTATGTTAAAGAGAAGAAAAATATTGTGAATATATAAAGATTCTACAACTGTGGAAGTAATGTGGATGAAATGGTCCAAATATATATAGAAGAAGGATTTACAATAGATTTTGAAAGAAGTATATAGACAAATTTGAGAAGAGAAGGAAAGCGCTTGCAACTGCGAGAATATTTGCAAAAATTGAAAGGTTCATTTTTTTTAATATTTTGGTATTATAACTATGTAAGGAAGTTGATATGTACAAATAACATATTGTTATCATCCAAACTCTAAAGTACAAAGATTCAGTAGAAGAAGTCTGTTACAAAAAAATTGAAGATATCAATCGCAAAATCCCATATGTTCAGCTAAGGGACATTACAGTGGTTAAAAATTATCTCAACATAACAGACTCAACGAGATACTATACGTCAGAGAATCAATTGTAGAGGCGATGAGTTACATCGATTCGGCTTATCATTATGTTTGTATGACCAAATTCACTACTCATGCAAGACATAAAATATGGTGCTTGGCACTAGAGAAAGATGTTAAGTTTATAACAGTGATAATCTACTAGTCTGAGAGTGCAGACTGCACCTAGGCTTCTTCCTTTCAAGTATCATTTAAGGCATTAAATATATAACTTACACCTCTTGTGATGGGTGGTGATTTCTGAGATAAATTAATATTAACACCAACTTAACACATTGTGTTAGTTATTGTTTATTGTTAAACATCTTTGCTAGTCACCGATTTCTGGGAGAGGAGTTTGAGCCGACTTAGAGAGGATCATGTCCCTTTGAGGGACATGCCCTTTGGTCATGATATTAAAGGAGGGTGTTATTGTAGTTTGAGGACACATAATAATTACAAGTCGGCTCCCTCAAGCAATAATACCAATTCGAATTTATTGCAAAGATAAATAACATTCAGTTCAGAATAAAAGTTGACAACTCCTCCATACTTCAGAATATTAAGAAGTTCATTTTCAGCAATCAAGGATATTATACAAGTCTGACTTATTTAGTACAGAATTTGCAGAAACTTTACAAAAGAAACTTACTATTGGTGCAATATACAGAAGTTTTCATGAGACATCCTCATTTTATAAAGGCTGTGATTGTTCATCAATATACAAAGATATTGACATCGAATATTTTCTAAAGGAGCAAGTGCTGATATAGACTCCGTATACAATTAAAGATAGAAGTAGGTTTTATTCCATGAAATTCCTCATGATTGGTGGAAAGGAACAATATCAACATGGTAAAGTTGAAGAGAATAATAATACACCGGTGGTATGTAATTGCGACAATTGGATAGCGTTGAAGAGAAATACAGATTGCAGATTGAAAACAGTGGTCCCAGCATGCCAAAGACATAAGAAGGAACAAACTCAAAATTGACAAGTGATAATCCAAGTCAACATGTGTTAATGGATCTATGATAGTGTTGAAGTCGGAAGACATAAATTGTAGAAAGATGACAATACCAATAAAAAGAATGAAATTCAAGGAAAATAGAAGCGCAGTCAAAATGTAGCATTCTCGTATTTGACCGCAAAGACATTATATTACAAAGCCATTAATCCAAACTGTTAATATATGGTGGCAGATATAAGAAGTGTATAACGTGGTGACTCAATTTTTTCAAAGGACATCATTGTTATGATATCCCAGAGGCTGGATGTGATACGTAGGCAAATAGGTCAAGTTGTCAATGTTGCAGTATATTGATGAACAAGATGTCATAGACATGTATATTATTAGATATGTTCCCTTCGATCATGCATTGATTCATGATCACTATTTGACTTGAATTGTGGAATGTCGTTCTGCTGAATTGTGGGGTTTCCTTGGAACATATAAATGGAACTACAGATTTATTATATTGGTCGGTGATGTAAACTATCAACATGGGTGGCCACTAGAATTACACATGTTGATGAATTTATATTGTATATGGCTAGAAAAGACTGCTCTCCCAAGACTAAGTTTGAGCATTTAAAGTAAATATTCACAACCCTGGGGCATTTTAGATGTTTTGAACATCTTGGAGAGATAAATTTTCATTGTGAAAATGTGATAATAATTAAGGAGCATATTCTGTGTTTCTTTTGCTATGACCAAGTTGCATGCATCATTTTGCTAGTCGTCGATCTCTCTATCTGGCACAAGTTCTCTAATACGTGAACACTATAAGGAAAATTATGACAGTTCAAACTCTTGATGGAAGTGGTAAGTTTGTCATCCAAAATATATGCTTAATCTTACCAGACATTTGTCACTCGCATATTATGTCTCAAGGATGCCAAGAAAGCTCTCAGTAATGCATAAGTGGGAATTTTACATTGAGGGGGGAATAAACCAGTGTTCTATTCCCATTTTTTGGCATATGCTTATGTAAAGGCATTTTCTTACTTGATGGATATGGACCTTCATTAAAGCAACTTGTATCAAGGATGCACAGATAAGTACTCATTAGCTTTGAGTATTACATTTATCTATTACTATATTCTCTCTCTTAATTATATTCATACTATTAGAGTTATTTTCCTTGATCTTTTCCTTTATGTGTAGGGATGTTCTTGCAGGAAAAGAAGGTTGGTACCTTATACATCCTACCAAATATTGTGCAAACTCAATCTTATGACAGTAGTTTCAAAAGAAGCTTTGATTTAGAATTCATTAGTCATCTAATGATCTAGCTGGATAAAGTGAGGCTCATGAAGTGAATATTTTTTATGATTGAGATTATGAGTATCCTTTCATATCAAGAAGGAGTATGAAACTTCATCAGAGACAACCTTATACGAGGAGCTCAGAAGATTGATATTTAGAGGGAGTCTAAAAATACGTGTATGATTGTATAATTTTGATGGGCCTACCCCTGTGTACGTCATGAGGAAGTGACGACTTGTCACCAGAAAGTCAAAAGATTGATATCAAATTCAAAGGGAGTCTAACAAGTTGTAACATGCATCCTTGAACAAAGAGGTCTGACTTCCTAGGATCTTTGCTTAGAGGGAGAATTTCGAAGTACAATTCCTTGTTCATGAGTTCTTCTCCATGAAAAGTTCTAGCTGAAATTCCTTAAGAGAGAAGTTTGAGGTGAAAATCTTCTTTCCACCCTTTGACATGGTTTGTGGTGGATATCATGAGAATTACTATTTTGCATGTGTGGATTATGTCACGAAAGGTGATGATCTTTCATTGATGTATTTGTGAGGTCGATATTGTAAGGTGATGATCTTAACAATGGTTTGACCTATTATGATGATTGACTACATTAAATTGTTGTCCTGGAGTGTCAAATATCTTGATAACAAAAGTATCATGATAGACTACATTAAGTTGCTGTCTTGGAGTGTCGGAGATCATGATACTTGTCATGATGAAGAACATGACATTTTGATTACTTGTCTTATAGACTACATTCAATTGTTGTCCCGAAGTGTATCAAAAATCAGATAACTCATATCCTTCTAGGAAATAACATATTCTTTTGGTAGGCATCATGAACATGATGTCAGTGCACATACCAAGAGAATATAAGTGTGATTGATATTTCTTGTTGAATCATACTTCGGATGGTATAGAAAGATAACGTCTAAGTTAATGAATATATGTTGATATCCTTAAAAAAATGCCATTCCAAGAATATCATATTGAGATGATATCTCTCTATGCTTGAGAGCATAATGTGTTCTATAACAATCCTCCCTAGCTAAGAGGGAGTGTTAATGTTGTAGCTTCAGTTGGATTGAATGGACCTAGAGATAATCCTTCTATGGTCATTGGTTAATCATCAATTAGACACTCTCCTATATATATATATATATATATATATATATATATATATATATATAGATATATATATATATATATATATATATATATATATATATATATATATATATATATAGATATATATTGTCTAATGATGATTAACTTATAATTTACCATATAGACATGTCTCCTCTTCTCATATTTATATGACATTCAAATCTGCATTGGAACACACAAAAAATAAAAGGTAGTATTATTACATTTGCAGAAAAACGATCCTATAAAACTCAACAGAAAGAAGTTGTCCTTGAGGGATCCATAGTCCTCCTCTTGTTATACAATTCTCATTTCCAAGAAGCATTTTTTTCCTCAATGGGTTTTCTCTTTAACTTTGTTTTGTACTTAAGTGCCTCATTAGGCCTTATTGTCAAGTGTATCTTTTAGTGACTTACTCTCTATGAACAAATGGTACGATGGGGACTGTAAGGCGTCTCATTGGATCCTTTGATCGACCTTCATGTCCCATCACCCTTCTTACACCTCCCTTCAGTACTTCCACCACCAACTCATACACAATAAGAAGCACCTCCACATTTCCCAGTGCAAGTGTTACCTTCTTGTCTCCCTCCATTGTTTTCTCAAGCTCATTTGGCATATCCTCTTCCCCAGACATTCCTGACCAGAAACCTTTCTAGGTTACACCCCCTCTGATTGTCACCTCTTATCCTACACCACCATCAAGGAGGTGGTCATAATCATGCATTCTAGTAGGGTTGTTGATGAGGAAGATTTTCAAGTTGAGTTCTTCATACACGACATCACAGTTTTGGGGTCCTACTTGGCTGATCTCTTCAACCAGGTTGTTTGCATGGGTTTTCCCCCCTCTTGGTCACACCAAATCAATTATTTGATTGTAATGTCCCTTGTTGGGGCCTTAATTTATCTTATATTTCTCGATTAGAGTTTGTATTGTAATGTTTCCTACTAGGATTAGCTATTCATCTTATTAAATTTTAGTTATCTTTAACACTCATATCCAATCTTATTACTAATTCAGGTTAAAGGCGGAAGGAGTAGATGTTATCCAAGTTTCCTAGACACCAACTTGCAATGGATTCCCCCAAAGCTAACAGATCCAAGCCCTTAAGCCTTTTTGGAGTCAATGCCTATAAAGTGCTTAGGGTCACTGATACTCACCCTATCTTGGGACAAAGATCCATTGCTTGGAATTTATACAACCCCCTCCTCGATAGCATTACAACTCCTCTTCTATAAGTCAAATAGTAATAGGTTTTGTATATATCTATTCTCATCTTTTATTGCAACTCTTCTATAAGATTCATTCCTTCCTGATCTCTTCCTTGTGAAGAGTAAAACTCTATTTATAATCACTCTTCCAAATTGATATCATCAACTACAATAATGGATTTGTATCTTGATAAGAATTAATATATTTATAATAAAATTTGTGCTCTACCTTTAAGGGATTGTATACTGCTGAATTTATAATCTATAGTGTTTGTAGTAATGCATGATTTATTTCTACTTTTTTGTGGTTGGTATGTCAGTTTCATCAATGATTCATTGTTCTATGCCTTCTTGGAATTTAGATTGTATACTACTGAATTTATATTCTATAGTGTTTGTAGTAATGCACGATTTATTTTTTCTTTTTTGTGGTTGGTATGTCAGTCCCATCAATGAATCATTGTTCTATGGCTTCTTGGAGCCTTCCAAACTCCATCTGCAAATGTCCCAAATACTACCCCTACATCGTTAGTTCTAATAATTCATTAATTCCCTACAAGTGGAATACAAGTTCTTCGTCATTGGTTGCAACCCATAAAGACTTACTGCGTGGTAATGCCAACATGGGTGCTCGACGGCTTGATGGATTTGATTTAATTCACTTTATTAATGTTAATAATATCATGAATGTTGATAGATATTAGTATTATTGATTGGTGGATTAATATTATTAAAATTACATGAATTAATAATATTATTTGTACATTGATTATTAACGTTGATTAACTAATAGTTAATTATAAATTTACCATTATTATTATGGATAATATTATATTATATTGACAGCATGCAAAAATGCAATCAAATGCAAATCGACAAGGCAGTGATCTAACTGCTTTTTCCCTCAATCCCGTTCGGCTCCTCGGGACGAATTCAATGCTCCTACCTAGGAATGGTTAAAAAGGATGTTGAAAGGACACATGTTGGCCATCAATTTTCATCCTCTACTTTGAGATCAATCCACTTAGCTTCAATGTGTGGGTTTAGGGTTGGGACCATAGCTATGTCCAAATGAAGATCATCACAATGGCAAGATCAAAGATAGTTCAAACATAGGCGGATGGGTGAAAACCTTCCTCTCCACAATCATGTTGAGGTATCAAATACCAGTGTTCCTAGGAATGGAAAACTTTGGGTGATACCCACCCAAATTCCGTCAGTGGCTACAGGGGCTAATGCGGTCCCTCTTGGATCAGGCTCTGGGAGCAATAATCTCTCAACCCCCCAATAGAAGGAAAAAAGAAACAACCCTAATGACACCAGAGAGAAAATCACTCATAAGCTAGCTAATCAAAACCCTCCTCTGGAGAACCCTAGGGAGGAGTATCAAACCATCATCATTAGCAACCCGCACTCAGAGGAATTATGGGAAACTTGTAATTCACAGGGCATCTTTGCGAAATGATGTGGCTCTAACCCCAACCCATCATACTTCCTTGAAAGCATGGCTTCGATCTTGAGGCATCAGGTAAGTATCACTAACCTTCTTAATAATACATTGCTTCTAGATTGTAATTCATTAGAATTAAAAGACAAATTACTAGTTGAAAAACCCTTTTTCCTTCTGGGTCAATATGTTAAATTCATGGAATGGAACCCTAATTTCAATCCAGAAACTATTAACAATCTAATGATTCCCAAATGGGTATCCTTTAAAAAATTTCCTATGGAACTCCTTAATGTGAAAATCCTGAAACAAATTGGAGATTCGCTGGGTGGATTTCGGGGGTGTCTAGGTGATTTTGCCTCTTCATCAGACATCAAAATCTTAGTTGATGTAAAGATAGGCGAAACCACTTTGTAGCCCACCCGAATTATAACTAATCAATCCATATATTACCTTATCCCAGTAATCTTTCAGGGGTCTATGGATGGAAGTTTTCTATGGCTCCCATCGACAGAAATCCCGATCTCAGATGTAGAAACAATTAACTTCTCTGAGCAGTGCTGGCATAAGATGGGGTATCCATCTCCTTTGGAAACCTCTACTGATAAACAATCCCAAATGGAGCCTGTTAAGGACATGGCATCTCGTCCTCTTCTTTCGATCTTTCCAACCTCTCTTCAGATTAGTGATCACAATGCGTCTCTCTGCATTTCCCTTAATCTAGGGCAAGGAGGCTTTACTATTCTGGATGGATCAACTTCCCCTGTAGGAGATATGGTAGCGAATAGCCCTAAGCTACTAAAGGAGGACATGGCTAAGGATATGAGTCTTCAGGAAATTAACTATAATGACAATTTGGAAGTTTCTCCTGAAGACCCTCTCATCTCCCATCCTATGAGATTAAGGTTTGTTGTCATATCTCCTCTGGGTTTTATGGAGGAGGAAGCTCCATCCCAAGGTAGCAAAACTTCCTTTTCCTCTAGGTTGAGTGAGCATGAAAAGGATGATGTTTGTGACAACTCACTGAACAACTTATTAATATGTGTATTGAGGAGGCAGTCCTTGAAGGCTTAACTATGAAAAAAGAAAAAATTATTAATAAACTCCTAGCTTTAGGAGGCGAAAGCTATACACATGAAGATCTCAAGAATGATCTCTTAAGGATGGAACAAGAGGATAACCTAAGGGGACTGGAACAATTCCAGGAACCAAGGTCTTCTCCTAATTTTTATAAGCTCTCAAAAAAGAGAGGAAGAAAATCATTGAATGAATTGAGGTCTTGGGATGTGGAGGCTAATGGTCAAACTAAATTAACTACCCTTTTTGATGTAGGGAAGGGGAAGGTCCTTCCCATGGCCAAATGAAGGTCATTACGAAGAATGTTAGGGGCCTAAATGCCCCTAACAAGCAATGCTTAGTTAAGTTTTGCATCTCTAACTACAAACTTGACATTCTAATGATCCAAGAAACTAAATTGAATCAGGATGAGCTTAGTTCCTTTGGAATGAAATTAGGCCCTAGAAAAAAATTTGGGAGCCCGACTATAGGAGCCTTAGGGGGTCTAGCTATAATTTGGAACCCTTGGCATATTGACCTGGATCTAGTTAAAATTGAAAGGCATTGGATGTGGATCCTTGTCAAATTTCATAATATGCAAATCTCTTTATTTAACATTTATGGGCCAATCCCAATAGTTGACAAAAGGAACCTTTGGAAGGAACTGGACATAGCTATGAGCCAGTCAGCTTTCCCCTGCATTCTTGGGGGAGACTTCAACGTCATCTCCTCTCTATCTAAAAAAATAGGGGGCCTTTCAAATCTCTCTCAAGCATTAAAGGATTTCAATAACTAGTTATTCCAAGCTACTCTTCTCGAAGTAAAATCCAAGGACACTGCTTTTACTTGGAACAAAAGAAGACTTGGCTTCAGTTAGATAATAGAGAAATTAGATAGATTCTTGTTGTCGGGAAATATACCTGAAGCAGTCGCATCCATGATTTCATAAACTCTCCCCTTCTTAGGGTCGGATCATTATTTGGTCCTCTTATCAACTGAGTCAGAATGCTCTCCTACCCGTAATCTTTTCAAGTTTGAACTAATGTGGTTTAAGGATGCAACATTGCTTCCAACCTTAGAACATCGGTAAATTAATGCCAAAATAGAGGGGTCAAGACTCTATAAGATAGTCCAAAAACTCAAGTTCATTAAACTCAACCTCATCATATGGAATAAGAAGTTTGGCAACATCTTTGACTCAAAAAGGTCAATAGAGGTAAGCTTAGCCCTAATCAACTCGGAGGTGATGTCCAAAGGAATGGACGTTGATGTTTATACCAAATAAAAAGATCTTAGTCTTCAATTAGAAGATATTCTAGCCAAACAAGAAATATATTTGAAACAAAAATCTAGGGAAATTTGGCTCAAGGCAGAGGACAAGAACACAAAGTTCTTTCATAACAGCACCAAGCAAAAAAGAGCTTTTAACAAAATCTCTAAAATTACTAACGACTTTAATAAATCCTATGAACAACCAACAGAAATTGCACAAGAAGTTGTAAATTACTTTAAGGACATGTTAAATAATCTAGAAGGGTCCTCTCTCCAACATTAGAATTTACTTCTAAGTCACATACCTAAAATCATTTCTAAGGAGCAAAACAACATTCTTCTTCACAGTTTCTCTAAGGAGTTAACAAAAGCCCTCTTCCAAATGGCCCCAGATAAATCTCCAAGTCCTGATGACTTTCTGGCTAGCTTTTTTCAGAAATGTTGGCATTTTATGGGGGATGAAATTATCGATGCCTTAGATAGTTTTAGAGCCTTTGGTGGCCTCTTGAAAGAAGTCAATCATACATTCTTGGCCTTGATTCCTAAAAAAGCTACCCCGGAGAGCTTTAAGGATTTTAGGCCTATTTCACTTTGCAATACCCTTTATAAGTTATTGTCTAAAACTTTGGCTAATCACCTAACTGGTCTCCTCCCCACCTTAATTAATGAAGCTCAATCAGGATTTGTTCCAGGTAGATCTATCTATGATGGTATGATAATAGCTCAGGAAGCTACTCATACATTTCCTAAGAATAATATACCTAGCATGATGATTCAATTGGACATAAGCAAAGCTTATGATAAAGTAGATTGGCGATTCCTTTGCAGATGCCTCTCTGCCTTTGGCTTTTCCAAGCAATGGATGAATCTAATTTTTGAATGCATTTCAACTCCCAAATTTTCGGTCTTGGTCAATGGAACTCTGAAGGCTCACCTTTTATTTTCATTATCATGTCTAAAGCTTTGGGCAGAATGGTGAATAGCTTCAAGCTTAATCATCCCTTCATAAAATTTGCATTTCACAAAATTTGGAGGCAAACGACTCATCAACAATTCGTTGATGACACCATGTTGTATGGGGAGGCATCCTTCAAAGAAGCCAATACTCTTAAAGTAATCCTCCAATCTTACTCGAAGGCTTTGGGTCAAGATATCAATATGACAAAATCAGAGATTTTTTTCTTTAATACTTGCCCTGCCCAGGAATAGGGGATCATGAAGATTTTGAGCATCAGACGGGTGACCTTCCCCTATAAATACTTAGGAGTTCTTCTAGAACTAGGATAGAAAAGTACTCATAGCTAGGAAGCCCTAGTCTGTAAGATGAGATCCAAGATACAAACATGGAAAGGTAAATGCTTATTGCTTGCAGGGAGAATCACTGTGCTTAAATCTGCTCTCTCTAGCATTCCCATTTACCATCGATCCTAGAGCTACCAGCCTTTCAGAGAGATCGCCTCAACAAGATTCTGAGTGATTACCTTTGGCAGGGCTCTAAAGATAAGAAGAAATATGCTCTTCTAGCTTGGGATAAGGTATGTAGGCCTAGACAGGAAGGGGGCTTGGGTATAAAAAATTTAAAGGATTAGGCTATGACCTTGGGGGCCAAATTAATATGGAAAATGTTGCAGTACCCCAATTTAAGATGGGTGAGGATTCTCTTGAACAAATATTTGAACCCTAATGGCCCCCTTAGTGTTCTTAGAACCAAAAACCCCCCAAGAGGGTCCAATTTTTGGAACTTCCTTCTCTAATGCAAGGCAATCATCGCTAACAAAGTGACTTGGAAAATTGGAAAAGGTGATCAGGTAAGATTTTGGACACAACTCTTGGGAAGGCTTCCCAATTTTATGTAAACTTTACAATTTTCAAACCTCGAGATCTATTCTTGAAGCCAGTCTGGGTCCCTACCTTATTAACTATGTGAACTTGGATAAGGGATCCCCATGGGGCTGGAAATGGAAATCTCTTTCCATCTATCAGTTGCCTAAGGATGAGGAGGTTGCACTCAAGTACATATTGGGGCTGAGAAATTTCTCTTTCTCAAGCCAAGATGATATTCTCATTTGGGATGGATCTAAATCAAGAAATATAATACCAAGGATGGCTATTCCTACCTCTCTTCTCTTAAGTTGCACCCAAAGGTAGAGCTGCCCTACTCTCTGTGTTGGGATGCTTTATGTCTTCCCAAAGCAGGAGCCTTCTTTTGGCTTGCTCTTCAAAATCATATCTTGACAGCTGATAGAATTAGGAAATTTGGATTCATAGGACCTACATGCTGCTCTCTTTGTTATTCTACAGGGGAAAATATGGACCAGTTTTTCCTCTTGTGCCCAAATGCTTCCAATACATGGTATTGGATCTGTAGGAAATTGCACTATAAGATAGCCCTACCTAATCTAGTCTTGAATTTGATGTTTTCTTGGCCAAAGTTGTACTCTGGCAACATTTTTTATAGTCTCTGGTTTATTGCTCCATCCATCATTATTTGGGAACTATGGAAGGAACGTGATAGAAGGATATTCAGAAATTCTAGTATGAGTTGGGAGCAACTCACTCTTAAAATTGAATCTATTATTATTGAAACAATTAATTGTAAAATCTCAAGGACCAACGAAACTTCCAAACCGATGTAAATCTGGGACTCATTAATGAGATTTTCATGGCCAGGTTTAAAACTTCCAGTCTTTCTGGATCAAGGGGGTAAGGTTAGCAAATTAAGTAGAGCTCAATGTAAATGGACCCCCCCGTAGAAAACTAGGTCAAACTAAATTTTGATGGGGCCTCTTGTGGCAACCCTTGGACGGTTGGGATTGGTTGCTTTATTTCCAATCATAAAGGTAATATACTGACCAAATGTATGAAACCCATTGGCAGGGCTACCAATAATGAAGCAAAATTCAGAGCACTAATTGAAGGGCTATGGCTCTACCAAAAAATTAATCTTAATCAGGTTGCAAGAGAGGGGGATTCTGCTATTGTGGTCAATGCTTTTAGAAATAACTCCACCCCTAACTGGAGGTTAAACTCTCTCTTGTCTAGGGCCCTTGACTTGGCCTCAAGCATCAAGCACTCCACCATTAACCACATCTACCGCAAAGGGAATGGCGTGGCGGATAAACTGGCCAAAGAAAGGGGCTGGTGATAGAAATGAAAACATTTTTTATCAACACTAGTGTACACCTTAATTATATTGCTATTTTAATCATTAATCTCTTGACTAGTTTATTTTAATATTTATTTACTTTAAGCCTTTTACTTTCCCAAGGCGACATTTATCTTGTGTATCAATTGGTGGTTAACTCCATTTATTGCTATATTTTGTTGTGTCTTTCGCATTAATGCTCTCTGCCCAATACTCGTGCTTTTAATGATCATACTCTTCGCTAGGTTGGATGACATTTTTTCTACCTATTTATCAAGGATGGTTTTTTTCATTCAGAATATAGTGGTATGGAGGACTATCCTTCATTGCCATGGACCCCAATTCATCAATTGCCCTAACAGGTATTGAACTAACTTGGATATTGTTGCCATGTTTATTGCCATCTCCCGTCATTTCTATTCAGACCATGAGGTTATTGGTAGTCTTTGTTGGGAACCTTTTGTTGAGAATCTTCTTGGAGACTTGGACACTATCATCCTTAATATTAGGGATGATATAACCATCCCCTTGGCAGAAAATTACAATTAGGGTGTTTTTTAGTGGTGAATATTCATAATTTTGTGAATTTTAGAAAAATTTTGCTAGTAATTTGGCTAATAATTTAAGATTTAATGCAACCTAAATCGCCACATTTTTATTAAATTTAGTTCTAAAATATTTAAAATCACTCAATAATTTATTTTATTAAAAAATTTAAATTCAAAGATTCACCACAATATTCGATACATGATTAGATTTGATTCACCTAAATATTATATATTATCGAAGAAATTAAAATTAATTCACCAATTATTATCATTATTATTAGTTACTTTAGGGATATATTACCAATATTTAGTTTTCACTATTGATTTAAAATATAATGTAATTATCCTCGTAACTTCCATGAGATAAAACATGTTCAATTTTAAATTGTAATATTCCATGACGATTAGCGAACTTCCTATTATTATTGAGATTCGCCAATATTTTCTACTCAAAAATTATGATTTCAAAAAATCGCCAATGTAACTTATATTTAAAATTTAAAAATTGAGAGATTCGCCGATAAAAATAATTTGGTTTTTCAAAATAATGAAAGATTCGCCAATAATTTTTATCTTTTTCTAGAGGGGGGTTTCTTAAAGTTTACCCTGATTACAATATTTGTAAAGTTTTTGCAAATTCTAAGTGATCAAATCTGAGATAATACCTTTCTCTATGCTTGCTGAAGATGATCTTCCTTAATTAGGCTTGTATGAAGAAATGTCTATAATATATTTATTATTCTGAATTTTTTTATCTTTGCATTAATTCGTAACGAGCAGACTTGCTTAAAGGAGTAGACTTGTACTTGTTTGTGTGTCCTTTAACTCCAACCAAACCCCACATATATAAGGTAACAAAAGGGTATGTCCCTTGAAGGGACATGACCCTATCTAGGTCGGCCTTTACCTAACTTCCCATAATCGGTGCCAAAGGAAGATAATCAATGTTTGTTGCCAAACTAAGGTTAGTTTAGTTTCATACTTAAGTATCATCACCCAAGGGAGATGCCGATCATGCCTTAGACAAGGAGCAAGTACCAATAGGCCTTTCATGCAAGAACAGATCTGAATGATCTTGTGCAATCAGATCAGTATAATATCGAAGTTACAGATTTAACACTCCCTCTAACTTAATAATAATACTAAGAGATAACATATCTAGCATCATCAATTACGATGAATAAGCATAGAATGATACTCTATATCTATTTGAATCTTCTCAGCATGTGGTATGATTGAACACATGATACAATGTCATATTACTTTACCTGTGATATGACATATCACTAATACTAGTGATAACAATATTGAAAAGAATACAATATACAGGATAATATCCAAAGAATAATTAAATTCTTCATTTATCCAAGTTGTGACTCATAGGTACAGGCATTTCGATATCACAACATGGTCCTGAGTTAAGATCTGCGAGAACACAGCATAAACTCTGGAGAATAATAAAATTTTTCCTTTATCCAAATTGTGACTCACAAGCATAACAATGTCTACATCACAATGTGATCTTGAACTCCTCTAGATCTGACAGTAGATCTCTATTGTTTAGCACATTATCTAAGAGATCGTCATCTCTCATAATGTCTTTTATACAAGTGTTTATTATCTCAAAGATCATCACCTCTTAGATAATGAATTCAAATGGTAGAGCCCATAATAGTCAATAGCCTGACAATAAAAATTATAGGGTTATGAGTTTCAAATCCTTCAAGTTGCTCCAAATATCCTCTTCTGTAATCTTTCCATTCAGAAATGTTGTTTTTACATCCATCTGATGTACTTTCCATCCCTTCGATGTTGCAATAGCTAGGACTACTCTTACAAAGATGTATCTAGCAATAGGAGCAAAGGTTTCTTCATAATCAATCCCCTCTTTTTGAGAGAATCCCCTGGCTACGAATCTGGCTTTATATTTTCCAATGCTACCGTCAGCAACATGCTTGATTTTAAATATCCACTTCGAAGAAACAACAAATTTTCCTTTAGGTCTTGGAACAATTTCCCAAACATCATTCTTCATAATGGATTGATATTTTTCCGTTATGTCACCCTTCCAAGCTGTATGTTTAATAGCATCTGAAACATTGGTTGGTTTTGATTTAGACAAATCATTCATGTTTGTTGCATAACTAGAAAATCTTTTGGGTCTTTTGCTTTCTCTAAATGTCCCAGATGGTGCAACAAAGTCTTGTGCTTCATCTATTGTCTTAATGGCCCAAAGTGGTCTTTTCTTAGAATTTTGAGTTTCTTTAAGATTGAGATTTTGAATTTCATCTTCAATTTCTTCAATGTTCTCCCTCTAAGACTCACATTTAGTATTTTCTTCAGAACTAGGTAAGGGAGAGGGATCTCCAGAACTTAGGGCTCTTTTGAATGCTAAATCTTCTTCAAAAATTGCATCCCTACTAAGTTCAATATTTTTCTGACCAAGTCTGAAAATCCTATATGCTTTAGATGTTTCACTATACCCTACAAAAATACCTTTCCTCCCAGAGGGTTCTAATTTAGTCCTCTTTTCTTTTGGAACATGTATATATAGTATATACTGGGCACCCAAAAATCCTAAGTTGACTTATATTAGGTTTAACCTTAGTAAAGACTTCTTTAGGAGTTCTATCTCTAAGATAGGAGTGAGGACTTCTATTTTGAATATAGACAATAGTACAAGAGGCTTCTGCCGAAAGATAATATTCTAGATTTTGATCAAATATCATAGCTCTTGCAGCTTCTATAATTGTCCTATTCTTCCTTTCTGCTACCCTGTTTTGTTGTGGGTTATAAGGAATGGTATACTCCCTCTTAATTCTCGTTTCTTTACAAAACTCTTTAAACAAATCTGAGGTATATTCCCCTCCATTATCAGTCCTAAGAGTTTTAATTTTATGTCCTGATAAGTTTTTTAGTTAAGGTTTTAAATTCTTTAAATCTCTTAAGGATTTCTTCTGATTCTTTTCATTTTAATAAGTAAATCCAAGTTTTCCTAGAGAAGTCATCTATATAGTACTAGAATCCTCCAAGAGAAGGAACAGACAGAGGTCCACATAAATCTGAGTGGATTAATTCCAAAACATTGTTAGTTTTTCTAGTACTATCATGAAATGGACTTTTGGTGTTCTTACCCAGAGCGCATCCTTTGCATATGCTTGAATGATCTTTACTTAACTTAGGTAAACCAATAACCATCTTCTCCATAGTCGATAAGGTTTTGAAATTTAGATGTCCTAACCTTCTATGCCATATTTCATTTATATCAGCAGCTTCATGAATTAAGGCCTGAATGGGTCGACTAGGTTTTGAATTTAATTCATACAAGTACCCCTTTCTTTGACCAATCAATTTTGCTTTCTTAAATGAGTTCTTAGCCCAAGTCATTACTTTACCATCCATGAATGCAACATTATGTCCATCATCTTCAAGTGTTGTAACCGAGATTAGATTCTTTTTTATTCCTGGTACATATAGTACTCCTTTGAGATGTAGAGAACTACCCCACTTTAGTTTCAAGGTGCAATTCCCAATTCCTTTGATTGAATGAGCAAAATTATCACCGATGGTAACTTTGCCATCCACTATCAATCACCCATGCTTTGCTTGATACTTCATTTGATAGTGCCGAATACAATACACGATTCTCAGGATCATAGCTATCTTCTTTAGTAATGTTTGTACAGTTTACTTGTTGTTTAGAATTCTCAGGGCAATTAGATCTATAGTGTCCAAACTTTTCACATTTGAAACATTTTACTTTGGATAGATCTTTCTTAGGTTTTTCATTCCTTTGATTACCCTTCTTCTTGAAATGATTTTTCTTACCTTTATAGGAATTTGTGTTGAGAACATGAAATTCTTCGTCTTCAGTTTTCAACTTTCCCCCTTTCTTAAGTTTTCTAGATTCTTCCTAAAGAGAATCTCCCTTAAGTCTATTGAAGTCAGGAAGCTTGTCTCTAGCAATTGCTCCTTGTGTGAACATTTCCCGTGAATCTGGTAACCCATCTATAGCCATCAATGTTAGTTCCTTCTCATCAATTATGGTTCCTATACTTGCAAGTTCATCCCTTAGACTAGCAACCCTTAGGAAGTAAGAATTCACTGATTCTCCCTTCTTTTTTGTATATGATTTAGTTGCATTGTTGACCTCATATGCATTTAATAATGCATTCATCATATTAAGTGTTGTTTGATGTTTCGTTAGCATGGGTACTATTTCATTTTTTACTCCATCTAATATGATATGCATGGCTTTCCTGTTTCCTTTACTCCAGATAGTTTTATTTGCTTTAATAGTAGGTTTTTTGGATGTTGAACCAACAAATTGTTTTACATCATTTTCTTCAAGAATCATCATGTTTATGAATTTCCAAGCATCAAAGTGTTCTTTCCCATCAAACTTGTCCTCAGGTCTGATTGTGTATGCCATTGAAGATAGAGGAATGATGCCAGATATCTATATCAAGTTTGATTGTCTAATTTGCAGAGCCTAGGTTCGACTACCAGAGCTCTGAACCATGTAAAGTTTCTACAAATTCTAAGTGATCAAATCTGAGATAATACCTTTCTCTATGCTTGCTGAAGATGATCTTCCTTAATCAGGCTTGTATGAAGAAATGTTTATAATATATTTAATATTCTGAGTTTCTTTATCTCTGCATTAATTTGTAAGGCGCAAACTTGCGTAAAGGAGAAAACTTGTACTTGTTTGTGCGTCCCTTAACTACAACCAAACCCCACATATATAAGGTAACCAAAGGGTATGTCCCTTGAAGGGACATGACCCTATCTAGGTCAGCCTTTACCTGACTTCCCATAATCGGCACCAAAGGAAGATAATTAATGTTTGTTATCAAACTAAGGTTAGTTTAGTTTCATACTTAAATATCATCACCCAAGGGAGGCACTGATCATGCCTTAGACAAGGAGCAAGTATTAATAGGCCTTTCATGCAAGAACAAATCTAAATGATCTTGTGCAATCAGATCAATATAATATCGAAGTTATAGATTTAACAATATGCTCTATGTAAGGGGTGAGCCAATCCGAACTTACCCAATTATCTTTACGCAAGACCCGGTACACTTCTGGGCAGAAAGGGATGTTTATAGGAGGAATTTACGCTTCCTCCTTCATTTTTGCTCAATCTTTGATCCTATGGAGAACGATTCACTGGAAAAATACTTTGAGGAGGAGGATATTTTACAAGATACCTCCCTACAGGTAGCCATGGAAGACCTTTGAGATGCCTTTAGGGTTGAATAATGTTTTTTATTAAGGACTTCCTCAAAAAGACTTATTTGTGTATATAAAAACTAATGCCAAATAAGTTGGGTGTCGGCTTGCTTTTTGCTTTGCTTAAAATCTACTGCTGACAAGTTAAACCTTCGATAGACCTAAAATTTTGTTTAATATTTACACTAGTAAAATTTTCATTATCTTAACATTTTAAATACACTCTCTGCTTTAAGGTTTTATATGTTTACTAACCAATTTAATGCAGCCCATCATCTAACTGGCAATTCAAGGTGGTGTTTTTGTTTCCCTCTGTAATTATTTACTTTACCAGTTTGTAATCATTTATTCTGTATGCTAGAGCGTTCCTACATTCTTTAGTTATGGAATGATGGGATTGTTTAATGTGATTGTCATCTTTAGCTTCAGTTGGGTTTTCTTGGGTCAATCATGGCAAAATCATGGATTCAGTCGTGGGCTTTTTTGAGCTAAAATGGGTTCTTGTTCTTTAATACCCCTCTTTGGGTCCTTCTATGGTTTGGTTTCTCCTTACTACCAAGTTTTTTGCAGGATGTGGGACTTCTTTTGGGTTTCTTACAACGTTGTTTGGCATCAAATGGCTGCTTTGACTCCCCTTGCAGGTTGTCTCTCCTCTGTTTTGCAGGTTCATCTCCATAGAGTCTTCGACTCTTGTCTTCTACCTCTGCTTTATCCATCTTCACTGAAGCTCGTTATGTCATCCTTCTTATGAGTCTTCAGCTCTTGTCTTCTACCTCTACTTTATCCATCTTCACTGAAGCTCGTTATGTCATCCTTCTTATGTTATGTAGCAAATTTGAGTAATAAAGCTCTTTTCTACAATCAGTATGTAATTATGGGGGTTTATCCACCTCTCTGTAATCTAAGGGAAATCTCTCTTCTAAGCCCTAAGGGCATCTGTAAGTATACAGGACTTCGGTCCCAGGGAATACCGGGGGTTTTCTTTACCCCATTCTTTTTCTCTCGGTGCTTGCACTTGAACGGGGTTTGTACATATTTTGATATTAATATTATACAAGCATTTGCCTTTTACTGATCAAAAATAATAATAATAATATTCTTATATTGACCATATATTGGTAGCTTTTAAATATTTAATTTGATTACATATATTAATTATTATTTAAGGATTTTTTATTAAAAAATAACATTATTTACTAGAATCATTATTTGATTGTTTATTAGTAACATTGATTATTTCTTAATAATATTATTCATTATTTACTTGATATTTAGTTTTATTATTTTTAACATTTTATTTCTAGAAGGGGATATACAATCTTACCCTCCCAAAATTGCTTGTTCTCAAGCAATTCGATGTTTACTCATTATTTGATAGTGAAAATTTGAATCTTAACTTAAGACAAGTTTTCTCTCATTTTCTAGAGATGATCTTAGGTCATCTTGTTGCCAATCCTATTTGCATGATAGTAGGTCTCAGATTTATCTCTCGGATTATTGTATTATTCAAGATAAACCAAGTTTAATCACACCAAGAGTACATACTTGAAGATGTATGAATGAATATGTGAAAACACAAAGTAGACACGAAGCAAACACATCAATGCATGAGGATACAAAGCATACATATTGATGCATGAAGACACGTAATATACACTTAATCCACATTGTTTGGTTCATTCCTATTAATCAAAAAACAAGAAATGAGAAATGCATCTTTCAAATTAAACCATGATTTAGCTCGGTACGAAAACCTCAAGAGGGTGCCCATAAACTACTCAGACCAACTAAGCCCAAGATTGTGTAGTGTCCCATTATGACAACTCACCTTTGGGCCCACAAGAGGCAAGAATGTCCTACTACGACAATTCCATCCCTTGGGGTGGCCTACTTAGCTTGGGGGAATTGGTAAACTATAATTCCCAACTTGTTCATCTATTTGATCCAATTGATTACAATACAATCAAGACCATAGTCTATTCATTATGTGTTTCTATTAATATATACATATATTTTGATTAGTTTTCATTTAGTAAAATGATTTTGTGTTTATCATTTACCCTACAGGATCATGATCTAATACCAGTTGTAATGTCCCCTGTCGAGACCTTAATTTATCTTACATTTCTCCATTAGAGTTTGGATAATAATGTTTCTTGATAGGATTAGTTGCTCATCTTATTAGATTTAGGTTATCTTTAACACTCATACGAACCTTATTACTAATTGAACTCAAAGACAAAATGAGTAGATGTTATCCAAGTTGCCTAGAAACCAACTTGCAATGGATTCCCTGAAAGTTTACAGATCCAAGCCCTTAAGCCTTTCTTGGGTCAGTGTCCTCAAGGTGCTTAGGGTCATTGGTCCCCACCCTATCTTAGGGCAAAGATGCATTGCTTGGAATTTATACAAGCCCCTCCTTGGTAACATTGCAACTTCTCTCTTTAAGTCAAATAGTAATTGGTTTTGCGTATATCTATTCTCATTTTTTATTGCTATTTATTTTATATATATAAGATTCATCCTTCCCGATCTCTTCCTTGTGAAGAGTAAAAATCAATTTATAATCATTCTTACATATTCATATCATCAGATGGAATAATGGATTTGTATCTTGATAAGAACTAATATATTTATAATCAAATTTGTGCTCTTCCTTTAAGGGACTATATACCATTGACTTTATTATTTGTAGTATTTGCAATAATGCTTTGTGGCTTGCGATTTATTTATGCTTCTTTGCGGTTCGTACGTCAGTCCCTTACATTTTTATTTCTAACCATTCATATATCCTTGCAATTGGAATACAAGTGAAGCTTGCCTCTTCATCATTGATCGCGACCATAAAGACTTACCACATGGGAAAGCCAACGTGGGTGCTCAACAACTTGGTGGATTTGATTTAATTCAATTTATTAATGTTAATAATATTGTGAATGTTGATTGATATTAGTATTATTGATTGATTGATTAATATTATTAATATAACATGATAAATAATTATTTTTGTACATTGATTATTAATATTAATTAACTACTAGTTAATTATAGATTGATTAGTATTATGGATAAAAGTATTATATTGATCTTATATTGGTAGCTTTTAAATATTTAATATTATTAAATACATTGATTATTATTTAAGGATTATTTATTTATAAATAATACTATTTACTAGTATCATTATCTGATCGTTTATTAGTAACATTGATTTTTTCTTAATAATCTGTCATTATATATTTAATATTTAGTTTTGATGTATTTAATATTTTATATATGGAAGGGGATATCACATTGATACACAAGACGGGTCCTACATTGGGTCCCAATAGTTACTACACATTATGTTCGGGCACAACCTCCAAGTTATACACCATGATTATTCATATTCTTCTTTTGAGGGAGTTGGATCACCTTTGTATCCAGGCCAAGGGGCGAGCTGGTTTTAGACAGGATTATCAGACTATAGATCACATCTTGATTCTCTGGGGCCTAATTGAGGAGGCGCACCATCACTCCTTGAAGGTGTAATGTTTCTTTGTGGACTTCTGTAAAGCTTTAGACTCTGTTCCTAGGATAGCCCTCTTTCAGAGACTTCAGGATATTGGGAATTCTAAGACTCTTCTAGCACCTTTCATGAGAATCCACGAGATGGTTTGCAATCATCTCAAGACCCCTTTTGGGTTCTCAAACTTTATCAGGAGCACTATTGGGGTTAAGTAGAGCTGCCCCTTGTTGCCTACCCTCTTTGGTATTTACATTAACAAGCTTGATAGGTATCTTCAGGACCACACTCTTCTAAGGGATGGTTGTCTTCTTCACCAAGTTATGATCTCTTTTCTACTCTTCATGGACGATGCCAATTCTTAGCTCTCTCCTTAGAGGGTTTACAACAACAGTTGAACAGTCTTCCATCTTTTTGGACGTCACGAAATTTGACAATTAATTGAGGAAGACCAAGGTGATGGTCTTTAATGCTCTTTTAAGACCAATTTCTTACTCAAGGATTTGGAGATGGAGATCTCATCCTCTTACACATATTTGGAGGCAAGTTTTTTGGGCCCCACTTTACCATGACATCCACTCTTAAGCTGCAAATATATAAGGGTTATGGTTTGTTGGCCCTCCTAAAGCAGTAGTGTTTTCAACACCATTTTCAGGACATTGTGTCCAAGATGACACAAATGGATACACTTACTAGACTTGTTGTCCTTTATAGTTTGGTTGTGCAGGGTCCTTTGTTGGTTATAATTGGGCTTATGCTGAGTGGGTTCAAATTCTCCTCTTTCGAGACATAATCCAATGCAAGAAATCCATCCTGCACAACATTATTCCTGCAAATTTTAGGGCTTATCCCTTTAGGCATGAGGCCATCTTTGATCTCGTTTGGTACCTTCACTGCCTTTGGGGCTTTTCTGGTTCGTTGAAGGGCCGTCATAGATACCCGTACCTAGCCTATTGCTCTTCAAAGATTACCAATGCTTCCACTCTCCCTTCTAGTCGGGCTTACAATTGGTTTATTGAGAAGTCTACCCTTTTTGGTTCTATTGGAATTGAGATGGATTGCCTTCCCCCTTCTAGTACTCGCTTGATCCACCACCCATCTTCGTCCTCCCTGCCAAGAGCTGAATAGGTGCATCCAAGATGACATTTACAGGCAGTTCATTCATACTATTTGGGTTGACCCCTAGAAGGGGCCTCTTCCCAAAGATGACCTTGCAGAGCACTTTTTGGAGCTGGACAATGGACTCATTGTCCATATTTCCTACTTATCCCTCCATTAGTCGCATTCCCTCAGGATTCCCCTTGGCTTCTTTAGGGTGGGATCACATAGGCTCCATTGCGAGACGGATCACCTTATGGACAGAAAACATAGGATTTTCCATCTTTGCAGCATTGGGAAGTTTGGGTTTGAGGAGCACTTCATTTTTCATTTTCCTCTATACTATGAGATCAAAGGGAGGTTCTATTGCCTCTTCGGGGAGGCATGGTAGCTCTCCATTTTCTTCAAATATACGGATCAGAGATGTCTTGCCCTGTATTTTCTAAAATCCCTTAGGCTTCGAGACCACACACTCTGGTATTGACATCCCACAATGCCTCTGCCTTGTCAGCTTATTACTTCTGTTAGAAATGGAAAAAGAAATCTGTAAATAAGCAATACCAGGAAAGAATCTAAGTGATTAAATGCATGAAAAGATATTACCATAAAATAGGAGAGAGAAAGCTTCAAGCTCCAACACCATGAGACAAGATATTTGGAAAGGGGAAAGCAAAGAAAACCCCTTGTGACATTATGAATGAGGCATGAAAAGCCTAAGAAGAGAGAGAGAGAGAGAGAGAGAGAGAGAGAGAGAGAGAGCAATGCTCATACAATAATTGAGAAGAGGAAAAAACCTCATTGTGAAATGAGAGAAGAGGGTCATCTCTTAAATAGAGATGAGAGAGAGGAGTTAGAATGTAACTCCCATGTCTATGAATGCCACCATTCACAAGTGTGTGAGGCCAAGTGTGAGATTCCTCTTAAGGAGGAATAATCTAAATTACAAATTACAATAAATATTTGTCCTCACATATTCCACTAGAGGACAAAATAAGATGTAGTGGAAAAAGGACAAAAAAGAAATATATTAGGATACCTTGGCTTATATCCTAATATATTACAACAATAAAGGAAGAAGGTCTAACCTTGGTTTATAAATACACCAAGGAAAGATTACAACTTCTAACACCCCCCTTTAATCTTTACTTGGGGTAATTACATCAAAGGGCATTAAACCCATATTTTTACAAAAAAAACTGCAACTTAATCTTCAATATGAAGTAATTTGATTGTCTTCAAGCCATATGGAACATATGCAGATCCAAGAGAAGTACAGGAATCCTTTGAATGTGATCAAGTGGAAGCATAGACACATCTTCATATGTGAAAAATTGAGAAGGTTCCTTGATGGACCACCTGAAAAACAGAACAAAAACAAGACAACTATCCACTAGTAGAATTTCCTCTTATATTCAAATTAGAAATCCTTTTGAATAAGGATAAGAAAATTTTCATAGAGACATAGAGGAAAATAAAACATGTTACCACAAAACAATGGAGATAACCTGATATCAAGATAAATTATATGCTCAAAAATTGTCAACAAGGACAAATTGAGTAAAAAGCTTGATCAATGCTCTCATGAAAAATATATTATACTAATGCACAAATGACCACAGACAAGGCCAACTAATGATACTTGCATCAATCTTGCATCAATCACGTGGATATAGACAGTGCACTTAATGAATCATCTCACTGCAAGTTAATGGGGGCGTCCCTCCATAACATGCATGACTCATGATCTAAGCAATAATGTATGCAGATCATTATCACATTAATATATAAAAATAACATTAAGGAGAGACATGCTGATCAAAGTAGAATTATCATGATTTTTGTTAGAATAATCAAAAGAATGGATTATGAGGATATAACAACATATTGCCTTCAAATTGGATCAAATTATCTGAATTTGGAGGGGAAACTCCAATAATAGCATCCTCTTCATTGAGGAGCAAAAATGGAACAACATGGAGGGAAACTCCATAAAAATATTATCCTATCAAAATGGAACAGATAGGATCAAATGGAGGGAAACTCCATATAAAATGAGTGCATACCAATATAGGATGGAGGGATACTCCATGGGCCAGATAAGGAAACTATGTATCAGTTATACTGAGGGGACCTACATAGTTATCCTTGAAAAAATTGGCTCCCTATGCAACTCAAAAAAAATATCATATAAATCATGTAGATCAATGGTATAAAACCATAAAGTGCCAACATGGGCATAGAATGATGCTATAAAAGCATAAAAGTGCAGCTATGGGCACATCAAAATATCAAAATGAAGGCAAATGTGTAAGATTACTCATAATCCAATTAAGTAAAATGATTTAAGGAAGATCAACTAAATATAGATATCAGGTATAAAACTCCATTAAGGGTAAACATGGGTATTTAATTCATTTTTTGAAGGTATAAATAAAATTATATATTTATCTAGGTATATATGTGTGCACCCATATATACTTAAATAAATATATCTAAAAAAAAATCATAGTATGAAATCACACCAGTACAATTATTAAATCATAGCTTAATGCCACAAAATTACTGTACACAGTGCAGCCGGTAAAAAGTTGAACGCTTCGCTTTATGGGGGCAGAAGTGGATTCTGCACACTTCCATGGCATGTTTCTTCATCCAAATTACAATTTGATGACACAAGAAAAAGACATATGTTTCACACCTTTGTCAAGGCTACACTTGCAGATATTGATACTACAGAAAAGTGTGCAAAAGACATCACACTGCCAAGAGGAGAAACGTGGGCCATTCACAAATTTGGTGGGACATGTGTCGCTCCTTCTGAAAGAATATGGAGTGAGGTAGGAATTATAGCCGAAGATCCATCAAACAGAAAGGTGGTTGTTGTGTCTGCAATGTCGAAGGTTACAGACATGTTATATGATTTGGTGTGCAAGGCTCAGTGCCGCGTTGATTCTTATCTGACTGCTCTTGAAAGAGTGCATGAGAAGCACAAAGCAACGGCCTCTGATCTATTAGATGGAACTGATATTAAAAGTTTCTCTCACAGCTTCAAAGTGATGTGTACAATCTCAGAGCTATGCTCCGCGCCATTTACATAGCTAGACATGCTACAGAATCCTTTTCGGATTATGTTGTTGGGCATGGAGAATTGTGGTCTGCACAGATACTAGCTGCGACAATCCGAAAGATAGGTATACTGAGCCAGACCCTAGGGATGATCTATCGGGCATGGATGTTGCTAGAAAGGAACTAGTTGCTTTGCATCCTTGTTATATATATACTCGATCTGCCCAATATTGCTAGGCATCGAAATCTATCAATGCAAGCATATCAAAGGAACACAAGCATCACATATACAAGAACATCTCTGTTATTACCGTAGTGCCACCCTTTTTAATGCACTAGCAAAGGCCAACATCAACATCCGGGCTATTGCCCAAGGTTGTTCCGAGTACAATATCACTATGGTTGTGAAGAGGGAAGACTCAATTAAGGCCTTGAGGGCTGTCCACTCACGGTTCTATCTTTCAAAGACAACATTGGCTGTAGGCATTATCGGGCCAAGACTAATTGGAGGAACTTTTCTGGATCAGCTTAGAGATCAGGCAGCTGTTCTCAAGGAGGAGTTAACATTGATTTGCGAGTAATGGGGATTATTGGTTCTACAAAAATGGCTCTGTGTGATCGGGGCATGGATTTGCAAACAGAGTTCCGTCGGTCGTGTCTAGAGCCGACAGTGTGTACCATTTCTTTGGGGTTATTGACGGCCATGGTGGATCCCAGGAGCGTCTCCATGAGGCTTTGGCGGAGGAAATCCGCTTGACGGACCCTATAACGGCAGCAGAGTGGGAGCCCATAATGAAGGCATGTTTTCTCAAGATGGACATGGAGTTCGCGAGGCTTTGTGGAAATGGGAAGCAAGTGGACAGGCAGCAAATTCTTGGTGTCCGGTGGATGTAAAATCATGCAAAATGTAGAGAGACGCTGCCAATGCCGATGAAGGGCTTAAATGAGACGGGGAAAATGGTTGGGCGCTTGCGGCTTATGGTAGAAATAGTTGGGGAACATGGCAATCTAAGAAGCCATGAGAATTTTAAAAAAAAACGCAATGACAAATACCATCCTCATACAAAAAAAGAAGGGAGGATAGGCAAGACAGATATCAAGAGAGCACAGAGTGGCTTAAAAGGAAAAACCCTTTGGCGGCAAGCCTCCCAAAGGGGGTTAGATGAAAACTAATAGAAAATAAGAAGTAACCTGCACAAATTAGAGCACACAAAAGTTAATCAGGTTTGGTGGAAAACCAGCCAAATCCAAAAAAAAAAAAAATCAATTTCTTCCATCTTAAAAAGATTAAAGAAGAAATTAGTGAAATCTCTCTCAAGAGTCTCCTTCGAATCGTACCTTCATGCAAACACTCAAAACAAAGATTAAACTGCTCTGATACCATGTTAGAAATGGAAAAAGAAATCTGTAAATAAGCAATACCAGGAAAGAATCTAAGTGAGTAAATGCATGAAAAGATATTACCATAAAATAAGAGAGAGAAAGCTTCAAGCTCCAACACCATGAGACAAGATATTTGGAAAGGGGAAAGCAAAGAAAACCCCTTGTGACATTATGAATGAGGCATGAAAAGCCTAAGGAGAGAGAGAGAGAGAGATAGAGAGCAATGCTCATACAATAATTGAGAACAGGAAGAAACTTCATTGTGAAATGAGAGAAGAGGGTCATCTCTTAAATAAAGATGAGAGAGAGGAGTTAGAATGTAACTCCCATGTCTATGAATGCCACCATTCACAAGTGTGTGAGGCCAAGTGTGAGATTCCTCTTAAGGAGGAATAATCTAAATTACAAATTACAATAAATATTTGTCCTCACATATTCCACTAGAGGACAAAATAAGATGTAGTGGAAAAAGGACAAAAAAAAAATATATTAGGATACCTTGGCTTATATCCTAATATATTACAACAATAAAGGAAGAAGGTCTAACCTTGGTTTATAAATACACCAAGGAAAGATTACAACTTCTAACAACTTCCTCGTTCACACAGACTCATTTAGCGTGTGGTACCAAGCTGTTATTTGGCACCGCACCTTTTTTGAGATCTGTGAGGTCCAGGATAGTGTCCTATCTGCTGCAGCCTTCCTCTCCTAGGATCACTCCAACACAGTCCAGGGTTCTGACTGGCCCTATTGATAATCTTTCAGTTTGGAAGTTCTTCACAGCTATTTGAAACCCTTAAGTGGGTTTGAGAGGGTTCGCCCTTTCCTTCATTTTTTTTTTCTCTTCTTTTGGTTCACCTGTTGTTGTTTGTTCTTTGGACACCATTTGACCCTTTGTGGTCTCTCATTGGACATTAATAAATTTATTCTATCTTATCTTATCTAAGTATCATTTGAAAGGGGTTGTTAGCATGAAAAGAGTCCATATGCATCTATATATCTTTTATCCAATTCCTACACCTATTAATCCTATTCACACTAGCTCAAGTTCACTCAATGGGTTAATCATCTCAACTCACAGACACATAATTTTACATTTATTGTTTTCTGCTCCAACATACAGCTGTACACAATCATTCTAGAGTTGTACCCTTTCATTCTATAGCTGTACATAGTCATATCAAAGTTCTACACTTTCTTTCCACAGTTGCATGCAACACATTTCCTCTTTGTACAATAACTGTTTTTTGTTAAAATGTAATCAGACTACTGGGGGGTATCTGACCATCTCCAAGAGATTTGAGCGACGTCTCAGACATTCTCAGCAATCCTAGGGATATGTCAATTTCCACAGTAAAAAGGACCCTGCTGTTGCTCTGTATATGAGGACGCGAGTTGTCGTTTGAGAGTAATTTAGTATTTGCACTCTCACAGTCCATGAGAATCAAGCATAGCTTCTGAAAAGACCCTGTGAGAGTTTTTAATCAACATTTTGAATTGCCTTCCATATATCATCATCAGTTTAACAAAGGGAGTTGGAATCAGGGAGGTTAATAGAAAAGCATCAGCCACAGTAAAATCACATGAGTCTTTCTAGAAGCTTTGTTCAAGCATCAGATTTCCAATTTGTTCCCTTTCCTGATGAGATTACCCAGCCTTTGAAAATCATTTTTGAGGATTCCTCAGCTCTAGTCTTTTCAACTTTGTTTATGTTGTCAGGAGCAGGAATTGGTCTCCAAATTTACTATGGCATAATCTGAAAACTGAAAATAAGTATAAGGGCAATTTAGATCCCTGATTTCTCCCTACTCAGTTTTCAGCTGCTGAATTGTGCAAAGTTTGCATTAGTTATGATGGGTGATTATTTTAATTTAAAAGCAAAGTAATTTCAATTGAAGTCTGATTGTAAGCATTACTAGATTTAAAAAGAGAGAGGCCCTGCTCCTCAAAGTTTTGAAAAAAATTAGTTACAGTTCAAGGAAGTAATTACCAGTGATAACCAGCAACTGGAGTGAATTTAGGATTTGGACCAACTCTTACGAACTCTCCATTCAAGCATTGCTGGCATATACACACAAAATTATGGTTAGTTAAGTGAAAAATAAAAATTAATTAAGATTTATAAAAGTATATACAGTGGAAAGCTTAAAATACTAGCACAATATTCAAGCATTGCCAGCACGGAGACAAACTAATGTTTAATGAAATGAAAAGATTTGATTTGATGGAGCAAGTACATACAGCAGAAACTTAAACAGACTATCTGAAATACTTCGAACTTTTAGTTTACAAAGTTGCTGAAATATAGTACATAGTGTTGATAATGTGAAGTTTAAGGGTCATCTACTCTTTCATTTCTTCAGTATGTTCATTTATTTGTTGTCTCTTCATATTCAAAGAGCTGAACACTTGTATAAAAATGAATGCAGATTGTATTAGATATATTGTATCTCTGAAAAGTGAATAAAGATATTGTCCTGCTTGAAAAATGGATGAACTATCCTGTTAAACCACTATAAAACTGTAGTTTTCAGGTTAATTTTCCAATTTCTATTTCTTTCTTTTGAATTCTATTTCTTGCTCTTTCATTCCAACACATTGAGCCTAAAACTTAAAACAGCTGACATGTTATTTCTTATCTAAAACATTTAAAGTCTCAAATAACAAACAGCATGCTCAAATTGCCCACAGCATAAAGTTTAAACAGCCTCCATACCATTTATCATGGAGAGTTTCTGTTATAAAGAAATTGCATTTCAGGTGACAGCCCATAATTCAATCATCATAATGAACATAAATTAAAATTCCAAATAACAACCACCAGGCCAAATGTCTACTCATGGGCTACTTACAGGAAGATGTCCCTCGATTGTCACGTGTGGATTAGGGTCGGTCTCCTCCACAGGGGCGAAATTTCCCAAGAGATAATGAATTGGCTTTTTGGAATGCGGATACAAACCCTTTACCACTATTTTCTCCACACTGTCGATCAGCCATGAGAGAAGCCCGCCACTGGGGCGAGGCTTCACAACCTTGTAATCCTCTTCTCCCACAGTCCCCATGCCAAATCAAATTACAAAACCTTCTCCGCATATGCATTATCAATAGCCCAAAACTGATTGTTCTTGATCATTCTAGGAGACAGGGACCCATTCACATTGGAAAGAAGCGTAATGAATTATTATTTTTATCACGCACTTCCATTCGATACGACAAAGATTGTGATAATTTAAGGGGCATTTTTAGACCTGGTAGACGTGTTCATACATATAAAGCTTCCATTTATTCCAGTTGGATGGACAAGATTCACGTGATCCCATATTTGGACGCTAGCCTTTGGACCCATATAATGTCTGACACGTAAATTGTTGATACCATTTTTGATAAGTAGGAGATAATTTTCACGGCAAGTCAAATTGTGATATTGTTATCAAGATTCAAGTGTGACATTTTGAGTCAAACTCACTGACTCATTTTCCTTATTGTACTAATGTGATGATTTAAGATCTACGCTTTCCAATTTTATTTTATTTTAATTTTTTCCGTAATACCTTCTAATAAGCTCCCATTGGGTCTGTTTTAAACAAGGTTGGCTGGGCACCAGAAGTGTTTGACTGTTGCCGGTTTCTGATTTCCTCTTGACAACTGCTAAATTTTAGTTCATGCCTATTATTTTAGACAGATTGTTGGACGGCTGGTTATGTGATAGATTAAGAGACTCCAGGTTTACCATTTTCCCCAAACTCCTTGGGATTTCACACATTCAGAATAATTAAACCCTCTAGCAATCCCATGTTTGAAGGAATTCCACCTCCCAAGTTGTTGTTTGATAAATCAATACATTTAACCAGTGCCAATGATCTTACAAACTCCGTCTCCTGTACTTTGTTAATGATTGTTACTCGATCTACATACATATCAATTAAATGAATAAAAGTGACATTAATTTTCTCCCATCCTCTCTTGCAAATTGTAAGCAGTTGCAGATACTTGATTTGAATAACAATCAAATGAGACGGATCATTCCAAATTGGATAGGGAAACTTTCAAACCTCAAGATTTTGATCCTGAGATCAAATAGATTTTGCGATTTCTCATGGCCTGCACACTTGAAATGGTAGCTGGAGTTATTCCTGAAAATCTGTTGGACGACAGATCCAAGATTTGTAGAAGTGGCAATGTTCTAGCTTCAGAAGGTATTTTGCCTCAAAATCTATTTGATCTCAGGATCAAAATCTTGAGATTTGAAAGTTTCCCTATCTAATTTGGAAAGATCCTTCTCATTTGATTGTTATTTAAATCAAGTATCTCAACTGCTTACAGTTTGCAAGAGAGGATGGGAGAAAACAGTGACTACTGAAATATTTAATGTCACTTTTATTCATTTAATTGATATGTATGTAGATCGAGTAACAATCATTGACAAAGCACAGGAGATGAAGTTTGTAAGATCATTGGCACTGGTTAAATGTATTGATTTATCAAACAACAACTTGAGAGGTGGAATTCCTTCAAACATGGGATTGCTAGAGGGTTTAATTATTCTGAATGTTTAAAGAAACGATATTGCTGGTGAAATCCCAAAGAGTTTGGGGGAAATGGTAAACCTGGAGTCTCTTGATCTGTCACATAACCAGCAGTATGGAGAGTCTATTATTTTAGACAGATTGTTAGACGGCAACAAGAGGGCTAGCATATCTTGCTAAGTTATAAAATATGGCATGATACATAAGCTAAAATATATATATAGAAATAATAGTCAAAATCACAGGCATCACTGCCGATGAAGAAATATCTCTATAAAATTATGTTTATGATTGTTACCACCAAATGTACAAATCTTGAGAGATTGAAAGTATGAGTATAATTAATCATTTTAATCATTTTAGATATATAAAAATAAAACGTATAGACACTATATTAAAAGTAAAATTTAGATTTGGTACAATTTTTACTTTTAAACTTATAAATGTTTTCTTCCTAGTCTCTTCTATGTTTTTCATTCAAATTATTATAAATTTTACAAATAAGCTGAATTTTATTTATTTTATAAAATAGACATTACTATCAAACTTTATATTGTTCTAATAAAAAATTTAAATAATCTAAGCTTGGCAATAGTGACTTAAGTTTATATTTAAATACAAGATTCTAGATGTTCCATTTGAAACCTTATAAGATTTTATATGTTCAATTTAAAGTCTAGTTAATTATGAACAAGTACCACATAGTATAGTGACTTAGTACTTACCTTTAGTTTTTATATAAATCTAATTTTAATTTAATAAATCTATTATAATATGTTTAAAAAATTAATAAATATAATTATTGATATATTATAAATAAATTATAATATAAAAATAGTAATATTTTCATAATAATATTATAAAATAATATTTCTTAAATAATTATATACTATAAATAATATTATTTTTTTGTATTTTTGAACGACAAAAATTATATTATAAGAAAATACAATATTAAAATATAAAAATCTAAATCAACCTATTTACATTCAAAATATTATTAAACAAATATGAATAACATTAGCGTAATAAAAATCAGTCTTAAAAAATATTAGTTTTAAAATCCATAATATAAGAGGTAAATGAGTTCACCCAATCAAATTGTAGAAAAATATTTTCTAAAAATTGCAAAGTTATAAATCTTACATCTATAATATACAATGTAACAGTTTAAAAAAAAATTAAAGAATAATTAATTCGAACATGTAGAAACCAAAAAAAAATTAATCATTGTTTAAAATATAAAATTCAAAAAAGTATCACAATAGTACAAGTAGCCTACTGTAGGTGCTAATAATACCATTTTCCACCACTATACTCCACCATTCAAATAATAATAATAAATTTAAAAAATAGATAGAATTACTGGAAAAAAAAAAGGACTTATAATAAATCGTCACAAACATTTAAAATACATAAAAAATAAATTGTAAATACAATGAAGAACAACGGGAAATTAAACATATAGACAATTGCACAGGGAATTTCTCATCATGTTTCAGCATGTAATTAAAATGGATAGTTAGTACTTGCCGGTAGGCTAATTAGTACTTGTCAGTAGGCTAAGTACTATTGTGACATATTTTGGATTTTACGCTTTAACTAATGATTAAATATTTTGATTTCTACAATCAAAATTAATTAATTTTAACTTTTGTTATCAAACTAATATGTTGCATAAGCATAGATGCAAGATTTTTAACTTTACAATTTTCAGAAAATATATTTCTAAGATTTGATTAGGTGAATTCATTTAGCTCTTATATGGGTCGGGTTTGATGGATTGTAGATTTTTATTAAGGTGACTATGATTCAATTTTAATTTTTTTTTGAGTGTAAGTGGGTTGGTTTAGATTTTTATATTTTAATATTGTATTTTTTTATAATATAATTTTTATCATTCAATTAAAAATACTAAAACAATGATATTTATTATATTATATAATCATTTAAGAAATATTATTATATATTATTATTATAAAGATATTATAATTTATTTATAATATAATAATATCACATTATATATATGCAATAATATATATATATATATATATATATATATAAGATTTATATTATAATTATAATTAATATCGTTAGAGAAAACTCTAAATATTTAATATTTTTATTAATTAAAATATTTTATAAATTATAACAAATTTATTAAATTAAAACTATATCTGTATAAAAACTAAAGGTAAATACTAAGCCACTATGTGGCACTTGTTCCTTATTGGCCCCTTCTTAATTTGCTATTGACTTGGAGATGAGGGCTTTATAGGCAAGCATCATATCAATATAAATGTTGAATTGATATTAATACTAGCAATTGCACATTTATCATGCAATAATTAGTCGATAAGAATGATTTGTGTAGTTGATTGAAAGGAAAAGAAGAAGTATTATGGTTAATTTTAGGATTATTATTAGATTAGGTTAGAATTAAGTTTGAGGTTAGGTTTCAAGTTAGATAAGATTGGAGTAAGGATTATGATTCAAATATATCTAAAAAAATTAATATCAGTTAGGATAAGGACCTTGGTACACACACAAAAAAATTCTTAAAATTAATTTTATGGTGTAGGATTAGGGTTCACTTATTTAGATTTTAAATAGATTAGGATTCAATTTGGTTGTGTAAATATTAGATTTAAGTTCAAAGTTTGATTTATTGGAAAAGATTTTGGAAGGTATTGAAAACTCATTTTTTTAGGGTAAGGACTCAATTTCTACTTATGATTTAATAAAGTTTCATGTTAGGTTAAAGGTTAATTTATTAAGATAGATGAATTTATGTTTTCAGTAGGTGAATACAAATTTCAATCCATACACAAAATTGAATTAAGTTAGGATTCACATTATATTTAAGGTTTATGCCATAGTTATTGTAATTACATTATGATTAAAGTTTGGATTAGGGTTTAGCCTAGCATTAAGGGTCGAAAATGATTAAGGTTAGAGTTGGGATTACAGTTATAGTTGGGATTGAGATTATGGTTATAGTTAGAATTTACATAATAGATAGCTCTAAGAGTTGTGAGAATATAATGGCCCTAGAATATATTATTATAATATATGTAAATAGATGATTATATTATGTATTATGTTGGCATTACAATAAATAAATTTATTTTAAATGAATAAAAAAAATTATAATTATGAAAATAAAGAGAGGTAGAAATTAATTTACACATATGACAAACATTTCTAAATTTTAAGTCTTTTCTATGTAAAACACAAATCAAATTATAAAATTAAACTATAAATTTAAAACTAAAATCTAGATACAAGTAAAATCTTGCTATAGAGAAAATGAAGCAATACATTGGGCTAAGATTATCCAATCAGTAAAAGATTGAATTGCAGGATGGAAAGCGAAATGGTTATCTTTGGTGGGTCGTGTTGGGTGGATATTTTGCAACCGACAATTTTGGGTAAAAATCTAGTCACAAAATAAGATGACCAGCCATAGCGTGTGAGACAGAGTCTCTCCTACCTTAAAGGGAAGACTCCCCCTTCTCACAGTTCCTTGGATCAACTCAAGGTAAGCAAGAAGTCGAGAGATTTTTATAAAATAGGTGTTACCAATATTCTTTCTTCTTATCTTTCAAGAAAGAATCCACTTACTCGTGGAGCAGGTAATGGGTAGGGTGAATCTCTAACTACACTTCTATCAAGAGATGGAAACAATGATACCAATAAACTTTCACTAACTCAAAGGCTAGCTAAAAATGTACCAGTTTGGCTCTAAGTCCAGTTGTATTTCTAAATGAAAAGCTTTACAATTAGGGCACAAAGACTCCTAAAAGTAAGAATACTTAACTATTTTGGGAATTAAGAAAGAAGTATAAGCTACAAACAAAGCTTCTAGCTATATTTCCACAACTGCTCCCAATCAAAGCTATGGCTTCAATTGCTTCTTAACTCTTTTCTATTCAATTCACGAGATACAATTACCAATAACACAAGATAACATGAATCTAAGACAACTTGGATGAATTATAGACAAAGCTTACAATTCACAAAAGTAACAATCTCACTTAATCAAAGTTAAGTCTCAACTACTCCTTTGTATTCACTTTCTCTAAAAATAGTGCTTACACAAACAAAGTTCTGTTGGCACAATTTCTCCAGAGCTCTCTTGCATAAAGATAATGATTTTTACAATGAGGGAGAACTCCTTTATATAGCACAAGAGTTGAAAAAAAGATGGAGGAAAAAGTGGGAGCAACTCAACCAACTTTGACCTAGTCTAATTATAGAAGAAAATATAGGGTTACATGCAACTGCACATACAATTCGCATTACATCTTTTACATACACATGTAACTCGCATTACATGTAATTACACATCTTCATGCAATGCATCCTCTCCAACGAAAAACATGAAAGACGAAGAAGAAGAAGACAAAAAGAGAAGGAAACAATCCTAAAGGGCATTGTACTTGACAATGCAATCCCAGATGATCACAAGATCGAAATTTTCTATACTTTGTACTGTTACATTCACTTTGATAACCATGGTGTTGCTTCTTTTGATAACCTCTAACTCTCGTTGATGAATTTTCCATTGTCATTTGAAAACTTGATGGGATCTTGCTTTTCTCACTCAAGTTGTCATGAATTCTCCTTTGTAGATTGGCACATTTTGGATTCTCTAACACTTTAAAAACCTTCTTGATGATGTTTGGATGTAAAATCAGAACAACTTTCCATCACCACCTTTACCTCTCTCTTTTTAAAGTAAAGTGTTTGGTGCATGGGAATGCATGCAAATGGAGATCGTTGATTTTCAAAATGTGACTTGGGCTTTCAAGATGTCATTGCACGGAAAATGGATTACATGTAAATGCAACATGTAATGAGGAATGAAAAGTGAGATGACATGCAAATGTGAATGGTGGACGAGTTTTTACATGTAATTGCAAATGGAAGAGATGCAAAGCATGTAATGACATGGGAAATGAAAAAATATGTATTTGCTCATGGAGGCGTGAATGCATATGGAGAGGCGAGAATGAAAATGGAAGAGGAAAATGGGATTACATGCATGTGCGGATGGTGAATGAGATGGAAAATATGTAATCACATTTGTTGGATGAGATGCAATGTGTTGTGACATGGACAATGGAAGTAAAACGTGATGATGCTTTCGCATGAAGTGAAGTAAAAACAAGTTCTCGAAAAAGAACTTGTAACTTCTCCAAAGTGGAGAAAATCAACAAGCAAGCACAAAGCACAAAAACAAGCACAAAACAAACACATGGCTTTGGCAAAAGACTCAAACATATCAAGATGCAATGCACTTCAACACTTAAATTCAAATTTGGAGTTTGAGAAAATTTCAAAAGTGTGAAAATGAGAGTTTTCATCATTTTTAAAAGAAAAATGCACTTTTCATGACATATATATGGACAAATGTGCAATTTCAAGCTAAAATATGCATAGAAATAGCAAAATAAGCATGAATTGATGAGCAAGTTTGACAATGTCCACTTACTTGGAGGTTAAAAAGCCAAAATAGCAATTTTTATAGACTTGAAGACCAATTCTTCCTCAAATCCGAATTTTCAAACAACTTCTTGATTTTTTTTGTACTTGCATTTAACAAAAATTAATGAGCAATGAAGGGTCAAATTTGACATGAAAGTGCCAAATACATGGTCTCCAAAGACAATATCATGCATTTAAACTCAAAAACAATCCTTCTTGATCAAAGGTATGGGCTAGAAATGCATTTTTTTAAAAGTTTTTTAAACAAAAACATAACATTTTTATGCAAAAATCTGGGCTGTTTTTGCAAAAACATGATCAAAAAATGCATGTTTTTGAGTCATTTTTGACTTGTAAATGCAAAAACAACTCCCCCAAATGCATATACATGGATCAAAATGCAAAAATGTGACTCCGAAATGCAAAAAAGTGAATTAAAACTCTAATTTTCTGGGCATTTTAAGCAAAAACGTGATTCATAAAAGACATAAAACAAAAACATTTTGGCTTTTAAACACCAAAATATGTATCAATATGTAATGCAATCCCAAAAAGAAGCCAAATTGATTTGCTTTGGAGTCAAAACATGGAGCAAAAGTGGATTTATTTGAAAAAAATTCCAAAAACGTGCCCTAGATGGGAGCTTGGAAAAATGTTTTTTAGCAACATTAATCCATTTTTGATGTTAGAAAATCCATTGCCAAGCAAAAACCTACCCTATTGGAGAAAATCTCTTGCAAAACCATGAAGTAAATCTCTCACAATCTCCAAAATCGGGTTCTTCAAGGGCAAAGACATGTTCTTCTTCAAAATCATACTTTTTGGAGGTCATTGCACATATTAAAACATCTTTTTAGTTAAAATTGAACCTTTTTGGGTCAATAGCATATTTTAAAATGTGCAAACAATGCAAATCAAACCTTTTTGGGTCAATGACATGTTTTAAAATGTGCAAGCAATCAAAATTAGACCTTTTAGATGCAATTACACATTTTAAGTTATATCTCACATTTTGGATGCAGAGACATAAAAACTTAACTTTTGATGCAGTGACATCAAAATGGTCCACCTTTCATAACCTTTTAATGTAATGACGTCAAAAAGGTCCACCAAGTTGAACTTTACATGCAGTCACATATAAAATGTCCACTTTTGATGGATTTTACATGTAATTGCATATAAAATGTCCACTTTTGATGACTTTAAGTCATTTAATTCACTTAAATTTATAAAAATATTACGAAATGGGCCATAAACAATATTTATTTATCATATTTGAAAATATAACATATAAACATCATTTTAAAATAACATTTAAATAAATATTTGATTTTTAAAATCAAAAATTAAACTGAAACTATATAGTTATATAGTTATATAGTTATTTTAAGTGAAAAATTAAAAAGTAACTCAACTTAAAATTATAACATAAAGTGCACTATAGTCACTTTAAGTTAAAAATTTAAAGTTAAAGTAACTTAAAAACATAACATAAAGTGAATATAAGTTATATTTTTCAAGAAGTGAAAGTCAAATTGAAAATATAACATCATATTTTTAATTCTTGTTGTTGCACCCAAAAGGTCCACTTTTGAAGCACTAAAATGGACATATCTTTTGACTGACAACTTCGATTGACCTCTAAGTTAGACTGAATCGAAGAGAAAAACAAAAGGCATGACATGAGAAAAACCAAAGAACTAAAAACAAACAAACGCAAACTCAAAGAAAATAGCAGACGATGAAGGACTCAAAAATCAAGCAAAGGCTAAGCAGAAAACAATATGAAAAAGACTTGACGAAGCCTACAATAAAAAGATTCATTATATCAATTGGTATCGATTGGTTAATCAATACTAACCAATTAAATAATGAACTAAACTTAGAGAAATGCAAAACTAATTTAAAAAAATTTCGTACTGTTCACCAAAAAATGTAGGACAACAAGTCGCATTCTTTTGGTAAGAACAATCCTTAATACAATTCCTAACTTTGTCATGTCGATTATTTTCGCTCCTAAAGGTGTTAATGAAATGTTGGAAAAATTACTAAGAAATTTCATATGGATAGGCAACATGGATCCACTTGTGTCATGGGACAAAATCTGCCAACCCAAAGATGAGGCTAGTGTTGGTCTTTTCAATATGTATGAGAGAAATTTGAGTTTAGGTGCTAAAATTACTTGGAAGTATTATGAAAAACCATCAGTATTCTAGTCAAAGATCATTAGAGCTAAATATTTGGATGAGGATGATCTAGCTAGGATTTTTACTGTGAGGAATCCCCCTTCTGGATTTGCTATGTGGAACTTCATGATAAAAAGTAGAGTGATTATCCTTCCTTACATATCCTAGGTTATAAATTTGGATGATATAGCATCATTGTGGGCTGATTTCGAGAATGACATGCCCCCATTTCTTCTATGTGTAATATTCCTAGAGCTCAGTGAGTTCTTGAACAAAGCTAGGGTGTTAAAGTTTTAGATTATGTTTTAGTGGAAATTCATGATAGTTACCCATCAACTGTATGGAAAGATTTGGAGTATGTACCCATCCCAGAGAAGGAAAAGTCCCAGCTGAAAAGGGTTCTCCAAGGTAGAAGAATTAATATTAACCATGAGGTGGATAGGCTAATATGGGCTAAGAGTAACAGTCATAGATACTCAGTTAAAGATGGATACAAATCACTAGTTTATAAGGGTTATAGGGGTAGCAAGGAGTATAGGTTATGTTAGCATGATTCAGTCTTACCCAAAGCTAGGGCTTTCTTATTTCTTTCTCTACAAGGTAGAATCCTCACTAGTGATTGGCTGGAGAGGCTAAATGTAGCACAAAGATTCCTTTGTTTAATGTGTGGGAAAGTTAGGGAGGATGCTAATCATCTGCTAGAACTAGTTGTGATTTTTCCTAGTCATGTTGGATATAAATTTTGCATAAGCTTGGTTGGTATGGTCTACTTCCTGTAATGCCTCGCTAGGGAACCCAAAATAAATTAACTTGAAGTTTCACTAAGTTTTCCAAACATTTTTTTTTAAATGATAACAACAAGAGATAATATAGCAAAAGCAATAACTTGCATACACACAACCATCATAAACAAATTACATCTCCTAAGGGTCCTATGACGTTGAATCACATAAATAAATAAGTTTTATTAATATTAAATCTGATACACAACAAAACCACATCAAAAAATTATTACAAGTACAATTCCAATTCAATAATATACCATTACATAAGATGCCACTTGACATAACTAGAATGCATAATCATCCACTGTAAAAGCCATAGGATATGAAAAGCTCAAAGAATATACATCAAGGATAAAATACATCCTCTCATAAGATCTATAATAATCAAATACAGTACAACAAAATATAACCATCCAACAGAATACAAGATCAAAAAAGAAAAGAATAACTGCACAAGTACATCCAACAACGACATCCAACTATCGGATCTCAATGGTATAAGAAAATGCACTACCACCCAACCTCGTGGAACCTAAATGGCCCACTCCCACCGTGTTGAGGAGATAACCTCAAGTCCCATACATGATATCAATCCACAAGTCATAACCAACATCTAGGTCAAGGAAACACCTGATAGAAATCTACCTCAAAGGTACCAAGACATAAGTATCATCTAATCCTAGAGGCAACAAAGACACATAGGAAATTTACTATGTAAGTAGACAAGTGTCATCGCATGAGCCAACTCTAAAGTTACCCTGGCATCCTCTCTAGACTTTGGCCCCCTAGTGTCTCTATGTGACACCAGTATCCTTTCGTACAAACCAAGCATACTAACAAAGCAAAGTCACAACCAAGCATGCTCTCTACTCCCATCCTAGCTTGTACTAGCACTCTAGACATGGGCGAGGAAAAATGTTGACTCTTTTAATTCATTTCATTCCCATTTAATAAAATGTTATCACTTATTTAAACAACTTACAATGGATTGTTCAGCCAGCCACTTAGGGCTCCAGTCTCCATTGCAAGCCACTTCTCAACATACACATAGATTACCTACCCTAAGCTCATAAAAAGTACCAATCATAAAATCACAATTTTCACCTTAGTCCTTTACAAGCAACTAGAAAACACCTATAGATAAAACACAATATTCACCTTAGTCCTTTACAGGAAATTGGAAAGCACCTAAAGATAAATCACAATCATCACCTTGGTCTTATACAAGCAACTGGAAAGCACAAAAAGATAACCAATCAAAAGCTCAAAAGTTACAACAAGAAAGTCACAATAATCACCTCAATTCTATACAAGCAACTAGAAAGGACCAAAAGATAACTAATCGAAGACTCAAAGGTTACACCAGAAAAATCATACCATTCACCTCAGTTCTATACAAGCAACTGGAAAGCACTACAAACATCTAGATCAAACTCATCATAGAAAACATGTGACTACATTGCAATGGTCAGGTATAAAAGATCATACACATAACATCATCTTTAGAACAAAAACCCCCAAGCCTCTGGTAAACATCCTAACTGGTCAATGCGCTAAGTCAACCCCAAACCCAACACAAAAGAAAACATACAACATAGTAGTGTAGTTTCATAGATTTTGTTTGGTTTTAAAAACATACGATTTTGTTTAAACAACATGGATCAATTTTTTTTTTTTTTTTTTGAATCTCAGATTTAACAAAAGTTTACAAATTCCCTTTAATAAATAAATTATTATTTAATTAAATCAATATTAGATTTAAAAGAATAAAATTATAATTATACCCTATTGGTTTAATTCAAAACTGAATTCCCAACTTGAAATTCATTAGTTAAAGTATATATATTTAAAATTAAATAATAACTTAAATTAGTATTATAATGATTATTAAATCATTAATAAAATAGCATTAACATTATCTATTAATAATAATAATCATCATCATTTTAATAATAAAGGTTATTAATAATAAAATATTTAATATTATTTACATATTCATAATATTTAATATTAAATATATTACAAACTTTTAATTTAATAAAATGATATTTTAAAAAACATTAAAAAAACATTTTAAAAAAGAATCCTCATGTTTTAGGTTTGTCGGCTTCGCTAGCTACTGTTGCTAGCCTTGGTTGCCTTCGCAACCAGCTACGTAGTAGCATGGGACAGGGGATCATGCCCCCGATCTCCTTTTTTTAAAATTTTATTTTTTATCAAAAAATATTTAAAAAACAACAGAATTGCCTCCCATTAAAAATTGCTCAACCCAATTTTTTAGTTGAAAATTTTGAAAACAATAATTTTGATCTCTTTTCCAAACCTACCCGAATTGTAATTAGTCAAGAGCGCAAATCTTTAAAATTTACAAGATGGGTTTCAAAATTTCAATTCATTTATAGATGTTTTTCAAATGAAGAATGATAAATTCACAAACAAGGGTTTCAACCCAATTGAATTCTAAAAACAATTTCATTCAAACACAAAGAAGACAAAGATTTCAAAGAAAGAAACTACTACGCAAAACCCACAAGATCCTTCCTAGATCTGATGCTAAAACAACCAAATGCATAGAACTCACAAGCAATTTTCCTTTCTTTCAAAATCCTCTTCTCGAAAATGGGTTCCTCCAAACCTGTGTATGGAGAAATGAACTCTAATTCCTTAATAAAAAACTTTCTCTAATTAGGGCTTTGGTTTCACAATCACGTGAAACCTTTTTGTTAATTATTATATTATATTTTAATTTTTATGTGCAACATTTTTACAATTTAATTAAAATAACTTTATTAAATCAATTTTGTTCTCTATTTTATTAATTCACGAGATGTTTTTAATAAAATATTTATTAATTTAACTAATAATAATATTTAGAGTTTATTATAAAAAAATGAAACTCCTAAATATATTATTATTAAATTAAACAAATATGATTATGCCAAAATTAGAACTTTAACTATATTCTTTAATTTAATTATTTTATTTAATTAATTTCTCAATTAAATAAATGTCATTAAATATCTATTTTTCTTTATAATTTTTTCATTAAATTAAATCATTAAATTATCTTTTAATTTGATTTAATTGTAACTGAAAATCACCACAAACCCACAAGACTAAATATGAAAACTCATTATAAAGAAGGGTCAAACTCTTGAATTCACATCACTTGATGAATTTGGAAGGGTAAAACTCAAATAGTTGTCCTACTTTTTAAGACAATTGGCTTAAGGTTAGGATTTGGGCTCAAGAATTATCTCCCCTCTTTTACCATTGAGATATTGTGATTGGGCATGCTCATCCAGGCAATTATCAGGGAAGTCAATGCCCGATAACTACAATCTACATAAAATTCGAGCATGTAGATACACATATAATTTAAACTAAACAAGCAATGGTGGGAGTGATGCATCATGTAGATCCTGACTAGTAGGTGACTACGACTCCCTCCCTCAACCACATCATAAAATTCAAACATAAAGTAAAACATACAAGTACACATTACACATTCAAGTATGGGGTAAGTATTCCTAAAATTGCATATAAATCATTCATCTAACTAATCATCATGAGATAACTACAATCACTACATGAACATACATATATCATCATCAAAATAATCATGAACACATGAAATAACTAAGTCATTCATCACATACATGAGTTGAGTCTAAAATTGTGTTGCATAAAAATGTAACTAAGGAAATAACACTAAACAACTAATGCATCTTCCTACATGATTATGCAAACTTCAAAATATGTAAGATAAACATGTAAAAAGCATAACATGAAATCAAAATAGCACTATGCGAACCTCACAAATCACCAAGTGGTTGATGATTTCCTTGCTCATGAGATATGGTTGCTCACAATTCCTGCAGCATAACAATGGGATAGATAGTGCTTGTGGAAATGAGGAGAGGGCTCTCCTTTTATAGAAAAAGAGATGCAATGGATGGCTAAGATTGAATGCAAGATGAATGGCTAGGATCTCTCAGTATCGATGAGGTGTCCATGAGGTGGAGGCCAAGTAGACTCCACATGGATTAAGGTTTTGACCATTCAAAGGGGGCAATATGCTCACACGTGTGAGCAACCTTTGATGGTGACATGATCAATGAGGTGTGAGAAGCATGGCTTCTCACACATGTGTGAGACAAATTTATTCTCATGCAAGAGGACAAGTGTACAAGAGGTGTGAGAAGGCATGGCTTCTCACACATGTGTGAGACAACTTGATTCTCATGCAAGAGGACAAGTGTGCAAGAGACATGCAAGACATGAGGGATATGGGAAATGTGAACATCTCTCACACATGTGTGAGGATTCCTCACACATGTGTGAGCACACACTTAGGATTGAAAGGAGATTAGCAAGGATGATTATGCAAAACAAACATGATTAAGGAAGTGGGTAGGTTTAGCAAGATGTGTTAGTTAGGAGTAGTGAGGTTAGGTGAGGGTTAAAGGTAGGAGCCATGTGCTCAAATTGGATTAAATGTAATATTTAATTCCAATGGAGATTAGGAGGGAATTAATTAAGTAAACGAAGTACTTAATTAAAAGGTATGGGTTAGGATGCAAGTGGGAAAGCTAGGATTTTAAATAAACCTTAGTTTATTTAAATCAAGGAAAGGAAAACATAATTAAATTAATGTAAAATTTATTTAATTAAGGTAGGGGAATTAAATAAATAATGAATATTTATTCAATTGGCCAGGTTAAGGGTATTTGGACAATTTTAGGTGTTTACAGAAATAACATCAAATCAAATATGGTAACCAAATACTGCTAATCATAAAACAAGCCTAAAATAATCTAGCAATCCAACATGAAAAGTAAATTAGAGGTAGGCATTACACTTCTTCCTTCTCTTCAACAACTCCTTTTGGGGTGGCCCCTTCTTTATAAAGGTACTTTCTTCTTAGAGATTTGGAGAATTTCTCCTTCAGCTATGGTGTGGGAAATTTGGTGGAAACAGAACAAAAGGATCTTCAACAAGGTTGTTATGGAAGTAGAGAAAGTATGTGATCTAATAGAATCTTTCATTGGATAGTCTATAAATGCCTTTTTTATGAGGTCTAAGTCCCTCTCATCTACTTTTGGGTTAGCTGATAACACTATTTTGAATAATTGGAGAAATGTGAAAATTCCTTTTAAGGGTGTCCTAGTAGGTAAACCTAAAAAGTGAGATGTTAGAGGGAAAATCAAATAGGAAAGGCCCTTGGAACCTTTTGTCAAATTAAATTTTGATGAGGCTTCAAAAGGCAACCTAGGACATTTAGGGATTGGTGCAATTTTAAGAGACCATAAGGGTGCTCTCTTAAAAGTTGTGTATGCCAGGGTTCCTGATGGATCAAATAATGTGGTGGAAGCCTCTGTGGTTTTGGAGGGAATCAAGTTGGCCATTTCATTCGGTTTCTAAAAAATTTATATTGAGGGAGATTCTTAGATCATCACATCTTCTCTTATTTCAAAGAAGGTGGTTAACTAAAAGTTGCAATATATTTTAGAGGAAGTTTGGAGACTACTTCCTAGTTTTTTAGAGTTCAAAATATCCCATTGTTACTGGGAGACAAACAATACAACAAATTGGCTAGCTAATTTAGGAGTTTTGCAAAATGAAGGGTCTTGTGTGATGGAGGGTGTTTAGCTCAGAAATTGTTTTCTAGATCACAACCTTCCTTGAACCTTGCAGGAGGAAATTTTTTAACTATAGCTTGTGGACCTTGTCCTTGCTTTCCTTTGGTTTTTAGTTTTACTCATGGAACTCTCTTTTGAATGGCTTCCTCAAGTCTAATAGAGATCCTTAAGCTCCTCTATTCTTTCATAGAGCGCTCTTTCACATTGTTGCCTTTATGACGGGTTCTTGGTATTCAAATGTCTTGCATAAGATTTTGGACCTTGCTTCTCTCAGCTTCAAAGTATACATTGCTTTGTCTTTTGTAATTTCTCTTTTTCTCTAATAAATTTATGGGTCTTTGACCTTTTATCCCAAAAAAAAACTTGGTTTATATAAATCTATTAAAGATATGTAAACAATTTATTTTCTGCATCATTTCATTTTTATCTAAATAATTACTAAATTAAAAAAGAAAGAAATGAAGTTTAAAAATAGAAATAAATATGTGTAACATATATTTTAATTTTTCTTCTTCCTTGTAAGTCATTTTAAATTTTAAAATTATTCAAAATTATATTTCTAATTTTTCAAAATGAATCAACATAAATTGAAAACTTAAAAACTAAAATCTAGAATTAAATGTAAACTTTGTATATTTTTTCTAAAAATGTAAGTATTTTTATTCTATTTTATGTTTTTGTATGATTTCAAATTACAATTGATATGAAAATAATCTATCTATATTTTTACTATAAACAACATAGTAGATGCTAGAAATTAATCTACACATATAACAATTTTTTTCTAAATTTTAAATCATTTTCATGTAAAAACAATTAAATGATAAAATTAAACAATAAATGCTAAACTAAAATTTTCATACAAAGAAAATCTTTCTACATAAGATATGTAAACTACATTTTTTTTTTGCATGCATTTTATTTTTATCTTAATAGTTACTAAAAAATAAATATGTGCAAAACATATATTTTAATTTTTCTTCTTGATTATAAATCATTTCAAATTTTAAAATCATATAGAATTCTATTTTCAATTTTCTAAAATTAATCAACTTATTTAAATTCAAAAAACTACAAATCTAGACTTAATGTAAACTTTCTATATTTTTCTAAAAATGTAAGTATTTCTATTCTATTTTATATTTTTGCATGCATATCATTCCAAATTGTAATTGATATGAAAATAATATTTCTATATTTTTCTTACAAACAACATTTCTATGAAATAATAAAATCTAGATACAAATGCAATATGTTTATTTTGTGTTTAAAATTTTTGTATTCTATTATATTTTTGCATTTCAAATCTTATTACATTATACTCCTATGGGACTTGGTGCCTGAATTTTTAATGGAAGAATGCAATCTTAAGTGTTAAGTTTTTGATAGGTATTGAGTACTGAGTGTGATGTTATTTTGTATAGGAGTGGTGTCAACAATAAATTCATAATGGGATCTGGCTACTCAAAGCTCGTTAATCCCTGCCATTTGATAATTTGCAAGATGGCAGCTCATATGTCATTCTTAGACAATCTCCACTTTTCTGTCAAATTTCTATGTTCGATCACTAGTTGTTGTTTTTGTTGTTGGAAATTCTTCTAAGATTTCTCCAGATCTTCATCTTGTAGTGCTTCAACTTTCCTTCGCCAGCTTTGTGACAGTGATGTCAGGCAAGGGGGTTGTGGGAAATTCTCCTGCTCATTAGTTTTTTGTCTACATAGTTTTTGGGGATTTTGTTATGTATTGTCCATTTTGGTGGTTGGTTTCATATACATCTAACTCTGTCATGGTGAGGAATGAATGTTTTCTTCCTACTTCTTTCCCTTAGGAGCATCCTGAAGCAGTTTATTGTTATTAATACTTAAATATTAATTAAATATAATGGCTCTGCCCATTTTTGCCAAAAAAAAAGTAGTTTAGTCATGAATCTAAAATCAAAATTTACATATAAATTGATTATTATTATTTTTAACATTTATAAAAAGCATGAATCATTATCAACATATGTGATAATAAAAGTAATACAATTTTAAGATCTTTCATAAACAACATAGATCTACGAGCACATGATGTTTGTAGAGAGATGAATACATTTGTAAATCAAATCTAGCCTATCAAAAATGATTTGAGCATGAAATTAAAACAAACCTAGAGTTGCATGAAATTGAGGAAAATTTATAACTAATATGATTTAGTTATGTTTACACATCTTTGTTGTCATGTATGTATTACCATTTCAATTTGTTTTCTCAACTTCTTTATAATCTATATGCATTCATGTTGTAACTACTCACTATGTATTTATTATTATGTTAAACTTGTCAAGCAATTCAAACCAATATATAAACTTGTGGGGTTATAGTCTGTGCATATATATGAGAAACCATAATGGAACAAAAAGAGAAAATAATAGAAATTGGTGATAAGAAAAAAAATCCAATAGAACCTTTCCAATGTTAGAAATGAGAGAAAAATATAGGTTGATTAGTAAATTGTATGAGTTAAATAGAGGAAAAATAAGAAACTTATGGAAAAAAATATATAGAAACTTTTCCACAAGATTGACAATGCTAAAGGAAACTTCAATTTTTAAAAATGAGTTTTTTTACATCAATAGAAAATCATAAAACTGAGAAGTCTTACAACATTTCCGTCGAGTCTTGCAACATTTTGGTTGAAAAAAACTAATTTGGGAGCAAAGCTTCCACAATAAGCTTATCTGCTTAATTAATAGTGTTGTCACATCACTGACACTCTATATGATCTCATTGTTCATTTTTTTTCTTATTTTTTGTATTTAAAAATTGAAATACTTCAACCAATAAGAAAATTGAAATTATATCTTAGAAAATGATTTTTAAAATATTACTATCAAAACTTTAGAATTGTAAATATATTTGTTATATCAAACAAAAATGCCTTCAACCAATAAGAAAACATAAATTATATCTTAGAAAATTATTTTTGAAAAATTACTATCAAAACTTTAGAATTTGAAATTGTATTTGTCACATCAAATTGCTATTGATATTGACTTGGAGACGAGGGCTTGTCTTTTTAGGCAAACATCATATCGATATCATATCAATTTAAATGATGAACTAATATAAATATTAATAGTGTTGTCACATCACTGTCACTCTATATGATCTCATTGTTCTTTTTTCTTCTTATTTTTTTGTATTTAAAAATTGAAATACTTTAACCAATAAGAAAACATAAATTATATCTTAGAAAATGATTTAAAAATTATTACTATCAAAACTTTAGAATTTAAAATTGTATTTTCCATATCAAACAAAAATGCCTTCAACCAATAAGAAAACATAAATTATATCTTAGAAAACTATTTTAAAAATATTACTATCAAAAATTTTAAATTTAAAATGTTATTTGTCATATGAATTAATTGCAGGTGGTCTAATGAAAACATTAGTTATGAGAGACTAATGATCATTAACCAGCCACTGTATTTTAAGATTTTTATAGGCAATGGAATCTATGGGATAGGCAACATGTCCAAGCTACCTTAGTAAATGTTCACTATTGAATAAAAAAAGGAGAAATTATTAAAAAAAGCTTGACTTAAAAAATAATGATGTATGTATAGCTTTGATATCTAAAATATTTATGTTTTAAAAGTAAGGTTTTTCCTGAAGCAAAATATTGTTTGGTCTATATTTATTCTTGATGAGGTTAAAACAGATAGATGGGTCATTATAATAAACAGTTGTTATGTAATAGTAGGTGGGTGCCATTGTGTTAAATGCATGGTTCTTATATTTTATATATTTGTGTTTTAAAAGTATTTATTTTCAATAAGGTTTTCATTTGTGAAGAAAAACTAGTATCATATTTATTAGTTCCTGTCGTAGGTAGGTAACTAATGCATTCAATGGATGCCAACTTTTTCTGATTGATTGAGCCAATCAAGTAATAGAATTTTTTGCCAGTATTGGTTTTATATAATGTTTATATTTGTCATTGAAATATTTATTGATCATCTTTTCTTTATTTTTTCCTTCAAGTTTTTTGTTCTTTGAATGAACAGTCAGTGTTTTGGAATTTTTTTCCTTCAACTTTTCATTTGCCAATGCTTTTTAATTCTGTGCTTTTTGGAACCAGTGAATAAGGATGAAGACAAAAAACTTGTGCCTGGGAAAAGACACATTTCTACCATTTTGTGAGTTGTGGGCTGTCAACATTATTTGATACGAACAAGTGCATTTACTAAGTATGGTCTTAGTTGAAAATAGGCTATAAAGTATTGTTTATAAAGTAAATACTTAATGTGCATTTACTGAGTATGGTCTTAGTTGAAAATAGGCTACAAAGTACTGTTTATAAAGTAAATACTTAATGTCAGTGATTGTTTCTATTCTATCCATTTTATGGTTGCGTGAGAATTTAGGTATTGTGACATTAACTTTCCACACAATCATATTGTTGCAACGTACATCTCCACTCACACGCATATCCATTTGTTTGACTGCACAGTATTCAAATTAAATTATACAATCTTATATTTATTGCAAGTTCCCTTGAAAAATGGTTGAATTGGATACAATCATTCTTAATGTGGGTGTTCATAAGTTAGAAACGGAGATATGATCATAGATGTATGGTTATTCAACTAAGAGAAATTTGTAGAGTTCTTGGTTCTTATCAGGTATTGTAATTACCGATTTACTTAAAATTTGTGATAGTTTTTTTCCTATGTTTGTCAACAAATTTGTTTTCATTGAGGTGTCGGATGCTTGCTATTTTCATTTTAATGTCAAATTTAATGTCTTCTATAGTAATTTCTAAGTACCTAAATATCCTCCAAATTTTTGTCCTGGTGATGAGGAGGATTGTCTTCGGAGAAGGTTGCAGATGGGGTGTTGAGCATCTGCACTGTACTTCATGTGTAGAGTAATGGGTATCAGTGTCTTTGTTCATCCTTGTACATGATTTAACTGAAACCTATGAGCGCTTCTATGAGAGCACTCTTCCCTTTTGTCTGGTGTCGAAGGTGGAGAAGTGGGTGCACCTCCAACCCTTTGTGTCACTTTGGCTTTATTCAATGTGAGCCCCAAAAAAATTTCCTGTTGTGTGAGGTGTAAACCCTGATTTGGTTTCTAAAATGTCTTGATTGAATGAAAAAGTAAATTTATTTTCAATTCATTTACATTTTTCTTTATCATTATAATCGACAGCTACCTGGCTAATAGTATGGGAAATTGTTTCAGAGATTTCTCACCACCTGTCAAAGTTAAATTTTTGCCTTTATCTCCATCTCTTTTTTGATATTCTTTATCATTGTCTAATATTTATAGATGGATATAAATATCGATGTGTTGATGTGATCTCATAAGAAAGTTTTACCATCTGGGTTTGAATGTGTTCCACATTGCATCACTAGTTCTAGATGTCTTGCCAAGATATTGACTGAGAAATTGTAATATATATGGATGAAACAATTTTACTTATATTTGTGCTCGAATCTTCAATGTTCAAATTCAAGACCTAATATATGAAAATAAGGCTTTGATTAAGTAATCTTTGCTATGAAGAATGTGAATGAGTTTTCATGTTGTCTGCTTGACTTTATTGTTTTAAACACTCCAACCCATCTCTTTCCTTACTATATTCTGACTATTAATCAATATTGATTGTCGTTAAATTCCCTACTGACCGCCTATAAATCATGATCTTGTTTTCTATGTTTTTTCATCAGTTTCTGGATGCAAGTGCTAGTAATATTATTTTATATTATATTTATTAATAACTATGTTTTATAATTGACGATTGTGTAACTCTACACTAGAGAATCACATATGCCTTGCCTTTTATGCATGCTATAGAAATAACTAATATAATTCATGATAATCAAGCATTTAGTTTAGGTAGTACATTTTCCCATATAATTAGTGATTATTTAGTAAATGCCTAGATATGACAAACTTCATAATTTTAATTTGAACAAAATTGTCAATCGCGGGTCTTTGAGTAGTGGACAAAACGACGTTGTCTTACTCAATAACTCCCATCTGAGCGTTTCTCAGGATTTTTTTAGTAGATCATATAATGTCTATAATGAAAATTATGATTAACCTTGTTATATGATACTATAGTTAACTCCCTTTCTTTTGAAATGTACAATGCAAGTGAATTTTTGGTTTATAATCAACATAGTATGTTGCTACCCATGATGTCTACTCTAAGAATACTAAATATTGCTCAGATTTACGCTCTCAATGTGCAGATTTTCACCAAAAACTTCCATAATTGACAGATAACTCTTTTCACATTCTAACAACAACAACATGAAATGATTTTCTCTTAGGCATAGCTCTATTCACTTAGGGAAATCTATACACAACTTGTGAGAAATGCATGATTTGATATTTTCAATCATATGCTTCAAATTTGATATTTATAATAACATATTTTAATACCAAGATGTATATTGAATATTAAACTAAATCATTTTTTATATTTTTATATTTAATTATTATTAAGTTAACTTAGTTAATATTTAATCATCATTTGATATTTGTGGTCACTTAAATATTAGAAAAATATATACATAGTGCTCTTTAGGGTTTTGTAGAAAAAAGCCAACCCAGACATTCATGAGGTTGTCCCGAAAGAACTGTTAATTTGCAACTTCACACCATTTTTGGGGGAATTTCGAATCCTCCTTGTGGCTTTGATCATCATCTTTCTTGTTTGTTTCTTCATTACAATACTCCCAAGATTTAAGTTCAATTAGAAAACTATCAAAATTTTATTATTATATTATTGAAGATCCATTTGATGATCTAATTGGCTTTCATTTAACAACCTTGTAGCAGGAAACATGTATATATAGTTTGTAGTTTGTATTTTATGTATGATTTTATTATTGTTCTTTATCATATTTTTATTCCTTATTTGCCTTTAGTTTTGTGTATAACGATAGAACTATTTTTCTCCTCAACAAAAACAAATTTGATAAAATTTGTAGGCTAGAAATTACTTTTTCTTTCATTTGTTTGTTTTAAGTAATACACGGTGCACTGGTCTAAATGGAGTGTGAAATTTAGTGTCAGATCTAATCATTATTTGTCTAAAGCTATAAAAGTGACAGGTTTTGTTTTAACAATTTTTTAAAAATGTAATCCCTTTTCAGGAAAGATTTATTTTTCAGTTACAAAACAAAAATTTAATGTCTTTGAGATACCATTTTATTATGTAATTCTTAATTGAATTCATGTATATCTAAAATGACATGAGAGTATTTTTACAATTATTTAAAAATTAAATTAGTAAAAAAATAGAAAAAAATTATTGACCAACTAAGAAGGTGGATAGAGAAGTAAGTATAAATATATATGAAACAATCAAATTCAGAATATGATATCAATGTCCTTTTAAAATTGTAGGTTCTTTTATTATTTATTTAATTTAACATTTGTTTTAACAATTTTTTAAAAATGTAATCCCTTTTCAGGAAAGATAATATTTATTTATTTCTTATTGTAGTAAATAAAATAACTTCAAAACAATTAAATAACTTTGAACTTTAAAAAATTCAAAACTGATATGTCTCAAAATTATTTAGATAGACGTATTTAAAATATTTGTAATAATTAGATCAATTTTAGGTATATGTTGTTAGAGCATGCATTCTTGTTGTATTAGACACATTTTAATGCATATTATTATATTGATTGATCACATGCATGTCTAGCTTAATTTCACTAAGTTGAGCTTAGTTGAACCTATTTTAGTTTAATTTAGTCTAGTTGGGATTTGGTTTTCCTTTTCACTTGAAGTTTACATATCATATACTACTTAATATGTTCTCCATTTTAGAGACATCCTTTTCTATAAATTATTTCATTGTAATAATCTAACAGTCATTCATCTTGCAATCGTGCAATATTTTCTTCTCAAATTTACCAATTTTTTTCTTTCTCCCTCCTTGTGCAAGGTTTTCTTATTTTACTATTTAATCTTAGATGTGCTTATATTGAAAATTTTAACATGGAAGTAGTAAAGAATGGATTGTGTTTATTTTTACCATTAATGTCCTCAATTTGCATACATGTAACAAAGGGACTCTATAGAAATTTGACATTTTTTGCTGAATAGGTTTGCGATGATGACGGTTCTTATTGATTTGTTGATTATAATTATTATGGAAGAGATACTTAGCCCATTTTTAAAACTCTTCATTAGACATGAGTTATTTTGAAAATTGTGCTCTTTGTATGGCTATATGTATTGGTTTTATACTAGTATTATAGAGAACATGTAATTGTTAGATAGTGGACTTTGATCATAGATTTCAGATAGACTCTAATCAATTTTTTAGAAATTAGTCCAAAAAGTACCACAAGCATTACCAAAATGTTAAATTCAAGAACCTGTCGATGTTATTATTGCACGAGAGTTCTAATGAAACATGATAATAGCCATACTTTTATATATAAATTTCATAAGAGGAGAACGTTATGTTTTCATGCTACATATCCTAGGTCTAATTACGTTTAAATATCCTAGGTCTGATTAGGCTTAAATAAGATATTATATAGTTTTTTGAAATATATTCAGATATATTATCTATTATGGTGGATAACAGTATAAAATAGGTTTTGTTTAATGTGCAAAGATCTTCTATTATTTTTAAATTAGGATTTGTGCTTTAAGAAGAAAGAAAATTTTGCATTTCTTTGTATATGTGCTAATGTTTGACATTTGATTGGGGAACAATGAAATCAATGTCCATTTTGAAATATTTTACTATCTAAAGGAGCTTGGATAGTACAATTCACTATCTAATTTTCAAATAAATTGTGGCAGATTTAGGCTACCAACAATGTGGGATCGCATTTATATTCCAAGTCCAAGTGGTCATTGGGATTGTCCCTTGAGTGGTGCAATTGAGTTAGCACATTTGGAAAATGTATTTGCTATAGAATGCCCAAATGTTGAGAAATCCTTGCGCATTGTTGTTGGTGAAGATTTTTTGCAAAATAAATATGGTACAATACATTATTCAAACATTGTTTCAAAATTCCTTACCAATTGCATGGATCTTTTTGAAAATGAGAAAATTGTAAATCAGCTAGCAAATGGATATGTGAAGAACTACTTTAGACCTCCTGAAGACTACAATGCATATATTAATGCATATGTAATAGAGATGAGTAATGCACCCATAGGTGGCTTGTTCTCCCTTGAAACTTTAAGCTCTTGTTCTTTTACAACTTGTGTGTATAATTCCCTAAAAATTATGATACTTAGTTTCTAGATTTGATTGTGTAAAGATTTTTGTCATCAACGTTTTGAATCACACTACGTGATCCATCATCAGGATGAGAGAGCAAGAGATGCAAAAATAATGTAAGTTGCAGATTTAGCAAAGACTCACCAAATAAAGGAGACCAAGAGAAAGCGATTGCACATGACCCAAAGTTAGAAAAAATAATAATAAAAAGAATGGTGTGAAAGACTAAACAAGAAGGCATCTCACAATTGCAAGCAAAAAAAGATTAATAGAAGGGAGAGAGAAAAGAAATAGCTGATCTAAATCCAAGTCAATCTGTTGTGGATCATGCATTACATGCTCATCGTTCCCTATTTTCTAAACAAGATGCATTGAGGATTACAAATGTTTGTAAGGCAATGATATTCCTACAAATGCATATGTCTCCTCCTTAAATGTTATGGGAGATTTTCTTGTCATTGGTCAACATTTGATAGTAAATCTGATGATTGAATGACTTGTGTAGTGAAAACATTTATGTAAATAGATGTAATGATATTAAAACTATGTATTGTAATCTTCTTGTAACAATGTGACATTTTAAGTTAGTATTGTTTATGTCAATGTCTCTTCATAGATAATTATAGTAAATCATAGAAGACAATGACACATCTGAATTAAAATGTAAACTTATTTTATTGAAGCAATAAAAATTTAACAATGAAAAATGCAAACCATTTTCAAAAAAATTGTATAAGAAAGGAAGACATTAATCAATGGATCTATTCTTTTATAGATGATGTCTTATTAAAAAGTAATAAACCTTTTTTTGGTAATAATGTCCTATTCAATGATGGCTATGTATTGTCATATCTTGTACTGAATTTTTTAAACATCTGGTTATTTCCATATTGCAAAAGGATTAAAAAAACCATTTATTGAATATGTGGAAATCTTACTTGTCTCATAATGTTGAATGTTTTGAATTTCAGGAGCTATTGGAGCATGTTACAAGTACTTCAAATTTTCAATAGATCTAACATCATCAATTGCAACAATCCAGTATGTTTCCATACCAACTTTTCCAAATACAAGTTCAATTTTCACCTATAACTACATTGATATAGTAACGATTAGTACATCTTAAATCATTAATTAGTTTCACTTGTACTGGTTTTATTTTTCGTAAACATTTATGTTTATAAGAATTAAAAAATAGATTAATCTTTATGTTTTATTGTGTTGTGATATAATTCAAATTCATTTATAGTTTCTACAGTTTGAGTTGTTTGCAATGCATTGATATTCTTCCAATTGCTTATGTGTGCATTGCTAGTTTGACCATATGCGCCCATGACATTCTTGAGCAAAATGCATTTAGTTCTAAACATATGTAAAGAGTAACAATGGACAACCTCCTCCTGTATTATTTGAGTTTTTAATGTACATTTGATTTTAAAATGTGCCATTTTTGTATAGAAAAATATAAACTAGTTGAATTCTTATTAGTTTCCCATCAACAATATTTTTGCAAAAGAAAAGTTAAGATAAATCATAGAATTCATTAAAGCTTCCCAAAAACTAAGAGATGTTGCTTGTTGTGAACAGGTTTTGCCTCTCCACATTGTCTTAATATGATTACTCTTAATGCATTTGGTATAATAAACCGCCCAACAGATCATCTTTTTGAAAGTCCTCAATCTAGTGTCCTTGAAAAAATCCAACAACTTGCAAGTGAATGCCAGAGAAAAAAATTGGAAAGATATTTTTTTAAGAACAATGTAGCAATGTTTCCATACAATGGATGGGGAAACATTCAGCCAATACCTAAGACCAATCAAATTCATGTTCTATCTCCATTCATGACAAATGGAGAATTGATTTACCTAAAATATCTAGTACGAATATATTGGGAAGCTCATATCATATTTCATTGTAAAGATATTATAATCCATTTCCCTCAAGGAAATCACACCATAGAAGACTTGACCAATATTTTCAATCTAGCACGCAAAACATTATTTTGTCAGCTATCACCATTTAGGGTAGATGTTGAAGGTGACACACTTGTATGCATAATAAATCTTCTCATATCATACCCAAACCTTTCTCTTGAATGGATTATAAGACATGACAATATAAAGCTTGTAGGACAATGGTATGATGATGAAATAGGAGTGCTAGCAACTAAGACCATAAAACATCATTACTCATATCATTATTTATTTTGAATTTCTGAATAGTGACATGTCTCCTGGAATTCATCTTGTAGAAGATATTGGAAGATGGTGCACCCTAACTAGATGAATTAACTGTTACCACATGACAATTTCTAGAAGTAAATACATATGATATATAAGATTACGCTCCATTTTTTGTGCGTTCGAAAATACTAGTGCAATATTTATATGCTCATTTGCATATTATTAATGTGTGTATATCTAAGTTTAGCTAACTATGTTTTTTGCTAGTATGAACTAGTAATAATTTCAACAATTACATTTGATATGCATATAGTCAATAATACTACAAAAATAGTCTATTCTACCATCTCTACAAGGAGAACTAGTGATCAAATAATCAATTTCATATAATATTTTGATTCCATGACAAAAAAAGTATTGTTAATTTTTTTTTCTCCTTTAGATTTATGTTGCTATTCTATAAGATATCCAATCCCATAAGTTTATCTTGGAAAGTGGTGAATGATAAGAACAAAAACTTGAATATTTTACAAAAAAAAAAAAAAAAGTCAGAACCGCACAAAATAGAGAAACATGCTTGTAAACATCATGTCTCATATGATGTTAATCAAATTATATGAGAGCATACTATGAGTATGATATCATTGGTTTTGAAGGCAGTGGTCCTTTCTCAATATATAAATTCCTTGTATAGAAATATCACACTTTAAGAATAATGTGTATTTTGCAATGCCCAGTTGTTGAAGAATATGGAATTTATGAATGCATTGAAAAGGTGAATTGTTATAGATTGACTTGTGATTGATCTAATAGAAATTTTGTAATTTAAGATACTTGCAATAGTATATTATTCAAAACTAAAGCAAAAGCATGCAAAATTCTCTTCTACATACAGTCATAATCTTGTGCATGCCTACTTTTGCATGATACTATACATGAATTCTCATTTATTTCTCTGAACTGATGTAAATTAATAATTTTATTTATACAAATTTTCCAAATTCCTTCCTTATTAAACAACATGGAAAATTTGAAGAGCAAGATGTAGGACTGAATATATAAAATAATTTTTTTCTTCCATTTCACATTGAGGCATAATCAATTTTTAAGTGGCTAGTTGAAGTGAATATATTCATGCGGCAGGGTTAAGACATTTGAGGAAGACATCTATTCTCTATAAATTTTAGTCTTACATCAAGAGTGAATCAAGTTGATCGCAAGTATCTCTGATAAATTGTCAGAAGACAATGTAACTTCTTGAAATAGTATTGGAAGTTGAATTTTGTGCTCTCTCAGTTCTATTGTTCACTGTGAACAAGACACCTACTTTCATCTCATTGTTGGCTTTGAACGTAATATTCTTCTATGTAATTGAGAAATATTTGTAATGTCTATAGCAAAACATTTAGATATAGTAAATGTTGATGATCTTATGTTGATTATGTAGCCAAATGTAAACAATAAGTGCAAGTAGTAGTTAAAGCACTTTTAAATTAGTTATTATAATGGTATATACATTTTCATAATTCATTTATAAGTTCTCTTATTCTATTACACATAATTTTATAGACAATTATGTTTTTTGTTTGATTTTGATTTAAAAACCTTTCCAATAAATAACTAACCTTGTAGTTGTTATAACATATGATGATAACAATGTTTGAAAAATGTGACTTCTAATTATTTCTTCTATTCAAATAATCTTGTTTATGTAAAATGTTTATTCTTTTCACAAAAGCAATTACAACCATGACTATTTTAACACCAATACGAATTGCTTATTTAGAACATGAAGAGATGCCAACTTTTTTTAAAAATTAAACATACCTCTAGCAGTAGAGGATTTAGTTTTCTAGCACAAAGAGTACAACGGTCTAAGGAGATGACCTTCGAGTCACTATGGGTCAATATGCTATAGAGATAATAGACTTAGAGAGTAAATGACGACAATGGATTGGAACATTTCAAACTCTATAGAAAGCTGCAAATGCATATAGACAAGCAACTCTCTCCATCAAAGGTGTAACAAAATTTGTAGATTGTCATATTTGGCATATAATATAATGATGGAAGCAAAAGATGGGATGCATTGTGTTTAAGAGTTTTTATAGGAAATGATATCATGATATGGTTTACAAACAAAGTAATCCTCCCATTGAATTCAACTAGCTTGCTCATACAGTGAAATCCATACAATTGTAATGTTAGTTTGGCAAACACTGAACATATTATGCACCATAGAAGCAGTTCTACTTATGTAACAAACATAAAAAGAATAAAGCAACCCATGCATTCCTCAAATGTCCTGGAAGTACTATTAATCTTCAACTCCACACCATTTTTTGAGGAATTTCTAATCCTCCTTGTGGCTTTCATAAACATCTTTCTAATTGTACAAACTACTTTCAATAGCTAATGGTGCATATGGAGAAGCATATCTCAAATGATCTCATATGATGGTTATATTGTTGGAATCCATTTCATTGATGTTAACTTTGACTCTTAGGTGTAAGCTTTATACATTTATGTAAATATATAAGTTTTCATTTTCTTGACCAAATTATTTAACTAATATTTTATTAAATTCTTTTGGTTTTTTTTTTTTTTTTTAAAAATTGGGTTACCATAAGAATCATCATTGGAGAAAATATAGGTTATTGTATATGTATTATTTGTTAGAGATATTCATTTATGCTTGGACGTAATATATTTAGAGTTGTATAAAAAAGTAGCGTACAGAGAAAGCTATTTTTTTGACTTTTAGAAATATTTTTTTGTTTTTACAATTGCACTAATGCTCTGGAAACTTTTCTTAGTATGAATATTTAATTTTTGAGAAATATTTATATGTACATTCCATATTTGTACAGTAGTCTATGTTGATCAAATAAATAAGATTGACAAATGAGTGTCAACACACTTAACCATTTTTACGATACATGCCAAGTACACAATGGAAGCCGAGCTAGAATTTCTTTATATGCTGAGTCACAGATAGTGCCAAGCAAACTACAGTTGATGCCGAGCAGAACACATTATAGTATATGCTGAGCTATATAGAATTCAACATATATCGAGTAGATCAGAAGACAGTGTGTACCAAGCATTGCGAAGTTAATAGGAGCTGAGTGATTCAAGAATCAATAGAAGCTGAGCAATGCAAAAAAACTAACAGGAGCCGAGTAACGTAGGAAACACAGTGGATGTTGAGCAATCTAGAATAGATGGTGCCAAGTATCAGTATTACTTCATGTGCCAAGCAACGCAAGATTAGTATAAGAGTTTGTGCCAATACAAACCAAGATGTAAAATGGTTATGCATGACTCATGACAAGATAAGGAGATAAGATCAAATCCTCCCATTTACCTATGCAGTCCATATGCAACCAATCAAAAAATTGGAATTGCATGCAGCCAATGGATGAATTTCAAGGGTTTGAGCGGGAACATTTTATCCAAGGATGCATAACGATCCACTAATCTTTATAAGGGAATCTTGACGCCATTGAATGAGAGTTGGAGAGAAGAAGGAATAGTATAGCCTTTTATTGAGGTCATTGTAGAGCATTGGTGTCGAAGATTTAGTGGAAAGGAAAGCATTTACGCATCCAGTTGATCAAAATAGAATAAGGAACACAATCAACAGATTAGATCTAGCAGATCAACAGCCTTATGTAAATCCTTTAACAGGGTGGCATTCTAAGTTGAATGTTCTTAAGTCCTCTAACAAGGCACACTCCTAACAAGGTGTAGAAATCCTTTAACAGGATCACATATTAACAATGTGTTGTAGCCTTTAATAGGGCAAACCATCAGAAGTGGTTGAAATCAATTGCTGCAGTAATTTCGTGGGTATCATCCCCACCCCAGTTTTACCTTCTTATTCTTGGAGGGTTTCTGGGTCACCAAAATCTCAAGTGTTATGTGGTGATGCATGTTTGTCTCTTATGATTGTTCAATGTTTATATGCATGCATGTTAATTTTAGTTATATGTTATTAAGGGTATAAAAGTGGTTAAAAGGCCAGTACTTCTGATTCACCCCCCCCCCCCCCCCCACACTCAAAAGATCTCTTTCCATTAAGACATTCCAACAATTGGTATCAGAGCTAAGTTCTCTCAAGGGGAAGCCTAAGAGCTTGGAGGAAAAGATATGAAGATGGAAGTCTTCAAAATTGGTAAGATCATTGAGAACAAGGTGATAGATGTGCATCTTGCTCTACACAAGGTAGAGGAAGCTAGAGAGGAATTAAGAAAATCCTTAAAAAGAAGGAAGGAAATAGCTATAGCCAAAAATGAAATTCACTACAAGGATATTAACACCACACAAGTATTTGCCAAAGGAGATTCCAAAGAATTTGATGCAGCAATAGCAGAATTGATGGAGAAAAATAGAGCTCAAGTAGAAGAGATAAGAACTCTTAAAATAGAGCATGAATCATATGCCATGATGCTTTGTGAAATCACTGAATAAAAGAAAAGAGTCGTTGAGGATAAAGTCATGATGGAAGATGACAAAAGAAATCTTGCAAACAGACTTGAAGAAAAATGTGCTGAATTAACAAGGATCTCAAACATGCAAATGGATACACTTTCCCAAATGATGAACCTTCATCATGAACTTAATATGAAAGATATTGAGATCTCTACTTTGAGGATGCAAAATGAACAACTATAGAATGAATTTATTAGAGGAAAAGAAACAGCAGAAAATCTCAACAAGTCAAGTGAAGCTGTTAAGTACTTTGAACAGTTGCTGAAATCCCCAAGATTAGCCCATGATACATCAGGATTTGGATACTCCAGCACTAAAGTTGGTGAATCATCAAAGAGTGTTGAGCAAAGGAGTGACAAAGGTAAAGATTCTAAACCCACTTTTCATTATTGTAATAAAAAGGGGCATACTGCTAATGTTTGTAGGAGTAGAAGGATCAATCAGCCAAAAACACCCAAAAGCAGGGGTTATTGTCACAAGTGCAACATGCAAGGACATATGACAGAAGACTTCAAGTCTAAAGTCACAAGGACACAAAGATTTGATGGACATTGCCATAATTGCAAGAAGTATGTACATAGAGCCTTTGAATGCAAATCAAAGCCTATGTGGACACCAAATCAGCATGTAAGAAGGGACTACTATGAACACCATTACAATTGGGACTGCAATACAAGGAAAAGTTGTCAATATTGTCAAGAGTATGAACATATACCCCAAAACTACATAAGAACACATTTCAAGGGAAACTATAAAAGATGGTTGAACCAAACTACTTGCTTCAGTTGCTTGAAAACTAGACACATCAGCAGGAATTGTCCAAAAAAGGCCAAGGCACCCAAGACTAAAGTAAATAAGGGCAAAGAAAAGATTGATGTGGAACACACCAGAATAGACATGAAGAAGACATGGCAAAAAAAGGATGAATCAAGCACATCCAATGGAAGGGTCACTTCACCCATGAGGTCAAGTGATCATTTCTCATCCAATTAATCACAAGATGAGCCTATAGGGTTGATATATATAAGGAAGTATCATACATCAGCCCTAAACCATGAAGAAGCACTACAAGGTATAAATCTACATGAGACAAGATGCCAAGACAAAAATTTTGAATGATGATGCCGAGTTGTCTTTGGATGTCGAGTGAAACTGCAGTGGTGGCCGAGTTATTGACAAAGTTAGTAGATGTTGAGTGAGAATAGCTGCCGAGTGGATGTCGAGATGAAAAACCTTTGGAAGCTAAGTGACAAGTAAAGGTACAAAAATGCATTAAATGCAAGGTTTTTGAGTCGCTTAAAGGTGAAAATTGATTCATTTTTGAGCCATTCAAATGAAGAGCAATTACCAAGAGCATGACTAAGTGATTTTCAAGCTTTCATCCAGCGATTTACAGTGATTCTAAATCTAGCCAAGCGATCTAAGCATTTAACTAGGTATTTCCTTCAGGTGCCAAGTTTTACAGTTTGTGAAGTTTGCTTTAATCGTCAAACCCTAGTTCAGTTAAAATGGCATCTAGTTCAAAGATGACCCAAGGGAAAGAGAGCAATGAGATTCAACTTGTCAGCAACGAGGTTAAGCAACCTGAGTTTAGGCCCATACTAGAAGTTGCATATAAAAATGATCCCGTTGGTGCCCTATCTGCCATCCCTGAAAAAGTTGTTATGGTTCAGGATGTGCAAAAGTGTTATAACTACAAAATAGGAGCCATAGGAGACTTGGAAATCTTTAATGCCTTTAACAAACTCTATGATAATGGTATATTGAAAGATGAGTTTTCTATTGAAAGATGAGTTTTCTATCATAGAGAAGAAGGGTTTAACCAAAGCCCTAATTTTTCCAATCGTATTCAAAACTGAGTGGATATGCATAATACTTAGCAAAATCCATGATGGATCATTCTGGCTAGAGCAAGGACTAGTCAAGATTACCAAGAAGATGGTTCATAGGGTTACAGGATTTCCAACCCTAGATCGACCCAAGACACTAAGACGTGAAAAGAAGGAAACAATAGAGAGGAACACAGGTGCAAAATGGAATAACAGGGGAATGACAATTGACACAGTAAAAGATCCCCTACTAGACTTTGTTGTGAGGATCATATCACATAAATTTTATCAGTCCAATAGGTTGAATAGTGTACCCTGCATAGCAGTGGATGTGGCATATAAGCTTGTAAAGAAAGACCACACTATGACCTTGCAGAGCTCATGTTGCAACAGATTAATGAAAATCTTGGAGCTATTAGAAAGTCCAAGGGAGCACAATGTAAATTTGGGTCAGTACTAGTTTGTATGCTCTTCTATGTGATGAAGGAATTCCCTTCATTTGGTAAAGTCAACTGGAGTCAAAATAAAACTATTGTTGATCAAATAAATGATTTCATTGCACAAATGGTAGATAGCTTTGATGATCAAATGTCTATCTATTTTAATGATTTCAAGATTGCAATGAAGAAAAGAATGAGGATACCAATCTCACTAGTGGAAAAGCATGTAAACGACATATGCTTTATGGTCGACATTGATTATACTTACATTCAAGAAGTCCTTCCAAGAGTAAGATGGCTTAGACCATTGGGATATGAGCTTGATGTTGACCAAGCTTCTGCATCCATCACAGCACTACTTGCAGAAGAAATGGACAAAACTGCAAAGGCATTTGGAACATATGATATTGTCAAATCAAGAGTTGTTACGGAACTCAAGATAGCCACAGTAGTAAAGGAAAAGGAAAAGTTAGTAAAGAAAATAAAAAAGAAATTTGGTGTTGGAGAAACAAGTGCAGCAGGCGAAGGAGAGGACATTAGTGAAGGAGAAGAAGAAGGTGATGATGAGAATGATGAGGATGAACCAAAACAAGGGCCACTTGAATTGTCACAAGGCCAAGGTGAAGACAAAGATGAGAGTGCCAAGGAAGCAGAAACCAAGGAAGCACCCATCAAAGGCAAAGTTATCAAAAGGAAGACAAAGACACCTCCTACTTCTCAACCCTCACCAAAGAAAGTTGTCATGCAAATGCCCAAAAAGCCAACAACCAGAGCTACAACAAGGGCCTCTACACAAAAGACCAAAGAGGAAGCTACAAAGAAGAAGAAGATAGTCAAGAAGGCATAGGAAGAGCCAAGGAAAAGAAAAAGATATGTGGCTCAACCTAATACTGATGAGGAAGATTAGACTGAAAAGGTAAGTCATCCTCCTAAGTCCTCAATTGATATATTATGTGAAAAGATTAGGAATGGAGACTTAAGTGAAATAAACAAGATTGATTTCAATAAGTTCAGTAAAGAGGAACAGAATAGCATAGAAGAATTAGTCTATGCATTAATGGCATAGTTCAAGTACACACCTCTTGAACTAGATGGACAATTGCCAAAGGAATTGTCTAAAATTGTAGGAGACAGATGGCATTTCTGTCTAATGATGGAAAAGGAGATGAGGGAATCAACCCTAGCAAGCATACTACTTGATTTGACAAAGGAACAGGTAATTCAAGTAGTCAAAAGGCATAACACTAGGTTTACACCTAAGTATAGGGCATTCTTCATTCTCCAAAACAAAATTGAAGAATTTGTACAAAGAACCACAAGAGCGTGGAAGAACCTATATAAGAAAACTGAAGATGTCCTTGAAGAGGAATAAAAAGAAGCTGCTACTAAACCAGAGGAAAGAAGGAAGAGGAGAGAAGAGAAGACAAAAGTAGAGAAAAAGGTTGAAGAAGAGGAAAACAAGGAAGAAAGAGAGGAGGAAGGAAAAGATGAAGACAAGGGTACTAATTAGTAGCAAAGTGTGCAAAACACACAACCTCCAACTCCTAGTCCTCCTCACTCTACTACCACACCTATAGAAATCATAAAGATTAAGGATGTTGTTGACACCTCTTGTCAAAACATCAACCCATTAACTACAAAGGATCTCACTAAGATCCTTGACCAAACAACTTTTCAAGCACAATTGTGTACAAGTCCCATATTGGTCAGTGTAGATGATCTCCAAAAGTCAGTAGATAAACTCAAAGAAACCAAGGTGTCACCACAAGAACCACCTCAAATCACTCAACCTATTGGACATTCATTTCTACCACCTCCATCACCACCAAGAATAGCCATACAAGCTCATCAGGAGCTGAGTGCAATAGTAGAGGAAGTCACAAGCATAACAGTATAGGCAGCAAGTACACCTCTAGCAGTAGTGGTACAAGAAGAAGATAGGGAAGAAACACAAGATAAGGAGTCTGTAATACAAACCCTGGTTGAATTGCCCAAAATAGTTACTCCTACCAAACCCATTCAAAAGCCAAGTACTAAAATGATGACCTTATATGTTAGTACACCAAGCTAAAGTTCTAGCAGGATAGCCAGGACCATTCATTATGGCATTCCTGAGCTTGATGAAGAAATTAAAATACCCTATTATGATCCAAGCACTTTAACTGAAGAAAAGATGAATGAGATACAAAGTGCATTGGATAAGAGAAGGAGGCAAGAAGAAATGAGGAAAGCTCACAAATACAAGTGGGCAATGAATGAGATCAAAGATATATTTAAGGATGCCTTCAGCCTACAACCTCCAGATTCAAGCAAGCCAATCCTTGAGCAACTATCTGATATAGTTGATCAAGTGAATAATGAAGACTATGATACAAATGCAAAACTTTTGGAATGGTCAAAAAAGAAGTTTGAAGGCAAGGTCAACCAGAAGATAGCTAATAACATAATTTTGGGACAGGTTGACCTAGCTAAGAAATTGGAAAATGTTAAGATTGTATTAGGGAATATCTTTTCCCTTTATAGAAAATTGTGTGATTTTTCCAGGTTCACACAAGAAATAAATCTGAAAGTTTTGAGCCTTGAGAGAAAACTTAAGATTTCCAGCATGCAACTACCCTCAAATCCTACACAGAGTGAAAAGAAATTTACTCAAACACTTCACACTCAGAGGGAATTAGCTGCATTATCAGCAGAAGAGGCCACTATTAAAGAAAAGCTGATGCAAATACAAGCCTCTATCACTCCTCACTTGGAGATATTACATAAGGAGCAAATGTATGCAGAAACAGTCCTGAAGAAAGATCCAAATATTTCTACTCATGAGGGACTTGTTGATCTAGCAGCAGAGCTTACAATCCAAAACAAGTCATTGGATATTGCTTTGAATAAATGGGATGTAGCTCTCAAGATACTCCTTGAGGTAAATAAGACATTTTTGGCCAAACATGGCATTACCATTTAGGACCCTTTGACATCAGTATAAAAAAGGGGGAGATAATATTAATATTCTAAGGGGGAGATAATATCATAAGGGGAGAGATATATTAAAGGAGAAAATAAAATACATTAGGCACAGTGACACAAGACAATAGAATTCATGATATGGCAAGGCATAATCAACTCAGGGGGATTCATAAGGTATATTGTTGTTCACAATATTTTTTTTTTAATTTTGAAAATGAAGAATGTACAAATAAGATTTAAATCATGAATGATCAGTTAAGTATTTTTGACACTCATGTCAAAGGGGGAGATTGTTGATCAAATAAATAAGATTGACAAATGAGTGTCAACACACTTAACCATTTTTACTATACATGTTGAGTACACAATGGAAGCTGAGCTAGAATTTCTTTATATGCTGAGTCACAGATAGTGCCAAGAAAATTGCAATTGATGCCAAGTAGAACACATTACAGTATATGCCGAGCTATATAGAATTCAACATATACCGAGTAGATCAGAAGACATTGTGTACCAAACATTATGAAGTTAACAGGAGCCGAGTGATTCAGGAATCAATAGAAGCCGAGCAATGTAGAAAAACTAATAGGAGCCGACTAATGCAGGAAACACAGTGGATGCCGAGCAATCCAGAATAGATGGTGCCGAGTATCAGTATTACTTCAAGTGTCGAGCAATGTAGGATTAGCATAAGATTTTGTGCCAATACAAACCAAGATGTAAAATGGTTAAGCATGACTCATGACAAGATAAGGAGATAAGATCAAATCCTCCCATTTACCTATGCGATCCATATGCAGCCAATCAGAAAATTGGAATTGCATGCAGCCAATGGGTGAATTTCAAGGGGTTGAGTGGGAACATTTTATCCAAGGATGCATAACGATCCACTAATCTTTATAAGGGAATCTTGACGCCATTGAATGAGATTTGGAGAGAAGAAGGAACAGTAGAGCCTTTTATTGAGGTCATTGCAGAGCATTGGTGTCAAAGATTTAGTGGAAAGGACAGCATTTACACATCTAGTTGATCAAAATAGAACAAGGAACACAATCAACAGATTAGATCTAGCAGAGATCAGGGATAGACGAGCAGATCAAGAGCCTGAGATCAGCATTAGATATTGCATTAGTTCAAGTGTATTATTCTAATACTCTCTCGCCATTGTATTAGGAATTTGGAAATCCTGTTGAGTTAGGTAGGTTTAACAGCCTTATGTAAATCCTTTAATAGGGTGGCATTTTAAGTTGAATGTTCTTAAGTCCATTAACAAGGCACACTCCTAACAGGGTGTAGAAATCCTTTAATAGGATCACATATTAACATTGTGTTGTAGCCTTTAACAAGGTAGGCCTTTAACAGGGCAAACCATTAGAAGTGGTTGAAATCAATTGCTGCAGTAATTTTGTGGGTATCATCCCCACCCCAGTTTTACCTTCTTATTCCTAGAGGGTTTCTGGGTCACCAAAATCTCAAGTGTTATGTGGTGATGCATGTTTGTCTCTTATGATTGTTCAATATTTATATTCATGCATGTTAATTTCAGTTATATGTTATTAAGGGTTTAAAAGTGGTTAAAAGGGCAGTACTTCTGATTCACCAACCCCCCCCCCCCCCCCCAAAAGATCTCTTTCCATTAAGACATTCCAACAGTCTAATGCTCCTAGATTGTTATCTTAAGTCTTGTATGTTTTTAATTGTCATAATATGGAGATCATGTTTTTTTTTTCCTTTAAACAATTCCATCAAGATAATTTTAACACTATAACTAATTTGGTTAAAGTAGTGTCAATTTGGAGGCAATGTTAACATATAATAATTAAAATATAAGAGTGTATATGGAAAAAGATTAAAGTAGTGAACAATTGACAAAATCATTACACTTGGAAGTAGAGTATACTAATTGAAAAAAATTATGGCTGATGTACAAGAAGTCATAGAAGAGACATAAAATAAAGAAGACTTGCTATTTTACCAATTACTGTGTATTAGTAAACGTTGTACATATCAATATGAGATATCAAAATCAACCTTGCAACATTGACAAAGAGCTTAGAAAGCAAGGATTATCTAGAATGCAAGAGTTCAAATACAATGTTGACAACTGCTTATTTGACTCTGTTGTATTTCTACTTGATTTCACCAAAACTTCAAGTAAATTATGCAATGGCAGAATAGATTACTTTTGCAAATGTCTTGAAAAACAAGATCCAGAAACACTTTATGCATATAGTCATGAATTGCATCCTCTTGCTATAGAAGAACTCCTTAATGTGAACAATGTCAACACCTATTTGAGGAGAATGTGCCTCCTTGCACAAGAAAGAAACACAAGAAATGAAAATAGTTTATGGGAGACATATTTTGTATACAGTGGATGTCAAAGTGGTTAAATATTCATATTTATGTTTTCTCATTGACAACAGGCAAGAAATACCTTGACTTCAATCAAAGTTTGAGTGAATCTCGATACTATTTACTCTTTCATGATTCAAATCCATGAAATGGACATTTTGAACCTTTGATTAAAATGCAAAGATTGAAACACATTCACCACACTGTAAAATTGCACAGCCTAAAATAATAATAAGGGAAAATAAACAAGGCGTACAAAATGCACTACATAAACAAGAAGAATGATGAGAACATTATTATCATAACAATAGAGAAAGTGACTTGAATAGTTCTCAAAAAAGTAGTTTGACAAGTTTGAGGTTGATCAAAAAATACATCCGAAAAGAAACAATATCGTGTAACAAATATAATGAACAATTAAGTAAAAATACTTTTACTAATTATGAGAACAAGGGAAACCTCAACATGTATCAAGAAAAAGAAAAAAAGAAGCCAAACACAAATGACAACAAGAGTGAGGTATGAACTTGCAATACAAGACACACTAGAACATTCTTATCAAGTTTGTCAGACTCTAGAATTCAGGAAAGATATGAGATATCCAACAAATGAAACGAAAGATGTATATACAATACTAAGCAAATGTAAATGGCCATCTGACACTTTGAACATATACAAAATATTTTTCAAAGCTCTAAAGCAATCTACTCTCCCAAAATTTGCAACCCCTCAAGACATTTCTAGAAACAAACCTTTGCGACATGTAACAATGCTTGCTCAATTAGAGGAAAGGATTGTATCTTTGAGAATTTTCTTTGCACAAATATGGTAACTTGGACATAGAAGGCCACAAATGGGCTTAACTAGGTCTATAATAAATGTCCCTACAAATCTTAACATTATCCAAAAAGCACTTTCCCAAACAATAGATAGCACATCAACTATTGCAATTTCTCTAAACAAACGTCTTCAATATAAGAATGCTTTCCAAAAAGGAATGGTTCAACCTAATATTATAATGCAAGTTTTGTATGAATTGATAGGAACATCATTGTATAAAGCAGAAAATGTGAGAATAAATGAATCATGGTTACAATTACATGATATAGAACAAGAACTTCAATCAATGAGTGACAATACTTCAAGTGACACTAACTTAGATAGTGATAGAGACAATGAAAATCATATAGACACATTGATACATGGATTTATAGATGCTAGAAGCATACACAACATGAGTGAAAAAATCATTGATTTAGCACCTACGCAAGAATTTTATCCAATAGGAATTTTCAGACATAAACATTTTGAGGAAATGATTTTGCAACCTTATTCTTTGGAGAACCCCACCTTTGAAAAATTAAGTTATCAAAAAGTTGTACAATGGGAGCTTTTAAATTCAAGTCATGTATTTGCACTATACATGACAAATCTATTTTTCAAAACAATTAAAATACTCATCCACCAAGTCCTCTCAACAATGTGGGTAAGAATTAAAAAAGGTCAACTGAAAGGTAGGAAAGTGGTTGCTAAAAATGTCAAAAATAAACTGAACTTGGAAAAGATATTGAAATTAGGCATTAGCTACGTAGATTTCAAGAGGATTAGAATATCTCCAGGCTATTCCCAAATGTTAAAGAAAAATATTTTTGCTATGACATGACAATTAGGTTCTCCCACTTTTTTCCTCACTTTTACAAGTGCTAAGAAAAATTGGGAACCATTACGAAACAATTTACATAAATTCTACAAAAAAATAGACACTGAAACAGACAATACTAAAAGAAAAATGTATGATAATTGTGACATAGACACCCTTGTATGCAAAGACCCTATCACATGTGCACAATACTACCAACACAAAGTGCAACAACTACAAAAACTATTTTTCAACAATAAATTTTTTTTGGCATAATTAATGACTTTTTCTCAGTCACCGAATATCAAAATAGTGGAAATGAACATGACCATATGTTGATTTGGGTTGAGAATGCCCTGATTTACAACAAAGAAAAGAACAAAAAAATAGTCAAATTCATTGACAACTACATAGCCTGTTGTGTGGACCACTTAGAGCCATCTTTAGCAAAATTACACAAGCATCATCGCACAAAATATTGTAAGAAGACATCCAAAAAAAAATTTGTCGATACAACTTCCCAATACCTTTGTTTCTAGAAACAATGATATTAGATCATTTATTGGAAAAAATAGAATCGTTGTTAATACAAACAAAAGATGTTTTCTCAATCTTGGAGAAAGATAAGTATGATATTTCATGGACATATGAGATGGATTTTGAAAAACTACAGTTTAAAAACTCTGAATACACTAACTCAATAAGATGTACATTAGACAAACCTACTCTATTTCTAAGAAGAAGACCTTTTGAAATATGGAATAATAGTTTTTCAAAGGCAATGCCTATGTTATGGAAAGCATACATGGATGCACAATTTGTACTTAACGCATATGCTACAGCTATGTATTATAGTTCATATATGGAAAAAGTTGACAAATGCATTTTAAAAAATAAGAAATGACCATCAAAAAAAATATAGATGCAATTCACATGATAATAAAACTTGGAAATGCTTTACTAAACTTACAACAAATGTCAATACAACAAGTAGCACATCTAGTGCTCTCAATGCCACTTAATCAAAGTTCAAAAAAATGTACATTTATTGATACAAGAGATGATGACGAGAGAGTCTTTGTGCTTAAATCTATAAAAAAATTGAACAATGAGGTAGATTATTCTGAAAATGTGATGGCAAAATCAGTTATAGATTAGAATCTCTAAAGCATATATGCTTTGCTAAATTCGTCTCACAATATCACAAAACCAAACATGTAACTAGTAAGAAAATAAAACCAAACATTATACATTACATAAATTACAACAAGCATACTAATCCAATTAACTACTATAGAGAACAACTTCTCCTATATGTCTCATTTGTGGTAAATGTTGACACACTCCTACATAACTTTCAAACTTGCCAATTTGCATATGAGTATCATGAGGAAACAGCTGAAAAAAATTGTGCAAAATTTGTCTACAATGTTAATACAAAATGGGGAGACATTGAGAAAGAAGAGAATGAGGTATATGTTAGAGATTGGAGTAGTGAAGAATCAAATCCAAAAAACAAAATCAATGCAATCGATGAAGACTATGGTATTGTAAAAGACTTTCAAACAACAAAATATGTCATCCATTGCATTTCAATTTTGAAATAAGCAAACACCCTAAGATAATAGATAACAATGATTACCTAAAATTACGTTGGGCACTTAATACCAAACAACAAATGATAGTTAAAGATATTCTTATAAGAAAAGAACAAAATATAGCAACCCCAATATACCTATTTCTCACAGGTGGAGCTGGCACAGGTAAAACATTTACAGCAAAGGCTATTTACCACGCACTCATTCAACTATATAGAAATGGCATAAACAATAACCTGGAAAAACCAAAGGGATTGATAGTTACATACACAAGGAAGGCAGCATATAATATTGGCAGTGTTACAATACACTCTACATTGCACATTCTATTCAACAAGTCAGAATTCATCCCATTAAGCAACGAGACTCTAGACAAGATGTGCAAACATTATTGCCAACTACGTGTCCTTCTCATTGATGACATATCCTTAGTAGGATCTGCCTTCTTAAGATATATTGACTTATGCCTACGTGATATAATGCAAAAACCAACAATCTATTTTGGAGGTTTGGACACAATCTTTTGTGGTGATCTATACCAAGTATTGCCCATTTTAGATTCCAATTCTTTTGAAAGAAAACCAAGTACTAAAGAACTATTGCCTTACAATTTTTGGAAAGACAATATAAAGTGCTACTCTTTGACAACAACTATGAGACAAAAAGATGTAACATTTTTTTTATTTTGAATAGAATACATACAAGAAGTCAGACAACAAAAGACATAGAATACCTTAATGACAACTATCTCAAACTAATACTAGTTGTCCTACACTTCCATATTTTTATTTTTTATAGATCAGACATAGCTGCACATAATAATAAAATACTATCAGACATGCCTAGTAAATAAAATGACATTGAAAGCTATTGATGATATCAAAGAACAATCCCATGCCATATGCCTTTATACCCATAAAACGTCACTCCCAATTGAAATACATGTGAAGCCAGGGGTTCTGGTTGAAATATACTCAGGTAAGTATAACACTGAAGATGGTATTGTCAATGGCTCTGATGGTATATTCAAATTATACAGCAAAAAAGACAACAATGACATCATCTGGATCAAGTTCAATGATGCAAACATAGGGCACCAACAACATAAAAAATATATGATGTATACTACAACAATGAAATTCACCATGATTGGGTACCCATATTGCATATTGCAAGACCAATGCTATGAATTACATCAAATAAAAATATAACCATAAGGAAACAATTCTCCATACAACTTGCTTGTGCTCGTACCATTCATCAATCCCAAGGCCTTACAATGGAAGTACTAGCTTTTGAGCCAATAGGTATAAAACAACATGGTTTAGCATATACAACCCTCTCACAAACATGAACAATTAACAATTTATACTTGGTCAAGCCTCTTATGCCAAAAAAATTCAAAGTGAAGAAGACCATTATTCTAGAAATGGAATGGCTACAAACAACTTCATCATGAAAGCTTGACTGCAACAAAATATGTTTAACATCATCATCACTCTTGACCTTATGCACACTAAACACTTGTGGATACCATCCACATATATATGACCTAACCAATGACTACCATATCATATCTTCAAATATTATATGCTTGCAAGAACTTAACACAAAAGAGAAAGAACCAGTCTGTTTCAGCAACTTGTACAACCAATTCTCAATTATTGGTATCCATTGTTTAATGACTTTGACAAAGAAAACCATAACTACTACCGAAATTGACCACCACATCTCCACAAATGTGGAAACCCCAATAGTGAGGATAGAAATAGAAAACAAAGAAATAAATATAACTAATGTTTGTGCAAGGCCACATACTTACTTAGAAGAGATAGAACAGGCTCTAGATAATGTAGTTAAAAGCATAGAACCAAATAAGATATTGTACATAGTAGGAGATTTCAACGTCAATATGCAAACAACAAACAATAGAAGTAGAGGTTTGACATCCTACATACACAACCATAACCTCAAACTCCTACTAAATACTACGCATAGTACTAACTGTTCACTTATTGACCATATATGGTCTAATCTTAATTCAAACATATGCAATATTTTCAAATCAGAAGCATATTAGACTAACCACTTTTCAACTTTAATCACAATCCACCCAACATTTGTGACCAACATATTGTAAACATCAATGCATTCAAAAGAAACATGCAAATCAATTAGAATTGGATCAAACATCTATAATAATTCTATTTAACAAGCACAATATTAAAAACATATAAATACAATTATGAAAGAATTATTCTATCCATGCATTTTATTGATTACAAAACTATAGCTATTCAATCATGGTTTTGTAGTTTGCAGGGTACAATAGAAGTACCCAATATGCAAAAAAATGACACAACCACTGCCCAAGTCAAAGTGGAAGTAGCTAAAAGAATTGGAAAAAACACACTGTTGAAACAAGATTAGAATGCAAAAGGGTATAAATTTGTTCTATAACAATTAAGCACATATTATTTTTACAAAACAAACAAGACTTGACAAAAACATATTGACAATACATAGGTCAAAGGTAAAAACAATTGGTACTATTTCATTTGAAGAAATTAATGAAAGAAAAATTAGTAAGATCTTTGAAGGGGATGTATTAGTTGTGTACAAATACATCCTTGACAAGATCAACAAGACTCGTGAGGTGCTACGTGCTGATGTCACAGATAGCAAGGCAAACATGACAGTAACAGTTAATGTGAAGGATTATTTGGTCTAGCAATATGAAGATAAATTGATTATAGGGATGGGCATACGCATTTTTTATTTTCAGTTGGAGCCAAAATCTAATTATGACCATGGCGACCACGACTACATAATTGTGGTGAAAGAGACCACCATCATTGAAACAATTCCTCCAATTTGCATGAAATACAACTTCGTTCCAAGCAGTACAATTTGTCAGCTACTAAACAATCCAAATGAGTATCCATTTGGAACTGTTGGAGCACTTGTAGTTGGAGCAAAAAAATAGGATTACTAACAACATTTAAGCTCAAAGATGGCCATGGCGTAAATGGCAAAGCACAGGTAATTTTGTTTTAGTACAAATATTATTAACAACCACTAGCAATATGATGCATACAATAATCAGAATAAACCTTAACATTCATCTTTGTGTAAAGCTAACATTACCACTATATTGCAGCTTGAACTACATCCAAACTTGGGACATCGTCATGCTCTAGCAGATGAAAGGTTGTGTCGTAATGAAACTCCAACACTTCTATTCTGCAACATTGTCACAAAGGCAGAAAAAAAAAACATTCCATACAGGAGCGTCTACATACATTTGCAAGTTAAATGACTCAAGAACTCTTCAAATGCTTAATGAATTGTTGTAGTAGACATATGAGGTAATAGAAAATAATTCTGATAGATTCATTTTCTAAAAAACTTCTCTCACTAACATTCATTAACTATCAAATAGGTTTGTGGCATTCTGAGAGTCACCAATCCATTCTCTAATCCTTTCACTATCTTTTGCTCACAATGCAATTACAAGTTAGATGGCTTTGGTATTCTCAAGGAAGGATCTGGGTACTACATCAAGTGTAATGAAAATGTCAACTATGTACAAAAGATCCATCTTAAAATAGTCTTGGCTACAGAAAATAAGCAGACAATTTACTGTTTAGTTGACCATTCCATAATAAAAGAGTTGCTCCCACAAATTGCAGAAATCAAATATGAAGACTACATAGAGAACAAATCCAAATTTGTCTTCACTTTGCGAGAAATATCAATAAAAGCAAGGTTCACACTGACCCAGAACAATATTGTTAGAAATGTCACTCTCCTCCCTCATCATGAAGAGGTCTAAAAGGTAATATACTTCAAGCCTAGTTGTAGTATACATACAAGAAAAAGAAAAGAAAAAAGGTTTTCAACTTTACAATTTTTAGAAAATATTTTGCTAAGATTTGATTGGGTGAATTCATTTAGTTCTTATATTGGTTGGGTTAGTTGATTTTTATTCAAGTGAATGTGATTCATTTTTAATATTTTTTTAATGTAAGTGGGTTGGTTTATATTTTTATATTTTTATATTTTAATATTACGTTTTTTATATTATAATTTGTGCCATTCAATTAAAAATACTAGAACAAATATTTCTTATATTATTGTTAGTGAACAAATTGTCCTCCAAAGAAATAAATACAAATTAACCCCAAAAGTCCAAATAGGAAGACTGAATATGCACTAACAATTGGGTCACTTCACTATTGAAAAAGTGTAAGTGCCCTCTAAATTTATCCGGGTATAGCTCCTCGTGTATGATTTACAATGAATTCACAAATATACAAACTCAGATGCTTTTAACTAGAAAGCACAAAAGGTTTACAAACATCTATCTGTAAACACGAAATAAATGTAGAAAAACTAATCTGATTGGAAGGAAATAAACCGTAACTGACACACAGTTCATCCATCCGAATGCTACATTACAAAGAGAATGAAACCTTGAGAAAGCAAAGAATCAAAGCTTCAAAGACATCTTGAAATCAAATGTATTCAGAAAATAGTGACACTAAGATGCATTTAGAGAAAAATGAAATCTATACAAAGATCACAAGCAGTGGAAAGAAAACTACCTAAACTCAAAGTTTTGGTGTGCAATTATCTTCCAAATCTCCCTTCTTTAAAATGTAAAAGACTATACATATCTTATTACGCGTGCATCAAAATCACTACCTAGAAGAAAACAAAAGTTTCCCTCCCATACATTACGCTTAAAAACAAAATCTCCCCCTTTTCTAACACAAAGTTCAGAAAAGAAAAATAGCTCTGCTCTTCCACAGCCCACGGTCTGCTCTCTTTCCCTCCGCCGAAGAACTGGAAAAATTGGAACCCCTCTTTCGTTTCATGGATGCATATTTATTTCTTGTCCATTCGGTTGGCCCTTTTCAGTTTTACTAACTGACTCTTCAAAATATTTATCATCTTCTTGTAATCTTACTTTTCCAGCTTCATTTGTATTTTACTGCTAGTAAGATAAGCTTTCATTCATATACCCAAACTTTAACTTGCCTGACCCAGAATAATTAAATATCTTCCAGGATACATAAACATGAATACAGGCTCTTTTTAGTTATATCCCTAGTATCTGAATTGAAATGGATCGATCGTGGGATAAACAAGTGCAACCATATTATCCCACCACTTGTATTCATTAAGCCAAGTCACCCTCCATTCTCGACACACCTGTCCCGATTTGATTTCAAACATTATGTAGTTCATTACGCCATATAAAACTATTTACAAGTACTTTCATGTGCAAGCGATACATATCCATGCTTTTCTTAGGTAAATGTTACCTCCATGGATGATGTGTTTCTTATTTCCTTGACATGATAATAAAGCTTCTTTGTTTTGATCAGTCGATGAGAGTGTCTATCATTAGGAGTAATTATGAATCAATCTGACATGATTATGAAAACACAACTATCTCAACGATTCACCGTGGGTTCATATTCCAAACTTATAGCCATTGATAGTGTTGTTTTCACTATTGAACTGGGGATCTCTTTGAGGGACAATCGAGTCTTTCAACTATATATCTGAGCACTTCTAAACATATCTTTTGGCTTAGCCCTTTTACTTCTGCGCATCTACCAATGTGTTTGTGCAATTCTGAAACTCCTTAAGGTACCCACGACTCCTTTCAACATACCTACGATTCCTTATTCACATAGAGGATAATCGGTTAATCCATTATGTGTGGCGGCTTCTCCGTTTAACTTTATTGAAACTAAATAGGGTGTGGATTCAACATGTTGCGGAGACATTTGACACATTGTTATACTGAAAATGATGGCTTAATACTCCTTATCTTAGAGCTCAATGCCTTGATTGTGTTTTCTCACATGGAGTCGTCGCTCTAGAACTCTGCTAGATTTTGGGATCAGGAGGCTTAATTGAAAACTGATGGATATATACTGGTCTATCATGTTTCCATTGAATGTCTGATGGATATATACTGGTCTATCATGTTTCCATTGAAGATGATCAATCAATCCTTATCAATTGTGAATTCGTGTGCTCGTGAACTGATAAAGGGATTAGAGCACCTTGGTTTGCATGTGTCTGAATTTCTGGTGGAGCGTCACCGATGATCAAGATACTGAGACAAGCCATTAATGTTATAATGCTATGATACCTTGCGGGTTCTTCTTGTTTCTTATCAATGTCTCTTCTCCACATGTTTTTCTATGTGTTGGTTGAATTCGAGCATTCTGTCAAATGACCCATGAGCATTACTTGTGATTCCCACATTTTGTACCGACTGCATTACAAACTCAGACCTCAAGGCACTCAACGATCTTAAATCAAGCACGGGTCCTTGCAGCGTGGTAATTGAGCATACAGTTATTACCACCACCAAAGGTAATTTATTCTCCGCATTTCCACTTAGCGGCATTACTCCCATTGATGTCACTATATAATGCACTCGTATGCCTTTCCTTGTGATGTGGAGTTCGTGAGGGACTACGGGTGATGTTCCTACCATCAGCATTCATCGTATCCAATAACAATGCGTTGCGCAAAGTGCCTCACTTGGACATCCTATCAACTATCGGACGTTTAAATCCACATTGGCACTTGTCTCGAGCTCGAGTCGGGAATGGGTGATAGACATATACACATTGTGCCATAGTTGGGCTTCATTGTGAATGGACGCGACTGCTTATCATAATTCCTTCAGGCTTTATCGGTTGGATGATGCTTTGATTAAATATTTTGCTTGCGCCTGCAACTCTAGTCAACATATGGCATTCTGTCAAGCATGTGGCATATATCCTCTGTGACCTCTGGCCTTCATTGTGGAAGTTGTCATTTGATATTATCGACTAGGAAACCTTTTTACAAATGAGATGAAAGTGATACGAACCTCGTGTGGGATTGTTTGCTAATAATCAGGGGTAAAATATATCATTAGATAATTTTGGCATCTAATTAAAATAGAGAAAAATAATTTATACGTATTATAAAGTTAAAAAGTTAACATCTATAGAAATGTAATAGTTATAATAAAAATCAAATATAAAAAATTCTGATTGGTCAACTGCAAGTTTATTTAATCACAGTTAACAACGATAATCCAAAACACGATACAATAGTACTTAGCCTATCCACAAGTACTAATAATAATAATATTAGCTTTCTAAAAGAAAATGACCATCACTAGACATTAAAGATTAATGTGCTCATTCCCTAACATTCTAAGCTGGGCAATCTATCTCCATGTCCACAACACCATGACTGTAGAAATATTGTTTCTTTAATAGATGTCACTCAAACAACAGTTGCAAACCAAATGCCTTCTAGAAACTTTATTCAATTGTTTCTTTACGATAATATTTTTTTATGAGATTTCAAACCAATAGTAACTTCAATCATAACCATGGTAGGATCAAATTTAGCAGCATCGACACACACTACAAACACAAGTTGAAATTGAGCAGGTAAATACAAGAAATCATTAAGCTTTTCTACATAGTATAACAACAACTATTTTCATTTATGAAGAAGCACAATTATATTAAAATATACTTGCAATGAATGTTTAGTTCTACAGAGCTGCCCATGTGAGAGAACAACAAACAAGGTTTTTTACCCCATAAGAAAAGCAAGATTCAATTTCATAAATCTAATATATGCAGTTCCAAAAATATCTAACAGAATCCCTTGAAGAAGAAGTAGCTAAGGCCATAAATCATTTGGCAAGCATTGTTCATGTATCGAACTATAGCTTTGTAAATGCAAGGTATCAGTCCTTCCATTAAATCGTAATATAGAAAGAAAATAAATTTTTTTTTAATGTTCACAAGAACAAATAATCTAAGAGATGAAGAAATTATATTGAACTTCTTTTAGATATGGAAATTCTAATATATAGATATTGATGAGGGAGCATGTTGTTAATTCTTCCTATAGTACTCCCTCATCTTGGGATTGTAAACCATAATCTACTGTAGAGATCACCGTGAAGGGTGAATTTCAAAGTGTTACAAAGAAGTAAAGGACTTGACACATTAGCAATTGATTATCCCAAAATTTCACTCCAAACATAGAATACCCAAAGAAAATTTCAATAAAAATAAATTAAACCTAGCCACCCTATTTTCTACTTAATTTTTTCACTCAAAAAATAAAAACAACTATCCGGAAAAAAAAAAGAGGTTAATGGAAAAAAATAAATAAAAAATAAAAAATCTTCTTTAATAGAAAATTTTGTCTCAAAGCATAGTATAAATGAATTTTTAGACAATTTGACCAGTTCCCAAGATATCAACTAATATGCAAAAGTAACTTGAAAATCATAGTCTCCTGCCTTAATGGCAAGGACTAATAACTTTATGTTTTAGATTCTATTTGTATTGTAATGAAAGTATTAAAAGAACTTGAGTGAAACATGTAATTTGTAATTATAGAAACATTGCCTCAAACAAAAGAAAGTCAAGTAGTTATGATGGAAGGGTTTATCTATTAAGAAAGTTTGAACCATCTTTTTTAAGCTTACAAGCTATTGTTGGATACACTTTATAAACTACATGAATCAATAAGTTTTTTACTTTTAATATTGAATATTCTTGTAATTATAATGTATAAAAATTATATAGCCTAATATTATTCAATATAGGATTACAATGCTTGCATAAATGACTACAACTAACAATTTTGGATTGAAGCAAAAGTTTATAATGTTGGATACAATCATTCAATTGTATGTTATCTTTGATTTTACACAAATGTCAAATATATATCGATCAATCAATGTATGTGTAGCTCACTCAGGATTCAAAGGAAGTTTTAATGTATGATGAGTGTTTCAACATTAACCAAGTTCAGAGTCAGTGTCTACCGAGCTCACCCGGTCGCCTAAAGAAAGTCTGCATGGAACTAGTGTTAACCGAGCTCACTCAGTTACCAAAGAAAAGTTGGTATGGAATGAGTGTTAACTGAGCTCACTCAATTACCAAAGGAAGTCTAAGGGAAATTCATTTCTGAGTTAGTGTTGACCGAGTTGGGTCAAATAACAAAGGATTTTCCTGCATCAATATATTTGTTCTAACAATTTTGTTGGTTAGTTCTAGCTGACTTATGGGATGAATTTCATTTGTTTGAAATTTTATTCAAATTAACTTGACAAGGTAAAAAATATAAATATAAGGTCAAGTTGAGGATTGAATCAAAGAAGAAGCATGGGAATGAAAAGATAAATCAAGGAAGCAAATTGGAAGGATATCTGAGCATCTGAGTTGACCAAGCTGTAAAGAACATTCTGATCAAAGAGGATCAAGTATTCAAGCCAGAATATAGATATGAAATTAGAAAATACAGTTGCATCAACAATCAGTCATATTATTGTTACTCTTTAATAATTGTAGTAGTGAATCAAATCTCCTAATAGAGTTAGCTTAACAACTATTTGCCAAATCCTCTAACAGGGTGGCATTTCTAGATTAAAGTGTCTAAAGACCTCTAACAAGACCACTCCTAATAGGGTGAACTAACTTCTTTAATAGGTTCACACCTAACAGTGTGTTTTGTAACTTTTAACAGGGTTGGCTCCTAACAGGACTCACTTGAGAAGAGTGAAAAATAGTAACTAGTTACAATTGGTGATTTTTTCCAAATTGGGTTTCTATGTTAAATCTTGGTGTCTCTTGTATTCATGTTATTTGATTTATGATTCTACAACTAGGTTAATTAAGGTTAATCACACTAAACATCTTAAGAAGCAATTATTTCAGTATTTTTTGAGTGATCTAGTAATTCTTAGTGTTAACCAAGTGTTCTTGTTTTAACTAAGTTACATTAGCATTTCAATTTCGGTAGAGTTTAGTTGTAATGCCCCGCCAAGGGATCCAAAAGAATTAACCTAAAATTTCACTAAGTTTGCTAAACATTTTTTTTTTTTTAAAGTAAGAAGGTATAACATTCACATCAAACACATAGTAGCGGAAGCAATATCATGTAATCATCAACAAACATACATCACAAGTTACATTCCTTAAGAATCCCAAGACGTTGAGTCACATTTAAATTTAATTAATTTTAAGTCTAACAACTCCCACATACATATGAAAGAATAATCAGAAAGTCCAATGTCCATAATATACATTTGTTCCGAATGCCTCCTGGCAAATTAATTCGGAATGCTCAATCATCCTCTATACATGTCACAGGGTATGAAAGGCTTAAAAGAATATACATATGTAAAAATAGAAATACATCAACCTCCACGAATCCATGATACAAAGTACAGTAAAAATATATGAAAACATTCACCATACATGATACATCCATACATCCATAATGATAAACCATCTATCATTAATCACAACTAATCTAAGTGTGTGGTTCCTCCCAACCATCAATAACATCATTAGACCATCATGGGCCCTAGCCATCCCCCATGCGTAACATCCCAAGCGAAGAGATCATCGATAGTATAGTAATAGGGACATCACTCCTAAAACATACTACCTCATATGCATAAAGAAATCTAACCTACTAGAATAAAGCATAAGATGATCCTCCAAAGTAGAACACACCACCTAAACATTAAGAACAAGCATCCCAAGAAGCTCCAGCCATGGTAGCACCAAACGGATCTCAAATGGTAAGAGTAAAAGCACTACCACCCGACCGTGTGGAACCTAAATGGTCCACTTCCACCGCGCTGAGGAGATAGTCTCAAGTCCCAAACAAGGTATCAAAACACATAACACAAGTACTCTTTAAGTCTGGGAAATCCTCAAAGTACACTAACTCAAAGGTTCTAACATAGATAGACATCTAGACCTAGAGGCACCACAAAGACACGTAGGAAACCTACAATGCAAGCGGAAAAGTGTCATCGCAAAAGTCACGTAGAAGTTACCCGAGCAATCCCTTAGGAATCTCGGGTCCCTACTGATCCTGCGGCCACTAGTATCCTCTCGTACTGACGAGGCATACTATGGAATGCAAGGTCATAACCAAGCGTTCTCTCTACCGCATCCTAGCCTGTACTAGCACTCAAGGCATGGGAGAGAACATACAATTATCTTATTAGGTTCATTTAAGTCAGTATTTAGGTGAGATGTTTTCACTTATTAAAACAAACAACTTACAATGAGTCATCCCCAGAGCCACTTCGGGTCTCCTGTCCCTCATTGCAAGCCACTTCCCGACACTACATGTAGATAACCTACCCTAGGCTCATGAAAACACAAAACACAAAATATCACCTTAGCCCTATAGAAGCGACTGGAAAGCATAAAAAGATAAGCCACAATAATCACATCAGTTCTCCACGAGAAACTGGAAAGCATCAAATAATAATCATAATGATCACAACAGTTCTCTATCAGCAACTGAAGGCATCAATGATAAGTCACAATACCTAATGGTTCTTCAATGAGCAACCAGAAAGTATTCCAATACTAAAACACAATACTGATCGATGACTCATAATGGTTATGTCAAACATGTCACAATCATGACGTCATCAAGAACAATTACTTAAAACACCTCAGTCCTCTCAAGAGGCTGGAACACAATAACAACTAGTAAACACATCCATCATAGAGCATAGCATCACATTACCAAGGTCAGGTATAAAGAGATCGAGAACAAATCATCATGTCATCACATTCGCATAACCCCCGAGCCTCTGGTAACAACCTAAATTGGTCAACGCTAAAACAACCCTCAACACCTTAAGCATAACCAGTACATAGAGAACATCATAATCTCACAGTTGGGATTGAATAATAATATATTGTTGAATTAATGTAAGGTTTTAGTCTTCATTTTCAATGTAAGTCTTCAAGTAGATGAGATTCATCATTTACCCCCATAATTTACCCCATTCTTATATTCAATTATAAAGTCCACTTACCCCTTTGATTTAAGTCCATTTCCTTAAAGTATTCCAAGGATAATTATTTATTTAAAATAATCTTTATTGAATTTAAATAAAATAACTATCACTTTATATAAAAAAACCAAAATCATTAATAAGTCAATAATTATATAACTCCGTTAATTAATTAATCTTAATTAAAATTATATTTAATTAAGCTAATCAACAATTATATAACAAATCTTATTAATAAGCCAAATTCATCATTAATTAAATTTAATGGAACTAATTTTTATTTATTAATTTTTAACTAAATTAATCAATGAATTTCAATTAAACATTTATATTAATACCTCCTTTCTTTTTAATAATAATTAACAAATTATTATTAATTAAAAATTCATATTTAACATTCTTAATATGATAACAAATTATAATACATTAATATTAATATATTTTAAATAACATAAAATATTTATTAATATTAATTAATAAATATAAATATATTATTAAATAAAAAATGTTATTAAAACTTTATAAAACTAAGACTTCATAATATGTAAAGGACAAACTAATGCAAACGATTTAATATCGCTGCAGGCTATTTAAGCCGTCGGCCTCCATATAAGGAATCGTGTGGCCCCTGTTCCCAACGTAGGTACACTGCGTATGCAGTGTGCAGAAAAGGTACAGGTCGGCTGCCGATAGTAAGGAGGTACGAGGGTAAGTTTAATATTGTTTTATTTTATTTTATAATTTTTTTTTAAAATTTTTTTTTGATTTAAACTTTTGAATCTACCTCCATAATAATTACTATTATTATTATTTTTGATTAAAATTTCTAACATATATATTATGCATTTTATAATTTAATTTATTCAAATTTTTATAAAAACAATAATTCCATTGCTATATATATATATATTTAAATTGATTTCATCTATATTTTGATGGAGAAAAATATTATCAATCATCCCAATTTAGAATTTTTTTTGATTAAATCCTATGTTCTTTAATTTAGAAAACAAGGGTTTTCCGATTTCTACGACTACAAAAGTTAATAAACAAGCATCTAATAATTCACAATATTGAAATGTTTAAACTTTAATCATAGAGAATTCGGATTTACAATCCACAGACACGAAGAAGACAGGAAAGGATATTTGCATAATTAATCAGTAATCAAAACACAAGACCCTACCTGAGCCTGATGCTAATATGCAATCCCCGAAAAATGTGAGAGAATTCGCTCCTCTTCGAGAACTTTTCTCTAAAAAATCTTTCCTAGAATTCTCCTTTTGAATTCGCTTCCAAAATTTGTCTCCCAAAATTCGTGTCCCCCAAAAATGAACCCCCAAGTTGTGATAAGATGTTTTCTCCTCAAATTGGGGTACTAATTGTGCGTTCACCCGAGAAGACTCTTTGCTCAACTGAGTTAACTCCAAATTAACCTTTATTATCTTTTCTTTTATTTTGCATTCATCTTTTCATGCACATTAAGTTGTATTATTAAATAACTTTATTTACAATTTCACTTGACTTCTATTTTAAATTAATTTATTACTTTAATCTCATGTGCACTTTATGAAATTAAAATAACATTATTATTTTCTATTATTTTTATCTTTTAATTAATTTCTCATATTTAAACTCATGCTTAGATCATGCGATCTAGAATCCTTAATAATTTAATATCTTTCAACTTTTAATTTATTTTAGAAACTTAATTGATAACATATTTAATTAATTTAAATAACAATAATATTTAGCATTTATTTAAAAATGAACTCTAAATATATATTATTATTAAATTAAATAAATATTATCATGTTCTAAATTTATCTTTGAACTTTTATCTACAAATTAAATTCTTTTATTTAATTAATTTCTCAATTAATTAAATATTAAAGATATCATATTAATTCTCCATTAAATTAAATCATTAATTAATCTTTTTAATTAGACTTAATTAATAGAAAATACATCAAGGACTCATAAAGCAACATATGAAAACCCATCATAGAAGAACACATACTAAATCAAACAAAAGGGTTATACTCGCGAAATAACATCATTTGATGCATTCGGAGGGTACTTAACTCAGATACTTGCCCTAATTATCAATTAGGACAATTGGCTAAAGGGTTTAGGAATTGGACTTAAGAGTTTATCTCCCCTCTCTTACCATTGAGACAATGCGATAGGGTACACTCATCCTGGCAATTCAGGGAAGTCGATACCCGGTACCTGCAACCTGCATAAAATCCACGCATGTACAAACACAATATTCTAAGCTAAACAGACAATGGCAAGAAGTGGTGCATCGTGTAGATCCCGACTAGCAGGTGACTACGACTCCCTTCCTTAACCATATCATAGACATCATACATAAAGAAAACAAACACGCACACCATACACATGCAGTATGGGGTAAGTATCCATCATAAAGACATAGGATAATCCATCTAACTAAACATCATCAATAATCTAACAACATTGTATAATCATCATACATTCCTAAATATAGAGTACCAAGTAATCTCATCATATAATAAACTGAGTGTAAAACCACATCTGATAATCTCTAAGATAATAATACTAATCATCAAAGATAAAATTGGCCTAAAAGAGTTTGGCAAGGATAACTGAAATGCGACTTAGGGGTAGGCACTACATTAGTTTTGAATTGTATTGGCATCTTAAGGGATCTTGGATTTTTTTTTGTGGTAATTGATTCACCCCTCTCCTCTCAATTACTCATCTTATATTTCCAACAATTGGTATTAGAGCTCTTGGTGCTCGTAGACAAGGTTTCAAGGACCTAAGCTAAAGATTAAGATGTCTTACAAAAGGGAGATGTAATAGTGGTAAGAAAGGTACTAAAAACACTTCTTCTTGTTTATGCAATTAGAGTGTCATCTATTCAAGAAATGAGATGTGATCATAAGAATGATATAAACTTGGATGCACTAGTGGGAAGGTTGATGTCATTTGACTTAGATAATTTTGATAATCATGTTGCTAACCTTGAGTCTACATTTCAAGCCAAGCTATCACTCAAGAAGAAAGTTGCAAAGTCTAAAAGCAAGAAGTATGATAGTGAAGATGAAGATGGCTCTGATGATGATCTTGAAGTCATTGAAACATTGCTTGCAAGAATATTTTTCAAAGGCAAAGGAAAGTACAGAGGCACAGTTCCTTTGATCTAATTTTCTTGTGAAGAAGTTGGTCACATTGTTGCAAGGTGTCCAAATAGAGAAGGTAAAGAAGAAAATAAGATTGACAAGTAAAAAGGCAAGAAGGATTTCAAAATCTACAAAGACTACAAGGATAAAGGTAAAAAATCTTGTTACATGGCTAAATATTATGATAATAGTGAAGAATATCAAATGGTTTACATTGCTAGTAAAGATGAATCAAATGATGAGAATGATAAGATGACCCTCATTTCTCATGTTAGTAAGAATGATACATAGATTATTGATAGTGGTTGTTGTCACCACATGACTGGTGATAAATCTAAATTTGAGCACTTGGAACACTATGATGGTGAGACTGTCACATTTGGAAATGATGAACATTGCTATGTAAACAGAAAAGGTTGTATTGCACTAACCAATGATCTCAGATGTGTCAATTCTTATTGGGTTGAAGTAATAATCTACTTAGTGTTGCATAGTTGAATAACATTAGATTCAAGGTAGAATTCATAAATAGGAAAGCCAAGCTGTTGGATGGAAAAGAAAATCTAGTTGGGACTAGAAATCAAACAAAAGGTAATTTGTTTTATCTAGACTTCACTGAAACTAAATGTTTGCTAGCTCAGACAGAGGAACCTGAGTCACAGACTATGGGAGCCAAGTCTCAAATAGAGGAGACAAAGTTGCAGTCAATGCAACCCGAGTTGCAGCCAATGCAACCCGAGTTAGAAATAGTTCTAACCGAGTCTAAGTCAGAAAAAGTCAAGTTGCAAAAAGAGGAGATACTGAAGAAATCTAGAATGCAAGATTCTAGACCAGCTGGAAAACCTATTTCTACTAGACATAAGCTTCCCAAAAATGCGATTTCAAAGAGGTATATCAGACTACATGCAGATCAATGATTGGAAAACTCTAGTATGTAGTGCGCACAAGACCTAATATAGCATTAACAATTGGTGTGGTGGTTAGATTCTCTACTAATCCTAAAAAAAATCATATGATGGTAATCAAAAGAATCATGAGGTATCTGAAAGGTACTAAAGATTATGGTTTGTGGTATAAGAAAGGAGGCAACTTTGAATTGAAGGCATTCACTAATGTTGATTGGGCAACAAGTGTTGATGACAAGAAGAGCAGTAGTGGTGAAGCACTTTTTCTTAGAACGAGGCTAGTATCTTGGACAAGCAAGAAGCTAACTGTATCTCTTAGTCTATAGCAAAAACATGATATGTTGCTGCAGCAGTCAATTGTTCCAACATTATGTGGTTGTCAAGTATGAATGAGGAGATCAAGGACCCAATAGTTATCTTCTCTGATAACACCAATGCAATCAACATATCCAAGAATCCAATGATGCATACTAAGACCAAGCACATTGTAATAAAATATCATTTCTTGAGATAATTGGTGCAAGAAGATAAAAAGATAAATCAAAGATAAATCAAGGAAGTGAATTGGAAGGATATCAAAGTATTTGAGTTGATCGAACTGCAAACAACATTCAAATCAAGGAGGATTGATTATTCAAGCTAGAACACAGATACGAAATTAGCAAATATAGTTGCATCAACAATCAGGTCATATCATTTTTACTCTCTAATAGTTGTAACAGTGAATCAAATCTCCTAATAGAGTTAGCTTAACAAATATTTGCCAAATCCTCTAACAAGGTGGCATTTCTAGATTGAAGTGTCTAAAGGCCTATGACAATGCCACTCCTAACAGGGTGAACTAAATTCTTTAATATGGTCAAACCTAACAATGTGTTTTGTAACCTTTAATAGGGTTGGCTCCTAACAAGGCTCACTTGAGAAGAGTGAAAAATAGTAACTAGTTGCAATTGGTGATTTTTTCCAAATTGGGTTTCCACGTTAAATCTTGGTGTCTCTTGTGTTTATGTTATTTTCTTTATGATTCTACAACTAAGTTAATTAAGGTTAATCATGCTAAACATCTTAAGAAGCAATTATTTCAGTATTTGTCAAGTGACAATAATTCTTAGTGTTAACTGAGTGTTCTTGTGTTAACCGAGTTACAACAATATTTTAGTTTCAACAGAGTTCAGTTTTGATTTGTATTGACATCTTAAGGGATCTTAGATTTGTTTTTGTGGTAAATGATTCACCCCTCCCCTCTCAGTTACTCCTCTTATATTTCTAACATATAATGATTAAAAATTTACACACTAGAAATGGTCATGTTTGTGAATTGATTCTTTTGTAAAGTCATATTTTGCAAATTTTTTCTATGAATGTCTAAAGTTAGTGAACTATGTAGCAATATTCTTTGGAATGTAATATTTCCAAAGAAAATGAAATTGTATGAATGAAATGAGTGTTGCATAAAATATAATGGTGCATTTCATTTGTTACAATCATAAATTTTGATGTCCTTAGTATGTGTAACTACTTTTAATTTAGGAAAGCATGAGTAATAATGTAGATTTCTATCATAAGTTGAGACATTTTCAAATTAATGACCTCATAATAGTCAAAAGAGATATAAAGTAGTAAGTAATTCACTATACATGTTAAGTTTTATCTCTATTATTGTTTAAAAATATGAAACAATGACCTATAAATTTCATTTTTATTTTATCAGTAAATGCTTGAAGCCTTATAATTACATTATATCATAATGGCAAGGTCGGCAAATGTATGTGTCATTTATGATGCTTGTCATTGCTTTATCTAGATTTCCTATATATTTGTGTTTGAACAACCATTTGCATAATGTTTGTCTGGTTCCACTAAGCAATCCATAGCCACAAACATCGTCAGGATGTCGCTGAGAACTCTATTACCAGTCTGTATTGTTCATAAATTCCTTCACCAAAATTTTGAAAACAATCCTTTTGATTAGGTCGTGAGTATTCTGCAAAATCATCTCCATTTTTTGGAAGGTCTGAATAGTTGACGCTTCATCTACCATACTTTGGAAGGTTGATCTTAATTTTTAAATTATGTTGAATGTCAGATGGACATTTTATGCTCTTAGTTCATCCATCAATTGAAATTTTATTTGATTCTAACCCTTTTGTTACCTACATCTTGGAATGGTATCAAGGAGATCTTTCCCTTCTCAGTTTTTGGGGATATTAATTCAATGCTACACTATCTATCTGGTTACTTGTTGATTCAGAAATGTAAAAGCTTCAAATGCAGAGATATATCTAACTAACCCATTTCATCTAGAATTCCTTACAAATTATGTTTTTTTCCTGTTTACTAGCTCTGTTTAAGAGAACCATTATCTTTTTGCCTCAACTTTGAATCCTTTCTTCTGAGATGTTAATGTCACTTAAATCTTGTTGTTACTCTTCATATAAAGCAACAATATTTTTCGTAAGATCAGAGCTTGTCCTTCTTGCGATTGTTATAATTACTTACTATTTTATCAAATTTCGAGCTGATGAAAACAATGGCCTATATTAAACTATAGTTATGTAAATTATTTCTTTACGCTTCAAAGATACATATATTAAGCAACACAATTGAAATAGACAACTCAAACTAAGGTTATTTATAAATTGACCGTATCAATTATAATTATAATTTTTTTAATAATAAAAAATTCCTTCAGTGCATAGGTTGTTGATAAAAGAATAAGAGAACTAATAGTCGACCAAAAAATTTATTGACGATGAAAACTAGCCATATATGAAAGTTTAATTTTATAGTCAATGTCATTAGTAGTGCTTTAATTGTTATTGGGGTTCAATAGAGGAAGGAATTTCTTGATTAACTAATCCAAAAACTAAAACCTATATAGGATCTCTTTGCAATAGTATTATCATTGTTAATTCTCAATGAGTTTGATGACAATGGGTGTATAAATATCATATGATGGTGTGATAGTAAGCTCTCTTCCATGAAATAATTGAAGTACAATTTGGATCTAAATCCCAAAGCAGAGAAGGAATATTAGGTCTTGGTGGATTGAGTTTTAAGTAGAACTAATGTGGAGGTATAATCAGAAGCTAATAAGGGAATGATAAATTACTTGGAGAAGAATGCGTGTGAATTGTATTGAGAAACAAGATGAAACTTCTATAATAAGATTTCTTGCAAGTGTGTGTGATTCAGAAATATAATTATTTATCTAAAGATTGATATTTAGATGATGATAATGTGATTGTAAAGAATTTCCAGTAAGAATGAAATCAACAAACTATAAGAACACATACTTTACATTGGGAATAAAATACATATAAGAAGGCAAAAAATGTGCATAATTATTCAACAAAGAGACATCCAATATGCTAACACTCTCTTCAATCTAATAGCACATTGACTATGTCAGTCTACCTAGAAAATATTTTTATTAATACACTTTCTCACACCCTCAATATATAGGCATAGCTCCCGTAGAACACAATCATAACCAAAATAATGGATATCAAAACCATGGTGTCATGCAAAAGCCTCATTATTGCCTTAGAAAAAAAAACTTATAAGAATAGTTACATCATAGATAACTTTGCATAGACATCACATGATGTAATCAATAATCCTCTAAATGGTAATTTCATAACAAAAAATGCATATTTTATTCCATAAAACTCAACATATACACCATAAAATATAAGGATTGATTTTAGAGGGACCAACTTATATGGGGCCCATCTAACATGCAAAGATTGTTCACTCTTTAATCTTAGTGCCTTTAATTGTGAAAATGCATTTAGCAAGTCCACAATCAATTGTAAATATCAAACTTATACTCTACAACCTTCATGAATTTATATGAGAATTAGTGCAATACTTCATAGAGAACCTAGTTTATAATTATTTTCTAATTACACTATAGGAACCTAAGGATACTTTTTCAAGACTACTTAAAGTAAATAAAGTATACATAGAATATAAACATTAATACCATCTTAATAATGACATTTTCTTACTTGACATTATATATTACAATTATATCCTTATGAAATATAAGTATAATTAACTAAATGAATCAAGGTCTGTTACATTTATACACCAAGAGAAGCTATATGAGGTCACTAGCTTGATAATGAAATCTACAATGATATACAGAGTTTAGTCTTCTCTATCAAGACCTTATTGTTCTCAAGTTTTTCTCTGAAAAAGTCATATTAAATAATAATATGTTTATTATAATCGATAAAATTCACTACTAACAAAAAAAATAAGTATGCTTAAAAATAAAAATAAAAATCTAGTGAACCCACAGTAGTGGATACACTTTTTTGGAGGAATAAATTCCTCCAAAAAAGCACACCCATGAAATTTTAGTCAACGAATTTTAATAGAAAGTCCTCAACAAGTTTCGATTGAAACTTATTTAGTTTTGATGGAAACTAATAAAATATTAAGTTTTGATTAAAGCTACGTGATAGTTTCAATCAAAACTATTGTGACCCAACTAGGGTTTAAAAACCCCATGCCACTGACCCTAGTCATCATTTTCATTGCACCCTCTAGGAGTTTCAATCATAACTAAACAATTTAGTGGCATTTGGCTCACTAACCATCGAATCAAGTACAAAATTTCATTGTTTCATCCTTCAATAATTTTTTTAATTAAATTATATATTTTCTAATATTTATATTGTATGTATATATCATTTGTGTATGCATAGATATATATTGTGTATATATGCATATACACACATGATATGTGTATATGCATATATATATACACGTATATGATATGTGCATATGTATATATGTGCATATGCACATATATATGTATGTATTTGTATATACACACACAAATATACACATGCATATGCATATAAATTATGTATGCTTATGTGTGCATATATATATATATATATATATATATATATATATATATATATATATATATATATATATATATATATATATATATATATATATATTTGTTTGTGTCTGTATGCATATATACAGACATGTATATATGTACATGTGCATGTATGCCACACACATTATGTACATATATACATGTCCATGTATATATCATGCATGTATGTACATGTATATAGATACATGTTTGTATACATGTATCTAAATATAGATAGATACACACACATGTGTATGTACACAAGCACATGATATACACACGTGTTATATATATGCATGTGTATGTATGTATAATTATCTTACACTTAGAAAATTTAAGAATTGAAGGTATGTACCCTAAATCAACAACTCACATTTGGAACCCTATTTATAGATAACTTGTGTGGTCACTACTACATTTTAGGCTAATTTTCAATGGGAAAACATCGTAATTGTGATAGGAAACTGTCACATGATTGACAATCAGAAGTGTTGGATTTAGTGTGTCGCTTGTGCAACTAAAACTTACATAGTTGCGATAGTAAATGTCATCACAGATGACACCTTTGATGGCCATATGGTGTGCAATACAAACCATCGCAAAATAAGGCACTTTCAATATTATGACGACCAGGTGTTGCATTTTTGTGACATAATCTTGTCAAAAATCTTGTTGCTTATTGTTGATGTGTGACATCCCTCTGATGAAGATGTTATATATGAGATAGAATGGTGTCACAATGTTGCAACACTTCTTTATCAAATAGTCCATTGACTGCACTTGTATTGCGATGAGATTTTGGATGCAGTTACAATTAGAGCAATGGTAAGTTGTTGCCAAGTTGCGATGTCAAGTTGTCGGAAAGCCCACTAGTCACCTTTAGAGTGCAACAAACCTTGTGACAAAATTGCGATAAGAGAGATGAAAAAGCATCACACGATGCAACATGGGGTTATTGGAAAGTTGGTTGTTGTATTGTATTTTTGATGTTTTCCCATTGCAATTACAACAACATATATATGGTCTTTGATAGGGTCGTCACCTTGTCAAAGATCACCTTTGAGATGCCAAGCTTGAGTGCAATATGAACAACTCTCTGGCATTAGCCTTTGATCCCCCTCCTCCCTCCAACAATTGCCATCATTTGACAATCACAAGAGTTGTCTAGTCTCTTTTGTAAGTTAAAAATTAAAGAAACAAATATGAACACGTGTTCATTCTTGTTGCTGCAATTTTTAACTTATAGAAGCTGAGAGTGGAACATTCTTGTGGCTGTTGAATCATGTTCATTGTAGGGGGTCAAAGATTAATGCCATAGAGTTATTCCTATCACACTCAAGCCAGGTGTGTCAAATGTGATCTTAGAGAAGGCAAAAACCCTATCAAAGACCACAATGCATAACCTGAATTACATATATTGCAAAACCACGAACACGACCACATATTAAAAATGATAGAAAGTCAGTCACATACTAACCGATTGCATATCTATGGATGTACCAAAGACATTCCTTAGTGATTATTGTAATAAGAATCCTATGAACCTCTTTTTTAAGCTAAGTAATCTTTGACCAACTGCAAATAGAAGGGTCATATTACACATACACAAAAATCTAGGCATGCAAAAAATATAAATATTAGATTCCTTTTTATAACAATGAGATTGTGAAGCATTAGGTTGAATTAGAATTGTATGTCTACCAATCATACAAACATGAGAAGTTGGATAATATAGTTACATATGAGATGCAACCATCCAAGTTTCAATTCCCAACTAATCATCAATGACAAAGCCAAATAATGAGTCCCACCCTACCCATTCCTTTCTATAAAAAATAATTTTCTCCATATACATGATAGTTGAGAAATATCCAAAATTAACTCATATTACTAATGCATCGACAATGTCCATGCTAGATAGTGAACCTATATTGGCATCCAAAGTTCACTTCTTGTAAGATGGCTCTCCAATGTTCATACATAATAAAAATGTTCAAACATAGATAACATGAGTCAACGACATAATTATTTAATAAATTGTTGAAACCATTTTCTAGAGCTCATTGGGGCAGATATCAAGGCAATGAGAAAAGCCAAAATAGATCAACATCCTCTTTCCCATGAAAACACATTCTATGAAAAATTGTCCCTCATGGTTCACAAGGCTAAATGAACATCCTAAATTAGGACTCCTTTAAACACATATTTATGAACTAAATACAAGGAGCGTATAGAAAATTATGATAGATCAAATGATAGAAGATAAGTGATATGTAGGAAACCTATATAGTTGAAATTTGGTACATATATCACATATGACCATATATATACAACTGTAAAAAATTTGTAATAACCATAAATGTTAGGAACTATTATGTATTTGAGGCTCATTATGACCTACTATGTATCCTAGTCCACCCACATCAAGGTACTACTAAATCAATAAATATGACCCCATAGAACCCATTAATTTATCCACCTCTTACTACCCTTTTAGCCCACCCATAAATTTTTCTTGGACCCTAACTTAGCACACATAAAATATATCCTAAGACCATTAACCTAACCTATTTTGAGTAAGAATTAGTACTCCTTAATTTGAATAAGGATGATTGTAAGTATTTGTTTGGATCCCTTTATATATGCATTAGGACCACTTATTACCCATCATATATCATAAGGGATCCTAAGACTCATTGATGGTTCATATGACCCATGTTAAGACCTTTATTATATGTTAAGACCCATGAGGACCCACCACATATTAAAAGGGATTATAATGGGTCACGGGACCATTTATGACCCTTATACCTTAGGTTTTAATGCATTAAGATGGTCGCTTAGTATTCTACCTTTAAGATCCTAAAATTTAACTCTAACAAATAACATGAACCTAGGTCCCTAAGACACCTTTAAATGTACATGTATATATCAACTAGAAACCATAACACTTGTAGTTTAGAAATTCATGTGATGGATTGGTGTTTGCTTTTGAAATTTTGCACATGCCATCCTATGTTAGGACCAAAAATTAACTTGTAGACCCTTATATAAACACACACATGAAGTTACCATGTGATATGTTGACTTAAAGATAATCTTCAAGTAAGATATCCTAGCTAGGACCCTACTAAACATATTTGCCTGAACTAGAAACCATGAGATCTATGTAAGGAAAGAATGATAGATAGATTTTAGATGTTTTATTTTATTTTCTCCCCTTAAGTCATCATCTTAGGATCACTTTCAACATGTTCTACGAACATCCTAAATTAGGACCCCTTTACACATATGTATGAACTATCTAGATAACCTAGTTCAAATTGATGTTTGGTTTTAGTTTTTTCCCTTAATCCATCCTTTAACTTCAAGACCCCTTTCAAAATTATGAAATATTTAATTTTTATTTTAGATTTTCCCCTTAAGATATCCTATTGGGATCCATTTATGCACGCATGCACATGATACATGTATATTCATTCAATTCATGTTTAGGACTTAAATATGTGTATGTTTATTTCATGTTTAGGACTTAAATATGTGTATGTTTATGTCATGTTTAGGACTTATTAAAAGATACATTTCATGTATGTATAGAACTCATATTGTCTTTTCATTTCAAGTAAATATAAAGTTTATGTATGTGCATGCACACATATGTGTTGATCTCCAAGTCATGTTGACAATTAGTGTCAACACTTAGTCATTTCTGAGGTACAGTTGGTTGGTCATCACTATGACCAAGCCATTCTACTAAGGTTAAGAAATGTATTTGATTTGTGTAAATCTCATGTATGGACCGAGTAGTAGTTACTACCAAGAAAATCAATGGTTGTTAAGTACTCCAGTATGTATCAAGATAAGAAAGTATACCAAGTGATAGTCCATATTGAGCAGTGTGAATATCGAGTGACAACTTATGGATAATAGTTATGGTCAAGTACCAAAATGTTTTATGCTGAGTAAGAAAATTTTGGTATATATGTTTGGAATGACACAAACACTTAGGTAAACCATTTTGGCCAACTTCTATGCATGTTTTAATGATCAAGGAGTAATTCAAGGAGATGACTATGCATTTTATTTTGATCATTAATTCCTATGCAAGACATGCAACCAATTAGAAAAAGGGAATGAATAAATAGAAAAAGTTTTGAATACAAATTGTTGATCTTGTTTTAGAAGCCTCACTAGTTGCCTATTTAATGAAGATTCAAACCCTAATTTAATGTGCGAGTGAAGGAGATAAGTGTGTATGTGAAAGAGGTTATGTTTGGATGTTAGAAGCAAAAACTAGGTAGAGAAACAAAGTAGTGAAGTGTAGAACATAGTTTATCAAATCATAGAGAGAGGATCAAGAATTGGAAAGAAGAGATCCGTAATCAAGAATCAGAGTGCTAACTAAAGAATTAGGTACTAATACATTCTAGCAAGTGAATTAGGGCAAATCTCTCTAGAGAGTGGTCCTAATAGGCTTATGTAAATCTCTTAATAGAGTGCTTACTTTGTTGTAAGTTTTAAATCCTTTAATCAAGGTAGACTAGATAAGTCTTGTAAGCTCTTAACAAGGCAAACTCTGCATAGGGTAGATCACTTGAATTCGATCAAACATTGTTTCCTTAATAGACACACTTTATTGCTATAGTAATGTAGATTTGTGGGTGTCATCCCACCCCAGTTTTACCTTCACTGATGAGGCCAGTTTAAGGCCTATTTGGTTCATGTTTTTATATGTTTTTATGGATAGGACCTTCAAACTTTTATGAGTTTTTGATGGACTTGTTTAGACTATCTATGTTTATACTATGATATGTGTGTGCTCTTTGATATTTCTAAGATTAAATGAATATGTTGTACATATATGTTATATAGTTACATGGAATGAAATATTGTATATTTATATCTTGCATTGATTGGGTAGTTCTTCATGTAGGCATGTGATAAGAACAAAGCAAATATAAGAAAAACTTATTATGAATTTTATCTTGGACATGTATTGTGATTTTTGCATGTGCGCGCTAATATTTTGCAGAGATGGTGAGTCATCAAAGGAAGAATTCAACATCCAAAGACAAAGTGTTGATAAGAAGTTGGTTGAATTTTTTGAGCTCTATGTAATGATTCTATTACTTTTAGTTATTAGTAGTTACCATTGCGAGTAGAGTCAAAGCGGTATTCAACCATTATGGAGTAAATCTAGAAGTCATGAACTCTTGAATTCATGTGAACCTGAACACAACTTGCTCCTAGATAAAAGCGCAAACCTGTGTCACCTTTTATAAAGAAACATGATATCAGAACGTGACAATTCAACAGTAATGACAAAAAAATAGTATTTTTGTTTAAAATATGAAGATGATGTAAACTGATAAAATGTGTAAAATTGGATGAATTTTATGCCTATAATTTCTATTATTTTTTTGAGTAAGAATTTATTCATTTTATTTTATTTTGAAGTCCCTTTTTCAATTGTAAAAAATATAGGGTGTAGTTCCCATCAAACAAGTATATGCAAATCATCTTTTCTTGTTCTAATTTGAAAATATCTTATAGATGACATGTATAGCTAGTGAACAAAAAAAGAAATAATTATTTTTGATATATATTTTCTTTGTTATAAGTACTCAAGTTCGACCTTATTAGAATCCAACCATTTTTTCCTCCCGTCAAAACTTCCCTAAAAAATCTATACCTTACTGGAAAAAAATTACATATTCGTGAAGAGGATTCTCTCCTCTAGAGATAAATATAAATTTTAAATTTTTTTGATATGATTTACTATTTTTTTTTCCTTTTTTGAGGGAGCATCTTCTGAAATGTTGAATTATCAACTTATAATATTTGTAGATTATAACATATTATAACTAATCAAAACACTCAAAAATTTATATAATGATCATACTAAATCTGAGATCTATAAAAAGGGTATTTTAAGTTTTTGAAAAAAATTGAGTTTTGATAGAGAAATGAGATTTGACCAAAACAAGTTTTAATATCATAAACGGTGACACAGATTTGTGCTTTTACCCTCCTATATTAAATTATGTTGTTTTATATCTTCAATATCATCATATCCTTGATGTTGGAGGATCCTAGATATAGGGAGTTATGTTTTATGTTGATGTTATAAATAAGTTGGAGTTTAGATTCCCGAGTTATCTAGTTTTTGTGTGGAATTTTCTTGTAATCCAGCAAGAGTGATAAATACAATTTTGTTGATACAATATGTACTTGTGTTTTACTCATGAATGAAATGATATTTATAGTTATTAATCTCTGGATTGTTATTCATTCACTCTTTCGTGGGGCCCCACGTGGGAGGTGACCTTAGTTCATAGCTAGATAGGAATCATTTTACAATTTCATAGAAGTATTTTGAACTCTGTTGCTCGTGTAACCATATGGTAACATAATTGTTGGTTTCCTGTTTGTAGCATTATTCCAAAGCACTGGGTTAGAATTTTATTTCATTTCTTATCTTAGTATTTCCTTCAACATTTCAATTGCATAGTTATGATGATACTTAAGATGGGTTAGAGCATATAATTTGTGGGCATCGTTTCAAATTTACGTCCCTGGTTAATAATTTAATGAGCTGAGTATGTTATTCTAGTATGATATTTGGCATTGCTGAAATATAAAGTCATTATAAGAAGGATGTCCAATCCTTAGTTATAGAGTCATTATACCGACCAACCATTCACCTTGGAGGGTTTCGAGGTAACCAAATCTTTTGTGTTATGTGTTTGTCATTTACTTTCAAGCTTATCATTGCGATCAGTAGATTAGATATAACATATCATTTATGTGATTTGTGATATTGTTGAGTTAAGGGTTAGTGGTGATAATTTGATATTTGTCTCAAAGGAAAAAAGTTTTATAGATCCCCATTCACCCCTCCTCTTAGTATCTTACTTTCCCCATAGACTTTCAAGAATTGGTATAAGAGTTTTGTTCTCTTAGAAGAAGTCTAACTACTTGAGAGTTATGAAACTGGAGATGGAGGACTACAAGTTGGGAAGATCATTGAGAATTAGAAGCTTGACATACAAATTATACTACCACAACTTGGGGCAACAAGCAAGGAACTGAAGAAAACCTTAAAGAGAAGGAAAGAGTTGGCTATTCAACAAAATGAAACCCAATATCATGAAGAAGACACCGAAGGCCTACTTGACAATGCAAATTATAGTGAAAGTGATGCAACAATAGTAGACCTATTGGAGAGGAACAAGATGTTGAATGAAGAGATTAGAGGATTAAAAGAGAGCATGATATCCAATCAGTAAGACTATGCGAAGTGACTAAACTAAAAAAGAGAGCTGAGGATGACAAGATAATAGTAGAAGAAGACAAGAGACAAATGTAATGTCCCCTCTTTAGTTCGACATGACATTGATCATGGCTTTTGCCTATTCCAGACTCTCGTAGGCAAATGGTGTGGAGAGAGAGTCAATTCTGTGGATCAGATGGTCATATCTTGCTCTTGAAGAAGTGTTAAGAGGTTATATTTTATTATTATGTGTTATTGGGGCCTACATGTTATAATTTTAAGTTGAGTTGCACTTTTTATTTTATAAAATTACTTTATTATAAAAAGTGCATTATAATGAGATTTTATAAAGGATGTTTCTAGAAGTTCTAGAAAAAGTGCATTATAATGAGATTTTATAAAGGATGTTTCTAGAAGTTCTAGCAACTTCTTAGAAAAGTGAATAAATAGAGGGCTGAGCCTCTCATTTTGGACATGCTTGGATTTGAGATTTCTTCTACTTCTTCCATTGTGGAGCAAATTTGTAGTCTCTTGGGTCTGCAAATTATTATTTGATCTTTGGGAACGAATCACTCCCTTGGATTGGCGACTTTGAGGGTGTGAAATATCACCTGAATTGTTGCATTTGAGGAGTTGGTAATTCAGCCATCTCATTTGGACTTCATTGAGATTCAGTTATAAGGGTTTACTTTGGTTGGAATAAGGGTTTCAGTTGTGCCCTAGCATTTGTGGATTGCTTAACAGGGTTTGAAGACACAGTTGTGCATTATTTTCAGACTGCCAATCGAGGGTTTGGACCCACGTTTTTGCTCATAACTCCTAATTGGCTTGACGGATGAATTTCATATTTTAGGGGGTTATTCAGCAACCCTAGGCGCCCAGATTTATTGCTTTTGGAGTGACAAAAAATGCTGCAATATTTTTATCTAGCAGCCATACCAGGCCGTACTTATACAGCCCTGTCAGTTGGGCAGCAGCATCAATTTTGTGAGTCGGTTTGGGACAGATTGTGAGGTCTTTGTGTGGCATTAATTTAGCATTCATATCCGGCAAAATTGGAGCTATTTCAGGTGCACAAACTGAAGTTTTGATTGCCAAAATATTGCATGTTATGGATTAGAACAGTCAGCACTGTCATTGCATAAATAGTTATTTCCAATCATCAATAACTATTGTAAAAGTTTCATCCTTTGCATTCCAAATCTGAACTGGGTTATTGTTCATGTCATAACATTGCATTGTCAAGAGCTTGATGTATTAGAAGTGCATAGTTGTCTCTCATTGTAATCAGTTCTATTTGCTGTCATAAAATCAGAATTGCATTGGACTTCATATTTGAGTTTCATATTGTCATCTATCTCTTAGAGTGGTAGTGTTATAATCTGGAATTGTTGTTCATACATTATTGGCATCATATATTGAGGTTTCGTTGTACAACAATTAGTAATATTGCAGCCTTATTCGGTTACATGCCAACTGTTTGACAAAATTCCTAAGTCCAGTTTGAGGGTTTCAATGGCCTTTATAGTAAGGGTTTCAGTGGTCTTCTACTTCTTCCATTGTGGAGCAAATTTTTAGTCTCTTGGGTCTGCAAATTATTATTTGATCTTTGGGAACGAATCACTCCCTTGGATTGGCGACTTTGAGGGTGTGAAATATCACCTGAATTGTTGCATTTGAGGAGTTGGTAATTCAACCATCTCATTTGGACTTCATTGAGATTCAGTTATAAGGGTTTACTTTGGTTGGAATAAGGGTTTTAGTTGTGCCCTAGCATTTGTGGATTGATTAACAGGGTTTGAAGACACAGTTGTGCATTATTTTCAGATTGCCAGTCGAGGGTTTGGACCCACGTTTTTGCTCATAACTCCTAATTGGCTTGACAAATGAATTTCATATTTTAGGGGGTTATTCAACAACCCTAGGCGCCCAGATTTATTGCTTTTGGAGTGACAAAAAATGCTGCAATATTTTTATCTAGCAGCCGTACCAGGCCGTACCTGTACGGCCCTGTCAGTTGGGCAGCAACAGCAATTTTGTGAGTCGGTTTGGGGCAGATTGTGAGGTCTTCGTGTGGCATTAATTCAGCATTCATATCCGGCAAAATTGGAGCTATTTCAGGTGCACAAACTGAAGTTTTGATTGCCAAAATATTGCATGTTATGGATTAGAACAGTCAGCACTGTCATTGCATAAATAGTTATTTCCAATCATTAATAACTGTTATAAAAGTTTCGTCATTATAGTAAGTGTTATGACACGTGGTAGCGACAAACTGTATGGACAGACCTACGTCACCTTCCATTAGGGGCCCACTCTGGGGACATCACAACAAATGGTCACTAGACTTGATGAAAGGACATATGATGTGCAAAAGCTCAAAAATAATCAGCTGGACATGGTAAATCAAATGTTACATGTAAATCAAGAGTTGAAAAGGAAAGATGCCAAGCTTCTAGACTTTCAGATCTCCCCAAAACTATTAGACACACCATCTCCACATAGGATGTCTCATAACCTTTGTAAAGGTATAGCTTCTCCGATCCTATAGCACCTCAAACTATTCAAGCATACATCTAGCCTCTACCACATCTTTTCCTATTTTTCAAAGCAAATTGATCTCCTCAAAATTAAACAAAATTTTCAATGAAAACATAATCATTTGGTGGCTCATCTCCTAGCCTCATCTTCTTAACAACTTCTTCTCTAATAGACAAAACTTGATAGGGAGATAACTCTGATACCATATTGAAAAAATAGAATAGCAGAAACAAAATAGAGAAAGAAAGAATTTCCAACTTAATTTTATTGAATATTAGATGCAAATTTATACAATAGCTTGACCCAACAACATTCCTAAATGATTGTTAATTAGATTGACAACAAACTACTTCATGATTTACAACACACACAAACATGACTGTTAACTAAAACTTATGGACACCTAACTCAAACACATCTACAATAAGAACTTTATTCAAACTAGAATTCCTTGACTCACACCTAAACTAAACTTGTGTTGCCAGCAACTCAACAAATTTTGCCACATGTGCAACAATTATTATTGACTAATGTTGGAACATTAACTTCAACAACAGGATCCCTTGACATCTCATTTCCCTTAAGAAACTATTCAATAGGCATGATGCATTTATTAGAAGGGGAAGGGGAAGAAAAGGGGGAACTTCTGAGAAATATGAAGGAATGAACATTGGCACCAAATATAAACCCAAGGTGGTTAATATCGATAGTAGTTGCTCGAAGGAAGAAAGAGCTAACACAAAGGGATTTATTCCCTTTAGAAATGGTGAATATATATAGTTGACAAAATACCAAGACATATTTTTTTGGGGATATGAGGATCTAAAGACCTTTAGAAATGGTGAATTCAAGCACAAAATTCCCCTCAAGCCTTAAGCTTCTCCCTTTAGATAAGAGTAGTGTGATTACAACCCTATGGTCTCAAATGCCATCTTTAGGGAAGTTCACAAGATGTTGGAGGCAAGAATTATCTAACTGATACATCATTCAACCTAGATAGCCAACATTGTCCCAACCTAGAAAAAGAATGGGGAGATTAGAATTTGTGTTGATTTTAGAAACTTGAATCAGGGATCTCTAAAGGACAACTATGCATTGCCCAACATGGATCATTTACTGCAAATAGTGGCTAGTTCTGAAATGATGTCCATGTTAGATGGATTTTTGAGCTTCAACTAAATTGAGGTAAATCTGGAAGATCAGTTCAACACAACGTTCACCACCCCTTCGGAAATGTTCACATATAATAGAATGCCCTTTGGGCTTATTAATGTTGGTGCCACCTTTCAAAGTCCTATGAATTCCTCTGTCTCTGATCTAAAGGATAAGATCATCATTATTTACTTGGATGATCTGATGGTCCTCTCCAAGAAAAGAGAAAATCATCTAAATGACTTGAAGAAAATGTTGAAAGATGCAAGGAACATGGGATTTCACTCAATCCCAAGAAATCAGTCTTTTGTGTTAGAGAAGGAAAATTGCTAGGTCATATAGTCTCCCAGGAAGGCAACAAAATTGACCTAGAATGTTTTAGAACTTACCAACAACTAAATTTTCTAGGAAGCAAATCTGGAGTTAAATCATTCTTTGGACAGGTGAATTTTCTAAGATATTTCATCCCTGACTTTTCCGAGATCACCAAATGCATAGTTGATATGATGAAATGAAATAAAAGTTTAAAATGGAATGATTTTGAAAGAGATGCTTTCAATCAGATTAAGAATGCTATAGCCAAAGCACTAGTGTTGATACATCCAGATTACACTAAGGAGGTCATACTGTATTGCTACACCTCAGCTCATAAGCTATCTGCAATACTCATGCAAGAAAAAAAGGAAGGTATTCAAGTGCCCATTTCTTTCATGGCTACTCCCCTTAAAGAACATGAGTTGAGATACTCCCAAATGGAAAAGCATGCCTATGCAGTGGTAAGAGCACTCAATTTTTTAGGTTTTATGTCTTGCACTCTCATTCTATTGTATTCGTACTTGATTTAGCTATCAAAGCATATTGACCCAACAATAGATAGGTTGCAATATTAGAGGTGCATGGGTATCAAAAGTTCAAGAGTATGCAATTTATCTGAAGCCAAGAAAATTAGTGTGAGGAAATGGCTCGTGCAAGATGATTGTAGAAAACCAAGACTTAAGTCAGGAAGATGAATGTTCAAGGCACTAGTGGTTAGTCTCCAAGATCCATGGTTCTCAAATGTTGCCTATTTTCTGACTTACGAAGATTACCCTAACGGATTGACATACAAGTAGAAGAGAGACCTCATAATTTAATCAGCTAAGTATGTCATATATGATGACCAACTGCACAAGCGAGTAATAGAGGGAACCTTCTTGAGATGTGTGGATAAACCTCAACAAGAAAGGTTGCTTCATAGTTTCCACAATGAGGTTTGTGGTGGTCATTTCTTATCAACAGTCACAACATACAAGATTTTGAGGCAATGTTGTTGGCAATATGCTCAGATAGATATCTTGATGATTGTCATTTATGGCAATATATAATCAGCATTTCATTTATGCATTTAGAGTTGAAAATTGTCTAAGTGTTAGACAGTTTACAATAGCACAGAGAACAAATGTTAAGTGTACATATGACTCATTAGAGTTAGCTTATGTGCAGTTGAGGGAAGCTTCATGATATTATCATGATGATGTGTGCCAGTGTGCAGATGTGTATGAACAATATGACGTGAGTTATGATTAAAATACTAGCGCATGTATTTAACAGTGTAGAACAAAGCATAGTAGAGAATTGGATATTATGGCTTTAAGAATTATTTTGGTTACGAAATAATTACTAAGTTATGATGAGCCGACTATATGGATATTATTCCATAAGTTATGTTATATTATGTCAAGCATGTGAAGACATGAAGGGCGATAGAGCAAAGTTTTGTGAATATGCAAGGTATAAGTAAAGATATTATTTAACTTCTTTTTGATGGAGCGATATCTATTTAACCTCATTTTCTTTTATTGACCAAGAAACTCCTTCAAAATTTAAACATTACCAAAATTTGCCATGTGTTACTCATTGATTTGTCCACCTCTGCTCTGTCATCACCACCTAGGCCCACAATTGAGATAGGTCCCATCATGTCCCCATTTATTTAGGTCAAATGTGGTGGCTGTCATAAGATACATATTGGTTATACCCTACAGAAATGAGAGCTAGAGACAATATAGAGAGAGTATTGGAGGTCTTGTGTTTGAGTCCCTCAATTTAGGAATGACAAATCTTTGGATCACAATGCTTGTGAATTTAGTCTTGCTCCACTAGTCTTTTATCCACAATCCATGTGATCCCTCATCTATGGACACATGGCCACCTTGTGCCCTTGTGGTGAATGCGTTAGGAGCAACATAAAAAACTCGACTTTGTAAGTTTGTACATGTTTTTGTGACTTGTCATAATATACATATAAGATTATATTATTATTCTCTCCAAACGGATACAAATTATTATTTTTAAATAATTTTATTAAAACAATTTGATAAGTTTTCGAAGTTTAAAAGGTAAGTTGAAACCTTTAGCTCTTTGGACATCATTACTGCACAAGTATAAAGAAGCTGATAGACGAGTTGCATAACATCTCAAGAAACTTAAAGACTTTAAAACTATTGTAAATTGATTCGAGCTTCCAAATATATCAAAGCTTTTACACCAAATTTTGGATCTCTTCCAATGGTTTTAAGTTTTTGCATGTGTGACCTTCAGGTTAAACTATGAGGACTTTAGTAATTTGGGGAGCTTAGAAGCAGGGAAATGGATTTTTCAAGTAGGTGATCTTGCATAAATATTTGAAGATTTGTAGTCACTGGAATATTTGAAGTTGTAATGCAATATATTTACTCACTTTCTTCGAGTATCACTTTTCTTGTTAGGTTGACAAAGTTGATCCTATGTCAACTTTTTCTAACTGATAATAAAGACCCCCAAGTTGACTGGGCGAAGTCAAATTTGACCCAAACTAATCCCTAACAATACTCTTAATGATTTTAAATGGTAATATAAGTCTCCAAACATATCCATTATCCCTAAGACTAAGTATTACAACACATGTTATATTTGACTTATGCATCAAGAAAATATTGAATGACCCTATTCATGAGGTGACACATAATACACCATTTCATAAGGTGAATGTTTTTAAAGAATAAAGTATTAAAATAACACTTTAAGGGTCTGTTTGGTTCATGGAATTTAAAAAATCGGGATTTCTACAAACCTTGGTTTAGCCAAATCAAGGTTTTGTATATCTTCATTGCGATTTTTGAAATTTTACAGAAACCATTTGTTTCACTTGGAGATGCGTGTGAAAACATATTTTTATTTGTAAGCTTGGAGTTGAGGGCAAATTTCAAAAAGTAGTCCAATCTATTGTTTTTACACTCTTTCAAAAACAAAACCATGTTTTGACTTTCAATTCCTACTTTTTTTAGAAAGTTGAAAAACCTTGTTTTGAGGCAAAATTGGAAGTCTCGTATGCTAATTCCATTTTGCAAATTTTGAAACAAACCCACTAATTTTCAAATCCGAATTTTGAAAAAGCCAATTCCTATCATCTTCGAAAACCAAACGGACCCTTAACTTTAAAACATTAATCAAATCCCCTCTCCCACTTGCGGCTTGCTTGGATATTTAGAAGCAATAAAACAAATGTCAAACGGTCTTCAGATTTGAAAAATTATGGAAAAGCACTGAGGAACCCGATTTTCCTTCATTTCAACCCTGAAGGCACCATTTCATCATTTTCGTATGAGGTAGCTGTTCTTGCCATTGCCGCTGAGACTGGTTTTACCGTGTTTTTTAGTCTGGTTCACTGCCGTTTGGGTTTGTGGAGCCAACGTATAACTCCGTGACCATTGAACGGCTGCTTCTCTTACCTATTCTTGCAAAATCCGTCTGATGTTATCCTGAGCATGATGTGAAATAAACTTCTTTCTGGGCACGTTTCGCTGGAAAATCCAGAACTCAATGTGATGCCGTGACCCTATATGCATTTACCAGTGGAGAGATGCAAGACTGCTGCTGATAGAGCCGTGTTTCTTCATTCTGGTTATCATTTAACTCCCACATTTATCATTTGGCACTTGGAAAAAAAATTGTTTGAGGTACTTGGCTCTTTTCTGAAATTCTTTCGAAAATATTTATATGCCATTTCGATTTGGAGTTTGCTGAAAAGTTCTTTAACACTTTCTTCTGCTTCTAAATTCAAATCTGGAGTTTTGGTGTTTGAAACAACCATGAAAAATTTATGTGTCTCTGTAATTTTCTGGGTGTCGACATTGATATCTTCTAATATGCACTTGGTAATCTGTATGCTAATTCTGAGCAAATTTGATTAAAATTTCTGTATACCATTGCCATTAACGATTTGATTTCTCCAAGCATTAATTTTTTCTCTTTCCCTATTAACCCGAAACAGGTCTTTGCTAAAAATTACTTCCATGACAGATGCTACCATTGAAATTTGTTACAACAGCAGCTGTTAGGAATTTGTAGGGGTTGCACCCTGCATTATTTCTTCAGTCGTACTCTCTCCCTCATTCAGATGACTGCATCTACTGCTGCTCTTACTGTTATTACAATTACATTCGTGCTGTGAGACCCATGTCCTTGAAAATTAGAACATGCTACTCATGATAAATGCATTCATAACCATATTCTAGATCTGATTATTGAATTCCCTATTCACGGGATACATACTTTTATTTTGCCTCTCTTTGTATGGAACTTCTCTGTTCCATTATAATTGCCAATATACACCATAACAGCTAAATGTAACAGTTAAAGTTTTTTTTTTCTGCTTTTGATAATATCTGCATAATCTCTTAATTATAAAGTTTATCATGACAATGCCTTTTCATCCATATTATCCACTTCTTCAAACTGCTTTTGAAATCACACAACTGATGAAACTTTACTTTGATGGCCTTTTGCATATCTCATACTGCTGCAACTTTCTGGAAATCATAAGTAAAACCATTCTTATTAGTGAGAACATATTCTGCTGTATATTTTTCCCTTTTTGGTGTTCTCTTTGTTCATATTTTAGCTTGTTTACTTACCTTCTACTTGATAATCACCTTCAGAATGTTCCTGATTATTCATGCTGCACCAAATTTCCATCTCTTTTGTCATACCTAAAGCATTTGAATAGCTGTTTGCTTCTTGTTGAGGTCTTCCACCATTGCTCATCTATGTTCTTTTCCCTTTTAAATGCTAAAATCTGCCTGCTGTTATACTTATACTGATATGCATTTCTAACTACAACATTCATTATTTCTTCACTTGTTCAATCTTTTGATCAGCTATTTCGGTCTTATTTCTAATAGGCATGCCGGCTCAATAACCCTCGTGGGAGCCTACGGTTATATTCGCATACCCATTAGAGATAAGATTCTGCACAGGAAACAAACATGTCAGCAATAAAATTTGATGTGATCATGATTACCTCTTTGCTGGTATATATTTCTGTTTTATGCAGGTAGATGTCATGACAGTAGCATAGAATGTTTGTGTATGAGGTGAGGTGTTTCTGTCATTGCTTAGATCCATTGGATCTAATACATCTTTGTTATGGATGCAGGACTCAGAGATTTGGAGGAAATGCGGTTCGGGTTTCAGGCAAGCAGGATTGGAGCAATGCAATACGACCAACCATTACAGGCAATGCCTGGTGTCCTATGACCCTCTCATTCTATGCTCTTTCTTTCATTTTTATGCATTTTTCGTAGAATAGAGATAGAAATTAGTAGATCTGAACGCTACTCTCACAGCCAATTGTGTGAGAGAAACCTACTTTCAATATTTCGTTTCATTCTATCAGTTGTAAATATCAGTTGTATCTATCTTTTGATGAATAATACAAGAACATACTTGTGTGAAATGAATGGCATTCATGCATTTTTTTTGTCTTCATACTTCAATTTTACACGTGCAAAATTTTAGTAATAGTCTCTTGGTGTACTAAAAGCTAGTTAATCAATGTCTCCCTCTGAGGCAGCTATAAATCCCAACAAAGATAAAGCATTTGAAATTGAGGTGGAGGAAAAAGAGGTGGATCAATTGGAAGTAGAGGTCAATGAGCTGGCTGAGAAGGTTATTGAACTTAGAAGGACGGTGAAGCTGGTGTTCAGAGATAAGATGGAGTCATTATTACTAGCGATGAGACCTAAACTTCCAAAAGATAAACCCTCTTCTTCCGGTAAGTTACTGTTCGTTCTTGTTTTCACCATATTACTAACATTTTTTGGGTTTTCTAAGAGATTTGGTAAATTTCTTCTTTTGGGTATACTTCAGCTTGGTTAGGACAATCAAGGAGAAACCATTTTATGAACATTTTGTAACTTAGCGTTTCTGGGTAGCCTTTGGTTAACTTATTGGGGACTTGTTTTGGCCTTACTCATTGGGTACACTCCCCATATGAAGCCCTTTTCTTTGAAATCACGTTTTGTTTTAGTAGTTGAGCTCATTCTATTAAATAACCCAACTTGTTAAGTCCTTTACATAATTACAAGCTTTTAAGTCTTAATCATGTCTTAGGGGTTTGAACTTGAGCCTCTACTTCGTAGGGCCATTTGTTTTTACCACTTGGGCTCATCCATATAGTAGAATTACAAAACTCCTCCGACTGACAGGAAACTCAGCCTCCATATCCCATTCGATATGCATTTATTCCAAAATCTCTTCCTTGGTGTAAGTCATTTATCAGGGCACACAGTCATTGCTGCTCATGAATTAAGATGATTTCAATTCTTAGTAACTTCCACAAGGTCTAACATAACTTTTGTTATCCTATTGATCATCTCTATCATTCTCAAAAGGCCACCATGCTACTTGGTTCCCCTCCAGGGGAGCATTGCAACTTTTAACCTTTCTCTTTTCAATTTGTTTAAGTTTCAATTGCCTCAAATATTGAAATCCCATCAAAATCATCTATCAATGGTCAAGCCTTTATATCTCGGGGATCCCTTGCGTACAATGCCATTGAGAAGCTAGAAAATGGGCGTGCAATCTCTCCATTAAGCCTCTTGTCTGGAAGCTCATCATCTGAATTTTTTTTTTGGAAGCTTCCTTGGAGCCATTTCCTCAGTTTTTCTGAACATCAGGATACCCTGATTGTTGGGTAGAAGAAATGGTAGTAATTTTACCCCACATAAGATTTTATTAATGCATGCTTTTGAGATGTCTATGCTTGAGTTCTTGTTAAAATTTAAATGGCATCTCATGCAGAAAGAATTTTGATGCATTGACATGTTTTTTTGGTTTTTTGTTATGAATTAAAGTCAACCAATATTTGTCAATAATCTGTTTAGGTAAAAGAAAAGGTTTTTTTTATAGGAAATAAATTATGCAACTTTTCTTTTAATTTTGGCTTAAAAATTAATTTCCAAGCATGGTTATGGGGAGACCCATCTCACCCCTAAAAGTCGCGTCTCAAAGACCGAGACGCGTCTCGGAGACTTTTTGCATCTCTAGAGGCCTCAAAAAAGGTTGGAGATTCCATGACGAAGTTTTCTAAAGTCTCCTCTCCTCCTATTCCAAATAATGAAGTCTTCCTGAAGTCTCTTGATAAAATATAAATGTAAAATATAATATTAAATAATTTTGTATATTTTAGCCCTCATTTTAATGTTTTCATTGCAAAAATTAAGACCAATGAGATACAATATTGTGATTAAGTGAGTTTTCAAATTTTTGACTCTATATTAATGTGACATTACTATTATTATTTACTTTAGTCCTTTAGTTTTACAATATTATTATTTTCAAATTTTGTATTTAGTATTAGACTCTTTAAACTATTAAAAAAAATTGTCGTCTCCTAGTTTTGAAAAATTGCCATACCAGTACCAGTACCAGTACCGGAGACCTCCAAGTCTCTCTGTCACCCAGTGACCTTGTTTCCAAGGGAGAGAATCCAAAAATTCTTGTTTTTTGTTAATCAGGTTTTCTCAAATCTTCTGTTTTTGTGGTGTTGCATGCAACATTTTTTTGTTCATCCATAATGACCACTTTTGCTAGAGATCATACTCAATTTTAAAATTTGGGGATTCGGACTAAACTTTTGATGGTCACTAAAGGCCCAATGATAACAAACTTTGCTGTGCATTGTCACTTATATTAGCATTTCTTCATGCAATTTTTTTCAATAGGTCACTAAACGCCCAATGATAACAAACTTTGCTGTGCATTGTCACTTATATGAGCATTTCTTCATGCAATTTTTTCCAATTTCACCATAGTTCACTTTATACCAAAAACAGACTTTTGTAATGTTTACTGGGACTTAATTGTAGCAATGTCATGGTTGTATTCTTGAAAGAGTTTTACCAATGAAGTTGGATAACAGAGAAGGCACTGAAGCAAGTACTACATCTCAAAGTTGAAAGTAATAGAGCCCATCTTCAACTACAATGCTATTCCCTTTCTTCTCATGTGCATCTCAGAATCACATGCTTGTAATCAATCTACTCATCACTATTGTTTTTTCCTAAGAGTTCAACATGACAATAGATTTTTAAACTTAGATGAAAAGTCTCAAGGAAAGTTATTTTTACCAAGGAGAAACTGATGGCATGCTGATGTAACCAGTGCATATATGATCAAATTGACGTTTATCTAGACTTTAACGTAAATTCGCAAATGTTATGGATGTTTGATCTTCATTTTGCATGCATTTAGATCTGAATTGGGCAATTTTGTAATTTTTTATTTATCATATTTTTTTGGATTTAGCTAATTTCATGCACCCTTCTATGCTATTTTCTGATATTGTGGACATAACGGCTCTGATACTTGTTTAAAAGGTAGAAAGTTTGTAGTCAATTCAAGTACATGACAATAATAGACACAATTCAATAAGATCTAAGGCCTGTTTGAGGTATTGACATTTAGATCAATATGTTTGTTCATGATAGTTTCTTAAATACATGAAATATCTACCAGAGTATCTATGAATTTATTGATGTCTTTGGAAATATTTACATAATTCTAGATCTCACATTGTATAAAGCTTCATACTTATTGTTGTGAGCACAAATTTAAATATTTCCCCTGAGGATATTGCTGATGTTTTTTGTTAGTTGCTAGAGTAGGTCAAAATATCAGATCCACCATCTGTTTTCAGTTATGTTTCTAAATAACTTAATGATTTTTTGAAATGTCAGTAGAGGAATCAAAAGTTACACAAGGGACAAGAACGACACTGGTATCAGCTAAAGAGGAACAAGAAGTGGATCATGAGACTGCAGCACAGATAGCACTGCTTAAGAGTAAGATTGCTGCTAATGTTGCTGCAATGCCTGCCACTACGGAAAGAATGAAATTGTGCATAGAGAAAATAGATAGACTTGATCAGTACAAAGTCAACATTGACTATGTTTTCACCAAAAAGATGGATTCAGACAAATGATTGTATTTTTGCAGTGTTTGGTATTCTTTGTATTTTATCAAGATAGTGTTTTTGCATTGAGCAAACATGAAATTTGCGGTTAAAATGCATCTTTCTTCTTCCATTCATTACTCGTGTATTATAGAACTTCTTGTATTTGTAAGTTATGCAAGTGACTTGAGACACTTGGCCTTTTCAATTAATTGAAGCCACAAAAGAAGTAGTTGAATTATTCCATGGTATGTATTTTAAAATTTCATATGTTTTCTCTGTTGTTCATTTTATGACCACATATCAAAAGATTACCTTGAATCATTTTTTTTGTTTCCACTGGCACACTTTTCTGCATCTGCGTTCTTTATGGATATTGCAGATGTTGTCTGTTAGTTGCAAGTACAGATAAAAAAAAGCAAAGGGCTCATTTCCAACATGTGAGCAAATAAAAGAATAAAGAATGCCTCAGGCCCACAAGTTACCCGGGGACACTTCCTTGGCATTATTTCCCCTGCCCCAGTTCTGGGGACATTTTGGGGACTTGGGGACATCACCCAGAAAAAGGGGGACGACTGGAAGTCCTAGGGATGCTCGGGGACGCTGTAACCGTCCCCCAACTGTACTGGGGACAGAAGTTCGTCCTGAATGTTTTTTAACTCACAAAAAAATAAAAACTTAAAGAATGCCAATTTGTTTTGCCTTATGGGGTGTCCGTTTGGTCCCACCTTCTTATATGCCCTAAAATAACAAAAAGCGTAGCTTATACTTGCATCTTCATCCTTTTCACATGCATAAAATTTTCAAGTTTTTAACTTCTACTCTCATTGACAGCTGCAGCAATGTTAAAATGAACACAAAAAGGTTAAAATACAAATGCTGAAATAAATTCAGTGATAGTAAATTTGGAGATGGTACAAGAATTATAAATGAGAATCAATATAAACAATAAAAAACAAATGACAGTCACAACATTAATCCCTTTATACAATAATAGACCTGGCTTTGCAATCACATAAACATTAGCAGACCAAGATGTTGGTCATCACAGGTGCTCACGAGCCAGAATAGATTTTTTTAAAAATTGACTGTTTAATACTTGCTGCTTTAGACAGAACTATTCTAAGTTCTTTCATCCCTCTCTGCCCTGGAATGACTCTGATTCTGAAGCAGAGTTGGCTGAATTGGAATAGGAGCAGCAGCATATTTTTTTTTAATGTATTTTGAGTATTATATTGAACACAAAAGTTGATGAAACTATTTGAAAGCTCTTAGCCTTTGAGCATTTCGATTTTGTATGTTAAGTTTATTTACATATTTTTTAGTATCACATGCATACATGATATTGACGATGAACATTGAATTGCAGTTTCAAAATTTTGATTGCATATTATGTTTTGAAACAATGAAATGTTGTATTCTTGTATGTAAAGGTTCTATGATGTTTATGCCTTATCCATATTTTCATATGAACGCCATTTATATTTGCAAATTTCCATATATTTTATATAACCATCCTCTTTGCTGTTCCCTCGCCATCCCTGATCTTGGCAAAAAGAATTTGCCATTCTGGAAACTTGTCCCCTGTGGTCCTTGTCCCAGAAACTCAGGATAACACTGTAAACAAACTTGAGAAACTCAAATTCAAAGAAAGCTCAAGATACCAAAAGAGAGCCCAAAAAGCAAAGAAGACAACATAGAATCAATGCTGCTGTGATCACAAAAACTATTATAACCACCAGGCATTAACTAGCCATGTAGCTATTTTGGCTTTAACCTTCCTCATGCTCCTAGTGAATAGGGCACCCATGGTCCACTGACTTCCACTATCATTTGCATCGCTCTTAAAATTCAGAGCTTATCTGCTTCTGATTTACATCCCTTCATCCTTTTGGTTGGGAGTTTTGGTCTTGGATGCAACTGGGATATTGGGCAATGGAGCATTTCTAACTGGAACCACTGCATGATTTAAATCTAAAATAATGCTTCAGACCCAGAAATGGGGAACACAAAGAGAACAAACTAACTTGAGAAACCCAAAGAGAGCTCAAGATACCAAAAGAGAACTCAGAAAGAAAATAAGACAACATAGATTCAATGCTGCTGCGATCACAGAAACCACTAAACTACACCAAGCATTAACTAGCCACATAGCCTTTTTGGTTTTACCCTTCCTCATCCTCCTAGTGAAGAGGGCAACCATGGTCCACTGAGTTCCTCCATCAATTGCATCACGGTCTAAAATTCAGTAGTTATCTGCTTTTGATTCGCATCCTTTCTTCCTTTTGGTTGAGAGTTTGGCTCTCAGATGCTATTGGCGGCTTGGGCAAGGGAGCACTACCAATTGGAACTGCTACATAATTTAAATCTAGGAAGCCCACTGAATTGTCATCCAGATCTTCCATAAAGGGGTAAGAGCCCATAGAATTGAACACATTTCTGGCCACCTCATAAATCTGAATATAAGACCAAGGAGTTCTTCTTTGGGTTGGGAGGGGAATGGTTCACATCGAGTGTAAATGGGCTGAGAGAATAGCAGCAGCAAGAATCTCAGAGACAAGATTGGGCTCCTCGTGAGAAGCCAAAAATTACCCTTGATTATGCCAAATAAAATCAACATCTGGATTGCAAGGCTTCTTGACCATATTTTAGGCATAAATTCCTTGAAGTGGATAACCTAGAAGAAGAGTACCCTGCAGCCTTGTGACCAAAGCATATTGCATTGAAAGGATTTGAAGAGGAGTCCACTAAAATTAAGCTATTGGGTCCAAGTGCTGGACGAAGACTGAATCAAGAGTAAGTAGTGCACAGGCTTTGGTATTGGGTCCAAGTGCAGGATGAAGATTGAATCAAGTGTAAGTAGTGCACGGGCTTTGATATATCAATGATGGCACAAACCTTGATAAAGCTGCAATGAGGAGCCATTGAAGTAGAATTCAGTTTTACAAAGGAGCCAGTCTAATCATTTTCTAAATGAACTCATATATACATGTATGTATGTATATGAATATAATAATCGTTTCTTCTAAATTATTGCCTATATTCCATTTGTCTTTTTATATTTTAAAAAATGATTAAACAAATTAAAAACATATTCTCTTCTTTTACACCTCCCTTCGAAGTGTATTCTTTTATTTTAATTTCATTTCTTGCAATTGGAAGCAAAAAGCAAAGGAACCGTGAAGAATAGACATTGCTTTTTTCTTTTAAACAAAAAACGCAATGGCTCTGTAGCATGTTGGAGGGTGAAATATGTGATATGAAATATTCTCATCACACTGTTGGCTTTTTACATCTCATAATTGCAGGAGTGGAATGGGGCAGACAAATTAGAGGAGATAGGGGAGAAGCAGAGTGTTTACTGCATAGGTTAATTGATTAATGCACACAAATAATGAACAAGAACAGCAACCACAGTACTCCTTTATTCGCATATGACAAGAGATTACATACAGAGCATAAGATGCTTTACAATGTTCCCAGACGGAGTATAAATACTTTCCGCCGAACCTTCCCAAAGGGGTCCGTCGGTTACATAACAATACTAATCTACCCGTCGGCTACCCAATACAAAATCTTCGACGACATAACCAAGTCGGCTACAGAATGCAAAATCTATGGACAACATCATCCCCCCCAACAAGAAAATTCGTCTCCTAATGACTAACCAAATAGGAGACAACCCATATACAACAAACAAAAAATACTAGAGAGAAGGTGGTGCCCTTGAAGAATGTTGCTGTCGACGCAACTCATAGATCTGCTCCGTCCGGATGCTCAAATCCTTTTGAATCCGTGTGTTAACCTCTACGGCCTCCTTCAAAAGAAGCGTCGCATCCATAGCCTGTGTCTTTGCCAATTGTAATTCCTATTCAGCTGCTTCCTTATCTCACACGGCCGCTTGCTTATCCCTCAACAGTGCTGCCCGCTCAGCTGCCCACGCTACCTATTGGCTGGCCAAGTCCGCTGCTAACTTCTCTCTAGCCTCCCTCTCAACTGCTAGAGATCTCTCCGTTGCAATCCTGTCCGCTGCCTTGCCCGCCTCCGTGCGCCTGTGAGCATAATAAACCTCCTTATATAGTCCCACACTCTCGTGCGCTAGCTTCTCTAGCGAAGTGTTGCACAGACCCAACTTGGGCTCGGTGGCCCAATCTTCCAACATCTTCAGTGTCTCAACTGTTGGCCAACCTCTCTCCTCAAAATATGAATGGAACCATTGCAGAAAAATCCCCTTGATGTCACATCGTGTCCCTTTTGAATCGCAGCCTTCATAGTCCTCAGATAGTCCCTGCACTTGTCTTCATCCGACCCATAATCCTCCTTTGCAAAACCCTTCATCGTCTATTCCGCATCACTATTCTCTTCCTCATCTGTGGGGACCATGCCCACATCCGGTGCAACCTCCTCTACTCTCGGTGCAACCTCGTCTTGTGGCACCCCCACCTCCTGAGGCTTTGATACTGTAGCTGATACTCCTAGATGCCTGGGAGATTGAATGGACGGACTGACCTCGGCAGGGATGAGTCAGAACTGCTATCTCAAGAAAGCACTGGCTCTATCCATCACCTTCGACTGCTCTCACTGTGCGGGCTCCATGCTCTCCTCTTGCTGTGCTGGCTGGGCTAAGTGGATTGTCTTTACTGGCTCAGTGGCTGCTAACAAGGAAGACGAAATGGTGACGACTGCATCATAGTCAATCACATCCAAGCGAACCTGGGGCTCAAGCTCTGGCGCTGGCAACTCTACCCTCAGTGGGACTAGCTCCGTTGGTGCAATTGGAACAACATCCCTTGCTACCATGGAGAAAGTAACACCTGGAGTGGTCGTTAGTGCAACAACATTTGTCGTCAGTGGGACACCCTTAGCCATTGCTCGTGGGACATCTGCTACCACCGGTGGGGTCATCACCACTGGTGCATGACATTGACCAAAAGGAGGAATGTGTGAAGTGGAAGTAGACAAGTGTGCCGAAGTTGACAACTGTGGCGGAGTGAAAAATGTGGGGTCACTATCTGCTGGTTTGCTGCCAACTTCCGCGGAAGTACTCTCTTCCTTGTACTCCGCCCCGCTACTCTCCGAAGTCTCCTCCCATCCGCTGTCAGTGTCCCCGTGAGTCGCTGCAATCCTCGAAATACATTCTTTTGTCTCGCTACTGTCCCACCCGTGTCCAGATGTCTTCAATAAAATATCGGAGGCTCTCGCTGTGCCAACTTTCCCCGAGGTGGTGCCTTAAAATCGTCCATTGGTACTGATTAACTGTTGCCTCCAGAACTAAGCCAATTGCATGATGTGGCATAAAGAATGTGCGGTGCTGGAGTGTCATGAACTCCTCCATCCCGTCGGCAAGAACTATAGCCCAATCATATATCGTGCCATTCATGATGCCATTCATGAATACTATCTGCGGCAACGCTATATCTGAAGCCCGAGTTGCTCCTGTTAGCTTGCTCTTAATAATGTCCATAATGCACCTCCAGTGGCCTTCCCAAATAAGATCCCGTCGAAGTCCTCTGCATTTAGACCCCTTTATTACTGACTCCATCTCCTCTGGTGTAAGATCGCGGCCCACTAATCGAATCCAGTGTTCCTTCCATTCTTGAGAGAGCTTGTGATTCTTGATTCCCACCTTCTTACCTCCAGGACCAGGAATGCCAAAAACCATCGTGAAATCCCTAGGCTTAAAAGAAACTGTCATCTAATGCTTTTTGTACAAAAATGTGCTCATTCTGTTGTGCCGATTATATGCTTCTATCATGGTCCGCAAAGCTGATTCAAATAATCGGATAGAAAAAATTGGAAGTTGGATGGCCCAATGCACCTGTGCTCGTACCAAAATTTGCTTAACCAGGTTGGCGTCCGGAGTTTCTTGCCACCACTTTCGGCATTCACTGCCATTGAGTCCCTCAAACTAGATAGTGAGATGAGTGAGTTTTGCCCTGACTTTCTGTTTCTTATTGCTGGAGGTGGATGGCCCTGCAACTCGGATTCCAGAAGCTAAAACCCTTGCATTCTTCTCCATACTACTCTTCAAATGGTTCTTCCACTTTCATTTCCTTGTCGATTCCATGTAGTAAATGACTTCTTTCTTGCCTTTATAATGTAGGGTTCCTCCTTCCATTGAAACAAATCTCACTCCGTAGGGGAGGCAAAAAGAACTGGCGGGAACCAATTGCCAAACCACAAGCACACCTCCCACGCCGGATAATCTCGAAGAAATCTCCAACAGAAGGGGTAGCTAGCCGCAAGAGCACCAAGGCGCGGAAACTATCCACCCAATCACATTCACAAAAGAGGGAACTACTTAGCTTGTCATCCAAAAATACTGCTTGAAGAAATTGTTGCAACTCGCTCAATACAGTGCCCACGAAAGAGAAAGAAAGCTATACAATATAGGCTTGCACCCCGGCTTGTTAACTCAGCCCAAGATCTGTTATCCACGACTGCCAAGAAGCAAATGAATAGCAGATTGGAGTTGTGGAAATAAAAGGAGAACTTGCAGGAGGATATAAACTTCAAACCGTAGCAAAACTATGGCATGAAATCAGGAAAACATCTACAGGAAGTGAAGGAAGTAGGCTTTCAAGTGCAAGGGAGAATGTTCTGTGCCAATATCTGTCAATGGAACCTCAACTGGCATTGATTCCTCTTTTCCATTAAAGGAAGATCAAGGAGGTGCACTAAGACAAGCATCCAAAGGCACGAGACAACTGCTCGTGGGAGATATAGAACAGAGGCTGCAAAGACCCTCGTGGGGAGATAGAGAAGGATTTGAATGCAGAATACCACCAAGGGAAAGCTGACACAATGCGAGAGAAGAAGATGCTTCTGCTGTAAGTCAACGTACCCACGGAGAAGACAATACACTACTTGAGAGAAATGGTACCCCACGGCAGAGAGGAAACACCAAGTCGTGCATAGGACATGGAAACAACCGTGGAAGGGAGAAAAAATAACTGCGAAAATCAAAACTATTCCAGGAGAATAGAAAGTGTTATTGGGAAGAATACATGCCCGTGGAGGAGGAGTTACTATAAGTCAGTCCGCGGAAGATAAAAGCTTCCCGCTGAAAACCTCACTTGCGGCTTATCCCTACCCGTAGAAACATAAACTTTTCCGCTGAAAACCTCACCCGCGGCTTATCCCTTCCCGCGAAACCATAAACTTTCCCATGGTGATATAACTACGGAATATCTTGCCTGCGGACAGCCTATAGGGCCCTATCTACGGCTATGGACTTGTGGCTTTGAACATTGCTATTAAAAATGAACATTGCTATTAAAAATACATACACAATTCATATATAAAAAATGCAATCTTTTATCACCCTTTTTATACTACTCCATCTATCGCAAGGCCTTTTTATACTACTCCATAAAGCTAGGACTAGAAGATTTTGATTTTGTTTTTTTTTTTTTTTTGAACAAAAAATACAACTCAATTTTCCCTCCTGACCTCGCCAACCTACGACAACGAGGGAGACTGTCGGACTTGGTCATTCTGCAACGACGACGAGCTCTTCCTTGCATGGTATATCCTCAATTTCAATCCGTTTACTGCTTGAGACACTTCTTACCCATCCAAGGTCCACAATTTTATTGCTCCATGGTCGCCGACCTCCTGGATCTGGTATGGTCCGACCCATCTAGCCTTAAACTTTCCCAATTTGATTTCATTTTGCCCGTTGTACTTCAGTACCAACTGTCCTGGCTGAAACCTGTTGAGTTTGAGATGCTTATCATGCCATGCTTTACGTCTGCTCTGTGTTACCTCCATGGCCCACTGTGCCAATAACCACTTCTCCTCGAGCTTGTTCAATTTGTATAGTCTCTCCTTTAAACTTTCCATATTGCCTAACTTGTTTTCGAGTGCTATCTTCATGCTCGGTATCATGAATTCCACCGGTACCATTGCCTTCTGTCTGAACATTAATTGGCAAGGTGTGTGCCCTGTTGTCACTTTGTATGCTGTACGATATGCCCACAGAGCAGAAGGTAGCTTTTCCTCCCAATCCTCACCTTCAACTGCACAAGACTTGTAGATAATTGATACCAAAATCTTGTTTGTAGCTTCGGCCTGTTCGTTTGCTTTCAGATAGTACGAGCTCGATAATGAATGACAGATCTTGAATTCAGTGGTGAGCAGTCTGATAACATGATTAACAAAGTGTCCACCCCTATGCTGACGGCTGAGTTATCCGGTAGTGCACGTGCCTCCACCCACTTGGTCAGGTACTCCGTTGCGACAAGTGTATTGGCACCATCTGGTCTTGCTCACCTTTAGAGGTCAGATGAAATCCAATCCCCATCGCTCGAAGAGTTCCTGTGCATGTGAGGGATTGAGCAGCATAAAGTCTCTTCAACGGCTTCCTGGCCCGTTGGCAAGTGTCACAACCGATAGCCCATTCCTGCGCGTCATTGTACACTGTTGTTCACCACAATCTTGCCAGTAGTATCTTCCTTGCCGTGGTGTCGGGTCCCATATGTCCACCTGTTGGTCCCTCATGTGCTTCCTTCAGTACTTTCGATATTTCTTCCTCCAACACACACCATCTAAGAATATGATCCGGCCCCATTTTGTACAGTAGTCCATTAATCAATTGAAATGTGCGGCTCCTTAATACCAATTTCTGTCTTTCTCTCTCTGGCATCTCCTTCAGTGGTTGTCCCATGGACAAGTACTCCCCAATACTAGTATACCATTTTGGTAGCACTGCACTTTGGAATAGTTGTGCATTGGGGAAGTCATCATTTATGCCTCCATCCATTGGTTCACCTACTTTAATCCTCGATAGATGGTCCGCACTGACATGCTTCTTTCCGGCTTGTACAATGATTTTGAAGGTGAATTCCTGTAGCAAAAGGAGTCGCCGACTGATTCTTCCCTGAATGAGTGGTTTATTGACGAGGTACAATGAAGCTTGATGGTCCACATAGAACACAAATGGTGTCGCTAGCAAGTAGTGTCAGAAATTCTGTACTGCGTACACCATGCCCAATGCTTCCTATTCTGTGGTGCTATAGTTTTGTTCTGCTTTAGATAACAGTCGGTTGGCAAAGTATATTGGGTGATCCAAGCCGTGGTTGCCTGTTCGCACTAAGGTTGCTCCGATCGCATAATTGGATGTGTCGACATGAACATGGAATTCTTTATCCCAATCCGGATACGCCAAGATGGGTGTTGTAGCCAATCGTACCTTTAGCACTTCAAATGCCTCATCATGTTCCTTCTCCCATCTAAATGATTCTCCTTTGTAGGTTAACCTATCCAGTGGATTTGATACTTTGGCAAAATTTTTAATGAACCTTCTGTAATATCCTATATGTCCCAGGAAAGACTTTACCTCTGTTACATTGGTGGACGGTTGCATTTCCAATATTACTCTGACCTTGTCTAGATCCGTCTTTATAGACTATGTATTTGAGCAAACTTCCCTGCGGAACCATAAACTTGCACTTTTTTGGATTCAGGGCTAGGTGCGACCATCGACATCTCTCCATACACTCGCCTAGTGCTGGTAGGTGTTTGTCCTCAGTGTTGAATGCCGATCAATCATCCAAGATTGCTTTGAAGTTTCCGACGGACATCTTGTCAAAGATGTCCAGTATGATCCACTGGAAGGTGGCAGGCGTGTTGCACAAGCCGAATGGCATCTGATTGTATGCATACACCTCATCCTCGACAACAAATGTTGTCTTCAATTTGTCCTCCGCTATAGAGATCTAATTGTATCCGGAGAACTCGTCCATAAAGGGGTAAATTTCATGTTCGGCGACCTCCTCTAGGATGCTGCCTGTAAATGGAATTGGAAAGGGGTCCTTGATCGTAACTGCATTAAGACATTTAAAATCCACACAAATCCGGATCTAGGTGGTGTCCCTCAGTGAGATAACTATAAGTGACACCCATTCACTTGTCTACACCTTGAAAATAATTTCGGCTTCCAACATCCGGTTGATTTCCTTTGTAACTTGTGCTGCATAGTTCTTATTCATTCTGTAGGGTCGCTTCTGTACTGGCACTGCTCCTTCGAACAGTGGGATGCGGTGCATGCACAACTCCGGAGGTACTCCCTTCAGATCCTTGTATGTCCATGCAAATACATCCTTATATTCTAGGAATATCTTGAATGTTGCTGCTTTCAATACTGGATCCCATTTATCTCCCACCAATATGGTTCTTGGTTCAACCTCGTCTCCCAAATTCATAGTTTGCAGTGTGGCTTCATTATACTTGATTGTCTCCTCCCCAATGAATGTATGGGCAGGTGTGACATCCCCCTCCTTTATCTCGGTAAATTCTCTTGGAAATTCATCTCCCCTCGGACCTTCCTCAATTGTCAATACATTGCAGCTCTGGAACAGTTCGTAGTCCTCTATTTGCTAGTGGTAGAGACCGTTGACTGAATCCAAATCGTCATCTGTTGATCCTCCTTCCAATCATAGTACTCCCTCTTGATCTGGTTCCATCCGTTGCCTCCCTTCATCTTCCTCTTTAGAATTTGATGACAGGGCTTCTTCTCCCACCATCTGAGTGTGCAAATTAATGACCAATTTTCTCCCCTTGCTTTCAAGTGATAAAGTGTTTTTCTTCCAGTCGTGTTTAACTCTAGCTTGAATGAGCCATCTGTGGCCTAGAATGGCATCGTATCCTTTCCTCTTTAGTAGAATTACGACAAAGTCAAGCAAAAACGACTGTGTGCCAATTGTCATTGGTTGTGCCATCAGAATGCCGAGAGGTTTTATGCCATGTTGGTTTGTTGTCAACAATTGAAATGTAGGTGGCCACAGCATCAGTTGTCCCAACCTCCTCCAGGTATCCTCGAGTAAGATGTTCACGCTGGACCCGCCGTCGATAATTGCGTCCATTAGTACACTTCCGGGAATCCCCATCTCGATGACCGCTGGATGCCATCCGCATGCAAGTGCTAGCAACATTGGGTCTTCTCCACCAGTGGCAATTTCCTTCCCTCTTCCTGGTTTTCCTATTAACTTAGCTACTGGCGCGATATCTGTGAGTGCCGATCTGAGCTGATGCATTGTAATCAACAGATCATTGATTTCAACAGGTACCTCCGTTTGTAGTATCTGTCATACAATGTTCTGTTCGGCGCAGTTCCTTGGTGAGGTGCTCGTGGTGTCCTTCCACTGAGATGTCTCTGCGTGTGTTGCTTTCTTGATTTCCTTCCGTACTTCTTCCAGCCTCTTCTTTTCTTCCGCGGGGTTGGGGTATAGTCTTGCTTGTTTTCGCATGATTGCTAGCACCTCCTCTTTGTCCGTCTCGATGGTAATCAAATTCACGCCAGACTTTGGACACTTGGCATCATCATGATCGCCGAGTCCGCACCATTTGCATAATAATTTTGGTGTGTTCACCATTGTACAATCCCAGGCAAAGTGGCCCCACAAATTAAATGCTCGACATTGAACGATGGGCCGCCTGTTCGCATCGTACTGAATTTGACTCCGGCTGCCATTGTTATTGTTATTGTTCGCATTGTTGCTGTTCTGCCCGAGTCTATTATTCTTGTATCCTCCGGACGTGGCACCCTTCGTGCTTGTGTTCTCGCTCCCTCCAGACACGGAAGCCTCCTGCCCGAGGAACACTTGTTGAGGTCCTTTGGTTTTCATGTTGAAGGGGCATTCTTTTGTGGAATGTCCCATGATCTAACAAATATCACAGAACTAGTTCTTTGGACAGGACCCTTTGGTGTGACCTTCTGTCTTACACTCCGTACACCATAGCTTGCTGCCCTTTGTTTCTTTCTGCATGTTCTTAAATTCCATCATACAAATCATGTCTTTCTAGAGGGCTTGGACCTTGCTGCTGCTTTCATCATCACTGCTATCTTCTTCTGAAGATGTGTCATCATCTGAATCCGACGAGCTATTCTTCTTCTTTTTCGTCTTTTGTTCACTTTCCAAGTTTATTGCCCGATTGTACGCCTCAGTGCATGACGATGGCGGCATGATCTTCATCTTCTTTCGCAACTTTGGGTGAAGGCCTTCAATGAACCATCTTTTCTGCAGTCTATTAGTTGGCTTATTCTCCATTTTATTGATCAAGTCCTTCAGCTTCCTGGCATAGACTCAGACATTTTCATTCTTCCCCTGTTTTGTATTGTATATCTCTGTGACAATTTCATTGTCATCGTGCAGCAGTTGGAATTCAACAGTAAACTCCTCCTTAAGGTTGTCCCAAGTGGTTAAGTTTTGGGGATCTGCATTAGCAAACCAGTTGATTGCACACCCCATAGGGCGGCCGCAAACTGCCGAACTCATTTATTTGTATCGGTTATGCCATTTCCCCTCCAAATCGTTTTGCATGTTTTACAGTGTTGGATTGGATCGGCTGTACCATTGCCATCAAACTTCAATAGCTTTTTCTTTGGTCTTGCCATCACTACTGGATTTTGTGCACCGACTTTGTTCGGTCCTACAACCATTGGTGTTGTTCACTCCCATGCTGGCGCTGTTCACTCCCACACTGGCGGTTTGCACTCCCACACCGGTGATCCGTACTCCAACATTGGCGATCTGCACTCCCACACCGTCTATCTGCACTCTCATACCGGCAGTCTCAACAGTTGTGAACCTTGGTGAAGAAGGATCTTCTGAAGTTGTCTCTTTCGAAAGTGTATCTTGGATGAAGAGTTTACTCCACGCTCTTGCTCCCTTGGCACTCTGAGCCGTGCGAGTCGATTCTCTTCTGTCGAAAAATACAAATTCAAAAACTCCTCCCTTGCTTCTTCCACCAATTCCACCCGCTGTCGAGTCTCCTCCAACAATTCTTCCACGCTTCTGTGTTTGTCAACAATCTTCTGGAACCTCCTCCTACGTTTGGCTTGCTGTGCCAAAATTAAATTTTCTTTCACAATACGTATTCCATCTTTCCCCTTTATCTTATTTTGATCCTTGTTAAGCTGATTTGGCATTAAGCTTCATTCCTCCCTCCTTCCAGGTTCATACGGCAACGGCGCCAAATGTTTACCGCATAGGTTAATTGATTAATGCACACAGATAATGAACAAGAATAGCAACCGCAGTACTCCTTTATTCGCATATGACAAGAGATTACATACAGAGCATAAGATGCTTTACAATGTTCCTAGACGAAGTATAAATACTTTCCGCCGAACCTTCCCGAAGGGGCCCGTCGGCTACATAACAATACTAATCTACTGGTCGGCTACCCAATACAAAATCTTTGACGACATAACCAAGTCGGCTACAGAATGCAAAATCTACGAACAACACAGAGCAGATGCTAAGGTAGTAGAGGAAAGGGCGAAACGGAGCAGAGGTGCCAATTGTGTAGCGATGGGAGGGATAATTTCTCTTCTTCCAGGCAATGTACATTCTTTTTTCTTAATATGTTTTATTTTATATTTCTTGCAATAGCCAAAATGCCATGCATAGGCTCTGTTTATGTCATTTTCTTTAAACTTACCTGCAGGACATTTATTTATGTTGAAAAGCTTTTGGTGTGAAGAATTGGTATGAAGTTTGTTTGTTAAGGTTTTATTCAGAAGCCCTTTTTCATTCACCTCAATCTGGTTCCTCCTCAGGCTTTGCACAGTTTTAGGAATCTATCATTGCCTGTCTTTGTTATCTTTCAAAAAAAGCACATAAGAAAAGATTTAAAAAATTGATTGGCACATAATAAAAGATTTCCGAAATTAATTAGCAAACACATTATTAGAAAATCCAAAAACCTCTCCAAAAAGGGCAATTACATGTATGTGTTTGTGATGTCCACCAGTAATCTGCTTCAAACACCTCAAATGTGTATAGAAAACTGTAGGAATGTCAGTTAGCAAAGCCCACTAGTAGACCTCCAAGGAATGACAAAATTTGCTAGCAATGTTATGGCTATCCCACAAAAGATTTTGTCACATCCCTGGTCTCTTTTTTGTCCTTTTATAGCAAGCTAAAAAAGCATAAGGTATAAAAAAGATACGCTGGTGGGTAATTGCAAATCCAAACACTTATATGCAGTATCAATTCCCATAATGGAGCTGCTCCATTAACGAGCGGTTTTTCGTCTTCAAACTTGGTAATGGAAGCAAAATGAATTTTGCCCTCCTATTACTGGCACACCAAGGGTTCTTTCCTTGAATATCAAGGGTTTTTGCCTTAGAATACTTAGAAACTATAAATTGGACAGAAAGTGATATTCACATAACTGGATGATTCATTGTTTTGTTCTCTTGCCTCCTTTTTATTGTTGTTTTTTCCCTAGACTTTACATTTATTTATTTATTTTTGCTCCAAGGGTTTAGAAGTAATTTTAAAATTAATTTTTTTTAATCTATTTTTTTTACCTGGGACCTATTTTATTATAAGTGTTTCATCCCAATTTTATTAATATTTAATTCTAAAAATGAGGACATGAGAAGTTCATCCGTTTCTAAAATTTGTTTGCATTCAACAATTTCAAGCCTAGATACTTAACAAGTATCACTGTGCCAATGTGATGGCTCATCATGTAATTAATGCCCATGGAACCTAGATCTTGTACTTGACAGATGATGCATCGCTTGCCAAAGACAGTGATGCAAACCTTAATGTTGGAGTGCCATCATGCTAGTGTCTTGAATTAGATTGACATATGCATGTTGTCTGGATTTTTTACTTTTACATCTCCAATTTGGATTAAACTGCTATATATCAGACTTAGTTAATTTTTGATTTCTATCCCTTATATATAGTGAGATATAAGGAATCTTTATAGTCAAAGTGCAGAAGAAAAAATTCTAAGGAAGTTGTTTACACCCTTTATAGAAATAGAAATAATCTTGAATGGGATATTGATATGCTACAGTAATTATTAATACTTAAACTGTCGGCAGAAATGTATATTGGAGATCAACCTGTAATATCCACCGTAGAAGACTGACATATTATATGTGTTCCTTAGTTTATATTATTGCAGGTTGAACCTAGCATATATATGAATGTTGAGGCATGTTTCTGATGGGAAGTGACTCCACCATGGAGTCACGTCCCATCGGGCATGATTCACGGTTCGAATGATATTTTTAAAGATAAACTATCTTGAATCCATGTCGACCAAACACATTAAATTAGCTGTCTGTCAAACATGTCTCGTTCAATCAGTCTCTCGAATGATAGAATGATTAATATTTCATATATATATATATATATATATATTAGGTGAGTTTAATATAATATATATTGATCTCATCTAATATATATTATATATAATAATATCATTATATATATTGAAACATTTTACATAAATATAGATATTCAATGATATATATTTATCCTGAAAGAACTAATACATCAACACTCCCATGTAGTTTAGAAGGATAAACACATGTGAAAATAGAACACTGTTTGGTAATAGTTTGAAATCACACATCAATGAAATTTTTGATCAGAAGATTTCCATTATATGATATCATATGGGTATTGGCCTTTTAGAATATCAACACATGATATTCACCAAGTACTCTCTTGATATCATATTAGGTAACATGAGTATTGGCCTATTTGAATATTAATCAAATGATATTCATCAAGTACTCTGAGCAATGGCTCATCAGAACATCAACTAAATGATATTCACCAAGTACTCAATGTGGTAATGGCCTATCATAATATCAAGGCAAGAGATTCACCAAGTACCTATCACATTCTATACAAACAACTTATAGACAATCAATTAAATGATATCTTACACTTAGTTGCTGATTTACAAGATAAGGCCTTTCATGATCTATTTCAACATTTGCACAAAATGTATATCATGATTTTAGTTATTGTAAGATCGTCATCTTCCAATAACTTCTACAAGTACAAGTGATAATCATTTGGAAGTCGTCACTTCCTCATGATGTACACAAGGGGGCAGGCCCATTAAAATCACGCAGTCATGAACATGACATCAAAAGTTTACATTTAGTCAAACTCCTGAATCTGATATCAACTTTGCGTACCTCTTAGTACAGGGTTGTCTTTGATGAAGTATCAAACTCCCACTGAATCTGATATCATCCTTCTGACCTCCTGGCAGCAAGTTGTGTCATCCACCTTGGTTCAACAGGTTTCCATCTATCTAGGAATGTCATAGTCTAGATATTCACATAAGGCCTTCCAGCCTACACACATGAAACTTCATCCCATGAATCATAGTCCTTTAACTTCTATAGTTTTCTGATAAAAAATAAACCATATAAGCATAGTCTACTCCTTATAAATCAATATCACCAAGATACTCAGAAGTTAATTGAAACATGTCCTCTATCTTCTCCTTCTCTTTGTTCAAGGTTTTCTCTAATAAAAATGTCAGGCTCCTTCTTGATATAGAAGGATACTCATAATATCAATCATTGAGGATATATGCTTCAAGAGCTGTACTTTATCTTCTTTTCTTAAACGTCATTGATACAAGTTTCTCCAATAAATGTCCATATCAAATCAGAATGCAGAGTTTTGAACAAATGATATATTTCACACTTGAGAACAATAGAACACAAATATTGCAGGCTTGCCAGTAAAGCTAAATGATGCCTTCACTAAATGAACTATAATCTCATACACTGTACTGTAGAGATGCAAAGGGAATATTATTCCTTATCTTAGGAGGTGCCAAGATAAAATTTTGTGATAGTATAGATATGTCTTTTCAACCCTTGCAAATGATGCAAATGTTGACCCTCGTACAATCTGAAAAATATAATCTAGGAAAGACTACATAATCTGGAAGTGTGGCCCTCCAATTATGATCTAGATGAAAACAATAACTCTTCTCAAATTCATGCCCCCGAAAAGACAACTGTGCCAACTGTGCTGTCCCCTTTTAGGACGAGTTAAAAAAACTCTGTGAGAATTATGTTTGAATGCTCCTCTCTTGCTATGAATCATCCTTTCTTGACATACATAACCCATGAGACGTGGGTGATGATATTATTGTTTCACAAGCACTACACATATCTTGGGTTACTTGCAGAATAGTTACTTCTTGATATACATATAATCAATGATATCTCTGATGGAATGACTTGCTATACTTTAGCTGAATTAATCTCGTAACTATACTTGATCTGCAATGATCTGGTTGCTTATTTCTATCAGGATAATAGACTGTCATATATAATAACCAGTCTTCTGTGAATTTTATGTGTATTTTTTATTTGAAATCTTTTGTAATATGAACACTCTACAAATATTCCTTCAAGGTCCATTATGATATTTATATTTGGTGGCCCTTGATCCTTCCTAAGGCACAATGGAATGATTTTATTTCTATTAGATATGTCCTCCCAAGGATTCACACTCTTTCATGAACAGTTCTCTTTTATATTATAGCTTATAATCAATTCACCATCGATGATTATTATTGAACCCATCTTAGTCTCGATAATCAATTTCATAGATAGATTGGCTAACATATGTTTTCTGTGAATGTTCTACTTCTGATTCTTTCCTTGTTACCACAACATCAAAAAGAACACTTTCAGCTAGACACAATATGCATCTAGTTATCTCTTGATTTGAACACTATATCAGTAAACACCTATTACTATTGACTGATCAATTCATCTTGATGGGGTTGTCGACGAATCATTTATGAGCTCATGAAACTTGTATAGAGCTTTACACTATGAGAAAATAATCATGTCTAACTTCTCCTGGTGCTGACAAACCATGATAATTATAGAGCACACTGGCGTGGATGGACACTCCATAGATAGTGAAGTCTATATCTTTAGATTCAAACTCTACAATGTTACACTTGAATTGTCTTCTGCTGGTCTTCAGATATCATCGTTGATATATGTTTAATTACTAATAGGCTTTTATTTTTTGACTATCTACAGGCTTTTGGTAGAATAAACAATGAATATTGCAATTGTGTCACAAAGCATTATTCCCTTTCCTTGCGTTCAGTATTATCATTCTTGTTGTGTGAATGTCCTTGGAGATCTTTTCGACAAGTATTAGCACTGCCTTGGAGTATAGACTTCCGTGCTTTAAGATGTTCTTGTCGTGATATATATATTCCATCACTATATCAAATACTAAATATAGATTCCTGAGTATATAAGATTTGGCATCGTATTTCAAATACATATTCTCTCAGATGAAACATAAAGAGGTAGAAGCTTTTGCAAGGATGATCAGAATTGTTCCTTAGACTCTCTATAAGCTACAGTCTGCCATGTGCTTCTTCACAAAGGCCAAACGAATACTCCTCTATACTCAGAAAGGATCCCATCTGCAACATATATGTATAACTAGGTCTATGGCCCCAAGATCCACAATCAATGGTGATCGAACTCTCAAATTTCAGTTCCAATGGTTCATGTGAGATTCAGCCTCCCAAAATGATGAGCGAATATAAAATAGACGATTGAAACGTAAAAATTAGATCAAACACAGATGGTTCCTCTTTCCTCTGCAAATATATATTCCTGATCAATGATAATCCAATATATTGTAAGTCGCCCCCTTTCCTTGTATAATCAATGTACACTGGTCTCAATTGCTATTACTGATCACTGCATGTCAATGACATTGGTTATATAACTACATCCTTCAAAATTTCTAGATGCATTTTATTATTTCTTGTTAGTCTACCAAGGATGTCTCTATAGGCTGAATATGGGTGTTTCTTTACTCCCAAAGACTGGTGCATATCTGCAGAAGAGTCAGTTCGATCCCCACTCTGTTAAACTAATTCCTTCAGGATTGACACCTTCTCTGATACCTTGTTAAATATCAGACTTAGTTTATTTTATTTTTATCCCTTATATATAGTGAGATATAAGGAATCTTTATGGTCAAAGTGCAGAAGAAAAATTTCTAAGGAAGGTGTTTACACCCTTTATTTAAAGAGAGAATAATCTTGTATGGGATATTGATATACTACAGTAATTATTAATACTTAAAACTATCGGCAGAAATGTATATTGGAGATCAACCTGTAATATCCACCGTAGAAGACTGATATATTATATTTGTTCCTTAGTTTATAACTTTATATTATTGCAGGTTGAACATAGCATATGTATGAATGGTGAGTCACATCCCTGATGGGTAGTGACTCCACCGTGAGTCACACATTAAATTAGCAGTCGGTCAAACATATGTCTTGTTGAATCAGTCTCTCAAACTATGTAATGAATAATATTTGATATATATGTTAGATGAGTTTAATATAATATATATCTCATTTAACATATATTAATCTCATTTAATATATATTATATATAATAATATCATTATATAAATTGAAACATTTCACATAAATATAGATACTCAACGATATATATTTATCCTAAAAGAACTAACACGTCAACATAAACAATGAAGGGAACCAATTCTCTATATGCTTGTGAAGATAACTGAACCTATCCACAAACTCGCACAAGACCTAAGGATGATCTATGATTTTTCCACCATATAATTCTGCACCAATCTGACATTAAATGAGCATGATGATGACTCCTCCAGTTCTAATAGATCCTATCAATATAGCTGCAACAATCTAATTTTACCCAAAGTACTTGTTAATACTTGTTTTCTGCCGCTCTAATGGTTGAAACCCTTTACAAGCAATGTGATGCATTAAAAATTTCCACGAATCTACAAACTGGTAGCTGAATATGACTCACAATCACAGTCTAAAACTAAAAACCCTGAATATCGCTAGTACTAAAATGGTACAACAGCTGCAATATTGAAAATCCCTTGCAAATATCAGCAACATAAAGGCCACAAACAATCATACAATGATTGGGAACTCTCCAATAACAGCAATAAATTGATGATCACTCAATCCTACGAGTGAGCACATCCATACTGCTGCAAATGGTGGATCATAGTTTAAGGGGATGGTAATGTTAGAAAACACAAAGCCGTCCACTAATTGACAAGAAATTTTGTCATGTTCCTTGTGCAAGATATTTTTATATCTGGTTTATATCCTGTTGTAAACAAATCAAACTTTATAAAATATTTCCCTGATGGATCTCATGGGATTTCCTTTAATTAATCTTAGTCATGGATGAATTTGTGTAATGTCTCCAGTCAGGGATATCTAGAAATTCCTTCGATTTCTTATATTTGCACTATTGAACCTTTCAATTGAACTAGTTTAGGGAGATCACAATATCTTAATGGAAATATTGACAATGTGATGTTAACGTATTTTGGTATCATGCAAGAGTTGGACTCCTCACCAATGCTTGCATATTTACAAAATGATAACGAGTTCCTTTGATCAACCAATGTTGTTTGTTTACTAAATTATACAGAGTGATCAACGTATATAAAACTATATTGAATATCAAATGTTTGGTCTGAGAACAGAGATGTATTCAGACCCTCTATACATTAAGTGTAATTTAATTGGAACTAATTACCGATTTAACCAGATTGATCTGAATATGGCAAAAAGGTACGACTTCTAAAGTTATGGAACTGGTACTATACAAAAGCCAAGAAATGGATTGTATGATCAAGTTGCTGCTTTGGATTAAGCTCAAATACTTACGAACTTAAATATGTCACTGTTTTCAGACTAGTCTTTCGTCCATATGATCACAGTATCATCCCTGATCTGTAAAGTTTAACTTGTAATCAAAGAGCTACAACAATTGTTCTTCTTGGGAAAATCTACCATGGAATTGGATAAGATGTGTTCTCCAATTGGTAAAAGAGAATTTCAGTTCTTTATGTGCTTTCCATTAATTTGATGTGTCCAGCAAAAATCATTCCACAGATCGGTTTCCAATTAATTTCTTTCATTTGATAACCAATTGATGCCTGTAGAAGCCAAAGTAATAGATAATTCTTTTTTTCTCCAACAATTATATATATATATATATATATATATATATATATATATATCCTCGCATTTGGATTATGCAAGGTGTATTCTGAACACTCATTTCTGATTCTTGATCTCTGTCTGAAAACTTACACTATAAAGATCTTTTATTAAGTCCTTTGCCCAGTACTCTTAAATGTGACGACTCTGATAAAGAAATTCAAACTCACTTTAATTTAATGATTCCTGTCAGTGTTGTTGACTATCTTAGGCTTTGGTTTTCTGGACTCCTTGAACAATCAAATACTGCCTTGTCTTGATTGCAATTGTGAGTACCACAGCGTAAGATGTCGACTATGTTCTTGTTCCCCATAACATCTATTCCCCTCAAATCTCCTATTTATCCTTCACTTTGTTCGATGAGTCAGTTTTGCTTGCTTGGTCAATACCATGTGATTGCTGATTGCCATTCTAGGCAAGGTAAAGAAAAATACCTGATTGTCCTGTCCTGTTTTAGATCCGAATGTCTGCTGCTTGGAATGTGTGATATTCTGAAGAAAATAGCTGATGAAAGTCTTAAGGCTACGACTGAATGAACTCCTTGATTTGCTGATTAGTTTTATGGGATGATGGCTGTACTTTGTACTATTCAGAATCTCTTTTCTATTCCATGCTTTCTTCTCTTTTGTTGATGATACTTGTTGACTGTAATAGTAATGATGTTCTATCCGGTTGTTTCTTTATTTTGACTCCTAATATTCCACTGTTCGGATTGGAAGAACTAATAGTATTTTCCTTTCCTCCATGATTGGTTAATTGGATTTGTGTTTCTATTGCTGATTGGATCTTATTCTTCTGCTTTACCTAAGTCTGAATGTTTGATTATGTCTTTGCCCATTGCTGAGTTTATATTCGTCCTTCTTGATTCAGTCAATCACATGTCAGGGAGCTGATGAGCTTGTGAACTATGTTGCTGACTGGACTTTTTCCTGTATTCCCCATTTACTCCTTACTCCTCTGCCATGGTTTTTCTGTTATCTCCATTTGTATCTGCCATGCCAGGGGCAAGGTAGCAACCTCTTCTTCTAGCTGTAATAAGATTAAAAAGTATTTTTATATTAATAATATTATTCATTTAATGTTGCTTTATATTTTTAGGAATATTTATATTTATATGTTTATTATTGATCTTAAACTATGTTTAATATCTATTATTAATTATTATTATGTCAATAAATGATATATTAATAACAAAATTATTATTATATATAATATATTATTAATATTATATATTGTTGAATATTAATAATATATTATTAATTATTATATAAGCAGGTGATTGAAAATTTGAATGAAGGGCTAGTAGGCCTAGAAGCACTTAATGGAGGAAGTATCTTTGGTGGTTGGTTAAAGTTGATGCTTTGGAAGTCATAACATCATTGATCCTACTGAGAATATGTTATCTCCATGAAATGGCCGTTGTAGTAAAGTCTGTATGTCGTCAAGTTGCCTTGTTGAGTTGGTCTTGAAAACCACTGCACATCCCAAGCAACTGTTCAAGTTGTAAAGTGTCTTGACTGATTTGAATCCTCCAGAGAGTCCTTTGCATCAAGTAACTACCGATCCTTGTAGCGTGTCTCTAGTAAGATTCTTCATGCTATGAAACTCTAGACTAGGAAGACTTGCAAAATATGGAAGACTATTGTACTTGCGATGAATCCAAGTCAACTCATATGTGAATTCTGCCGAAGATCACGATGACTAGTTCTCGGTGTTGCATTAAATGTATTACGTGTGGAAGTGTTAAAAAACTATGACACATGTCTCTTTGCTTATTGATGTGACCACATTGCATTGAATTCTTAATGTCTGTGATTTGAGTGAAAAGCACAAATGAGTATTATAGAGTTTACATGTTGTGTAGTATTGGAGTTAGACTAGTCATTGGCCTACCATGCTTGGGTATTTTCTGTAGTGTACCTAGGATGCTGTATTCTTAAGTATTGTGTAGTGGTTGCTCCCTCAAATGTGGCTAATATTTGTCACTCATTTTCCATGTTTGATGATTTATTTTGATATTAATGAAATTTTCCACAAGTTGTAAGGACTAGCATTAATTTTTTAAAACTTCTTATGCCTGGTATAGTCACTAAACCTCTGTATTTGTCTATTTTGTGGCTCTTGTTACATTTGACTTATTGTTTAAGTTGCTGACATTTTTGTGACTTACTATTGAATTCAATTATTCACTCCCTTGGGTTTTCCTTTTCAAAATCACATGTTGACTATTCCAATTGTTTGACATTGCTGGTCCTGTTTCATGTAAAGTGTCGCTTTCTATCATGTTTAGCTGTGCCTACTTAGGTCAGAGGACCTAGAAGCTTGGAGGCACATGCTCCCCCTTACAATGCACTCAATTCTCAGGCACACCAAGCTTTGAAATCCAAGGGGCATCACTTCCCAATAGACCGCTGTCTCTACCAAGAGCGGCAAAAAGTGTGGGATGTCTTCACGGGTATTGGCAACCCCTTGAGTAAGTGAATAATTATAAGTCTATCTCCATAAAAAAAGCAATAGGGAGCCATGCCCTTACAAAAATGTACAAATGATAAAATAGAAAATTAGAAAATTGGGGGAAACAAATTCAGCGAATGTGTGTGAGAGAGAGAGATAGAGAGATAGAGAGAGAGATTAAAATAGTCACAAGCCTCAATTTGCATTATTGCAATCAAACATATATGTTTTCAAGCATAAGCTGGCTCTCTAATCAGAAACTTTGAAATAAAAAGCACATGTCAATTGCAATAGTTGTAGGAGTAAGATCAGAGACATCAATATATCAGTGAAATCTGGGGGCTCGCACCCCCCAAACCTTGAAGCACTCCACCTCTCCAACCGGGTACTTGGAATACTCGAGTACCCCCATCTCTGTCATTTTACAACCACACTGCTGCCAGAATACATACTTGATTTTCAATTTGACTCTTGATTTTTGAATGTTATTGTTGGCTATGTACTATGTTACTATGTTGAATGTTCAATGGTTCTGGTTTGTGTTGCAACTTTGCTATGTTCAAGTATTTAAATTTGGTATAACTCAAGCGTAGACATCTCAATAACATGCATTAATGCATGTTATTGAGATGTCTACGCTTGAGTTTTTGTTAAAATTTAAATGGCATCTCATGCAAAAAGAATTTTGATGCATTGACATGTTTTTTTGGTTTTTGTTATGAATTGAAGTCAACCAATATTTGTCAGTAATCTGTTCAGGTAAAAGAAAAGGTTTTTTGTAGAAATAAATTATGCAACTTTTCTTTTGATTTTGGCGTAAAAATTAATTTCCAAGGGAGAGAATCAGAAAATTCTTGTTTTTTGTTAATCAGGTTTTCTCAAATCATCTGTTTTTGTGGTATTGCATGCAACTTTTTTTTGTTCATCCACAATGACCACTTTTGCTAGAGATTATACTTAATTTTAAAATCTGGGGTTTCAGACTAAACTTGATGGTCACTAAAAGCCCAATGATAACAAACTTTGCTGTGCACTGTTACTTACATTAGCATTTCTTCATGCATTTTTTTTCAATTTCACCATAGTTCACTTTATACCAAAAACAAACTTTTGTAAAGTTTTCTGGGACTTAATTGTAGCAATGTCACTGTTTTATTCTTGAAGGAGTTTTACCAATGAAGTTGGATAACAGAGAAGGCACTGAAGCAAGTATTACATCTCAAAGTTGAAAGTAATAGAGCACATCTTCAACTACAATGCTATTCCCTTTCTTGCTTGTGTACATCTCAGAATCACATGCTTGTAATCAATCAACTCATCACTATTGTTTTTTCCTAAGAGTTTAACATGACAATAGATTTTTAAACTTAGATGAAAAGTCTCAAGGAAACTTTTTTTTACCATGGAGAAACTGATGGCATGTTGATGTAACCAGTGCATATATGATCAAATTTATGTTTATCTAGACTTTGAAGTAAACTCGCAAATGTTAGATGCATTCATTTTGATTTGAATTGGGCAATTTTGCAATTTTTTTTTATGTATCATATGTTTTTGGATTGAGCTGATTTCATGCACCTTTCTGTGTCATTTTCTGATATTGCAGACATAACGGCTTTGATACTTGTTTAAAAGGTAGAAAGTTTGTAGTCAATTCAAGTACATGACAATAATAGACACAATCCAATAAGATCTAAGGTTCGTTTGAGGTATTGACATTTAGAGCAATATGTTTGTTCATGATAGTTTCTTGAATACATGAAATATCTACCAGAGTATCTACGAATTTATTGATGGCTTTGGAAATATTTACATAATTCTAAAGCTCACATTGTATAAAGCTTCATGCTTATTGTTGTGAGCACAAATTTAAATATTTCCCCTGAGGATATTGCTGATTCTTTTGGTTTGTTGCTAGACTAGGTCAAAATATCAGATTTACCATCTGTTTTCAACTATGTTTCTAAAGAACTTAATTTTTTGTTGAAATGTCAATAGAGGAATCAAAAGTTACGCAAGGGACAGGAATGACACTGGTATTAGCTAGAGAGGAACAAGAAGTGGATCAAGAGACTGCAACACAGATAACATTTCTTAAGATTAAGATTGCTGCTAATGTTATTGGAATGCCTGCCACTACAGAAAGAATGAAATTGTGCATAGAGAAAATAGATAGACTTGACCAGTACAAAGTCAACATTGACTACATTTTCACCAAAAAAATGGATTCAGACATATGATTGGTTTTTTGCAGTGTTTGGTATTCTTTGTATTTTATCAAGATAGTGTTTTTGCATTGACCAAACATGAAATTTGCTATTACCATGTATCTTTCTTCTTCTATTCATTACTAGTGTATAATAGAACTTCTAAGCCACAAAAGTAGTTGAACTATTCAATGGTATGTATTTTAAACTTTCATACACTTTTTCTCTCCATTTTATGACCACATATCAAAAGATTACCTTGAAGCATTTTTATTGTTTCCACTAGCACATTTTTCTGCATCTGCGGTCTTTATGGATATTGCAGATGTTGTTTGTTAGTATAGATAAAAAAACAATTTTTTTTTTGATTGGTCAATTTTGGCATAAGGGCTTATTTCCAACATATGAACAAATAAAAGAATAAACAATGCCTCAGTCCCACAAGTTACCCAGGGACACTTCCCTGGGGGACATTTTGGGGACTTGGGGACGTAGAGGGGATGTTCACTCCACGTCCCTGATTATTGAAAATTTGGTTGGGACATCCCAAAAACTTGGGGACATCACCCAAGAAAAGGGTGATGACTGGAAATTGCGGTGATGCCCGGGGACGCTGTAACCATCCCCTAACTGTACTGGGGACAAAATTTCATCCTCAATGTTTTTTTACTCACAAAAAAATAAAAACATAAAGAATGCCAACTTGTTTTGCATTATGGGGGGTCTGTTTGGCCCCACCTTCTTAAATGCCCTAGAAAAACAAAAATTGCGGCTTATACTTGTATCTTGTCCATCCTTTTCACATGCATAAAATTTTCAAGTTTTTAACTTCTACTCTCACTAGCAGCTGCAATGTTAAAATAAACACAAAAAGGTTAAAATACAAATGCTGAAATGAATTCAGTGATAGTAAATTTGGAGATGGTACAAGAATTACAAATGAAAATCGATATAAACAATCAAAAAAATCATAGTCACAACATTAATCCCTTTAAACAATAATAGACCTAGATTTGCAATCACATAAACATTAGCAGACCAAGATGTTAGTCATCACAGGTGCTCATGAGCTAGAATAAATTCTTTTCAAAATTGATTGTTCAATACTTGGTGCTTTAGACAGAACTATTCTAAGTTCTTTTGTCCCTCTCTGCCTTGAAATGACTCTGATTCTGAAGCAGAGTTGCTGAATTGGAATAGGGGCAACAACGTGTTTTTTTAACGTATTTCGTGTATTATATTGAACATGAATGTTGATGAAACTATATGGAAGCTCTTAGCCTTTGAGCATTTTGGTTTTGTATATTAAATTTACTTACATATTTTTTAGTATCACATGCATACATGATATTGACAATGAACATTGAATTGCAATATTTGAATTTTGAATGCATATTGTGTTTTGAAACAATGAAATGTTGTGTTCTGGTATGTTAAGGTTCAATGATGTTTAAATGACATGCCTTATCCATATTTTCATATGAACGCCATTTATATTTGCAAATTCCCCTATTTATTTTAAAATTTGCTTATATTTTATATAGCCATCCTCTTGGCCATTCCCTTGCCATCCCTGATCTTGGCAAAAAGTATTTGCCTTCTTGGAAACACGTCCCCTGTCGTCTCTGTCCTGAAAACTCAGGGTAACACTGTAAACAAACTTGAGAAACTCAAATTCAAAGAAAGCTCAAGATACCAAAAGAGAGCCGAAAAAGCAAAGAAGCCAACATAGAATCAATGCTATTGTAACCTCAGAAACTATTATAAGCACCGGGCATTAACTAGCCATGTAGTTATTTTGGCTTTACCCTTCATCATGCTCCTAGTGAATAGGGCACCCATGGTCCATTGACTTCCATTGATTTCCACTTGTCATAATATATATATAAAATTACATTATTATTCTCTCCAAATGGATAAAAATTATTATTTTAAAATAATTTTATTAAAATAGTTTTACAAGGTTGCGGAGTTTAATAGGTAAGTTGAAACCTTTAGCTCTTTGGACATCATTACTGCACAAGTATAAAGAAGCTGGTAGAAGAGTTGCATAACATCTCGAGAACCTTAAAGACTTTAAAACTACTATAAATTGATTCGAGCTTCCAAATATGTCAAAGTTTTTACACCAAATTGTGGATCTCTTCAAATGGTTTTAAGTTTTTGCATATGTGACCTTCAGGTTATACTATGAGGACTTTAATCATTTGGGGAGCTTAGAAGTAGGGAAATGGATTTTTCAAGTCGGCGATCTTGCAGAGATATTTGAAGATTTGCAGTCGCTAGAATATCTGAAGTTGTAACACAATATATTTACTCACTTTTATGGAATGCCACTTTTTCTTGTTAAATTGACAAAGTTGATCCTACATCAAATTTTTCTTGAGCAAATTAACCTTCCTATTGAAGAAAGAGATAACCTAAAATATAGGTATGAAGATGCAAAAGTGTATATTGGCAAATTGAAATATAAGATTGATGATCTAAAGTTTGGCGAAAAATTATGTAGACTAGTGACAATGATGAGGTAGGAAATCTCAATAAAGAAAATGAGATTTTGAAGCATGATTTGAAAATTATTGAACTTGAGTCTTAAGTCCAATGACAGTAAAAGTTAGCATGATCTAAAATCTCAGAATGCAGACCTTAGATCCCAGTTGGGTCAAGTGACATCTGAATTAGATTCTATTAAGATAGAACACGTTGAGTTGGAAAAGTACAACATTATTGTGAAAGGAGAGTTAACACAAGAAAAACAATTATTAGAGAAACTTTACACAAGTTTTGAGAAAATTGATGAACATATATTTCATTAGAGACCCTTTTATGATAAGACAGGTCTTGGATACCTTATTGGAGAAAAGTCAGCAAAGAAAGATGGGATTAGGAAAGAACCAGATCTTATTATCGAAACCCCTAAGGAAAAGATCAAGTGGTCTAATGAAGTTGAGAAAATTGATTTGTTAGAGAAATCTAATGAATCTAAGATAACATAGCAAGTTGATGAACCTAAGCAAGAAGATTCATCAAGGAAGTTAGACATGAGTTCAAAGGTAGATATTTCATATGTAATGAAGTTGGACATATGAAGAGAGATTGCATAGGTAAGTCATTTAAACCTATTACTAATTTCTATTGTTATAATTGTCATGGTTATGGACATAAAGAAGTAGATTGTAAGGAGCCTAAGTTTGATGGTAATAATTTGAATAGTAGAATGTTTAGGAATACTAACCCTATAGGTAATGAAAGAGGTAGATCCCAGAGTAGATCTATTGATGGTGAGAAACCTAATGGTGAAAGAAAGAAAAGTTTATGTTACAAGTGTAACAACCCTAGACACATTGCAAGGAATTGTAGAACACCTAAGAATTAGAATGGAACCAACCAAAGGAAAAATGCACTTGTATGTCAGTTATGCAATAACTTTGGACACAAAGAAAGATTCTATAGGATACATAGAAGGAACTTCACCAGGAATTCAAATAATAGGAGGAACAATAACAATAATGACATAAGAAGTGAAAATGACAATGACAACAGTCAGAAGGAAGCTATTAAGGAACATGTTGAGGAGTTCAAGGAAGCATTTGTGAAAACTTGTAATCTAGAGAGTTCTCGTACAATTTTGGAAGAAAAGTTCTTTGACACATCTAAAGGGAAGTTGAAGTCACATATTTTTGACTCAACCTATCTGAATTAAGCTACTTTAGAGTGACAGAGCATCAATGGGTCAAAACTAATGTTAGAGAGAGAGATTTGGAAGTTACACAGTTAACATAAGGTAAAGGACATAGAAAGGAAGCTATGGTCAAGTGCGCAAGTCTAGATATGATCGTGGTCATTAGGAATTGAGAAATCAAGCTTACTGATAAACAAAGATAGTATTTGAATTGGTGGTAGATACACATTTAGTGCGCAGTGCGATTTGAAATGATTTAAGGATCGCAAGCAAGATTGTGTGTAGTGTAGCATTTTTTCATGCGAAGTGTCTTTAGCGAATTGAAGAGTGATTTGACAATGAATTGAAGTGCGAAGTAAAGTTTGAGAAGCAGAAAGTTGTAGAAGCCCTAAATCACGATTTTACTGTATTTTGCAAAGCTTGAATCCAATTTTTCAGTATTTGCAGTTATAGTTCAATGTCTAGTCAGACTGTGTATGATGTAAGTGATAGACCATGATATGAGTTTAAGAAACATCCATTTATTTCTCTATTGGATGATCGATTGGGCATATTTTTGCAAGTTCTAGAAAATGTGTTGCATGTTGAGGATATTAGAAGTTATATTAATTGCAAAACAAAGTAGAGGTGATGATAAAATTCATCAAGACTCAGGAGTCATGTGCAACAATGACTTATCCTTGAAGTTTGAGTATGTGCACCTAGATGGCTAGAATCTAGTGAAGGATATGTTTTCTATGGAGTTTGACAATGACGATTGGATCCAAATCATTTTGAGTAGGGACATGATGATATGTTTTGGTTAGGTGATGCACAAATTGTTATTGGCAATAACCTAATTCACAAGGTCACATGATTGAGTAATGAAGGTTGCAATTTGGTTAACTAGAAGAATGTCATAAAGATGGTTGAGACAAACTTGAAGATGAAGTTTGATGGAATAAACATGAAGGTAGATCCCATTCAAGATAAAGGAGTAAATTTGTTAACCAAGATATTAGGGTACCAGTTAAACCATGGATCAAGGTTTAACTCAGTACCGTCTAGATCCTTACATGTAGCTTATATAATGGCAATTGAAGTAAGAAAGGTTAATTTATGTGAGATTATTAGATTGCAATTGTTGGATAACATTGCAAAGTTAAAGAAGACAAAGAATGTAGTTTTCAGATTTGAGTCCTTACTGATTCATTTATTCTTCTATGCTACAAGGAAGTCTCCTAGATTGATAAATTGGGATAGCAGTGAGTGCACAATGAAATTGGTGACTTAATGCTATAGATCAAAGCCAAAAAATGTTAGAGATAATGACATTGATAGGATGATGAAGAGTTTCCAGTCTGAAATGAAATAGAGGTATAGAATACCCCCCTCTATGGTAGAGAAGTACAGGGAAGAGCTATGCTTCATGGTGGAAACAAACAACACCTGCATGGAAGCTGTAGTACCAAGAGTGATATTTGTAGAGCCTATGGGATATAAGATGAGCGCAGAGCTCATAGAAGGGTATGCACATATTATACTTGAATTTAAGAAGGACATAAAGTGCCCCTGATGGGGAACATATGAGGAGAAAACAAGAATAGTTAAGTTTGAACTACACAACAAAGAAAACAAGAAAAAGGTAGAAAAGGAGATAGATTCCATCCTTAAGGAATCAATCGTGACTAAGAAAGAGTTTGATGAGATAAAAGACATTGTGTTGGAGATGAAAGAAAATGGATAGTTTGAAGTGTTGGCAACAACTCCCATTGCTATTGCAAGACCTTCATAAGGTGTGACAGTAGCACAACCTTGTGCGCAGACCCCTATTACGCCTTATGCAATAGTTGCACTAGTGCAACTAGTAAGAGCAAGAAGTGAATAGCCTAGGAGGTAGACAGAGGTGGAAGAACCTATTGCACATAGAAAGTCTGAGAGATTAGTAAAGGTAAAGAAAGAACCTACACCATCAACCAAGAAAGGGGTCATGCAGATCACCAGCAGACCTGGAAAGAGGAGAAAGACAATGTAAGTAAGCAGTTCAGAGAGTTTTGAGGATGAAGCTGGAGATAAACTTGTTGAACAAGATGCATAGGAAGGCATAATTGCAGCTGGAAAGAGAGCATGGAAACCAAAGATAGAAAATCTGAACATACAAATTATTAATGATAATAATTTTGTACAGTTGAATAAGTATTATAGCTTGCATAGTAGTATTGATAGAAGGAAGTTAGAGAATGCATGTGTAAGAAATATGATTTTGAGATATAAGAAGTGGGATATCATTCAAAATTAGATACTAGAAGATATGTATAATAGGCTTATAAATAGGAAAAGGAGAGTATTGGAAGAAGATCTAAATATGAGGATCTCTATGATTAATAAAATGTGTAAGGTTGACTCCAAGGAGGAATCAAACAAACTTTTGAAGGGTATTGAGCCCTTGTTGAGGAACAAAAGAAGAGCAATTCGTTTGATGGAAGGCAATCATGAGGATGTAAGGAAAGAAATAGAGGAGGCAATTATAAAGTATATGACTATAGTAGCAAAGGTGAGTGGGCAATCAAAGCCTGACAACCCAGTGTATGTGCAAGTCCATACACCTTCTAGGGAAGAGGAAGAAGCAGAGGAGACACAACAGGCACTTGTAAGTGGATAGTAGACACAAAAATGTAGATGCAAAAGAAAATCCTTTTGCAAGATTTGGCCAATCCATTGTTGGCAATATCACTGCATACACTAGCTTTGTTGATGATGAGGAAGAAGAAAAGAAGAAACAAAAAGAGGAAAAGAAAAGGAAAGTAAAGAGGAAAATAAAAGAGAAAGAGAAGAGGAGGAAAATAAAATAAAAGAAGAAGAAGAAAAGAAGAAAAAAGAAGAAGAGGAAAAGAAAAGAAAAGAGGAAGAGGAAAAGAAAAAGAAAGAAGAAGAAGAGAAGAAAAGAAAAGAAGAGGAGAAGAAAAATAAAGAAGAAAGAAGAAGAAAGGAGGAAGAACAGAAGAAGAAAGAAGAGGATGACAAGAGAAAGAAAGCTGAAGAAGATGCAAGGAAAGAAGCTAAAGAGAAGAAGAAAGCTGAGGAAGAGAAGAAAAAGGCAGTTGCACTTATGCCTACAATAACTTCAATAGTAATAGTAGTTGGAGCATCAACAAAAGTATCAATTCCATCAGATGATGACTATCAAAAAAGACTAATGAGTACTTTAAGAAAGTTATTTGAGAAGAACAAATCTGTGAAATCTTTGGAGAAGACTCTAACTGAAGTCTTGGATAGGATACAAAAGACAATTACTACAACTATAGCAAATCAAGATTTGCAGGTAAAAGTCAAAGAGTTGGTGAAAACCTTTGATGAGGAATTCACAACCTTAGTAGAGGTAGCTTCAATGCAAGATCAAGTTACTCATGATGCAACACTATTTAATATAGTATGCACAAATGTCATAAACAATATGAAAAATTTAGATGTGTGAATAAAAGAATTGAGGAGGAGCATAGATGAAGGTAAGAAGTTTTATGGAAAATGTGCAATGTCATACAATTACCTATCAGATTTTGATAACAAGATCACAGACCAAATGAGTGAGCTTCATATACTCACTACAAGATTGTAGTAATGAGAGGCCAGAATTGAAGATTTCGAAACTGAGATAGAAAAGATCCACAATGCTATCAAAAGCATTGAGTTTGAAAAGGAAAAGGTATTAAGGAGGTTGTCTTCTCTCAAAGAATACTTATCACCCAAAGTTATCATTTTGCAGAGGCAGTTGGAGGAGTGTCTTACAGTTAGGACATCCAATGAAAAGTTTGCCTATATTGACTTGAGCATAGTTGAAGTGACATCTTATGCACTTTGTGCACTCATCAATATATCTGATACAGTCAAAGTGAATTGGAAGGACTTTGACGACCTGAAACATGATTTTGTAGATTGCATTTCTAGAATGGCCAACTGATCAACAGAAGGTAACAAGGTTTTGTGGATACAGTTTTTGACACCTTTTCCATTGATGTCAAAGGGGGAGTATTATGTAAGGCAAAATTCTATAGATGTATATGTCTATGCAAGGGGGAGCATATGTATGTATCAATGTAAATGAGTGATAATGAATGTAATGATCCATCAAAACATGAATACAATTGTTATGTTTTGAAGGCAATTGTGTGTAGTTACTTTTATTTGTTTTTTTAATGTATGACATCAGTTTGGGACTCAACCAATTTTCTGAAATGTTGCCACCAATGCCAAAGGGGGAGATTGTTGCCAATATGGCCAGATAGATGTCTTGATGATTGTCATTTATGACAACATACATTCAAAATTTCATTTATGCATTTAGAGTTAGAAAATTTTCCCTTGATGATTTTCATTTATGACAACATACATTCAACACTTCATTTATGCATTTAGAGTTAGAAAATTTTCTATGTTAGACAATTTACAACAACACAGAGAACATATGTTAAGTGTACAAATGACTCGTTGAGAGTTAGCTTATGCGTAGTTGAACGAAGCTTCATGACAATATCATGATGACATGTGCTAGTGCACAGATGTGTATAGACAGTACGACATGAGTTATGATTAAAATACCAGTGGAGGTATTTAACAGTGTAGAACAGAGCATAGCAGAGAATTGGATTGTACGATGTTAGGAAATAATTACTAAGTTATGTTGAGATGACTATGTGGATATTATTCCATACGTTATGTTATATTATGTCAAGCATGTGAAGACATGTAGGTCACCTGATTAGAGTTTTACGAATACGCAAGGTATAAGTAAAGATCTTACTTTGCGCAGATAGGGTGTGCCATATGTGAGATGTGTGTGACATGCAAACTATTGTGAGAACTATCTAAAAGATATGCAAGCCTTATTTGATGCGAGCTCTAATGTATGATCAGAAGAAGTGTGAAGTATAATAGAGAGAAAGTATTGTATGTATACCTATTCGTGTGAAGAACTAAATTGTATCATTGCATCTTAGGGCAGTGGGCTCTTCTTGCATACATTGTATTTGTTCTACCAAATCCTAATAGGGTTGAAGCAACTCCTAATAGGGTTGAGGATTCTAACAAGGCCTAGTCCTCTAGCAAGGACTTGAGACACTATATATATTTCATAGACAACTAACAGGGTCAATATCCTTAATATGATTCTATTGTTTAGTAAATCATCTAGTGGGTATCATCCCCACCGGGGTTTTCGCTTGGCCAAGGTTTCCCTAGTTAACAAATAATGGTATTATGAGTTTTATATGTGCATGGTTATATTTACTATTCAATATTGTTGGTTTACTTTCATATGTAAGTTATAAAGTAATTAACAATATTTAACTGTGGGAAAAAGTTTGTAGAATATTGATTCACCCCCTCTCAGTATTATCTATTTCTAACAAATGATACTACCAGCCTACCATGTTCAAAGATACATATAAATAGGTGGCCAAATGCAACAAGTGTAGGATGTTCTCCAACAAGCCTCAATCTATTGCTCTACCTCTAAAGCCAATTGTAATAGAAGGCCCCTTTTAATAGTGGGGAATTGACTTCATTGGACCAATCAATCCACCCTCCTCTACTAGTCATTTGTATGTCATCATTGCTACGAATTACTTCACAAAATAGGTGGAAGCCAAGCCTACTAAGAAAACTAATTTTGAAGTTGTTTGTGAATTTATCAAAGAGAACATTTTGATAAGGTTTGGTGTGCCAATGAAGCTTGTCATGGGCAACACTTCTTAATTTTCTTCTATGAAGATTACAGAATTCTGGTATGACAACATCATGCATCTCAGTCATTCATCAGAATATTTCCCTCAAGGAAATGATCAAGCAAAATCAAGCAATAAGAACTTTATTAATATCATGAAGAAGTTGGTTTATGAGAACCAAAAGAACTAGCACAAGAAATTTCACGGTGCGCTCTAGGCAAATAGAGTAACACCTAAGAAGGCAATCAAGATTTCCCCATTTGAGCTAGTGAATCGAGTTGAAGCTAGTCTTCCACTCCCATTGAAGCTATCCATATGTAAGCTACAACAAATGATTGAGGATCCAATATTCCAAAATGGTTTGGAAAAGAACATTATGTACTTAACTAAATTGGAAGAAGAACACAAAAGGATGGTTGATCACATTACAAAACATCAGAAGTGTGTGAAGTCATTCTTCGACAAAAAGGCCAGACCAAGGAAGTTCATGGAAGGTGATTTGGTCCAGTTATGGGATAGGAGGCACAAACTGAAAGGTATGCATTAGAAATTCAACTCCCTTTGCAAAGGCCCTTTCAAGATTATGCAAGTAAACGAAAATAATTCATTCATTCTGGCATATCCCTTTGGAGAGATTCTACCATTTTATTACAATGATTAAGATCCAAAGTTGTATCAAATTCATAATTAAAAAAAAGTAATCCCTAAAATTAGTGTTAGTCTAGGTTTTCTTTGTGTCTTTCCTTGCTTTATTTTCCTACTTTCTGAGGTTAGTTTTCCTTTTTGTTACATGCTTTGTTTAGTTTCCTACTGTAATTTGTCATTCTGGCTGAGCGAAACTAGAGATTTTGAGTTCCTTCTTAGACATTTGCAATAGCTAAGTCCCTGGTCAGAGCCAATTGTTGCCATGTTTTAGTCTTACCATTAAAAGATTGTAGTTATTGGTATTAAAGTGAGTCTATGTTCAATGTGAAGTCAAAGTATCCTTTAGGTTATTTACTTCTCATCTTTCCTGAGTACCTCATTTTCTTTGCTTTCCAAGTCTCCTAATCATGCTGTGCAGGTTTTCTATTTTTTTGATGCGCGAGGGGTTTAGGTGATCTAGGCATGGTTGGGATGTGTCTTGGCATCTTCCTTATGAGAAGTAAGTTATTCGAGTTTCACAATCTGCTATCTTGCACCAGGATCCTCTTTCCTATGGATTCCAAGCTTTTGAGATGATTTTCCCCTTGAGTGAACTATATTGAGTGCATATCCAAATGATGAAGCTATAATAGTGAATAAAAAGCTATGAAGATGATTATGTCAAGCTGGGAAGGCCTTTGAAGCTGCAGATTGAAGTCAGATTGAATACCATTCAAATTTACAAAGGTAAAGTCAAGTGCTACGAGGGAACACAGGTCTATGGCTTTTTTGCTGCATACTCATGAAAGAGAAGTTATTTTGCTCTGTTCCCAAAGCTATATAAACTTCAGCCAAATCTCAGTCCCAATGATCAAATAGTGTGAACACAATGTTAAATGTATCATTTAGGACTCATAATCAGTAAGGCATGCAAAAGAGCTAGCTTTGAGGCCATCAGATTGAGGTAAAAGAAATGAAGTGTTGTTAGCTGTACCCCAATCCAGGAATTGGCACTGAGAAAGGGGTTTTGCATCCCAAGGTAATTAAAAGGTTACTTATCTAGAGGTTTTGGATATAGAAACAAAAGAAAATTTAAAGTACAAATATTCCTTGGAGACACTTGAAAGATAGTTCTAGAGAAGTAAGCAGTGGGAATGCAACCCCAACATAAAGGAAATTCCGTATTAAAAGCTTTGGGAAAAAAGTGAAAGAATGAAGTGCATAAGCAAACAAAAGATCACTCCCCATGTTGTGATCTCGAATAGAAGGAAAATGGGTTTGTAGAAAAGCTAAGTTTCTCTCTCTCTCTCTCTCTCTCTCTCTCTCTCATGTGTTAATATTATTAAGTATATCTCCATTTTGGATACTGAAGCAAAGTAATGCACTTCCCATAAAGCTAAAGCATTTGTGTTACTAAGTGATTCTTAGGCATATGACTTTACTTTATGTAAAAGTAATAGAGCTTTTGGGAATTGAATATTTTACATGTAGATGAATGGAAAGTTTAAATAGCTGTTCTTTATGGAACTAAATGCAAATCTTGCCATTATAATCATTGGCCAAACTTAATTTTGTTTGTGTGATGTCAATGTTCAAATTCCTAAATCTATCTCATTGGAATTGCCTTGAACTAGTTTCTTCAAGTATAATAAAATGACTATTTATCGAGAACTATATCCTGTGAAATCATAGCGAATGACAATTAGAGCTGATGGTTATGATAAGTCAATTGGCCCAAAGAATGAGTTAAAAGAGTTTTCAGACACATCTTTCAAATTCTACGATTTGGGTAATCTTCATAGGAGATTCAATTCTCAATTGATTCATCCCATTACTTAAAAGCTTGAGGGGAGTGGACTAGTTGAGGTACCTGGTTTTCCAATGGATGTGCATGCACTTGAGCTCATGAAGGACTGTATCAAGAGATACAATCTTGAGATGAAGCAAATCCTATTCCCTTATCAATCTATCCTCATTTCAATCAACAAGACGCTAATACAGTCTGCATTTGACATTACTGTGAGAGAAGAATATTGTGATATTGATTTAGGGTCTTCTACAACTATGTTTAATGAGAAGAAGACTCTCAGATGGGAGGACATGTAGAGAACATGGCTCTAGACTGCTCACTTGAAGAAGAGAAAAATGCCAAGACTTTGTTTGGGACTAATTTGATGGACATCCTTGCCCTGCTTCTCAGGATAAAAGGGAAGGAGGATATTTTGGAGTTTGTCAAGCACTATTTCTTCCTTGTGCAAGATATATGTTAGAGAATATAAAGGTTGACTAGGCGTAGATTATCTACAATGGGTTCTCCTCATGGTTAAATTTAGCCAAAGGGTTTAAGAAATTTTATATGTCTTCTTATTTGATCTATGCCATGACAACTCACCACATGGCTTGGTCCCTAGCATCCATAACTATGATGAGAACACCAAAATATATGAATTTTACTCACATTTGTAGGTGCATATAAGCTATGAGGAGTACATGGCTGTTAGCGATGCCTTCACCATGAGGCTATGCCAAGAATTGCAAGGATGTTCAAAAAGAAGATTTTCACCAGAAGCAATTTTGGCCATAACCTAGTTTGGATGTTGATTCATCCAATTTTCGAGTTTCTCCTATTTGTGAATAGGAGTTTATGATGGCTTCGCTAAAATGTTTCCAAGATATTTGGAAGCCATGGTGGTCCTAATCAAATTATGTTGATAGATCCTCAAAGTGAAGACCTTTTGTTCTAATGTCAAGAAGATTTTCTGGGATTCCTTTTCCTATACTAGTTTTCCCCCACTCATGTACTTCCAGATCAAATGCTCATAATTTGGTGAAGAGATTTGAGAGAAGAATTATGTTTTTAGACTATGAGGTACTCAAGCCTCAATATGATCCAGTTGACTTTGTAAAGGATCACTTGAAGTTGGGATATGCCTACAAGCATGTTTTGAATATTGAAGACTTTTGGTCTAGGTGTCTCAATGAGTACCAAACTTAGGAAAATTTTTGATGGCGACTAACCATTGATGAGATTAAATTATATAATGACTCTATTGATTTTTATGACCTTGCAGATGATGGATTCTACATGCATCCCACATCCTATGAGAAGATCAAGGGCACCTCTATTTTTTCTACTCCATATGTAGGTCCAGTCATAGACACCATGGAGGTTCTTATGCAAGGGATAATTAAAAGAATAGAAAAATGGGTGGTGTGGACCTAAGAAAGGAAGAAGAGGATGGGGAATACTAGTTCTATAGGTGGAGTCTCTTCTGCCTAGTCCACTACAGTAGCGAGAACTACAACCACCACTTCAACATTAGAGGGCCTAGCTTAGTCTATTGGGAAAGGAGGAGATGAATCTCCAGATAAAACTATGCCAATTACTCCTACATGCGGAGATGGCTCTCTTCCTATCACTGGAAAGGTTGGAGAGAAGGGGAAAAGTACAACGAAAAGGAGAAGGAATCAGATAAATCAATTTTTATTCTGGCTTCCCCTATTCAAATAAACAATCTAGATGGAAAAACCAATCCCATGGATGGCTACGAGCAAGATGCATTTGAGCAAGGGGATACCTTAGCCCTTTCAGTGACTAAGGTCACTACCTTACTTGTTGCTTCCCAGAGAAAGCATACTCCCTTAATTCTAAGGAAGCTATTTGATCCCACTGCCTTATAGTCGGCTATCAATGTGCTCTCTATAGAGTCATGGCTCAAAGAGACCATTGATAGGAAGAAGAGGAGATATGAGGAAGTAGCTCCATTGAAGGAATTGATCACACAAGTCAGCTCATCTCAACCATCCAAGAAAACAAAGAAGAAGAAGATGATTGCTACACTAGCTACAGATTCAAAAACTAGCCATATGCTAGTGGAGATCGTTGAGCCATAGAAGGATGAAAAATTTAATGAGCTTTCAAAGGATGACTTCTAGATTAGAACATTAGATCTTGGTATCCCTGTTGATGAATCCATGGTGAACATGTGGAAGTCTACCAAGGAGAAAATTAAAGATAAGCTAGAAGATCTTAGAGAAGAAAAAGAAACATTGAAGTCCTCAAATAGAGAATTGGTGGAGTGCATCAAATCCATGCTTGGGAGCTCTTCATCTAACCAGTTTGATCCAAATGTAGAGAAGAATAAAAATATGCTCCTAAAATAGTGACAAGAAAGGTAATTTGGTTAGTTGGTTGAGCATGGGTAGATCAAATGAAAGCTCAACATCCCTTATTAGTTGAAAACTTGGAAAGCCTATTGTTAGATGCTCACAAACTCAGGAAGGTAGCTTCAACAACCATAAAAAAGGAAACAAACAAGCTGATAGAGCAAATGACCCTTTTGCAAGAAGTAATTGACTTGAAAACAAGTGTTTCCATTACTCATGGGATCCTCAAGACTGGCAATGAGTCACTATTTCAGTGGAAACAATCCTTGGATTTTGTTATAGACAACTCTGTGAGGTCTGCAAATGAGCTCAACAATGTACATGGCCTGGTGCAAAAGCTCATTGATAAGCTATTCCAATACTTAAAGATATTACATACAAAGTCATTTGTGTCCAATAATGGAAAGCTTGGGGATGTTGAGAGGAAGAAGTCAAAGTTCTTGACATTTGTTGATGAAGCTATTGACCCTCTCAACTTCCAAGTGTCCAAGATCTAGGAACTCTTAACAGTGGACACAATTATAAGGAGAGAATTAGAGAAGTTCTAGTTGAGGGTTACTAGAATAGATGAACTGACAGAGATGCATGACTACTGGATGGTTCGAGTAGACAACATCATCATTCCAAATGTCAAAGAACTAGACAAAGTTATTAACATCATGAAAGTGTATTTATCAAAATTAGTTACTCTTAAGAAGGCATGATGTTCTAATGCTTTTCCAGACACCTTTTGTTCTTCCTCTTCTCTTTCTTTTTGTATCCATTCATGGTATTTTTTCAGTCTCTATAATGAACAATGATTCAAGCTTGTCCTATTTTTAGTTTATTCTATTCAAAGATGCTCTGTGAAGCAATCATCTAGTGTAACTGACCATTTTGAGAAGGCCTATAAATGTAACCTTTTTAGAAGTTAATGAGGTTGGAAAAATTACTTTTGGGAAGACCCCTGTAGCTGGGACTACTGTGTGTGACTTTGAGTCCATTTTTAGTATTGCTGTTCATTTAGTTTTAGTATAGTGTATGGAATGAATGTGCCATTGTTTAAAATTGACTGAATGTAAATGAACTTGGTTTTGTTTCCTTTGTTTAGTTGATTGTATGTATTACTTTCTTCAGCATAAAAATCTCTCTTGTTCCCTTTGTTGTATGTCATAGTTTGTGTGTTTAGAGTAGTTTGTTACATAAGGAAGCCAAAAATTGGTAGATAGAGTAGCCGAGGGATAAAAAATTTGGGTATTATCAAAACATTAGCTAATTGGGTAATCTGGGTATTACTTATTTCACCATCTCTTCCTTTCTTCCTACTATCGTAGTTGGTTATGCATGTTTCCATTCATTACATTGTAGGCCACAATAGATTTCATGTTTTTATTTAATCCCCCTTTCAATTGCATGAGGTGTTTGATGTATTGAACAACTTGGTATTTGCCTCTTCTGCTCTCTATTTAAGAGCATACACCGAAAACTTGAAAAATAAAATTCATTGCAAATCTTGCATTCACAAAGGAGTTGTACCTTTCAATTTAGGGGTCTTTGATAGATTAATACACCAACCCATTCTATTGTTAACTTTCTTGTTTTCCATATACCATTGGGCTATCTAAGAGTCAAGGTATAAACCAAATCATTAAGGAAGACAAATTGTTAACATACAATAATTTGTATTTGAAGGAAATTGAAAATGGTTTGTTGATCATTGTGATATTTTTTGATGACATAATCTTTGGATGTAATGATGAATCAAGTGATAAGTTTGTTGAAGAGATGAAGAATGAGTTTGAGATAAGTATGGTTGGTGAGATGAAGTTTTTCTTGGGTTTACAAATTTTGCAAAATAGAAATGGTATTTTCATATCACAAGCTAAGTACTTGAAAGATTTGTTGAAAAAGTTTGGCTTGGAAAGTTCAAATCTTGTTGGCACTATTGGAAATATAAGGTAGCCTAGGTTACTAAGAGGTGAAGGGTGAATCAAGAACCAATAAAATCTTTAAATTTATATCACCAATTAATCCTTCATGTATTACTTTGATCTAATTGCATGCATGAAAGAATGAAAATAATAAAACATTTTCGCACAAGATAGGGTGACCTAGAAACCTTCCAATAAGAAAGTAAAACTAGGGTGGGGATGATACCCACAGGCTTTAGTACTGTAGTATAAAGTTAACCTGTTAAGACTTACAATTGAACACTTTTGATGATCTTCCCTATTAGGAGCAAAAAGGACTGCTAGGTCCACCTTGTTAAAGGATTTACAAACATTTAATGAAGTATGCACTAGGTTAAGAGATTTAGAAAAAAGACTATTAAGTCTACCCTATTAAAGGATTTGACTAATACACCTATTAGGATGAAACGACAATTGATCTTTGATCTACAACTTAGTTTGCTAATTAAGATTCCTTGATTTGCAATGATCACCTAACTGTGATGGATAAATATTTACTATACCATATACTATTTGTAGCCTTGAATTCACTCTCATTTACTTCTCATCAATATATTGGATGTGATACAATACGTTACATATATATCAATCCAATTAGCTCATTACTAGAGTTGGCTACAATACCAAATTCATCATAATTCACAAAGTCAACCCAATTACTGTAACTTAGGTTCTAAAGATGGAATTACCTATGTTTTGACACTCAGGAACCATTATCAATTCTTGGAAAACTCTGGCATTCATTTGACATTGAGGCTCGGTCCATACTGATCACTTCAAGTAGGTAGAACTCAATCAACACTGTGTGACTCGATGAACACTGAGAAACTCAGTAGCAATTGAATCACTCAGTTGACACTGCATGACTCAGTCAACACTAGATTCACCATGTTAACATTTCAATCTTGATAGATACTGTAGAACTTGGTTAACACTATAAAGCTCGATTAACACTACAATCTTCTTCACTTCTACTAGATAGCTCGGTAGCCACTGCTATGCTCAATTTACACTGTATATTGTCTCTAAATTTTAGTAACTATTGTAGAACTTGTCAAACACTGTAAACTATCTTAGGTGCTCGATAGAGACTATGAAGCTCAACATGAATTGCATTTTGACTACTTAGCTTGGGAGTAATTGAAATACTTGATTAACATTGCTGAGTGAATGATAAGCTTGGTAGCAATTGTAGAGTTCGGTAGCAATGTAACCATCTGACTAAGTGTTGAGTTACAGATAAACAAATTGACCTTAATGTCAGTAATCCCCCCCCTGCCCCCCCCCCCCCCCCCCCCCTTTGGCATTAGTGAAGAAAACACATCATACCAAAAATATGAATCCTCAAGTCAAAAACTTCCTTTATCAACATTCTATCTTTTCAACTCAGTTTTGACTGATTGCTACTATAGCTCAGTAAAACACTCTATTTTTCTCATTTATGAAAATTGCTTTTGTAAAGATATTTTTTTTCTTATTTTTACATGTCTCTATATATTACTATACTAATCCCCTATACATACATCTCTCTCCTATATACATACATCTAGAGTATAGTGATTTTCTGCCCTTTATCAACAACATTCTATACAAATAATCTTCTCTATACACTTTTCTCCTTTTGCCAATAGTATTCTCATAACATATTTACTTCTCCCCTTTTTTGACAAAAATACCAAAGGTGTATAATATCTACAAGTTAATGCCAAAATATGACAAGAAATTAGAGTGTACCTTTAAAATTAGTGCCATTGTCTTTTCCCAATTCTCTTGCAATACCTTACTTGCATGCAAAGCTATCTATACTTTCACTGACAATTCCACTATGTGGTCAGCTATGGAGAAGTTGTTATCATGGATGAGAGTTTTTGCATGTGCAATGTGCTTTTGTAGTGCATCCATGTTTTGAAGAATCATGCCCTATATTTTTGCAAGCATGGCCCTAATTTTGGCTTTTTCCCTTAATAATTCTATTTGAAAATTTGTCAGATATCTAATCTTTATGAAATGTACAAAACTATAGCTTGGATCATTCTATCTTGGGCAATTTATCCTTGATCTCCTTTGTGAAGATAGATGCGTCACTTAATTTGAGAAATAAAGAACAACATTACTGATAGACGTTTCTAGTGTAGAAATAATGTTGCATAGTTCTACTTGATCAATTGCAATTTTCTATGCTACTTGCTCCAACACTTTATTCTCAATTTTTATTTTAGCTCTTAAAAATAGTTTCTCTTGTCCATTTAGTTCACCATTGTATTTGTGGATAATCTCAACTAACTATTCTAGTATAGGTTATTTCTCATCAACCTCAACACTCAGAGCATCAACAATTATGCTCTTTATGTCCTCAAGGACTTGATTTTTCTTCTTTTTCTCTTCTTTAATTTTTGGTTGCTTATCCCTTTTCTTCAAAATTTCACCAAGAGTATCCATTTGATCAAGAGTGAGGTTAGAGATATTCTAATTTGAAATAACAATATCCTCATCTAGATCAATTTATTCTTCTTTACCCCTTTTTGTACAAATTATCGATGAAACAATTTCTTTACCCTTATTTAAAACTTCAACACTCGATTGAGACTGAGTCTTAATTGTCATTGTACTGGCCATGGTGGAAACAAAATTTGAAAAAATGGGAGTGAGACCAAATGTACAAATAGTAAAAATATTTTTAACAACAGAAATACCTTGTTTCTTCTCGGTCAAGCCTAATGCTAGAAGAACTTGTTGCACAGTAGATGAAGTGCTATGCACTTCAATCATTGAAAGACTTGATAGTATGGATCCAAAAATTGGTTGGGTGCTTGGTGATCTAGTGGTAACCACAACCAACTTGGTAGAGGCCCTTTCTCAACTTGATTGCACTAGGACTTTTCTTGGAGAGTGAGGAAATGGAGTAATAACTTCTAATGCAATTTTCTCTACATTTTTTTTCTCAATACTCTGTATCTCTGGAAGGATTCCTCCAATGACTTCATGTTCTTCCTCTTCATCATCAAGATTGACATAATCAACCTCATCATCCTTTATTTCTACTTCTTCTTCATCATCATCATCTTCGTCATCTTTGTCATCAACTTGTATGAAAAAGTCATCGGGCTTGTGCAACTAAAAGACATTTTTTTAGGTGGCAGTGGCTTAATTTACTATACATTCAACATCTTTCATCAATATTAGATATGTGTTGAACTTGGGTGTAAGATTCTTCTCATTCTTTTTCAATGCTTCTTTCACCTCTTTCTCACAGAGACTTGACATAAGCTATTTCAAAGTTTGTTCACTGATGTCTTTTGAAATTTTTGTTTCATTTTCCCACTTAGGTTTTATTACATCTAAAAGAGCATTAGGAATCTACTATGTAAGCTCATCAGGTGAGTACTTCCACTTACCTAACTTTTCTAGGAGAATGCCTTCAATTTTCTTTTTCTCCTCATAATTCCTGGTCTCATACTTGAGTGACTTAAAACTTGTCATACCAGATCCTTCTTCTAATCTTTTCAATTTTTCCTAAAGGGTGGGGGAAGTCTTCTAAAAGATAATTTTTTCATCATCTTCTTCTTCTCCCAACTTCAATTTCTTCTTGGTCTTGGCTGACCACCTTATAAACATGGTAGTGGAAGCTTTTGCAGGTCTAGTAATAATAACCTTCCTTTTCTTATTTGGAGGTTCTTCTTCCTTTGATTTTGCTTCCTCTACTTCATCTTCTTCATCCTCAACATCATCACCTTTTCCCTTGGTAAGCATGAGAGGAGAACTTGATTGCTTTGTGTTTTTCATCATCTTTTCTATCCTCTTCCTTCCTTTATTCACCTCATGAGGTAGCGTGATCTCAAGCTCAATTCTGGCCTTGGCCTCATCATATGTTCTGAAATAGGTGGCTTTAGGATCCATAGGATCATTCAATAGAGCTTTGATGATATCCTTAGTGTCATCAATGTTAAACTCATACTTTAGAGGCTTAACCCATGCCACTCTAGGTCTGATTGCTTGAATTTAAACTTTGTCATAGTCAACCATGAAATAGATATCTTTCTCATAGTCTTCTACAAGCTTCTTGGGTATCCTAAACCTATTTTGCATCTTTTCTTTAAATGTTTCAAAATAATTATCCATGATGATTTCAAAATTCTCACCCATTTATGGGTTGTTCTATGACACTTAGATGCTCTCCACATTCTTGTTGAATTGGTTCAACATCAACTTGGCAAGGTCAAAAGACAAATGATTCTTTACCACCTTGTATGCAAGATCAACAACTTTACATGACACGCTGTTCAACTAATTTGAGCTATATATTTTGTGAGAAATCACATGGATCCCAAACTTTAGATCCATGTTTGTCATGCTACTTAGCTTCATGCCTCTTCCATCCCACTCAACAAGAGGTCACTTAGCCAATTCAACTTGACTTGTGGTTTTGGTGGTCTTTGCCTTATTCAACATTGGTAGTCTAGCGATTTTGAGAATCATTTTCTTTATTATTTGAATGAGGTGTTCCAACCACAATTATCCATTATGAACATGACATAGAATAACTTTGATCCATTTGACTTGAATATCCCTTGGCATATGTGAAATATGCTTCAAACCCTTGGCTTCCAAATGTTGATTTTTGGGCTTCAATGCACTATCCACACATAGTTCATTGAATGCCTCATTCATTTATAGGGTACCAAGTTCTTGAATAGAACAATGGTAGAATAAATGGATGTCGTGCATGAGTAATATCTTGGGTGGAATTTAAGACTCCACACCAACTAGGTCGAGCACCTTTGCAATCACCAAACTCAACTTGAATGTAGGTTCCTTGTAGTCGACTCCTCAGATCAGCATTTCATAACCTTTCTTGATTTTGCTACTAGATGACACTATTTTTTGGTAGGGTTTATGAAAATGCAAGAAATCTTCAACAACAAATGCTCAAATCACTCAGGGGCTCTGAATTCTTTCTTCACAAATGGCTCTAGAAGTTCATGGTGAAATAATACAATTGATTTCTTCCTTTTAATGAATTTATTCTTTTTGATTGCCATTGATGCTTTGTACGTATACTCACTCAGTGATAGATTGTCCTCCACTTAGTTTGGTCTTTAATGCTCGGGAGACATTTTCAGCTCGGTAGAGTCACAATCACTTGGTAGAGTTATCATCACTTGGTAAAGTCACCAACAACTCGATGTCTGTATTTAATGCGCTAGAGTATCCAGACCTCGCTCGGTAAGGTCTTGTGGCCCAACCTTGATCGGTGAGGTCTTGAATTTACTATCATCACTTGGTGATCCTTGTGCATCTTGAATGCTAATTAGATCTTTCTGCTTGCTAGCTAGAATTGATGTTAGATGACTTCTTCTAAATCACATTTCTAGTGATTTCAATAGGGAACTAAGTTGAAATGGTTGAGTCACCCAACTCAAAGACTTGAGTGTCAAAAATTTGAGGACTTTGGCTTGCATTCTTTGGAGATTACTACACCCATTGCTACCTGATTTCTTTTATGATATTATTAGCTCTTGCTTTCTTTTCATCTTCAACTCTACCTCTGTTCATATAGTTCTTGGCAAGATGTCCAAGTTATGTACAAAAAAAAAATCTCTTTTCCTCATATGATGTTTCACACAATTTTCTCCAATGTGCCCATATTCACCATAGTAGTGACATCTACACCATGTGTTGTAATCCCATCCAAATATTGCTTTTACAATTTTCTTTGCTAGGTTCCACTTCTTGGTTTTGCATTCTGAAGATCTATGTCCTTGTTTGTTGCAATTAAAGCATTTTCCTTCAAACTTAGACTTCTCTTTGCATTCACTTGCTCAGTGTCCATGTTTATTGCAATTATAACACTTTCCATTGAATTTTGCTTTGACATTGCTCCAACATTTGTTTGATGTATGACCTATCTTACCACAATGATTGCAAATAGGTCTTTTTTTCTTTTGAGCTCCTTCTTGGGATGATTCACCTTCTTCTATGTTTCTTAATTCATCTTTTTATTTGTGTCTATACTAATTTTTCTCATTCAACTAATTCATGCTTTCTTGAGATTTCATCATCCTCTCATTGGTTTGTTTTCCCATGCTGAAATCATTCTACAATCTTTCATTCATTGATCTTAGATTCATAAGCTCTTCATTTGCACCAGTGAGTTGATCAATAAAGTCTGCTTGCTAAAGGGATTATTGATTGATTTCATTTTCCTTTCCTTCCATCTCTTCTTTGGCTTTATCTTTTTGTTCCATGACTTCACATAATCTTACTAATTGCATTTCTTGCTCTCTTTTCAGCTTTCTGACTTCTTCTTAAAGAGTAAGATTCTTCTCAAGTAGATATTTGATTACTGCATCAACTTCATTTTAATTTCTTTCTGGGCATAAGTCTTCAATTCTTTCTTCAATTTAGAGATTGTCATTCAATTGCATCGCTAGTTCATTCCTTGTTTGCAAGGATTGAAAGAGATACTCCTTTACTTTTCTGAGATTTCCAATGGCCAATTCCTGATCCAACTTCTCATTCTCAACAACCTTTTCTAGCCTATGTGCCTCCATTGCCGCTGATCTTTTCTCAAGTTGTTAAAATTATTCTATGAGAACCAAATGATTTGATATAAATTTTTGGAAATGTAAGGTAGGTTAGGTTACTGAGAGGGGAGAAGTGAATCAGGAACCAATAAATTTTTAAAGTTTTTCACCAATTAATCATTCATATATTACTTTGATCTAATTTCATGTGTTAAAGAATGAAAGAAATAAAACATTTTGATACAAGATATGGTGACCTAGAATCTTTCCAGTAAGAAAGTAAAACCTGGGTGGGGATGATACCCATAAGCTTTAGTACTGCAATATAAAGTTAACCTATTAAGGCTTACAATTTACCACTTCTAGTGATTTTCCCTGTTAGGAGCAATAAGGACTACTAGGTCCACCTTGTTAAAGGGTTTATAAACATATAATGAAGTATGCAATCAGTTAAGAGATTTAGAAAAAGACTATTAAGTCTACCCTGATAAAGGATTTGACTGATACACCTGTTAGGATGAATCAACAACTGATCTATGAACTACAACTTAGTTTGCTAGTTGACATTCCTTGATTTGCAATGATCACCTGATTGTGATGGATAAATCTTTTCTATAAAATTTATTTCTTGTAGCCTTCAATTCACTCTCATCTACTTCTCATTAATATATTTGATGTGATACAATACATTACATATATATCAATCCAATTAGCTCATTACTGGAGTTGACTACAATACCAAATTCATCATCATTCATAAAGTCAGCCCAACTATTGTAACTTGGGTCCTAAAGATGGACTTGGTGATGTCTTGACACTTGAAAACCACTACCAATGCTAAAAAAACTTTTTCACTTAGTTGATGTTGAGGCTTGGTCCATACTGATCACTTCAAGTAGCTAGAACTTGGTCAAAACTATGTGACTCAGTGAACACTAAGAAACTCAATAGCAACTAAATAAGTTGGTTGACAATGCATGACTTGGTCAACATTAGATTCACTATGACAACATTATGATCTCAGTAGACATTGCAAAACTTGGTTAACACTATAGATCTTAGTTAACACTACAATCTTCTTCACTTCTTATGGATAGCTCGATAGCCACTGCTATGCTTGGTAGCCACTATTAGGCTCGATTTACACTATACATTGTCTCTGAAGTTTGGTAACTATTGTAGAACTTGGAAAACATTATAAAATATCTCAAGTGCTTGATAGAAATTGTGAAGCTCAACATGAACTACATTCTGACTACTTAGCTTAGGAGCAACTAAAACACTTGGTTAATACTATTGAGTGAATGATAAGCTCGGTAGCGATTGTAGAGCTTGGTAGTAATGTAACCATTTGACTAAGTTTTGAGTCAACGATAGACAAATTGAAATTAATGTAAACATGCACACTCATGATAAGTGGTCAAAAGTTATCTAATAAAGATGAGACATCCATAGTTGAGTAGAAGAAGTATAGATCTATGATTGGAGGTTTGCAATATCTGAATCACACTAGACTAGATATAGAAAATGTAGTTGGGATAGTAGCAAGATTTCAAGCTGATCCTAAGGAATCACATTATGCAATTGTAAAGAGGATATTTAGATATATGAAGGGTACATTGGACTTGATTATGGACTATGGTATGATAGATCATGTAATTTCACTTTATGTGCTTATAATGATGTAGATTAGGCATGTAGTATGGATGACATAAAGAACACTAGTGGTGGAGCATTTTTCCTTGGAGGAAGATTGGTTTCTTGAATAAGCAAGAAATAGAATTATATTTCACAGAGTGCAACTAAAGAATAGTATGTAGTAGCAACAAATAATTGTAATCAGATCATGTGGATGAAGAACATGCTGAAGGATATTAAGAGAGAATTTTTAGATCCTATTATCATACATTGTGATAACACAAGTATATAGAGTATGTCTAAGAATCAAGTATTGCATTATAAGACTAATCATATATCTATTAAGTGTCATATTTTGAGAGAGAATTGCAAAAAAATAAATCAGATTGGAGTAGTAAGTAATAAAGATCAATATGTAGATATCTTTATGAAGCCCTTGCCTAAAGATGTATTTGAGAACTTGCAAGGCATGCTTGGGGTTATGCTACTGCCTACTTCTGAGTAGATGATGCATAGATTGCATCAATCTGGTGGTACAATGCACTATTTTTTGATTGGACAAAATGTTGATGCTTCCTATATGGGGGAGTATCTAAGATGAGTAGAGTCATCAAGGACTCTTGGTAGCTAGTTTTGAATAGTGTCTTTGGACGCTCGAGTTGATTGAAGACTTGGAGTAGATGATTGACATAATGAAGCCTTTGTCATTGATGTCAATGGGGGAGAGATTGCATGAAAAAAATCTCCTCTGTATGAATGGGAGAAGATTGTGTGAATGAGGGAGAGATTTCATAAAAGACATCTCCTATGAATGAGGAAAGAGAAGTACCATGAATGGGAGAGAGATTGAAATCTCCTATATATGAATAAGGGAGAGATTGAGTTGTTAATTTCAAGACTAAGGGTTGTTCCTGAGAGTCAGAGTGTGAACAACTAATGTTGATCCTAAAGAAATAGATGCAGAAAGAGTAGTGTTCTAGAGGATTTCAAATTTGATTGATAAAGAGGATTTGAAAAGAAGAGAATAAAAAAAGTAGCAGAAGAGTATTGATTTGGTATTCTTGAAACTTAAAATGTCTTTCATCTATGTTGCATCAATGCTAAAGGGGGAGATTGTTAGCATGAATGATGATGGTATTCTTTTTGGGGAGTATCCTAGGCATTGCTAGAGCACATGAGAGATTTTGAGCATGATTGACATGTTGCATTCATGACTATGTTTGTCATTGATGTCAAGATAGCAATATTTTTGTGAAGTCTAGTAGAGTGGCAAAAAAAGAACGAGGTCATACAAATAGAGTTTTTATTATAAGGTCAAGCATGATTAAGGATGTGTTGTACACTATGTCCTAATGATGAGGCTCAGTGTGTATGAAGAAAGTCAAAGATATGCAGAAGATATGCTTGATTTACAAATAGTAGTTTACATATAGAGTATTTGAGAAGAAATTTTTGATGAATGGATTATATCTCCTAATGGAGATGGAATCATGATATGAAAAGTTAGGTAGTGACAGAGGAGAGTCTAATGATGATGTCAATGAGTGCACAAGGTCTAAGGTCATAGGTGTGAGAAGTTGTAAAGACTGTGAGCCGATAATAATATATAATTGTAATATAATTAATTATCTTAATGTGGTCCTATTATAATTAATTGGAAAAGCCTCTAGGCTAACTCAGTGAATTATTTTGAGGACATCGTATGAAGGAAGGTTATTTTCCTTGTGAAGAAGTGTGAGTGTGAATGCATGAAGTGTAAAGTAAGAGAGCAAGAGTAGAGTACTTGGTAAATGTGAGTAAGTGATCCAAGGGATTAATGGATGCAAAATTGGTGATTAGGTATTGAGATCAGAAGTAGATGAGAAGTCCATTTGACTAGATAGAGGAAGAGGAAGTACAAGTAGACTTCATTTATATTATTCTATGAGGAATAATATAAAGATTAGTTGGACAACGAGTTCAGTGGTCTTACCCTTGAAACTATTTGCACAATCGGTCCATCTACCTTGTACAACTCCTAATAAGGTTGGCACAACTCCTAAGAGGGATTCAAAGTCCCCTAACATGGATTGATATATGCTAAATGTATTTCATTGGCTCCTAATAGGTTCCATCCTCTAACAAGGAATATTTATATTAGTACATCATTTTATGGGTACCATCCCCACTGGGGTTTTCCCTCTGATCAAGGGTTTCCCTAGTTAACATATCTGGTGTTATTGTGTATGAGTATCTTGTTACGGTTGCTGATTATATTGCTCATATGGTTAATGATTAATAAATTTGATAATTGTTATAATAGTTGGATAATTGATTCACCCCCCTCAATTATATTGGTGGACTTTACTTTTTAATAGAACAAACCTAATGAAGCTATGAAATACTTTGAGGAACTAATGAGAACACCAAGAATATCTAATGACACCTATGGACTAAGCTATACCAAGAACCTTTCGTATACTAAAGAAGGAGAATCATCAAAGAGTGGAGATCAAAGGAATACAAACCCAAAGAGAAACAAACCTACATGATAACATTGTGGGAAACTGGAATATGCAACAAATATCTACAAAGACAAAACTGGTAAATTCATTCCTTAGCCTAAACTCAATGGATATTACTTTAACTATACCAAGCATGGACATTAGGAACATGAATGAAAATCAAAGGAAACTAATATACTTGTTGCACCTAGACTTGAAGGATATTGTCACAATTGTCAAAAGTATGGTCATAAAGCTCAAGAATGTAGATCTAAGGAAAAACCTATTTGGAAAACCAAAAGTCAAGGAAATGCATACAAATAAAGTAACTCCTACAATCAAGATTACAACACATGGTATATTTGTCATTATTGTGGTGAATATGGTCATGTTGCAAAAAATTTTATTAGGACACATTTTAGAGGCAAATCAAAGAGTTGGATGAGTGGAAGTTTGGTTTTCTATAGTTTACAAAGTTTGGTCACTTGAGAAGAAATTGTAAAACGAGATCACCGACACCTAGAAATAAACAAAAAAGGTGAAAAGACTCTTGAGATGAAAAAGAACCAAATGAACTAAACCTAGAGAAAGAAGGTAGAAGTAGGTAGTAGTGGAATTAGTGAAGCTAAGATCACCCAATCCAATGGATTAGGTGAAGAGGGTGTATAGGGAACCGTACATTTGAATGTTACATTATACACTAGTTTCCAACATAAGATGTGTTAAAGTCCAAATTTCATAAGCTAAGTTTCATTAGGATTGATTTGAGGCATGAATTGAGATAAGAGTTCATATACAAAATTGGTGTTGAGCACTAGTGTTGATGTTTATAATGACTGAGTTTTACAACTTTATACTGGGCTCCTATATTGATCGAGTTATGTGTGGAAGTGTTGATGGTGGCCAAGTTGTGGTTTTGATTGAGTGATGGAAGGAAGGAATTATGATAACCAAGTTATCATGTAAAGACTAAAATAATTGTATTATACCCACCAATTTATGGAGCATTTATTAAGGACCTAATTTGATTGTTTGAACCTATATAGTAAGCTTTATCATTCATTTTCACTCACCAAGTGATCAGAGAGCTTACAGAGCAACTCGAGGTAATTGAATGAGAAATTTGTGTGAAATTCATGAAGATTTAATAATGTACCATTGAAAAATAAAATGAAGTGCTGATAGGCTTATTATTACCAAGTTACTTAGAACTTATATTTTTTGAACTCTAACCTGAAGAAATGGTGACAAGCACAAGTGTTGAAATGAAGAAGCAAGACAAGGAGGTAAGGAATGTTCACTTGGTTAGAAATGATGCATATCCACCTCTAAAATTTTGAGCTATACTAGAGATTACCATAAAGGGAGATCCCTTGGGTGCCCTATCATTAATTCCACCTAAGGTTATAATGATTCATGATATAACGTTGTGCTTAATGTGAAAAATTAGTGAGATTGGAGACTATGAGCTAAGAGAGGCATATAATAAGTTGTGTGAAAATAAAGCGTTAAAGGCTAAGAATAAGCATGTTGTTGACAAAGGGTTATTATGTGGCCTAGACCTCCCTCGTGACTTCAAAATCAAATGGATCAAGATAGTTTTAAGCCAAGTTCATGACATGCAATTATAGTTAGGAAATGGGCTGGTAAAAATTACCAAAGAGACAATCCACTGAGTTACAAGATACCCTAATCTTAAAGGGAAAAAGACTATGCAATGTCAGAGTAAGGAGGAAATTGAGGTTAACACGATGACCATGTAGAAAAATGTGGAATGAATATCTCCACCATCACTAATCTAGTAATTGAGTTTGTGGTAAGGGTAATTACACACAAATTCCATCAATCTAGTAGATTGGATAGTATACCCTATATTGCAATTGCGCAGACATGGAAGATAGTAAAGAAGGATCGTACATATGATTTGGATGTGTTGCAAATGACTTAATTGGAAGAAAAAATGTCATCATAAAAGAAGGCCAAAAACACAATGTGTAAGTTCAGTTCCTTGATTGTTTGCATATTCTTTTATGATAAATTTTTTTTTCCTCCTTTCAGAAATGTTTTTTGGAGTCAAGACCGACTAGTGACACAACATATAAATTATGTTTTTTAGCAACTTGTGGCAAAGTTTGATAATGTTATGGATAGTTATTTTGATGAATTCAAGCAAAAGATGAAAAAGAGGAGAACAATTCCTATGTGCCTAGTTGAACAATATTATGATGATGTTTTTTTTCTTGTGGATATTGATTATATTTATGTTCAAGTTGTTATATTGAGGGTAACATGGTTGAGGCCATTTCTGTATGAGGTAAATATTGATGAAACATCTACAACTATAACAACATTATTGGCATAAAAGGTTGACAATAATGAATATTTTTTTGGGGAGTATGAGAAAACCAAAACAAAGATAAATATTGGCTTGAAAACTTCAACCCTAGAAAGGAAGAGAAAGAAAATGGTGATTTTTTTGAGAAGACATTAGGCCAAGGTGGAGAGAAGAATGCACCATTACAAAGCACAAAAGGTCATGAAGAGGACTAATCAAGTGATGAGGGAGAAAGTGAAGAGGAAGAAGAGGATGTAGAAAATAAAGATTAAGAAATAGTGGTAGTCAAGAAAAAGGCCAAGAAAGAAAAGAAAATTGTCATTGCTAAGCCCTACGTGAAGAAGGGTTTGAAGAAGCCTACACCTCCTAGCACAAACAAACCAATAACAAGGGGTAGTACCCCAACATCATTGACAAGATCAAAAAATAAGGCCATGGAGAATAAATCTGAACAAGGAAAAAGGGTGAGCTTTGGCAAGAGAAAGAAAAGGCCAACAAAAATAGAACCAAGCCACCCAAGCAAGAAGCTGAGGAGGAGATTAGTTTTTTAGAAAGAAGATGAATAATATGAAGAGAAGAAAAACTTAGATGATGCCAATAATTTTAATCTAATTGTGCATAAGCATCTAACCAATCTGGCAAAATATCAAAAGTAGAACATGTTTGTTAGGATTTAAATTCATTAAATTTGAAAAATTGAATAAAAATGATAAGTTAAAGATAAAGGATTCCATAATAGAAATAATAGGAACCTTCAATATGACACCATTGGAAATTGGAAATCTCATACCTAAAGAATTGTATTGTAAAATTGATGAGAGATGGAAATTTTCCATAATGGCTGAGAGACAAACGAGAGAGGTTACATTGGCACAAATAATGCATAATTTGGATAAGAATTTTTTAAATCAAATTTATGGATAAATATAGGAATACATTTGTTGCTAAATACATAACATCTTCTGTAATAAAGAATAAAATTGATGATGTCGTTTAACAAAGCAAATTGATTTGGAAAATGATTTTTAGCATGATCCATGATAAAGAGTAGATGAATGAAGGGACATCAAGTCAAGTTGACCTTGATAATAAAGAAGTTTTAAAAAGCCTAACAACTTGGGAGAGCCAATAAGGAAGAAGGTAGAGGAGAGTAAGCACCAAGATGATGTCACTATTAAGGATGTATTTGGAGATACACAGCCGAATGTCAATGCCTTGACAGAGGAAGAGCGTAAAAGTGAAGCAATCATCAAGTCAACTTGAGGCACACCTCTACCATGCATAAATCTAGTTTTGATAAAAGTTCATGATTATCCAAGGATAGAGAGCACAACAACTTCAGCTTATTGTGAGAGTACTTTTAATTCCCTAGTTTTGAACTTCAAATTGTCATCAAGTCAATTCCAATCAGGTCCATATTCATGTTAGGTGATGGATAGGAAGGATTTCTATCTCATCTCCCCCTATTAAATGCTCAACCAAGAATGAAGTGAATGCTTATTTGTCTACTAGATGTGTCTATGAAAATGGGTAAGTGCCAAGCATATCCCACAGATGAGAAGAAAGCTATCTATTTGGTAAACTCGAATGTATGCTTCATGACAACTCATCTTAAAAAGAAAGTTCAATTAGAGAAAGATCACATGAACAAAAATGGATGTGGCAACCAAAAGAGGATGGTCAAAGGAAATAGGTTCATCTCTAAGTTTGAAAGGAATGAAATTGAGCTCACTAGAATCAAGCACGTGGTTGTGGAAATAGGTCGAATTGAGTACAATTTGATCAAATATAGAGGAGGTAGTAGAACCTTTCAGAAATACTCAATAAGCTTAATAATGGTGAATAACCTAGTTGAAAGTGGTGATAACAATGGTTGACATTAATCAATGATGCAGAATACATCAAAATATCCACATCACATGTTGAAAGGTAAATTTCCCTTGGAGATGGATTCCTAGCTATCATATGAAGATTAGATCAAGGGTTTTTGCAACATCATAGCTTATATTCCATATAATGAAAGATAAGTCACGAAGTTATGAAAAACAACCTGGGTAGTTAAATGTGTAGTCCTCACAACATCACACACTTAAATGGGAAGTTAAAATCTTAAGTTGTAAAGTTACACACAAGGTGACTGTCAATTTTATATGGTTAACACAACATCACGGGTGGCAAAATAGTTAAGACTTTTTAAATTGTGAGCATACAAAAAGGTAATAGTTAAACTCATCATAGCATTGCACATGTTAAAGCTAATTTTCAAATTTGTGTTAAGAAGCTATGAAAGGTGATCTGGCAGTTAAGTGTGAAGTTGTCGCAACATCATAGATGAAAGAAATGTTAAATTTCATACCATTGCAAAGATGTGAGGTAACCAATTAGATGGCCATCTCTTGATCATGGCTTATTTATGGCTTGAAGAATTATAAGATGCGATGGTGCGAAGAGCATGAAATAATAGTAAAAAATAATGATCACATCCTCACATGCAATTAGCTAAGCTTTCATTTTGAGTTGCGAAGTAGCGAAAACATAGAAATCACATTGTCACACGATGTTAATGTTAACCCACAAAGAAGGCTACAAAGGTGCAAGAGAAAAAATTAGTTAAGGCATAACAATTATCCCATGCTCGTAGATGATTAAAGTTAACTTGGAGTTAAGGCAATGAAGCAGCATAAGTTCTTCATCATGTCATCATTAGTAATTAAGAGTAACCTAAAGTTAATTTTGTGAAAGAGTGAATGATTTGTTCATAGCTTTGTAGGGTTAAACATGAGTTAGAGTTTCAAGTTGCAATGTTGTGATGAAAGGAGATTGTTAGCCTCATGTGAGCAATCATGACATTGCAAAGAGTTAATGTCAACTTTTGGTCAAAGTAGCAAGGTTGCAAAATGCTTTGATCACATGTTCACAAGGTTTGACTATGGGTTAAAATCTTAAGTTGTGAGCTTATGAGATATATTCAGAACAATTAATCATTGCATCATTACACGAGTTAAATGTATCATATGAATGATAGTTGTGAAGAAGTGACAAGGTAAAGATGAAAGAATTGCCATGTTTAAATCATGATCGTTGATAGAAGATAGATGACTAGAATTCAAACTTGTTGTGACTATTAGGATATGAAATATAAATTTTGTCACCAAGGTGACTGTTATAGATTAGAGAGGAATATGAACCATTTTTAGGGTTTCTAACCATTTCTACTTTCTTTCTCTAATGTATTGAATTATAGCTGATGTGTATTTTATTTTTGAGTGATTCAAGTGCTCTATTAATGTAACTAATGAATCTATAACTAGCTAAGAACTCTAAGAGGAGGCCTATATATGTAATTTTCTAAGTTAATAGAAAGATTGACTAATTATTGGTGTGAAGTACTTCATGTTGTAGAGACAAGATTGAATGTGTTATATGCCAATAATTTCCTATTCCATTGCATGTTTGATTTTGGAATACCTCTCTAAAGTTAGATTAAGATCAATGAGAAAAAATAGTTTTGTCTCTTTATCTTAATATAAAGAACTAAAAGCAATCAGAGTATTGCTTGAAGTTGTGGGAGATATTTTCATGTGTTGTTTAAGGTTAGATTCATTTACATGTTAAATTTGATCATTTAAGTTTACATCTCATACTTTATTGTATTACCAATGTCGGGGAGTCATAAGATTTGTGGATTTATGGGATTGGCTAGGTTTAGGATTTAAAACTCACTATTTTTCCTTTGCCATTCTTGGGTCAAGAATGTACCTAATTAGTTTAAGAAGTAAGAAAATTCATTGAATAAAATTCATAAGGGAGTTGTACCTTTCAATTTAGAGGAAATCTATCAACCTATTGATCGATTATCCAATTGCTGGTCGGATTATCTCTTGCAAATTTGGGTAGTCAAGAGTTTTTAGAAGGATAATCTGTTTACCAATAGATTTTTAGCAATATTGCTGGGGACTTGAATAGTTGTTAGACCAAAAAAAGTGTTTAACATGAGGAAAAATGGTGTTACCTCATGAGAACGTGTTTCTTGTACTCCAACCTAATCTTGGGTTCCAAGATGACCAAGAAGATATCATTTCTTCCTTAAACATATTTGTCTAGAGATATAGAAGAAATAATGAGCACTACAAGAACGCTGGTCAAGTGCTTGAACAAGAAGGTAGAGCTAAAGCATGAGAAAGAGCAATGCAAAGGAGAGAACTTTTAAGTGTGAAGACAAGAGAAGAATACAAAGGTCAACAATAGAATTAATTTGAAGCTTTGGACCAATGAAGATTTCTCAGGAGTACCAAAGAGCATGGTGGGCAAGATCCTGTATTCGAAAGGCTTGCAGAACTTGGCTTCTCTATATTAGTACCCCATAGAAGAAGTGATAGGAAAAGAAGAAGAAAACCACCTTCACTTCCCAAGGAACAAACTCCATTATCTACCACTTTTAAAGGATTGAATCTAATTAGAGTAGTTGCTCCTATTATTAATTTTTCATAATACCTTGTACACACAGTCATGGTAGCTCCTTGTGCCCTAGTGACTAGTCCTTTACAACTTGCAACATATCATCCAATCCCTTTAGGTTTGAGGAAGAATTTTCCCAAATTTTTAGGAGATGGGAATTTTTTTATGGATGAACATATCAAGGATTTCTTTGCAACAACTCATATTTTGGGAGTTGGACGCGAAGATGTGGCTGTAAGATTTTTTGTTGAAACTTTTGTCGAAGCTGCAGTCAATTTTTTTTATCATTTAGGTGATGCTACAATTAAAAGTTGGGTGACAATGAGGACAAAATTTGAAACAAGATTCAAAAAAATTGAGGATGAACATGCATTGTTATCATAGCTAACTTCTATCAAGAAGTACGCCTCCATAAACATGAGAGATTTTGTTGCTCGCTTTAATAAAATTTCTAATAGGATCCGTACAATTGATAATCCCACCACAAGTAACTTAAAGACATTCTTTATGAGTGCTATGCTACCTAACATTAATTATTATCTAAGGAGGGATTATCCTAAATATTTGGAAGATACAAAAAAGGTTGCGGAGTTGGAAGATGAGATGATCTTGGTAGGTTAGTGGAAACACAAGATACAAACTAGGGCAAGTACCAGTGCTAATACTTCCTCAGATGAAATGATATAAAAATTGTCTAATGAACTTATTGCCATAAAAAGACAACTTCCTAGACTTAACAATCCATACCAACACAATTTGCAAGATCAACTTGGGAGAAAAAATGATGAAAGAAATGCCATTGGAAGAGCTTTGCAGCTACTTGGTCCATAATAGAGGCTTGCCATAGAAGCCTCCCCTAAAAAAGGGAACATGTGTGTCTTCCACCTAACAAGAGATCATGATGGTGAAAACTGCCCTAAGATAGCTCGTATGATGCAATTACTATAAATTGATAAGTTGAACACTACAATACCCAGTGCTGAGATAGGTTTGTGCTCAAATGGGGATTTTGGAAATTTATTTTTCTAGTATGAATCTGAGTTAGAGAAACTAGGAGAATGCTATGCTACTATAGATGGCACCTCATACACTGTGCTAACTCAAAGTCAAAAAAATAGGACCCTGATTCCTAATCCTCCTATTGGGGCTAATGATGTGTCTACTTCAAGTTCTAAAGATGTCACCGAGAGAGTGAGAATTTTGTAGCCAAATAAGGAGAAAGATTCTTTGAACTTCATCCAATTTTGTAAAGATTCCAGAATTCAAATTTTCCCTATAGATTACTTGAAATCTAACCCTATTAAGTTAAAAAGGCTTATAGATTATTGTAGGGGAGATAGTGGAAATTTAAATCATAATGTTACTTCTATGATAGAGGAAGAGTCCATGACATCCAACCTTTTTGAACAAGGATAGTCTTTTGTTCTGGCTAGCTCCCCAAGTCAAAAACCTGATCCATTCTATGTATCCTTGTATATACATGGTTGTAAGCTGAGTTATTGTATATGTTAGAAAAAGTGCTTGAAATGATAAAATATAATAAAATGAAATAGCATAAAATAATAGATTTAATCCAAGAGAGCAAGAAGAGTTTTACCATACAAAAAGCAACACAAGAGACAAGGATTTGATAAGGGGAAAGCAAAGAAAACCCCTTGTGAGTATTATGAATGAGGTAAAGCCTAAGAATGAGAAAGAGAGAGAGAGAATAAATGCAACAAAATAGCTCATTTACAATAGCATCAAAAACTTGATGTGAATAATGGAGACTAGATGAAAATGAGAGAGAGAAGCACCTCTTTTAAAGAGATGAGAAAGGAGTTGCATGTCTTTGCATGTGTAACTCCCATTTCTATGAATGCCACATTCATAAAAGGTGTGTGCAAAGTGTCAAGTTCCTCTTAAGGAGGAATATCTATTTTTCTTATTAAAGGAAATACAAAAAAGAGTTGTCCTCACAAGTGGACAATAGGACAAGAATGACATGTCGTTTACATGTGGACTAGAGGACAAATAAATAATACATAAGGGATACCTTGGTTTATCCCAATAAATAAATAAATACAACCAAGGAAAGATTATTAATTCTAACAATATAATTGATTACTTCTAATAATGTGATGCCTTCCACTATAGCTAAAGCCTTAGGCCTCACTTTTACAAAAGTCCATGGTAGGTTTTACTGCATGGATGCTAAGCAAGTCCCATTTCTTGGGCAGATCAAAGATGCTCAAGTAGTAGCCTTGGCCGCCCACCTAGAGAAGAAATTATTGTTAACTATCTTAATCTTTGCCATTCCTGCTAGTTATAGATTGTTACTAGGTTGAAGCTTTCACATAGATCTAGGTGGATAAATAAAATTGGATTGATCTCAAGCCTTGACCCCCGTGGGTGGTAAGAGAATTAAAATGGAACTAGAAGTGAAAGCAAAATTCATAGTTTTGAAATTTGATAATCCCAAGGCCCAAATCCTATATCAAGAGTTAAAATTTTGCAACTACATGTTATTCATTAATGATAGTGTCAATAAACAAACAGATGAATAAGAGGAAAACCAAACCTCTACTAAAAAATAAACATTGCAAATTTGGATGCTAGAATTTGATGGAAGTTGCTCCTCATCTGGGTCAGTTGTAGGAATCGTATTGATATCACCAAAAGGTGAACCCAAACCAATGGCCTTCAAACTAGAGTTTAGGAACACAAAAAACATAACCAAATACAAAGCTTTACTACTCAGAATAATTGCTGCAAAATAAAAGGGGGTAAAGATTATAAGAGCTCGAGGTGATGCCAAGATGATTGTATGCCAAGTAATGGGTCAATACTCTATGAAGAACCATAGGTTGAAGAACTACTAAAATAGAGTATGGGATGAGATTGAAGGAATAGACACCTTCTCAATTGAATACATGTAGAGAGAGTTGAATACCAAGGAAAATTTATTAGTAGTATCTGTATCTTTGCTACTTCCTCATCTAGAATTTAAAGATAAAAGATATTAGGTGATGATCATGTACATACCATCTGTGCTTGACAATATAGAAAATTGGCAAGTGTTTAAAGATGATAAAAGCTTGCAACTATTTTTGGAAAATGAAAGGAACCTTTATGAAGATAATTTAGGCAACCACCTGGAAAGATGTCCCAAGAATCAAAATAAATTTGAATTTGGTGTTATTCAGTTACAAGGTAATACCATCCCTCCTTACTTTGTATCATTGGAAAAATTGTTTAAGCACCATGATATCTATATTAAGGAGAAAAGAGAAAGAATGGGTCTCAATATTGGTGAGTATGAGGAAATGAATATTGGATGTGAGAAAAATCCCAGGATGATTAAGATTGGGAAGTGTTGCACACAAAAAAGGAAGGAAGAGGCTAGGAGACTCTTTCTAGAATACCACAATGTATTTGGCTAAAGTTATGAAGATTTAAAAAGTTTCCAATTCAAACATCAAATCCCCTTGAAGCCTAATGCCACTCCATTCCAGCAAAAATCAAGAAATTACAATCCAAAGGTGGTTGGTTCAATATTTCAAGAAATTGATAAGATGCTCAAAGCAAAGACCATATACCCTATTCACCATTCCACATGGGTAGCCAACATTATACCTATTAAGAAAAAGAATCAAGAAATAAGGATATGTGTGGAATTCAAAAACTTGAATTAAGCATCCTTGAAAGACAACTATTCTCTCCCCCACATGGATCATCTTTTAGAAAAAATAGCAAGAGCTAAGATGATGACTATGGTCGATAGTTTTTTAGGCTACAACCAAACTGAAGTAGAAAAGAAGGATCAACACAAAACTTCTTTCACCACTCCATAGGGCACATTCACATACCACATAATGCCTTTTGGCCTTATTAATGCTAGTGCCACTTTCCAATAGGGTATGAACCTACCTATCTTTCACTGACATAAAAGGTAAAATCATCGCTATATATCTGGATGACTTGACAATGTTCTCAAAGAAAAGAAAATGTCATATAGAGGAATTGGAGAAAGTTCTACAAAGGTGTCAAGACCATGAGATTTTCTTGAATCATAAGAAATTAGGCTTTTATGTGACTAAAGGGTAAAAGCACAGATCTGTGTCACCGTTTGTGATACAAAAACCTATTTTGGTCAAATCTCATTTCTCTATCAAAACTCAATTTTTTTCAAAAGCTAAAAATACCCTTTTATAGATCTCGGATTCAATATAATCATTATATAAATTTTTGAGTGTTTTGATTAGTTATAATATGTTATAATCTCAAAATATTATAAGTCAATATTTCAACATTTCAGAAGATGCTCTCTCAAAAAATGAAAAAAAATAGTAAATCATGTCAAAAAAATAAAAAAATTATATTTATCACTAGAGGAGAGAATCATCTTCATGAATATGTAATTTTTTTTCAAGAAGGTATAGATTTGATAGGGAATTTTTGACGAGAGGAAAAAACTGTTAGATTCTGACAAGGTCAAACTTGAGTACTTATAACAAAGAAAATATACATCAAAAATCATTATTTCTTTTTTTTTTTCACTAGCCATACATGTCAACTATAAAATATTTTCAAATCAGAACAAAAAAAGATGATTTGCACATACTTGTTTGACGGGAACTACATCCTATATTTTTTATAGTTAAAAAAGGGACTTCAAAATAAAATAAAATGAATAAATTCTTAGTCAAAAAAATTATAAAAATTATAGGCATAAAATTCATACAATTCTACACATTTCATCAGTTTACATCATCTTCATATTTTAAACACAAATACCATTTTTTTTGTCATTAATGTTGAACTGTCACATTCTGATATCACATTTCTTTATAAAAGGTGACACAGGTTTGTGCTTTTACCCTAAAGGAAAACTTCTTTTCCAAATAGTATCTTAGGAAGGTATAAGAATTGACCTAGAACAAGTCAAAGCTATCCAAAGGTTGAGTTTGCTTGCAAATAAAACATGATTAAAATCATTTTTTGGTCAGGTAAATTTTCTTAGAAGTTTTGTCCTAGATTTCTCTAAGATCACCAAATGTGTTGTAGACATGATGAAGGGAAACTCGAATTTCAAATGGAGTGATCCTAGGAAGCAAGCTTTAAGAGACATAAAGATTTCCATAGCCAAGGCCCCTATTCTATGGTTATCTAGATTACAAAAAGGACTTCAAGGTTTGCTGTTACTCTTCTGAACATACTTTATTAGCTATCCTTATATAGGAGAACGTAGAAGGAGTCCAGGCCCCCATTACTTTTACGAGCATACTTCTAAGAACCATGAGCTTAAATATTCTCAAAATGAGAAACATGCCTTTATGTGGTAAAAGCATTAAAAAATTTCAGATTTTATGTTTTACATTCTCATTCTATAGTATATGTGCTTTGTAAGAAATGGAAAAAGAAATCTGTAAATAAGCAATACCAGGAAAGAATCTAAGTGAGTAAATGCATGAAAAGATATTACCATAAAATAGGAGAGAGAAAGCTTCAAGCTCCAACACCATGAGACAAGATATTTGGAAAGAGGAAAGCAAAGAAAACCCCTTGTGACATTATGAATGAGGCATGAAAAGCCTAAGAAGAAAAAGAGAGAGCAAGAGAGCAATGGCTCATACAATATTTGAGAAGAGGAAGAAACCTCATTGTTAAATGAGAGAAGAGGGTCATCTCTTAAATAGAGATGAGAGAGAGGAGTTAGAATGTAACTCCCATGTCTATGAATGCCACCATTCATAAGTGTGTGAGTCCAAGTGTGAGATTCCTCTTAAGGAGGAATAATCTAAAATTAGAAATTACAATAAGTATTTGTCCTCACATATTCCACTAGATGAAAAAATAAGATGTAGTGGAAAAAGGACAAAAAGAAATATATTAGGATACCTTGGCTTATATCCTAATATATTATAACAATAAATAAAGGAGGTCTAACCTTGGTTTATAAATATACCAAGGAAAGATTACAACTTCTAACATCCCCCTATAATCTTTACTTGGGGAAATTACATCAAAGGGTATTAAACCCATAATTTTTACAGAAATCTACAACTTAGTCTTCAATATGAAGTAATTTGATTGTCTTTAAGCCATATGGAACATTTGTAGATCCAAGAGAAGTACATGAGTCCTTTGAATATGATCAAGTGGAAGCATAGACACCTCTTCATATGTGGAAAACCAAGAAGGTGCCTTGATGGATCACTTTTAAAAAAAACAACAAGACAAATATCCACAAGTAGAATGCCATCATATATGCAAATTCGAAATCCTTTTGAATAAGGATAATAAGGCTCTCATAGAGAAACAATGAGTAAAACATGTTACCACAAAACAATGGAGATAACCTGATATCAAGATAAAGTATATGCTCAAAAAATTGTCAACAAGGACAAATTGAGTAAAAAGCTTGATCAATGCTCTCATGAAAAGTATATTATACTAATGTAAAAATGACCATAGACAAGGCCAACTAATGATACTTGCATCAATCTTGCATCAATCACGTGGATATAGACAACCCACTTAATGAATCATCCCACTGCAAGCTAATGGGGGCGTCCCTCCATAACATGCATGACTCATGATCTAAGCAATAATGTATGCAGATCATTATCACATTAATATATGGAAATAACATAAAGGAGAGACATGCTGATCAAAATAGAATTATCATCATTTGTTAAGATAATCAAAAGAATGGATTATGAGGATATAACAACATATTGCCTTCAAATTGGATCAAATCATCTGAATTTGGAGAGAAAACTCCAATAATAGTATCCTCTTCATTGAGGAACAAAATGGAACAACATGGAGGGAAACTCCATAAATATCAATCTTTCAAAATGGAACCAATAGAACCAAATGGAGGGAAACTCCATAAAAATATTATCCTATCAAAATGGAACAGATAGGATCAAATGGAGGGAAACTCCATATAAAATGAGTGCATACCAATATAGGATGGAGGGAAACTCCATGGGCCAGATAAGGAAACTATGTATCAGTTATACTGAGGGGACCTACATAGTTAACCTTGAAAAAATTGGCTCCCTATGCAACTCAAAACAAATATCATATAAATCATGTAGATCAATGGTATAAAACCATAAAGTGTCAACACCGGCATAGAACAATGCTATAAAAGCATAAAAGTGCAACTATGGGCACATCAAAATATCAAAATGAAGGAAAATGTGTAAGATTACTCATAATCCAATTAAGTAAAATGATTTAAGGAAGATCAACTAAATATAGATATCAGGTATAAAACTCCATTGAGGGTAGACATGAGTATTTAATTCATTTTGCAAAGGTATATATTAATTTTTGAATCATTATAGTCATAAATTATATATTTATCTGGGCATATATGTGGGCCCCCATATATACTCAAATAAATATACGAAAATAGATTGGTTAAAGAAAATAATCACCTTTCCATACTTAATATTTTGGAAAGTCACAATTTATAAAAAGTCACAATATTTACCTTGGTTCAAAAATATAACCTCAAAGTAATAAGAACATAAAGTCATGGGGCAAGAAAAGATCTCCCCATTTTTCTCATACTATGCCTTCACAATGGAAAGTGATTCAAAAAGATTTTTTTTTTTTTGAAATAAAACATTAAGAAAGATATAACTAAAAAAAACTTAGTAATTAATGATAGAGGTCAGATCTGGCAGATAAGAATATACTAAAAAGAGTTAAGAAACTTTGCTAAAAAAAGTTTGAATAAAAGCTTGACAATGAATGATTACATGCCAAAAATAGGTTGACAAGAGGCAATAATAAAAATAAATGATACCTCTGTCAAGAGCTCAAAAAAGAAAGAGAATCTTGCATGCTAAAAAAAGTTTTGACAACCCATGCAAAGATTCATGACGGACGAGATTAATCATAGCATGGAAGGAAGTGGCATGAATTTTAACACGTTTTACGAGCTAGACTCGCTGGAGAGTCACTCAAGACCTACAGAAACTGGGCTTTCATTTTAATCCTCTAACAATCACCTGAACGGCCGCTCTCAGAGTTTTCCTCATCCTGCTCAATAACTTCACACTCCTCATTACCCATTGGTGCCTCTGAATCACACACTCAAGGGCTCTCAGTACCTCATACCACCATTATGCTTTCTATACAGTAGAGATGCTATGGGATCCATTCTGAGAAACCCAACTCTTCGAAAAAAGAGAAGGAGCGGGTACCCAATTGAGAGAATATCCCAAAGAACTTACACTGAACTCAAATGGGCACAGGGTTAAAGGGTGTGGATGGCTGAAAACTTATTGATTTGGGTGCAATAGAAAGCCTAGATAAAAATGGTGGGCGCTTAGGAGACAAGAGACATGAAAAACATGGTGGGCAGATCAACAGACAGATGGGGAGCCGCTTCAAAGGCTGAGAAATAAACAAGCCCGATAAAAGCAATTTTAAAGGTTTATAGTTTCAACAGCCTTGACTAATGGGGAGATCATGATTCACATTGACTTGCTGTTTCCTCCAACTAACCTGTTGCAACGAATGTAAGACCTCAGCAACAGAGAAATACTGCTGCATATGCAAAAGAGCCGCCCAATTGCAGCACCTTTGCTGGATAGAACATAACACATGCTCATATTCTGCTGAGTCGCCCACGATCTGCAAGTGCTGACACAAAACATCGATAATTGCATTGGCCACAGAAAATTTGCCTCTTAGCCACGATATAAAACTATCTGCTCTCACAATATTTATACTCCTTTGCGGTACATTCTTTTCTCGCTTGATTCATGGAGTTCAAGAGATCAAAACAAAACAAATTCAGCTTTTTGTTCTACAAACTATTGCCAACATCATTTTTTTTGCTATCACTGGCGATTTCACTCAAACTTTTTATATCCAAACACAGACTATGGCTGGAAGGTCCATGTGGGTTTGGTTTGCTGATGGGTTGCCGCATTGCTCAAGCACATCAACTCTATTACTTGTTTAGACAGTTCATGCAAGAAAATAGCAATCCCTGCATCGCTATTTAAAGGAAAAGTTTTAAGGATAAGATCTGCACTTGCAGAGCGAGGGCCTAAAGTGAAAAGAAAACACTTCTCCATGAGCTCTATGAACAGCAGGGATACAGTCCTTGGTATGACAACCTCAAATGACCAGTTAGTGATCTGAAGCCATTGATAAACATATATAAATTTCATTAGTTAAATAGACATCAATCAAACAGATAATGAAAAGCAATAAAGGAAAATATTAAAAAATTACGGCCAGAAATAAGAGGCTAATTAGAAATAATCTAAAATTAGAAATTAGATTGGGTTATTGAGTCATGTATTAATCAGAGAACCCTATAATTTTTTAAAGGATTGCCCACTAATATGTTAAACCTCAGAACTGTATGAAATGTAACAGGAGATAGAAATTCATCACAAATTTTAACAAACATTGATATCAAGATAGGAAAACCCGTTGGCGGCAAGCCTTCCAAAGGGGGTTAGATGAAAAATAATAGAAAAAAAAGAAGTAACCAACACAAATTAGAGCAAACAAAAGTTAATCGGGTTTGGCGGTAAACCAGCCAAACTCAAAAAAAATTCAATTTCTTCCATCTTAAGAAGATTAAAGAAGAAATTAGTGAAATCTCTCTCAAGAGTCTCCTTCGAATTGTACCTTCATGCAAACACTCAAAACAAAGATTAAACTGCTTTGATACCATGTTAGAAATGGAAAAAGAAATCTATAAATAAGCAATACCAGGAAAGAATCTAAGTGAGTAAATGCATGAAAAGATATTACCATAAAATAGGAGAGAGAAAGCTTCAAGCTCCAACACCATGAGACAAGATATTTGGAAAGGAGAAAGCAAAGAAAACCCCTTGTGACATTATGAATGAGGCATGAAAAGCCTAAGAAGAAAAAGAGAGAGCAAGAGAGCAATGGCTCATACAATATTTGAGAAGAGGAAGAAACCTCATTGTTAAATGAGAGAAGAGGGTCATCTCTTAAATAGAGATGAGAGAGAGGAGTTAGAATGTAACTCCCATGTCTATGAATGCCACCATTCATAAGTGTGTGAGGCCACTGTGAGATTCCTCTTAAGGAGGAATAATCTAAAATTAGAAATTACAATAAGTATTTGTCCTCACATATTCCACTAGATGACAAAATAAGATGTAGTGGAAAAAGGACAAAAAGAAATATATTAGGATACCTTGGCTTATATCCTAATATATTATAACAATAAATAAAGGAGGTCTAACCTTGGTTTATAAATATACCAAGGAAAGATTACAACTTCTAACATGCTTGATGTCATAGTAAAGAGAATATTAACTAAACAAGATGTGGGATGTAACAATACAGGAACATGGATAGTGAAGATGTAGGAGTATGAAATAGAAATCAAGCCTACAAAATTGATAAGAGGCAATGCATTGTGCAAGGCTATGGTAGAAAATGAAGTGAATAAAGAGCTTGAAGCAAAAAAATTGGTTCTAGTGAGATGTCTATAAGAACAATGGTTTGAAAATACTATATATTTACTAACTTATGGTAAATGGCCTAAATGATTGACAACAAAATAGAGAAGAGTCTTGAATCTAAAAGTTGCCAAATATGTCATCTGGGAAGATAGAGTATAGAAAAGATCATTAGACATAACATTCCTCAGATGTGTCGTTAAACAACAACAAGAGAGATTGTTAAAGATATTCCATGATGATGCTTATGGTGGACACTTCTCCTCTTTGGTTACTACCTTCAAGATACTAAGATAATGTTGTTACTAGCTGCGAATATTCAAAGACACCTACCATTTTGTACTGAAAAGCGAGAAATGTAAAATGTTCACTAGTATACATTAATTGGCTTGATTGCTAATTAGACTAGTGATAATCGAAGGCCCTTTCTAGCAATAGGGTCTCAACTTTATTGGAGCTATAAATCCTACATCCAATGCTGGCCATACTTATATAATTACCATGACATACTACTTCATGAAGTGGGCGGAGACAAAAGAAACAAGTAAGACTACCTACAAAGTGGTATGTGAGTTCATAAAAGAAAATATTTTAGTAAGATTTTGTGTACCCATTAAAATATTGATGTACAATACAACATATTTCTTTTTGATTGAAATTACTGAGTTCTATTTTAAGTACAGTATAATAGTCAGCCACTCACCTGATTACTTTCCACAAGGGAATGGTCAAGCCAAGTCTAGTAACAAGAACTTGGTAAATATTGTGAGAAAACTTGTGTTAGACAATCAAAAGTGTGGCACAATAAAATTCACAAAGCACTTTGGGTTGATAGGGTGATTCCCAAAAGAGAAATTGACATCTCCCTTTGAATTGGTTTACAGAGTTGAGGCACATCCCCCTCTACCTTTAGAATTGGCTACTAGTAAATTGAGAATTGTGATAGAAGATGACATCTAAAAAGATGGTTTAGAAAATTTGATCTTGTATCTAAGAAAAATCAAAGAGGAAAGGGAGCGGATTGTAGATCACATTACGCAATATCAAATGCAGGTGAAGAATTTGTTTGATTGAAGAACCCGACCTCAAAAGTTTATGGTAAGATATATTGTACTATTATGGGATTAACAGAGAGTACTTTAAGGTATGCATAGAAGATTTGATACACTTTGGAAGGGGGTATTCACTATTCATCAAGCTTTTGAAAGAAACTCCTTCAAACTGGCATACCCAAGTGGTGCTACCCTTGACCTATAATGGTCAAGATTTGAAATTTTAACAAATTGCTAATTGAAAATAGGTAATCCTTGTATTGTATGATAGTTACATTTCCTCCTTTTCTTTTTTTTTCCTTAGTTTAATTTCATTTTTATTTTCTTTTCCTTTGTTGTTTTCTTGTGTTGGTTACCCTTCCTCTCCACCATCCAATTGGTCTATGATTGCCTATACTAATTTATGACTCTATAGCCTAGTGGATAAGGTACTGGCCTTTGCAAGCTCAAGGTATGTTTTTAATATAGGAAGTAGGTAGTCTGTGTTTGTGTTTTTTCCATACCCATGTGATACTTGAGATATCTAGGTTCCTACTTAGGCACTCACATACCTATTTCCCAAAGTTAGAGCCAACGATGAGAGCATTTTCAATTCCCTATTTTGGACTTCAAATTATCATTAATTCAAGTCTAGTTAGGTCCATGTTGATGTCTAGGTGATGGCTAGGAAGGTGTACTATCTCATCTCCTCCCATTCAAAGCTCAACCAAGTGGGAAGTCAATGCTTATTTATCTGCTAGGTGTGTCTAGGAAGGTGGGTAAGTGTCAAGCATATCCCATAGATTAGAAGAAAGCTGTCTATTTGGTAAACTCCAACATATGTTTGATAAAGAATAATTTTAAAACATACTTAAATTAGAGAAAGATCACATGAACACAAATTGATGTCACAACAAGAAGAGAATGGTCTAAGGAAATAATTTCATCTTTGTTTTTGAAAGGAATGAAATCAAGCTCATTGGAATCAAGGATGAGGTTGTGGAAACATGTTGAAGTGAGTACAATCTATTTAAATATAGAGACAACATAAGCTTTCAAAAATTCTCAATCTACTTAATAATGGCAAATACCCTGGTCAAAGGTGGCAAGAATGAAGGTTGAAATAAAATCAACAATGCAAGATACATCAAAATATCCATGTCACATGTTGAAAGGTCAATTTACCTTGGAGATGAATTCCCAACTGTTAGATGAATATTAGATCAAAGTTTTTTGCAACATCATAGTTTATATTCCATATGTTGAAAGATAAGTCGTGAAGTTGGGAGAAGTGATCTGAGTAGTTAAATGTGTAGTCATCTCAACATCACATAGTTAAATAGGAATTTAAAATAGTAAGTTGAGAAGTTGTGCACAAGGTGATAGTCAATGTCATATGGTTAGTGAAACATTGCTGGTGGAAAAACAATTAATAATTTTTAAGTTGTGAGCATGAAAAAAGTTAACATTTATACTCATCGTAGTGTTGCAGATGTTAAAGCCAATTTTCAAATTTGGGTTATGAAGTTGCAAAAGATGATCTGGCAGTTAAGTGTGAAGTTTTTACAACATCATAGATGAAAGAAATGTTAAATCTCAAATGGTGGCGAAGATGCAAGATAACCAATTCAATGGTCTTTGCTTGATCATAGATTATTTCTAGCTTGAAGAATTGTAAGATGCAATGGTGCGAAGAGCATGAAATAACAATGAGAGCTAATGATCTTAGCATTGCATGTAGTCAACTAAAATTTCATTTTGAGTTGCGAAGTAGAGAGAACATATAAATCACATCATCACACAATGTTAATGTTAACCCTCAAAGAAGGCTGCGAAGGTGCAAGAGACAACATCAATTAAGGCATAATAGTTATTGCATGTTCACAGGTGATTAAAGTTAACTTTGAGTTAAAGTAGCAAAGAAAAAGAAGTTCTTCATGACATCATCGCTAGTACTTAAGAGTAACCTGAAGTTAATGTTGCAAAATAGTGAATGCTTTGTTCATATCTTTATAGGGTTAAAGCTAAGTTAGAATTTCAAGTCACAACATTGCAATGAAAGGAAATTGTTAACCTTAGATGAGAAATCATGACATCGTAGAGAATTAAAGTCATCTTCTACTAAAAGTAGAAGGGTTGCAAAATGCTTTGATCACATGTTTGCAAGGTTTGACTATGGGTTAAAATTTTAAGTTGGGAGCTTATGAGATGTATTTAGAATAATTAGTCATTGCATCATTGCATGGGTTAAATGTATTGTATGAATGATAGTTTCAAAGAAGTGACAAGGTAAAGATGAAAACATTGCCATGTTTACATCATGATCATTGATAAAAGATTGATGGCCATAATTCAAACTTGCTATGACTATTAGGATATGAAATATAAATTTTAGCACCAAGGTGACTATTATAGATAAGAGAAGAATAAGGACCATTTTGAGGGTTTCTAACCATTTCTACTTTCTTTCTCTAATGTATTGAATTGTAATCAATGACTGTTGGATTTCTGAGTGATTCAAGTGCTATGTTAATGTAACTGGTTGAGAACTCTAAGAGGAGGCCTATATATGTAATTTTCTAAGTTAATAGAAAGGTCAACTAATTTTTGGTGTGAAATACTTCATGTTGTAGAGACAAGATTGAATGTGTTTTATGTCAATAATTTACTGTGCCATTGCATGTGTGATTTTGGAATACCTCTCTGAAGTTAGATTAATTTCAATGAGAAAACATAGTTCTATCTCTTTATTTTAATAGAACAAAATGAAAGCAATTAGAGTATTGCTTGAATTTGTGGGAGATATTTTGGTGTGTTGTTTCAGGTTAGATTCATTTTCATGTTAAATTTGATAATTTTAGTTTACATCTCATACTTTATTTCATTGCCAATGCCAGGGAATCATAAGATGTGTGGATTTATGGGATTGGCTAGGTTTAGGATTTAAAACTCATTGCCTCAATCATTTCTATCTAGGAATAGCTTGGATTTTCTTTTCCATTCTCAGGTCAAGAACATACCCAATTAGTTTAAGAAGTAAACAAATTCATTAAATAAAATTCATAAGGGAGCTATATCTTTCAATTTAGAGGAAATCTATCAACCTATTGATGGATTATCCAACTACTAGTAGATTATCATCTTTTGCAAATTTGGGCATTAAAGAGTTTATAGAAGAAGTATAATTTATTTACCAATATATTTTTGGTGACGCCGTTGTGGACTTGAACAATCGCTAGACTGAAGGAAGGGTTTAACATGAGGAAAAATGGTGCTACCTCATGAGAACATATTTCTTGTACTCAAACCTAATCTTGGATTCCAAGATGACAAAGAAGATATCATTTCTTCCCTAAACATGTTCATCTAGAGATATAGAAGAAATATTGAGCACTATAGGAACACTACTCAAATTATTGAATAAGAAGAAGCTAGAGCTAAAGCACGAGAAAGAGCAATCCAAAGGAGAGACCTTTGAAGAGTGCAGAAAAGAGTAGAACATAGAGCTTGACAATAGAATTAATTCGAAGCTCTAGACCAAGGAAGATTTCTCAGAAGTACCAAAGAGCAAGTGGGCAAGATTGTATATTCAAAAGGCTTGTAAAACTAGGCTTCCCAATATTAGAAGTACCCCATCGAAGAAGTGATAGGAAGAGAAGAAGAAAAACACTTTCACCTCCTAAGGCACAAAATCCATCATCTACCACTTGTTAAGGATTGACCCTAAGTGAAGTAGTTGCTCCTCCTGTTCTTAATTTTACACAATACGTTACACAAACAATCATGACAGGTCCTTGAGCTACAATGACTGGTCCTTTACAACTTGTAGCATATCATCCAGTCCCTTCAAGTTCCAAGAAGAATTTTCCCAAATTTTTAGGACATGGGAAAATTTCTATAGATGGACATATCAAGGCTTTCTTTGCAGTAACTCATATTCTAGAAGTTGGTAGAAAGATGTGGTTGTTCAATTGTTTGTTGAAACTTTGGTCAAAATTGTGGCTGATTGGTTCTATCATTTAGGTGACACCATAATTACAAATTGGGCGATAATACGGATAACATTCAAAGCAAGATTCAAAACAATTGAGGAAGAACACACATTGTTATCACAACTAACTTCTATCAAGAAGTAGACCTCCATAAACATGAGAGATTTTGTCACTCGCTTTGATAAAATTTATGACCAGATCCCTATATCTGATAAATCCACCGTAGGTAACTTAAAGACATTATTTATAAGTGCTATGCTAGCTAACATTAATTATTACCTAAGGAGGGCTCATCCTACTAATTTGGAAGATGCACAAAAAAAGGCCATGGATTTGGAAGATGACATGATCTTGGTAGGTAAGTGGAAATGTGATATATAAGCTAGGGCAAGTATCAATAACACTACTTCCTCAGATGAAATGGTACATAAATTATCTAATAAACTTTTTGCTATAAAAAGACAACTTCCTAGATTTAACAATCCATAGCAGAAAAATTTCCAAGATTAGCCTAGGAGAAACAACGATGGAAGAAATGCTGTTGGATGAACTTGGTAGCTTCCTAGTCTAAAATAGAGGCTTGCAAAGAAGCCTCCCCCAAAAAAATGAACATGTGTGTCTTCCACCTAACAATAGACCATGATGGTGAAAACTTCCTTGAGATGGCTCACACGATGCAATTACTATTAACTAATGAGTTGAGCACTACAATTCCCATTGCTGAGATGGGTTCATACTCAAATGGTGACTCTGGAAATTTATTTTTTGAGTATTAATCCAACTCAATGAAACCAAGAGAATGCTATGCTACCATAGATGGGACCTCATATGTTGTACTAACTCAAAGTCAGAAAAACATGACCCTAATTCCTAATCCTCCTATTGGGGCTAACATTGTGTCTACTTTAGGCTCTAAAGATGTCATCCAGGGAGTGAGAATTCTTTAGCTAGGTAAGGAGAATTTTTTTTTGATTTCATCCAATTATGTAAAGATTCCAAGATTCAAATTTCCCCTATAGACTACTTGAAATCTAACCCTATCAGGTTAAAAAGGCTCATAGATCTTTGTAGGGGTGATAGTGGAAATTTCAATCACAATGTTACTTCTATGGTAGAGGAAGAGTCCATGACATCTAGCCTTTTTGAATGAGGAGAGTCTTCTGTTTTGGCAACCTCCCCAAGCCAAAAACTTGATCCATTCTATGTATCCTTGTATATAAATGGTTGTAAGTTGAGTAATAATATAATTGATTTAGGTAGTTCTAATAATGTGATGCCTTCCCCTATAGCTAAAGCCTTAGGCCTCACACTTATGAAAGTCCATGGTAGGTTTTACTCCATGGATGCTAAGCAAGTCCCATTGCTTAGGCAGATTAAAGATGCTCAAGTGGCTCTAGCCGCACACTCAAAGAAGAGATTATTGTTAACTATTCTAGTCACTAACATTTCTACCACTTACAGATTGTTACTAAGTAGAATCTTTTGTACAAATCTAGGTGGGGAAATAAAATTGGATTGGCCTCAATCTTTAATACTTGTGGGTGGTAAGAAAATTAAATTAGAACCTAAAGAGAAAGTGAAGTTCACAATTTTGAAATCTAATGATCCCAAGACCCAAATCCTATATCGAGAGTTAGAATTTTGTAACTCCATCCTAATCACTAATGATAGTGTTAATAAACAAAAAGATGATGAAGAAGAAAGTCAAACCTTTGCTAACAAAGAAACACCACAAATTTGGATGCTAGAATTTGATGGAAGTTTCTCCTCATCTTGTTTGGGGTGCAAGAATCATATTGATACCACTGGAAGGTGTTGTGGTTTCACAATACATGCCCCAATTTGACTAGGAATGGGGACCCCCTATTTTCTTCATGGATTTTCAAATTCCATGTTCTAGGGTTTTAGTCTTTTTTAGGGTTTCACTCAGTGTTTTTGGTTAGATTTGGGTCCTAGTTTTAAAATGTAGAATCTAAAATTTCATCAATTAGAGGAGATAAGTCCCTTTCATGAAGAAAAAGGGGCGCACCAGTGCACCTAATGAGGTGTGCTAGTGCACCAAAGTGCTAAATCAAGAGGCATTTCCCTTTGATGATGTGCAGATGTGCAACACCAAAGGTGTGTGGGAAACCTATATAATCCCTTTCCTTTTCGTTCATACTTTATTTCATTTTCCCTCTTCCAAACACTCGAGTTGCAACAGAGCACCATTTGAGGTGTGCATAACCTTTCCTTCCCATATGTGCATAAGGTAAAATACCTCTAAACCACACAAAAGTAAGGTGCACAGTAGTGCACCTGACTAGGTGTACTACTATGCACCTTATTTTTACTTTGCAAAACCTAAATAACACTACACATAAAAACAAATTAAAAGAAGAAAATCTCCTAGCTAAGGTTTACTACTACGCACCCCCTAAAAAGATTAATCACTCCTTATTTTGGTGCTTAAGTTCCTACTTGGGTGTGCATCAACACATCCCATGAGGTGCACTGCTATGCACCCATATGTTAAAATTTGATGAAAGGTGCACCAAGTGTGCCATATTTTTGCATTCTAGGGTCATAAATCAAGTTTTTTAATGTTTTCAAGCAGTCTAGTTTTTTAGAGTTTTGGTTTGGGTCAGTGCTAGGGTGTCATTAATTAATTTTTCTTCAATTCTAAATTGATGGATGTCATTTTGTGTAGATTTGATGGCATCTTCATCATCCTTCCTTGCTGAGAAGATGGTTTGAAAGCTTGTCGTATTCAAGTTTTAGGGTCTATCGATGAAATCAAAATTTCAAGATGAGTACTCAGAGATCTAGGACACCAAGTTAGGTCACACAATTTTGGGTGCATTCCTGACACTGTGTAATAAACCAATAGAAAGATCTTAGATTGTTTTTGTGCTAATCAGATCAGGACTAGTCAATGCAACATCACATCTAGTTTCAACGCAGTCCTTAGAATTGGTCATGACACTAGCAAAGAAATATGTTCTTGAAGAAAGGGTCATGAAAAGAATAACTAGAGAGATCATCTTGGATCTCCAACCTGAAAATACAGAGAAGGTATTCCATCTTCCAAGGGCAGATCAATTATCAGATTGAATTATCACCAAGCTGAGAGATGGTATAGGGAACATGTGAAGGAAGCCTCTGAAATCATATAGTCATCATAGCTCATTGAGAAGACTCCCCTAGGGTGGCAAGCCAAAAAAGTTGATATGACATGAGGGTACATTAAGGAAGATATTGGATATTCGATCAAATTATTGAGTAGAGTCATGGGTTTTCCTACTTTGGGACATTTGAACATATGGATGGTCAATTTCATTGAGACTATCAAGATGACAAAGATACCAATTGATCGAGCCTCCATTCTTAGTGAGAACTTGGGAGAACAACTAGCGGTGGTTAGGAATAATCAAAGATTTTATATGACTTCATACTTGGTCTACTTGGAATTATCTAGGGTTTTATAAAAGGGGTAGTATGCAAGATGCCAATGTGTTGCCATACATAGTATATCCTCAGCTAGTAAAGAAGAAGTTTTTAGAGCAAAGAAAGGAATATAGGATTATGAATGATGCTTTCATATTTGCAATAATCCAATTCATAGAAGGGGATTATGCGAAAAGGATGTCACAAGAGGCAACTACTAAGATATCAAAAGTTGGGGAATACTACATCCAATTTTGAACATTCACATATTTGAGGGTAGTGAGTACACATATCAACCCTAAGAAGCTTCCCATGTATCCTAGTGACAGACTCATTTTAGTAGATATTGTTTGACAAATCTTGTCCGCATATGGTAGAGTTAGAAAACAACACAAAACATGTTGGATATGGCCTATTTCAATAGGACCATTCAGGGTGGATTAGAGGCAAGATATTCTATCTTTTGAGTGTGAATGGGATTGATACCCCTTGGAAGAGTATAATTCTCCATGACCCTATTTTGATAACATTGGAAGAGTACAACATCTAGTTAGAAAGATATTCCAGCATGAGGATGCAATTAAGGATCATTGGATGAGTGTAGTAGACGACTGTGATATCCACATGAGGGATTATTGTAGGATGACTCTATATCTAGTAGAAATGGTTTTAAAGATAAAGATCCCATTTAAGATTATGCAACAAGATTTAGAGGAGTTGCTTGATGCATTTTTCAATAGGAGGATTAGAGTTAGTAGCCACCTGAACCACAAGGAACCAAGGTAGCACCATCATCCCTAGTGAAAATCACATTTTGTGTAGATAAGGGATCAACTACCCCTCTTCCTCAAAGCACCAAAATATAATAGGTCCAATTAGAGCAAGAGGAAGAGCCAAAAAAAACACCCACTGAGGAAGTGTCAGAAGAAGGGCATATAAGTGAACAACCTCAACAAAATTGTCAAGGCACTGAGGTAAGGACTGTGGACTCTATAGACATAGAGACTCCTAGTACATATCTCACATAAAAGAAGAGGACTCCAAAAAGGGGAGATAAGGGAAAAGGCATAGTGGAATAGATTCCTTCATCCTCAAAAGGAAAATCTCTATTGGAGCATATCCCAGGTGACTTAGAAAAGAAGTGATAAGGAATAAGAAATAACAATTCACTGTAGAGGAGGAAGATAAAATGGAATTAATTGAAGTCCTAAGGAAGCCTTATTCACCTCCAAAGGATGCAAGAGCATTAGCCTTTGTTATGAGTGATCATAACTAGGACCTTTTTACCCACGTAGCTATTCCTCCTCTGCATTCAAACATTGAAGAATTGAATCCATGAGATTATCAGATCTGAGAAGTTATGCTTGGAAAGCCAACTTTGGATACTACTAAACTAATGGTTACAATAGTGATAAAGGAGGTATTTAGAAGCCTAGAATAGGATAGGGTAGAATTAATAACACTTCAGTGACAAAATGAGATCCTAAAGGGATATCTAAGAAAAGTTGTTGGTCCCCTAGATCCCACAAATCTCGAAGATACCTTGACCTTAGCAATTGAGAGAAGAGATAGGGGTATAGGCCAACTAGATCCATTTTTGAGAGCTTGTCAGCAATGGTGAGAAAGTTTTGAGGAAAAGGGTGTATAGATTATGTAGGGAAATCTAAAGCTATTACACATTATGTAGGATAATATGGATAGGCTAGTCACAATTTTGAATCAACATTTTGGTTTGATGAATGAAGTACATACCTAGGGGAAGATTTCAAGGCATTATAGGAAATTAAAGGCCAAAGGTATTAGATGCTGATAGATGTATATATGGTTGAGGAGTTAGAAAAAATAAATGATTGGATTGAAAAGAGTGTAGATAGTCATAAGTAATGGAAACATTACATACACAGATTCTTAAGCTCAAAGATCATACCCAAGAGAAAATTTTGGAAACAAAGAGACATTATAGTGATGCATGCCTAGACATTTCTGAGGATGATTCTAGGGATGAGTTAATACTAGTAGAAGCAGTAGTGGAGTGATTTTGGAAATTTTTTGAGAAGGCCACAAAAAAATGATGATATTAGCTGGGCTTTTAGGACTGAAGAGGCTTTGTTAGAGTTAGATGTAAAACTCAAAGATTTTGCATATACCCGTATTGAGGTAGGAAACTATAGGCAGAAGGTGAAGGACAAATATGAGGCCTTAGGTTTTCTAGATGTGGCTCAAGTCACTAAAATAAAGAAATTCAAGGGCAAATACCTAGACATAGCTCTGGTATAAAGGGGAAAAAAACCTAGAAGCTAGAATTTCAATTTTGACACTTGATGAAAATTTTGTATTTTTTTGCCTCCGAAGTGTGCTGGTGTGCTAGTGTGCTATTGTGCCAGATGCACTACTACACTAGTGTGCAGGTGCACTTTTCAATGATTTTTTGGGAGATTTTGAAGAATTAAAAGGTGTGCTAATAATTAATTTCTAGTTCCAAATTTGGAGCTTTCCATACATTAGAAACACATTCTGACAACAATATAACTCCAACAGATGCCTAGTAAAGATGGACCATCTATAAATTGGCACTTCCAGACACTCCTACATCAACTAAAGGCTCTCTCTTTCTTACTTTCTCATGTTTTCTTTGTTTTAAGACATGTAAAGCATCATGCATCCAATTAATGATATAAATATGGATGGAGTCCTACTAAGCACCAGTTAAGAGTCAATTCGTACATAAATAGATTTTTTTTATTAGTTTAGAAGCATATATTTGCATTAAGAGATTTCTCACTCTTAACACAATTTTAGGAGAAGATTTCTTATAAATTTAGGAATGTAACATGTATTCCAGGCTACCATTATTTTGATGCAATAATATATGCTATTGGTGCTCATATTTGGAGTGTAGTGATTCTTGCCTAAGTGTGTTATATTTTGTGAGTGTATGTTCATGAAGTGTAATTGAGCCAATTTTTTTATTGCATTGTTCTAGTTATGTGATCTTTTAATTTTGGTGTTTTTTATGGTTCTACAAATTATGTTGATGTGCTTAGTTAGAGAAGACATCACCATATTGTTCCTGCATAGCTTTTTGTCTCACATGAACACACTTTCTGTGGTCTTTCAATTTGATGAAAAGTGGAACATCTTACGGTTATTGAATTCCCATCAATGATTGCATTAGTGGAATTAAAGAAGCACTACTCCTATTTTCATTGGTTACCTATTGATCTTTTTGAAAGCTTAGCTCACAAACGCGTTGTTTCCATAGCATATGTCCATTAGGATTTTACTTTCATGTTATTCTCTTAAACTTCTTGTTACCCTATCTTCATTATTTTCTTTACTAACCCCTTTCTTAAATTAGGAATTCATATTATTTTCATTGCTACATTGCATCCATTGGAAAACAAAAAATACAAAAATATATTTCTTTTTGTGTGTTTACTCTTTTGAAATAGAAAACAGATTCTACATCTCATCTGAAGTTATCAAAACCAACAAAGGCCTCCTTATGAACACTCACATTTATCTTCAACTGAGAAAATTCCAATAGGTTACAAGATCACCAAAAACCTTGGAGTTGATCCCCAAGATTGACTTTTCAAGAGAGGAGTTCGAAAGGATTCTTGCTATTAAGCATCGTGCAAAACAATAGCTCAACAAAAGATGGACCCAAATCAATGGAATTCAAACTAGACTCAGGGAACATGAAAAACATAGCTGAATACAAAACTTTACTACTCAAAATAATTGTTGCAAAAGAAAAGTGGGTAAAGATTCTAAGAGCTCAAGGTGATGCCAAGCTGATTGTACGCCAAGTAAAGGGTCAATCCTCTGTGAAGAACAATAGGTTGAAGAACTAATGAATATGATTATGGAACTAGATTGAAGGACTAGATGCATTCTCAATTGAATCCATGCTAAGAGAGTTGAATACCAAGGAAGATTCATTAGCAGTATCTTCATCTTTGTTACTTCCTCATCCAAAATTTAAAGATAAAAGATATCAGGTGGAGATCATGTATAGACTATCCATGCCTGACAATGTAGAAAATTGGAAAGTTTTTAAAGATGATAAAAGCTTACAAATGTTTTTGGAAAATGTAGGGAACCTTAATGAAGATAATTTAGGCAACCACAAAGAAAGCTGTACTAAGAACCAAAAGAAAGATGAATCTGGGGTTATTTAGTTACAAGGTAACACCATCCTTCCTTACTTTGTATCATTGGAAAAATTGTTTAATCACCATGTTACCTTTATTAAGGAGGAAAGGGAAAGAAGGGGTCCCACTACTAGTGAGTACAAGGAGATGAATATTGGATGTAAGAAAAATCCTAGGATGATTAAGATTGGGAAGTGTTGCACACAAGAAGAGAAGGAAGAGGAAAAGAGACTTTTCTACAATACCATGATGTATTTTTCTAGAGTTATGAGGACTTAAAAAGTTTCATTGGTGGGGAATTCAAACATCAAATCCCCTTGAAGCCTAATGCCACTCCATTTCGATAGAAAAAAATAAATTACAATCCAAATTTGATTGACACAATAGTTTGAGAAATTGATAAGATGGTCAAAGCATAGATCATATACCCTATTCACCATTCCACATGGGTAGCCAACATTGTAACTATTAGAAAAAATAATGGAAAAATGAGGATATGTGTGGACTTCAAAAACTTGAATCAAGCATCCTTGAAAGAAAAATATTCTCCCCCACATGGATCATCTGTTATAAATAGTAGAAAAGAAGTATAAAAGAAGGATCAACACAAAACTTCTTTCACCACTCCATGGGGCATGTTCTGATACCACAAAATTCCCTTTTGGCCTTATTAATGGTGGTGCCACTTTCCAATAGGTTACAAACCTATCTTTCACTCACATAAAAGGTAAAACCATTGTTATATATCTAGATGAACTAACAATGTTCTCAAAGAAAAGAAAAGATCATATAGGGGACTTGGAGAAAGTGCTGCAAAGGTGTCAAGAACATGGGATTTCCTTGAATCCCAAGAAGTCATTCTTTTGTGTGACTAAAGGAAAACTTCTTGGCAACATGAAGAAGGGAAACTAAAATTTCAATTAGAGTGATCTTGGGAAGCAAGCTTTCAGAAACATAAAGAATGCCATAGCCCATGCCCCTGTTCTATGTCACCTAGATTACACAAAGGACTTCAAAATTTACTGTTACTCTTCCAAAAAATCTTTATCAACTATCCTTATGCAGGAGAAAAAAGGAGTCCATGTCCCCATTTCTTTTATGAGTTTTGGTGTAAATAAGTATTTACTATTTATAGTTACTTAGGTTAACTTAGGTTAATTTATTATTTTATTATTTTTCATTATTTTATTATTTATTTAGGTGAGGCACTTAGGAGTTTGTGTACTCTCATAGAAGTACACAACTCTAATTCAGTGCATGGCATCTACAACACTGGAGTTTACATCATTCATTGAGTTGTCATGTAGACAACATAATTAATCACACTCCTAGTTTAGCACATGTTGTCTACACCACTAATTTTTATGCTACACCATTGTAGGCTTATCCTCACATCATCACACTTATTTTCATGCTTAATGGAGGATAACCCATATCTGGTATGACTTATCATGTTGTTGACTTCTATGGATTCTAGAAGCTCTCCAGAGGCCTTTATATATAGGCACTCCTAGTGTACTTGCATATGGTATAGATGGCATATTGAATGAATATATCATCATTCTAATCATACTCTCTCTGTGGTCTATTGTTGTGCTTGTGTTTGAGTTCCTTGGTCTTGGGTGAATTCTAGCCGAAGCCAAATTCTTACAATGAGCATACCTCTAAAGAACCATGAGATCAAATATTCTTAGAATGAGAAACATGCCTTTTTTGTGGTAAAAAAATTTTTTTTTTTTAGATTTTATGATTTACATTTGTTAGAATTTGAAAAGATTAATAACCCAAAAAATTAGTGCAAAGAATAGATATCTAAACTATGAATGCAAATGATACAAAATTAAAATAGCAATACAAAGTTAGTCTCCAAGAGAGTAATGCAAATTCTATAAGAAAAATAGCATTAAGAGGATGCAAAAAGAAGAGATGCAAATACAAGCCAGGTAGCATGCTTATATAGGCTAGGAAGAGGGAGGAGGTGGTAACACTGACCAATGAGGAGCAACTATCTATCAGACTAAAGATAGAAAAGTATCTTCTCAAGATAGCTAATGGATGCTCACACACCTTGCAACCATTCACCTAATAAGACATGCTTTATTAACCTTAGCGAGATTATTAAAAGTGTAGGAAAAACCTAGCAATATAGGAAAAAATAAATAACCTACTAGGAAATAAAAAACTACACTAACAACCCCCCATAAGTGAAGCTTAGGTGGATGTAGAAATGGGTCCTAGCAAGTCAAGCTTGATGAGGTACCCATGTACATAAAATTTCCCCAAAAGAGAGAGAAAAGAGACCCCCCAAAAGAAGAAAGGACTCTGAGTGAGAGGAAGAGGCTCCCCCAAAAGATGAAGCATCTTGCACCCCCAAAAAAGCTCACAAATGAAGGAACTTTCTCTCAATGAAGGGTTTGGTGAAGATATTAGCAACCTACTTAGAAGTTAGAAAATAGTAAAGCTTGATGATGTGACCATGGATGAGTTCCTAGATGTAGTGCATGTGGACCTCTATGTGTTTGGTCCACTGATAATGAACTAGATTCCATGAGATTTGAATGGCACTGCAGTTGTCACAAAATATGACTGATGGCCATCTAATTTGGATACCAAACTCAGTGAGAGATGTTGAAGCCAAATGGCCTCAATGGTGGCATTTACAACCCCTTGATACACTGCCTCAGTAGAAGATAGAGCAATACCAGACTACTTTTTGCTCAACCAACAAATAGGGCCTGAACCAAGTGAGAAGGTGTAACCTGAGGTAGACTTGCAATCCTAAGAGTCACCCACCGAATATAAATCAGTTTAGCCCACCAAATCAAGCTCAATACCTACTATGTAGTAAATCCCACAATGATGAGAACCTTGAATGTAGTGAAGGATCCTCTTGGTTGCTTTCCAATGTAGCTTATGAGGCTCCTACATGAATCAAGAGACCATGCCTACAACATATGAGATGTTGGGTCTTGTATGAGTAAGATAAATGAGACTCCCAACAAGTTGGCAATACAAAGTGCCATCAACAAGTGGAGAAGAACACTGAGCCTCAAGTTTGACTCCAAAAAGGAAGGAAGTTAGAGTAGGCTTATAGTCAGCTATATGAAACCTCAAGAGTAAATCTAGAGCATACTTGGACTATGTGATGGTGATCCTAGAAGGAGACTAAAAGATATCAATCCAAAGAAAGTAATGTAACAAGCCCAATTCAGTCATAAAAAAACTATCTTGAAGGGCCACTTTGATAGCCTTAATGGTGGGTGAAGAACTTCCTATGATCAACAAGTCATCAACATACAAAACCAAAAATAGAAGTGAATCACTCTATTAAAAAATGTAAAAATTAGGATTAGAATGGCACTGAGTGAACCCAACTAATAGAATGAAGGAGTCCATCTTGGCATACTAGGGCTAAGGAGCATGTTTGAGGCCATAGAGAGACTTCCAAAGATGACACACAAGTGAAGAATCCTGAAGGAAGCCCTGTAGCTGCTCCATGTAGATCTCCTCATGAAGGTCACCATAAAGAAAAGCACTCTTCACATCCATCTGGTGTACTTCCCAATGATTAGCTACAACAATGGCAAGAACAAGTTGAATACAGTTCATTTGGGGAACTAGTGCATAAGTCTCAAAGTAGTCAATCCTAGGAACCTAGGAGAATCCTTTGGCAACCAAGTGAGCCTTGTGTTTGTCAACTAATCCATTTGCTGCAAATTTTGTTTGATAGATCGACTTACATTGAACAAGTTTTCTTCCCTTAGGAAGAGGGACAAGATCCCAATTGTGGTTTCTCATCAAGGAATTATACTCTTCCTACATAGCTGTATCTCACTCAGGAATACTAGAAGCCTCATGAAAGTACTATGGACTTGAGGTAGTAGCAATGAAGATGTGTGGAGCATCCTGGCATTGTGAACAAGTCTGCTTGGTGTGTGATGGATCCCCAACCCAATCACTTGTAGACTACAAGGTCTGTCTAACCCAAAGTTGAATAGAAGATGGAGAATTTGGAGGAGAATCATTAACCTATGAATGATGACTAGAATAGGAAGGAGGTGAATTCTTTGAATCACTCTTTGTATTGAAAGTGGAGGTAGAAAACTATTTAGGTGAATCTGACTCATCAAAAGATTTGTCATGTATTCCAAGTGACTCTAATGTCAAAGTAGAAGGAGTTGGAGAATTGATAGAAAGTGAGCTTGAAGATCTCTCTTCAAACTAAACACTCCTCTCAATGAACAACTCATGTGTAGTAGGGTGGAGCAATCGATAACCCTTCACACCATCAAGATAACCTACAAATATGCAAGATCCGCTCTTCAGATCCAAGGCCTTACATTTCTCTATAGGAATGTGGGCCCATGCAGGAGAGACAAAAACTTGAAAGTGCTTAACTGATGGTTTTTGACTGCTCCAAGCTTCAAAAGGAGTAACTCTCTTCAAGGCTCGGTAAGGAACATAGTTCTAGATATAACAAGCATAATCAATGGCCTCTACCCAATACTATGGTGCAAGAGATCTAGAGTGAATCATACAGTTTGCCATTTCCTTCAAGGATCTATTCTTTCATTCTGCAACACCATTCTGCTGAGGATTGTATGGAACTAAATGTTGTAAATTAATCCCCTCTGAAGTGCAAAATCTTTCAAATTGATGGTTGACATACTCACCACCATTGTCTATGTGAAAAAATTTGATGGCTTTCCTAGATTGCTTTTCTACAAAATTTTTGAAGTCCTAAAAATGATCAAATACCTCTGACTTTTGTTTGAGCACCCATGTATATTGAGAAAAGTCATCAATGAATGTGAGGAAATATTGGGCCCTATTAAAAGAAGGATGTTGAAATGGACCAGCCAAATCACTGTGAACTAACTCTAGTATTTGTGAAGTTTTCCATGCCTTACTATTGTCAAACTTTTCCTTAGGATGTTTACCAAGAATGCAACCTTGGCAAACACTGCTTGAGAACTAAACTAAAGGCAACCTTGCGACCATGCTCTATTGGTTGAGCTGATGCAAATAGAAAAAGTTAAGATGACCAAACCACTCATGCCATAATTTAATCACATCATTAGAGTGAGTGAGAGAAATAATTGAAGAAGGATTAGGAACAAAGTGAGGAAATAGATAGAGTCATGACTGATGATTTTCTCTCCTAATTGCAACTCTAGAATCACTATGTAACTCACGTATCTCCACTAAATTAGGAGTGAATTCAACCTACTTGCCAAAACCTATGTGAGTGATCTAGTATACTGATAGGAGATTAGTTGATAATGAGGGTACACAAAGAACATCATGGAATGTTCCATCCCCCACATCAAAAAACCCTCTCCCACATACCTCAATAGGAGTTTCATCACCCATAAAATAGAAGGCATAGTACATGGCTCCAAAGATGCAAGTTCTTCCTTAGATGAAGTCATGTGGTGCAAAGCACCTGAATCAAGAAACCAAGTAGATTGTGAGGAAGCAACTACAACAAGAGCCTTTCGCTTTCCTTTCCCCTTGTTGTTTTCTTTTGCCTTATTAGACCATTCATTAGAACTTTGTTTGATAGAATCAAGAATACTGATATTATTCTTCTCAAGAATGTATGTCAGGTGATCAATGTGTTTCTTCAAACATTTATGTTCATCGTGACTAGATCTTTTACAATAGGCACATTTGACCTTTTCTTTCTTAGGCTTATTGCCCTTGGATGATGGGGTATCAATAGTTTATTTTGAAGCAACCAATATCTAATCCTTCTTTTCCTCATTATTATTTTGTTTCTCATCCTTACTATTATTTTTACTATTTTTTCCTTTTTATTCTTTTGTGCCTTGGTTGGCAGCCAAGGCATGCAACTCAGAGGACTTAAGAGTGCCCATCTAGATTAGCTTGTCCTATTCTTGAGTGAGATTGACCACAAAATCATCTAAAGATGGCATGGTGAATAAAGTACCAAGTGTACCCTTAGTAGCATAGAAGGTATATACAAACATAGAATATTCTAAACTTAGCTTAGAGAGAATACGAACAATCAGTTGTTCATCTTTCTTTTCAATTCCACATTGTTTTAACTATAGCTTTAGTGATTTCAATTTGGTGAAGAAATCTTGGATTGTGTTGAAATTTCCTCAACTTAAACTAATTAGTTCATTTTCCAACATATGACCCCTCATTGAATCTTGTGTGACAAATAGTGTTTCTAGCTCTGTCCATATTTCATTTGGTGTATCCAAAGACTCAATGTGAAATAGCAAGTCAAGAGAAATAGACAAACACAATGTTCCATATGCCTCAACACATTTTTTAAACCAGTTAGGCTTATCTTCATCTTTATTAGGTTCAGTTTCAAGTCCCATAGTTATCTTATTTAATCTAGCTTTCCTTAAATGAATTTTCATGTGTGATTTCCACTCAAAGTAATTATATGGAGTTAGGATGAGCATATTTGTTTGATCCATGATGAATAAATGCATAGAAGAAATGCTAAAAAAAAGAGAACCTAGCCATGACAATGCCACCCCCCTCCCCTTTTCACTCAATCAAACCCACCCCCCAACCCCAAAAGAAATATGATTTGGCACTTTATTTTAGTGCATTTACAACTACCACTAGCAAGAAATGATAAGTGGTCTTGATTTCAATGCATTACAAAAACCCTCACGAAGAGCATATGCTACAAGTGAAACTTGGGTACAATACTCAAGGAAACAAATAGTGCCACTCTGATCTACTCAAAAAAATAATGCACTTTCAAAAAAAGAATCACCTCGATATGAGGTCGTATGAGAAAGTTATGATCCTTTGAAGTTTCCAAAATGAGAACCATGCAAAGTCACTACCGAGAATCTGCAATTTTATAAAAATTTATGCATGAAAATCAAAAAATGACTGCACTAGTGGATTGAGCACAATTATTAGCTTTCTGGGTTAGAGTTTTATTAGTTTTTAAGCACCTTGGGATACGTGTAAATGCCAAAAAAGTAGGACTATGTAATTGAGCCATAATTATGGTGAGTTAGAGGGTGTAAATTGGAGGGAAGGTCATATTTGTAATTTAAAACACTCCAAAAAAAAGAACCAGGTCAAAAGGCTTCACTGTTAGAAAGTTATTGCAATTTTTTGGTTCTTAGAGACCTCCTAAGAGCACTTCAAAATTAGATATGGGGCAATAAATGTACTTGTACATAGCTAAAAAATGGGGAATGAGAAAAGCTATCCATAGGCTTGTAGAGCACTTTGAGAGCTTTCTAGAAATGTAAACAATTTTTCAATCAGAGTTACAGTTAAAAAGTTATACCTCTCGAAAGTTGGACTACCATTTTTGGATTCTTATAATTTTACATAGACTTCTAACATGATTTTTGGAGCCTTCTATTTTGGTAGTGGATGCCAACTAGCATATTCTAGAATGTATTCCTAACCCTAAACCATTTGGGGCTTATTTAAGAATATTTCTGGCATTATAAAGGCAACACTTAGTGGAGGTAGAGAGAAGGTACTATGTGGAGGATTTCTTTCTCCAAAATCATACTGTTGTAAGCCCATAGGGAATTTTGCATTAATAATAATATTCCCCTTTTTGTATGTGTTCATTCTGATCTTTGATTGTGTTTCCATCATAAATTTCCACTAGGTTGGCTAAGACCATAATATACCTTTCTACCTTAAAGTAAACATCTAGGATGTTGGCCCTAATTGGTCTAGTAATTATCTTGTAAATAAAATAATTCCTTTCCTTTCATTTTGTTGTCATGTTTCACTGGTAAAACAAAAATATCTCTTTTTTGTACCATTCATACTAACTTCTAAGGTTATACACATTATCATCAACACATATACTATCTCTATCTAACTTTGTTAATCATAATATGGCGTCGGTAACAAGTTACATACAAAACAATACATTGTTGTAAACTAAATTCATACTTGGACAATTTTTTGAGTACCAAAAGCTAAGTATCTTTATTTTTGAGGTTTCTTGCAAGCATGTACATCATGTGTTGCCATAAATGACAACAATTACATATATTCATTATCCAATTTTTAGCATCTTTCTGATTGGTTGTCCATTTGAAGAGTTTTAGCATTAATGGCATTGCTTCATGTCACCTTTAGGGTTTTTTCTAGTTAGGGTTTGATGATTTTCATGCCTCTAAAGGTGTACTAGATCAAATCTATCATCTAGATTACATCTTATCACAGTCTTAAATAGATTGATAAAGTTGTGAAGCAATCTAAAGGTTATACTTGAACTCTAAAGGGACATTTCCAAACCCTTTTTAGGGTTGACTCTTCTCTATTTTATTTGGCATCTCTCTGGTATACACATTGTAAATTATCTTTTCCTTATAACTTCATGACATTTTTCCTTATCTCCTTTAGCCATTGATGTACTATGTGAGATTCATTTGCCCCTCATTAATGTATTGTGGTTGTCTATCACTTGCATGATTGTATCACTTTGGCCTATGAATGATATATAGTGAAACTCATCTTCCTTGTGTCATTCATTTGGTTATCTAATGTGCATGTGATTTTTTGATTAAACAAGTCTAAATCTATATATTTTGATGTCATGATAGTTAATTTTGCATGTATGGGCAGAGACAGGGTTGAACACTCTATTTTGATACATCACCCCCTTAGGATAGATTAGGTAAGTGTTTCATGCATGCTTTCTTTCCTTTTTTCTCTCCAAGTGTAGTTTAGGTGCACCCTGATAGAAAAGTAAGTCAGCCTTCTCTAAAGACTCAACCTCATTGTTCAAGTCCCACAACTTGGAGGTTTCTTCGATGTTTCATAGGTTTCCTTTAGGTAAAAAATTTAGGAAAGGGTGCAAAATTTTGTGACAATAGGTACATTTAACGATGTTCTTTGTGTACCATCCTTGATCACTAATCTCCTTTCCATTTACTAAATTATTCATAGGATACAAGGAAAAATTATTGAGTTCAATCCTGATTATGCCTACATAGGGACATGGAGACTAGATATGTCATAGCTATGGGAATTATTGATCATACAACATGCTTGCATTCTTTTTAACATTTTTTTGATAATGATGATGATATTCATGATGTACCTAACCCTTTGTCAAGGGTGAAATATTCATGTGAGAAGAACATTGGACACTTGAATAATTTTCTTATTGAGGCAAGTGTTGAACTTCCTACTCCACATTTTTCTTCTTTAGACATGAGTTCTACTATTCAACAAGATGATCTTTGTGCTTCAAATCTAGTAGTGTGGAATGATTTCTTGGATCCTCTTCCAGGTGAATCTCATAATGTAGATTTCATTACTATATTTGAGGAGATTTCTCTTGGAGATTCTTCACCTTCTTTGGAGATTTTATTTCTCAACTCTTCAAATTCACTTGGTTTTTCACATCTCATAGATTAGTTGGATGGTGTGATGGAATCTTTGAGCTTAGAGACATGTATTTAGTCTTTAGAGATGCATACATGGAGACCTTTCTCCAAAAAAATTCATGGAGTGGAATATTCATCATTTGATGTATTTATGTCTTCCTAAGGGGAGACACATTTCTTGTAGGCATTGGATTATCTTTTGTTTTTAGATACTCTTAATCTACATTGCAGATTCTTCATTATGGGGGGGATAGCATGTCTCCTTATTTCCTTCCTATGGGAGGATTATTCTTTGTATATACATGTTGTTTGTATTTCTTGGTGGTTCTTGATTACACCATCCATCCATGCATTATGTACTTTCATCTCTCTTTTTGGAGGAGGGTTTTTCCCATGATATTTTCTCTTTTTCCTTGCTTTATAAGAGATTTTATTTCATGTATTTCTTTGCATGTCTAATCACTGGGACCTATCTTGAATTGTGAGTTTAAGTGCATTTCCCTAAGTTTCACTTAAGGGGGGGTGTTGGTGTGATTAAATATTCACTAATTACACTTAGTCTTACTTAGGCTAATGCATTGCATAGTATTTTATCATTGAGACACTTAGGAGTTTACACCTCAATTAAGCATATGGTGTAGGAGAATTCTACTTTAGGCGGTCATGGTTGTTATCTCAATCCACCTTTACTACACTTATCACATTATTATCCAAATCGTTGCACATACTTCATTTCATAATGGACCATGATCCACATTTGGTGGACATGTGATTCCACCTTGTATAGGTGATGGCTTATCTTCTCCTTAGATTTATCTCTTATCATCTTTCCTATATAAGGGGGTTCATTATGTACATTCTAAATCAATACATTGGATGCCAATCAATTCCATTGTAAATAATATCATTCTTGCATCTTCATCCAATTTTCTTGCCAATATCTTGTGGGAGTTATCTTGGTCTTTCATTTGATCACAGGGGTGTTGTGGAGTCACGTAAAAATTTAGAAGGTTGACTGGCTCTTGTAAAATAGAGGAAATAGTGATCACAAGTGGTATTTCATTTTATGATCAAAATCATCAAAACTATAAAATAATGCATAGGTAATGGTCATGAAGTGTTTGATATAATGTTTGTATGGTTATCATGGTTGAACACCCATTAAAAATGAAGCATCATTGTCCTTTTGAGGTCAAAAATCTATAATTATGGGTGAGATTTAGGGCCACCCTTAAACATCACAACCTAATAAATAAATTAAGCTTGGAAAATAAGTTAAATTTGACTATTTAACACTTTTATCCTAAGAATCAATCCTTAGTGTGGGATGTTTAAGTCATCTCGAGATTTAGCCTATCACACATGTGCAATCAATACCAAAAAATCAAAATAGCCATGCAAGTCTCATTAAAATACTATGTACAGAAGATCAAGCCCTTACATTTTATGTGTAAGGTTCAAAGGGTCATTTTAATATGTGGTTTGAACATGGTTGAATAGGAAACATACATCAATGATTGACCAGATGTTCATAAATGCACATTGGAGAAATAGAGGCGGGTCTTGAACCCAACCAACTGACAGATTGCAAATAGTTGAAAAGAATTGGCAAAAATTTCCTTAAAGTCTTATGGAATATATATATTTTTAAAAAGGGGTTCCTCTATGCACTAAGAGGTGTATTTGATAGCTTGGAATTACATAGAAATTGTGGCTACAAGGTTTGAAATGCTATTGACTATGTAAAAAGGAGAAACATTGTGGTCATGGAACATACAAAAATATATTCTCATTCAAAATACTATTATTAATTATTTTTATTATTATTATTGTAATTTTATAGTCATAACACTTTTTTTAAAAATATTTTCCCAACAACATTATGATAAAATCTCTAAAAAGAGTGTTATTGGGGAAGGAAGATATGGATAAACACATTCTCAAGGATTAGTTATCATAGCTAAAAAAGACCATCACAACACAATGGTGATAAATGTGCATTCCAAAGTGAAACGAAGGGTTCTAGAATGATATTTTTCTACAAACTTCATGTTATAGGGGGTGAGAGTTGTGGATTTGGTCTTTTTGTTTGGAGACTTTGAGCTACAGGAGGGAGGTGGTTTCTAATTCCAACCTCTTTTCTTGGAGACTTTGTGTTACAATAAGGAAGATTCTATTCTATTTTTATTTTATTATGGGGGAAAAGGATATTATATTTCCAACAATAATTTTTGGGAGAAGAAATAAGATCTTTGATATCTTCTTTTCTTTTTAGAGAAGAGAGATATGTGTGTGCAAGGACTTTGAATATGTATGCATGTCTTTTGATCATGATCAATCTTTGAATCAATTTAGTTAATTATATCTTGTTTAATTACATATGTGTCTATCACATAATCTTTGAACCTTGGTTTTTCATCTACTTGAAAATATCAACATGAATTTATCCACTTTATTTTCTCTATAATGTAGGTCTTAATAAATGGACTTTGTGTCATTTATCTATTATGTTTAGTTGTTCTCTTTCACATCTATTCATTGTTCATAGGCATATGTTAGTGTTTCTTTATTTTTTTTGGGTAAAAATCATTTCCAAAATTCATATTCATCCAAAGAAGGGAGTTGTACCTTCATATAAAAATTCAGAGGGCACTTATGTATTCCAATTGCTAAGCGATCCAACTGTTAGTTACAGACGTTTGTCTTCTTGATTTGGGCATTCAAGGGTCATTTTAAGGTTATTTTTGTAAAATGAAAATTTGTAAACTAAAAAGCCTATATAAACATAAATATTTATTTATTATTATATTTTAAATATATTATATATAAATATAAATATTTTAGTTTCTCCTAATTTTCATTTGAATTATATTCAATGTAAATTAATGATCACAACTATGTTGGTTCTAATTTAAAAATATAATCATAAATATGTTGGTTCTCCTAAAATTGACCTAAAATATGTATAGAACAAAATTTAATGTAAAAATATGATCATAAGTGTCTCAATTTCACCTAGAATTTACCTAAAACATGTTTAGAATAAAATCTAATTAAAAAAATGTGTTGGTTCCTTCTAAGATTTATGTAAATTATGTTTAAAAGAATATTGGATGTAAAAATATGATCATAGGTGTCTTGGTTCATCCTAAATTTTAGGTAAAATGTGTTTAGAATAAAACCAATGTAAAACATGATCAGAAATATGTTGGTTCTTCATCAAACTTACATATGATGTGTTTAGAGTAAAATGCAATGTAACTATACGATCATAAATTTATTATTCCTCAATAAACTTACTCATAATATATTTAGAATAAAATATAATATAAAAATATGATCAGAAATGTGTTTGTTCATCCTAAATAAAATCCAATATAAAAAGTAATATCATGTTTAGAATAAAATATAATGTAAAGCTAATGTTAAAATATGAGCACAAATATTTTGTAAAATGCAAAGTAAAAATAAGATAAAAATATATTTGTTCCTCCCAAAATCTACCTAGGTCATGTTTAAAAGTAAAATCTAAGATAATTTGTATTAGTTTCTCCTAAATTTTACCTATAACTTGTTTAGAATGAAATTCAACATTAACATTATAATCATCATTATCTTGGTTCCTCTTCAATTATAAAACCTAATTTAAATATATGAACATGAAATATTTTCATTACTTTAATGATTTTAAAATTTGAATAATAGTAAGAATAATTTTATTAAATATTATATAATGATTAATCATATATTATTACAATTATTTATTTATTTATTTAAAATTATTTTAATTTAAACTCAGAACTAATGTGATATACATATTACAAAAACTAAAATATTTATAAATTAAAAAATCTTAGTAAAATTGTTGTTGCACAAATAAGCCCAACTATCGTCATTAAGTGATTGTGGAAAAGGTTGATTATGTTATCACTGATCACATCAAGGCTCGTTGGGTTTTGCATAATGTTTGATCTGACTTATAGCACAAAACGGCACAAAATTATTGAAGAATGGGCATTGGAATGTATATTTTATGGGCATCCAACCATGTCTAAAGAGTTGACTGTGTAGTTGTTGCTAATCATCAGTGTGAGGAATTAAAATCCTTTGGTAGGTCTTCACAATAAACATAGCATATCAGCTAAATATTAAATTTAATATTAAATATAAAATCTTTTTATATTAAATTTTCTTTTAATTCTTGACATAATTTTTCACATAGGCAAATTAACCATCCAATTTTTTCCCCTACAAGAGGTGACACATACATAAGGGGGCATATATTAAGCCTCATGTATGAAAGTTTTCTTTCAAAAATTTAATTCATATCATTCTTCTCTTTTTGGTAGCTTCTTCTAATTTTGGAAAAATTAACATCAAATTTGGTAGGATGCTTTAGTGCTATAATAAATTTTTGCAAGGGTCTCTCATTATAATTGTAAAAAATTGTCAAAATTGAGGGCACCGTAAGTGAGGTTGATCAACTTTTGTATCCTCTCTTATATTTATTCTTGAAACATATCATCTTACACTTTTTGTGTATTATGTTATCTACTTTAGCACAACTCATTTCTTCATGTAATAAACTTATTAAAGTGGGATTAACATGTAATGTAAAAATTGCAATTTCACACTCATGCATTTTACTTGCATCAATTTGATAATAATGACAAAATATGTATATTGATTTGAAATATTTTAATTTTGCATATTGAAATTTGATTAATTCTTACTCACATATGGTTTAAAGATTGACAAGAAAATCTTGAATTACAATGCTATGTGTAGACATCTATATGGTGTGCTAACATTCAACGAAGTTTTGAGATTCAAAATCACATATTCTAATTGAAGTAGATAACAATTTGGTTTTCTTAATAAATGAAATTTCAAATACAAAAGAGTCTTACACTAAATGAGGAACCCTTAGCTTGAAATCTTATTTATCATTAGCAACTCTATATAGTAGATTCATATGCTCTTAGGATGCTTTCCCTTGATATTACAACTTGTTGAACCTATACACACAAAGAACATGAAAAATGTTAGATCCTATTTAGAGGCTTGCCTTAGGTAGACCCTCATTTTGGTCTCTCAACCTCCAAATATATGTAGAGATAAAAAATGATAAAAATTATTAACATTTACTTTTGAATCTTAGCAAGATTAAGAATTAATAGAAATATGTAGCAATAAGGTATGGATATGGTGTCAAGCTTGGTCTAAGAACACCAAGACTTTGATGAATACTGAATTATACTCGTATCTTAATTATTTATTTTGTAAGCATGGAATTAAAGATAAGTAAAGAGAGTGTTATCAAATCCTTGGCCCTCTTCCCTTAGTCTCCCTGCCTTAAGATTTCTAATTAATTTGGGAGAAGAAAAAACAAATAAGCTTAAGTTATGCTAAGTAAATACGTTATAATAGTTTGATATATTAAAAATATATTTTTGTAGAGCTTTTCTAAAATAGGGATATTGAGGGCATAGAGCGAGAATTTATTTGCAAGAATAAGGAGAGAGAATTTTGTTCAAATGGTCAAATGGGTAGGAAAGGACATTATGCTTTTATTTGATTACTATGGACATGTATCATAGACAAGCCACAGTGGGTGAACCCACAATAGGGGGTTATAGTTTTTTGGCCAAAGTGACACTCACCTGTGAATTTTCAAAACACCTTTCACTTTAAGATGAAAATTAGCATTTAATGGTTAGGAGTATATATATATATATATATATTTGAATTGATTTGATTGATTTTTTTTTCTCCCACAAAAAATTGGTATGTTATCAAAAACCTAATTTTTAAAGAGTGGCACTATTTTTGACTCACACAACTTCTATTCAATAGTAGATTATAATGTGATTCTTTTGAATTTAGTTTGTTAACATCCATACTAAACTCATGGAGGTGGTATGATGTCTTTATCCTTATTATTTCATATTTAGTTGGTGTTTAAATGTGAGCTAAGCCTAATTTTGACATATGTTGCTTTTGATGCATGTAACTTTTTATATATACAAAGCTTGAAGTTATTTTTCAAAAAAATAATTCTCTTAGTTACTATTTTTCCATGAGCGTCTAATATAGAGGTTTATTTTGGATAAAAATTCTCTATTCAATTCATGTCAAAAAATGTTTACCTAAAATATGTCAAATCTAGTCATTAGAAAGCTCATTCTAAGTACTTGTTTCATGCAAAATGGCATGTCTCCAATATTCCATATGAACATAGTAATTAAGCCTGAAAGCCATAAAAAAAACTAAAATCTTATGGCCTTTGCAAAACACATATTTTCTAGTTTTAATACAAAACTAACTTTCTATCAAAATTATTTTCTAAGTATCGATTGAAACAAAATTTAGGTAATTTTGATCGAAACTAACTAACCAATCAACCTCGGGTTAAATGGTACCTAGGATATCTAGGTAGTTTTGGTCAAAACTTATGTTAGCCTTTTTGAGCTTTTTTATTAATTTCATGGTTCCCATATAAATAAAAAATCAATTATGTCATTTTTCAATCAAAATAAATTAGATAATTTGCATGTAATTAGGAGGAAATATATTCATCTTATATTTTTCCAAAATTTTCAAAACAATTTGTGATAGGATAAAAATATAAGAGCAAGTACGTTTACATGAAATTGAATGGAGAAAAAAGAAGAAGAAAATCATCTAAAAAGTTTAGTAGGGTACTATAGAAGGAACCAAGTGACACATGTGTACAATCTTTTTCCTAGTACACATTTTTTTATAGCGTATAATATGTTTCTAGAGATTTTTATATTTAGGATTAGGGTTTATTCAATTAGGAATATGGTTTAGCAGTTAGGGTTACTATTTAAGGTATCACCATGTTTGCAATTAGGGTTTATCATTTTAAATATATATGTTTAATTTTATGTTAAGTAAATGAACTATTTTAGAGTTATGGTTAGGGGTCTATTTAATTTATGTGAGGGTCTAATTTGGTTAAAAGTGTTAGGTTTAGGGTTCAATTTAGTATATAGAGTTAAGATTTAAAGTGGTTTATTGACTAAAATACTTACATGAATAGGTACATGTGTAGAATGTACTCAAAAAGGATAACTTCTTGAAGCAGGAGAAGGGTCATCCCAAGCTCAAATGGGTACTCACATCTCTCGCAAGCACAATCTCTCTCTATATTTAGGCAAGCTTTATCATTTTTTATTTTACAAATATTTCCCCTTACAAGTGCTTGATTTCATTTGTTATCATGTGTGTAGCAGTTGATGATGGAAATGTTGGACATGAGGAAATCAAAGTTGAAGCAATAGATATAGAAGAAGGCTATGTTGAACAAGAAGATTGTTGAAGTATAGAAATAAGGAAGCTTGTTGAAACCTTTTATGGAACAATCATTGTTGTTGAACAAGAAGGTTGTTGAAGTATAGAAATGAGGAAGACGGTTCAATCCTATCATGGAATAATCATTATTTTGTGACCACTGATGTCAAACCTGCTACATGTTGGAAAGACAGTTTCTAACTTTAGTCTAAATGCTATAATTTGGTTGATTGATGAAGAGGATTTGAAGAGAAAGGATAAAAATAGTACCGAGAGAAAGGTTGAGTTATATGGTGTATAAAAGAAGTACTAAGACCAAATAAGACTATAATGATATGGTGCATCAATTATCTACTTAAGGCTGAAATGAAAGGATATTTAAGAAAAGTTAAGAAGGAGAAGAAGAGTAAAATGTTTATGCCAAGCCTGACTGAGCAAACAGTGAAAGCTAAGAAAAGTTAGTTTAGGTTGAGCAAAAATTCAATATGTGCTGAGCAAAGGAAGTTGAGTATGTGCCAAGCAAAAAAAACTTAGTATGTGTTGAGCACCAATAAAATACAATATGTTTCCAACGTTAGAGGGTGGCAGTAATGCTCAAGCAAAGTCTTAGTTCATGCTGAGAAACCTAGTGTTGGCCGAGCATCAAAAGTTAGTTATTGCCAATGGATAACATAAAGAGTTCAATTGAAGATTTGACAAATCTAACCCAAAAAAGTTGATTTCTTGGATTGTGTGAAGTGTGTTGAAAGTAAGCTTGATGAGCTGGTGGCATAGAATTCAAGATAAACCATTTTTAAGTGAATCTAATGAGGTAAGATAATTTATAGAGGGAACAAAATAGAATGATGGGTAGATTCAATGAGTCTAACCTAATCCTAAGATGGATGATTGTGATTAAGCAACAAAAGATCAAAATTCTCTATATAAGTGGATACAAGGCCTAAAGAAAAGGTTAGAGGAGTGAAGAGAGATCAACATAGAAGATGTCTGGAGGTGTTTCTTCATATCACTAGTACATTTGAGGTCATTTTTCAACCAAATTTTTTGACCATTTATTAAATTGGTCGATATGGAAAGGGAAAATATGGCTTTTTTTAAATCTATGCCCATGTTGGTCAAAATTTTGACTAACATGAGCTTAATATGTAAAAAGGGCAAATGTCGCCCATTTCATTGATTCTATTCAACTTCAACGCGTGCAGGAGTTGAGGAACTAGAGCTATTTGACCAGAGATCTGCTCTGATGGGTGCATTGATCTTGAATTTATTTCACTTTTTTTTCTGTTATCATTTAGTTCTAGAGAAAATAGCATCAGGGTAGGGTTTACATTTTTTGGGAAAGAGCTACATTGCACGATGTGAGCTATGGGCTAACTGGGGCTTGATTTGTTAAAATAGTATTGATATTTATTTTTTGGCAGTCGATGCATTTTATATAGAGTTAAATTCATTATGATGTAATAATTTAGAACTCCTGAATCATTGGATATCGTAGGTAGATTGGGGTTTCATCCAGAAAATTTAAATTTAGTATTATGCTATAAGATACCTCATGTGTTGGTACCTGATGTTGAGACTTACATGTAGGCAAGTGTCTCGTAGAAGAGTTATCACATTCATATGACAAAACAATGAACCATACTGCAGCTCTTACATCTACCAGATATGGTGTTAGTAGAATGAACATGCTCAAAGCTTGCTTCTCTCGAGAAGTACTTCTTATGAAGAGAAACTCTTTTGTCTACATATTTAAAGCAGGACAGGTGAGTCACTTGGATCCCAAATTTGGGGAGCTCAAGCATTCCTTTTATTTATCTTATCAGAGAAAGAAGAATGAATCCTAAAAAATATATAATGCAGATTGCAGTTATTGGGGCAATCACAATGATGCTATTTTTGTGCACAAAAATGCACCAGCAAAACATTACAGATGGGAATCTATATATGGGAACTATGTTCTTCAGTCTAGTCCATATGATGTTTAATGGATTTCCATAAATATCAATGACAGTTGGCTGCCTTCTAGTTTTCTACAAGCAAAGAGACCTCCTATTCTATCCAACTTGGGCTTATGCATTACCAGCATGGATAGTGAAGATCCCACTATCTTTTCTATAAGCATTGATTTGGGTTTCAGTTACATACTATGTTATTGGCTTTGCATCAGAATCTGAGAGGTAACTCTAAAACTCTGTATCTTTTCTCATATGCAATCTTGGATGCATAAAAGTCATTCTGATCCACTCACAAGAGGTTTAATAGTTCTTTGTGAATAATACTATTTCATATATGTGAGAGAAATAATAAGAAATATAATGATTTTAATCTTAACTATTATACATCACTTGCTGTATTTATAATATTGTATTGAAGTGATTCTTTTCAACACCAACATTCCATCTATGGTCAAGAGATGGACAGAATAATTAGTTCTTCAAATTACTTTACCTAAAAAATGCTAAGCTTGGGCCTCCTTAATTTAAAAAAAGCACTTAGTAATGATCTTCATGATAATTTCAAGAACACAAAAACTGGTTTGTTGTTGTTGCAGATAATTTGGAAGCTCACAATGTATTATTTGTAGCTCAATTCTACCTCTTATTTACCAAGTTCAATGATCCTTACTTATTTGTTAGAAGTTGAGTTTAGAAAATGTTACACATTGAAAAAAATAGATTCATGCTATGTAGCTCATGCTTATGATGCTCTGTACACTACTAGCTAGTCAAATTTGTATCCCCCACAACAGCTGATTTTGGATTTTGTAAATATTTTATTTTAATTTCCTTTTAGTTATGCAATTAGAAACATGTCAGATGAGAAAAGATATTTTTTTTAAACTTTGAATTCTATATAGAAGTGTGCACAAACATGGCTCAATTTGTTAGGTAGAGGTGAAATCAATCTTGACACTTAATAGTTTCTTCCTACAAATCACCATCTGCTAAATCTTATCAATACATATTTGGGCCTTGAACTTTGAAGTGTCCTAGTTTTTCTCATTCCAATGTTTCTTCCATGCAGACGACAACCAACATTTCAATTCAAGCTCATTTTATTCAGTTGTCCGCGATCATTTTGATGTTATTTGAGAAAACAATTTTACTTTTTCCCCCAAAAATTAACTTGTTGAAACCTGTCAACTAAAAGATCTTTGTTCCACAAACTGGGAAGGTAGATAAGTGTTGATTTCTATTAATTACAAAACCCTCAACAAACCACTACAAGAACTATTCACTCCATCAAATTGATTGTCTCCTCGAACAACAATAGACAAAAGACTCCACAAAGATTGTTTGTGTTGTTATGTCGTCGAATTCGCACATAGCATGCCGATGTATGATAAATATCTTACAAAGCTAACCATGTTGATGATATTTCAGTTATAATGCTAGCTCAAAAGATCGTATTACATGTTCAAGAAGCCATCCTTAAATTTCTTTACGACATAAAAATGGGTGTGGGGAGTATTGAGTGGGTATTGGAAGGGAGTGACAAAAGAAGAGTTTGGGACAATATTTTTTGAAACTAGGAGGATTCTTTAGTATGTCATGAATGCATGTGCTATGATTCAGTTTCTCTAAGTGAAGCCCGCATTCAAGAAGCCAGCCACCAAAGGTAGAAGACCTCTACGATCACTACTCAACATCTTTACTTACTAAGATATTATATGATAGAAGAATTAGTCATGTCGTTTGTATACAAATAAACCAGTGGTCATCAACCTGTTAACCTTCTTGGACTATGCCCTTTAAGATGAGATGTTGTTAAATCTTCAATAATTTTGTGCATGAATTGATATTGCTTAAATAGGCATATTCCTTTGTCTATGGGGAACATTTAAAGCAGACAACCTTTAAAAATCATTAGTCCCACATATTTTGGCTGATTAGGAATATAAGAACCTTCAATCATGTAAGGGAATGGACTCACATCATGTAAGTCTCAACATCATGTATATCCCAATTCTCATAACCCTGCTCCACAAGAAAATCCCCCCAGCACTGCTTTAATCAAAAGCATCAGGCACGCACAATTGAGACAAAAGAAGAAAGGAGATTCTCATTTGGCTGTAGATCATCTTATTCTAGGATTATTGGAGGATTCACAGATTGTGGACAACTTTAAAGAAGCAGACGTGAGTGCTTTGGGTGTTAAATCTAAAATTGAGAAGTTGAGGGTAGAAGGAAAGAAGTCGAAGACTACCTTTGGTCATACAAACTTCCAGGCTCTAAAGATCTATGGGCGCGACCTGGTGGAACTAGCTGGGAAGCTTGACCCAGTTATTGGCGGAGATGAAGAGACCAAGAGAATCATCAAAATTTTGTGTTGGAGGACGAAGAAAAATCTAGTGCTAATTGGAGAGGCTAGTGTTGGAAAGACTGTTGTGGTGGAGGGACTGGCTCAAAGGATTGTTAGAGGAGATGTGCCAAGGCAAGTTGTTTTCTAATAAATAGGTTCTTATTTTTAGCAATTCTGAAGTAAAGAAAAAGCTTAATAAGAGAGGAACATTTGATGTTTATGCCGGTCTTTTTATTTTTATTTTATATACCCTAGGGCTTCCTGTAGGATAGATAGTAGTAAGCATACATTAGTACTTGCAGAAGGATTTCATAATCTATTTTATTGTCAGTTATATTATTGTTCAAACTTTACATTTGAATTTTCCTTTGGTGGCAATATATACGTTAGACTGTTCTACATGGCACACCTCTTTCTAAATTAGCAATTGACAGTTCAAATGATGCAACACTATGCCCCCTTATATATTACTACAAGCTGAAATTAATAACACTGAAGCAACTTGCACAAGCTATTCGAAGCTCTAGATATCTAGTCAGCATGATTCCTTGTGCATTCTGGTTAAAGATTGGCATGTGTCCTTGTAAACTAGTTTTGCCTTTGTAAGCTAACATATAATAAAATGTTGATGCTTGGGAATATTTAAGTAGCATTAGGATAGGGACTGGCATTAAATTGTATTTTTTGTAGTTGGTTTGGGACTTCATGAATTTGCACTTTGACATTCCTAAAATTTCTTTGGAATGTTGCAGTAATTTGCTGGAATTTAGATTGATAGAATTGGATATGGGAGCCCTAGTTGTTGGAACAACGTACAGGGGTGACTTTGAAGAAAGACTAAAATCTATTTTGAAGGAGGTGGATGAATCCCAAGGAAGAGTCATTCTTTTTATTGATGAAATACATTTGGTTCTCGGTGCTGGTGAGGGTTTTTTTTTTATTGTTTTCTTTCTCCATTTGATTAAATCTAAATATGTATCATTATAATTAGTTGTCTTCAATTTGACAAAGGGGGTTTGTCCCAGGATGTGCTAAGGGTTCAATGGATGTTGCTAGTTTATTGAAACCAATGCTTGCCCGCAACCATTTGAGGTGTGTGGGAGCAACTACATTGGACGAGTATCGAAAATACGTAGAGAAAGATGTTGCATTCAAGCGCCGATTTCAGAAAGTTGGCCCTTGAGTAATTTTATTGGTGCATTTTATTTTCATGTCTATATCACTGTAGGATCACATATCACTTGTGAGTAGATTATCTCAACAAGTGTCTTTGGCAGGTGTACGTGGTTGAACCAAGTGTGGCCAACACAATCAGCATTTTGCGTTGTCTGAAAGAAAAAATACGAGGGTCACCGTGGTGTGAGGATCATGGATAGAGTGTTAGTGGTTGCTGCCCAGTTATCGAGTCATTATATAACTGGTAAGTTCTTCACATAGATATTCATATGATTTAAGTGGTGATAGAAAAAGATGACATTGTGTGGCAGCTCTTTAGATATGAGATTTTATCATAAATGGACAGAATTTTGATTTTAATTGAGTGATTGTGTATAATTAATTACTTGATTTTAAAGTATAAGAAGTTTGTTGAAGCTTGAGACACTAATTTTCATTGAGTAGAATGTAGACGTTTTGTGGGCTTTGTGAAATTGATTAATTATTGTTTTCTTGTTTGGACTATGAACAAACCAAAATCTTCCTGACAAAGCAATTGATCTGATTGATGAGGCATGTGCAAATGTGAGAGTGCAATTAGATAGTCAACCTAGAGAAATTGATGCACTTGAAAGGAAACAAATTCAATTAGAAATTGAGCTCCACGCTCTTGAAAAGGAGAAAGACAAAGCAAGCAAGGCTTGGCTTGTGGAGGTTAGTATGGAGATCTACCTTTCTTTTAAAAAGAATGTTTTTCTATATTGCATGAGCATTGTATACACACATAGAAAGAGAATATTACTGTGGTATGCAAGGGATTTCTATAGGATAATGTACTGTTCTTATTTTTCAAATTCCATAGGTTCAAAATGAGCTTAATGAGGTTAGAATGTTGGGATTTAATAAATGGTTATAAGAAGGTATTAATGGCCGTGGATGAACTACCCACCAAATAGCATTGTCATTGTCATATTGTGGTGAGCATTCATATCTGTAAACAAATTGGGCACCAACATTAGTAGGAATGATCATGAGGGAGTTCCATTGTTTAACATTCAACCTCACAAGAGATGGTCTCTTGTGAATCATTCCATGTGAAAAGATGCATCATATAGATTGATTTCATTCAATAAATGTGTAGTTGATTCCCAAAAAAGTGACATCTATATCTTTCAAAAGTTATGCTACTAAATGTTGGGCTCGATCTGGCATAATGAGCTACTTTACATTCCTCTTATGACCTTATTCTAAATCTCTCTAGGATAGATGTTTATTATCAAATCCATTCTCTACTTTGCATGTTATATAGTAGCTTGAGGTATCCCTTATTGCTTGCATTGTGGTAATAGCTAGTGTTTGTTTGTAGAAAAAGGGTGAAGTTGAATTCCTTTTTCTAAAGAGATGAGCTACTTACTACAAACTCTCACGAGGGAATAGGAAGTTGACAAGCACATTAGGGATACACTGGACAAATTTTTGGTTCTTCATTTTGGAAGGGCCACAGATATTGTCTACATGCAGCTTGATGAAATTGTAATGTTTCCTCTCTAATGCCACCAACTACAATCAGGCCATCAACCCCTACCCACTACTCAAAGAAGAATGACTAAAACATAGTGGAACTATGCTTCTAGCTCCATAGTCACCGTGAAAGATCTGTAACTTTCATAATAGTTCTCTAATCTCCAAGATACATTTGTAACCACCACCTGCTGCAATTAGCAATTTGGAAATCCTTGTGATGCTATAACTATCTATTTTTCCATTTTCAAAATTGAATTCTATTTTCTATTTTTGGGATAAGGAGCTTATTTTAGTCACATATGATCTCAAGGGGCATTAACCATCATATAGGTTAACCATTTGCAAATTTTATAGACTCCTGTTCAACTGGTACACTTTATTAACAAGAATAGATTTCCACAATCAGTCATAGTAGAGAGATGCATATTTTGGATTCAAATTTGTTTTATCTCCTATAGCTCTTCTCATCCTAATGATGGATCACTGAGTGTGATTCAAAATGTTGATGCAAAAATGTGGCACACAATCGAATCCAGAATATGCACCTCTCTGGTACACTTTACTTTCAGTTGTATTTTATTTTTAAGAGTGCTTACAAGTTCCATTGTTGCCTTATTCTTTATTTATGAATTGTGTTTTTCATCATCAAATGTTTTGGTGTCTTGAAATTCATGTTCTAAGTCATTAGCCCATGTGAAATGACTAATAAGATTGCTCATTTCAATTTCCAATACTGAAGGTTCTTACTCTTCTGAGTTACTAGAGTTGAAGAATAAGTAATCTTTTTTTCATCAGGGTGAATTTTGCTTGTTTGCTCTTGTTATGAGAAGCATCTTTTGACTATTTTATGCCCCATACCTCCCATTTCATGTCTGTCTATTTATTTTATTAGAAAATATCTAGAATCATAGAATGACTTGTCTGTCTTGGGTTTAACTTTAGCACTAATTATATTTTTATTAAAAAAACAATTTTTTTCTTTCAAATGATTTCATCCCTTTGACTTGAAGAAAATAACAGCCTAGTTCCAAACACTACATGGTTTTCTTAGCCTTTGATGAGTAGTTGCTGATGCACAATGAATTATGGAAAACAAATGTCTGACACCAACCACAATTTCATTCTGAAAAGTGAAAATTATTAGTTGGGCCTGTATAATAAAGTTTCTTGTCTATTCATTTACTCTTTTATTTTTGATTAATAACTTACTCATTAAAAATTACGCAGATATTTCACCTCCACATTTTAGCCCTTTTGTGATCTGTGTCTTGCAAAAGTGCCTTTGAGTTGTCGAGTCAAGTTCCAAAAGTCAAAAGCTTGCCCACCGGACAATGATTTCATTTTATGTAGCCAGCGTGATGAACTTTCTTTTGCAGGCTCAGGTGTGTATCTTTTCTTCCTCATATAGTTCATTCTGAGTTTGAAGTCAGATCATTATGTTGAAAAGTGGATATTTCCTCTCACGGGCTAATTCAAGGTCATTATCTTTCACAATTGTGACTACTTTTCTTCCAAAAATCAATCAAGTATATCAATCTGATCATGGTTCAAAAGATTTTCTTTGTGAATGGAGTCCATTGAGAAGTTTGCTTCATTTTTCCCAAGGCATATTATCCAAAGAGCAAGTGAGATCCAGTTTGGAATCAATAGATACTCACTTTTTGGGAAAAGGCAATCCTACTGTTCAACGATCTCTTTCCCAAGTGCTATCACTTGTAGAGAATATAGATTGTGAGAGGAAATTTGGTGCAGCAACTGCATTTGCATCCTCCATAGTATCTGCAATGCCAGAGGAAATAGTGGAAAACTTTCCTTCCCTTATTACATTATGCCATAAAGTGTTTGGAAAGAACTTTTCTATCTTGTTGGCTTTGTTGTGTGCGCACAGAGATCTTTTTGGTAGAATTGCTGAGGCCTGGGATGATTATTTCTTATTGTGTCTGAAGCTTGCCAGATATTTTTATCAGACAAGTAGAGATAATGGTAATCTCAAAGTACATCATGTTGATAAGCAAGACTCTTCTTTGGATGATGGGTTCAAATTTTATCAAATGAGACATAAAAGTACAGAGAAGCAGTCACTGTTTGTTTCCATGGGTGGTGGATGTTCTAATGATTTGGATACTTTAGCTTTTGTTTCTTTTATCCAATCCATACCATTCTCTGTTTTGTTTATGTTAAGTGCAAATTGTTATCAATCAAAGCTTTTGAGCTACGTGTACATGAAAGCCATTCTGGAGTCAAAATTATGTCAACTTTCTTTTGATTACATTAACATGCTACAGTTGATTTTGCATTGGATTTTACAAATAGAATCATCATCGAGTGAAGAGGCAGACTCAAAAGAGCAACTAGAAACTTGCTTTTCTCTCTTAAGGCATCTTCTGATTCATGCTATAGAGGGATTGTTTTAAAATAGGAAAACAATTCAGTGGATGTCTTGTTTGAGATTAAAATGGTGGGTATATGTTTAATCTAGTTCTGTACCATATTGCCTACCAGCTTTCTTCAGCACACTAAAAATGTTTTTTAAATGGCATTCTCTACTTTTTGTTTTCTACATGTTTTGAGTTTTTTGTTTTTGGTGAATTGCTGTGAAAGGAGATTCCTCCCATTATATTGAAAGAAAGTAATTTGATTACAATGACTTCCTGTAATTTGGCTAAGATCATGATGTGAATGCCTTGAGTGATGTCTTGCAGTCTTTTGATCTGATCAGGAGAAAATAGATTTCATTGAAGTTTATAAAATAAGCATTTGTTTGCATGTTATTCGTTGCCAGTCTTTTCATCAAAGTGATGCACGCATCATGTCTTCACTCTTGCTTGCTATTGAAATGCATCCTCAACCAGGCCTCCTTTTGAATCTCTTCTCAAACCAGCAAGTGTCGTCAATGCCACAAACCTATAGACTCAATTCACTGTGTTGTTGATCACTTTTCTACCACATTCAAATTTGTTGAGTGATTTGTATTTTGTTTAGTAGATGTATTCCTGTTTTAAGCTGTAGACAATGAATCAGAAATATACTCGATGAGCGTACTTCAATTGTTAGCTTGGCGAGCTGACTTGGGGAGCTGACCTAGCGATCTAACATGGTGAGTGTACTCAAACAATCAACTTGGTGACATGACTTGGTGGGCTTGGTGAGCCGACCTGGCATGCGTACTTGAATAGTAGACTTGGTGAGCTGACTTAAAGAGTCAACTCATTAAGGTGACTTGGTGGGCTAACCTAGAGAGTTGACCTAAGGGGCAGACTTGGTGAGCAAACTTAAAGAGTTGACTTGGTGAGTGTACTTGAATTGTCAGCTTGGCGAACTGACTATGGGAGTCGGCCTGGCAAGCTGATATTGCGAGTTGACTTAAAGTGGTGACTTGGTGGTGCAAGTTGGTGAGCTGACTTATTGAGGCCACTTGGTCAGGAAACTTTGTGAAGCGACTTGGTGAGCTGACCTACTAAGTGTACTTAAAGACTGAACTTGATGAGGTACTTTGGTTGGGTGACTTGATGAGAAAACTTAAAGTGTCAACTTGGTGTGCCGACCAAGTGATTTTACATGGTGAACGAGCTTAGAGAAGTAACTCTATGGGGCAACTTTGTAAGCACATTGAGTGAGCCCACGTGTTGGGGCAAGGTGGTAAAACCAATGGGTGAGTCGACTTCATGAGCTGACTTAATGAGTCAACTCGTTGAGGTGATTGGGTGGGGGTGACTTGGTGAGCTGACCTGGAGAGTTGGCCTAGGGGGTAGACTTGGTGAGCGAACTTAGAGAGTCAACTTGGTGAGCATACTTCAATTGTTAGCTTGGCGAGCTGACTTGGGGAGTCGGCCTGGCGATCTAACATGGTGAGTGGGATTAAAGTGGCAACTTGGTGGGGCAAGTTGGTGAGTTGACTTAGCAAGGCCACTTAGAGACATGATATGGTGAGCTAACTTGGTAAGCAAGCTCGATGAGTGGACCTAAAGACTGACCTTGATGAGGCACTTTGGTGGGGTGACTTGATGACCGAACTCAAAGAGTCAACTTGGTGAGCATACTTGCACTAGTGCATTTGGGTTCATTTTTCGACCTTCATTGATCAAATTTTTGACCCAATTTTTGACCAAATTTGACCAACCCATTGGTCAAAATTTATCTGGTCAAAATTTTGACCAACTCACTGTTACATGATTTATCTCAATCATATAACTAATTATATATTTTTCATATTAGTTACTGTCAGTGTTTTTTAGGCATTCTATAAAACAGTTCACATGCCTTGTGTATGATATGACATTTTGCATGCATGCTACACTCTCTCTCATCCAGCTAGTGATGGATTACGTAGAGTGATCTGAAACCATGATGCTAAAAAACACACAATCAAATCCAAAATGAACTTGCACTACAAATGGATTGTGGAAATCTGATATTGGTGCATGCATGTCTACCAGGACAATCACAACTTAAACATATATTTGTCCTAGTAGACATGCATGCAAAATTAACAATATCAGATTTCCACAATCCATTTGTAATGCAAGTTCATTTTGGATTTGATTGTGTGTGTTTTTTAGCATCATGGTTTCAGATCACTCTCCATAATCCATCATCAGTCGGATGAGAGAGTGCAGGATGCATGCAAAATGTCATATCATATGCAAGGCATGTAACTATTTTATAGAATGCCTGAAAAAAATTTTACACCTACCTGTTGGTAGAAATTTCTACCTTCATTGGTCTAAATTTCTACCTTCATTAGTCAAAATTTTTGACCTTCATTGGCCGAAATTTCTACCTTCATTGGTCAAAATTTTTGACCTTCATTGGTCAAAATTTCTACCTTAATTGGTCAAAATTTTTGACCTTCATTGGTCAAAATTTCTACCTTTATTGGTTGAATTTTTTTCTTTCATTGGTCAAAATTTCTACCTTTATTGGTCAAAATTTTCTACCTTCATTGGTCAAAATTTTGACCAACGTATTGGTCAATATTTTGACCAACTAGAAGGTTAGTCAAAATTTCGATCGAAAATTTTTTGACCAATGGGTTGGTCAAATTTGGTCGAAGTTTGGTCAAAAATTGGGTCGAATTTTTGACAAATAATGGTTGAAAAATGGTCTCAAATGTACTAGTGTATAGAGGCCTAAGGAATGTATCTATAGTTGGCACACTAAGCATTAAGGCTTAAGGAGGTCAATGGTTGAAGGGTGATCAAGAAATCAAAGATGAAGGGGAATGAATGCCAAGAAGAATGGAGAACTAGACTAGAGATCTATAATCTACAAATGAGTTGTTTTGTTATTAGATCAAGTACTCTTGCTGCTACTCTCTAACAATTATATTAGTTTAGATAAATCCTTTGAACTAAGGTTGACCTAATATTCATGAGTAAATCCTTTAACAAGCTAATATTCTAATGGAATGTTCTAAAGTCCTCTAACAAGGCTTACTCCTAATGGGGTGATTGAAATCCTTTAATCAAGGTCACATTTAATAGTGTAGGTTGTAATCTTTAATAGGGTTGGGTCCTCACATGGCTCACTTTAGAAGAGTAAAAATTGGTAGCATATTACTGGTGGTTTTTCCCAAATTGGGTTTCCACATTAAATCCTTGTGTCAAATTGTGTGATTGAATCTGTGATGTTTCATGTTTACATTTCTACAAAGTTGATTTGATCTAGGACAATAACATAAAAAGGTTTGAGATATTGGATTATCTAATGAATGCATGCATATATATGTTTGGTGAGTACTAAAAAGTTTTATCTATAAAATTAGACCTTGGATAATTGATTCACCTTGCTCCCTTCTCAGTTATTCTAAATATTCCAACAATTGATATCAGAGCTCTTGGAGCTTATGAGGAAAATAATTTGAAGGTACTTGAAGCTAAACATAAAGATGTACAAAAAGGAGGCACCCAAGGTAAACAAAGACAACTTTCTTGCATGGAAATTTTTGATGAAGTTGCATCTAGGAGGATTTGGATATTTTGCACAGTCAACTATAACCATTGAATATGTTGAATTAGTTGGAGCCCTTACTACTCAACAACTAAAAGAGGAGAAAGAACATAATTAGGCAATGTTGGAGATCGCATCTACCCTAAGCTATTCAAAGTTTGAAGACATCAAAGGATGTAATACTACTAAAGGTATGTGGTATTCTCTAAAAAAAATTTATGGGGAGATAAGAATGTGCTAAGAGCAAAAGCAAAAAATCCAAGAGGAAAATTTGATGATATGAAAATGCAAGAAGGTGAAATTATAATTCAGTATTGTGGAAGAATCAAAGATGTTGTAAATGTAATAAGAGGATCAAATGGGAATATTGAAGATGAGACTATGATCAACAAAGTATTAAGAACTCTATGGCCTATCTATGCTATTAGAGTCTCTGCTATACAAGAATAGAGGTGTACTCCTGGTAGTGGTCTGACACTTGAAGGACTAGTTGGAAGACTTACAGATTTTGAAGTTTCAAATTTTGATAATTTCAAATCTGAGAATGGTCAATCTTCTTTCAAAGCTAAACTAACCCTCTAAGAATATAAGGATATGAGAAAGAAAAATGTCAAACATGTTACTAGTGATGATGATATAGATGATGAAAATCTAGAAGAACTTGAAGCACTATTGGCTAGGGGATTTCATAGAGGAAAATTGAAATACAAAGGTAAGTTACCTATTATATGTTTTAACTATAATGGAGTTGGTCATATTGTAGCAAGATTCCATGAGAAGAAAAACAACATAAATGAAGACAGATACATAAGTAGAAAAGATGAGAGTAACAAAGGCTATGAAGGCAAAGGAAGAAAGCATACTACATTCCTAAAGAAGAATCTAATGATAAATTAGACAATCATGATGATGAAGTATATGTTTCTATGAAAGGTGATTCTGATTCTAATGAAGCAACTACATTAGTATCTTATGTGACTTAAAGTGATAGATGGATCATTTATAGTTGGTGTACTCATCACATGACTAATAAAAAAAGTAAGTTCCAAACCCTTGAGCATTATAATGGAAATAGTATTAGATTTGGTAATGATGCACCCTATCTAATAAAAGGTAAAGGATCAATAAGATTGATAGACTAGATCATGTGACAATGCTTACTATGTGAAGGGACTTAACTATAATTTGTTAAGTGTGTCACAATTGAATATTTTAGGATGTAAAGTTGAATTTGAACATAAGAAGGACAAGATATATGATGTTAATGGTGAACTCATTAGAACTGGTGATCAGACTAGAGGTAATCTATTTTATCTTGACATCAAGAAAGAAACTTATTTTTTGTTTAATTTGATGATGTGTAGCTATGGCACAAAAGGTTATGTCATGTAAATTTTGACAATTTGGTTAGTATTAGTAAGATAAAAATAGTTAGAGGTTTACCAAAACTAAAGAAACTTGATAATGTGATTTGTAAACTATGTCAGTTAGGCAAGATGAAAAAATCTAGTTTTAAGATTAGGACTCATACTTCAAATGAAATTTTGGAATTAGTTCATACTAATCTATGTGGACCAATTAATGTGGAAAGATAAAAAGATGAAAATTATTTCATTCTATTTATTGATGATTACTCTAGAATGATGACAATGATGTTTTTGAGAGAAAAATATGATGCTTTTCAAATGTTAAGTGTTGTCTAGAAAGAGTTAAAAAAGGAAACTTGTAAAAGCTTGAAATGTTTGAGGTCTGAAAAAGATGGAGAGTTTACATCAAATGAATTCAATAATTTTTGCAATGATATAGGAATTATAAGACAAGCATTTGCACCTAGAACCCCTCCAAAAAATGGGATATCTAAAAGAAGAAATATATTAGTGTGGATTGTGCTAGGAAACTAATGATGGAGAAGAATGTTTCTTTGAAATACTGGAGAGAAGTTGTCAGTATAGCTACCTATACCTTGAACTAGGTACAACTCAAGAAAGGTACAAATTTCACACCTTTTAAATTATGGTATGAATACTCACCCACTGTTAAATATCTTAAGGTATTTGGAAGCAAATTTTATATTCTATAAGACAACATAAAAGGTAATTTGATGCTAAAAGTGATGAAAGCATATTAATAGGGTATTCCACAAGAATTAAAGCTTATAAATGTTTAAATACTAACACCCAAAAAGTTGTGGAAAGTGAAAATATGAAAATTGATGAGTAATGGAGGTACATGAAGATGAACCAAAGGAGGAACCTGAAAATTACAAAATGTTTATGTACTACTATGAAGGAACGTTTGATGAAATTGAAAACCAAGCTACTAATCAACAAGAATCATTGACTCTTGAGTCACATACAATGGATGTCGAGTTATAGTTGTAGGACCAAAAAAATGGGTTGAAAGCATAACATACTATGAGCAAATAAAAAAACTCAATAATCATATATTAGCACCCACTAGTCTACCATGAAAGCCAAACTAAATCAAGAAAGCAATAAGAAACCCCCTCTTTTTTTTGTAGCTCCCATGTCCTTATTTCTTCTCCAAATGATTGTAGCTCCAATTTGTCTATAGTGCACACAAGATTGAAGCAAAAACCTATGATATTGATAATGCCATGAGAATACTAGAAGTGTGATTTTCAAGGACTCAAGAAGACTAGGATTCAAGGATTCGAGAAGATAAGGACCCCCAAGGATTGAATGTGAGAGGAGGAGTATCCAATTTATAATTGACATGGAGGATGAGAGCATTGGATTTTCCACCCATAGATGTGTGATGTGGCAAGAGATTCCTTTGAGAATCCATGATGAATATGACGAAATATGATGCATGCAAGTCAAGCTTGGCTAAATGCAGAAGAGAATCTATGACATGTCATATCCCACTTAAAGCCAAGAATCTATGACGAATAAGACAAATAGGGAAAAGGAGAATCCACGAGGTGTCATATGATGATGCAATATTTTTTGGAATATTCAAATTAAAAATCCTCTTATTCCACAAAATAAGAATTAGTAGAAAATGGAATTAATGATGGAAAATAGAACTTAAGAAATTGTAAATTTCCATGGTTTGCAGATAATGAATCAATTAATTAATTGAGGATGATAATTAGGAAGAATAATTAGAAAGAAAAATAGGATTAAATTATGGGTTATTTAATCCTATAGATAAAATTAGTAAATGATTGGCCAAATTGATTAAATGAATGCGACTGTACCCTTTGATGACAATGTGATGACGATGGATATCGAATAAGATGATGAAAAGTAGACCAAGATGATGCCATGATCTAACATTGAAAGCCTCAACAATGTCAAAGATTAGATGACATGAATGATAACCTGACCTAGCACTGAGAGCCGTGACAGTACTAAGGTTAAATTGATAAGATTGATAGGTTTCCAAGGTACTGAAAGCCACAACAATACCTAGGAGTAGATAAATGATGATTGATTTAGGATGACTAGGACTAATTTTGGGTTGATTTGGGGTGATTCTGAGTGATATGAAATGATTTTGAGTTGATATGAAATGATTCTGAGTTGATATGAAATAATTTCAAGTTGATTTGATATGATTCTGATTTGATATGAAATTGATGTGAAAGAGGATACAAATGATGAAATATGGTCAACCTAGCCAAAAGATTAGAGTTAGTAGAATGGGAAAATGGGTCAAATTAGTGTGAAGAAGTGATGAAACCATGGATGTGAACCATTTTTGAGCATCTACATTTTGCCCCTCTTTGATACAATCTGATTTAGAGCGTTGTATCAAAGAATAATTGATGAGAAAGCCACAACATTCCCTAGTAAGGATGATTGTATATGGGTGCCCCCTCAAAAAATTGACTAAGATAAGCATACGATAAGTCAATTTGTCAACAAGTGGTCTCAGTGCCCAAGAAGGCTCCAAGGGCCAAAAACAACCCTATTGGACTTAGAATGCCCTGAAACTTTGTGTGCATGCCTAAAATGATGGAAAGATGTCAGAACATGAGTGAGATCATAAAAAATGGTCATAATTGGTCAAAGATGATGAGACAAATGTTAGATTCTGTTTGAACTAGGTGGAAAGCCATGAAAATTTGATTGACAGTGCAAGATGATGCAGGAATGCATGAATGCAAGATTAAGACGATTTGGTGAATCGGAAGACATGATCATGGTGATGGAGAATGAGATGAAAAGGAAAGATGAGATGAGGAGATGTTAGTATGATGGAAAGACTTTTACTTCTAGGAAGTGCACTATATGTCAAATGGAGCTTTATTTTGATATGGCAGATGGAATGCAACACATCATGGCATAAAGGGCCAGAATGCAAATGCAAACCTTTTGTGTAAACAAGCACGATGCAAACAGAGAATGACCTTGTCCTTCCTGAAGCATATGTACATGCCCCAAACTCTCAAAGGTACATTGTAATAGATAGAAATAGAAAAAAGATGACCATGAACCATCCTGGCCACTCTCATAGATTAGTTTTATATTATTGAGTGGCATAGGAACATGATCAAAGAAAAACAAAGAAAAAATAAATCACTCACTAAACAGTGTGAGCCAACATCTATTCTTGTTCATTATTACATTCTTGTTAATGTTTTAGGGGTATAGATAGTGTTTGACATGTTGATACTATGATAGTTCTGGTTGTGGATTCAGTTGATAAGTTCATAGTGATATGTTGGATTGATTGTTGGTTCACGTTGCCTAGATAGTGTGATTGTCAATGAAGTGTAGTGTTTTGAGTTTCAACCTGCAAAGTGCAAGTGTGTACGCAAAAGGGATGGTTATGTATAAAGGATGTGTACAAGGTTTATTGCAAATTTTTGATGGGTTTTTTGATTTTTAGTGTTTTTTGGGGATATTTGATTTTTTTATTTTTTTTGAGTGATTGATTTCTTTAGGTCATTTTATGATTTTTTAGGGTTTATTCAGGACATTTTATGATTTTTAGGGATTTTTTTCAAGACATTATGTGATTTTTAGGATTTTTTCAGAAAATTATGTGATTTTTAGTGATTTTTTCAAGACATTATGTTATTTTTTAGGATTTTTTTCAGGATATTATGTGATTTTTAGGATTTTTTTAGGACATTATGTGATTTTTAGGATTTTTTTAGGACATTATGTGATTTTTAGGATTTTTTTCAGGACATTATGTGATTTTTAGGATTTTTTTAGGACATTATGTGATTTTTAGTGCTTTTTTCAAGATCATATTTGAATATTTAGGATTTTTTTTTAGGACATTATGTGATTTTTAGTGATTTTTTCAGGATCGTATTCAAATTTTTAAGGATTTTTTTCAGGATGATAAAAGCATATACAAGTGTTAGCTCCAATCCATTATGCGATAGGTCCAATGGATAAAAATCACTTAGGGATATACCCCTAGTTCAAATTCAAACTCATGCACCATGTAGGCAATATGCCTCCAAACAAGACGCAAACTATGTACAAAGGCCAATGATAGAGTGTGTACAGACTAGTAATGCTTGGTAAGATAACAAAGGACATTAACCAGCTCGTGAGCCATGGTCAAGGAGCCAAGGATGTCTTGCAATAGGAAGAATATGATCAAGGAATGATAGGGGGGAAAAAGACCAGATGGAATCCTGATAGATGGAGGAGTAACATTGATTACACATGGTGCATGTTTGTCAAGTTTTCATCAAGGCATCCATTTTTTCTAAAAAAAAATTTCCCTTTTTTTTTTTGGTATTTTTTCATGACTTTTTCAATTTTTTTGGTATTTTTTTCATGACTTTTTGCTTTTTTTTTTTTGATATTTTTTAAGGACTTTTAGATGGAATCAAGAATGTCACCAACAAATGCTGAGAAGATATCTATTGTTGGTGCTACTAGCTGATGAGCTCTAGATCCATGACTGATTATAACTACGTAGGATTTGTTCCAAGTTTGTAGCTAAAATCAAACCACTAGAAAGGCCTCAAGATATACCATCATGTACTGTATGTAAGACAATGTCTGTCTCTCGCTAATCAAGGCATCTAAGGATAATTGGGTCAAAATAAATGTCATGTGGGATGTAACTAATGATGACATATGCAAAGGCTTATTGGATAAAGGGTTGATTTTGGTTATTGGACAAATTAGGTAGCTAGATTTGGGGATAAACAAATGGATATAAGGGAGGGTTGGGAGGGTTGAGACCAATGACCTTCCATATGAATGCTGATTGAGAGAGCTCCAAAAGACTTTGTGGCATGTTGAATGCTGGAACATTGATATTCATGGCATCATCTTTTTCATCTTGTATCATTGGGAGCTACTTAGCTTTTGATTTTTTATGGTCTAATGGTGCCTTTTGGTTTTCACCAAGAGACCTATGCTCAATATTATTTTTTTCTTTGTTGTTAAATGGAGTTGACTCCCAACAATATGCCAATGTGTTCACCTTAGGAGAAAATACTTCTTTATGATCTTCAGTCATAATGCCTTCATAGATTTCAAAGTCTCTTGTGAGAGTGTCATCATTGTTGAATTGATCAAAAATTGGTGGTCCACGTTGGTCCCAATCCAAAGGTTCAGGATAACTTGAGGGGGTTTCATCATCAATGCTGAATGGGCTTTGGTTAAAGCTATGGATATGGGCATTAGGTTCCATTGTATCATTGGGGTTATTCTTAGAAGTCAAAGGATTGTTGGTTTCATGTGGGATATCCTCAGATGCCTTTTCATCATTCAAAACATCCATAGTCTTACATGTAGGTACCATGGTACTAGGAGGACCTATTCGTAATGGTTTAAATCCAAGCCCCAAACTAGGAGGTCATCCTTCTGTAGTGATAGGTTCAGTGATTCCTTGTTTCTAACATCCAAGACCACTATAGCCATCATAGCCTTGATTTTGCATGATGGTAAACCCAAGTCCATACTTGCTAGAAGATATCAAAGTGGTTTCTCGTTCTACTTTTGCTTTCTCCATACAAATAGAAGTATTCTCATTGATAGAAGTATCATTCTTTGTACTAATCTCTGAATATTGTGCTTGAAGTGGTTTTGATTTACCATGAGATCGGGGAGAAGCTAGTGACTCCCTAATGTGAGAGACTTGAGACATAAAGTACTCTCCACACTCATTGTCTTCAATCTTCATCTTTTCCTTGGCTTTACTAAGTAGTATATCAGCATCCACATACTTAGAGGAATTTTTGGGTTGTGCTTCATTGTTTGTTGGGATTTGGAATGTAGTAGCATCTCTTAGATTAGCACAAAATTGGAAAGGATCTGGATCACCGGGATGGTAACCTCTATGTTGTGATAGGAAAACTTTAGACATTGATGATATGTAGAAGGTATTGCTTTAATAGCATGAAGCCAAGGGTGTCCTAGTATCATGTTGCAATTCATTTCTATATCTAGGACATGGAACAATGTATCTTCAGTAGCTGGACCAACTTTGACAAGTAATGTGATGACACCCTTGGAGAAGCGTTCACCATCATCATAATATTTTATTGTGATTCTTTGAGAGGGATCTACATCATCTTCAGAATAAACCAAATTGTTGACAACCTTAAGAGTACAAATGTTTAGTCCTACTCCTCCATCTATTAAGACACGTCTAACTTTTTAATTATGGATGAAAAATTTGAGATAAAGGGGATCATTATGGTTAGGTTTGTCTTTAGGAACATCTCGGGGTGAAAAAGTGATATCTTGTGATGCAGATAGGTTCCCAACCATGGCTTGGAATTGGGAAACATCAATGTTATTTGGGACAACTGACTCTTTAAGGGCTTGATCCAAGATCTTCTGATGTTGGGGAGATGCAGGCAGTAGGTCCAAAATAGATATTTGTGTAGGGGTTTTTCTGAGTTGTTCAACAAGGCTATAATCAAATGAAGTAGGAGTAGTAGGTGTACTTGGGAGTGCAGGTCTAATAGAAGCAGTAGGTCTAGATGGGGCTCCAAGTAGGGTGATCTTGCTACAACATGTAGTGACAACACAATGAGGGTCTTTAGCCTTTAATGCGAATGTAGATATGCAAAAATCAGACTCATTAAAGCAATTGATGGTGTAGTCATAGGCAGTGCGTGTGTAATTCACATTACCTTGTGAGTTTGAGTTTGAACTTGAGGGTTTTTCTTTGTCATGATTACCCAAAGGATCTTTGAAAATAGTGTGATCAGAGTTGGATGCTAATAGTGATGGATCAACTGTGATTACATCATCATCAATAAGGTCTTGTATTGCATGTTTCAATTGGAAGCACGATGAAGTTTTGTGTCCTTTGGTGCGATGGTAATCACAATACTTTTTGTCATCCCACCAATCTGCTTTAGTTAATGGTTCATCTTTGATTGTGGGCAGTTGCAAGAAGTTATTACTCAGTAATTATTATAATGCAATCTCAAGTGGTATTCCCAATGGTGTGAATTTTCTGTCCTTGGTTCTAGGATGTCTTTTGTCTTGTGTGGAAGTCTCAATTTTCTATTATGGAGCTGATGTTTGATTAGAGGTTTGTTAATTTGTAGGGTTTTCCCCTTTCAAAGTTAGTTGAGGTTGTGTTGTGCTAATCATGTGGGCATCCAAAATGCCATCATTAGTCACATTCTTTTTTTTGGAGAAAATTTTTACCTTGTCATTAGATGAGTTGGTGTTTGTGGTTTCTTTGTTTATCTTGAGGATTCCCTTACGGATAAGAGCATATTCAATACTAGCCCCCTTTTTCATTAGTTTAGAAATTGTGCTTGGACTCTTGATTTTGAGTTCATACGTTAAGTCTGGGACTAATTTTTCAATGCACAGGTTTACTTGTTGTTCTTCAAGAATGTCTAGTGAGCATTGACTAACTAAGCTTCTCCAATGTAGTATGAATGTGATGAATGATTCTCTCGTCTTCTATTTAGTTGATCACAAATCAAAAAGTGTCACCTCATTTGTAATGTTAAAGGCAAAGTGGGAGATGAACTTGTCTGCTAGCTCTAACCAAGATTTGGTATTACTAGGAAGTTTGGAGTACCATTCAAGTGCAAGCCCACCTAGAGAACGTGGGAACAATCTCATGAGGTAAGTGGGCTGATCACTGAGTTTGGTACATGAGGCACAAAATTCTTGAATGTGATCAACAAGGTTTCCTTTTCCTCAGTATTTTTCAAACCTTGGAGCCTCAAAGTGTCTTGGGAATGGAGGCATATACACACTTTTATCAAATAGATTAGGACGTAGGTCCATTTTTGTGTATAGAGCTTGTTTCTTTTGGACTCCCAATGCCTCGACTTGTTTACAAAGTTGTTTGAATTGTTGTAAGAGTTATTCATTGGGGTTTTGCATTATGGTCTTTCCTTCAAGTCTTTTGTATCTATGAGTAGACCATTTGCTATGGTGAGAACTATGTCTACTTGTCTCTAAAATTTCTATATCTGATGAGTCTGGTGAAGTGTCACTAGGTGGTGGAGGTATGTTGGTGCCTTGAAGATAGAAAGGTTCCTGTTGTTGGGGAACTTGTTGTGGTATTTAATGTGGCACTTGTTGCAGGATTGACTATGATTGTTGTACCATGTGTTGTGGTTGTTGTTGGGATACCTCTGTTAGTTGTATGTGAGACCATGTACATGCTTGTTGTTGTAGAGGTATTTGTTGAGGTTGTTGTGGCACATGTTGTTGTTGTAACAAATGGTTCTAGTATGCGATTTGTTTCTCAAGGTGTCTTTGGTATTCCAACTGTTGCTTGAGTTGCTCTTGTTGTTTAGAAAACATCATTTGTTGTTGTTGGAATTGTTGCTGAAATTGTTGTTGATAAATTGTGTGTAAGTCAAGTGGGTTCACATGGGACTGCGTATTAGGAATGTTGGATGTTTGCCCCACTTGAGGTTGTTGTCATTGTGGTTGATGTTGTTGTTGATATGTTGGATGTGTGTTGGAATGATTAGGTCCTTGGACTATTGTAGGTTGATGTTGTCATGGGGGTTGACTAAGTCCTTGAGAATTGAACATCATGTTTGGATTATTGTTTTGGTACCTTTGTGTGTTAGATATTCCTGCTTGTGACATCATATTGATTTGACTATGCGATGTGTCCTTATTGGGAATGGGTGTAATATCAATAAGAATTTTCCTTTGTGTGTCCATAGGGATGGTTGCACTTGATGTTTCACGTGTTGTACTTATGAGAGGCTCTATAGCATTTGATGTCATAGCACTTGGTAAAGTTAGTAGCAAAGGTGTACTTTGTTGATTTAGTTCCAGAGAAGGTATGTCTGGCATCCCTAGAGACAAGTCTCTTTAGGTGCTTCTTATTGTTGCTTCATGTGACTAAAATCAAGTCTTAATGTCCTTTTGGGGTGTTTAGGAATTGGTGGTATTTTGTCGAACAAGGGATTGACATTGATGTGTTCAAATGTACTTTGGAGGATTTTGATGGTTGATTCTTGATGGGACCTTATAGGTGCCAATATCATGTTTGGAAATTCCAAAGGTTGTTTTCCTTTATCTAAGTCCTAATTGATCATGGGTTGTATGTTTTCAATAGTTGTGTTGGTTTGATTTTTGGACTTAGGACCTTCTAAGTTTGGGTTAAATTTGACAATTTCTTGGGCTGCCAAACATTTGAAGTTTTTGCGAAAACTTTTGTCTTGACATGCCCTAGCCATTTCTTCATCAGTGATGCCATAATCAATGTCAGAGTCATCACTGAGGTGTACAATACCTTGTTATATGTTTGATGTGTTATAGTTGAAGGTACTTGTGTTAGGTTGACTAGATTGCAAAGAGTGTGATTGTTCATCTTCAGGTGTGGTTGGTACACTTCCTCCTCCTAGTGGCATTGGCACAAATATAGGTTGAAAGCTAGGAATCCATTGAACCATCCCATGTGTGGGGGAAGTATTTGGGAGAAATCTCATGATAGGTGTATTGTTCAAGGTTTTTTGTGCCATAGCTTGATTATGAGAATCTTGCGGATACATGTTCAAGGGGTCTGCTAGTAATGGTTGTGATGCCTCGATTTGGTCTTTGTCAAAGGTTTGTTGGGTTTTCTTTCTCTTTCTCTATCTTGGACAAGGTTTTGGTTGTGCTTTTGTCACAGAAAACAAAGGTTGATAGAGTTCCTCAGGTCTCTGAGCTGATTGTGTCCTAGTAAGTGCTGGCATGATACCTAAGAATGCATATACAATGGAAATTTTGAGTGTTTTGAGTGATTTGGAGTGGTGGATATGAAAGATATGAATGTATTTTGGATTTTTAAGTGTTTAGGGATGTTATAAAATGTGAGTAAATGCTAAATGAATTAAGGTTTTGATGCACAAAGTGCAAATGTCCTAGGGATGCTATGCAAATGCAAATGCAAGGTGATGTTTTGTGGGTATACAAAATGAAGGTTAGGGTTATGTTTTAAACTTGGTAATGACACTAAAGGTATGTGTATGCAAGGTAGAATATGAAATGATGGTTTCCAAGGGTTGATAATGACATTGAGTATATGAAAAATGAGGGTAAATGAACAAGAAAGCAATTTTGGTTGATGGATAATCTAATAGGGTTTGGTAGTGAGAATGATGTTAAGGTTTGGACCATGCAAGATGAAGGGGCCACTAGGGTAAGTCAAAATGACATTTGGGGATGCTAGGGACATGATTATGCTATGACAAGGGTATAGGGAAAGTTTTGGACTTAGGTACAACCTTTTAGAAAGTATTTTGTGATAAAGGACTTTGGACCTTGACCAAAAACTGATAAAAGACAAAAAGATCAAATTGATAAAAGATGAAAAGGTCAAATCTATCAAGACATAGACAAATTTTGACCCAAGAAAATGATAAGAAAAGATCAAAATACTAGTCAAGATCCATTATCCGTCAACACTAGGAGATACTCTAAGACTCATACTTTGTCTAGATTTTTGACTAAATTCAAAGGTTTTGGGGGTTCAAAATGATGTTTTGAGCACTCGAAACTGGTGGTAATGCTGAGTGGATGTGGGATATGGACAATGGGATAAAGTGTTCAAGATGAAGAATAGGTATGCAAAGATGCAAGGTGGTGAATGCAAAGTGCTGATTTTGAGATGGGAATGCAAAAACTAAGGGAGGTAAATTGAACCTAAAAGGATGCAATATGAAAGGTAATAGATCCTAGATGAGGACTAAAAGGCACAATATGAATTCTATATGATGCATGAATGAGGCCTATACTAGGGTGAATGCAAGTGAAGTCTATGCAAGTGTAAGATCTACATTTTACCAAGCACATTTAAGAGCACAAGTCGCCATGTTTTCCAAGGTTTGAGTGTGTTGAACCAAAGTTTGCAAAGTTTGGTTAAGGTTGAAATGTTTTGGAAATGTGTGATGTTTTGACAAGTTCAAATGATATCCAAGGTGAAAATTTAAAATTTTGGCTTTTATCTTGATTATGTTTTACAAACACGCAAGACACATTAAGACAAGAATAGTTGTTGTTAAAAGTTAACAAACACACCACAACCTAGGCTTTTAGGATTGTATCCACTGAATTCCTACTTGAATCAAATTTCAGCCACACTTATCCAGAGTGGACAACCTAGGATCTTGGCACCACAGGCTCCCCATTATAGCGCACTCACTTCTCGAGGCTACCAAGATTCGCTTCCCAAGGGGCATGACTTCCCAAGGGACTATTGCCTCTACTAAGGACCGCGAGAATGTAGGATGTCTTCATGGGCATGGGTGACCCCTTGAGCTATCAGATAGAAAGGATTTTGGACACTAAAACATGATTTTTAGTAAGGGCATTCCATTCGGAAAGTGAATGATAAACTTCCTCAGAAGGTCTCCCAGCCCCAAGAACTGGAGTTTGATGCACCACAAGGGTACTAGGGGAGACCTACCACACAACAATACCACTGACACAACTTTCACTGTAATCGAGTTTTATATAGTAGCTAGAACATTGACCTGGCTTTTGGCTCATTACCACTCTGAGGTCATCCCCTGGCATACCCAGTATCAAGTATCTTGGTCCAAGGCAGGCCTCCTATAGAAGTTACACGAATTTCTCTTACACCCAAGATCCATGAATGGCAAGGGGAGAGGATACATCCAATGCAAATCCTAGGGATTTAACAATGTAGACATGCCAGGAAAAAATAAAAATGTTCATTTTAAGCACCAAACGAAGTTTTATCTAATCTAGGAAATCCACACACATAGTTTTGAAAGACACACAACGTCTTCGACAATGTCCTACAAACAAAGCATTAGTAGTTTATGATCATGTCTTCATCCCACGATCGCCACACACTACAAATAGATCATTAGTAACACAAAATCACCTAATTTATGTCCTTAGAAGGAAATGGAAACCTTATGTGTAGATTTTGATTGATGCATGTGCTTTCTGTGAACCCAAGTGTGCTTTGACAGAGTAGATTGCACCCCAGAAGGCCAAAATGGCTCAGAACACTCCCAAGATATGCAATATATGTCAACATATGAAAAACCAAGGTTGGATCTGAAAATATAATTTTTAAGAGTGATGATAATCAGCAAGTAACCCAAATTAAAGCCCACATTATGCATTGATTCATTGTAAAAATGAAATGCAAACTATTCATTAAATGCCTTTTTTTCAATTTATTTTTGAATTAGTCATAAAGATTGGATCTACATGATATGAATTCGGATCCAAAAATCAAAATACAAAAAGTAACCCCTATCAAAAACTAGAGAACTTTTCAAAAATGCAAATTTTTTGAAAATATCTTTTAATTTGTGCCCTAGGGAGTCATTTTGTCAAAACAAACCAGTTTTTGCAAATCAAATTATTGACCCCTAACATGACCTCTAAAATCAAAACACAAAGAACCAACTCTATTTAAAATTTATAGAGATTCTTGAAACTATAAATTTTTCCAAATAATGTTTTGATTTATGCCCGAAAATTATTTTGTATGAAAAATCAAGAAAATATCATAAAAGATCGAGAATGATTTACAAAAATCTAAAAAATTGACCAAAGCTTTTTGGATATATCACCGCCTTGCACAAAAAAGTTCAAATCAAAATACCTATCCGTTTGAAAAATATGATCAAAATGGCTCAGAACACTCCCAAGTGCACCCAGATAGTGCAAAATCAACATGCAACTAGTTAGAAGCAACATGCAACCACCAAATTCACCAAGAACTAACATGAAAATGATTATAAGTAGCATGCAACAATAAATTTTGACATGTAGCTGATTAGAAGCAACATGCAACCATAAAATTCACCAAGAACTAACATGCAAATGATTAGAAGTAGCATGCAACCATAAATTTTGGCATGCAGCTGATTAGAAGCAACATGCAACCATAAAATTCACCAAGAACTAATATGCAAATGATTAGAAGTAGCATGTAACCAATAATCCTGATAGAGCAGAGTGCACCCTAGGACAACAAGCTAACAAAATGCATGAAACAAGAGCATATGAGCATTTTACTGAACCCCTTGATTAATCTAGATGTGAAAAAGAAGAGTAGATAGTCATTATATCCTTCCAAGTGAGCTCCTTCCTTGCACCTACAAGCACAAAACAAAAAACCCAAGTTAGATATGCATGTTCACGTCGGGTTCACCAAATGTAGGACCAAAAAAATGGGTTGAAAGCATAACATACTATGAGCAAATCAAAAAACTCAATAATCATATATTAGCACCCTCTAGTCTACCATGAAAGCCAAACTAAATCAAGAAAGCAATAAGAAACCCCCTCTTTCATTTGTAGCTCCCATGTCTTTCTTTCTTCTCTGAATGATTGTAGCTCTAATTTGTCTATAGTGCACACAAGATTGAAGCAAAAGCCTATGATATTGATAATGCCATGAGAATAATAGAAGTGTGATTTTCAAGGACTCAAGAAGACCAGGATTCAAGGATTCAAGAAGATAAGGACCCAAGGATTGAATGTGAGAGGAAGAGTATCCAATTTATAATTGACATGGAGGATGAGAGCATTGGATTTTCCACCCACATATGTGTGATGTGGCAAGAGATTCCTTTGAGAATCCATGACGCATATGACAGAATATGACGCATGCAAGTCAAGCTTGGCTAAATGTGAAAGAGAATCTATGACGTGTCATATCCCATGTAAAGCCAAGAATCTATGACGAATAAGCCAAATAGGGAAAAGGAGAATCCATGGGGTGTCATATGATGATGCAATATTTTGTGGAATATTTGAATTAAAAATCCTCTTGTTCAAAAAAATAAGAATTAGTAGAAAATAGAATTAATGATGGAAAATAGAACTTAGGAAATTGTAAATTTCCATGGTTTGCAAATAATGAATCAATTAATTAAGGATGATAATTAGGAAGAATAATTAGAAAGAAAAATAGGATTAAATTATGGGTTATTTAATCCTATAGAGAAAATTAGTAAATGATTGGCCAAATTGATTAAATGAATGCGACTGTACCCTTTGATGACAATGTGATGATGATGGATATCGAATAAGATGATGAAAAGTAGACCAAGATGATGCCATGATCTCACATTGAAAGCCTCAAAAATGTCAAAGATCAGATGGCATGAATGATAGCCTAACCTAGCACTGAGAGCTGTGACAATACTAAGGTTAAATTGATAAGATTGATAGGTTTCCAAGGTACTGAAAGCCACAACAACACCTAGGAGCAGATAAATGATGATTGATTTGGGATGACTAGGACTGATTCTGAGTGATTTCAAGTTGATTTGGGGTGATTTTGAGTTGATTTGGGGTGATTTCAAGTGATATGAAATGATTTCAAGTTGATATGAAATGATTCCGAATTGATATGAAATGATTTCGAGTTGATTTGATATGATTTAGAGTTGATATGAAATTGATGTAAAAGAGGATACAAATGACAAAATATGGTCAACTAGCCAAAAGATCAGAGTTAGTAGAATGAGAAAATGGGTCAAATTAGTGTGAAGAAGTGATGAAATCATGGATGTGAACCATTTTTGAGCATCTACAATAGTCAAAAGTCAAGGTACATTTAAATGTTGAGATTAGTTTACAAGAAAGGAATGTTGAGTTACCTGATAGAGAAGTAGATAGTGAATCTAAGATTGAACTTCATGAATGACCTATTGTTGAAGAAAGAGAAATAGAACCAAGATTATCAAAATATGTTAGAAGACATCATCCTACTAAAAAAATCATTGGAGGAAAAGAAGATGGACCAATGACAAGGAATAGATTAAGAAATGAAACATGTTTATTAAGCATACATGAGACTAGAACAATGAAGGATATACTAGAGAATGAAGACTAGATTCCAGCCATGAATGAAGAAATTGATTAGACTAAGAAGAACAAGACCTAGACACTAGTACCTAGACTAGAGGACAAAAATGTTATTGGAACAAAGTGGGTGTACAAAAACAAGTTAGAAGGGGAATGGTGAATAAACAAGAAATAAGGAAAGATTAGTCTACAAAGGATATGTGTAAAAAGAGGGAATTGACTATGGAGAGACATTTTCCCTAGTTTCAAGATTGGAAGGAGTAACTCTTTTATCTTACTCTGCTTATAAAGGATTCAAAGTTTATAAAATGGATCTTAAGTCAACATTTTTGAATGGTATATTGGAAGAGGAGTTCTACACTAAAGGATTTGTTCATCCAAAAAATAGAAACATGGTGTGTAGATTATACAAAGCTTTATATGGTTTAAATCAAGCTTCTAGAGCATGGTATGAAAGACTGCACAATTATCTTGTGAAGATTGATTTTGAGAAGATTAATGACAACAATAATTTGTATTTGAAGACAGAAGGAGGTAAAGGTATTTTACTACCTGAAATATTTGTTGATGATATCATATTTGGAGGAAAAAATACATTGTGTAAGAAATTTGCAAATGAAATGATGAAAGAATTTTAAATGTCTATATTTGGAGAGATAAAGTTCTTTGTTGGATTGCAAGTATATAAGATTAAATATAGTATTTACATTACTCAGTCCAATTATGTAAAAGAAATATTGAAGACTCTTTTATGGAAGATTCAAGACTAGTTAGCACTCCTATGTTGACTAGAAATAAATTATCCAAAATTGATGATTCTACTAAGGTAAATCGAACATTGTATAAGTCTATGATTGGAAAATTGCAATATGTAGTTCATAGAAGACCTGATATCATTCTAGCTATTTTGATTCTTGCAAGATTCTCAACAAATCCTAAGGAGAATCACTTAATGGTTGTTAAAAGAATTGTCAGATTCTTGAAAGGGATAGAAGACTATGGTCTATACTACAAGAAGAATGACAAGTTTGACTTGAGAGCATATACAAATGTTGATTGAGCTAGAAACATTGATAATAGGAAAAGCACAATTGGTGGAGCATATTTCTTCAAAAAAAGATTAGTCTCATGGACTAGCAATAGACAAAATTATATTTCACAACAAACTATTGAAGTTGAATATGTGGTTTCTATAGTGAATTGTAAAAAATTGATATGGATTAAACAATTACTTAAAGGAATGAAGGAAGAAATCACTAAACCTATGGTAATATACTTGGATAATACATATGTTATAAACATATCAAACAATCTTGTGATGCACACAAAGACACAGCACATTGCAATCAAATATTACTATTTGAGAGAGTTGATACAAGAAAAAGAAGTGAGAATGGAATATGTGAATACAAAGGAGTAGTTAGTTGATATATTCATAAAGAATTTACCTAAGGATGAACATGAATATCTAAGAGGTAAGCTAGGGTGATACCCCTATCTCAAGCTACTTAAGGAGCAAGAGTAGTGCCCTTCATCAACTAAGTTGAATGACATACTTTACAACTTGATGCGGAGGATTATGAACTACCTAAAGTAAGGAAGGAGTTGAAACAAAAGATTTACAGTCACAAGCAAGGTAACAAAGAAAGAACCTTATTTTTGAACCTAAATTGTTGATATCTACATGAAAATATGACAAGTATTTGGCATTGTTCTCAAAGAGAGAGAATTTACTAGAGAAAAGAGGGATAATATGGGAGAATATCACTAGAGTTCAAAGGAACAATAAACTATATAGAGGAAGGATAGATACTGATAGAGGGAGGGATTTTAATATAAGAGATTAAGTTTCTTTTTGGTATTATCATTGGTATTGGTTTGCCATCAATGCCAAAAGGGGAGATTGTTGAATAAGAAGATTGTTGAAACCTATGATGGAACAATATTTATTGTTGAACAAGAAGATTGTTTAAGTATAGAAATGAGGAAGATTGTTGAAACCTATCATGGAACAATCAGTACTTTGTCATTGATGTCAAACCTACTAATTGTTTGTAAGATAGTTTCTTACTTTGATCTAAATGTTATCATTTGGTTGATTGATGAAGAGGATTTGAAGAGAAAGGATAACAAGTGTACCTGGGGAAAGGTTGAGTTATATGGTGTATAAAAGAAGCACTAAGACCAAATAAGACCTTGATGATATGGTGTATTGATTATCTAATTTAGGCTGAAATGAAAGGATACTTAAGACAAGTCAAGAAGAAGAAGAGGAAGAAGAAGAGTAAAATGTATTCACCAAGCCTGACTGAGAAAATAGTGCAAGTTGAGAAAATTTAGTTCAAGTTGAGCAGAAATTTTGTATGTGTCAAGAAAAAAGAAGTTGAGTATGTGTCGAGCAAAGAAAATTTAGTATGTGTTGAGCACCAATAAAATAATGTATGTTTCAAGCATCAGAGAATGATAGTAATGGCCAAGAAAATACTTATTTTATGCCAAGCATCAGAAGCTAGTTATTGCCAAGGGATAGCATAAAGATTTTGATTGAAGATTTGATGAATCTGAGCCAACCAAGTTGATTTATTGGATTGTGTGAAGTGTGTTAAAGATAAGCTTGATGAGCTGGTGGAACATAATTCAAGATAAACCATTTTTAGGAAAATCTAATTAGGATTATAAGAGAAGTTTCTAAAGGGAACAAAATGGGAAGAGGGTTAGAGTCAATGAATCTAACCTAACCCTAAAATGGATGGTTGTGATTAAGTGGAAAAAGATCAAAATTCTCTATATAAGGGGATACAAGGCTTAAAGTAAAGGTTAGAGGAGCATGTATAGATAAAGAAGAATTTTGGAGGTGTTGTTTCATATGGAGACCTAAGGAATGGGTCTATAATTGGCATACTAAGCATGAAGGCTTAAGGAGGTGAATTCTTGAAGGGTGATCAAGAAATCAGAGATGAAATAGAATGATTGTTAGGTAGAATGGAGAATTGAACCAGAGATTTGTAATCTATAAGTGAGTTATTTTGTTATTAGATCAAGTCCTACTACTAATTTCTAACAACTATATCAATCTGGATAAATCCTTTGGATTAAGATCGACCTAACATTCATGAGTAAATCCTTTAATAGGTGACATTGTAATGGAATGTTCTAAAGTCCTCTAACAAGGGTCACTCCTAATAGGGTGATTGAAATCTTTTTATCAAGGTCACATTTAATAGTGTGTTGTAACCTTTAACAGGGTTGGATCCTCATAGGGATCACTTCATAAGAGTGAAGATTGGTAGCATGTTATTTTTGGTTTATCCCAAATTGGGTTTCCACATTAAATCCTTGTGTCAAATTGTGTGATTGAATCTGTGATGTTTCATGTTTACATTTCTACAAAGTTGATTTGATTCAAGATAGTAATATACAAAGGTTTGAGGTATTGGATGATCTAATGAATGCCTGCATATTAATGTTTGGTGAGTACTAAAAAAAATTATCTGTACAATTGGACCTTGGATAACTGATTCACCTCCCCAATTATTCTTAATATTCCAACAAGTTCATTATAAGGTCAAAGAAGTATGCTCATCAAGATCTTTAGTTCATTAAAAGATAAATTTATAATATTTATACATTTTGGTATTTAGATAAAACTATATAATATTTCAAGTTATGTATGTACATATATGTCCCCTAAGAAGACTATATACTAAGATTTTTTTTTAAATTTCTTACAGCCCAAGTTCAAGCAACAAATGAGAATGTCAATCTAGCTCAAACATTGAAGAGAAACATTAATCATAGAAACATATGTCATTTAATTGAAATGGATGTGGAAAAATTGAGAGAATATGTTAGTCAACCTACACATACTATGAATAGGACATTGAATAAAAAGTCTAAGGAAATAATTGTTCAATTTGAGAATCTTGATACAATGGAGAAAACTCAATTATTATCAATTTCACTTCTTAAAGATGAATTAAAAGAGCCATTATGAATGTTGCATATAGATACAAGTATGAAAAAGAGGAGAAATTTTGACCTACAAAAAGATATTGTTGAAAGTGTTAAGGAAGGATTGCATTCCATCAAGAAAATAACTAGATCTGCAGATAGATCCATTGCATGAAGAATGATACTAACATCTATTTTAAATAAGAAAATGTCCCCAAAAAGTGAGATCTCTTCACTTTCATCTCATATTGGGTGTAGTAGGAAGATAGTATCACATTACCTAAAAAGGAAAAACAATTTGGATTATAGTACATTAGAAGACAATTGGGTGCTAATGTGTAGAGCTCCTTGATTTGATAGGATTGGGGAAATGGTTAAGAACTTGGTTATTCAATTTTGGATTGATAATACTCATCCTTCACCAAAGAGAAGAGATATCATCAAGTAGAGGGTTGAGCTTAAGGAATATCTACAACATGCAAAATATTAGTTGGATTTCACATAACATGAATTGTATCTCTCATTTTGTAATTTAAATCCTGACATAAATATTGGACAAACAATGTTTGAAAGAATGAAGCCCTATTTTGTGAAGATAAATAAATATTTTAAAACTATTTTTTTGTCAATATCATATTGAATTTAATCTTTACTATCAAGGGTTTTGAAAGAGGATAGAAAGTGGTGGTTCTCAAAATTCTTTTCCTAAATGACCAAGCCAACTCATAACTTCAATCTTATGTGACAAATCAAATGATCATGTAGTAGGTGTAATAGATTGCATAAGAGGAACTTGTGAAACATGTGGTAACTTGAATAAATTTCCTTTGAGAGATGAAGTTATTGATATGATGAGGATGGTAAAATGTAAGAGATATAAGTACATAAAGTCTAAAACAAAACTTGAAATATGTAGAGGACGAGATACCTATTGGGGAATTTATGTCATTTTTTTGTAAATCAATTCAAAAATATATATTTCATGCCTTTTTTGATAAGTGGAAAGTAGAAGAGTTTCAAACACTAAGAGAAAAATTCCCATTTGGAACAATTTTATCTAGCATTGACTTTGTAGAGAATTACTCTTTCATTTCTCAAAAACAACTTCAAGTGGAATACTATGTTCAAAATAGGTCACTATTATGGTCCAAGTGTCTTACCAGCATGCACAAATCAATGTGGATGGTGTGGAAGGTACAAATCAAGCATGAGTCATTAAAAAAGAGTCACTTTTATATTACTAATGATAAAGAGCATGATACACATTTTGTGGAAACATTATTTTAAGACATTTTTTATAATATTTGAAAAACAAAGGCATAAAAATAGAAAACAAATTTGTATGGTCAGATGGATGTGCAACACAATTTAAATTAGTCATGTCATTTTATGTAATATTAGTGATGCCAAAATATACCACACTTTTGGAGTTTTTTTTAGTGGACATGGAAAGGGTGAGCATGATGGTGTAGGAGCATTAATAATTCTCATGATGTGATTGAGTGGTGCAATATGCACTTTACAATGGTAAATATAAACCTAACATGTCATTACAAGAAAATTAAGTCATACCATTCAAAGTGTTTTGGGAGGTATCACATATAGATGTAGCACATGTTAAATTAAAATGAATTTTTCATTGAATCAAATTTGTATTTAATATTGTTGAGCTGTCATTTTGCATGATACTTAACAACAGGAATCCTTTTGAACTCCTCTCTTAAAAATTTAATATGGGATCAACTTGAAGCTTTTGGATGATCTTGTGACCTACTGGAATTCACTCAGTTGAAGATAAATGTGAGTGTTCACAAGGAGGCCTTTGTTGGTTCATTTAACAATTTAGATAAGATTTTGAATTTTTCTTGTTGTCTCAAAAGAATAAAACACACAAAGAGAAATATATTTTTTGTGTTTTTCTATTTTATGATGAACGCAATCTAACAATGCAATTATATGAATTCTTAATTTAACCAAGGGGTTAGTAAAGAAAATAATGAAGATAGGGTAACAAGAAGTTTAAGAAAATAACATGAAAAGTAAAATCCTAATAGACATAAGCCATAGAAACAATGTGTCTATAGTTAACCTTTTGGAAAGATTGGTGGGTAACCAATGAAAATAGGAGCAGTGTTTCCTTAATTCCACTGATGCAATCATCAATGGGAATTTAGTAACCATAAGATGTTTCAATTTATTCAAATCTCAAGGCCATGAAAAACGTGCTCATGTGAGATGAAGAGCTATGCAGGAATAATATGATGATCTCTTCTTGAACTAAGTACATTAACAAAATTTGTAGAATCGTAGCAAACACCAAAATAAAAAGATTGCACAACCAGAACAACACAATAAAATGATTGGCTCAATTACATTCCATGAACATAAATTCAAAAAATATAACATACTTAGGCAAGAATCATTACACTCCAAATGCAAGCACCAAAAACATATATTATTGCATCAAAATAATGGTGGCCTAGAATACATATTACATTCTTGAACTTATAAAAAATCTTTTCCTCAATTTGTGTTGAGAGTGAGAGATTTCTTTATGCAATCATATGCTTCTAAAATAATGAAAAAATCTATTTATGTACAAACTAACTCTCTAAATGGTGCTTAGTAGGACTCCATCCATATTTATATCATTAATTGGATGCATGAGCCTTTACATGTTTTAAAACAAAGAAAATATGAGAGAGAGAGAGAGAGAGAGAGAGAGAGAGAGAGAGAGAGAGAGAGAGAGATCAATTGATGTAGGAGTGTCTGGAAGTGCAAAAAATAGAAGCTCCATCTTCACTAGGTATCTATCAGAGTTAAACTGTTGTAAGAATGTGTTTTTGATACATGGAAAGCTCTAAATTTAGAACTGGCAATTAACTATCAATGCACCTTTGAATTGTTCCAAAGTCTTCCAGAATACTATTGAAAAAGTGCACTTGCACACCTAGTGCACCAGCACACCTTGGAGGTAGGTTCAAAAATGCAAAATTTCACTAAGTGTCAAAATTAAAATTTTGGCTTCTAGGTTTTGTTACCCTTTATACCAAAGCATTGTCTAGGTATTTGCCCTTGAATTTCTTGATGATCTTAGTGACCTGAGTTGCATCTAGAAAATCTAAGGCTTCATATTTGTCTTTCACTTTCTACCTATAGTTTCCTACCTTGATATGAGTCTCCACAAAATCTCCAAGTTTTACATCTAACTCTAATAGTGCCTCTTCTATTCTGAATGCTTCCTAATGTCATCATCATTAGTAGCTTCCTCAAAAAAATTTCAGAATGGCTCCACTACTACCTCTATTGGTATTAACTTCTCTCTAGAATCATCTTTAAAAATGTCTAAACATGCATCACTCGAATGCCTCTCTGGTTCCAAAATTTTCTCTTGGGTTTGATCCTTGAGCTTGAGAATCTTCACATGTAATGTTTCCATTACTTTATTTTCATCCACAATTTTATCTATCTAATCATCTATTTTATCTAACTCCTTAGTTGTATACACTTCCATCACCATCTGATACTTGTGTCCTTTGATAGATTATAATGTCTACAAATCTTTGTCCCAGGTATGTACTTCATCCATCAAACCAAAATCTTGATTCAAAATGGCTACTAGCCTATCCATATTTTCCTACATATGGTGTATCAACTTTAGGTTTCCTTTTATAATCTATATACCTTTCTCTCAAAACTTTCTCATCATTGCTAACAAGCTTTCAAAAATGGATCTAATTGGTTCATACCCCCATCTCTTCTCTTAAGTTTTGCGTTCAATATTTCCTCTAGGTTTGTAGGATCTAAGGCCCAAAAAATTCACTTAGATATCCTTTTAGGATTTCATTTTATCGCTGAAGTGTTATCAATTCTACACCATCCTGTTCTAAGCTCCTGTATATTTCTTTAATCCCTGTTATAAACATTAGCTTAGCAGTATCCAAGGTAGGTTTCCCAAGCATGACTTCCCTAATCTAATATTCCCTTTGAGTCAATTATTCAACATTTGTATGCAAAGGAGGGATAGCCACATGGGAAAATAAGTCTTGGTTATAATCACTCATGAAAAAAACTAATGCCCATGCATCCTTTGGTGGTGATTTAGGTTTCCTTAGAACTTTGATTAATTCCATCCTATCCTCTTCCTCTGTAGTGAATTTCTACCTTTTGTTTCAAATAACTTCCTTCCTTAGCCATCTTGGGATATGATCCAATGGAGATTTTCATTTTGAGGATGAATGATTCTACTCAACTATGCCCTTTCCTTTATCTCCCCTTTTTGGAGTCCTCTCCTTTTGCACGAGATTCACACTGAGAGTCTCTATGTTCATAGAGTCCATAGTCCTTACCTCTATGTCTTGGGAAGTTTGCTGAGGTTATTCACTTATCTGGCCTTCCTTTGACACTTCCTCAATGGATGCTTTTTGTGGCTCTTCCTCTTATTCTACCTAAACCTATTCTCCTTTGGTGCTTGGAAGAAGAGGAGTAATCAATCCCTTGTCTACACAAAATGTGATTTTCACTTGGGATGATGGAGCTACCTTGGGTCCTTGTGGTTGTGGTGGTAGATGACTCCAATCCTCCTATTGAGGTTGATTGGTTGGATTATCTCTGATTTTATCCTTGACCAATTTAGTACCGATAGGCATGAAATCAAAATCTAACATCTAAAAGACATCAATTCCCTCAATATCTTGCTCATCTATTCACTATTGCATTTCATCTTCTAATGTTGTAGTCTGAATGGTTGTTTAGGAATAGATGGAGTTGTGATTGTGGAGCTTCTTCTCCTTTCTAACTCTATGGCTCTTGTGATATGAGTCCTCTAGTTCAAAGGTGGAATATCCTCTTCCTCCTCATCATCCTCTTCTTCTACTTCTTTTAGGATAGGTTCAAGGATTGATGGGAAAGGAATCACTTTCCTAATGACCTTTTGTCTCCTCTTGATTGGGTTCTTGATCTTTCTTTTCTTGGGAGAGGAGGGGAAGGCTTGTACCTCTTGTTGGTGTGAGGATACCTCATGTACTTCTATTTTTGCTTCTCCTTGGCCTTGTTTAGCTGGTGGCACTTGAGGCTCATCTTGGGCTTGTGTAGCTTCCACATTCTTCGGCCCTTGTACATTTACTTCTCCTTGTTGTAGAGGTGCCTAAGTCACTTCCTCTTTTAGCTCAGCTTATTGAGGAGAAGTTATCTTCCCCTTTCCTTTACCCTTTTGAGCCTTGTAATACCCAACCAGTCTATCTAGTTGGTGTACTATCTTTGGCCTCATTAGTGACTGAGCTATAAATATAGGCACTATGATCTTAGATCCTCGACCTTTGGCTGGGTAGACCTATTGATGAAAGACCATTGTTTAAGGAATTGGATCAAGTTTGAAAGGTCTCTTGATCCAATACTTTGTCAATTTGATGAAGTGCCTCACCTTGTGATCAATGTCTAAGTTCTCTTCTTTGTCAATCTTGGGATTCATGATAGGCTAGTCACCAATCTTATCTCTATTGAACAATAGATCAAGAAGATCCTTTGTGTCTTGTTGCATGATCTTTAATGGAATCTTTATCTTCAAAGAACTCTCTGCTAGATACAGATTCATCCTATAATAATCCCTTATGTGGACATTATAGTCACATGTTGCATTTATCCAATGATCCCCAACTACATTCTCATGCTGAAATTTCTTGCCAGCTAGATGTTGCACTCTTTTGATGTTATCAACATGAGTCTTAGGAGAATTATATTCTTCTAAGGGATATTGATTCTATTCACACTCAAAATATAGAATGCCTTGCCTTTGAACCACACTGAAAGGTCTAGTAATAGGCCATACCCAATATATTTTGTGCTACTTTCTAACTCTGTCATATGCAAACAAGAGTTGTTGAGTGATCTCTAGTAGAATGAGTCTATCACTAGGGTACCTAGGGAGCTTCTTGGGGTTGATAGTTGTTCCAAATACCTCAAATATGTAAATGTTTAGAACTAGATGTAGTAGGCTCCAACTTTTGATACCTTAGTAGCTACCACTTCTGACATCCTTTTCACATAATCCCCCTCTATGAACTAGATTATTGCAAATATAAAAGCATCATTTACAATCCTATATTCCTTGCTTTTCTTTGGAAGCTTCTTCTTTACTAGTTGAGGATATACAATATAGGGCCATGCATTTGCATCTTGAATGCTACCCTTATTATAAAGCCCTGGAAAATATGTTACTCTTACAACTAGAAAGTATACCAAATATGATGTCATATAAAATTTATGATTATTCTTAACTACCACCAACTACTCACCCAAGTTCTCACTAAGAATGGAAGCCCTATCAATTGGCATCTTTATCATCTTGATAGTCTCAATGAAATGGACCATCCATATGTTCAAGTGCCCTAATGTTGGAAAACCCATGACTCTACTCAAGAGTATGATCAAATATCTAATATCTTCTTTCATGTAACCTCTTCTCATATCCACTTTGCCTAATTTTCACCCTAAAGGAGTCTTCTCAATGAGATATGATGACTGTATGATTTTAGAAGCTTCATCAACATGTTCCTTGTACCATCTCTCGGCTTGGTGATAAGTCAATATGATAAATTGATTCACCCTTGGAAGATGGAACACCTTCTCTGTATTGTTGGGTCAGAGATCTAGGACCTCTTCAATTACACTCTTCACAATCTTTTCTTTAAGAACATATTTTTCTACTAGTATCATGATCAATTATGAGGATTACACTAAAACTAGATTTGATGCTACATTTTTTTGCTAGTATCATGATCAATTATGAGGATTGCATTGAAACTAGATGTGATGCTTCATTAACTAGTCCATAGTGAATCAAAGTGGATAGCATTAGTGATCTTTCTATGGGTTTGTTGCACAGTGTCAGGAATGTGTCCAAATCTATGTGACCCAATTTGGTGTCCCAAATCTCTAAATAGTCATCTTAAAATCGTGACTTATTTGGAACACCTTGAAACTTGAATACTACGGGCTTTGGTACCATCTTTGTAGCTAGGGAGGATGATGAAGACACCATTAGATCTGCACAAAAATGACATTTATTGGTTTGGAGTTGAAGAAAAAAATGATTAAATCAAAACCTAAAACAATGATACAAACAAAATACCTAAAAACTTGATTTTATGACTCTTATGTGCAAAAAAGGGTGTACCAGCTGCACCTAATAGGTGCACCCGGTGTGCCTTCTCCTTAATATTTTTAATATATATGGTGTACAGCCATGCACCTTATGGGGTGCATTGATGTGCACCTTATGGGGTGCATTGATGTGCACCCTATTTTATGCTTATCATACACAAAGAGTTTTTTCTTTTTAAGGTTGCACAGCAGTGCACCTTTAAATGTTTTGTTTTACTTATGTTTTTAAAGTTTTTTGGGTTTTAATGTTTTTTCAAAGCAAAAATAAGGTGTGCATTTGCACACCTATGTAGGTGTATAGGTGCACACCTTACTTAGATTTTAATGTCATTTTTTCTTATGAATGCAAGAAAAATGAAAGAAGGGTGATGCACACCTAAATAGGTGTGGTGATGAGCAATGGAGAGCTAGAAGATGCACAAATGAAGACAAGGAAGAAAGAAAACAAGTAGAAGAGGGGTTGAGGTCCCTGAGTTATATAAACCCGAGACCTAGTGCACCACTTGGTGTCATGCAAGTGCACATCATCGAGTGGCGATGCTTTATCCTAAGTGTTTTGGCACATTAGCGCACCTGATGAGGTACACTGGTGCACCATTTTTTTGCAAAAAAAAAATGCACTATGAAATTTGATTCTCAGAGTCTGGGTTTTCCAATTAGGACCCAGTATTGACTAGAAAAACTAGATAAAACCCAAAAGACTCAGATACTAGACTAGGGTTTTGGAAAGTCAAAAAATAAAGTAGGGGGTCCCCATTTCTAGGCGAAATGGGGTGTGCATTATGGAACCACAAAAAATATCATGTTAGGTGAATAAATTATTTTCAATATCCTTGTATAAACTATATGTGTATATGTTTAACTCATTTTTTTATATTTATGTGTGAACCTTGCATTCAAGTGTCTATAGAAGATCAATGCAAGCATGCAAGAGATTACTCATGTTTTTGTCCTTATTGCATTGATCAAAAGTATAGTGGTTGCATTAATTAAGAACATACATATGTGGGAGAATAAACTTTGGTGTCACTAGATGTTATTAATATGAATGGGTCTAACGATAAATATATTTGATGATATTCCATTGATTTCTAGTGATTATAACCATATTCTAGGATTTTTCAGAGTTGGTATGTACATATATATAAAAAACTCACAATTTTTCTATATTTATAATTTATACTTATGTACATGATATTTATACATAAACTTTGTGTAGGCAATGTTTTTCCAATCATGGTTGAATCTGAGAATGTAGAAAGTGTTAGATATTAGTTATTGCATTGTACCATGGAAACAGAGAACTTAACAAAGACTTAAATAATTGAATGAATTATTTTTCCCACGGGTTATTTTTTATGAATTCAAATTTATTGAATTATATGATTGGAGTACATGAATATGTGTACTTATATTTAGTAAGTAATAAATTTATGATATTTTTAAAACGTGTATATAGGTGTTGTTGTCATATAGGGAACACATTTGAAGAAAATAAGAGTACTTATAAATGGGATTCATTTCACCAATTATCAACCTAACAACAAGGTTTATCAATATAGGATTCATATAATTACCACTAGTTTATCTCTTAATCCAGTCAAAGGATCTGGAATACATAAGTGGAGGCTCAATATTGATATCATGAGAGAATATTGCATGTTATCCAACTACGAGAAGACCCACTTGATACAAGATAGAAACAATTTGTAATATATAATAAAAAATTATTGAGCTATGTACAAAATATTGTTGAACAATTTGAAATTTTATTTAACTTCTCAAGTTCAAATTGTGATTTCTAATTAATTATTTGAATTAGGATATGTAACTAATTAGAACATGTGCCTTAAGGGGATGAAATTACGATGTGTCTTAAGGAGATGAAGTACATTGTAATCAAAATTTTACTCTTTCATTTAACTATTCAAGATGAAATTATGAATTGTAACTAACTATTTAAATTAGGAGTATATGTAACTAATTAGGACATGTGTCATAAGGGAAAGCAATTTGAATATTTGTCTTAAGAGGATGGAATTAGAATGTGTATTAAGGGGGTGAAATGTGGATGTGTCTTAAGGGGATGAAATTAGAATGTAAGATAAGGGGGTGAAATTAGAATATATGTCTTAAAATTATTCAAATTGTGTTTTGTATGTAATTAATTAGAATATGTGTCTTAAGGGGATGAAATTAGGATGTGCCTTAAGGAGATAAAGTATATTGCAATCAAACTTTTACTCTTTCATTTAACTATTCAAGACCAAATTGTGATTTGTAACTAAATATTTAAATTAGGAGTATATGTAACTAATTAGGACATGTGTATTAAGGGGAAGAAATTTCAACATTTGTCTTAAGGGGATAGAATTAGAATATTTGTTTAGATGGTGAAATTAGAATATGTGTCTTAAAACTATTCAAATTGTTTTTGTATCTTATTAGGATATGTGTCTTAAAATTATTCAAATTGTATTTTGTATGTAGCTAATTAGAATATGTGTCTTAAGGGGATGAAACTAGAACATTTGTCTTAAGGGGGTGAACTATATATTTACTCTTTCATTTAACTACTCAAGTTCAAATTGTGTTTTGTATCATTAAATTATTCAAATTAGGATATGTGTCTTAAAATTATTCAAATTATGTTTTGTATCTTTATATTATTCAAACTAGGATGTGTTAAAAAAATATTCAAATTGTGTTTTGTATCTTTGAATAATTCAAATTAAGACATGATTTCTAACTAATTAGAATATGTATCATAAGGGGAAGAAATTAAGATGTGTCTTAAGAGGTTGAAATTAGGACATTTTTCTTGAGGGGATGAAATTAAGATGTGACTTAAGGGTATGAACTATATATTTATTCTTTCATTTAACTATTTGACTTCAAATTATGTTTTATAGCTAATTTTTCAAAATAGCATATATAACTAATTAGAATATATGACTTAAGGTGATGAAATTCTAATACTTGTCTCAAAGGGATGAACTATATATTTACTCTTTCATTTAACTACTCAAGTTCAAATTGTGTTTTGTATCTTTAAATTAATCAAATTAGGATATGTGTCTTAAAATTATTCTAATTGTGCTTTGTATCTTGAAATTATTGAAATTACAATATGTGTTAAAATTATTCAAATTGTGTTTTGTATCTTTAAATTATTCAAATTAGGATATGTGTCTTAAAATTATTCTAATTGTGCTTTGTATATTGAAATTATTGAAATTAAAATATGTGTCTTAAAATTATTCAAATTGTGTTTTGTATCCTTAAATTATTCAAATTAGGATATGTAACTGATTAGGATAATATTGTAAATTATTCAAAAGACATACAAAAAAAGAACCATTTAGAGAATGCAAATTATTAGGACATAGTTCTTACGAGAATGAAACTAAATTAACTATTTGTCCAAATTGTGATATGTAATCACTTATTCAAATTAGGCCGTAAATTACATGTTATATCTAAATATATTAACTACTTGTTCAAATATCTAAACATGGATTAAACACATATTATAAATTCTAGATCAGATGTCATTTAATCATATCTAAACATCACTTGCATAGAAAAAAAATTAATCATATATATGTATACATCAATCATCAAATAAATATATATACTAGAACATGATCCAACATGTAAAATAAATGTCTATAATGTATATATGTAGATCAATCATCAAATGTATACGAACTAGAACATAATCACACATGTATCAAAGATTGTTCTCAAGTCTACAATATGCCAATCATCAAACATATGACAAAAAAACATCTATCCAAATCTCAAAGATAATATCAAATATAAATATCATGTATATAAAGTGTCTATCTAATATATGAATGCCTCTCTAGATGAAAGTAGATCAAATAATCTATTAAAAAATTGTGGATCACCACATGCATGATTCTCATGTTGACATCTTCTCACAACGTAGTCTAAAGACTAACTATCAAGATGTTTTGAAGGATGTGTTGACCCTTATATAGTAAAGAGAAATTGACATCAATGTCAAATAAAATAAATATGTACAACTTATGAATTTTATACATGTATGTGTGTCTAATGAAACATTTGAAACTCATGTGTTCACTACTGACATCATCTAGTGAGTCTTAATGACGTACATGATCAGGCATCAAAGATGGAGTAAGAAGAGGCACGTCCCCTTATAATACATATGTGCAATAAATCAAATTATAAAATGCATACTTAAAAAAGGTCTAGATATAAAATATTTTAAAATTGGGAAAATTTAATTTACAAAAATAAAAGATTTACCTATATAGATGTTGGCATTTGATAATACTTAGACTGTCTAGCATCGATCATATCCACCAATGTATCTAGATTTTTTTGGGCCTCATCTAGCCCCACGTCTACATTTAAAACATGATTGGTAACCAATATATGTCCTAAAAATGATGACCCAAGTGGACTAAATAGATGAAATGGCATACAAGTAGAATCCTCTCATGTCAACAAGTCCATCCATCTCGTGTTCAATGAGAAGAAGTCAATATCATCAAATCCCATATCTAAACTCTAAGCATGCCCTACACTAGCTAAAGTGTCTATAGTATATGTATGTCCCTTTGTATTAAAAGAGTGATCAATAGGTCAATCATGACATGCACTTCCACATTAACCATCACCTCAACAATGAGAAGAGTGTGGCTAAGGATGCGACCTAGTACTACTGAGATGAGCTCAAACATTTAATTTAGGTAAACAAAGCTCCACCGATATGAATCTAATACACCCTCATCCAGTCTAATCAATGTGTCTTGTGGCAACACTCTTGTCAGAACCTCTAAGATTGGCTAGTGAAGGGATGCTTGTTGTATTATATAGGTCTATTAAAGATGAAGTATCAGATGATGATTTAGAATGTCGAAAACACATCAGGTACTAACTAACCTCATCACTCTGTATGGATCTAATAACTGTGGAAAAGTCTCTAACTCCTTGAATCACCCCTTACAACTAGTTCCTATGTGTAGCCTCATCGGACAAGGGACCTAATACAAGGGAAATAATGGGTACCCTCTCTCTAAGAATAGCCTTATGCATTGATACCACACAACCTACCTACTGATAAGAATCCCTATTAGCTAGTCTACTACACCCATATCCTAAATGACCTTGTAAATCAATGTAGTTCACCACCCCACATAAGAAAACCTATTTATAAGGCTTCTATACAAAATAGAGTAGAATCTAGTTGTTATTTGGATAATGACCATGAGCAGCAAGGAAGTGGGGATATATCAATGTATCCATAGGTAGATCTATACACTTCATAACTTGATACCCCTTTACAAACTTTTGTGGAAGATAATGAGGGAAATAATCCATCTTCAAGGTCTCTTTGGGTACTAAGGCTTGTACCTCCTACAAAGAAAAACCCAAAGCAACCTCTCATCTCTTAGCCTCAAGGATTGTATGTATAGTAGGTATAGTATATGGGGAAGCACCATGAATCACATCCTAAATGTAAGTCAAGCTATGAAAAATAGTTTGGCATGTACTATTGTATATGCTAGAGAATGTACCACTAGTTAGGGATTCTTGATATCTTTGAATCTCTCAATTAGGGGTGTGTATAAATCTGATCAGGGGGATAGGTTGTAATTGTGGTGGAATAGAAGCCTTCTGGGGGATAGGAGTCTACTAGGGGGGGATAGGTTGTTTTTGGGGTGGAATAAGATCCTGCTAAGGTAGGATAGGAGCCTAGTGGGTGGGTGGGGGTGGGGGGGTGATAGGCTATTGCTAGGGTGGAATATCAGGCTACAAATCCACCATGTGTCAAGCCCTAGTATGTAAATGTATGTATGTGTATGTGTATGTGTGTACCTAAAATTTATAAAAATGAAATTTAAGAGACTAGATAATAATACATGTATGTATATCTATAAATCCTAAACATGAAATGACCATACACATATATTTCATTTATATGTGAAATGAACATACAATTATATTGTCCTTTAAGCATAAATTGAATAGACATCATGTTTAAATTATGATATGTAAATGAACATAAACACATGTATCAAATTTACATTTACACATGACATGAGCATGCACATATAAGTCATAAACATGAAATGAACATATTGTTTGAAGTATATTAGGAAAGTAACATACTAAGAGGAGGGGTGCATTGGGATCTATAAAACTTTTGTCATTTGAAACAAATATCATTGGGATCTATAAAACTTTTTTCATTTGAAACAAATATCAAAGTATCACCACTAACCCTTAACTCAATAATATCTCAAATCACATAAATGATATGTTAGATCTAATATACTAATCATAATGATAGGCTTGAAAGTAAATGAAAAACACATAGCAAAAAAGATTTGGTTACCCATAAACCCTCCAAGGTAAAGGTAAAACTCAGGTGGGGATGATACCAACAAATCTTCATTGCTGCTACAATAAAGTGTGCTTATTAATACTACAATCTTTGATCACTTCAAGCTATATGTCCTATGAGATTTCTACCCTATTAAGAGATCAAAATACTTATCTAGTCTACCTTGATTAAAGGATTTAAAACTTACAACAAAGTAAGTACTCTTTTAAGAGATTTACATAGGCAGGTTAGGACCACTCTATTAAGAGATTTACTCTGATTCACTTGCTAGCATGTATCAGTACATGAACCTTCTTTTAGCACTCTAATTATTGATTATGGATCTCCTCTTTCCAATTCATGATCATCTTTCTTTGATTTGATAAACTTTGTTTTGTACTTCATTACTTGGTTGCTCTACTCGATTTTTCTTATAACTTCCAAACATAGCCTCTTTTTTATACACACTTCTCTCCTGCACTCACACACTAATTTAGGGTTTTAATCCTCCTTAAATAGGGTACCAGTGAAGCTTCTAGAACAATATCAACAATCTATATTCAATAGTTTTTCTATTTATGCATTTCCTTTTTCTGATTGGTTGCATGTCTTGCATAGGGATTACTGATCTAAATAAAAAAAGTAGTCATCTCCTTGAATTACTCCTTCATCATTAAAAGATGCATAGAAGTCAGCAAAAATAGTTCACCTAAGTTTTTGTTTCATTCCAAACACATATACCAAAAATGGCTTTCTCATCATAAAACATTCTGGTGCTTAGCCATAATTGTTATCCATATGTTGTCACTTAGCATTCACACTGCTCGATATGGACTATCACTCGGTATACTTGCTTAGATTCATACATACTGAAGTACTCAACAATAAATTATTTTCTCAATAGTAACTACTGCTCAATCCATACATGATATTTACACAAATCAAATACATTTCTTAGCCTTAGTAGAATGGCTCGATCACAGTGATGACTAGCTAACTATGCCTCACAAATGACTAAGCATTTGATACTAATTGGAAACATGACTTGAAGTTCAACAACATCCCCCTTTGAAATTAGTGTCAAAAACACATTCTCATGATTTAACATTACATCCAAAATTTAAAAATAGTACTCCCCCTTAACTGTGACTCAATCTTCATAAAGACTTCATAGTATACATCATATATACATGACTTCTAACATACTCTAAGTTCAAAATGAGTATTCATTAAATTCAAAAGTTTATAATAAAAAAAATTTAAACATTATGTCATACCTTTCTTGAATATTGATTTTTTATTTAATCTTCATCTTATTCCCCCTTATAACATTCATCACTCTTATTCCCCCTTGTTTTTGTCACTCATTGATGCTAGGGTGTTGGGGTTAGATTGTATTTGTTCATAAATGCTTTTTGAATTTGTAGAATCATGGCTAATGAATTATCCCATCTAGATTTGATAGATTTCAAAAATTGAATTTTTATTTCTAGTTGAGTAGCTAGATCAACCAAACTAACTACAATGGAGAGATGAGGATCTCTCTATATTAAATCCTTTGTAGTTGTTAATTCCCTTTGTATAACCTCCAAATGAGGTATTAACATTTTATAAATGGAGATAAATTTAGGCTTTATGTTACCATCTTTAGCCATCAATTTGACTAATTTCCCTTGAACATAAGTCAACCTGTTAAAATATATTGAGCTTGAACTTATATCCATGATCAAAGAATGTCATGTTGACTTCAAATCTTATTGAAGCTCATCAATAATTTTTTGGTTGTTCTTTGTAAATAATTCTATATCACTAATCTTTTTATAAAAAGAATGGTCATTTTTTATAACTCCTAAATTATTTGCAAGGTTAGAAAGTTCCACCTGTTTGATTGCAATCTTTGTTGAAAATTTATCCAACATCTTGGTCTCAAACTTCTTTTTAGACCACCTCATCAATTTCTCATTAGCTTCTATATCATCACTATTGACCTTTTCAATAATGTGAACTAACTGATCTATTAGATGTGTCTTCTCATTAATACCTTCATTATCAAATGTATCAACAAAAACATATGTGATCTCGTACAATACTTGCTTTTGTTGATGTTCCCTTTTCATTTCTTCATGTTTGGTCTTCCTTGCCAGCACATATTACAAAATTTTCATCTAATCAAAGGTAAAAAATTTCGTATCAAACTTGGGAATCACTATGACCTCATCAAATGTCATCGGCATTCCAGATGGCTTGATCTTTTTCTTCAACTTTTTTTTATCTTGGGTGTGTGATGGGGAGTGTAATCAAAAAAGGCTTCATGGACTTCAATCTCCACTTCTATCAATTAATCTCACTAGAGATTCTGCATTCCCATGCCTCATATGAAATTCATTGTTCCATTTTCCACATTTCCCACTACTTTCCCCATTTTTCCAAGCCCCATTACTAAAATTTTAATCACACTTTGCCACCTTCCTATTATCATCATGGGCTCTTTCATTTATGAGCCAAGTCATTATCACATCAAAACAAAGAAGAATGTCATGCACATTCTACTAAACTTGAGCTTCTTCCAACTGAACACCCACACACCAATAGTGAGCTTGGTTCCTCAACACCCACTATGTCATGAAATCAAGAATATAAAGTGAACAAGTTGGTACATTGGTTGGAAACCAATATATTCATCTTAAAATACCATGGTCAGGTTTCATTCTCATGAAACTAATCTTATTTCTTCTTTACAACTATATACCATGTTTCCACCTTTTCCAATTGCAAAAATCTGAGCTCCCTTGGTGTCCATTGTAAAAAGGATATGATAATGCCAAGAATGAGGGTCGTTCCCCCCCCATCCATCATGAGTGACATGGGGCCATGCATACTACTCCTCCACTAAAACCCAAGCACTTCCAATGCCAATAGATTCTCTTTTTAACCTAACATGCCACCTCATGTATATTGGGATGTAGTTTCTCTTCTTGTTGTTATCGGGTTTTATACAACAAACTGAGCATTCATTCTTACCAATATGGGCATGTATAGAGGCTCTCTCTATTCCCAAATATAGTATCCTCCATCTTCTATTTGCAGTGGCTCCATTCCCATGCTACAGTCCACCACCTTTTCGCTATTACCATGGCTCAAGGCTTACTCTAGGCAACTCCTTTTCACAAAGAAACTATGGCTTTAACCAATAGAAAGAAATTGGGTTCCCTGATTCATTCCTTTCTCTTTTGCAAACCACTATAAAAATTGATAGTTATGGGGAGTGTATGAATAAATAACATTGAAAACTCACATTACATAGAAGGATAATTATAAAACCAAAACTGAAAACACAATCTAAAGTAAACCAAAAACTTCAAACTTGAATAATTACATTCATGCATGGCTCTTTGGCTAAAGGCCAGAGAGCCAAACTTTTCTATTTTCCCTTGCACACAAAAAATATGGTTATTATGTAATTTCCCTCTCTCTATCTTCTCAGTTACAATTGCACATTTTTTTAAACCAAGAACTTTCTTGGGTAGTTATAAAACTACCCACTCACCCGATTTACGTTCCATTACAAATGGTATCTAATAAATTGCTTTACATTATTTTCATGCATGCGTAAATGTTAAGTTTAACCAATTTAATGATAATTTTAATCAATTGAAACATTACAATATATATGGTTTCCCAAAATATTAAATGCCCTCATGATAAAGACATGGCCTTAGACTAAAATTTTGCATGTTGCTCAAATGTCGAGGTGCCTCCACACCAGTGTGTTGCTAATTAGAAAAGTTATCTGTAATGATGATACATATATACTTGACTTTGGCATCTCTTGACCTTTGGTGTCAACACTAACTAAAATTATCTCCTATGGAGTAGGGATCACCTACTGATCAAGTATGGTAGTTGTCCTTATTCCAGTTAGTGTAGGGGGCTCTACACTAGGTATCTAAACCAATGCTTGAACAACCTCTTTATCTTTTAGCGTTTGTGTCTCCTCGATCCTTGGTATTATGACCTCCTTTGTCCCCTCAACATGAGGTCATGAGGCATCAATTGCAGACTAGTCTACTTGAGCTTAGATGCACTCATCTCCTTTCTCTTTATCAATTACAAGGGTGGCTTCAAGAGTTGGATGCAAAAGTTTGATTAACATCTTTCCCTTCCCCTCAACACTCTCACCTTGTATACTTTTCTCTTCATTTTAATTATTGTTGAATTGCCAAGTACATAATTATCAGTAAATAGATTGTCCTTCATCTATAAAGTCTTGAATGCCCAAATTTGCAAGAGATGATCATCTACTAGCAATTGGATAATCCATCAATAGGTTGACAGATTTCCTCTAAATTCAAAGGTACATCTCCCTTATGAATTATATTCAATGAATTTTTTTACTTCTTAAACTAATTGGGTATGTTCTTGACACAAGAATGGAAAAGGAAAACCAAGCCAATCCTAGACAATACTAAATCTAACAATGAGTTTTAAATCCTAAACCTAGCCAATCCCAAAAATCCACACATCTTATGACTCCCCACCATTGTTAATTGAAAAAAGTATGAGATGTAAACTGAAATGATCAAATTTAACATGCAAATGAATCTAGCCTTAAACAATGCATGAAAATATCTCCCACAACTTCAAGCAATACTTTGATTTCTTTTAGTTCATTGTATTAAAATAAAGAGAGAAAACTATGTTTTCTCATTGATCTTAATCTAACTTCAAAGAGGTATTCCATATCACACATGCCATGGCATAGTAAATTATTGGCATAAAAAACATTCAATCTTGTCTCTGTAACACGAAGTAAATCATACCAAAAATTAGTCAATCTTTCTATTAACTTAGAAAATTACATATATAAGCCTCCTCTTAGAGTTCTCAGCCAGTTATAGATTCATTAGTTAAATTAATAGAGCACTTGAATCACTCAGAAATCCAACAATCATTGGTTATAATTCAACACATCAAAGAAAGGAAGTAGAAATGGTTAGAAACCCTCAAAATGGTTCATATTCCTCTTTGATCTGTAACAATCACCTTGGCACCAAAATTTATATTTCATACCCTAACAGTCACAACAAGTTTGAATTTTGGTCATCAATCTTCTATCAACAATCATGATTTAAACATGTCAATGCTTTCATCTTTACCTTGTCACCTCTTCACAACTATCATTCATATGATATGTTTAACCTATGCAATGATGAGATAGCTAATTGTTCTGAATACATCTCACAAGCTTGTAACTTAAGATTTTAACTCATAGTCAAACCTTACAAATGTGTGATTTTAACCCATAGTCAAACCGATGATGATGCAATGAAAAACTTTCACTGCTTCACTACCTTAACTCCAACTTAACTTTAATCACTTGTGAACATGTGATAACTATTATGCCTTAATTGATGTTGTCTCTTTCACCTTGGTAACCTTCTTTAAGGGTTAACATTGACATTGTGTGGCAATGTAATTTATATGTTTTTGCTACTTTGCAACTCAAAATGAAAGTTTAGTTGATTGCATGTGATGCTGTGATCATTAACTTTGACTGTTATTTCATGCCCCTCGCACCATCACATCTTACAATTATTCAAGACAAAAACAAGTTGTGATCAAGTGATGACAATTAAACTGACTATCTCACATCTTTGGCATGGTTTGAGATTAAACATTTCTTTCATCTATGATGTTGCAACAACTTCACACTTAAGTACCAGATCACCTTTTGCAACTTCGTAACCCAAATTTGAAAATTAGCTTTAACATCCATGATGTTGCAATGAGTTTAACTATTACCTTTTCACATGCTTGCAACTTAAAAATTATTAACTATTATTCCATCCACGATGTTGTGTTAGCCATATGAAATTGACTATCACCTTGTGCGCAACTTTGCAACTTAAGATTTGAACTTCCCATTTAAGTGTGCAATGTTGTGATGACTACACCTTTAATAGCCTAGATCACTTTTCACAAGTTGGCAACTTATCTTTCATCATATTGAATATAAGCTATGATATTATGAAAACCTTTGATCTAATCTTCATCTGACAGTTAGGAATCCATCTGCAAGGGCAATTGACCTTTCAACATGTGACATGGATATTCTGATGTATCCTGCATTGTTGATTTGATTTCAACCTTCAATCTCGCCACCTTTGACTAGGGTATTTTCCATTATTAAGTATTTTGAAAAATTATGAAAGATTTTTTTGCCTACTATGTATTTGATCAAATTGTACTCACTTAGACCTATTTCCACAACCTCATGCTTGATTCTAGTGAGCTCAATTTCATTCCTTTGACCATTCTCTTCTTGTTGCCACATCCATTTGTGTTCATGTGATCTTTCTTGAATTGAACTTGTTTTTAAGATGAGTCTTTATCGAACATACATTGGAGTTTACCAAATAGACAACTTTCTTCTCATCTGTGTGATATGCTTGATACTTACCCACCTTCCGAGACACACCTAGAAAACAAATAAGCATTGACTTCCTACTTGGTTGACCTTTGAATGGGGGGAGATGAGATGAGATAGTATGCCTTCCTAGCCATCACCTAGACATAAACAAGGACCTAATTGGACTTGAATTGATGATAATTTAAAGTTTAAAATTGGGGAATTGAAAGTTCTCTCACAATTGGCTCTAACTTGGCAACTTAAGAATGTGAGTGCCTAACTAGGGACCTAGATATCTCAGATTTTGCATGGGTATGGTAGAAACACACACACATAGACTACATACTTCCTTTATTAAATATAGACCTTGAGCTTGCAAAGGCTAGTGCCTTATCCATTGGTCTATAGAGTCATAAATTAGCATAGGAAATTTTAGAGGATTTGGATGGTGGAGAGGAAGGGTAACCAACACAAGAAAACCACATAGGAAAAGCAAGGAAAAAGGAAAGTAAACTAAGGAAAACAAACAAAGGGACTAAACATAACTATCATAAAATATAAGGATTACCTATTTTCAATTAGCAATCTGATATAACTTCAAATCCTAACCATTGTAGGTCAAGGGTAGCACCTCACTACTTGGGTATGCAAGTTTGGAGTTTCTTTCAAAAACTTGATGAATAGGTAACGAATCCTTCCAAAGTGTATCAATTTCTTTGTGCATGCCTTTAGGTACTCTTTGTTTATCCCATAGTAGTACAATATCTCCCACCATAAACTTTCAAGGTCTAGTTCTTTCATCAAAGTTCTTCACCTGCATTTGATGTTGTGTAATGTGATCTACAATACCCTCCCTTTCCCCTTTGAGTTTTCTTAGATACAGGATCCACTTTTCTAAACCATATCTATAGATATCATCTTCTATCACAATTCTCAATTTACTAGTATCCAATTCTAAAGGTAGGGGGAGACTTGTCGCAACTCCATAAATCAATTCAAAGGGAGTAATGTCAATTGCTCTTTTGGGAGTCACCCTATCAGCCCATAGTGCTTTGTGAATTTTCTTGTGCCATGCTTTTTGATTGTCTAACATAAGTTTTCTCACAATATTTACCAAGTTCTTGTTAGTAGACTTGGCTTGACCATTCCCTTACAAAAATTAATTAGATGAGTGGCTAACTATTATACCATACTTAAAATAGAAATCATTTTTTTCAATTGAAGACAAATATGTTGCATTATCCATCACTATTTTAATGGGTACAACAAATCTTACTAAAATATTTTCTTTTATGAGCTCACATACCACTTCTAAGCTAGTCTTCTTTGTTGCTTTCACCTCCACCCACTTTGTGAAGTAGTTTCTCCTGGTAATTATATAAGTATGACCAACACTAGATGTAGGATTTATAGGGCCAATAAATTTGAGACCCCATTTCTTGGAAGAGCCTTCAATTATCACTAGTTTAAGGGGCAATGAGACCAATTAAAGTTTTCTAGTAAACATTTTACATTTCTCGTATTTAACCACCCAATTGTAGGTATCTTTGAACATTCATTAGTAGTATTAGCATTGTTTTAGTATCTTGAAGGCAGTAATTGAAGAGGAGAACTATCCACCACAAGCATCATTGGGGAATGTCTTTAACAATCTCTCTTGTTGTTCTTTGTCCATGCATCTGAGGAATGTTACATCTAATTATCTTTTGTATACTCTATCTTCCCAAATGACATATTTGGCAGCTTTGAATTTTAGGACTCTTTGTTTCATTGTCAATCCTTTAGGGCATTCACCGTAAGTTGAGAAATATATAATATTTTTTAACCATGGGTCTTGTAGACTTACTGTTAGAACTAATTGTTTTGCTTCAAGTTGTTTATTCACTTGATTTTATGCCATATCCTTGCACAAAGAATTGCCTCTTATTAGTTTTGTAGGTTTGTTTTGTGTCATACTCCTACGTCTTTTCTATCCACATTCCTCTAGTGTTACATCTCACATCTTGTTGGGTTACTATTCTCTTTACTATGACATTAGGCACATACACTATGGAATGAGAATGTTGTTAGTGTAGTTTTTTTAATTTCCTAGTAGGTTATTTATTTTTCCCTATATTGCTAAGTTTTTCCTACACTTTTAATAATCTTGCTTAGGTTAATAAAGCATTTCTTATTAAGTGAATGGTTGTGAGGTGTCACCTTCCTACATGTGAGCATCTATTAGCTACCTTGAGAAGATACTTTTCTATCTTTAGTCCAATAGATGGTTTCCCCTCATTGGTTGGGGTTGCCACCTCCTCCCTCTTCCTAGCCTATATAAGCATGCTACCTGGCTTGTATTTGTATCTCTTGTTTTTGCATACTCTTAATTTTATTTTACTTCTATAATTTGCATTACTCTCTTGGAGACTAACTCTATGTTGTTATTTTGATTTTGTATCATTTGTATTCATAGTTTCGATATCTATTGTTTGCACTAGTTTTTTGGGTTATTAATCTTTTTAGATTCTAACATGGTATTAGAGCTTTTCTATGTGCAAGAGTAGATTTTAGTTTCCTTATTTGAGAGATTTAGGTGGGGGGGGGGGGCTTATAAATCTTATTATAAGTTTTTGAAAAACCCAATATGATCTTCACTCACATCTTTGGATGATCTTGAGAATAAAAAAAAATTGACAAAAACATTTTTAATCTCTAGGCGATTGCAACATTTTTGGTTATACTGGCAACATTTCTAGTTGTTCCAATGCATCTAGGAGGCTTGAGAAAGTTAGATTTGGTTTTCCTTTCACCGAGATCAAAGATCATCATACAAGTTGCAAAACTAGGGTTTCAAACTCAAATCTAACAACCAACTTGCATATTTGGTGTTTTTAATCAATGTTGCAAGTTTTGGCATGCCATTTATTAACTTAGGTAGCTGATTCAATCTTTTCATGACATTTTTTGGTTGTTGGGGCCATTTTTTGTTGTTAAAGGTGTCTGATTTACACTATAGCTACATCTTTTGTACATTAGCAAGAAAAATGTTTTTTGGGTTTTGTTTGCAACCCCAAGAAACCATCTAGGTATCTTTTAGTTTTTGCATGCAATCTGTATATTTTGCAAAATTAAGCATGAAAAGCTATAGTCATACCCCTCTCTATTGGTAGTTGTAGTTTTGAATGCAATTTTCAAATGTCTCATTCTTGATTATATAGACTCCAATTTCAAAAATTCTTGTTATAAACTTGGCTATTTTTAGAATTGTGAGAGTTGGAACCTTTATTTGACCCAAATGGGTGTCTAGAAATGAAAACACATTAAATAGAAACTATCTCTAAGAATATTTTTGGGTGATACAAGATTGCCCTTACACCATTGGATACTCCTACATCAATTTATGTAAAGGCATGGTATTTATGCAAAGGACATCTTGCGAATTCGAAAGTGATAGAGTGAGCATTTTGTATTGTGATATGCAAACTTTTGTGAAGTGATATATGTAAAGTTTTGTAAATATATTTTGTGATTAGAGATTGAGTTGAAGATAAAAGATCAAAAAAGAGAGAGGTTATAGTATCTATATTCCAAAACTAATTACTTGTTTGGGAAGCGAGCTCTTCTTGCAATTAGAAGTGCATGTTTGGGTAGTGGGATCATCTTGCATCTATTGTCCCACAACTCCTAATAGGGTTGGAATCTCTTAATAGGGATTCAAAGCCTCCTAACAAGGACTCTCTATACTGAATTTTCTCATTGACTCCTAACAGGGTCCATCCTCTAACAAGGAACTTATATATCAGTATATTGTCTAGTGGGTATTGTCCCCACCAAAGTTTTCCCTTGGCCATGGTTTCCCTAGTTAACAAAATATAGTGTTATGAGTTATCATATCAGAAAGAAAAAGAAAAATCTGATGATAAGATTGAATGTAGTCAATATTTTAATAACCCTAAAGAAGTTGGACAAAACAAGGAAGTTAAGATTTTGGATGAACCAAAGCAAGTGGAATCTCCTAAGGAGACCAGGTATGAATTTAGAGGTAAGTGTTTTTCATGTAATGAAATAGGTCATATGAAAATAGATTATACAAATAAGTCATTTAATAATGTTAAGGATTTTTATTGTCATAATTGTCATGGTATGGGTCATAAAGAAATTGATTGTAGGAAACACAAATATGATAATGATAGAAGGAATAGTAGAATGTTAGGAAATACTAACCCTATAGATAGAAGAAGATCTAATGAAAGGACATTGAGAGAAGGAAGACCTTATGAAGGTGAAGATAAATAATATGTTATAAGTGTAACAACTTTGGACACATAGCTCAAAATTTTCATACACTTGATGATCAACAAAATCCTAGAAGCAGAACTCCAATATGTCACTTATGTAACAAATTTAAACATACAACAAAGTATTGTAGAATAGATAGAAAATTTAGAGATAGAAGGAATAATGGAATAAAATTCTAAAACAAAAGGAACGATGGAAGAAATGTTGAAAATGATAGAATGAACCATGAAAGGAACTCTAGAACTAAGAAAATCAATGAGGAAAAAAGAAATGTAGTCAATGAAATTTGAGAAGAACTCAATGAGGCATTTGTAAAAGGATTAGACATCTCAAAAGAAAAGCTAGATGATGATGAGACATGAAGATCAAAGTTAGAAATCAAGTTTGATTTAATTAAGTTGGGAAATGGTGTATCAAGATAAGTTTGGATGGTATCTAAGCTTGCTTGAAATTTGGAGCTTATTTAAACTAGTTATGAAGGAAGTAAGAGTTACTATTATTATAGAGAAAGTTAATTTTGTAGTAGAAGATTAAAACTATGTTCTTACTAAGAATTTCATGGACCAAAGTTTTGTGGAGCATTGTCATGATGGAAGGAGGTTATGGTAAACCTCAAGTAGCATCTGAAGATTAGATGGAAGATCTTGTGTAGATATTTGATTTCAAAATGTAACTGATTACTTTTTCATATTTGTGAAGTATGCAAATAATTCAAGTTTGAATTGATGAATAAAATAGAGTACAGAATTGATTACCACTTCATTGCAATCACATCTGAAGCATAGAGCACTCAAAAGTGACTTGATAAGGTGATTTTGAAGAAAACCTTATTTTTGGAAAAAGGGTATTTTATTTTTTATTTATAGAATTTATTTGATAAAGTTCATATTTTTTAGAATCATTGATATGCCAGTAGTTCATAATGTTGAGAATGAGGAGAGACCAAAATTGAAGGTTGTTTTTGTGAAACCTATAGAAGGAAACCCTAGTTCAACATTATCCATTATCTCGAACAATGTATTTATTTGGAAGATGTAAGAAGTTATCTTAACAACAAGTTTGAATCTATTGGGAGTGAATATATGAATAAAGATATGGAATTAGTCTTTAATCATGATATGACTATGAAACCCAGATTTGAACATTAGAGGGAACTAGATCTTTTCAAATATCATTTCTAGTGAGAATTGGACATCGATGAGTGGATACAAATTATACTAAGTAGAATACATGATGGAAAACTATGGATGGAAGATAATGTAGTTGATATTTTAGCCAACCTTATATATGAGGTAACTAATCTTAACAAATAATTTAGTGCACCTATAGGAAAGAAACTTGTTAAGAAGAAGGTTGAGAGCTGCATAAAGTAGTCTATAATGGAAAGGCCATGGTGATCAACACCATTAAAGAAGTTGATGTAAGATTCTTGAGTAGAATCATTGCCTACTCTATACATGCAAGTTCTAAGATTAATGAATTGTCAGCCAGATCCATCTATGCAGCCTACAAGATATGTGTTGAGAAAGAACAAGTTAATCTTAGTGAAATTATAAGAAATCAACTTCTTGAGAACCTAGAGAAAATAAAAAGGGCTAAGAATGGTGTTTATATTTCAGTCATTAAATAATCATTTATTCTTTCATTTAATTAAGATATTTCCATATTTATTAGTCATAGAGATTATGAGCAGTGATAGATATATAATAGATAAAATCATAGATATATGTAGAAGACATCCAACAGATAAAATCTTGGATAGTGGGAACTTGATAATGTAAACATTTAAGAATGAGGTGAGATAAAGATTTAGAATTACACCTGCAATTTTTGAAAGATTTAAAGAAGATATTTGTGTTATGGTTGATATAGATTTTACTTATATTCAAGTAGTAGAACCTTAGGAAACATTCCTTGATCCCTTAGGTTGTGAATTGAATGATGAAGTAGTAGTTGGATACATTGATTTATTGTTGAACTCCAAGATAGACCAAGCTGAGTATAGGTTTGGAACTTATGGTGAGATTACTCTATCAACTCATCAAGTATCCTTAGAGAAGGAATCTCACAAGAAGATAGAGACATTAATGAAGAAAGCTTTATCAGAGGCCAGTACGACTAAAAGTTAGTCATTGGCAGTCATGCAGACTATGAAGCAAGGTATAATGAATGTGCAACCTTTGTCAGTGTCTATTTTAGAGACATATTTGAAATAGAGAATTCCATATGCAACAGTGTCAGATGTATAACCAAGTGAGCTAAAGAGGAAATCAGAGAGATTAGTGGAAGCTATGACCACCAAGACAAAAAGTGTCAAGCAACAAGCCACCAAACCAAGAAAGAAACAAAAGACATTGTTGACAATTGTTTCTAGTGAAGAAGAAGAAGTTAAACAAGAAGAGAAGATAACTACTTCTAAACATTCAGTAGGAAAAACTTGGCAACCCTAGAATCTGAAGATAGAAAAGATGAATTCAGTCATTGCTAATGAAGGAAACTTTGTGCAAATGAAATTTTTTTATGACTTATATAATAATTTTGAGAAAGATCAGATTGGTATCTCTACTGTAAGATATATAATAGCTAATAATTTGAAACTCAAGGATATTGAAGGCACAATAAATCATAAAGTCTATGAAAAACTTATTGAGAAGAAGGCACCAGCTTGAGAAGAGGTCTTAGAACTTTAGAAGTCTATGTTAAGGACTATATTCAAGACTGATGACAAAGAAGAAGTCAAGAGATTGTTGAATAATCTGACACCTTACTTGAGAAACAAGGTAAGACCATTTATATTTATGGTGGGTGAGAATGAAAAAATAAGAAGTGAAACTATGGCAACCATAAGTTAGATGTTGATAGAATTCAAGGCAACATCTTCACCAACACCTAGAATCTCAAAAGTGTTAGTAAGTGGTGACATAATGTAGATTTATGAGACCAATGTCACCACTAACATTAATGATACTAACCCATTAGAGAGTTCAGAAAAGACCAAATCTCATGTTGAGGATATCGAAGAACAATTTAAACAAATTGAAGAAGGGAAGAAGTTATTAGAGGAAGAAAAGAGGAAACTAGAAGAGGCCAAGTACAAATTAATTGAAGATGAAATGAAATGAAAAGTTGAGGATGAAAAGAAAAGAATAGTTGAAGAAGAAATGAAGAGGAAATTAGAGGAAGATACAAAAAAGAGAATAGAGGAGGAAGAAAAGAGAGAAAAATAAAGAAAAGAAAGAGAAGAGAAAGAGGAAGAAGAGAGAAGAGTCAAAGAGGCAACTGAAAAGAAGAAAAAGGAAGATGACACTAAACCTTCTAGTTCATTTACTCTACTTTTTCTTGCTAGCCTAATAACTGATGATGATGATCACACTAACTTGATCTCATCTTTGTCAAAACTTATTGAGAAGAACATAATAGTGAAGAGCCTATAGAGAACCTTGATGGAGGTTACTGACAGATTACTTAGTAGTTTGGCAATCCAACATATAGAGGCAGATCTTGAACAAAGGGTACAAGCAGTGCTAAAATCTTTTGATGAGGAATTCAAAAATTTGTTGAATTTTGCAAAATCTAAGGTACAAATCTCACATGATGCTAACTTGTTTAGCACTATTTGTTAGAACATCAAGAATGATTTGATAATTGTTGATACTTGTATCAATGGACTTTAGAAATGTCAATAGGAAAGAAAGGTATTGTACATAAAGTGCGCCTTATCTCACATGTTACTAAGGATCTTAATAGTTAGATTGAAGGTAAGATGAGTGACCTAGAAGCTCTATCTAGCCAGATACAACATCTTTCTAGTAAAATTGATGATTTTGAAGGACAAGTGGCCAATATCCATTGTGATATCAGGAAACTGGAGCTTCAGAAGGAACACATTTTGAAAATATTTTAGGATTTCAAAGAGTCTATTGCTTTGAAAATATCTATTATTGAGAGATATTTGGATGAATGTGTCAAGGCCAAGGACACTTATTCTAATTTTTTATATTTCGATCTTAATGTAGTTGAGATTGCAACATATGCCCTATGTGTAATTCTCACCTCTACTAAATCAGCCAAGTATACATGGACAAAAGATCTGAACAATCTTAAGGCAAGTTGTGATGATTGCATGAAGATACTATCAGATTAAGGTAGAAGAACAAAGTTTTTGACAATAGTTTTGATAGTTTTTGACATTTTGACCTTTGTCATTGATGTCAAAGGGGGAGAAAATGCATAAGAAAATTGTAAATATTGTAAAAGGGAGAAGATAAGATTGTAAGGTATGAAATAATATTGTAAGAGGAAGCATATGTAAGATGAACAAGTTTTAATAGATGATTAATGTATTGTTATTGTATTCTTTTTAGTTTTTGATACTTAACCAATTTTCCCTATTTTGTTGCCATTGATGCCAAAGGGGGAGATTTTTGACAATTGGCTAATGAAGATATGTAATTTTTTTCATTTATGAAAACACATGATGTACATGCTTAGAGGAAACCTCAAAAATAAACATACTTAACATTTGGTACTTAGAAATTTGTCAAGTATGAATTTGGTTTATAGTAGTGTATTGTTTTGTATGTAACTCATTACTAATGTCATATTATGATCAGAGAAGTTAGATGGAGATAGTATACATGTTGATGATGAAATGTATAACCTTAGAACTTAGTACAAATGGTACAAAAAAGAGATATTCATGTTTCACCAATGAAATAGGACAGTGAAATCAAAGGAAAGGAATTATTTTGATTACAAAATAATTACTTGACCAATTAGGGCCGATATCCTAGATGTTTACTCTAAGTTGGAAAAGTATATTATGGTCTTAACTGACCTAGTAGAAATTTATGTAAAGGCATGGTATTTATGCAAAGGACATCTAGTGAATTTGGAAGTGACAAAGTAAGCATTTTATATTGTGACATGTGAAGTTTTTTAAAGCTATTTTGTGATCTAAGATTGAGCTAAAGATCAAAGATTAGAAAAGAAAGAGGTTATAATATCTATATACTAGAAGACTAATTACTTGTTTTGGCAGTGAGATCTTCTTGTAATTAGAAGTACATGTTTAGGCAGTGGGCTCATCTTGCATCTATTGTACCACAACTCCTAATAGGGTTGGAATCTCCTAATAGAGATTCAAAGTCTCCTAATAGGAACACTCTATACTCAATTTTCTCATTGAATCCTAATAGGGTCCATCCTCAGATAAGGAACTTATATATTAGTATATTATCTAGTGGGTACCATCCCCACTAGGGTTTTCCCTTGGCCAAGGTTTCCCTAGTTAACAAAATATGGTGTTATGAGTTATCCTTGTGCATGGTTATTGTTACTATTCAGAATTACTTCATTAATTTCTTATGCATGGTTCAAAGTAATAAATAATATTTATTTCCCGACTAAAGTTTGTAAATTATTGATTCACCTCCCCTCTTAGTAATTCCTATTTCTAACACAAGAAACATGTCTTTTATGTTTTCTATCATGTCATTAATTTGGGAGTGGTTGAGATCAATCACGGAGATCAGATAGCACAAAAAAACTACTCTATTCCATCCTTGGCTTGACAAATCATCAAGAATCAACAATCAATTGGGTCAAGAAAATAGGATGAGCCATGTGGACCAATGACATTATTGCCTTTTGTTAGCTAGAAAAGTCTTCATGAGTTAACCACCCTATCCTTTTGACCTCTCTACCCTTTATACTTAATTGTCGTTTGTCCTGCGAAACCACAAATTTAATAGTGACTATTTACCCTCTAACTAGGCCTACCTAGACACATGACCACCTATCATTATATCACCATGGATAATGACCTTGCATCTTTCAATAGAGACAAAGCAATAACCCTCACTCATCATTCAATTTGATGGTATTAGAGGTGTATTAATCCTATCAGTACTTTGACCAATTAGAACATTACCCTGTACCAACTCATTTGACATCCTTCCATCTTGCTTGTGGCCCATAAGGAAAAAAGGATCCACATGTCCATGCATTACACCATAACTATATTGCTACACATATTGGTTGTGCAAATTTTCATAGTGACAAAGCATCAACCCTCGATCATCTTAAATCTGATGGTGGACGCGAGTACATCAAGAAACTATCCCACCTCTGTGATGCATGAATAAAATCTTGCCAATTGTACCTTGTTCTACAACTACAACAGTCATAGAGAAGGAAGGAACACCTTGGATACATGGCACATGGCTGCTATGTTGCTATGAATTTTGGTTGTGTGACTTTCCATAGCAAGAAATTCGCAGATCTTGGAAGATCAAGTTGACGAAAGCATACAGGCTTGTCAGAACTTTAATACACATGACCACTTTGGGGACTTAGGAAATAAATATAACCTAAGGTCTTGGCATATTCTTTATATTATTCAAATTTTTGGATTTTTGAATATTATGACCATTGGAAATTCTTGGCTTTTGAAATCAATTTTTGGTGGGGGGGGGGGGGGGGTGGGAACTTAGCCAATAATTTTGGCGACTCAAAGGGGATGCAAGCCTACTATTCATTGAATAGTTATCATTATCAATCCATTGGCTATAGAGTCATAAAAATGTGAAATTCTACTCAAGAAAATTAGAAAAACTGAGGAACTACAACCCCTAAAAACTCTGCCTTTGTCTTCTCTGCAAAAGTCCCTCAAAAACTATCATTCCAGAGGAACAACACCATGTGCACCCTAAAATTTTTGGAAAATAGGAAAGAACTAAAAGAAAACTACATGAACTATATACATGGAACATGTGTCCTCATCAAAAGCAAGGTTTAACATGTATTCCATAAACTAGAATAGGAAAAATTTCACCATTAAGCCTCCTTAACTGGAAAGCATTTGACTACTTGCAATTGAATATCACATAGGGCCACTCCATATTACATCAAATTTTGAATTTCTCCCTAGTTTTTCTCTATCTACATCCCATTTCAACACCAATTCACCTTCATTGAAATTCCTTCCCTTAGCCTTCTTATCAAAGGAATTTTTCATTGGCTTCTGATGTACTTCCAAGGTCTACATAGCTTGGTTTCTCTTCTCTTCCAAGTTCATTAATTCTGCTATCCTCACTGTCATAGCATCATCTTCAATCAGATCCTACTGATTAGCTAATTTTAAGGAAGGGAAATTCAATGAGATAGGAAGCCTTACTTCTCTTCCATAGACTAGCATGAATGGGGAGTTCCTAATGGCCCTTTTAGGTGTTACTTTGTCAGGCCAAAGGGCTATTCTCAACTTTTGATGCCAACACCTCTGATTATTTTCTATGGTTCTTTTCATTATTTTGTTCAAATTCTTACTAGATGAGTTAGCTAATCCATTACCTTGGGGATAGTAATTAGAAGATGTACTGAAATAAATTCCATGATCTACTACCCATGAACATATTTGAGCCCCTATAAATGATTTTTCATTATCTAAAATAATGGTGCAAGGAGTAATAAACCTTGTAATGACTCCATCTAAGAACTCAACCACTGAATTCTTAGTAGCATCCTTCAATGCGATTTCCTCTATCAACCTAGTAAAATAACTTGTAGCAACTAGGATGCATTTATGACTAGAACTAGAAGGAGGGTTAATAGGATCTATGAAATCTAATTCCCACTGAGAAAAAGGCTGATCCACTTGAATGGGATAAAGGGGAAGGCTTGTAAGTCTTTTCTTACCTAAAAAGAAGGCACATTTTCACACTTTCTAACATGAATATAGAAATCATGGAACAAGGATGGCCAATAATACCCTACCATTATTATCTTCATGGTAGTGGTTCTTGTTAAAAAGTGGCCACCATCAGGACCATCATGAAGTTCCTTAATCATTCTCTCAACTTGATTTGTATCAATACATCTTAAAAAATCTCCATTAAAGTCCCTCTTAGAAAGAATACCACCAACTATGGCATAAGGGATTGACTACAATCTGAATTATCTTCTTTTAGCTCTATCTAATCCTTGAGGATATCCATTTCCTGATAAGAAGGTCATCATATCATCTATCCAACTTCTTGGTTTGATTCTTGAGATCTATTTGCAAAATTCTCTCCATATTACTAATTTAGTGACCTAGATGTCCACATCATACTCCATCACTTTAGTAATCCAACCTTCCCTTTTCACATTGATGTCTCTACTCAAAAGGAAGTCCTTGACACTTGCATGGGGCACTAGCAAATGGATCCTATTTTGGGATAGAAGATGTCTGAATTTCTTCAAAGGTCTTATGAATGTAAGGGCCTATTTCTCCACATAACTATAGTTGCCCATGTATCCCTTAAGCCCTTCACTAAAGAAGGAAATGGGTTGTTCTTCGTTCTTATCATTCAACTGAGTCAAAAAAATAGAAATACTCGATTCATCTCCTAAGGTGTAAAGAATGAAATCTCTCTCAAATTTTGGATTGATGAGAGTAGGAGCTAAGGCTATGGCTATTTTAGTCTCTTCAAAACTTTCTTTCCCTTCCTTGGTCCATGCAAAGACCATGTTCTTCTTGAGCATAGTTGTAAGAGGTTTTACCATGGTAGCTAAATTAGGAATGAATCTCTTCACAAAGTTTATCCTACCAAGGAAACTTTGCAACCCTTTCTTGTGGTTGAGAAGGGAAGAGAAAGAATAGCCTTATTTCTTTCTAGATCAATATTTAGACCATCCTTGGATACAATGTGTCCTAACAACTTTTCTTGGTTAGTGGAAAAGACACACTTGGATTCAAAGATACTCCATACTCTTTACACCTAAAATTTTTTTTCCTAAGGTGGCCAAAATGATCTATCACATTCTTTGAGTACACTATAATGTCATCAAGATATACCAATACAAATCTTTCTATCACATTTTCAAAGGCCATCTCATTTCATTTTGGAAATTGGCACCTAAATTTGTTAGCCAAAATGGAATTTTACTATAAGCATAGGTGCCCACTTTATGGTAAATGTAGTCTTATATCTATAAGCTTCCTTGATCAACACTTGATTGCAGCTTGAAAATCCATCTAGAAATGAGAACCTTTGTGAACCATTGATTTTGGATAGGACTTGTTTCATGGAAGGAAGGGGTTGATGATCCTTAAGGGAGGCTTGGTTAAGGTCCCTAAAATCTACACATAATATGATTTCTCCACTCTTCTTCCTAATAGGGACAAGGTTTTCTACCCATGATGAGTGCTTGATAGGAAATATAATATTAGTGCCAATCAACTTAAATAACTTCTTTCTCATTAATGGTTCAATTTTAGGATTCATTGACTTTTTCTTTTATCTTACTAGTTTGGTATCTCCCTTAGGTCTATGGTATGCTGAAATAGGCTTGGGTTAAAACCCTTAGGTCATCATATGCCCATGCAAACACATCACTAAATTCTTGACATAGATCAATGAAATTTTCTTGTTCAACTTTAGTACATACCTTTCCCATGTTTAGGATCTTTCCATCAGTAACTGTGACTGGTATATATTCATCCTTTCCTATAACAAGGCTCATGAATCTATCTCTTGCTCAATCATCAGGAGTGAAAGCACTTTCTAAGGTAATTAGACCCCAAGGAAACTTGTTGGAACTGAGATTAATGATCTGATCCTGATATTGATCATGTAATCTTGATCGATTTCTATCTAAGAACTCTACTTAATTTTGCAAGAAACTCACAATTTGTGCATCAGATTTGAACACTTGCCAATTGGCATTATTATTATGAATAATAGGCTTAACCACCACTCTAATCTGCTACTTCTTCTCATCTTCAAGGCTCCTTGGCACATCATAAGATGCACCCACTACTAAAAGTCTATTAGCATGTCTATCCTCTTTCCTAGGGATTCTTTGAATATTAAATGCATTAAAACTTTCAAGAAAATCCCATACTCTATATTTATAAGACTTGAGCAGACCATTCTTGGTGACATTCTAATTTTTGACTTGACGGACAATCAACTTACTATCTCCATATACACTTAAGGCTTGAATTCCTCTTTTTTTATCAAGTAGAATAACTTGAATCAATACCTCATACTCTGCTATATTATTAGTACAATTGAATTGAAGCCTAAGTGAGAATTATTACCTTTCTAGAGTAGGAGAAAAAAAATTACACCAGCCCCTAATCCATTTATATTCCTTGATCTATCAAAGTACACACTTCATATCCAACTTGTATTCTCCTTGTTATTTATTAGGTTAGGGACAAGAGAATCATTTTCAAGTATGAAATAAGTACCAAGACTTATCTCTAGGGTTTCTAATATAGAATGAAACTAATATGCATTAGCCTATTTGTCTAAGAGAAAATCAGGTGTCCCTATCAAAGAAGTGTTGGGCTCTTGCACTATACCATTTTCATCTATCTCTAGGATAGTGCAATTTATATTAATGAGATTAGGAGTGTAGGGATCAATATGGTTGAGGGCTAAGGGCTTTGCTTTGATTGAAGCTTTAGTTTCATATCTTGTTCTAAAAAACATGTATGACTAGTTAGAGGATATGTAGCCACCTATTTGGGTAGTGAAATCTCTTGGGAGACAGATGGAAAAGTGTGGTTTGAATTCAAAAAATAATATATCTTGAACCATGGTACAACCAAGGCATGCATGTAGGGTCATTTTAACATTCTTAAGGATTCCTATAGTCTTGACACTACTACCATCCATCTACAATACATCTCTAACAATGGGCTCATAATTCATCTAGAGGATATCTACAACACACTTAGGCATCACTAAACTACTAGACCTTAAATGAATCATGCAATCATGGACTAGCTTATCCCCTATAATTAGAGAAACATAAAATGGAGGGGGTTTAACCTTTTTTCTTGTTTCTACCTCCTTGATGGTTGTACAAGACTTGTGGCACTCTCTATACTAGGTGGTAGATCATTTGGCTCAATAATCTCCAATTCTTGCTACAACAACCTCTTTTGTAGAGGTATAGTAGCAACTACATCTCACATAGAAATGTTCACATTTTTTTTTCTTCATCTATTCTACCACACTTAATGATGTGTTAGGTGCTTTGGTGGAAACCTTGGGAGCTGCATGTGTAGGAGGTTGAGGTGGAATAACCTGAGGACCATTCACATCTTTTCTACTATTATTTTGTCTTTGTTACTGAGGAACATTTGATTGATCATTTACTGCTTGTATGTGAGTTATTGTATTTGATGTTTAGGCTTGATTAGGAGGAAAAGGGGCAACATCTTCAATGGATCTTCTCTTGCTCCTAGTGTTGTGAGCAATGGTATCTTGGTTCACATGACAATGTTTTTCTACTTGTTGATTCATGAAGGAACAATCATCTTGTTGTTGCAAATGTGAGGCATCATTGGGTTGGCTTACATTGTATAATTTCCCTACCATAGGTTCTTGAGTGGTCAAAGATAAATAGGATTCAACCTCCTAACACATACAATAGGCATAGGAGTAATTGCAAGAGGGTCAAAAATCTTGATCTTGAGCCATATTGTTTTGAGGGACTAAGGCCCTACTTTGATTTTTATTTGAAGTAGAAGCATGACCATTCTTCCTATTCTAATCAAAAGAAGCATTCCTTTGATTCTAATTTGGAGGCCTACCATTCAAAGGAGCCTGATATTATATTTGAGGAGCTTTATAACCTTGAGCTTGCTACCTCTCCAAAGTCACCACTTTGTTTCTCACCTTCTAAATCACATAGAAGCTATCTCCTAATTTATTATCTTGAATATGTAACTTTTTTCCAATATCTTGCATTAGGGCCATCAACTCTCCTAGCTCACTAGATGATGTGGAAGTCTAAGGGGCTAGAGCAAGTGGCTGTGATGTGGAAGATGTGGGAATAGGGGCTACTACTAGTTGGTGATTCAACATATTAGGGAAGAAGGGCATATGAGGTCTTGGAGCTAGTTTACCTCCTTGAATCAAAATGTTCTCTACCCTTATTGCAATCTCATAAGCATTAGGTAATGTATCCCCTCCCATGGATTAGATTGTAGTGGTAATATCACTATTTAGGGCTCTTAGATAATTTAAGAAGGCATTACTGTGGGTAGGCTTCACTAGGGTTGGTATTCTATCCCATGTCTTTTGAAATCTATAATTGAAAGAAATTATGCATTCATGGGGTGTCCTCTTTATAGTAGTCAACTTCCCTAGGAGTGAAAGATAGTCACTTTTATCTTCAAAATTTTTGCATAGGGTTCCTCCTAACCCATCCCAATCTATTAAAGAGTTATGGGGAAATCCTCTATACCATTGGAGTGCCTTTCCTTCCAAGGATGAGGCCAGAACCCTAATTGCTACATCATCTTCAATTATCACAAGGATATTGTAGACATTAGATATTTCTTGGATATGATCTATATGGGAGATAGAGGTCTCACCAATAAAATCAAGTATACTCTTGAGGGATGATACTGCTATGTCATATCTTTGCGCCAAAAGGAGAGGACTTCCACCATTGAAGGTGGAAAATGCATGTGCTCTAGGCTATGCCATATGAAATAATGACCTATTCAAATTGAAGGATGACACCCTAGGCTATGATCTATCAATAGGAGTGAAAGGATATCTTGTAGGTGGATGAGTTACTACTACATTCCTAATTTGTGATAGAGATAACCTATTTCTCTTTCTTCTAGGGTTTGAAAATGAAAGCTCAGTGTATTGAAAGTTACCTCTATAATATGCCCTTGTGTGAGCTTTGGGAATGAATCATAGAAACTTTGGTCTGTAAACTAGAATGTAGAGATGGAGTCACCAATTATTTTAAAATGAGCTTCTTGAAGGCTCAAAATACTAAGAGCAACACTATCTCCTCAACATCAACTTGAAATTCTTCTTTGACACCAGTGAAATTGAGATCTTCTAATATGAATGTCCCACTAGGTGTTCCAAAAATTGTTGTCACAAAAGTTCATACCCTTGCCTAAATTTTTTACTTAAAGGAAACCTTGTGAAACATGGAAACAACCTCCAAGTTGTGGGACTTGAACAATGAGGTTGAGTCTCTAGAGAAGGCCAACTTCCCTTGCTATCAAGATGCACCTAAACTACACTTGGAGAGAAAAAAAGAAAGAAAGCATTCATAAAATACTTACCTAATCTATCCTAAGGGGTGATGTACCAAAATAGAGTGTTCAACCATATCTCTACCCTTACATGCATAGTTAACTATCATGACATCAAAATATATAGATTCAAACTTGTTTAATCAAAAAACCACATGCATATTATATAACTAGATGACTGACACAAGGAAGAGGATTTTTACTATATATCATTCATAGGCCAAATAGATATAGTCATTCAACTGAAAAACAACAAAAATACATTGATAAGGGGAAAAATAAATCTTACATAGTACATCAATGGCTAAAGGAGATAAGGAAGAATGTCATGAAGTTCAAAGGCAAAGAGAATTTATAATGTGCATGCCAAAGCAATGCCAAAGAAAAAAGAGAAGAGTTGACCCTAACAAGGGTTTGGAAATGTGCCTTTATAGTTCAAGCATAATCTATGGATTGCTTCACAACTTCATCAATGTATTTAAAACTGTTAGAGGGTGATAGGATGTGATCTAGATGATAGATTTGATTTGGTACACCTTCAAAGGCATGAAAATTATCAAACCTTGATGGAAAGAAATCTTGAAGGTTAGATGAAATGATTCCATTAATGCTAAAACTCTTCAAATGGACAACCACTCAGCAAGCAACATGTATTTTACATCTTCTAGCATGGCATTCATTCGGGACTTGTTGGGATCAATCATGGAGATCAGATTGCATAGAAAAATTACTTTATTCCATCCTTGGTTCAAAAAATCATCCAAAATTAATAGTCAACTAGTTCAAGAAACCAAGATGAGCCATGTGGACCAATGATATTATTTCCTTTCACTAGCTCACAAAGTCTTCATGAGTTGACTACCCTATCCTTTTGACCTTGCCACCCTTTAAACTTAACTGCCATTTATCCTACGAAACTATGAATTTAATAGTGACTATTTACCCTTTGACCAAGCCCACCTAGACACATGTCCATCTATCATTATGTCACCATGGATAATGACCTTGTATCTTTCCATAGCAACAAAGAGACAACCCTTGATCATCATTCAATCTGATGGTCCTAAAGTTGTATTAGCCCTATCAGTACTTCGACCAACGAGAACATTGTCCCATGCCAACTCATCTAACACCCTTCTACCTTGCCTATGGCCCACAAGGAAAATAGGACCCACATATCCATGCATCACACCATTGCTATCTCACTATACATATTGGGCGTGCAACTTTCCATAGTGATAAAGTGATAACCCTTGATCATATTAAATCTAATGGTAGATGAGAGTGCATCAAGAAATTGTCCCACCTCTGTAATGTGCAAATAAAACCTTTCCAGTTGTACCCTATTGGAAAAATCCACTAGCCATAGAGAAGGAAGGCCCGCCTTGGATACATGGCACATAATTGCAATGTCGCTATAAATTTTGGTCATACAACTATTCATAGAGACAAAATGATGATTGTAGATCTTGGAAGATCAGATGGATGAAAGGATGCAAGATTGCCAAAACTTTAATATGCATGACCACTTTGGGGAGTTAGGAAATAGATATAACCTAAGGTCTTGGCATATTCTTTATATTATTCAAATGTTTGGATTTTTGAATATTATGACCGTTGGGTATGCTTGGCTTTTGAAATCAATTTTTGGCAAGTGGGGGCAAAATTAGCTAACAATACTGTCTTCCATATGAATAGAACCTTTATGTATGTATTATTACCCATCAATATAGGTGGACAAGTACAAGGCTAGATATAGAAAAGCATATCCTTAGAAGATGTCATATAATGTTATGCAACTAAATCAAGAAGCCATTTAGCTTTCTTAGGATGTGTCGAAGAATTGGGTTCTTTTCCTTTACCTTTTGATGATGATGTAGATGTAGAAGTTGTCTAATGTGTAGAAGAAGGGGAAAACATTGATGAGAGGAACTTGATATTGTTCTTTTGAAAAATGCGAGTGAGTTCATCAATCTTCTTATTTAAATATTTATGCTCATCATGTCTTAGATTTTTACATTGAGCACATTTATCTCTCTTTCTTCTAGATGATTCCTCTCTTGAAGAGGACATGGATTCAATATTATGTTGTGAAGGAAAATAATCGCCTTTGTTACATTTCTTAGAACCCTTTTATTGCTTCCTTTCTTTGGAAGCTTTTGGAGTGGATTCATTTGAAACTAATACTTGATGCTTTAAAGGATTCAATTGACCCATGTGTGCTAAATCTTCTTGTTTCCTTATGAGATGAGCTACATATTCATCAAGAGAAGGCATTTTTTATGCATTCCCAAGAGAATCCATCATAGAATAGAATGTGGAAACAAGAATTAAATATTTAAGACCTAGCTTGGAAATAATAGATAATATAAAGTGTTCATTATCTTTAGTATTTCAACAATTAGAAAGTTCCAATCTAATAGAATTGAAATTAGAGAAAAAGTTTGAATATTGTCAAAATCACATTGCCTTAGACCTATAAGTTCATTCTCTAATTTTAATTTTCTTATTCTATTAGGTTTATCGAAAATTCTCTCCAATGTTGTCGAACCATTATGAGGATGTGTGCAGGATGCAATATGATGTAGAAAATCATGAGAGATGGTAGACCTAAGAGAGCCAAGTTCTTTATCCCTTTGATCAAATCATTTCCTTCTTTTAGCAACACCTTGAGATGGGTCTAAATCATGTCCAAGAATCATTCTAAGAAATCCAATACTCATCAACTAATTAGAAACTACTTTTTTCCATTCATGACAATTATAGGAGTGAGCAATGGAACTTTTAAAAAATCCATAATGAACCTAGAGAATGACTCAAAATAAACTTATAACTTCTTCAAAATACTGATTCAATTAAGAAAATTGAAATCCAATTATTCATCAAGTGTAAATATAGCCAAGAAAGACCTATTTCTGAAACTAACAAGTCCACTCCAAATCACTAAAAAATGATTGTAGATTTAAAAACTAGATGAGAAATCATGCACTTTCAAAAGAAAAATGCACCTAAAAATGTTATCAGATGTGCCCAAACAAAGTCTTGAAAGTTGAAAAAAATGAGATTTGTGATTTTTAGAAAAAATTAGAAATAGAGATCCAAAATCATGCACACTACTAAGTAGATTGTGAAATTCTACCCCAAAAAAAAAAAACATTCCTCAAAAGACAGAGTCTGGATGAAGCAAATATTACAGTTTGAAAATTGCCTCTAAAAATTATTTTTTGATAATCTTTACCACCGCACCTTCAAAAATCAAATGGCTCTAGATTTGGCCTTAGGTTTCCAATTTTGATTAATAAAATTTCCATTTATGGATTCTTGGACCTCCTCTACATGATGCCAACATCTAATTTGCACTATCAAGCTCCAAATGTTTCCTACAATAAAAGATCATGAATACAAATCTAGAAATTTGCTCCAAATTGTGATGTCCAAATTGTCAAATATTTCACCAACAATGAATTAATCCAAGATTTTACTTCTTGAAAAGAGGTCTTCACACCTTGAGAGCTTTGATACCATGTTAGAGTTTTAGGTGACTCTACAACACCCCTAGGATCAAATGAAAGACCAAGATAACTTCCACAAGAGATTGACAAGACAATTGCATGAAGATGAAAGAATGATATTATTTATAATGGACTTGATTGATATCCAATGGATTTATTTGAAATGTACATAATAGACATCCTTATTAAAAAAGGTGATAAAGAGAAAATTAGCCATCACCTACACAAAGTGGAATCACATGTCCACCAAAGGTGGATCATCCTCCATTATGCAATGAAGCATGTGCAATGATGAGAATGATAATGTGATAAGTGCACTAAATGTGGGTTGAGATAATAACTATGACCACCTAGAGTGGAACTATCCTTCGCCATGTGCTTAATTGAGGTATAAACTCCTAAGTATCTTAATAACAAACTACTATGCAATGCATTGGCCTAAGTAAGCTTAAGTAAGTGTAATTAGTGAATATTTAATTACACCAACAATAACCATACATACATTACATCAAACACTTCATGACCACTCCCTATGAATTATTTTTAGTTTTGATGATTTTGAGTGTAAAATAAAATACCACTTGCAATCGTCATGTCCTATATTTTCTAAGAGCTACTCAACCTTCCAAATTTTTAGTTGGGCACCATTGACATTCTACCAAATGCTTTTTTGCTTCTCTTCATCTTTTAGATGTACATTTATTGAGGGAACAACCAATTATTATTGTACTTTCCTACTTGACATTGATTAGTAATTCATTAAGATTGACTTGAGTAGGGAACAAGGCTTCCTTTATTGACTGGACGACTTAGACATCACACACAAAGGCTTGATTCCTACACTAAAAGTGTTAAATAGTCAAAGTTGACTTATTTCTCCAAGCTTAATTTCTTCCTTAGTGTGTGATGTTTATGGTTGTCCTTTTTTCCCATAATATTTAGTTTACCTTCTATTCTATTTAATGATTGAAGGTGTAACAAGTGATAACTAGCTAACTAATTTTTTTCAAAAATTCTTCATGTATTTGCTGTAGATACTGAAAGCTCTATTCTGGTAGGACAAGAAGGTTAGAATTTTAATGATATCTATAACTCTACCAACAATCTCACATTGATTAGTTTCATGGACATCAATGAACTTGAATTATTGAGCTTGCACTAAAGTTTATTTTGAATCAATTTGAATCCCCTGAATTGGTATTGTTAGATCACAAGGTTTTGAATCATTTGAATTACTATAGTTTGAACCTTAAAACTTTGGATTGTAAAATTATGCTTTTTGAATTGACAAGCTTGTGAAGATTCGTGAACCATATTGAATTGATGAACTAACAAGTCTTAGTGAATCAATATGAAGTGAACCTTTTGAACTGAGTATCAAATCTAAATTAATTTGAGACCTCCATACTTTGGGATTCAAATCCTTGAGCTACACTTCTAAAAATGGAGCATTGAATTGAACTAGCTCAAATGCACTTGATCAACCTATGAACTTTTTTGCATTAATTATACTATATTGAACCATTGAACTTAGCCTTTTAGTTAAACCATTTTGAATTGGTTTAGAGTGGTTTGTATTGAATTTTATTGGGAAACTAAGATACTAGGGGGGTGAATCAAGATCACTAAAACTTTTAAACTTCAAAATAACTTGACTGCATTCACCTTATAACCCATCTCTTATCTAGATTATGCATAACAAAACTTAAAACTTCAAATGCTGAAATAGATCTAATTATATATTACATCCATCAACATGAAAATGTAAACACATAACACAAGAGATTTTGGTTACCCAAAAACCCTCCAAGATGAAGGTAAAACTGGGGTGGGGACGATGCCCACAATGTTCAAAGTTCACTAGTTAGAGCTAAAAATTTGATCACTTCTAATGATCTACCCTATGAGGGATCTTCCCTGTTAAGGGATTTATAAGACTATTAGGTCTACCTTGATTAAAGGATTTGAAACTTACAATGGAGTAAGTACTCTATCAAGAGATTTACATAGGCCTATTAGGACCACTTTGTTAAGAGATTTACCCTAATTCACTTGCCAAAATGATTTAGTATTTGATCCTTCAATCTGCACTTACAATGTTGATTACAAATCTTCTCTTTCCTTTCTTTGATATGATCTTCTATCTAATATATCTTTAATCTTCTCTTCACTACTTCACTCAGTCACTATACATTGTTACTTCACAATTTTGCTTGTAGCTCCAAAAACCTAACTCCATAGCATAGGCATTCACAATACTTCACTTCATTATGAAATAGGGTTTGGATATGCCCTTATAAAGACATCTGTAGAATCTTCTAGAATCAAATAAATGATTTTACCTTTTTAGCCTCTTCATTTGATTGGTTGTTCCTCCTTCATAGGGATTAATGATCCACATCAAAATAAATAACAACCTTTGTAACAAACTCTACGATCATTAAATGTTATTTACATGTTAGCTCAAAATGGTTTACCTCAAAGTTTGTACCATTTCAAACATTCTTTTTCACATTATGTTACTCAACATTACTCAACATATATTGTCTCTGATGCTCAGTCATAACTATTCTTCCTATTGATACTTGGCCTCAAATAACTCGACATCTATTTTCTCTATTTCCTTAGCATTTACTGAACTTAGCTTGCAAAGGAATACTCAACAACCAAAGAATTTCTTGGCTCCTATAGAGCTCGTCATATACAAGATAATTTAAAAGTCTTTACAAATACATGACTCGGCCTATATAGAGTAGCTCAGTCATAGTGATGACCAACCAACTCTACCTTATGCATGACTAAGTGTTGAAACTAATAGACAACATAACTGGAGATATCAACAATCTCCACCTTTGATATTAGTGGCAAAAATACTTTGTCATGAATACATCATTACACTAAAATGAAAAACATGATAGTACCCCCCCCGCTATGCCTATGGCTCAATCCATATAGGACTACATAATATCCCTTTCATGTCATACTCATATATAGAATACACATGTTACACAACTCAAATAATTTTATGTTTTTTGTCATACCTATTTTTTAGACTTCTATTATCCATCTAAGCTCTACATCTCTGATTTGATCATTTAAAGCATTCTTTTTCTTTCTTATTCCCATTTATTTTTTCACTTATGTTTGTAGTTGGGGTTGGGAGGATTAAATCAAACCATATTTTTTGATGAATGACTTATGAGCTTGGATGATCATGGCAAGAGCACGAACTTGAATCTTGATCTCCAGATTTGCAACTAAGTAAATTAGGCTATCAATAGTAGAAAGATTATGATCCAATTGCACTAGATCCTTTGTTGAAGCCAAAAAACATTGCATGACCTCCAAATAAGGTATTAACATGGAATAAATGGAGATAATTTTGGCCCTCATTATGCTATCTACTATGTATAGCTCGACCAACCTCCCTTGTACAAACAATAACCTATTGTAATGCATTGAACTTGATCTAGCTCATTAAGAGATAGAGTTACTTGAAGATTTTAGACCAGCCTCAATCTTTTGAATGCTAGCCTAGAATTCATTGGTGAATCTAGGTACATCACAAAAAATATTGTACAAATCTTGTATTTTCTTCACAAGTTCTTTAAGATTCTATACAAGTGTCCACAATTCAACCCTTCTCAATGCAATTACAATAGAAACTTTCTCAAGTACCTTTTTCTCAAAAAAAATCTCTGACCAAGTCATTAATTTCTCATTTTCTTCTATACCTTAGTGTTGACTTTCTCAACAATTTGTACTAACTAAGAAATAATAGGGACATGTTCATTAATGTTTTGAATGTCAAATGCATCAACAAATAATATCTTTAATACCATATAATACTTGCATGTGTTGTTTCTCTCTTCTCATATCATCTTATCTTTTTTTCCTTGCCAAAATGTCTTGCAATATTACCATTTGTTAAAATGTGAGATTCTTTAAATCCCAAATAGGTATGTCAATAACTTCATCCAAGTAACAAATTTACTTGGAGAACTAATCTTTTTCTTCTTCCCTTTGCCTTTTTTAGTAGTGATGTTGCTCGACACAACTAATGCTAGAGTGGGTGAAGGTGTTTCACCACTCGGTCTAACTTGTGCATTAGTGCTAGAGAAAATAGTAGTAGCACTCATCATGATTTTTTCTATAGGATCTTACACCTATTGTGAAAATGTGGGATCTGATGTAGCTAGGGTTTGAGTGTGAGCTTGAAAACTTAGCTCTATTTGTGAAACTTCATTCATATCCCTTTCCTTTTATTTTTCTTTGTATTTGTTATTTGTCTCTTTCTTTCCCTCTTATAAAGGTCCTAAGACCTATTGTCCTTTCTGACTTGTAGTAGACTAATCTACATTTAATTCTTTATCATGCTTGTTTTTCTCATTTGAAGCCTTAGTTGCTTCTTTTTCCTTTTTTGGCTCCTCTACACTTGTTTGACTCTACGCAGTAGGATTGACAATTGGAGCTTGCATCTCTCCTATTTTGGGACAATCCCTTATTTGTTTTATTACAATATTGCCAAGTGTTGTGGAAAAAATATGAGATACATTTCCATATGATCTTGGCACACCTATGTCTTCTTTATTACTATGTACATCTTCAATAGTTATATCCTCTTTTTCAATCTTCTATACCTTTTGTCTAATAGCCTCCTCCAGTGTATCAAGATCATTATATACATCTTTCTCAATTGCATGTTGAACTTCCTTACCTTTAAAATCCTTGTTAGAATTTTTAGCAACAGTTATTCCAAAATATATTTTCCATAATAATTTACTTTTTTTATGACATCTTCAATTATATGTTGTGAAACCACAAAATCTCTATATTTATTAATGAATTTGTTCCTATATTTATCCAAAATATATTTTATTTTTTCAGTTGTTAGCTCAAGCATGATATTAGCTAACACTCCTTTCCTTATCTGCCTCTTGGTCTTTATTACATGTTTCCATTTAGCATCAATTCTACTATATATTTCATTTGGAATACTATTTCCTATCTTTATAGGTGTTGTTTTAAACTTAGCCATCATGTCTAACATGCCTTCCTCTACTTTTGACTTATCAACAAGACTTAGTGTTCCATACTTTATGAATTTAAAGCTTGATAAGTCTACAAAATTTCTAATGTTGTCACATACCTCATCCATAGTTTTAGGATTTGTATGTACAATGACTTGGTAGTGACTTGCATTTGAAAGTAAACCAAAAATGCTGAATATTAACTATAACCATGCACATAGAGAACTCATAAAACCATTATTTTTTAACAAGGGAAACCATGGCCAAGGAAAAACCATGGTGGGGATGATACCCACTAGATGATTCACTAAACAATAGGATCATCTTAAGGATATTGACCTTGTTAGGAGTCTATGAAGTACATATACTATCTCGAGTTCTTGTTAGAGGAATAGGCCTTGTTAGAAGTTGCAACCCTATTAGGAGTTGGTAGATCAATTACAATGTATGCAAGAAGAGCCCACTGCCCTAACATGCAATTATACAATTCAATTCCTTCACAAGATAGGTATACACATAATACATGATTTTCTGCTATAACTCACACTTCCTCTAATCTTACATCATATTTTGCATCACGTAAGGCACATAGATAGTTCTTACAATAGTTTACATGTTACATCTAACCACACGACTTCCCCAATATCTACGCAAGATAAGATCTTTACTTATACCTTGCACATTCTCAAAAATCTACACTGTTGGCCTCAATGTCTTCACATGCTTGACATAATATAAAATAACTTATGGAATAATATCCACATAGTTAGGTCAACATAACTTAGTAATTATTTTGTAACCAAAATAATTCATAAAGCTATACAACTTTATTTTTTGCTATGCTTTATTTTGCACTGTTAAATACCCACACTATTAATCTTAGAATGACTTGTGCTATACCATCAGCAAACATATGCACACTAGTACATGTCATCATGACAATGTCACAAACCTTTCCTCCAATGTGCATAAGCTAACTTTCTACACATCATCCATACTCTTCAGATCTGTACTTTGTGCTATTGCGAACTGTCTAACACTTAAACAATTTTCTATTTCTAAATGCATAAATGAAATATTGAATGTATGTTTCCATAAATGACAACCAAAAAGACATCTAACTGACCATAAATATTTCCCTTTGGCATTGATGGAAAAATTTGGGAAAATTGGCTAAGTCCCAAAATTATGTCATTCATAAATAAAAGTTACTACACAAAAACTGCCTTCAAAACATAACAATTTTATTCATGTTTTGATGGATCATTACATTCCTTATCACTCTTTAAATTGATACATAAATAAGCTCCCTCTTACATATACATTTATATCTATACAAATTTTCATCTACACATTGGAATACTTTAGAATAACTATGGGGGGAGGTGAATCAATTATCCAAGGTCTAGATGTATAAATAAAACTTTTCACAGCTTAGTGAACCCATAAAAATTTATCATCGTGCATGGATCCATAAGATTATGCAATCACTTAAAACTTGTAGGTTACTTTCAAATCAACTTGTAGAGAATTAAGCATGAAACATAATAGATTCATCAACACACTTAACATAATGATTTATGTGGAAACCCAATTTGGGAAAAACCACTAGTAACATGCTACTCTTTTTCACTCTTTTGAAATGATGCCCTATGAAAGGCCAACCCTATTAAAGGTTACAATACACACTGTTAAATGTGACCCTATTAAAGGATTTTAATCACCCTATTAGGAGTGAGCCTTGTTAGAGGACTTTAGACCATTCACTTGGAATGTCACCTAGTTAAAGGATTTACAAATGACTGTTAGGTCAACCCTAATCCAAAGGATTTACCCTAGACTGATACAATTGTTAGAGAGTGATAGTAAGGCTTGATTTGATAAAAAATTACAACTTCATTTGTAGATTACAGATCACTATTTAGTCCTCCATTCTACTTGGCCCTCATATATTTCAGCTCTGACAAATTGTTCACCCTTCAAGCATTCATATCCTTAATCCTTCTTACTTAACATGCTAATTCAATACCTTCTCTTAGGTCACTTGATGAAGCAAAACCCTTGACTCCTTGTCTTCCTTAGGTTCTTTCACATGACAACCTTTGCTTCTAAACAACTATTCCTATAAATAAGAAATTAAGATCTTTTGCTGCTCATTCTCCATCATCCAATTTAGGGTTAGGATGGATTAGGTAAGATACAATAAATCTATCCCACATTCCATATCTCTTCTAGAAACTTCTCCTTGAATCCTCTTTGAATTTTCTTCAAAAAGGTTTACCTTGAATTTTGTGCCACTAGCTCATCAACCTTATCTTCCACCTAGTTCACACAATCCAAGAAAACAAACTTGTGAGCTCAGATCCATCAAATTCATGATTTAAATAATGTAGTCACTCAACATTATTTGGCTTCTGATGCTTGGCAAATAATATGTTGCTCGACATCCTTTGTAAAATTAATTGGCATGAACTAAAGTTTAATGGTGCTCAGCATCAACTAAACTTTACTTGGCATCCATTGTTCTACTCGACATACACTAAAACAAACATTTACTTGGCTCCAATTGATTTTTTGCTCAGCTTGCACTGACTTTTCTCAACACCTATTATCCACTCAGTCAAGCTTTGTAGACAAACTTTGTGTAACTTGTTCTTCTAAAATTTCTTAGTGTAACCAAGCTTTGCAAACAAACTTTGTGTAACTTGTTCTTCTAAACTTTTATAGTGTAACCATCATTTCTAACCTTAAGTAGATTATCAATCCATCATATTATCACTATCTTAACTGATTATTGTACTCATTTACATAATCATAACTCAACCTTTCCTCTAGGTGCTATTGTTACATCTTTTGATCAAATCCTCTCCATCAATCAAATAAGGGATAATACTTAAATCATATAAGTAATTGTCTTACCAACAAATAGTAAGTTTGACATCAGTGACAAACCAATTATTGAAATATACAATCTCCCTTTTTAACAATTTCCTTTTTCAATAATCTTTTTTCAACTTCTTCAACAATCCCTTTTCAATCTATTATCAACAATCTCTCTCTTAGGCATTGATGGCAAACCAAACTGATCAACCAGATGTCAAGTACCTTGTTCAAATAAAATAACTAGGTTAAAACAATAAGACCAACAAAATACCAAAAAAACCAATTCCTTGTATTGAAATCTCTCCCTTTATCAGTAGCTTCCATCTTCTAAATAGGTTACAAAACTCTTTTGTGTCATCCTTATAACTCTCTCTGAATTGCTTCTTGTTTCCCCCTTTAAGTATATTATCCTCTTACTAGGTAGATGTTAGGATTTCCCCCTCTTTCATGTATTTCTCTATCTCCCTCAACATACTTGTATTTTATATTCCCTTGATCAACAATTATCTCATAAGCAATTATCTCCCTCTAAGATCCATTTTATATTTCTCCCTCTAATCAGTAATTATCTCCCTCTTTCACAAAAATGCCAAAGACTTCTCATCTTAACATGTAGATGTAAGCTTTTTTATTTTCTCCCTTTGTCACCTGACTTGTGACTAATTTGAAGTTCCAACACTTTGATTACTTTAGCTAGCTCGTAAAGTAAGATCCTCTACATCAATTTGTAACATATGAACTTCACCTTGTTTGATGTAGGACACTCTTCTCATTACTTAAATAGCCTTGATAAGGGTATCACCCCTAGTTTACCTCTTAGATACTCATGAGCATTCTTAGGTAATGCTTTTGTGAAGATATCAACAATTTTTTCTTTTGTGTTGACATAGTCCATCTTCACCTCTTTATCTTGGACTAAATCTCTCAAGTAATGATACTTGATTGCAATGTGATTTGTCTTTGTGTGCATCATAGGATTCTTTGATATATTGATAACACTTGTATTGTGACAATAAAGTATCACTTGATCTGTGATCTCTTCCTTCATACCTTTGAGTAGCTATTTGATCCATACAATTTTTGTACAATTTATAGCAGTAGTAATATATTCAACTTTAGTAGTAGAATGTGAGGTGCAATTTTTTTTCTTGCTAGTCCATGTAACCAACCTTTTGCCTAAGAAAAATGCTCCTCCACTGGTTCTCTTTCTATCATCAATATTTCTAACCCAATCAACATTAGTGTAAGCTCTTAATTCAATTTTTTTTTTCTTATAGTATAAACCATACTCCTCTATTTCTTTCAGATATCTCATTATTATTTTTACATCCATTAAATAATTCTCCTTGGGATAGTAGAGAATCTTTCAACTATCCCTATAGATAATGCAATGTCAAGTCTGCTATGTGCTACATATTGTAATTTTCCAATCATAGACCTATACAATGTTTGATTCACCTTGTCTAAATAATCATTCTTTGATAACTTGTATCATATCACCATAGGTGTACTTACTGGTTTGGAATCCTCCAATCCAAAAAATTTCAATATTTTCTTGACATATTTTGACCATGTGATGTATATACCATATTTCATCTAATATACTTGCAAACCCACAAAGAATTTGATCTCTCCAAACATAGACATTTCAAATTCTTGCCTTATTTGATTTACAAAATCTGTACATAAAGCATCTTGACCTCCAAATATGATATCATCAACAAAAATTCCAGATAACAAAATACCTTTTCCTTTCTCTATCTTCATGTACAGATTGATGTTATGATCGGTCCTTTCAAATCCAATCTTCACAAGATAATTATGAAGTCTTTCATACCATGCTCTTGGGACTTGTTTCAAACCATATAGATATTTGTGTAATCTAAATACCATGTTATTATTAATAACATCAACAATACCTTCTGGCTATTCCATGTAAACTTCTTCCTCTAATACGCCATTTAGAACTATAGATTTAACATCCATTTGATAAACTTTAAAACTTTTGTATGTAGAATAAGAAATTAAAGTTCTTACTCCTAATCTAGCAACAAGTGAAAATGTCTCTCCATAGTAAATTCCTTCTTCTTGTGCATATCCCTTGCAACTAATCTTTCCTTATTCCTTCTGACTTCACCATTTTCATCTATCTTGTTTCTTAATATGCACTTGGTGCCAATCATATTTTTGTCTTCTAGTCTAGGAACTAGAGTCCATGTTTTATTTTTCTCAATTTATTCAATCTCTTCTTCCATGGCCTTACTCTAGTCAACATCTTCTAATGCATTTCTTACTGATTTGGGTTTCTTCATGCTCAACAAACATATATAATTTCTAACTCTATTTCTTGTCATTGGTCTAGCATCTTTAACTCCAATAATTTGTGTAGTAGTATGATGTCTCTTGACATATTTAGAAAATCTTTGTTCAACTTTAGTTTCTTCATTTTGTCTTTCAGCTTCAAAGTCATTGTGTACATCTCTATTAGGTAACTCAACATCTCTTTCATGTACATTAATCTCAAAATTAGAATGTACATTAACTTCATTCTATAACCTAGCATTTGACACTCCTTCCACACAAACTCTTCAGAAGCTGAGCACATATGCTACTCCATTATAGTTCAAAAGGTGTTGAATGAGTACCTTTCTTGACTTGTACACAATTCAAGGTATAGATAGTTTTACTTACAACTTCTCTCCAACATTTCAAAGCAACATTTTTCTCCATCATGAGTGTTCTAGCACAGTCCATTATAGATTTATTCCTTCTTTTAGCAATTCTATTTTGTGGAGGGGTTATAGGGGTAGATGTCTATCTTTTGATTCCTTTGTCATTATAGAACATCTCAAATTCATTTAATGTAAATTCTCCTTCTTTTTTAGATCTTAAACACTTCAGACTTTTACCTGTTTCCTTCTCAACTCTTGCTATGTACCACTTAAACATTTGGAAAGCATGAGATTTTATTTTCAGAAATAAAACTATCATCATCCTAGAATAGTCACCACAAAATAGCATAATTTACTTATCTCCTTTGTATATTTGCACATCAATTGGTCCACACAAGTTAGTATGAACAATTTGAAGTATTCCTTTAGATGTGTAAGTTTTACTCTTAAAACTTGACTTTGTCATTTTGCCTAATTGACATCGATTGCATTTTATATTATTAGGCCTCTTCAATTTAGGCAAACCTTTAACCTTTCTCATGTTACTGATACTAACCAAGTTATCAAAATTAACACGACATAACCTTTTGTCTCATAGCCATACATCATCAAATTTTACAATAAGACAAGTAGCATCCTCTATATTAAGATAGAATATATTACTTCTAGTTTGATCACCCTTTCTAATTAGTTCCCATTTATGTCATATATATTATCAATCTTGTTTTCAAACTCAACCTTACATCCCAAATTATTCAATTGTGACACACTCAAGAGATTATAGTTAAGACCTTCAACATAGTAAGCATTGTCACATAAAATCTTATCTATGAGTTTGATAGAACTTTTTCCTTTTATCAGATATTGTGCATCAATACCAAATCTTACACTATTTCAATCATAACAATTCAGGTAATGAACTTACTTTTGTCTTCAATCATGTGATGTGAACACCCACTATCAATGATCTATCTATAATTCTTTCTTACACAAGTCACAAGTGTAGTTGCCTCATCCTCATCATATTCATCCTTTATTGCAACATACACAACTTCATCATCATGTTCATCAGAATCATCTTTTGTTTCCTCTTCAACAATGTATCATGAATTTTTACCTTTGTCTTTATAGTCTTTGTTGTCTTCATCTCTTTTACTTTTTTATTTGTCACCACCTATGTAGTTCTTCTTCTTTGGACATCTAGTAACAATATGACCAACCTCATTGCAATTGAAACAAATGATAAGTAATTTACCTTTGAACTTGCCTTTACCTTTGTGGAATCTTCTTGCCAGTAGTGCTTCAAGCTATTCAACATCCCCCTCTTCTATATCATTGTCACTAAACACATACTTTATATTTTTCTTCTTCTTCTTCTTCTCATTGGGTTCCTTTAATGACACCTTAGCTTTGAAAGAAGATTCAATATTATTAGGTTTCTAATTATCAAAGTTAGATAGCTTAAAAGTAGTGAGTCTACCTATCAAACCTTCAAGTGATAGATTATTCCCTGGTATACATCTTAGTTCTTCAATTGTAGAAACTCTAATAGCATACATAGACAGTAGTGTTCTCAAGAGTTTTCTTAGCACAATATTGTCATCTATTTTACTAGTAGCTCTTCTTATTGTATTACCAACTTCTTTTATCCTTGCAACATAGTGAGCAATATTTTCACCTTCTTCCATTCTCATATCATCAAATTTACCTTTGAGACTTTCAGCTTTGGCTCTTAGAACATTGTTGTCTCCTCATAGTTAGTGGTTAGGAAATCCCACATTTTTTTTGCACTGTTAAGACCTTTGATATCATCAAATTCAACATAACTTAGGGAAAAGGGAATCCCCAACATCACTTGGTTGTGTTCTTTCTTCTTTTTCATATCCTTAACTATTGGGGCTCTAGCAGGTTCAACATGCTTGACAGTAATGGTAGATTGTGCATGATCTCCAATTCCTCCAAGGTGTAGCTTCATCAAAATTTTGCATGCAAGAAAGTTATCTCTATTAAGCTTGGGTATTTTTTTTTTTGACATATTGATCTTTGTGCTTCTAATACCTTCAAACTAGTCCTCTTAAGCAGATGACTCTTATACCAATTGTTGGAATACTTTAGAATAACTGAGAGGGGGAAAGGGTGAATCAATTATCCAAGGTCTAGATGTATAAATAAAACTTTTCATAGCTTAGTGAACCCATAAAATATTTATCATCATGCATGCATCCATAAGATTATGCAATCACTTAAAACTTGTAGATTACTGTCAAATCAACTTGTAGAGATGTAAACATGAAACATAACAAATTCATCAAAACACTTGACATATTGATTTATGTGGAAACCCAATTTGGGAAAAACGACCAATAACATGCTACTCTTTTTCACTCTTATGAAGTGATGCCCTGTGAAATATCAACCTGGTTAAAGGTTATAATACACATTGTTACATGTGACCCTATTAAAGTATTTCAATCACCTTGTTAGGAGTAAGCCTTGTTAGAGGACTTTAGACCATTCAATTGGAATGTCACCTAGTTAAAGGATTTACAAATGACTATTAGTTTAACCTTAATCCAAAAGATTTACCCTAGACTGATACAATTGTTAGAGAATAACAATAAGGCTTGATATGATAATAACTTAAAACTTCATTTGCAAATTATAGATCACTATTTAGTCCTCCATTCTACTTGGCCTTCATACATTTTAGCTCTAATAGAATGTTCACCCTTCAAGCATTCATATCCTTAAGCCTTTTTTCTTAACATGCTAATGCAATCTCTTCTCTTAGGTCACTTGATGAAGCAAAACCATCAACTCCTTATCTTCCTTACGTTCTCACACATGACAATCTTTGATTTTGACTAGCCATTCCTATAAATAGGAAATTATGATCTTTTTCTGCTCATTCTCCATTGTCCAATTTATAGTTAGGATGGATTAGGTAAGATACACTGAATCTATCCCACATTCCATATCTCTTCTAAAAACTTCTCTTTGAATCCTCTTTGAATTCACTTCAAAATAGTTTACCTTAAATTTTGTGCCACCAGCTTATCAACCTTATCTTCCATCTAGTTCACACAATCCAAAGAAAAAAATTTGTTGGCTCAGATCCATTGAATTCACAATTTAAATAATGTAGTCAATCAACATTATCTAGCTTCTGATGCTCAACACATAGTACGTTGCTTGACATCTTCTGTGAAATTACTCAACATGAACTAAAGTTTACTAGTATTCAACATCGACTAAACTTTATTCAGCATCCACTGTTCTGCTTGACATACACTAGAACAAACATTTACTCAACTCGAACTAATTTTTTTCTCAGCTTGCACTTACTTTTCTCAACACCTACTATCCACTTGGTCAAGCTTTGCAGACAAAATTTGTATAGCTTGTTCTTCTAAACTTTCTTAGTGTAACCAACCTTTGTAACCTTACATATATTATCAATGCATCATATTATCATTGTCTTAATTGATTTTTGTACCCTTTTACATAATCATAACTCAACCTTTCCTCTAGGTGCTATTGTTACATCTTTTGATTAAATCCTCTTCATCAATCAAATAAGTGATAGTACTTAAATTATATAAGTATTTGTCTTACTAACAAATAGCAGGTTTGACATTATTGAAAAAATAATGATTGAAACATATGATCTCCCTCTTTAACAATCTCCTTTTTCAACAATCTCTTTTCAACTTTTTCATCAAAATCTTTTCAATCTATTATCAACACTACATAACACTCTTGCTTTGACATCAATGGAAATGATGCCAAAAAATATAGCTCAAAAAATTGTATCCTTCTATTGATCAATTTGTCATTCTAGTTATGTAGTCTAAAAAATCAATCTTGAGTCTCTCAAAGTCCTTCTTCCAATTTCCTTTGACTATATTGATACACTGATGAGTGTGCAAAGTGCATAAGATGTCACTTCAACTACACTTAGGTCAATATAGTAAAATTTGTCATAGGAATTCTTTATTGAAAGACATTCCTCCAATTGCCTCTGCAAAATTACAACTTTAGGTGCCAAATATTCTCTTAGAATAGAGAATATTTTTATTACTTTCTCCTTGTCAAATTCAATGCTTTTGACAGCATTGTGGATCTTCTCAATTTCATTCTCAGAATCTTCAGTTCTGATCCCAGATTGCTGCAATCTTGTAGTGAGTGTCTAAAGCTCACTCATATGGCCTTTGATCTTTTTATCAAAATCTAATAAGTAAGTGTAAGACATTGCACACTATCAATAGAACTTCTTACCTTCAATAATAAATTTACTCAATTCCTTGATGTTTCCATCAAGTGCCTTCAAATCATTGCACACATTGGTGTACACTATGTTAAATAGGGCTGCTTCATGATTTGTTTGCACTTGTGCTACTTCTACTTTAGCCAAAGTTGTGAATTCCCCATCAAATGTCTTCACCAACTCTTTTTTCTTGATTTGAAATTTTGGATTTGCTATAGTTGTGGAAACTATCTTCTACATGTCCTCCAAGACTTTAGCAAGAGTCTTCTCCAAAGACTTAATAGTTTTATTTTTCCCTAATAAGTTGCTCAAGGTGCCCATTAATTCTTTCTAATCTTCATCATCATATGGAATAGATGTTGTTGTTGATGTTCCAACAGCTGACACTACTAAAAGTATAATAGCCTTTATCTTATGTTCGTCTACTCTCTTCTTTTCCTCAACCTCTTTCTTTGCATTTTCTTCTTTCTTCTTCTACTTTTCTCTTCTTTTCTTCCTCTTCTTTTCCTCTTCTTCTTTCCTCTTCTTCTTCTCCTCTTCTCCTTTCTTCCTCTTTCCATCTTCTTCTTTTCTCTTCTTGACCTCTTCTTCTTTCTTCTTCTCCTCCTCTTCTTCTTTCTTCTTCTTTTCCTATTCTTTCTTTTTCTATTCTCTTCTTTTCTTTTCATTAGTTTGACTTCTTGTACCCTCTTGTCTTGTTCATCCTTCTTCTCTGTCTCTTCTTCCTCATCATCAAAACTAGAGTAATCAGTGATATTTTTGATATTTCCAACAATATTTTTTCCATACCCAACAAATGGGTTCTCCTTAGTGTCCATAGTTATATGTGTACTATCCACTTGCATGGATTTATTACCCATAACAATATTAGGTGGTGATAGTGCTTGTTGTGTTTCCTTTGCTTCTTCCTCTTCCCTGGATGGTGTATGGACTTTCACATACACTAAACTATCATCTTTAGCTTGTGTACTCTCCTTAGGCATTGAGGACATGTATTTAACTATTGCCTCCTCTATTTCTTCCCTAACTTCTTTATAATTGCCTCCCATCAGAAGAATTTCTCTTCTTTTGTTCCTTAGCAAGGGCTCAATACCCTTCAATTTTTTTTCATATTCTTCCTTTGATCCAACATCACATAACTTGTTTATGGATGTGATCCTCATGTTCAAATCTTCTTCTACTACCCTTCTCTTCCTATTGATCAACCTATTGTATAGATCTTCAGGAATTTTATTCTGAATGATATCAAGTTTCTTATTACTAAAAATTATATTTCTTATTATGGAATTCTCTAATAACCTCCTATCCATACTACTATACATGTGGTAAAATTTATTTAACTATACAAAATTGTCATCATTTATAATCTACATGTTCAGATTTTCTACCTTCGATTTCCATGCCTTTTTGCCTATAGCTATCTTAGATTCATGCACATCTTGTTCAACAGGTCTATCTTGAGTGTCATCTTCTGAGCTTTTAGAACTTCTCACTTTCATGATTTTTCTTCTCTTTCTTGGTCAATTGGTGGTTTATTTAAATATTTTCTTTTCTTGAGGTACATATTCTAGCTTCACCGTCAACAATCTTCCTAACTTCCTCTACGTAGTAGGTGCTTCCACCTCTCGATGCCTTCTTGATTGCTCATAGCTATCACCCATTGGTTGCATCTATGTAACTGCTACATATGGTGATATGGGAGCTTGCAAACATGGTTTTTCCACTATTACTCCTTCTAAGGGTCTTGCTATTGCAATAGTTGTTGCAACTAATAATTCAAACTACCTAGTGGCCTTCATTTCTTGTGCAATTCCCTTCAGCTCATTGGATTCCTATCTTAACATGCCAAATTCCTTAAGGATGGAATCTATCTCTTTCTCTACTTTCTTCTTTCTCTCCTTTCTATGGAGCTTAGATTCTACTATCCTTACTCTTTCATCATATGTTCCCCATCTAGGGCATTCTGTGTCCTTCTTAGATTCAAGTATGATCTACACATACCCCTCTATCAATTATGCACTCATCTCATAGCCCATAGGCTCAATGATATTTATGATAGGTATCATTTCTTCTATGCAAATATTATCAATTTTGACCATGAAGCACAAATCATCCTTATTTTTCTCCATCATAGAGGGAGGTATCCTATACCTCAGTTTCATCTCAGACTGAAAGTTCTTCATCATTCTATCAATATCAGCATCTCTGACATTCTTAGGTTTGGATATGTAGTATTTATTTATCATCTTCATTATGCATTCACCACTATCCCAATTAATTACTCCTGGAAACTTTCTTGTAACATGGAAGAAAAAATTAGTCAATAGGGACCCAAATCTAAATGTTACACTCTTGGTTTTCTTTATTGTTGCAACATTATCCAATAGTTTCAATTTGATAATCTCATCCAAGTTCACTTTCCTCCTTTCAACAACCATCACATATGTTGCATGAAGAAATCTAGCTGGTATAGAGTTAATCCTTGATCCATGGTTTAACTTGTACCCCAAAATCTTGGTTAACAATTTAACTCCTTTATCCTGAATAGGATCAACTCTCATGTTTGTTCTATCAAACTTAGTTCTTAGGTTGGTTTCAACCATTTTCTTGACATTTCTTTCATTGATAGGGTTACAACCATCATTGCTTAATCCTATTACTATGTGGATTAGGTCATTGACAATGACAATCTATGCATTACCTAATTAGAACATATCATCATGTGTTATGTTCAAAATAATTTTGGTCCACTCATGATTATCAAATTCTTTATAGAACATATACTTCACCAAATTAAAATCTTTAATGTGTGCATACTCAGAATTTAGGGTTAAGTCATTATAGCACATCTTTCCTAAATATTTATGAATATCCTCATCTCCAATGCTCTCAATTTTTCAATGTATATAAATCCTTATATCTTCTACATGTAACATATTTTCCAAAATTTGTAAAAATGCACCTAGAAGATCATCTAACAAAGAAATAAATGAGTGTTTCTTAAACTCATACCTAAGTCTATCACTAACATCATGCACTCTTTGACTAACCATTGTTCAATAATTGTAAATATTGCAATAAACTAGATTCAATACTCCATAAACTACCTCAAATTCATGATTTTATGGCTTTTGAAACTTTTGAATTCATAGACTTTACTTCACACTTCAATTTCTATCAAAACACTCTTCAATTTTCTCAAGACACTTCGCATGAACAACTGGTACATCAAATATTGCTTGTGATCCTTAAATCATTTCAAAATGGATTGCATAATAAATGTGTATCTACCAAAAACTTATAATATTGTCTTTATTTACCAATGAGCTTGTTCTTACAATTCTTTCTTACTGTGACTATATCAAAACTTGTACACTGAGCCATAGATTTATCTATATGCCTTCTACCTTTTGTTAACTGCACAATCTCTAACTCACTCTCTAACATCAATTCTGACCACTGATGCTCTATTGCTTTTATAATAGCTTAATTTAGATTGGTTGAGTCACAAACATTTCCATGACTTCAATTTTCCATCAGGTGCATCAAAGAATTGCTCTTCCAAAACTATATGTGAGCTCTCTAGATTACAAGCCTTCACAAATCCTTCTTTGAATTCCTTAATATGATTTTTGATAGCTTCTTTCTAACTATTGTTACTTCCATTTTCATTTCTTCTATCATCCCTATTTTTTTTCCTTTTGTCCATTCTATAGAATCTTGCTACGTGTCCAAAGTTATTGCATAATTGATATATAGGTGCATTACTCCTCTGATTGCTTCTATTCCAGCTTTTAGGTGCTCTATAGTTTCTTGCAATGTGTCTAGGATTGTTATATTTGTAGCGAACAATCTACTTTCTCTCACCATTAGGTTTCTCTCCATCATTAGATATTAAATGAATCTACCTCTTCTATTACCAGCAAGGTTAGTATTCCTAAACATTCTACCATTCTCATTATTTTCAACAGACTTAAGTTTCTTACATTCTATTGCCTTATGTCCATAACCATGAAAACTTTAACATAGAAATTAGTAATAGGTTTGAAAGACTTACTTATAAAATCTCTCTTCATGTGTCCAACTTCATTATATGTATAGCATCTACCTTTGAATTAAAGTATTTCTTCTTTGAATGAATCATCTTGCTTAAGTTCATCTTGCTCTATTAATATAGGTTCAATAGATTTCTCTTTTGGTTCAATTCTATCAACTTCATCAGACCATTTAAACTTTTCTTTAGGGATTTCTACTATAGGATTTGGTTCTATCCTACTCTCATCTTTCTTTTCTAACTTCTCTCCAAGAAGATATCCAAGGCCTTTCTTTTCATAAGAAGGTCTTTGATGAAATATCTATTCATCAATTTTCTTAGAACTTGTGTAAAGTTTCTCTAAGTGCTATTTAGCTTGTGTTAGATCTCCTTTCACAATGATACATTTTTCCAACTCTGCATGCTCTATCTTAATAGAATCTAATTTAGATGTCACTTGACTTAACTAGGATCTAAGGTCTACATTCTTAGATTTTAGACCAGGTTCACTCATATTGCCACTAATCTTAAGACTCAACTTTAGTTCAACAATTTTAAACTCATGTTTCAAGATCTCATTCTCTTTCCTGAGATTTTCTATATCATCATTAACACTAGTCTATGCAAAAGGTTCTTTTCTATTTTTAAGATCATCAATTTCATCTTTTAGTTTGCCCATGTCTTCACACACTTGACATAATATAAAATAACTTATGGATTAATATCCACATAGTTGGCTCAACATAACTTAGTAATTATTTTGTAACCAAAATAATTCCTAAAGCCATACAACTTTGTTTGCTGCTATGCTCTATTTTGTACTGTCAATCTTAGTATAACTTGTGTTGTACTATCTGTATAGACATGTGCACTAGTATACATTATCATGACAATGTCACAAACTTTCCTCCACTGTACATAAGCTAACTCTCTGTGCATTGTCCATACTCTTAAGATTTGTACTTTGTGCTGCTACAAACTATCTAACACTTAGACAATTTTCTATTTCTAAATGCATAAATAAAATGTTGAAAGTGCATTGCCATAAATGACAACTACCAAGACATCTAATTGACCATATTTCAAACAAAACCTTCACTTGGTTTTGTAATCCCTGCAAAACCCCTTTTTAATGGTGGCTTGCACTAGTATACATTATGATGGCAATGTCACAAACCTTTCCTCCACTATGCATAAGCTAAATCTCTATGCATTGTCCATACTCTTAAGATTTGTACTTTGTGCTGCTACAAACAATCTAACACTTAGACAATTTCCTATCTCTAAATGCATAAATAAAATGTTGAAAGTATGTTGCCATAAATGACAACCACCAAGACATCTAATTGACCATATTTCCAAAAAAACCTTCACTTGGTTTTGTAATCCTTGCAACACCCCTTTTCAATGGTGGTTTGCACTAGTATGCATTATCATGACAATGTCACAAACCTTTCCTCCACTGTGCATAAGCTAACTCTCTGTGCATTGTCCATACTCTTAAGATTTGTACTTTGTGCTACTACAAACTGTCTAACACTTAGACAATTTTCTATCTCTAAATGCATAAATAAAATGTTGAAAGTATGTTGCCATAAATGACAACCACCAAGACATCTAATTGACCATATTTCCAATAAAACCTTCACTTGGTTTTGTAATCCCTGCAACACCCCTTTTCAATGGTGGCTTGGCACTAGCTACTATTGCTGCCCTAATTCTTGGTCTGAGTGGTGTAGGAGGAGAGAGGGGCTTAGATATTACCTTGTTTATAGTCTTCTTCACCTTAGACACTATGATTTTGACTATCTTGGCCTTCTTTGCTAGCGGAGTGACAAGTGGTAGGGCTTTAACCTATTTTTCTACAATCTCTTCCTCTTCCTCTTCATCACCATCACTATCTTGATCTTCTCCAAGACTTTGTGTGATCATCAATGGTCCTTCACCTTCAATCTATGTGCCTAGTTTCCCTTCTAGGTCTTTAATCATTTTATTCTTCTTCTTATCAAAAGAAGCAATCTTTATATCTACTATTATTCTTTCTTTTTCTTATTCATACTTGCCAAAGGAATTAGTCTTTGCATCAATTTCTTTAGTATGTAGTGTAGTAATTGTTGCATTCACATAATCAATATCAATCTCAAATCCAAATGGTTTAATCCAGGCTACCCTTAGCTTAACTACTTGGATATATGTGTAAGTAGTGTCAACTAGAAAATTTATCATTACAATATTTTCCAACTAAGGATGTAGGAATCCTAGTTTTTATTGTCATTTTCTATTTAAATTCATCAAAATAGCCATCTAATACATTCTCAAAACTACCTACCAAATCTATAATAGACTCACTTATCTATCTTGTAGTAGGTTTTCCTTATTCCCATGCAAAATTTCCAATAGTAGGAAAATAACTTTGAGTATAGAAGAAAGTACACATTACTAGTGATCCAAAATATACACATTAACTTTTTAGCATTATTGATTGATAAGAGGTTCTTGGCCAGTTACAACTATTAGTACTTGACAAGATCAAATTCATGATCCTTTATCACAATCTTCCAAGCCTAATCTACTACCATACATGACACATTGTTCAGTTAGCTTGACTAGTAATACTTGTGTGCAATTACTCTCACTATAAATTTAATCAATGAATCAATAATGTTTAAAATTGACATGCCACATCCATTTCACTCAACCTTGGTGTTTTCCTTGATTGCATCTTTTCTCTGGCATTACATAGTCTTATTCTTATCAAATGTTGGATATCTTGTGATAGTATGAACAATCTTCTTCATGATTTAGACCAGCCCATTTTCCAGTGATAACTCCATGTTGTGAATTCATCTCAACACAACCTTGATCCATTCAATTTTGAAATCTCTTGGACAGTCTAGGACACACATTAAGCCTTTCCTCTCTACAATTTTGAATTTTTCCTTCAATACTCCTTCATCACACAAGTTTTGGTTAGCCAAACAAATTTTATAGTCTCCTAATTCATTGATTTTACACATATAATAGATCATACATTATGAATCATAATAAACCTAGGTGGTATCAATGATAATAAGCCCATTGAATCTCCTCTCTATAATGCCCCACCAAGGGACCCAAAAGAAATGATCTAAAGTTTTACTAAGTTTGCCAACATTTTTTTTTTTGAACAAGAGAGATTAACATACACATCAAACACAGTAGCAGAAGCAACAACATACAATCAACTAAAGCATACATAATAGGTTACATTTCTTAAGGATCCCATGACATTGAATCACATATAAATTTAATCTAAGTCTAACAACTACCACATCCGCATGAAATAAGAGCTATAAAGTCCAATATCCATAATATACATTTTTTCTGAATGCCCCTTGGTAAATGAAATCTAGAATGTTCAATCATCCATTGTACATGTCATAGGGTATGAAAGGCTAAAAGAATATACACATGTAGAAATAAAAATACATCATCCTCCATGAATCCATGATACAAAGTACAGTAAAATAAATGGAACCATCCACGATACATGATACATCCATCCATCATAAAAGATATAAACATCCAACATGAAATACAACTATCTAAGTGCGTGGTTCCTCCTGACCATCATTAGCATCATTAAACCATCGTGGGGCCTTGCCATCCCTCGTGCATAACATCTCAAGCCACTGAATAGATTGTCGGTATTATAAAAATAGGGATGTCACTACTAAAACATACTACAACATAAACAAAAGGAAATATAACATGCTAATCATCAATATAAGTAAAGTCATTAGTAAATAAAATTACCTAAACATGATAAAAAAGCATCCCAAGAAGCTCCAACCACAGTGTCTATGTATAGATATCAATGGTAAGAGTGAAAAAGCACTACCACCAAACTGTGTGGAACCTAAATGGCCCACTCCCACTGCGCTGAGGAGATAATCTCAAGTCCCAAATAGGATATCATATCACAAAACACAAGTACTCTCTAAGTCTAGGATATCCTAAAAGAAATCTAACTCAAAGGTTCTAATAAAGAATGACATCTAATCCTAGAGGCACACAAGACATGTAGGAAACCTACTATGTAAGTGGGAAAGTGTCATCACATGAATCACATAGAAGTTACCCTGGTAGTTTCTTAGGACTTTAGGATTCCTAGTGATCCCCATGCAGCCACTACTATCCTCTTGTACTGACAAGGTATACTATGGAATGCAAGGTCGTAACCAAGCATTCTCTCTACTCTTATCTTAGTCTATACTAGCACTCAAGGCATGGGCAAGAATATAAAATTATCTTATTAGGTTCATTTTAATCCCCATTTAGTGTAATGTTTTCACTAATTAAAACAACTTACAATGAGTTACCTTGGCAACCACTTAGGGTCCTAGCCCCCATTGCAAGCCACTTCCTGACACTACAAGTAGATAACCTACCCTAGGCTCATAAAATCACAACTCAAAGAATCATAGTAAAATCACCTTAGCCCTATAAAAGTGATTGAAAAGCATCAAAAGATACTCCACAATAATCACAACAGTTCTCCATGAGCAACTAGAAAGCACCAAAAGATAATCATAATAATCACAATAGTTCTCTACGAGAAACTGAAATATATCAAATGATAAGTCACAATATCCATCGATTCTCAACAAGCAATCATAAAGTATCCCAGTATTGATCAACGACTCAAATGGTTAAGTCAAACATGTCACAACATGACATCATCAAGAACATATCAAACACTTTCAGTCCTATCAAAGTGACTGTAAGGAGACCCAAATATAAATGATTGAGGACTCAAAGATGGTTAAGTTAGATATCTCATAGCATAAATCTTGCCATCCCACAAGGCACTGAAAATAGTAATCAACAACAAAAATACACTCAACATAGAGCATACCATCACATACCATGGTTAAGTAAAAAGATCAAGATCAAACAACATAGCATCACAATCACAAAACTCCCAAGGCTTTGGTCACATCCTAGGGCTGGTCAAAGCTACGAAAAATCCCAAAAATCCCAAAACATAAACAATACATAGAAAAAATCATAATCTCATAGTTGGGTTTGATTGATAATATATTGTTGAGTTAATTAAAGGTTATAGTTTACAGTAAGATTTTAGTTTCATTTCAATACAAGTTTTTGAGTAGCTAAGAATTTCAATTCTAACCTTGCAATTAAACCCATTCTCATTCAAATTCCCCTCCCTCAAAAATGAACCCTCTAATTGTGATAAAGAGTTCTCTCCTTAAATCGGGGCACTAGTGCCTTCACCCAAGAGAACTCCATGCTTATTGGACTCGAACTCCAAATTAACTTTCATTAACTTTTTTTAATCTTGCATTAATCTTTTTCATGCATGTTTACATGAATTATTAAATAACTTTATTCAATTTCCACTTGACTTCGCTTTCAATTAATTTATTAACTTTTAAACTCATGCACGCATTATGCAATTAAAATATCTTTTAAATTTACTTGTTTTATCTTTTTAATTAATTTCTTATATTTTAGTCTCATGCACACATCATGTGAACTTAAAACTTTCAAATAATATATTTTCACTTTTTAATTTATTTTTAAAACTTTATGGATAAAATATTTATTAACTTAAATAATAATAATAATATTTAGCATTTATTTAAAAATGAACTTTAAATATATTATTATTAAATTAAAAAATATATTATCATGTTTTAAAATTATCCTTATAAATTTTATCTTCAAATTTAATTCTTTTTATTTAATTAAATTTCCAATTAATTAAATATAATTAAATATTAAAATATCATAATAATTTTCCATTAAATTAAATCATTAATTTAATCTTTTCATCTAACTTAATTAATAGAAAATTCACCAAGGACTCATAAAACAACATACAAAAACCCATCAAAGAAAAACACATACAAAATCAAACTAAAGGGTTATAATCATGGATTAGCATCATCTGATGCATTTGGAGGGTACTTGACTTAGATACTTGTCCTAATTATCAATTAGGTCAAATGGCTTAAAGGTTTAGGATTTGGAGTTAAGAGTTTATTTCCCCTCTCTTATCATTGAGATAATGCAGTAGGGTACGCTCATCCTGACAATTTAGGGAAGTTGATACCTAGTACCTACAACTTGCATAAAATCCACGCATGTACAAACACAATATTCTAAGCTAAATAGGCAATGTCAAGAAATGGTGCATTGTGTAGATCCCGACTAGCAGGTGACTACAACTCCCTTCCTTAACAAAATTAGAAATGCCATACATAAAGAAAACAAACACGCACACCATACACATGCAATATGGGGTAAGTATCCATAAGAAAACACATAGGATAAATAAATCATCTAACTAATCATCATCAATAAATGAAAGAACTATAATAATCATCATGCATACATGAAATATAGAATACCAAGTAATCTCATCATATAATAAATTGAATGTAAAAATAATATCTAATAATCTAAAAGTAATGCTACTAAACATCAAGCATAAACTGGCCTAAAAGAGTTTGGCATAGATAATAGAAATGAGAGCTAGGAATAGGCACTACACTTTCATAGAAATTTTAGGAATAACAAGATATTTAGGTGGAGGACAAGTGTCACCCTTCACTAATTGAACATTGCTTACCTCTTCTTCTTCTTGATTCTTCACAAATGATGATAATCCAAATGCCATTTTTGTGTTAGGTTTTCAAAATTTTTCTTTTCGAACAACTCAACACAACTGATAATTAACATTGGATCACACTTCAACTTTGAATTTCCTTTTGATTGCCTTAGAATTTTCTTCACAATTTTCTCAACTTGCTTGAGCTCTAGAAATTTGAATGCAAGATATGTAGAATACCTTTAAATTTCCACTATATACCTTCATTCATTTAAATTAGGGCTCTTCATAAATGCTATGTACTATGTTAGGTGTAATCCAACTATCTCAATGAAAATTTCACCTTTTAACTTAGTCTCCATTACATAGCTTAGTCAATACCATCTAACTTAGCCAACGCATTAGCTCGATCATTGTAAGTATTCTGTCCATATTACAATGCTTTGTCAATATAGACAGTATTATTGATGCTCAACACTAATAATGTAAATGATTCTATTACTTGGTTCTCTCCATGAATCTATTCTAATGTATCTCATCTTATGGAGATATGAACTTTTGATGCAATTTATGGTAGGAACTGATGCATGATATGCCATTTGAATATTCAATCCCTACATACCTTTCTTGATCAATTTGGAGTAGTGTGATCACCTTCTCTACTAGATTGGGTGATCTTAGCTTCACTTTTTCTACTACTTCTAGATTCTACCTTCTTCTTCCATGTTTGGTTCATCTCCTTCTTTGTTTTTTCTATGTCTACTTTTCCTTTTCCATGGATGTGTTCATTATTTGGTGTTGCTGCTCGAGTCTGACAGTTCTTGCTCACATGTATAGTCTTGTGACAAGTAAAACAAAATATGCTTCCATTCAACCATTTCTTGTAATTTCCTTTGAAATGTGTTTTTATGTAATTTTCTAGAAAATGACAATATTCTACACAATAATGACAACTATACCATGTATTATAATCCCAATTGTAAGAGTTACTTTTCTTAGATGCATTTTCTTGCCTTTTGGTTGTCGAGTCAAATTTTGCTTGTAATCTATATTCACGTGATCTATGTCCATAATTTTGAAAATTGTAGCAATATCTCTTAAATATAAGTGCAATAGATGTATTTATGGCCTTTGATCTACATTCATGTGATTGATGGCCTTGTTTATTGCAATTGAAATAGTTACTAGTAAACTTAGGTTTAGAGTTTTTCTTACCAATCTTACTTCTAAAAATGTTTGTTGTGTGTACCATTTTTCCATAATGACCTAAAAGTGACTTGGAAGTGCATCAAATATCTCATCCTTAGGTACCTTAAAGAGGCTGTCACCTTTAGTTAATAATTATTATATTATTATTTTTGGTGTCAATATTGTGACAATGTGGTTTTCACCATTGGAATGTCTATTCTTTTTTCTTTGGATTCTATGACTGAGATATTTGATGACAGATTTAGTCATATTGACATTATGTTCATTGGTGGAAGATTTTATTGATTCAACAATGTGTAGGTAGCAAGCGAGAGCATAGTCATTCTAGAACATGGGGACTTCACTATATGTAGTATTGGAGTTTCAGTCTATTAACTTGGGATAAGTGAGTGAAAGAGAAGTAGCTAGTTTGATTACATTCATGGTATAGTCATCAAATGCAAGGAAAATTAATTCAAGATCTAAAGTGATTTTGTCCAAAGGTATGTTTGAATTCCTTTGAGTTCTAACAACATCAATTGAGGACACATCAACACTAGTAGGGTGAGACTCATATGACCAAACCCTAGATTTCTCTCCTATTTTGAGTTGATTTTCATATGTGTGAACTTGATCACCATCCTTATCAGAAGTTTCCTTTGAGAGAGAATCAAATTTATATTCTTGAGAATTGATGCTACATGGAGTCAGATTATAGAATTCCCCAACAGTTATGGGTAACCATTCTCCACTTTCATTATCATCTTCATTTTTATAAAGTCATTCAAGAATGATAGTATAACTAGACTCACCCTATTCCTATTGAATTTGGGGAGCATCAGTAGTATTTTTAAAGGAGTCACTGTCAACTTTAGTAGTACTGACATGTGGTGCAAAGTCATTTGATTTTGAAAAGAATGTAGCAAGATCCAGTAGAATAGGATAAGGAAATATATCCTAATCATCAAAACTTTTCACTTGATTGTTAGACTCAGTGTGTGACTCACATTCAGATGAACTATCAAATTCGTGTATAAATCATGAAAGGGAATTTTCTTGAAGCCCAGGCTTGTTGTGTCATGAATCCTTCATGATGTTTCTTTGATTGGATCAATTGATCATTTTTTTGTTTCATCCTATAGGACCATTTCCTTTATAGACAAGGAATTTGATCAATTTAAGACCTAGTCCATAATTTTTAAGAGTTATCTCAAGAGACTGGTCTATGAGATCAACTAGGACTTCTTCATTGTATAACCACACAATGATAGCTTTGTTCTCATATTTTTCTTCTAGAGGTACAATGAACATTACAAAGGCACCATTCAATATAGTCTTAGGTGATACCACAAAAGGTTTCTTCACTTTGGATGGTCTCCCATAATGATGGGAAGATTCATAAAGTGATGTCAAAGACAAAACTACTTCAACATGATACTCACCCATTCTAATTTCTGTTAACTTGAGTGTCTTCTCCATTGCTTTGAGTTTTTTGACATGATTATTTGTAGACTCTCTATTATTAGGGAAAAAATTGTCAACAAACTTGAGCATGTCACATGTGTAACTGGTATTAGCAGGTATAGTAAATTATGATCCTTGGAACAAAAACTTCATGCATTGATGGTATGTTAAAGGCATTTCTTGCATTTTATGAATCCATGGTCTTCCTAATAGTATGTTGTATGCTAAAGGAATATCAAGGACATGAAAAATAAAAATCTCTTTCTATAGGACTGAATCAAAGAGGCAAGATAAAAATACCTAGGGATTTGCGTTCGACTTCATCATACACTTTAATGGTTATTTTGTGGTTAGGATCAATAAACACTTCATGATAACCCAATTGTTTGAACAAAGTAGAAGAATAGGTATTAAGACTAGATCCATTATCTATAGGCATGCAATAGACACATTTCTAATGTATCATGGCTTTAATATACAATGATTGGTTATGGGATGACTCAAAGAATTATCATCCTCTTCAAAAAAGGACAAATAATGAGATGAGGTCAAGTGACCTACCATAGATTGAAACTTGTCAACATCAAGATCTTGAGATACACTTTCCTCAATAAGGGGTTTGTCAAGAATCTTCCTATGAGAAGGTGAGATTTTAAGTAGTTCAAAGATTGTTATTTGAGCATTCATTTGTTACAATTGTTCAAGGATACTAGAGTTTGTATCTGTGGAGGATGTTGTACTTCATATTTTTTCTAAATGGACTAGAAATAGGTTTTTATTTATGTTGATCTACCTCATGAGAAAAAGGTGTAAGACCTTTGAGTATTATTTTGGTATGAGAATGTATAACGACATTAGCAAAAAACTGTGACTATTCATGATAAGATGTAAGAGATGTAATACCTCGTATGACAAATGGAGTCTTAGGTTTTGTTTTACATTTTTTCCTTTAATTGTGATAACAACACAATGTTTAAAGTCCAAAGGTTCAACTATGTTGATTATGCTATATTTATTAGTATATTTATAGTTGACCTTGTTATTATTTTTTTGTTTATAACTTTCTCCCTTGCCATAAGGAGGAAATGGTTCCTTAAAAGTTTTGTGATCTGAATTCTTGTTATGTCCATCCAACACTATTTCACCATCATCAATGAGGTCTTGAACCTTATATTGTAGATTAATATAGTTGTTTGTTTTGCGACCCTTATTTTGATGGTATTCACAATACACATTCTCATTGAACCATGTGGATTATGGTTGTGGAGCATAAGGACAAGGATTATTAAGTAGAGTAATAATCTAATTTTGAAGCAAATTTTTATAGACCACATTGAAAGGCCCACCTAGAGGTGTGTACTCATGTTTGGGTCAAGAAACCCAAGATGAGTTCTTAGTTTTGTTTCCAAATGTCTTGTTATTTGAAGTAGATTTTTCAATGGTTTAAATAGAAACATGCATGTTACCTATGAGATTAAAAGCAATTTTAGAAGGTTTGGGAGTGATATTGTCCACCACTTCACTATGTACTACCTCACAATTTTTTTTGACATACTTGGATTTACCTTTGATAGAGTTAGATCCTTGTTTGATGTCTATTTGAAGGGTTAATTCACTTTTCTTTACCATGAACTCTTTGATTCAAATACCTTGTGTGTAACGCCTTGCTTGGGAACCCAAAAGAAATAAACCTAATATGTTACAAAGTTTACTGAACTATTTTTTTCTAGATTTTATACAACATCAAAGCAACAATGTGCAAGAAATATACACAAACATTTACACATGCAATTACAATATAGATTTCATTCCTCAAGGGTTCCTTCACATTGAGTCAAGTTTAAGATTTTTATTATCAATTGTTTAAGTCATAAGTGCAATATCCATAATCATAAAAATATAACATTTTAATCTCATAAGAAAATGTATAAGTACAACTAATACAATGAAATTACATCCAATGGATAACATCTACTACACATGTCATAGGGTATCTGAGAATAGATAAAATACATCAAAATACAAGATACATGATAAAATATAAATGCATCAACTGAATAGAAGTCTCTAAAATAGGGATAAGAATGGTAAAGGTAGAAATGTATCATCAATCTTCCAACATCTTTAAATATGAAGGGGACCCAAATGGTAAGAAGTTGCTACCTCCTGACCACGTGGTTACCTAGTCAAGCTTCCAATCTCACCATGTAGGGAAGATAATGAATGATTTGCATACAACTAATAAAACTATAAAATATTCCTAGGAAAGGAATCCTAATAGCCAAATCTACCTCAAGGGTAACACAAAGTACTCAAGAAGAAAATATGACCAAAGTTAAAATAACAATCATCCAATACTAACACCACATACCAAGTATATATCAAGTACCAAAATCATGAGATAAAATCTATAGAAGATATCCACCTCAAGTCCAAAGATACATATCAAAAGTACAATCACCATGAATCACCAATCACCATTAATGAAAGTAAACACCAACAATAAATAGATCCAACAATAAGTACAACCCCAATAATTGCACCACTAGAGACATAGAAAATATATGGAGACTTAGGATACATACTAGGGTGTGTCATCACATGTTAAAACTACTTGAGTTACCCTGGATTGGTCTCTCATTAGACCCCAGACCCTCAAGTGTTGAGTTACCCTAGACTAGTCACATTGGACCCCAGACCCTCAATGTGACACATATGAAACTAAAATACCTTCTCATGAAGATGAGGAAAACCAACCATACCTCTCTCTAGGTATCATCTCATTCCCATCCTTAGCCTATACAAGCACTCAAGGCATGGGTGAGGAACATCTCTAACTTATCTTTTTAATGTATCTCAAGGAAAAGGGCTTAAAAAGATAATTTAATTACTATGTTATCACTTATTACACAACTTACAATAGGTTACCCTAGTATTAACCACTTTGGGTCCCATACCCTTATTTTAAGCCACATCGAAAGACACATACCTAGACAACCTCCCCTAAGCATATAAACCACAATTGTGTCACATACCACAACACCCATAATGATATAACTTGGTTCCTTAATAGACAATACAAAAATAATTTGGTTCTCAACACCCAAGTCATAATATATGCTCACCAAATAAATATCATAAACATATGCCTCAATTTTGAAACATAAAGTACATCCTGACATCTAGTCAAATAACTATCATAAAATAAATATTAAAGATACCTATGGTGCACATCCTAGTTTGGCTATTTAAATAGTTAACATAAAAGCCATCACAAAATAAAACAACATTAGAATTTCTAGAACCCATCACAAAAAAAATACCACAATACCTCAAATAAACACACATCAAATAATACAAAGTTTCATTGAATGATTTGGAATAGATTATTTTCAAAAGTTTTGTTTGATTATATAAAGGTTATAAAAGTGTAGATAAATTTACTATCTTAATTATTTAATAAGTGTAGAATTAATTATTATATGTTAAATCAATAATATTTAACAATAACGATAAAACATTTTCAAAGTTCATAACAGTGAGTTTTTATGCATTTTCTGTATGTAAATCAGATGGTGATTTAAATGTTATAATCTCATGTGTAATGATACCAATCTACAACCTATATCAAAGGAAAGATAATTTAAGTTTGCATATCTTTCATTCTTACCAGTTCTAAAGAAAAGTTCATCTAAATGGTGTAAAATATGAATCTTCCTAGCAACACTATTCAGATTTGAAGGTTACCAATTTGGAAGAAAGAGCACAACTTTTGTTTAAAGTGTTGGTTCTTCATGAAAATCAAGAAAAGTATTCATAATTGACTTATTTATAATTAAAAATAATATATTTTCCTAACTATATATAAAGTTATAACTGACTGTTCATGTACATCTAATTGAAGAATCAAGCTCAAATATGCCTAATTTTAGCATGAAAGTCAATATTTGACTATGTCCATACAAAAAAATCATATAATATTTTATATATGTTAAATAAAATCCAAATGGGTGTCTAAACTTATCTTTACATTTTTGATAAAATATATTAAATAAATGTAGTAGCAAAATCATATGTTTCAAACCCTTAAACTTACACACAAGTAACCACAAACAAATTTATTCATAATCAATAATATAACTATATATTTTAATTAAATCTATATAAAATAGTAAAATAATGATTATAAATACCAAAACCATAATTTATTTTAAATCTTCTCCCCTAAGGTTTCCAAAAAAATTTTCTCAATATATCAATTGTGTCATTGCTAGTAGTTCTTTGAGTCACCACTTTATTTCAAAGGTCTTTCGTTCATTTTTGCCCATCCATTTATTGAAGTCTTTCCCTTGTCACTTCACATATTCACCATCTCCCAAAGTGTTGATTTGAAGCCCCTTTTGTCCCGGGTTGATATCTCTTCCCTCAAACCACTTTGAACCTCGGTTCAAAGTAGCTAAAAGAAGTTCAACCAAAGGTCTTATACTAACAATTTTTTTGGCAGGTGATATGCATCAACTTGGCAGAGATTTCTTTTGAATCGCTTTGAACCACTTCAAACTGAGGTTCGAAGTGTTCAAAGTTGTTCAATGGTGGAAGGGTTTTGGCAATATTAAATTCTAGCCATCATCCCGCAAGGAAATTGATGGTCATGTCAAAGAATAATAAATAAAAGGAAATTTCTATTCCTAATGTGGAAAGTCATCATTATGGGGAAAGTGAGAAATCTTCAGCCAGGAAAAGAGATTAGATGTCGCATTAAAATTAATCATTACCAATACATTCAAAAAGGAAATCATTTAAGGGAAATTTTATGCAACAAAGCTTTTGAATGTGCGAATGTTAACAAGGAGTGATGTGTCATTAATGCCTTATAATAAGCCTATACTTCCACACGTAAGTACTTTCCCTTTAAAACTTGCTCGACTTTATTTTTCTATTTGTCATGTTAAGAAGTGAAAGTGTGGAGAAGCTATTAAGGGAGACAAAGAAAATCATTGATTTTTTAGTACAATACAGGTGAGAACATAGCAATTATTGTTTTGTTTGGAAAATCTCTATATTTTCTAGCATATCTATTTAAAGCCTTGTTGTTTGATTAAGAATGAAGTCTATATTGCATTTCTTTGGTAATGTCGCAAGTTAAGAATGTAGAAAACCGATCATTTGTGATACAAATTTGTAAGGGGTGAAGTTGGAGAATTTACAAGCAAATTTTCTTGAATATGCTAATGAGGTGAATGGGTGTATGGAAGTCCTAACCGGTGGGTTAATTGAGGCTACTACTTTTCCCCCAACCTTTGTGAGTCTTGAACTTCTTCAAGTTTGTATTGATCACTATGATGTTAAAAGCAAGAGTATTGTAAATAAAAATGGCAACACAATACTCTCAATTTAAAGAGACACTATTGCCTCTATACTACATTTGTAAGAGAATACCTTTGCTACATTTTCCCCTATTCAAGCCAGGCTAAATATCAAGAAACCCCAAATCAATTTTGCAATACCCTGGCTATAAAGTCGACCGAGACCATGTATGGTAGAGGTTCTAGGCTACCCAAGGTCATCACTAAGGACCACCTAAAGCCCCATATTCATGACTTGGTGGTGTTGTTGCATAGGTTCAAAGGTCAGCTAATGTGTTTCTTTTTGAAGAATGGATGTATAGGTACATAGAAATTATTTTGAAGGGTGAACAATGGATGGATTGGGTAGACATTATTGCCAGTTCATTGAGGTCTCAACTCAAACATGCTAAAGAATTCTAGAAGGATTTTTTATATGGATTTTTATTTAACTTACTCAATTTCCTATACTTGTGATCTTACCCCTCTACCTCATGGAGTATGGAGTGAAGAAATGAAATTTTTTTAGTATTGCCCTTTTCTGTAGAAATATAGAGTCTTGGAAGATTTTAGGAAAGTTCATGACCTGTTAATGGAGAATGTTTATATGTCTCTGAAGGAATTGTCAATGCCTTAGTTGTCTCCTAAAGCCCAAAGATTAATTCAGAAATATGGAAGTCACTTCATATAATTCCCTAGGTTCACTTACTTTAGGATAGGTGGATTTAAAGAAGGTGGATTTAAAGAAGAACCTACAAAGTTGCCATGGTATGCTTTGGATTATTTTGTTTTGGCCAAGATATGCAGGCAATTTTTCTTTTTTATAAAAGATAATTTACCACAAGAGGATTGGGAAATAGCTTTTTCTATCAAGATGGGTTCATTGGTTTGTAGTAGCATGACCAATGCTTCTATTATTGGAAGTAATTTTCTTGGGCTCAATTTCAACTCTTACGATAGTAGAAGGAACTTCGACAATAGAGGGTATGTAATCCAGATTCTCAGCCTTGAAGTTCACCTACTAGCAACTCCATAGTTGGAAGACCTATGGAAAGATTGTAAGGATGAAGGAAAAGTTTTGAGAAAGGATCATTCAAGGGTGACTTTGTAGCAAATTAACTCCTTCAAGTTGAAGTTCAAAATAGAGGAAGTGGTTGAAGATGGCTCCGATATAATTAAACCTGGCTAGGAAGAACCTAATGGATTGAAGTCTCTAACAATTGAGTAGAATAAAGATGAGGAAGATGATATCAACCTAAGGGCTAGATTTATACTTACCTTCACACATGGTTAGTTAAGGAAAAAGAGAAAAGGAATGATCAATGAACCCTCTTCAAGGGTGGTTTCTTTTTTTGAACCATCTCCATCTGATGTCCCACTTTCTCCTGTTTAAGGTAGTATATTGGCTTAAGATAAAAAAAAGAAGATGCCCCTTCATTTGCAAACTATGATTACAAGGACTAGATCTCAATCTAAATCTGAAGCCCTAAAGCAACATAAAGTTTAGAAAGAAAGAATGTCGACTCAAGGGTAGGATTTGAATGATGAACTCAATTCCTTAGATGGTGTGGATGGTGACATTCAATTCATCAAAGCTCCTAAGGTAGATTAGCCTAGATTCCTAACTCCTACTAGTGATGCCTAGGTAATTTCTATGAGACTTGTTATTCCTTCCTGTCTATCTAACACAATCAATAAGAAAAGGAATTTGCAACCAATGTCCACACTGGTGAAAGACATTGTCACCAAATATGTGGATAGGGGTTCAAAGGAAAAGATGTTGAAGATAGATGCTCACCTTACCAAGGACCCAATAATAGGAAAAATCACTGTTGAAATAGCTAGCTACAAGAAAAAGGAGTCCAAGGATATTGATGATGAGGGTTTCAAAGTTATCTTTGTTGAATTGGGAACTATCAATAGAAGCACCGGTAGTCACTTCTTTAAATTCTTTGCTAATCATATGTTGACACAATCTGAGAAGGATAGTTAAGAGAAGAAGGAACTAAAAGGCATGGTAATGACAATGGCTACATATATTGATTATTTGATGAGCCTTGGTGCATTTCCAATTGTTCAAGCCCCATAGCCCTTTGATCCTAATTTGGTAGGAAGTCAACAATTGATGAAGTAGATGTAAAAAGGGAAGCTATTAGTTGATGTCATGAAGGACTAGGTGGACATCATCATAAAAGAAGGTAGTAAATTTATTTCAAAATTTACTAATGTTTCTATTGAGGGAGAATCATTGCTAGGAGAGATCCAAAATTTTGTTCTAGCTTGGGAAATAGAGCTAGGTTGATGTCAAGTAGTTATTTTTCAAGTGGCTGAAGTCGAGAGGTTTGGGGTCCTCAAGTTCCTAAATGAGAATCCAATAAAAAATGTGGATCCCTGCATGTTGTTCATTATGAAGAATAATGTGGGATGGAAGGAGTTAGTTTACAAGGAGACAATTAAAGAAGTGCAAGGCATAGAAAATAAAATTATCAAACTGCATGAAGAAATCCTTAAGGATATGAAGGTAGTTAATCCTATAGGGATCCTATAGTTCAACAATAGGAACATGAATGTTGAGACATTTAAGAAGAGCTTCAATGAACCCATGGAAAAAATTAGGGATGGTGAATTGTCAAGTGCCAACAATTACACTGTGTTAGCAAGTATTGAGTCGATGTTGTGTCTCAACAAGAACCTAATGCCACACCAGAGTTTAAAGATAAAGGAATTCAAATGGCAGGAGGATGCATATAGAGCCAGATTGATGAGCCTAAATAATCCACACTCCCATGTGATGTAGGAGTTCATGAATACTTTTTGAAGCTAGAAGTTGGTATGTCAGAGCATTGGCAAGGAGGAGAAAAATGGCGATGACACTTGAACTGAACTGTTTCTTTCAGTTACTTTTTGGTGCTTATTTTTAAACTACTTTCTTGTTTTGTAACTATTTCTTATTTTAACCAAAATGGCCAGGTTTTGATGGAGACCTTTTGGATTTGTATGGAAAAACTATGAATGTTGGGGCATTGAACTAGTTTAAGGTTAGCAATAGATAGTTTAAATATATATAGCTAGAAACTCTACTAAGTAGATACCTTTATATAGTAATCAAAGGATAGTATATGGATGTTTTTCTTTTGAATGACTATGTGCATGTGGAAGGTTTAACACACACACACACACACACACACACACACACACACACACATCATTTAAAATTCAGCTTGGAAACTTTGTGTTCAAAGAGTATAGACCACTGTTACTTTGTGAACACTAGTTTATTGGTTCAAGATATTTGATTGCTGTTCTTACTATAAGTTCTTTTAAATTAAGGTGTTTGGATGATTGATATCAATTTATGGTGTTATTCATTCTTTTGAAGTAGATTTCTTGTATAAGTATATTCGAATGGATGTTTGTTTGAGAATTTTGAATTAATTTTTACCTCACTACCTAAGAGTAGTTGAGTGATCCTTATGTACTTTTGGGTAAAAGTTTGAAATATAATTTGAATTCATTGCAAATCTAATAAGGGAGCTGTACCTTTTTAAAAAAATTAGAGAGAAAGTCAAATAACATGAGATTTTCTCAACTATTGTGGACATTTTGTAATTTCTAAACCTTGTGCATAAAGAAAATTTATTAAAATCATTGAAAGGACAATCTATTCACCAATAGATTTTTGGCAACTCTATTGGGGAGAGTCCCTTTGAAAAAGAACCTAAATTTTGAAAAATAATGTATAAAAATGGTTCTTCCACATAACGAGGTATTCCCTGTGCTACAACCTAATCTCCAATTTGAAGATACTCAAGAAGACATAATATCAAACTTAGTTTCACCTACTTGGGCATTACACAGAAGTAACCAACAATACCAACAAGTATTGGGTGTTTTGGAAAGAGAAGAAGAAAGGGCTGAGTTGTTGAGAGGGGCACCAGAAGTTCAAGAGGAAGTAGTTGTGAATAAACTTGCTCAAGCACCTACAAGACCTTGAACCTAGAACTAGGAGTTAGAGCTGGCTACCCATAGATCCATAAGAGGGGAAAGGGAAAAGGGGATTCTTGATGGGAATTTTGAGCCATTGAAGAATCTAATGCTCTTACCAAATTTTAACAATCCTAAGAAGAAGAGTACCAAATGCCAAAGTAGACCTAGTTTACCACCAAAGTAATATCATCTTTCACCATTAGTATAATTTTACTTCCATTAAATACTCTTGTCCCTACTGTTATAACTATCTAACCTTTGCAAGTTATACCACCAAACATGGTCATAAACCAACCATGGGGGAAAAACATAGGACCATTAAATTTGGGTGTAAATCCTACACCATTACCCAAAGAAGCCACTAAAATTTTACCCAAGTTTATTGGAGATGGCAAGATTTCAACAGATGATCACCTAAGTGCCTTTCATTCTGCTTGTGCTGTTATAAGTGTTCCCACACAAGAAGTTGTTGTAAGATTTTTTCTACAAACCTTGACTGATGCCATCGTAGATTGGTTTAATCACCTACCTCATCATTCCATCACCAGTTGGGATGATATGGAAAATTATTTTGAAGATAGATTCAAGGCTCCTGAAAATAAAAGTTCTCTATTTTTTCAACTTAGTTAGATGAAAAAAGAGATGCATGAACCTATTAGAGATTTCATTGCCAAGTTCAATAGATTGATTCAAAGAATCCCCACTACATCTAGACCTAATGCAAAGAACCAAAAGTCATTCTTTATAAATGTTGTTCATGTAGACATAAAATTTCATCTCATAAAGGATGCATGTGCTGATTTGGCTACTGCATAGAGACTAGCCATTCAGTTAGAGGATGCATTTATCAATGTTGGTATGTGGAAACAAGAAGTTCAAACCCTAGGAACAGTTTCATCCTCTAATTATACTAATTTTGTTCTACAGAAATTGATGAATATGTAGCAATGATGAAGAGATAACAAAACAAAATTCATGGCCCTTACCAAACTCCTTATCAATACTTTCATAGATAGCAACAACCTCAAAATTTTGGTAAAACTTCCCTGTTGATTGCTCCTTCAATGAGACTACAAATTAAAGAAGCTCCTAAGGAAGCCATGTGTTCTTTTCATATGACTTTAGACCATGATGAACAAGAATTTCCTAATTGTCTCAATTGTGTTCAATTAGTAAAAAATGCTCTAGCAACAAAGCAAACACCTAAAAATTAGAATGTATAAAATGAATATTCGGATGCCTATTTTCTTGAGTATGAATTTGATTCAGAAAGAGGGGGTAAAATTTTTATGACACTTCAAGATCCTTCTTGCATGGTGATGACTAAAGGGAAAAGAAATAAAAAATCTTACCCAAGAACCAACCCAAATGTATTGACTTCTAAAGGTAAGGAACATACATGCTAACCCAACAAAAGCTATAGAACCAAGAATCTTGTCCAGAACAGAAACAATGAATAGCATTTCAACTTTTGATATTGTTGAATTTTGCAAATTCTCTTCCATATCTATTTCTCTAGCAGAGTATTTAAAACTTAATCCTAAAGAAATGGACAAGTTAGTTTAATATGTAAAGGGAGGTTCTACCACTAATGCACATTTTGCTGATGATGTTTCTAAGAACTTGAAGGTTGTTAATGAACCTATTTTTGTATATAAAAGGTGCACTAATAATGCCTCTTACCATGAGGCAACTACTAACTCTATTCAGAAGGAAACAAAAGAGAAAAATCCCAATCCATTTTATATATCATTGCTATTAAATGGCCAGAAGCTCAGTAATTGCATTACTAATTCTGGAGCATCAAATAATATTATGCCCCAGCCTATTGCAAAGGCTCTTGGTCTAGAGCTCATAAAAAATTTTGGGTGTTGGTATTCTATGGATGGAAAACAAGTGCCCATAGTCAGGCAAGTAGAGGATGTACAGGGTGTTCTCTATGCTTACCTAGAGAAAAGAGTGAAACTCACTATTTTGATAGCTGATATACCAACCAATTATGGAATGCTGCTTAGCAAAACCTTCTGTAAGGATATGGGTGGGGAAATTAAAATGGATTGGTTAGAAGCCTATATTCTAGTAGGAAAGAAGAAAATAAAGTTGGAGCCCGACCCAAAGAATAAGTATACAGTAGTCCTCTTAGATAACCCCAAAGCATAGATATTGTATGAGGAATGCCAATTTGGAAATTATATTATTTTGCCTAAAGAACCATGCAAAGAAGAAGAGATAGTTAGTTCTAAAGAAGCCCCGTGGACTTTAGAATTTGATGGAAGCTATTCAAATTCAAGCTCAAGTGTGGGTGTTGTTCTCATTTCACTCATATGGGATATTTTCCCTTTCCCTTTCAAATTGGACTTCCATAATACCAATAACACTGCAGAATATGAAGCACTACTTCTAGGTCTGCAAGAAGCCAAAGCAAAAGGAGTGAAGTAGTTAAACGTGAAGGGTGATGCTGAACTTATTGTGAAGCAGGTAAGAAATCAATTTTATGTTAAAAATGATAGATTAAAGCATTATAGAAACCTATTTTGGATGAAATTGAGTCTTTTGAAGCTTTTTCTATTGAATTCATACCTCATTCCCAAAACACTAAAGCTGACTCTTTAAATATTTCAACATCATTGTTGTTACCACATCTAGAATTTAAGAATGACACTTACATGATTGAGATGATCTATAGGCCTAGGGTTCTAGAAAATGTTAATCATTGGTAGGTTTTTCATGATGATATGCAATTGAGAGAGTTCCTTGAAAGTGTTGGTAATTTTGTTGATATCTTCTTTGAAGGATCTGATCATGAGGGTAAATTAATTGGAGAGGAATCAACTAAATCTAGGGAAATAATTCAACTCAAGGGTAATCAAATTCCCAAGGGATTGATCTCTTTGGAACACCTTTTTGGAAGGAAGGATGATAGTGCCCTAAAAAAGAATGTTGATTCTAATAAAAATGTAGGAGAACATGATAAGATTAATATCAGAACTAAGGAAGATCCTAGATGGATTTCTATTGGTAAGACCTATTCTAAGAGGGAGAAAGATAGGTTGACTAGGATCCTTACTCAGTATTAGGATGTTTTTTCTTAGGGTTATGAAGACTTAAAGAATTTTAGAAATGGGGAGTTCATACATCATATACCTTTGAAACCAGAGGCAACCACTTTCAAGCAAAAGCTTAGAAATTATAATCCTAAAGTTTATGAAGCCATTTTAGAGAAGTGGAGAAAATGTTAAAGGCTCACATAATATACCCAATTCGTCATTCAACATGGATAGCAAACATTGTCCTTGTGAGAAAGAAGAATGGTGAAATAAGGATTTGCGTGGACTTCAAAAATTTGAACCAAGCAAGCCTCAAAGACAACTATGTAGTTCCCACTGTGGATCATATTTTGTAGATGGTTGCTAGATTCAAGGTCATGTCAATGCTTGATGGTTATTCAGAGTACAATCAAATCAGCGTTGCACTAGAAGACTAGCATAAAATAGCCTTCATTACTCCTTCGAGCACCTTTTCTTATAGTCAGATGCCATTCAGTTTGATAAATGTAGGAGTGACCTTTCAAAGAGAAATGAACTCATCTTTGAAGGATTTGAGAGATAGGATAATTCTGATATATCTTGATGATTTGACCATTTACTCTAGGAGAGGAAAACATCATTTAAGGGACTTGGAAAAAGTGCTAAATAGATGCAGGCAACATGGTATATCCTTGAATCTTAAAAAATTTATGTTCTTTGTAGAAGAAGGTAAATTGCTAGGGCATATCATCTCTAAAGATGGTATTAAAATTGATCTAGAGAGGGTGAAAGCAATACAGAAGCTGGCTTTGCCCACCAATAGAAGTGATTTCAAGTCCTTCTTGGGTCAAGTCAATTTCTTATGAAGTTCTAATCCTAAATTTTCTAAGAAGGTGAGATACATGTTGAATATGATGAGTGAAAAAAATCCTTTTAGATGGCAAGAGGAAGGTAAGAAGGATTTTGAGGATATTAAAATAGCTATTGCAAATGCCCCAATGTTGGTAAGCCCAAATTTTGAAAAATACTTCATTATTTATTGTTATGCTTTTGAATATTCCTTGTCCAATATTTTAACTCAACAGGATAATGAGGGTAATGAGGCTCTAATCAGCTTTATGAGTATTCCATTAAAGAAGCATGAGTTGAACTATACTCAAGTATAAAAACATGCATTTTTTGTGGTAAAGGCATTGAAACAATTTAGGTATTATATCTTGCATTCTCATTCAATTGTGTATGTGCCAAAAATAGCGTCAAGAGTATATTAACTCAGCGAGAAGTAGGGATGAATAAAAGGGTTGTATGGGTAACTAAAGTTCAAGAATATGACTTAACTTGTAGGCCTACTTCTTTGGTGAGGGGGCATGGTTTATGTAAATTAATGGCTGAAAGAAAGGATACATCTCTTGATGAAGCTGGAGAAAAACCTATTGTTTTGTTTGTTGGCCTTACAGACCCCTAGTTCTCAAATGTTGCATATTTTCTAACATATGGTGAATGTCCCCCAAACATGAGCTATAAGGAAAGGAAAAACCTTAGGTTAAGGGCTTCTAAGTATTTCATTTCAAATGGTGTTCTATATAAGAGAGCAATTGATGGAACCTTTTTAAGGTGTGTGGATGCAAAGCAATAAGAAAATTTGTTAAAGGCATATCATTCAGAGGCTTGTGGAGGACACTTCTCATCCATGGTGATTTCATTCAAAATCCTTAGGAACTACTTCTATTGGCTAGGTATGTTCAAGGATGCTTATAAATTTGTAAAGAACTATGAGAAATGTCATCATTTTACTGGTCGTCCTCAACTAGCAACACTACCTCTTAGGCCAATCATTATTGATGAGCCCCTTTAACAATAGGGTATCGATTTTTTTGGACCTTTAAATCCTCAATCAAGTGCTAGACATATATATATTAACAACAATAGATTATTTCACTAAATGGGTGGAGGCTATTCCAACTAAAAAGGCCAACTCCCAGGTAGTATGTGATTTCCTGATGGAATATTTTTTTTTAAAGATTTGGGGTTCCTCAAAAGATGGTATTAGACAATGCAACCTACTTTTCATCTAAAGAGATCTCCCTATTCTTCTATGAACATGGCATATCATTAGCCCATTCTTAGGACTATTTCCCACAAAGGAATGGATAGGCAAAGTCTAGCAATAAGAACTTGATAGCTATAAACAAAAAATTGGTATCTGACAATCCCCGAGATTGGCATAAGAAGCTTTATGAAGCATTATGGGCTGACAAGATTAACCCAAAAAGAGCTATTGGGATGGCTCCATTTGAATTGGTGTATGGGATTGGAGCTCAAGTATCACTACCTCTAGAGTTGTTTGTTGCTAAACTGCAAACTATTGTTGAGGATCAGTTATTTAAGGATTCACTGGAGAAAAAAATAATGTACTTGCACAAGCTAAAAAAGAAAAGGAACAAATTGGTCGATCATATTATTGAGCATCAAATGAGGGTAAAGTAGATCTTTGATAGGAAAGATAGACCACGCAGTTTCCTCAAAAATGATGAAGTGCTTCTTTGGGATAAAAGGAGAGAACCAAAGGGTGCACATGGAAAATTTGGATCTCTTTAGATGGGTCCATTTATCATTTTATAAGTTGTTGGGCCAAACACCTTTTGTCTGAAGTACCTAGATGGAATAGTTCTTCCCTTTCCTTCTAACGAGTAGGACTTGAAGTTAATCAAGCTCTAAGTTTGAAGTCTCTAGTCATGTATAGAGCCTTTTGTTTTGTTTTTCATTTTCCTTTCTTGTCTTTTTCCTTTGTGTTGGTTTAGGTTTGTTCATTCTTCTAGTTTCCTGAGTTCTCTATGTACTCTACGTACATAGTCCCTAGTCAAAGGCCCTATTAGTAGTTCTTTGAGTTGCCAATTTATTTCAAAGGCCTTTCCTTCATTTTTTCCCATTCATTTATTGAAGTCTTTCCCTTGTCACTTTGCATATTCACCATCTCCTAAAGTGCTGATTTGAAGCCCCTTTTGTCCCCAGTCGATATCTCTTCCCTCGAACCACATTCAACCACTTTGAACCTTAGTTCAAAGTAGTTCAAAGAAATTAAACCAAAGGTCTTGTACTAATAGTTTTTCTGGTAGATGATATGCTTCAACTTGGCAAAGATTTCTTTTGAATCACTTTGAACCACTTCGAACCTCATTTCACAGTACTTCAAAGTTGTTCAATGGCAGAGGTGTTTTGGCAATATTAAATTCTAGTGTACGATGTGTCACCATCCTACAAGGAAATTGATGGTCATGTCAGAGAATAATGAATAAAAAGACATTTCTATTCCCAATGTGGAAAGTCATCATTATGGAGAAAGTGGGAAATCTTTAGCCGAAAAAGAGATTGGATGTTGCATTAAAATTAATCATTACCAATACATCTAAAACAAAAATCATTTAATGGAAAGTTTATGCAACAAGGCTTTTGAACGTGAAAACGTTAACAAGGAGTGATGTGTCATTAATGCCTTATAATAATCTTGCACTTTTGCATGCAAGTACTTTCCCTTTAGAACTTGCTTGGCTTTCTTTTTCTATTTGTCATGTGAAGAACTGAAAGTGTGGAGAAGAAGTTGTTAAGGGAGACAAAGGAAATTGTTAATTTTTTAGTAGAATACAAGTGAGAACTTAGCAATTATTGTTTTGTTTAGAAAATCTATGTATTTTCCAGCATATCTATTCGAAGGCTTGTTGTTTGATCAAGAATGAGGTCTGTATTACATTTCTTCGATAATGTCACAAGTTTAGAATTTAGAAAACTAGTCATTTTTATAGAAATTTGCAAGGGGTGAAGTTGGAGAATTTACAAGAAATTTTTCTTGAATATGCTAATGAGGTGAATGGGTGTATGGAAGTCCTGACTAGTGGGTTAATTGAGGCTACTACTTTTCCCCTAGCCTTTGTGAGTCCTGAACTTCTTCAAGTTTGTATTCATCACTATGATGTTAAAAGCAAGAGTATTGTACATAAAAATGGCAACATGATACTTTTAATTTCAAGAGACACTATTGCCTCTGTACTACATTTGCAAGATAATACCTTTGCTGCATTTTCCCCTATTCAAGCCCAAGCTGAATATCAAGAAACCCCAAATCAATTTCACAATACCCTAGCTAGGAAGTGAACCATGACCATGTATGGTAGAGGTTCTAGGCTACCCAAGGTCATCACTAAGGACCACCTAAAGCCCCATATTCATGACCTGGTGGTGTTGTTGCATAGGGTCAGAGGTTTAGCTGATGTGTTTCTTTTTGTAGAATGGATGTATAGGTACATAGAAATTATCTTGAAGGGTGAATAATTGATGGATTAGGTAGAGATTATTGCCAATTCACTAAGGTCTCAACTCAAACATGCTAAATAATTTTGGGAGAATTTTTATATGGCTTCCTTTTTAACTTATTGCATTTCCTGTACTTTTGATCTTATCCCTCTCCCTTGTGGAGTATGGAGTGAAGAAATGATAGTTTTTTAGTATTGCCCTTTGCTACAGAAAGATAGAGTCTTGGAAGATTTTAGGAAAGTTCATGACCTATTAATGGATAATGTTTATGTGTCTCTGAAGGAAGTGTCAATGCCTTGGTTGTCTTCTGAAGCCCAAAGATTAATTCAACAATATGGAAGTCAATTCATACAATTCCCTAGGTTCACTTACTTAAGGATAGTTGAATTTGAAGAAGAACCTACAAAGTTTCCACGGTATGCTTTGGAATGTTTCATTTTGGCCTAGATATGTAGGCAACTTTTCTTTTTTATAAAAGATAATTTACCACAAGAGGATTGGGAAACATCTTTTCCTATCAAGCTAGGTTCATTGGTTTGTAGTAGCATGATTAGTGCTTCTATTATTGGAAGTAATTTGCTTGGGTTCAATTTCAGCTCTTACCATAGTAGAAGGAACTTCGATAGTAGAGGGTATGTAGTCCATATTCTCGGCCTTGAAGTTCACTCGTCAGAAACTCAACAATTGGAAGACCTAGGACAAGATTGTAAGGATGAAGAAGAAGTTTTGAGAAAGGATCATTCAAGGATAACTTTTTAGAAAATTAATACCTTCAGATTGAAGTTTAAATTAGAGGAAGTGGTTGAAAATGGCTCGGATATAATTGAACCTGGCTGGGAAGAACCTAGTGAATTGAAGTCTCTGAAAGTTTACTAGAATAAAGATGAGGAAGATGATATCAACCTAAGCGGTAGATTTATACTTACCTTCACAGATGACTAGTTAAGAAAAAAAAGAAAAGGAATTATCAATGGACCCTCTTTAGGGGTGGTTTCTTTTTCTAAACCATCTCCATCTAATGTCTGAGTTTCTCCTATTGCAGGTAGTATATTGGCTCAGGATAAATAGAAGAAGATGCCCCTTTATTTGAAAACTACAACTCTAAGGACTAGATCTCAATCTAAATCTGAAGCCCTAAAGCAATATAAAGTTCAGAAAGAAAGAATATCAACTCAGGGGCAAGATTTGAATGATGGATTCAATCCCTTAGATAGTGTAGATGGTGACATTCAGTTCATCAAAGCTCCTAAGGTAGATCAGCCCAGATTCCTAAGTCCTACTAGAGATGCCTAGGCAATGTCTACGAGCCCTACTATTCCTTCCTAGCTATCTAACACAATTAGCAAGAAAAGGAATTCACAACCAGTGTCCAACTAGTGAAAGACATTGTCACCAAATATGTGGCTAGTGGTTTGAAGGCAAAGAAGTTGGAGACAGATGCTCACCTTACCAAGGACCCAATAATAGGAAAAATCACTACTGAAATAGATACTTATAAGAAAAACAAGGAGTTTGAGGATATTGATGATGAAGGTTTCAAAGTTACCTCTGTTGAATTGGGAACTATCAACAGAAGCACTGGTAATCACTTCTTTAAATTATTTATTGAACATATGTTGACACAATCTGAGAAGGATAGTAAAGAGAAGAAGGAACTAAAAGGCATGGTAATGAAAATTGCTTCATATATCGATTCTTTGATGAACCTTGGTGCATTGCCAATTGTTCAAGCCCCAGAGCTCTTTGATCCTAATTCGACAGGAAGTCAAAAATTGATGAAGTAGATGCAAAAAGGGAAGTTGTTAGCTAATTTCGTGAAGGACTGTGTAGACATCATAATAAAAGAAGGTAATAAATTTATTTCAAAATTTTCTAATATTTATGAAGAGGGAGAATCATTTTTGGGAGAGATCCAAATTTTAGTTCTAGCTTGGGAAAATAGAGCTAGGTTGATGTCAAGCAATTTTTTTTCAAGTGGTTGAAGTCGAGAGGTTCGAGATCCTCAAGTTCATAAATGAGAATCCAATGAAAAATGTGAATCCTTGCATGTTGTTTATTATGAAGAACAACATGGGATGGAAGGATTTAGTTTAAAAGGAGAGAATTAAAGAAGTGTAGGGCATAGAAAATAAAATTAACGAAATGCACGAAGAACTCCTTAAGGATATGAAGGTAGTTAATCCTATAGGGATCCTATAGTTCGACAATGGGAACATGGATTTTGAGACATTAATGAAGAGCTTCAATGAAGCTATGAAACAAATCAGGGATGGTGAATTGCCAAGTGCCAATGATTTCACTGTGTTGGCAAGTATTGAATTGATGTTGTGTCTTAAAAAGAACCTGATGCCATGTCACAATTTAAAGATAAAGGAATTCAAATGGTAGAAGGGTGTGTGTTGAGCCTAATTGCCGAGCTTGAAGAATCCACACTCCCACATGATGTAGGAGTTTATGAATACTTTTCGAAGCTGGAAGTTGGTACGTCAGACCTTTGGCGAGGAGGAGAGAATTGGCAATGACACTTGAATTGAATTGTTGCTTTTAGTTACTTTTTGGTGCTCATTTTTAAACTACTTTCTTGTTTTGTAACTATTTCTTGTTTTAACCAAAACAACTGGGTTTTGATGGAGGCCTTTTGGATTTGTATGGAAAAACTATAAATGTTGGGGCATTGAACTAGTTTAAGGTTAGCAATAGATAGTTAAAATATAGATAGCTAGAAACTCTACTAAGTAGATACTTTTATATAGTAATCAAAGGATAGTATATGGATGTTTTGCTTTTGAATGACTATGTGCATGTGGAAGGTTTAACATACATACATACATACATACATATATATATATATATATATATATATATATATATATATATATATGTATGTATGTATGTATGTATGTATGTATGTATGTATGTATGTATGTATGTATGTATGTATGTATCATCCTAAATTCAACTTGGACTTTGTGTTCAAAGTGTATAGACCATTGTTGCTTTGTGAACTTTGGTTTATTGGTTCGAGATATTTGATTGATGTTCTTACTCTAAGTTCTTTTCAATTAAGGTGTTTGGATGATTGATATCAATTTATGGTGTTATTCATTCTTTTGAAGTAGATTTCCTATATAAGTATATTCAAATGGATGTTTATTTGAGATTTTTGAATTGATTTTTACCTCACTACCTAAGAGTAGTCGAGAGATCCTTATGCACTTTTGGGTAAAAGTGCAAAAGATAATTTGAATTCATTGCAAATCTAATAAGGGAGTTGTACCTTTTTTTAAAAAAAAATAGAGAGAAAGTCAAATAACATGAGATTTTCTTAGCTATTGTGGATATTTTGTAATTTATGAAGCTTGGGCATAGAGAAAATTTATTAAAATCATTGAAAGGACAATTTGTTCACCAATAGTCATAAAAACAATTTTTAATAAAACTTGACTAATTTCTATCTTTTAGAAAATTGAAGGTCCTTAGTCAAATTCAAAGATAAATTCACAATAAAGAAAACATAGAGAAGACAATCTTTCCAATAGAAATTGCAAAGAGATTTGAAAACCCCTACCTTCAAACACCAAGTTGATTTATTAAGATGAATAAAATCCAATTGTCGACTTTACTTCCAAGCTTTGAAAAAAATTCTTTTACTTCAAAATATGAATGCATAACCTATAACTTGTCTTCTAAAATCTCTATTCTAAATTATCTTATCATTCTCCAAAAATATTCCCACTCAACATGATCAGAATGACCTCTTAATAAAGAAAAGTAAATAAATAAAAGTAATAAAATTAAAGTTTCTAAAATGAGTAAACTTACGAAAGAAAGTAACTCAGCTAAAATAAAATAATAGTTTTTCTTTGTTTTCTTATATTTTTAAAAATAAGTAAAATCACTTTACTTTTTTTTTAAGATAATAAATATATTATTTCTTTTTGTTTTCTTTTCTTTAAATATTGAATAAATATATCTTCTTTATTTATATACTGTGTTTTCACAAAATAGATTTACCTTTTTTATAATAAAATAAATAGATATACTTTCTTTTAAATTAAACAACTTATTCCCCACTAAAAAATTTTATTTTATTTTTTTTAAAATTAATGTGCAATTAAATTGTATATAATTAGTTTAATCATTAATAATAATTAAAGCCCACTAATTATGTGCAACTCTAATTTTATTATTATTGATTAGATATTCATGATAAATCAATATTTAGTCTTTAATATTTTAATTGTCCTTTTTTCAACTTTCACATTCAAACTTTTTAAATCAAGTCATTTAAATTTAAAAAATAAAAATATTTAATTAATTTAATTTCTCAATAAATTAAATATCCTAATATCATAATGCTTCCTTTTATTTAAATAATATTTAATAATTCTAATATTATGCGATTAATCTAAATATCATAATTAAACCTTTTACCAAATAAATAACATAGTCAAATATACATAAGCAAAACCATTCAAAATCCAAGCTCAAACAATTCACACAAAGATAAACTTGCAGATTTAAAAAAGGTAGATAGTTAGTTACGAGTCCTTGTAGGACAAGTATATCGGTTATGGCTACGATTGGACCTAATCATTATCTTCCCATTCTTATGATTGAGTTATTATCATGATAGGGAACACTCATCTTGGCAATTCAGGGAAGTCGATGCCCAATACCTGCAACTTGCATAAAATACGAGCATGTATATACACATATATATAACTAAACTAGACAAGAAATGGTAGGGAGTGGTACATCATGCAAATCTCGACTAGCAGGTGACTATAAATCCCTCCCTTAATCACATCAAACACATCAGATATAAAATTAAAATAGACACACACCCCATACACATGCAAGTATGGGGTAAATACCATAATGAATCACAAGTCAACTCATCAAATGCTCATATATAAAAATGCATTAATATGAATGTAAAAAAAATCATCATTAAAGACATATCATCTAACATCATTATGAAAGAAATCACATTTACCAACTAAGAATCATTAAAGAAACATTAACATGTAAGTAATCATAATTATTAGATGACACAAGAAATATAATAAGCTATATAATCATAAAAGATATTTTGAAGTCATGAAATAACATCATACCACATATCTTTGAAACTAACACGTGTATGAAATAGGCCTAAAAGAGTTCAACATATATAATATAAAGAAAACTACAAGTGGGTATTGCATTGTATAATGATGTCTTTGAAGGTATGAGGACCTTGAATTTGTATTTTAGACCCAAAATTAGGTAAAATATTATCCGTGAAGATATCAAGTTTTTCAGTTTTGGCGATCTTACATTAGTATTTGGTATACAATTGTCTCCATCTTTGAAGAAATGTTAGGAAAGGTTCTCCAATTCTTTGTTTAAGGTTAAATAGATCTCGCATGTTGATTGGATGTTTAATATTGTATGAGTATTGTTGAATGAACATATTAGCAATCACATCAATGGTCTTAATTTTGATAGGTAACTATGAAAAACACTCCATAGCTTGATCACCTAGACTTCATGGGAACAATCACAAAAGATATGTTTGATTGTGCATCAATTCCATGGACAAAGCACCAAACTCCCTCAAGTGATCTTGGGGATTAGATGGTCCTAAATACTTGTCATATTTGGGTAATTCAACTTCTCTAGGAAAAGGAGGCATATACAAATCCTAGTCAAAAGGAAATGGAAAGATAGTGTCTAACGTGTATTGTTTAGCTGATTTATCTTTGTCTTTCAACATTTGGGTCGATTGCTCATGCATGGCTTGAAGTTGTTTTGTAACTTGAAGGTTTCAAATTCCTCTTCTTGTGTGATAATTGTTTCAACATTGAAGTGTTGAGGTATTTTTGCTCCTTCTTGAGTGAGTTTGAGGAATTTTTTTCTTTCTCATCATGGAGTAATATTTCCAACATTTTCAAGAAGTTTTTACCTTTATGACATTTCTCTATGTCTTCTAGGGGTATCTCTTTAGTATCTCTATAATCATTTGTGTAGATGTAAGGATCCTTGAGCCTTTTAGTTCTTTGGAAGTCCTCTATGTTTTCTCTCCTATTGCTTTCACTCATTTCTTGATCTTGATCTACCATTCTAAGGGTGTGGAATTTTTTAGTCTATTTAGGTTGTAGGTATTTCGAATAGAAGTTTAGTTGCTTGGTGGAAAGACATATTTTTCTTGTCAATATCTAGATGTTCTTGGAATAACAGATTCTCAACTAGTTGCAAGTTTATGGAAAAGACTCTTCAAGTGCTAGTCGGACCAATAGGTGAAAGAGATCGCAAGGATCTTTCATGCTGTAATCAAATTGTATTTATAAATGAGATTGATCTCTACCATGATTTCTACCTATATCTCTACCTTGTCTTGGTCTATGGGGAGGAAACATGTTTCCACACCTACTTGCAACTATCATAGACAATGACTTATTAAAAAGTTTAAATGAGGATCACACTTAGAATGTTGTCTAAAAATAAGTAAGTAATTAGTAAGCATTTTGTATACCTAGGTATGAGTAGCTAGATAAATGGCTAGAATGACCAAGAGTTTTGACTATCAAGACACAAGGTATGAAAAATACAAGAGAGAAATTAGGACAACACAATAACGAGAATAGTTCATGCGTGGATCACAAGTGATCAAATAAGTAAGTTGTATGAGTTTGAGACTATTTTAGATAGAGGAATGACTTAATGTTTCTAGAAAAAGACCAAATTTGGATCAAATTTTGACAAGGAAGCTTAGAATAGCTCATTGTTTTTAGACAATTCCTGATAGACTCACATGAGGAAACAACTCTGAGGTGAGTAAATGTTGTGAGCTATGCAAGTAAAGGCCTCTAATAGACCAAATTAGAATAAGTTTTGATAATTTGATGACCAAATCTCGTGCAAACGTCCTGTAAGAACTTCACGAGGAAGTATGTAGAACCATGCAAGGAAATAGAATAGCAATTCCCAAAGTGTTTGCTCACACAAATTTGTATGTTGAATCGCATGAGGAAATGACAAGTGACTAGTTTTAGCACTGTTTTGACTAGATTGGAAGAAGTTGCTAGTGTTTAGGTATATTCTCATGTGAGAAAACTCGGTCTCCCATGCAAAAATGCAAGTGGGTAAAGGACAAATTAACAAGTTTTGACTAAATTTGAAGAGATTCTGATAAGTTCAAACAAGTTTTGGACAAAATACTAACAATGTTTGTAGTTTTTAGTTAGATGTGGACTTTTTTTTAAAGATTTGACACCATTTTTAATTGTTTTGGCAAGTAGACAATTGATTTTCAGACAAGGGGATTCAAACATTAGTCATAAACAATCCAACCAAGGACAAAGAAACTCAGAAGGACTGGGAGTCTTGACCTTTTTGTTTGGACAGTTTGGATGATTGTAGAATTAAAAAAGACACTCTTTTATCCCTGTAACCATAAATGGTAGAGGTAGAAAAATCTTTGTCTCACAACTTATGTGCATGCATTCACCTCACACAGCCATGTCACCCCACTAGAGGGTGTCCATATTTTTGGTGCATTCCAAGGACTCAATAATATATATGCTCAATGATCACCTCTATAGAAGGTTTCAATGGTATATACGACCTTCCAACATCTAGGTACATGCCTATGTTGAGGATCTACAAGAGATTTTCTTCACTCTCCTAGCATAATGATTATACCCCCTTTCAAAGGTGAATTGGGTATCAACTGACTACAAAGTTTTTCATATACTTCCATTCACATTAACCCTTGGTGGCCTTGTGAACAAGGTTAAAGCCAACAACCCACACCAACACTTGAAAGTATAGACACTTGACTAGCAACACTATGGGTGGTGCCACCTAGTGCAACAGAAAAAGTCTCCTCTTGATATACAATATCAAAATCAAGAAGAAGAAATTAACATGGCTTTAGATTTTTTGACTCTATAAATATTCTTTATTATAGTAAGGTGGAATCACTGGCATTAGGTGCATGCTCACTTGGGTTGTTCCTAGAGGTTGGATCACTCTACCAGGCCCTCTAAAGGTTTACTTAGACTATAGCTTGGATTCAAGGGTCCAAGTTTCTATTTTTACCAAAGGGAAAAGAGCATACTCCTCTACCTCATCAGCTTACCCAAACATGCAAAACATATTCATCACCTAGCCATCCTATCAACCCCAACTTGTCTCTTTCCAAGATTTTGATTTTCCTATAAGGAAAAGAGCATCATCCCTTCATAAAAATATTTTCTTGGGAGAACCACTACCTTTTTTCCTTTGTTGGGTATTGTCTTCCAAAGGCGTATAGGTTTCTAATTTACTCTTGGACATCACTTCCAAGTAGCAAAGAACATACTCTTATATTCCTTTGTCTAGAGCCCTACGAAGTTCACAAGCCCTATTAAACTAAGTGTATTGAAAAGCATGAAAATAAACACATTGTTTTAGTAGGTTTGAATTTGTTTTTTGATAAGAGAATCTTTGAAAAATGTCCTTCAATAAAGCATTAGTACAATTTACATACTTTTTTCAAGGTATCTTTGACAATTGTCCTACAAACCACTGTTAAGTTGTTTCAAAAATTAGAAATCATGAAACAAGTGCTTTAGAAATAGGGGTTAGACAAAAAATTATGAATGAAAGACTTAAAAATGCATTTTTTTCATACTCTGTTGTCAAGTCTTGAGTGAAACTATGCACCTTACCATGCGAGGAAATGTTTTGTGTCACACAAGAAAGTGCTTTCACCATGTGAGCATATGCTATCCCACATGAGGAAGTATAGAGAAAAACACAAACTTTTAGGTTTCTCATGCGAAAAAAACTTCTTTTCACACAAGGATTCACTATTTTCTACAAACAAAAGTACAAAATGTTGAAAATAAATAAAAATGAGGCCATAAAATTAATTTTTCTACCCCATGGTGGGTGTCATAAATGTGAGTGTTAAATATAGGCCTTTGGTTCAACCACAAACTTCAACATGATCATTGTTTGTCAATCACATCTTGAAATAAACATGGGATTATTCATTTGGTATGTCTACACAAAGCGATTTGTTGCATTCTAACTAGATGGGGTTTTACTATATGTTTTTAGAATCAAGAGTTCAGTAACCAAACCAAACTAGTATGAAGGATTTGAATGAATAAAAATGCAATATTAATCTATGTTTTTTATGCTTTTGTATGCAAAGATATGAATTAATCTAAATTATTTTCAAATTAATCTAAGAATAAATGAATGCATTATAATCTAGATGATGAGCATGAAAATAAATGACAATAGAGATTTGAATGCAAAATTCTTGAGTGATCAATCCATCAATGATTTGATACTCTTCACTTGCATGCTTTGGGTACTAGATTTACCATGCCATCCTTTGAGTTTTTTTGTGATCATTTGACTCAAGAGAAAGCTAATCTCTTTCTATTGGATTCTCTCACAGGGTCATAGACTTATGCATTGGTAGCTTGGCTATCTTTTGAGACGAAGGAGAAGAAACATGAGTCACATCCTATAGAGTCTCAAATTGATTCTAGCCCTCAAATTACATCAATCCCACCTCCTCCTAAGGGAGATAAACCAAAGCTAGATAGAGTGAAGTGTGCTTATTGTAATAAGCCCAATCATGATCTATGCCAAATAGGTTTCATATTTGATAGCTCTCTTATAGAAGAGCAACATTGATATTCCTTCTACTTCTCACAAATCTTCATCATCATCATCATCATTTTGGCTAGATGGAAAAGACATAGGGAAGGGTCTTGCACTATGTGCAATTTCCACTCCACATTCTTCTAGATGGTTATTGGATTGAGATGCTTCATACCATATGACATCTTCTTAGGACTTGTTCTCTTCTTTTGAGGCTTCTCCTACTCCACACATTTTGATGGGGAACAACACTGTTATGTCTGTATGTGGGAAAGGTTCCATTGTAATTGATGATGGTACATTTCATGATGTACTTTGTGTTCCATCTTTTTCCTCTAACCTTCTCTCTATTTATCAAATTACACATTGTGGGACAAGGAAGACAATTGAGTTTGCATAAGATTTAGTGCAAATCAAAGATAGTGAGACAAACAATATTTTTGCTACATGGATTGTTGATCATTCTTCCCACTTATACTCTTTCTCTCATTTTGGTCCACCATCTCCATTATCTAGGACTCACTCTCCTTCTTCATGAGAGACTAATGAGGTGAAGTCGGGTCACTTGAACTTATGTGTTATTCTTGAGACCAATGTTGTGACTTCTACACCTCCACCTCCTATTTAGATTCCATCTTTTACACATGATTACTCTTTAGCATTTCCTACCATTTCAACTCCAATCATTGAGCTACCTAGTGTAGTTGTTGAGGATATAATGGAGGACACACATCTCCTCTTAGACAATAGATTCATCACACCTATTATCCCACCTCCATTGGAGATTTCATTTTAGGATTCTCATGCATTATCCTTTGAGCATCAACTAGGACTTCTAGCTTCACTTTACATTTAGGGGTTTCATCCTTGTTGTCCATTGCCTTTGTTTCTTTTAGATTGGAGCCACATTGGTCTTTCCATTGACACATGAGTTCTACCATTCTAGGGGGGCTATGGAGTCTCAAGCCTCTATCATGGGGGGTTTCATTATACTTATGGTTTTGAGAGAGTCTCTTGAGACATATCAATTTTACTTTCTCCATCTATCTCATTTTTTAGTAGAGTTTTTCCTACATGGTTTTCCCTATGTCTCTGCTTCATAGAGATTTGGTTGTGATTGGGTACCTCATCAAGCCTTTTTGCTGGGACCTAAGTTTTCTTTTAGCATTATAGTTTCCATTCTTTTTCATGCATTATTTGTAGCTACATTGTTTCTCATATTAAGGGGGGGTGCTGGAGTAAAGGGTTAATTTAATTTAATTTATTAAATTACCTTTACTCCCTTCTTAAGATTTCCCTTCATGCACTTTCATTTTCATTTAATAATTAAATAATAATTATGTAATATCACTTACTTCTTAAGGTTTCCCTTTTAGGTTTTACGATCTTTTTCTATAAGGATTGATCAATTGTAAATTTCATTTATCTTTTACACTCTGAAAAAATAACTTTCCATATTTTCATAGCAAAAGCCTTGCCTCTTCATTGTCTTTTCTTCTCTATGACAAGTTCTTGCATTCAAGTGTTCTTCAAGTTTCGTGGATTTGTATTTCTAAAATCCTTTAATAAATAATGATATTTTCGGAGTAGCAATGCAATTGAATATGATATTTACCCAATGATGCATGAAGCAAAAATATTTGAGGTTTTACAATTGAATCTCCAACCTACTTTGTCATATGCTTTTTGAATATCTAATTTAATGAGCATGCATACTTCTTTGTTGATATGAAAGGAGTGAAATACTTCTTGAATTATGATGATACCATCTAGAATTGATCTATTGGGAATGAATATGGTTTATTCTTTTGATATTAATTTAGGCAATAATGTTTTCAGCCTATTTGCAAGTGCTTTGGTTAGAATTATATATAGTGTTGCATAAAGCTATCGAATGATACTCTCTAGATTCTTCATGAATAGTGCTAATAGTAATCAAGGCTAGAAATGTGTTGTTGATTTCTGCTAGCAACTAGTGGTTTCTATTTCTCTCCAAAAATCCTCATCTAGAATGTCCCAACATTTTTTGGAAAAAGAAAGCTTGGAACCCATCCAACCCTAGAGGCTTATCTAGGTTAATATTAAATAGCATAGATCTTACTTCTTCTTTTGAGAAGGCCTTGTTTAAGAATTTGTTGTCTTCTCTAGATATTAGTTTTGGTGTCACATTTAACATTTTTTGGGATCTTAGGTTTGAGTTTTCACATTTATTCAAAACATTAGTGAAATAATCTATAGACATATCACAGCCTCCAGGTAGAGAACAAGGTAATTAGCAGAGCACTCCAATTGTTACAATATTCACAATACCTATAATAGTGATTGGGGTAACCAGTTCTACTTTGGAGAACCAAGGGGCAACACATGATTGACATGGATCAATATAATGGCTTCTATAAATTGTACTAGGTTTATGCATCAAAAGCATCCATAATTAGGTAGTCCACTAATTGGTTTATTTTTATCAGAGTGAGGATTGTGTCACAAGATTCATAACCACAGCTCTACCCACATGAAAAATACTTTGCATGATGCCTCGTGGTCTTTGAGTTTTTAGTTTGAAGAACGTGTCAAGAAATCTAGATATGCTCTTGTTGACCTACAGGTGTTCATGATACCTATGTATGTGACATTAAACCTCTCCGTGACTATGATGATATGGAAGAATGACTCTAGGCCTGGGTTTGTCTTTTTGGATTGCTATATTTTCTGAATCTTAACTTTTTAAGGGATCAGTTGTTATTGGGTTTTTTCCTTTGTTGAAAAATGATGACCAGTAGTCCTTGTTCACTGATAAGTATATCATTGGGTGGTAGTTGTCTCATCCTCTTGTATTTATAATTTTTCATTAGTTTCGTGAAATTATGTAAAATCTATGTATATAAGGGAGGAAACTGGGTTTTTTCTTCACTAATTCTTTCCTAGTTGATCTTTTTGAATCAGTTTTGATAAAATATTACAGTGGCTTGCCAATTTTTACCTAAAAATAAAAATAAAATCTATAGACATATCTACAATTCATGTGGGATTCTATGTTATATTACATTGTTCATCTTTAATTTGAGATATTATGTTGATATTCATATTGTTAATAGTACTATTATGAAAAATATCTATGTTTCGATTGCCATATGAAAGCCATGTTTCCCTTGATTTATGTTTCCAAAACATTTCTTATTTTTTCTAGCATATATTCTTGCTTGGTTAATAGTTCTTTTTATTTTATGTATTTATTGTTATCTAAACCCTCACTTAAGATATTTCCATAGATTTTTTAAGTTCTTCTTCTATTTCAAATTTTTCTTTAAATATATTATTAAAGTGATTCTTATTCCATTTTAGGATATTCTCCTTTAATAATTTTAAATTGGAGAAAAACTAGAATATTTTTTGTCCTTCAAAGTTCCCCTCTTGCCATCATTGATTTATATGTATCATAGATATTTCATCTTGGAACCACATTTTTTTCACATTTAAATGGATTTTTGGATGGTTTTTGTTGAGATAAAATTTCTAATATGACTGGATAATGATTTGAACCTATATTAGGGAGAATTTCATATCAAACTAAATGATTGAAAATGTAGAGATCCCCTTTGAAGTCAAATCTATCTAATATTTTTGCTATTTGATAGAAATTCTTCCTCCTATTGTACAGAGTGTACCATCCATTTGTTAGGGGATAATTAATAATGTTTTCTTTAATGAACTAGTCTCTAAAATCCATCATTACCTAAGACATTACTTTCATAACTCCACTTTTTTCATCTAGATTCAATATTGTATTAAAATTTCCAATCCAAAAAAGCTTAGTATTGTGAAAATTTATAAATGTACTTATTTCATTCATAAAGCCTTATTACTAGTTGGTGGTATAGATCCATAAACATTGATAAGAATAAATTTGAATCTCTTAATCTTCCCTGCCATTCAATTATTTCTTTCTATCATTGTGTGGAATTCAATTTTCTTGGGGTCCCAAATGTTGGAAATATAAGGTAGGATAAGTTACCAAGAGAGGGGAGGTGGGGTGGGGGGTGTGAATCAGGAACGAATGAAACTTAAACTTATTTCACCAATTAATCCTTCATATATTATTTTGATCTAATTGCATGCATGAAAGAATGAAGGCAATAAACATTCATAACACTTTGACACAAGACATGGTGACCCAAAAATCTTCCAAGTAGAAAGTAAAACTAGGGTGGGGATGATACCCACAAGCTTTAGTACTATAGTATAAATTTAACATGTTAAGGCTTACAATTGATCACTTCTAATGATCTACCCTATTAGGAGCGATACAGACTATTAGTCCACGTTGTGAAAGGATTTTACAAACATACAATGAAGTATGTGTCATGCCCAAAAATACAAGGGCAAAAAAACACACACCAATTTTTTTTTTAATTTTTAAATAATTAAAAATACTCTAAGCTTGATATGATTGTGTTCATAGTTAAAGTATAGGTTCTCTACATAACATCTTAAGTTTGAAAATCTTGAGGAGAAATAAATCGTTAAATTTGAACTCTCGCTATAAGTTTGATATTAACATTTGTTTCATTATTTCATTAGTCTAACATAAACTTGTTTTAAACATAACAAACTTATTGGTTAAAAACTTTATTTAATTTAAACCTAAATTAACCAATTTGCAAACAACTACACAATTAGTGATAACTTAATAAGATGAGATAATAACTAACATGAAAATATACTAATTAAATTTTTTATTTAATTAAAAATTAATTTTTAGATAAATTTAGCGTTTCTAATTTCAACTACACTATATTTTAAACTAAGCTAACTACGTTTTTAAAATTTTAATCCAAAATCTAAACTAACCTTAAATAAACATGTACAATAGAGGTAACCCTTATTATCGATTGTACTATCTACATTTTAATTTATAATTCTCTCCAACATACTTATAACAATCTAATTGTTAATCTATCAATTACAATTAAAAATGAAGATTAGAATTATTTCAATTAAATCTATAAGCAAATCTAAGCTTTATTCAAAACTATTATAAATTTAAGTCCAACATTAATAATACCAATATTAAAATTAATCTAATAGACTCACAATTATATAAAACTAATTAATAACATAGAATTAAAAAAAACAACTATAACAAAGAGTAACTAAATTAGAATTAATCAATTTAAAACTATCTTACAACACTAACATAACAAAATATTATACTACTTTTTAATACCATAAAATAATTAATGCCCTAATTTATTAATTTAATGCTAATCTAATTTTAAATTATAACTAAATCTAAAACTAACCAAACAATCCTATACTAACCTATACTACATACTAACTATTACTAACAAACTATACTACAAAAAATATAATACTAACCCCCTCCCCCAACTAACCTAAGACCCACCCTCAACTCAACCTAGGCCAAGTGGCTAGCCCCATACATGGGCCATTCCCCAAGGGTAGTGCGCTGCCCAAAGTTTGCGCAATGTAGACTTGGTCCCCCCCCCCCCCCCCCCCCCCCTCTTCCTCATTGCATTACCTTCCATCATGGACCTTGATGACATGACATGTCATAAGTGTCATGTGTACTCATGCTGGCAAGTGGTTGGGATGTCCACGCCTAGCCATGAGAAGGTAAAAGAAAGTAAGGGGGTGAGGGGAAAGAATAATTAAGTGGGTGAACTTTTAATTTCTTTTAATTTAATATATGAATTGACATGAAGTCCTAGGCAAGTACCTTGCCTCTTTTGCAATAAGGAGTTTAATGCTAATGCATTTAACTTGCACCCAAATTTGGCAGGAGGTGATTTGAAGCTAGATTTAGTGATGGGCTAGATAGCTATAGGAGTAAATGCTAAAAGTTTTATGGTTGAGAGGAAGCAATAGGATATACATTTATATGTTTTAATTTTGAATTTATTTAATTTATATGGCATAAAGAATTAGCAAATTATTTTGTTGAATTTACAAAGAGGAATAATCTAGAGAATATTCTTTGTGAACTTGGGGGAAATAAAATTTCCTCTCATACATTTTCCAGATAGCTTTTTACTCCTGGAGATGCACTTTTTTTTTTTAAGCCAATTTTTTTCTAAGTGTTGATATGTTTTGCTATATTTTTTTTTTTTGTATTATACTAAGAGTGATTTCTATCCTAGTGACAACATAGATTCCTTTGAACAAGCATACTAATACAAGGATGTGAATAAGGTTATGTTTTATTAATCATCATATAACAAGGTATATGTTCCTTTTATTTTGAATTCAAGGAGATGCACAATTCCTTAATCAAATTTGATTTTGTCACTGATATAATTTTAGCAACGAGAGAGGTAAATTTGTTGTCCACAATGTAAGATTGTTCGTTTCCTCTTAATATATATAACATTGAATTGAAAATTTGACATATTCAATTACCTTTTCTTAACATGAATAAACTTAAACATTGCATAATTGAACATCACCAAGTGATCTATTCCACATTTCACATATCCATAAACTGAAATAACATAAGATACAATGCAAGGGGTTTCTCAATCTTTTCTCTCCTATTAATCAACCTCGTTCAAGGCTCCATCAGGAAAGAACCAGTAAGAAAACCCGACATCTTTGCCAAATAAATCACAATTTAAATATGTTTTTACAAAATGTTATAATTCAATTGAATCCCCTTCTACGACTTTCACAAGAGATCTTTTCCAATGTCTTCAATGCATCAAGGGAACCATGGGAAAGACAAGAACCAACATGGAGGTAAAACAACATAATAAGATGAACAATTCAAGCATGCATTCCCAACCTGATTTTGCACAATAGGTTCAACATTGAACCAAAATAGGGGGGAGGTGGATTTTCTCAATAGGAGATGTCAATCACCATACCATAACATAGCCCTTTCGAGGCTAAAATTCAAGAACTTTTGTTCTTCTACAAATGTCCTTTTAGGGCCAATATAACAAGGGTGTTCATTCCTTCCCTTCTTCAAGAATCCAAATTTTCATACAGATGACAAGTAGGGGCCCATACACCCTACCCTCTTTCCCTCCTCTCACCATGAGAGGAGACTCTACACTATTGAGATTCAACTAAAGCCCTTCCCCCATACATGGCCACTTCTTCCCTATCCAAGGTGAGTGATGCCAAAACAATCCCCATGAAATCCCCTCAAAAACAAAACATCAAGGCAAGCATAAGAATAACATCAAGAAACAAGTTAAGATCCCTCCAAATCAACCCCAACACACATGCAAGCAATACAAAGAACAACACAATGCCATATGCATGATTCAAGCATGAAAACCATGAGAAAACAAATTCAAAAGAGTGAAGAACTCCTACCTTCACAAAAAGTTATGGTAAAATGGTAAGTTGAGAAGAGCTTTTCCTTTTCTTCCTTCAATCTTCCAAACTTTCTCCAAAACTAGAGATTGGGTAAAAACTCCAAAACTCCTCCAAAATGCCTCTAAGTATGATCCTTAACTCAACTAGATTTCAAGTAACCTCAAGATGGAGTTTTGGGTCACCAAATCAAGTAAAGAGACAATCAATTTTCGCAATCAACCAAAAGTAGGGTTTTTGAGTGAACCTAAAAGTCAACCAAGGAGGCTAAGGGGGTGGAAAGTACTCACAACCCATACCCTTACCTCTAGGGTAGTTAAATTAAATGTTTTTAAACATTAAAGATTTAATAGGAGACAAATAAAGCTAGGAGAATAGTAAGACCGATTAACAACCTTCAAAGAAAGACAATACAAGGATAGCACAAATTAACAAGTGATTCAGTTCCGTCTTTCCATTAGATTTCTTGGCTAAATTTCCTACACACTCATTGCACACATTAGTAGTTCAAGAAACACATGTATATATGTAAAATATGTACCAAGAAATTCATGTTGTAGACACCTAAATTTGTCCAAAACCCATTTCGTGACCAAATAAATAAATATTTATTATTTATTTAATTCCCCTACCTTAATTAAATACATTTTACATTTATTTAATTATGTTTGCCTTACCTTGATTTAAATAAACTAAGATTTATTTAAATCCTAACCTATTTCCACTTGCATCTAACCCCTTTCACTTTAATTAAGTATGTCATTTACTTAATTAATTCCCTCCTAATCCCTCTTGGAATTAAATATTACATTTAATCCTATTTGAGCACATGGCTCCTACATTTAACCCTCACCTAACCTCACTAGCCTACCTAACCCATCATGCTAAACCTACCCACTTCCTAATCATGCTTTCTTTTCCTAATCATCCTAGCTAATCACCTCTTGATCCTAAGTGTGTTCTCACACATGTGTGAGGAATCCTCACACATGTGTGAGAGATGTTCACACTTTCCTTATCCCTCATATCTTGCATGCCTCTTACAACCTTGTCCCCCTTCACATGTGAACCAAGCTGTCTCACACATGTGTGAGAAACCTTGAGCCTCCAACCCTCTTACACATGTCATTGACCCATCACTTTCAAAGGTGTCTCACAGATGTGTGAGGAAACATGATCTTACACACCTCTTACACCTGTCATTAACATGTCACCATCAAAGGTTGCTCACACATGTGTGAGCATATTGCCCCCTTTGAATGGTCAAAACCCTAATCCATGTGGAGTCTACTTGGCCTCCACCTCATGGACACCTCATTGATCTTGAGAGATCCTAGCCATCCATCTTGCATTCAATCTTAGCCATCCATTTTCCTATAAAAGGAGAGCCCTCTCCTCATTTTCAAAAAAAGCACTATCTACCTTATTGTTATGTTGCTGGACTTGTGAGCAACCACATCCCATGAGCAATGAAATCATCTAGACTTGATGGTTTCATGAGGTTTGCATAGTGCTATTTTGTTATTCATTTACATGTCTTCTTTCATATTTTGAGGTTTTGCATGATAATGTAGGAATGTGCATTAGTTTCTTAGTGTTATTTCCTTAGTTATATTTTTATGCAACACATTTTTGGCACCGCTGCATCCTCCCCGCTTCATCTCGCAATCTCCCACTATCGACGCTATAACCCCAGTCGCTCCCCTGTAACGCATCGCCATCATTTCCCTAGCCTCCCGTCAGCCATGGATACTGCACCACCCCTTGGCCGTCGTGCTCCCTGCTCAGTCGCAGTTTGCCTCTGCTCAGCCACTCAACCCCCGCACTATTTGCGCTACTTGACTTACCCCGACACTGCCAAAAAACCCTTTGCCACTCCCTGTGCCCTGCGCGGCACCTGAAACCCTTGCCACCAAGCCCTCATTCAGCATCACCTCCTCCCCTTTCCTCAACCCACTACCTTGGCACAAACCCGCTTCGCCACTGCCGCCTTCAGTTGTCTCTACCGACCTGCAACCTTAACTCCTTGCTCCTCCTCCGCCCACTCAAAACCCTTCCCTTCCCACATTTCAAATTTAAAATATATTAATATTATTATTATTATTATTATTTTTTCATTTTAACAACACAAACATTGCATTGTCATTTTACTTTTTCAACATAAAATTTAACTTTTTAATAAACAATATTTCATTTTTTTAAAATTTTATTTTGCAAAAATGTTCAAAAAAAAAAAAAAATTTGCTTGACGTTCTCCTAACCATCAAATTTTTTCTTGCAGGTTGCTAATGTTAGCACTGCATCAGCAGTCCACATGCCCTTTTAGACCATAAGGAGCAGCCTTCACTTTTTTGCTCATAACTTGAGCATACGAACTCCATTTTCAAAAAATGAAATATCGCCGAAAATCGGATTCCGAGCTCATCGTCATGGTGTTGGTTTCATGAGATTTTGATGCTATTTATATCTCTATTTTTTTATCAAAGACAAAACTTTGTGGTAACCTTTTCATTGTAGGGTTGTTTCACGTTTTTCCTACATTTTCACTGTATTAACTTGTGTTTTTTGTAGGGATATTTTGTCACTAACCATCTTGCTTGAAAGTTTTGCTTCAAATTTGTTTTTGGGAATGAACTTGTATGCATAAACATTTGTCTTTGAATGCATGGTTAAACGCTAAAACAATTCGATTCAATTTTGAATGCCTTAAGCGAATGGACATGTATGCTTAGGTTAGCAAACATTTCGAATTGGTGCTTAAAATGAACTCACACAATCTTGAATGGTTAAAGAGAAATTGATTTCATTTCCAACAATTTTGCTTATGCACATGCTTGATTTACTTTCTTGTTCACAAATCCACACTTTTCATTTACGTTGGTGCTATTTCAAATTGGAAAGAACATTGTATGCTATAAACAAATGTGTCTTCAAGTAGATTACATAACCTAAAAGTTTTATTGGGAACGAACGCGTGTCTTTTTGAACCCCAAGGCCACTTACATATTCTCTCCCCTCGTGCCTTCAGGTGATCTTGGGTGCACAAGAAATAAGTGGTCTTTTTTTTTTTTTAGGAGGCCTGCTTAGGAATTTCATCACCCCTTGGGATGACCTCAACTCCAGTGTTCTGGCAGAGTATAAAAATCGGGAGGTGAATCGAAAGACACCTCTGTTGGAAGCATAATATTGTCACTCTTGGCTAAGCCCCAAAGAAATTTATACCTTTGGGAAGTGAAGGAGGATATTTGGGTTACCGTCTCCCCCCGGTTGTGTGGTAGTATTTTCTTCCATCTACAGATTTGGGCCTCACGTACCTTGTGTATATCGAGGATGCCCTCTAGTTGATCCTTGTACATCCTAGTCAAAACGTTATAGGTTTGTTGGTGTGTTTGATGTTCTTGCGTGTTTGAAACACACTTGCCTTGTACATATTTTCTTGTTTGCTTTTGCATCTTAAAACCTAAAAACCCAAAAACATCATAAAACATAAAAACCCATAAAAATCATAAAACTTCAAAAATCCAAAAAAATCAAAAACAATTTCAAAAACAACAAAAACAAGTCTTGGTTTAAGACCTCTTAGTCAAGTTGTCCACATCACTTCCACGTCACATCTTCTTTCCATCCAAGTCATCACACTCACACATCTCTTTTCCTCATCATTCACAACATTCCTTGATAGCTTCATCATTTCTATTCATCCACATCAAATCCTTGTCATTCAATCTAATTCGATAATCTTCATCCTAGTCATGCTTCATCATCATCTAGATCCAATTTCCTCCGCCAATCTCATAATGCATTCATAATTCAATCCTTCATGTCATCATTCTTCTAATCCAATCCCTTGTCAAATTCATTCATTTCTAATCAATTCTTAATTCAATCCATTTATATATTCCTCCACAATCCATCTTCCTAATTTTATTCATCTTCCTCTAATTCAACTTTTCATCAAATATTCTACTTTGGTCATAGCAGCATTTTTATAAACATTGGACTTTAATTCTAATACCATATTCACTTGTTTGCAATCTGATAGGGTTTTTATCAAATCAAATCAAACCCTACTTCAATCACATCATATCCAATCAACATCAAATCCAATCCATATCAAAATAAGATCAAGTCAATATCAAGTGCAATCCAATTCAAATCAAATCAACACAAAAGTCCAAAGCTCCCAGTCCTAAGTTCATATCCCATCCTTCATCAAATCTTTCATCACTCTTCCTCTAACATCTATGGATCCAAATTTTCTTAATCAAATGGTTGATGATCTTCACCAACAATATGGAGTTTTACCTCCTATTCAACCTGCATATCAAATCCATCCTCAACATTTCATATCCAACTCTAATCCATCTCATGTTCATTATTCTTCTACCTTTGACAAGGGAAATCCACTTCATTATCCTTACGCTACATACAATTCCATTCATAGCCCACACACTTCCTCCAACACAAATGCCCTTGCCATGGAAATGGAACAATTAAAGAATTATCTTTTAGCAAGTCAACAAAAAGAGGCCGCCTTCCATGCCATGTGTCCTCTTCCCCCATGTTTCGAAGATCATAGTCCTCATGTCCCATCCAACCCCAACCCTCCATGCAATCCCCCACCCATAGTTACACCTTCCCACAATCCTCATCCTATTCCTCCAAAAACATCATCCCCACCTCATAATGGGTTTTTCTCATGTAAATTCTTGGCTAAATGTACAATACAAAATGAAGAGAGCCAATCACCCAAAGTTCTTCCTCCAAAGTATATCACTATAGATTCCTCTTCTCCTCTAGATCCGAGCATTTCTCCATCCCATCCTTCCCCTATCCCTCAAGATCCATTTATCCCCCCTTGTCCATCTCATGATTCCATTCCTAACCAAGATCAAGACATTCCACGTACCATGCACATTCCTCCCTCCATTCCATCTCATGAGTTAGCCTCCGTCAATCCTCCACTTCATGCAGATTCTCCTTCCACTCCATCCACTAGCTCTCCCCCATGTCAAGATCAAATCAATCCATCTCATGGTTCCATTCCCTCCACTCTATTCAATGATCCTATTCCATCTCATGATCTACTCATTCCACTACATGATCCTCTTCTAAGTCAAGATCAAAGCACCCCTTCATTTTCCTTTCATGATCCTATTCTCCCTCTTAATCCTCCATATTATACTATCCCACCTATGCAATCCACTCATGAACCCCATATACATGGACTCACATCGTGTGTTGAGACAAATAAGTATCCCATTGCAGAAATAATGTCTCTAGATGTTGGTACACCTTCCACTCGTTCAAAATCCAAAATTCCTCCTTCCAAACCTATAGCTTCCCATCATTAATCTTCCAAGTCTAGTCTAGGTCCTTATCTTCCCTCCATTCTAGGCCCTTATGTTCCACAGTCAAACCCTTCATCCCTTCCTTCCATTTTGGGCCCTTACATACATCCATCCACCCTATCCATTTTTTCCACTTCATCCTCTCATACTCCTAATAAAGATCAACAACAACACACATCCTTGACTTCCTTCCAATGTTCACCATCCCTAAGCTCTCCACCTCATTTACCTTCATGCACCCATACCATAGCCAATGGAAGCAAATTGGATGCTACAAAAAAAAGTGAATAAAGCTAAAAATCCACAAAAATCCAAGGATCAACATGTCCCTTCTAAACGACATGTTCAAGAAAAGAAAAATCTGATCCAAAGCAAAATCAAAAAGCCACAAAGGCTAAAAATCAAAAATGCAAAATTTTTGTGGATACCAAAGCTACTTAATGTAGCAATGAATCTCAAAGAAAGATTCAAAATGACATCCAATTTGGCTACTCCAAAGGCTTCCCCCTTGCATCAATCCACCATCCTAAATCCATTGTCTCCTTCATCTATTTTGGGTCCCTTTATCCCAAAATTCAAACTTTCTCCTACCTATCCTCCACAATTTCCTCCTTTCCATCACCCTTCAAGGTGTGTGCCGATGATAATCTTTCCATTTCATTCACGAGCCTTCTGACCTAGCATCCATCAAACATGTCTTCCTCCCACCCATTCATAAGTCATTGTCCTCCATTCCCCAATCCACTTCATCTTTCTTTTCACTACCCTACCAACATCTATGTGCAAATAGTAAAAATTCCTTGAAAATGAAAAAGAAAAAAGGAAAAATATATCAAGGGATACTCATAATACATCTAGATGCTTGAGTCCTCCTTTTTTCTATCATGTCTTCCACTTCCAGTTATCCATCCATTCACTTTTCCTCTTCCACTTGCACTCTACACTGGGGGCAAGCTTCATCCATACCATTTTCCCTTACATATCTTCCATACTTCCATCCACCGTTCATTATCCTTTTCCATCTTTGATCTTGACTTTCACTTTCCATTCATCCATCCATATGCTCTTTCCATATCCCTTGCACATTATCCATACATCATCCTACGCACTTCCATTCACTTTCACATCCACATCGTTGATCTTGACATGTTCTCCATATCTTCCCTTCCATAGTTCTTGTCATGTTCATTTCATCCATTTTTCTACCATACTCCCATCCTTATTCCATATATTTGATCTTGACATGTCATCCATATCTTTCATCTCATGGTCCTTGTCATGTTCATCCATTTTCCATCCATAATCCTATATACTTCCATCCCCCTTTCATATGTCCTTGATCTTGGTCATCCCTTCCATCCCATCCCCTTCATATCCCACATTTCACTCATACCCTTCATATCATTATCCCTTTTCCATACCCTCCCTCCCATATCCCATATTCATTCCACTTGCATGCCCATGCTTGTGATCACTATTAGAGGCACACTATCAAAATTTTCATACATGCTTTGGAAGAGCACATGCCTTCTCTTCCTCCATCCACTAGCCTTTGTACCATCCTTCCATTTTCATGCCTCTTTTCCCACCATACTTCCTTCCATCTTCATACCCTTGGTATGGGGCATCATTTGGACTCTGTCAAAACATGATCCTTGGCCCCGCATTTTTTTTTTCCACCATATCATTTGGCCCCTCATATCCTTTCATTATTCCTTGCCTCCACCAACATCACATTGCTTTTCCTCCATTTCCCATACCTTGACCCTCCCTTATCATTGGTTCCATTCTATTCATTCTATCTCACATTCATTCAATCCATTCATTTTATCCATTCTCTCACACATTCGTCTAATCAATTCATTTCTATCCATTATATGCATTCATTCATATCACATTCAATCTAATTCTTCCAATCACTTTAGTCCAATTCATTCATCCTCTAATTCAATCAATTTTCAATGCTTCTAATTCTTTCACATCAAATCAATTCTCCTATCATCATTCTTCATCCTATCAACATCATTCTTCCAATCTTATCCATGTTCATTCTTCTATCTACCATAAAATCAAAAAATCAAAAAACATATCATCTATGCAATCAATACTAATTCGATCAATCTAATCTTGCAATCTTGAACATCAATCCTTAATCAATTCATCAATTTGACCTGATCAGCTGATAATTCATTGACCATATTCAAACATCATTATCATGGGATGAATCCTTCCCAATCCTTGGATGTGCATTACGCTTAGCACTAGCTTTTCCATCCTTAATCAATCATCATCAATCGATCCATTAATGGGTTTTCAGCTCGACTAGGGGCAAAATGGTGGTTTGATTTTGGTCTTTTTTGCATGGTTGCTTGATTACTTGTATGCATTAGCATTTTTTGCATGTATCATGGTCTTTGCATCCTATTGTCCCAGGGATCATGGTCTTCCATATCATGGTTTCATAAGGCATATGGTTGTATTAGACCCCTATTTTCAAATACTTAACACATTGTCATCTTGGTTCCTCATACCTTGGTGCATAGTGTTGAGTATAATATCAAACTTAGGTTGTTCACACCATTGCAACATAACTCCCTTCCATATTCCTTGCATTTTGAGAGAACATCTGTGTTCTTATAACTTGCATGTCCTCTCAAGGGGGCATACCTTTCCACCCTCGTCATCCTTCCTCATCCTTCCATGACTGGGGCATCATGCTACTAGTCTTAACCTTTCAGCCACTATATTTTATTCTTCTTGGATATAACATTGCTAATGCTATATCAAAGAGGGGCAAAATGTAGACACCTAAATTTGTCCAAAACCCATTTCGTGACCAATTAAATAAATATTTATTATTTATTTAATTCCCCTACCTTAATTAAATAAATTTTACATTTATTTAATTATGTTTGCCTTACCTTGATTTAAATAAACTAGGATTTATTTAAATCCTAACCTATTCCCACTTGCATCTAACCCCTTTCACTTTAATTAAGTATGTCATTTACTTAATTAATTCCCTCCTAATCCCTCTTGGAATTAAATATTTCATTTAATCCTATTTGAGCACATGGCTCCTACATTTAACCCTCACCTAACCTCACTAGCCTACCTAACCCATCATGCTAAACCTACCCACTTCCTAATCATGCTTTCTTTTGCTAATCATCCTAGCTAATCACATCTTGATCCTAAGTGTGTTCTCACACGTGTGTGAGGAATCCTCACACATGTGTGAGAGATGTTCACACTTTCCTTATCCCTCATACCTTGCATGCCTCTTACAACCTTGTCCCTCTTCACATGTGAACCAAGGTGTCTCACACATGTGTGAGAAACCTTGAGCCTCCAACCCTCTTACACATGTCATTGACCCATCACTTTCAAAGGTGTTTCACACATGTGTGATAAAATATGATCTTACACACCTCTTACACCTATCATTGACATGTCACCATCAAAGGTTGCTCACACATGTGTGAGCATATTGCCCCTTTTGAATGGTCAAAACCCTAATCCATGTGGAGTCTACTTGGCCTCCACCTCATGGACACTTCATTGATCCTAAGAGATCCTAGCCATCCATCTTGCATTCAATCTTAGCCATCCATTTTCCTATAAAAGGAGAGCCCTCTCCTCATTTTCAAAAAAAGCACTATCTACCTTATTGTTATGCTGCTGGACTTGTGAGCAACCACATCCCATGAGCAATGAAATCATCTAGACTTGATGGTTTCATGAGGTTTGCATAGTGCTATTTTGTTATTCATTTACATGTCTTCTTTCATATTTTGAGGTTTTGCATGATAATGTAGCAATGTGCATTAGTTGCTTAGTGTTATTTCCTTAGTTACATTTTTATGCAACACACATGTAAATTAAAACATCCATTTTTTTACAAATCAATTGTTTATCTCATTCTACTCATTAAAATTGGAAAAAATCAAGGTGTTAGTTTTGTATTCATTCACTTCATCATCATGCATGTCCATAAAGCATTAAATGATGAAATAAAATATCTAAAAGTAAAGCATCACACATCATAAATAGCATAATAATGTTCAGTGCATTAAATAATGTTTTGACATATCAAGTCATGAGTATCAAAATAATAATGTATCATCGATGCTAGGATGGGTCGGGTGAGGCCTCACAGTATGCACTCTATTAGGAGATTTTGGCAAAAGAATATTAAGTCCACCTTGTTAAAGGATTTGAATAATATACCTATTAGGATGAATCAATGTTTGATCTCTGATCTACAACTTTGATTTTCTAGTTGAGATTCCTTGAATTGTAATGATCACCTTGTTGTGATAGGTAAGTCTTTGTTGTACCATATATTGCTTGTAGCCTAATATTCTCTCTCATATGCTTCCTATTACTTCTCATATGTTTTCTTGGATGTGATATAATACATTACACATATATCAATCCAATTAACTACTTATTGGAGTTGGCTACAATACCAAATTAATCATAATTCACAAATTCAGCCCACCTGTTGTAACTTGGATTTTGAAGACAAACTTGGTTATGTTTTAACACCTAGCAAACACTATCAATGCTTGTAAAACTTTGGCACTCTGTTGAAATTGAAGCTTGGTTCATATTGATCACTTCAAGTAGAAAGAACTTAGTCAACACTGTGTGACTTGTAAATACTAGGAAACTTGGTAGTTACAGAATCACTCGAATGACACTGCATGACTCGGTTAACACTAGATTTTTTTTGTTAATGTTGTGAACTCAGTAGACACTATAGAACTTGGTTTACACTACAAAGCTTGGTTAACACTAATATCTTCTTCACTTCTACTGCATAGCTTAGTAGACACTAATATGCTCAAGCTATACTGTAAACTGTCTCAACTGCTTGGTAAACAATGTGAAGCTTGGCATGAACTACATTCTGACTGTTTAACTTGGGAGCAACTGAAATACTTGTTTAACACTATTGGATGGATGATAAGATTAGTAGAAATTTTAGAGCTCAGTAGAAATGTAACCAAGTGTTAAGTCACTAAAAGATAAATTGACATTAATGTCAACACCAAATGATCCGTATGCCACCAAAAGAACCCTTAGATTCTATCAAATCATTTTTCCATACCCCAAGTTTCCTACTTAACTTTTCTCCCTCATTTTTAATTAATTTTGTTTCTTAAATTAAAATGATTTTAGATTCAATAAATCTAGGTTGTTCTTTATAAGCACTTTTTGTTAGGGGAATTCATTCCCCTATCATTCTAAGTTGTCAATCTCACTACCCTGTGGGAAGGTTCTTCCCCTTCCCAGATTTTAATACTTCATGTATCTTTTTCTAATTATCTACTTTCTCAATCACAACTTTTAATTCAGCTAAGTTTTTTCTTCCTCTTTTTAAAATTTGTTTACCACAATGAGAAGCTCTTATCCCCCTTCATATTGCATGTCAATCATAATAAATCTATTTTATTTTTTTGTATTGTCAATGTTGAGTTCAATTGATTCATCTTTTGAAACTCTATCTTCTTCTCTTATTTTCTTTAGTGCCTAAATATTTAAATATGATTTCTCCTTATTATTTTGTTTCTCCCAAATTTCTAGATTTTCCACTTTTCTTCTTTGCTGATTTTGGTTGAAGTGTTCTTGCACCCCAAATTTGTGCCAAAATTCCTTGAAGTTTTCCTTTTAATTTCTCATAAAATTTGAGTCATTAAATGTTTCAATCTCATTCTTTTGATATAATTTTCTACTTCAAAAGGAATATTTTTCCAACTTTGATCATTTTTATTGTCTATCCTTTCAAATGGGTCTTTTCCATCTTGGGGAGTATGCTAGAACTTATTAGATTTCTTCTTGATCTCTTTTGTTCTTTTTCTAAATGTGATGTGTCCTGTCTATGAAATTGATTCTTAAAATAAGGGGGAAATTTCCTAAAAAGAAGAATTTTCCCTTGTTTTAATAAGGGTGGATGTTGTAACATTTTCCTTATCCTATGATTCATAGGGAGGAATGAGTTTGAAATTTTGATTTGGTAGTAATTTGCCTCCACTAGTATAATCTAAAGATTCCAAAGTTTCTTCATCCATGTTTCTTATAAACTATATGGGGTTTAGAACAAGGGATCACATATTTGTAGTGTGGAGGAATAAAGGTATTGCCTTTAATTTGTGTAGATCTAGGGTTAGGGTTTAATGTTGGATCAACTACAAATATCCAAGTGGAATCCTATTAGGTTCGGAATTTTTACTAGGCCATGGGACAAACACTTGGGAATTTATTGTAGAACATGGAGAATGTTTCTTTTCTTGAACCACTAGAATCCATCCATTGGTTTCCTAATTTACCGTGGTTGTTATTTTCAAATTTTTGGTTTTGGAGAACACAACTCTCTATCGCTCCAATCTATTCAAAGTAAGAGGCAAAATCAATTTTGAAGCTGCCTGAATCACAATTTTTGGGCTTTGATTCATCCTTTCTTCCTTTGAAAGTGTTAAAAGAATAGCGAATTGATTATTTGTGTGCAAAGAACCATTAATCACATATTTGGTTAGGAGAACTATGGTTCTAGAGCCTTTTGGTTATTTGTTATTTTGTGAGTCATGCAGAGCTCATTAATTTTGGTCCTTTGGAGTGTGATTTTATACATTGATGCTAAAAATTTACATATAGTAACTAAACAAAAATCACCATATAATATTCAAAAAATGTTATGTCATCATTGTTTAAACATAATTTTAGTGTTGAAGTAAGATATTAGTTTAAACTACATATAACTTATATATAAATAATAAAATATAAATCAAGACAAAACTAAATTGAAGTTAAAATATATTTCTTTAAAAATCCCATGAATAATTTGATAAATGTCATGCCCAAACTACGTGGGCAAAAACACGCAATTTTTTTTTTTCAAATTATAATTGTTAGAGTGCTCAAAGTTCGATAAGGTTAAATCAAATTTCAAGAAAGGATTCACTTCATTACATCTTAAGTTACATAACATGTGAAGGCATACATCGTTAAAATTTGATGCTCTCGCTATGAGGTTGATATCGACAAAAGTTATGTTCTTACATTTCTTATACAACATTATAGTTAAAATTATTTAAATTAAAAAGTGTAGATGACTTCGAGTTAGTTGGGTCGAAATAACTAAGAAAATAGAATCTACTTTTAAACTTGTTTTAATTAGCCAATAACCTTTAAATTAAACTAATTAATACTCAAAAATTAAACTAGCTAACTATCTTTAAAATTTAAACTAAAAAAATAATTCAAAAAACTAAATTAACATTAATATTAAAAATAACTAATCTTTAACTAATCAAATTAAAAACTTAACCAATTAACATTTAACTATATAACCATTTAATTACTAAACATTAATTTCAACTAAACAATAAAGAAAACTTTATTTAAAATCTACTTACAAACTAATCTTACTAAACTAAACTTTAAAATGAACTAACTAAATTATTAACAAATAACAAAATTTATAACTAACTTAAAACTTTAATAAGTTAAACTAACTACTAATATAAACTAACCTTTCTAACAATACTATACTAACAAAAATAAATTACATTTAAAACTAACTAATTAAAATTATTATCAAACAATAAAAGGAATCTTAACATAACATAACATAACATATATCCTAACACTTCCTTAAACTAACACACTAACTAACACTTAACACTAACTCCCTTAACACTCTAACTTAATTTAATCATTTAATAAAACACAAACTAATATTAACAACAACTAACTAACATACTAAACAACTAAACTATAATAAAAAAAACTTAATAATAAACTAACCTACACTACTAACTAAACCTACCTACTAACTATCCTAACACCTAACCATCTAACCTACCCTTATCCCCCCCCTACACCCCCCTACCACCCTACCTCATGGGCAGCGCTTACCAAGGAGTGCTTCCCAAGCACTGTCCTTGGGACAGCGCTCTACCCAACCCTCCATAGCGCAGACCAAGTGGGGGTACAGTGACACCCCCCTCCTATCAGTATGTAAGGTGGCGACCAATTTTAAGGGGCAAAAAGAAACATTTAAACATAATGAAAATCTCCATCCAAGGGTCAACGAAATCTAAGGAAGGGTAAGGGGTGATGTCATCCCCAAAGACTTGCACATAAACTTTTAAAAAAAAAAACCTTTTAAATAATAGCATTTTGAGAAGTGACGCCCAAGGTAAGATGGGTAAGAGTTTAAGGCAAAAGTTTATTAGGTGAGAAGATAATAGGATATTTGTTAAGTTATAATTTCTTTCTTTTAAATAGATTTTATTAAATTGTTTCCTTACAATTTTAAATACAAAAATTCCATAAAGAAAAAGGGATAATGAGAGAATCTTTTGATTCTCTGTTACCAAAAGGATTTAATTTGATCTCTCATACAAAAGGCAAAGAGTTTTTTACTCTCTTGCAACGCATTTTGTTGTCTAAAAATTTCGAAGTATAGATTTTTAAAGTTGATATATTTACCAAGAGGGGGTAAAATTTTTATTTTTTTTAAAGCAAATCTAAAAGAATTGATGCAACTTAATATACCAAGGATTTGAATTATCCATTTTATTCAATAATGTAAGAATTGTTTGATTCTAATAATCATGAAAATTGAATCTACATGCATGATCGTAATTTTTGTTTTCAACATAAAAGAAAACTTGAAATTTTGCCAAATTGAACATCATCAATTCCATCCTATTTTTGATGTGCATCCATCTAAATTTAAATCATGATTAAATCAAATGATAGACAATTATAGTTAAACACCAATTTTATTGGCAAACTTGATTCAAAGGCTCAGTCGGGAAAGAACCAGGAAGAAAACTTGGCTTCGTTGCCATTACAACAAAGTTTGCAATACAAATTACATAGGATATCAATCCCATATTTCAACAATTTAATAGAATTTCCTTCATGACCCTCATCAAGGGATTCATAACAATTTTTGCAACACATTTCAAGAACCATGGAGGGAACAAAATTTGATTAGGTGACCACAAGCATGATCAAGAACAATTCAAACATGCATATTCATACTAGGTTTTCACAATAGGATTCATAATGAATCAAAACTAGGGAAAGGTGGATTTTTCCAATAGGAGATGTCAGACACAACACCAAACCAGGTGCCGAATCGGGGCTATAAATCAAGAACTTTCGTTCTTCCATTCTTACATGCCAAAACTCATACGTGGTTTGTAGTGACAGGTAGGGGCCCATAACACCCTACCTTCTCTCCCTCTTCTCGTGCTGAGAAGAGATTGTACATTCTTGGAGTCCAACTAAAATGCCCTTTCCCGAAATTGGCAACTTCTGCCCTCTCCAAGGGTGAGTAATGCCAAAACACCCATGCAAGAACATCTCAAAATTCATACAAAAACATGAAAGGAAATCATTCAAAATAACATGATTTTCAAAGCTTCCCAACATACCCACAAACATAAAAACATTCAAACAACAACAAGGTAGCATAAGCAAGAAACAAACATGAAATCTGAACAAGGGAGATGAGAATTCCTACCTTCACAAAGAGGTAATGGTAATGAAAAAGTTTGAGTAGAGCTTTTCCCCTCCTTGCTTCAATCTTCCAAGACACCTCTCTAAATGTAGAGATTGGATAACAACCCCCAACTACTCCAAGAAGGGCCTCTAAATAAGCCTCAAACTCAACCACCAAAAGGATCAATAACTTCTCCCACCCACTTACAATTCTAGAAACTCCTAACTCAACCCACACTATGGTTAAACACTAAGTGGAGGTGAGGTGAAGCAACTCATGGTAGCCATAGTCAATTTTCGCACAAAGGCAAAAAGAGACTTTTTGAGTGACCTCAAAAGTCAATAAAAGGGGCTTAGGGGTTGGAAAAGATCCCAAACCCATACCCATACCCCTTGGGTATAATTATAACATGTTTTAAAGCCTTAGGAAAAGGTTTGGAACCAAACAAAAGCTAGGAAATAATTAGGACCAACTAACAACTCTAGAAATGCAGATTAAGCACTAATCTAGATTAAGGGTGACTAAACTTGATTAAGAACCCAATTAGCAAACTAACACTAACTTAAATTGACTTAGGTCCAAAGGTTACATAGCTAACCCTAACTAGCATACTAAAGAGCACAAACAATTCACGAGTTTCAAGTGACACTAAAAGAACATAGTTACAAACATTAACATACACTGAACACAGAAAGATACATACATACATCTCACAATACAATACTTGAATTATGAACAACAAGGTTTCCAAAATTAGCACATAGAAATTAGTTTTGTTCCTTCATCGAATTTCTCGGCTCAGTAGCCCCATAAAATCACATGTACATATATATATATATATATATGTATGTATATATGTATGTATGTATGTATGTATGTATGTATGTATGTATCAGAAATTCACATAAATTGAAACATACATCAATCAGGGTTTCTTTCATCCTACTTAATTCTTAACCATTTAAAATCTCTTAAATCAAAGTATCAATCCTACATTTATTGATTTCATCGACATACATATACATAAAACATTAAATGACAAACATTAGATATTTGAAAATAACATCACACAGCATGAAATAATATAATATGTTCTAAGCATCAAATAATGTCTCGACATCTTGAGTCGTGAGTATCAAAAAGATAAAGTAACAATTAAGGCTACGAAGGGTCGGGGCGAGGCCTCACAATAAAGTTTAGTAATTAAATAGTTTTTAGTACTTAATATGAATATATTTATATAACATTTTTGAAAACTATTTTCAAAATTAAAGATTGTGGACATTGAATTTCATTTACAAACTTGTTAAAAAATGATAAGAGATTAATAAAAAAATTCAAAAGTTCATTAATATGTAATATTTGCATCATAATTAAATTAATTATCAATGTATTAATATATCATTTTTATTTTCAAATCTTATAAATTTCATATTGAATCTTATAGAATTTTTATGAACGTATTTAAAACATTTTAAATAATAAAATATTTTGTAAAATTTTAAAAATTAAATAATTTCTTTTTACTTTGAAAGTATAATATAAATACTAAAACATTTTAAATAAAATTTATTCTAATTCAAAAACTTGATGAGAATAACCTCATTCAATCATTTAAAAAAACATATCATAATTTGACAATGATCTCAAGTACTAACAAAAAGTGATGATGGGGTCAAATTTGACCATACTCCACTTGTTTTGCATTTTTTCAGGGCTTCATTAGGTGCATTGTAATATGGCTATAGGGAAGAGTCAGTGAGTGCCTAACTAGTCGATAGAATTGCTAATATTGGAATTTTTTAACTAAATAAAAAATTAGAAACTTATTGTAAACCAATTTTTGGGAAAAGATTGATGTTTCTAAAATTGGTCAAAATCATATATTTTAAAGTAAAAGTTAGGGAAAGTTTCATTATTTAACTTAAAATTAGTGGCACACAACTTTAGATTTAGTTGTTTTCAAAATTTGTTATTATTGTGAAATAGGAAATTTATTAAGGTGATAGGCTTATATGTGGAAGCTTTGCTCCCAAATTTTAAAATTTCCCACCAAAAAATTGTTAGCCCATGTCGGATTTCAAATTTTTCAATAATAATGCTTACCTTTCATTACCCACTTTCTAATTGTTTCTATCTATCTTGTATATTTCTAATTCAAACTATTCATTCTATATATTTATAATTCAAACTTTATTTCTATTATCTACCTCCTTATTTGAAGGATTTTATTTAACTTTTTTTTATAAAAACAATATTTTCTTCAAAATTGAATGCTTAAGGCTTTTGAATCCATTAAAAAACCTTAAAAATCAACTATACATGTAACTTCTCATCTCTATTATCTCAAACTGTGTTTACATTAGCCTTCCTATTTTACGAGTGTTAACATTTTGTGCAAGATATCATAATATTTAATGGGGTTTAAAACTTTAAAAAAAAAAAAATGTTTTTTGGATTGGTAAGAGGCCAAAGCCAAGATTAATTATTATGTATTATTATTAATTATTATTTTATTAAGCATGGGTAGATTCAAACCCAAGACCTCTTCGATAAGAGGCTCACAAAATACCATTGTGTTGTAGGCTCATTTTATCATTTCTTTTCAAATTTCTTTGTATTAATGAAATAACAAGTATGTAAGGTCTTCCAAATCATGGATTGGATTTATTTATATTTATGAAACAACAAAAATATAAGATCTTTATGCATTTGATATAATATCAAATTGGAAATAGGCAAAAGCCTACAATACAATGTTAACTTGCGAGCCTCTCATGTGAGAGGTCTTGGGCTCAAATCTACCTTCACTTAACATATAATAATAATTAATTCCAACAAATAATAATAATTAATCTAGGCTTCAGCCATTTAGCGATCAAAAAAAGAAGAAGATCAAATTGGAAATAAATTAAATGAAATTTGCAAGCACTTTTTCTAAATAAATATTTTATTATTTATTTAATAATTTTATTCTACATTGATCATATTAATTTTTTAAACTTGAAAATTGTTAAATTACTTAAATTATAAAAAAAATAGTAGAATTTTTTTATGTAGAGAGTTTGTAGAAATGAACAAAATAAGAATCACTGAGAAATTGTCATGTCAATATTTAGAATAAGGTGAGACATTCTCTTGATCTCATGATGCATTATTATATTATTAATATTTGATTATTTGATAGTGTGAATTTAATATCATTATTTTTATGATTTTTTAATTTAAAAATATTATATGTCATTGTGTATTATAGATGGAGTCAACATTACTTGAACTGCTAAAACACATGGTTTTAGATCTTCCTCAAGTTCTAATAGGGTGAAAAATAAGTGATAATTAGATGTCTATTTTTTTAGCAAAATCTGAATATTAATTATATCTATTTTTGTTTCCATTCAATATATTACTTCTATCAGCGTTTTCATTGCACGTACAAACTATGCAACTGCTAGTTTATTTATTTTGATGATTGAGTTTAGATAATTGATATCGTGAGTTTAGATAATCAATATCGTGATTGATGATTGAGTTTAGAGACAGATTGCAATAAATCTTTTTCCAAGATTATTGATATCATGATTTTTACCTTTAATGTTATTTACTTATTCTATTATGTTCTAATAATGTATTTCATGTGTTTTTATTGAGTGCTAATTATTAAATTTTAAAATGATTTATTTTTTATTGTATTTTTTATTAATTTTTATTATTATTCATTTTTAAAATTTTTTTTGGCAAAAGTGTTTACTTATATTAATAAAAACTAGTTTTAAAAAGCTCTCGTAGAAAAGAACTAGCAAAGAAAAACTTTGGTCATTACAAAATACAAAAAGGAGGCAAAATGTAGATTATTTAGAAGAAATGAAAATTTAGCATCACAAGACTAATTCCTAGACAAATGACCCATTACATCAATGCTCAAAAGAAACAAAGCAATACAACATTTCCTAAAAAACCCAGCCCATGAAATCAATACAATACTGAACATTTGATTACAAAATATATACATCAAAGCTACAGGCTCAATTGATTACTCCAAATATCCATGTTTTTTGAAAGAAGACATCTTAGAAGAGGACAAAGAGTAGGTATAGAGGTTCCCAATATTAAGATATAAAAAATGGTTTAAAATAGGAATTTCATAAATGTGATTGTATGTCAAAATAGATTTGAGTTTATTCAAAGAACAATTTTTATATTAATCTATTGTAGAGAGTGTTTAACTTTTCTTTTTCTTTTCTATATGCACATATTAATTTCTTGAAATAATTTAAAATATTTAGAATTTATTATTGTATGTAATTATACTTTTGAAAAAGACACTAATTTTATTATATCATGATTATATTAACCATCCAAATAATGTAATGTAATTACAATTTCTACATAGAAACTAGAATTATTTACACACACTCACATGCATATATAGTAAAACATTTATTATCATAAATTTTAAATTTTACATAAAGAAATAAAAATATTAGATAAATTAATATCAAAAAAAGACATAGCCATCAAAACAAAAATACATAAATGGACTATTATCCATATTAATATAGCATTTATATAAGTTGTATTTATTTATATAAAAATAATTCATATACTCTTGTTGGTGCACATATAGACCCACACTTTAAAAATTTAAAATTATATTTCCCTTTATTCCCAAACCTCATTGAACTTGGATCATTTGGTCGAGTAAGTTTATATCATACCCAATTTGGTTCAAGAATAAGACTTGAACTGTTGATATCTCTAGTTATGTTGTCTTTTAGTGTCAACACTTAGTCATATATAAGGAAAAGTTGGTCAACACTTAGTCATATATAAGGAAAAGTTGGTCGGTCATCACTATGACTAAATTTCTATATACAGGTTGAGTCATGTATTTGTTAAGACTTATAAATAATTTTGTATATGTCAAGCTCTATAGGAGCTGGGAAAGTATTTGGTCACTGAGTATTCTTATGCAAGCCAAGTTTAGTAAATGTTGAGAAAACAAAGAAAAGGGATATCAAGTCATACAAAAGGTTTCGAGTTTGTTAAGACCAAATATAAGCAAGAAGAATAGTTAGGACTGAGCATTAGAGAAACTATGAGCTGAGCAACAAGTTTGAACAAGAATGTCTAAAATGGTACACAATTTGAGGTAAAATATTTTGAGCCAAGATGTAAATAACATTTAATGATCGTAGAGTTTGTTACCTATTTTGATGTGGATCCCTATGAAGGAGGAACAACCATACAAACATAGTTTCTATGTTCATTGCCACCATTATGCATGTTGATGAGGACAAATCTGCCATCAGGAATTTCTATAGAGAAATGTTTAAAAAATCCATCATCAAGGAACTGGACTTAGTTCTAGAAAATATAGATGAGAATCTTCGTATTCCAAAGAGAAGCAAGTATGGACTCCATAATTTCCCTGTTCAAGTTTTTCCAATTCTAGAAATTAAGAAGCATGAGAATTTCACAGTTAGAAGGGAGGAGATTATCATGAATTGGATATTCCTATTGGCAGTTACCCACACTTGTGAAGACTAGCAAGGTTTTGACTAGTATATCAAGGAATAAGGCTTAATGGTTTGAATATAGCCCATATTGTTCTTTTTGGGGGGTTTCCCTTTTCTGGTCTTAGCCTTTTGTCCATAGTTTCTAGCATTACCCTTCTTCTTGGCTCTTTGTCCTTTTCTTACCTCAATTAGTTTTTAATTTCAATGTATTCTTTTGAGAATATGAATTACTGGCTTTAAAAAAGTTGACTAATTCACTCAATTTTAAAGAAGTTGAGTAATTCCATATAGCAGGGTTATTCAAAGCAAACATTCAGATTTAAAATTGGTTTTCAATCTCTGTATATAAATTTATCTCTTTTGAAAATGAAATATTGACAAGAAATTCAAATTGAGCAAGGAAGTAATTCCGAGTATCTCTATTTCGTTACGAACATTTGGTAAAGAGGGACAGTCAAAAGAAATGACTAAGTCTTGGATTCTTTTATGGATAGGTATGAAGAGTTTTAATAGACAATTTTAACTCTGTAAATTCAATTAAGATACGAACATTTTGAATTTTTTTATGCTTCATGGAAATCGTCCTAACATAGTAGATCAAGATGCATTGAGCAATCATCTTCATAGAGCCCAATCATTAAGTTCAACCAAATCTCTTTGTCAATAATTGGCAAGCTGTCTCTTCTTATTCTAAATATAAAATCAATAAGGTAGTGACAAAGAACTTTATAATCCAAGACATTTCACCAGTCAATTCCTAATCTTAATGTGCCTCCCCCTTTTTATATGCTCAAATTTGGATTTTTTCCTTCTCTTCATTTGATCACATCAAGTAGTTGGTGGTTAGTCCTGTTGCTTTTTTCAAATTAGTCACAATCTGATTTATATAGCTCATCTCTATTACTTTCAACTAATAATAGTCTATTTGAAAGTTATTTAGTTGGAAGTATTCCTGATTTAATGTTATTAGAACAACACTTAAAACAATACATAAAGCAAACAAATATTTAGATAAACGATGTGATCTTATAAATTAAGTGGAGATTAAAATGGAAAGTAATTCTTAACAAGAGGCGCAAGTGCCAAAGTTCCTGCTTTTGGTGGTGTCGTTGGCACAAGGACATGGAAAGAAGTTTTTGGTGTTGGTCTTTAATTCATAAATAAAAATTAAGCATGATATGTTATTTTTTTGTAAATATGAGTACAAGTTTGAAGGAAAAAAAAATAGAATTTGTGTATGTATAATCCTTTTTTGAACTTTTAGGAGAACTATTGAAAATTTGAAGGACGTTTTCATCTAATGGTAAAAGGTTGTATTTGATAATAAAAAATATTTAACTAAAAATATTGAAAAATGTAAAGAATATTTAACTAACAGAATTGAGAAGCTTATATATTTTAAATAATTTAAATTAATATTAGAGCTAAAATTTATATTTAATGACTGAATAATATAATTATACTCATTCACATGGGAAAATAGGTACATTTCAATAAAAGATAATATTTTTTTAATAGTTCTCAATATATATTGCAAAATATCATTAGTAATTAGCATTGTAAGTTTTTATTTATAAAATAATATTTAATGAACAACTTGACACCCAAAAATGATATAAGATATTTTAAATTTTAAATACAAAAACATTAAACATAATTGTACTTACAATAACTATCATTTTGAAATTCTTTGTAACATTATTTAGTTTTTAGTTTTTAAAATTCTTTGTTATATTATTTAGTTTTTATTACTTTTAATTATTTTAAAAGATAATGCTTTAAGGACAAAATGAATAATTTTTTTTTGAGTTAGCACATTCTATTATTATTATTAATTTGACTAATGCTAAAGTGAAGTGTGGCGTGACATATCTTTTATAATAATTATATTAATTGCACAATTAATAGAAAAAGTTAAAATTTTAAATTTTCATTGATTTTTTATTTTAAAAATTGAATTTCTCCATTACTATTTAGTTAGATCTAATAAGATTTTAATTAAATACTATTTAGGTTTTTCAAAAAATAAAATAAAAATATTCAAACTTTATACAGAATTTAAATTCTCAAATTCTTAAATGATAAAGTAAATGTAGTGTCACATTATCTTTTATTATATTTTCAATCATAATAAAGAATTTAAATTGTGAAATTCTTGAAATGATAAAGTAAATGTGGTGTCACATCATCTTTTATGATATTTTCATTCATTAATTGCACAATTAATGTTAAAAGTTAGAGCTTTAAATTTTTCTTGATTTTTTTGTTTCAAAAATTAATTATCTCCCTTACTATTATTAGTGAGGGCCAATAAGATTTTAGTTAAATAGCTTTTTTCCATTTTTAAAAAAATCAAAATATTCAAACTTTATAAAAAACTTACAACTGAAAAAAATATTTGAATCTTATTGGTTCAAGTAATATATTTTATAGTTTTTTTTTTGGAACTGAATGATTCCATAATAATAAGAATTTGATCAATAATTAGTTTTAGCCTTAAGTTATAAAACATATTTATTTTTCTCTTTGAACTTAGAGTTATATTTAGACATGTTATCTACTAACGATGATCTTGGCCAAAGTCTTTTTTTCTAGATTATCTTCAAATGATGGCAATGCCTCTTTCATTATAAATCTAAAAGTTAAGGGAGTACAAAAATGTTGCTAAAAATATTGTAAAGAAGAAAGCACTTGTAAGAAAACATAAACGGATAACGAATGAAGATAAAACTTTGTTAGTCGAGACAAAGAAAGGGTCTTATAAACTGACCAAGATTTGGTATCTCCTTCAACACAACTCAGTAAACTAATATCGAAGGACAATAAGTATGTAAAGAAAGATATCCACCTAATTAGATTGCAAAACTAGGGTATGCCCATTTTAAATTATGTAAATTTGTATTTATGCATAGGACTCCAGTCCTAGGCAAGACTAGAGGTTTTTTTCTCCATTGTTTCTTACCAATGCCTATTTGAATAGACACTTTGTAAACTTTAATTTTTATTATTATAATAAATAATATAGGTCTTTGGCCTTTTACCAATTTAAATAAATAGATAATAATAATAATGTTTATTGTATGTTATTTTTTCCTATAAATAATATTTCTAGACATTACTCCATTTTCTACATAATTAATAACTAACACTTGCACCAACAAGAGGTGCAATGCTTTAGCAGATAGAAAAAAATTTCTTGTAATATGTTTTAGATTTAAATAATTTCAACAAAAAATTAAATTGATGTTGTTTGGAACTATGATATTTTAAATTATTTTTAATGTGTGTAATTTAATTCTTATCAAAGTCTAGGCTAATAGTATTCCCCTTACTAAAAAAGGAAAACTCTACTAAAATAGATTTTCTTAACAAATTGAAAAATTGATTTTTGGTATCTTAAGTTTTTTTCACCAAAAATATTTGGAAACCATGACAATAACTTTATAATCACATCACCTTATATTTGAAAATCAATATGTTTTATAATAAGAAAAGTAAAATCAAAGTGTTAAATTACTTGCTTAGAAAGAGACATAATATCCCATGATATTGTGATGAATTTTTATCTTTTATTTGTGTACACTTTAGTATTTAAAAAGTATATTTTAATGGGGCCTCAAAAGGCAACTCAAGACATAGTGGAGTTTGATTCATCATCAGGGACTCGTCGGACAATATTTTAGTACGTGGTGCCTAAGGGTTGAAGAGTGAAACCAACAATGAAGTAAGTTTCAAGCTATTTACTGGATAATTCATCAAGCATTTAAGGTTGGCATAAGAAGATACATTTAGAAGGTAATTCATTATTAAATATAACAATAATCATGAATGGGGGGGTTAATGCTTAACATTTAAAGAAATATGTGAAGCTAATTCGATCAAACTTGGAGCAATTTGAGGAGTTTTGAGTCACTCATGTTGGAAGGGAAGGAAGCTCTAAAGAAGATGAAATTTTTAATTTAGAGGTTTGGCAATTGGATTCATAAAACAAGGAAAGCATAAATGCTTCGAGGGACATTGTGGGGAATGGTTGGATTGGGATGCGTAGAGGTGTGATCAAAATTTATATGGGGAAAATTAGCCAATTTTATAAATGATTTATGGGAAGCCTTCAAAGTTATAAACCATGACACTTAAGAGTCATTTCTTGTGATGATGGAGGGGAGTTTGGACACATGGAATAGATCATAACAACTAATCATTTTGGTAGTATCTAGATGGTGGGAAAGGCAGGGTGTCATTCAATCCTATACATGCAAATTGACTAATGCCAATTCTTAATTAAGTGATATTCATTTCAAATAAGAATAAGGCATTAATAATGTTATAAAATCTAAGCTATAATATTCAATTTTATTTTAAGCCATGATAAGATGATAGTAATGCTATTTTTTTTTCGCAGACTATAGGGATTGAATATAACATCTCTTATAAATTGAAGAGCAGTAAGGTTGGTCCTCAACCATGTAGGGAGCCTCATGATAGTAATAGTGATAATAATATTATAAAGTAAAAAAATTGTAATTTTAAAGTAAAAATAAAATTTAACTTTATCATTGAAGATCTTTTTGAAATTAAAAAAAATTATATATACTTTAATACTTTTTCATGCAAGAAGTAGCATGCGAAATTGGGAGTTCCACCATATAAAGTTGTGCATACTAAGGGTGTGGTCCCATGGAGGGGGGGCTTCCTAAAAAAATTCAATGGGTGTTCTAGAGCTTTTTTAGGATATTTTAAAGTAGAAGGTCCCATAAATTTTTTAGTGAAGTTATCCTTGAAAAGTTTGAGCCCCATTATTTGTGGAAGCAGATGGTCTCATTAATTATTTTTATTTAACATATTTCATTCACTTACTAAATAAATAAAATATTTTTTTAAAATTATGATAAAGAAATAGAAATTGGTATATGATTGACAAGTGGTGAAAGAAAAGCCAAGTTGGTGGAGCAATTTCTAGCCTCCCACCTTTTCCACCTGCTCAAATTTACACTCTAAAAAGTAAGGGCTTCTATTATTTAGGAGAAGATTCTAATTAAGGCTATAACAATTTTTTTTTTGGTTTCATGGGACCCCCGGCTCCATAAAAATAGATCCTATAACCCCCCTCATGGGGCTGCATCGTAAGCTTTGTTTTGTTTTAGAATAAGATGATTTATATTTATATTTTAAGAGTTAATTTTCTTGATGTCAAAAAGATGATATGAATTAATATGTATATTAAAAAATTAAATTATATATTTAAGATCATGTATTTAATTTATGAAAATAGATCAATTCATTATTACAGTGGATAAATGGTATTTGGAATTTATAAATTGAATCACACGTATATTCAATGCATTAGGGTTAATTATTTTTCTTATTTCAATATTATGGAATCAATTTTGGAGATTAAGTTAGTAATCATTCTAGCTAGACATAATTTTTAAAATATTATGCTGAGGTTTTGTTGGAATTCTACCATTCAAGTATATTAGTAGTAATTTTGATAGCGAGAAAGGATTTGAGTGGGGAATGGAGGAGTATTATAGATTCCATCCTTGACACCTATAAAACTCGTGTAATGCAAGTTGAACACCATAAATGATTCATAAATTGTTCATCACCATTCAAGCTCTGCATACTTGTTGGAGACTATTAAAAACACAATTGTCAAGAAATAATAAGTCTTTTGAACCTATAGATTGGAAACAATTTTCACTTGGGAAAAGTTATGGGAGCCTCCATGGAAGACATTAATTTAATGTCAATTTACAGACTTAATTTCGTTCGGTGACTTCAAACCTGTGCCCTTCTCATATGTCAAGGCGAGAAAGGGTTTTTTGGTAAATCTTCTCAAGGTAAATCTATTTTTTGGTGAATCATTATGTATTGTCCACGTGTTAATTCCATCAAGGAAAGAAACAATCCATAATGTTTTCTTATCGAATCACTTTGTTGAGTTGATGATCTCTAATGAACTCCCCCTTTTTTGTAACTACTTTTTATTTTGTCAGCATTTGACATTGAATTTTGACAGTTATCCTCCTACAAAATAACCTATTGGCTAATGATGAATTTTAGTTTTAAAGCTAATTTGAGAATCTCAATATTTTGAATAATACTAAGATTATTAATGGCATATATTATTTACAATCGTAATATAAATATATTATGAAAAAAGGCATCAAAATTTTAAAACATATGAAAGTGTAAAAAAAAGAATTAAAATATATTTAGAACTATAATTTAAGAATAGTCAATTTAGAAAAAAGATATCTAATGACAATATATAGAATGCCCTTTTTAAATTTAATTTATTATCCTCAATGAGATGTAAATATTAAAAAAATAATCCACCTAACTCAAATAATATGTTAAAAATTTGACTGTAGTTATGTTTAGCTTAAGTTAGTGTTGCTAGACCAATTTTATTTAGATTTGTAGTTGCACATTTTGCACATGTATCCATAGTAACTATGGTATAGGTGATTGAAATGTCATCTTGAAATGGAGAACACAAATATGGGGTGAGATGAGTGTGGGAGATTATGATATAGAAATGGTATGAAAGGATCAATGTAAGAGCAATAGTGGCATGTGGGGTGATAGTAAAATATTTAGACCTGCAACGTGAATTCAAATATGAGAAGTACTACAAAATGGGAAAATCCCTTACATTGAGAATTAAACTACATAAATATTTGATATTAATTGATTTTTGTTATTAAAAATAAGTAACATTTAAAAATTAAAAATTATTATTGCTAATTAATATTAATTTTAGATCATTCAACATTTTTAAACTTATTTTGAATGATAGATAGTGTCTAAGAAAGAGTTCTATATGATGTTTGTGAAAAATCTAACTCCATCTTACCAATGTATGAAGTTATTTTTAGACTACAACCTTTTCTTGAGTATTTATATAAAATATAGAGTGGATATGTAGTTACTGTAATGCCCCACCAAGGGATCCAAAAAATTAACCTAAAATTTCACTAAGTTTGGTAACATTTTTTTTTTACATGAAAGTAAATACCATACATAACTTATTCACAATAATGGAAGCAATAGCAATGTCCATCTGAAAAGTAAACATAACATACATAATAGATTACATTCTTTAAGATCCCTTAACGTTGAATTACATACATGAATCCATCTAGTACAACAACCACCTAAAATAATAATGATAAGTCCAATGTTCATACATTACATTTCTAAATGCTCAATCATCCACTGTACATGTCACAGGGTATGAAGGCTTAAAAGAATATACATATGTGAAATAAGGTACATCATCCTATTCTAATCCATGATACATCAAAGACAATCACATGATACATCATCATAGAAGACATATACATCCATCATAAAGATCAAACAAAATAAACGAAGTACACGGTTCCTCCCAACTGTTAATAGCATCATTAGACCATCGTGGGCCCTAGCCATCCCTCCATGCGTAACATCCCAAATCACTGAAGGGATCATCGGTATTAACATAGTAGGAATGTCACTCCTAACATATACAACATCATATGTAGAAAGTAATCTAACATGCAAATATAAGCATAAGATAACATCATCTAACATATGCTTATCATCAATGAAAGGATACATATCCACCATCACGAAGGACGCATTAGCCACGATGTCTCAATGAATCTCAAATGATAAGAGTGGAAAATACACTACCACCCAACCGCATGGTACCTAAGTGGTCCACTCCCACCATACTGAGGATATAATCTCAAGTCCCAAACAGGCTATCCATAACACATAGCACAAATCTCTATAGTCCAGGAATCCTAAAAGTATACTAACTCAAAGGTTCCAATCACAAAACTGACATCTACTTCCTAGAGGCACACAATGACATGTAGGAACCTACTATGCAAGCGAGAAAGTGTCATCGCAATTATCACGTACAAGTTACCCTGGAAGTTAGCTAAACTCCACGGGTCCATATTGATTTCATGCAGCCACTAGTATCCTCTCATACTAACGAGGCATACTACGAAATGCAAGGTCGAAACCATGCGTCTCACTACTCCCATCCTATCCTGTACAAGTACTCAAGGCATGGGTGAGAACAAAACACTTATCTTTTTAGGTTCATTTTGTTAGTATTAGGTGTGAATGTTATCACTTATTAATCCAACTTACAATGAGTTACCCTAGCAGCCTCTTAAGGCCCCTGCCCCCATTGCAAGCCACTTTCCTGTCACTACATGTAGATATCCTACCCTAATGCTCATGGACTCATAAATCTCAAAATCATAAAAGATAATCCATAAAATCATCAAATATGCATAAAAGTATCAAATCTCCATGAGCAAACATCCATAGAAAAATATGAACACAACAGCTCTCTATTGGCAACTGAAGTATCACTGATAATCAAAGTATCCAATGGTTCTCAATAACCAAAATATATATCTCAATCATACTGATCGAAGACTCCAGAAATGGTTGAGTCAAACATGTCACAACATGACATCATCAAGAATAAATCCACATCTCAGTCCCATCATGGCGACTAGAAAATAGTCAAGGATAACTGATCGATAACTCAAAAATGATTAGCTCAAGTGTCTCATACACATACATCTTAGCTTCACACATGAAGACTGATGAACAAATACAAACAGTAAATACAAACATTTCATAGAGTATACAATCACATTACCATGGTTGGGCTTATAAAGATCGAGACCAAATAAGATCAACATGCCAACACATCTCATAACCCCCGAGCCTCTGGTAACAACCTAGGACTGGTCAACACTAGTTAACCCAAAACCCAAAACAAGAGGCATATAGAATACACGATGCAAACCCATGTTTTGGTTTTGCTAAGTTTTAAAATTTGAATTTAAAAGTCTCAATATATGTATTCCCAAATTATATTAAGTGGAGAAATTTCACGTTTTTCCTAACCCATGTATTTGTTTGATAGATAAAAGTTTCTCCTCAAAACTATTAGACTCCATTTGCTAATTTTACTAATAATATTTTGTCTATATAGACGTTGTTTGAAAAAAATCCCTATCACAAACCAATAAGACTCATTGTAGATTTTAACATGAATAATCTCCAAATTCTTAACATTATCATCTTCATTAAACAACTCTAAAATTGTTTAATATATATTAAATAGTATTCAATATACATTATAAAAATTCCACTATATTAAAATCTATTTTCTTTTAATCTTCTCTCATTTAAAAATCCATTTACTTAGATTGACTAATAATTAATTACACTTCTTCTACTATTAACTAATCTTAATTAAATTTGATTTAATTAGATTAGATAATAAACCATATAAAACTAATGCATATTAATAAGATTCTAATAAGGGAAGATTTCAATAATATCTTTAATCCATTCCATGCTTTGGTATATTATTTTTTTCTTGTGAAGTTTTAGCATAAAGAACTCTTGGTTATGGGAAATGGAGAAATATCTGTCTTTGAATAAAACAATCTCAGTATGATGGCCATATCTCCTTAATGAACCGTTGGATCAGGCTGAAATTGAAATATGTTAGAGAGGGCCAAGTCGCGCCAATTCTGACTGAAGCGATCGAATAAATTCGATCACAATAAAAAGTTATGAATGAATGAGTTCGGGTCTATCCAAGGGGCAGCGACAGGGCAGTTTGTGATGAATTAAAAATTTCCTCTTAAAATAATTGTTCTCTAAATTTAACCATAAAAGGGTTTATTCATACGCATCTAAAAATATAATTGACGGAAAGATTACATCTAATCATTCGAATTTTCACCATAGAATTTCTATTTTAATTCCAAATCTTGTCTTTCTAATTTAATATAAATTCAAACCCAAATCCAATTCATATCTAATTATTTCTCCTTAATTGGATCTAGGGTTTTTCTATTGTTTTCTTCTCAACCAAATAGCATATCTAGATTCCAATTTCAAATTACAGATTCAATCATAGAGAATTTTCAGACACATATAACAGACACGATGAAGACAAGAATGTATGATGCAAAAATAGCATAAGTAAAATCACAAGAATCTACCCGGATTCTGATGCTAATTCACTCTTCCTCAGAAAACTCGCAGAGGAAGCTTTCTTCTTCAGAGTTCTTGAGTCCTCCAATGCTCCAATTGCTCTCCACCCTCTCCCTAAGCTTCTATGAATGCCTGAATACAAAGAGCTCTCAAGAAACCTTTGGAATGCTTCTTGAAACTGCTGAAAGGTGTCACCAACTAAGCATAGGTCTTTTCCAATTCTTTTTTATGAGTCATAGAATTGTAGACACCTTGTGCTTAATTGATGCACTAACCTCCGTGTTGTTGACACATGTTAATCCCAATGCAAGCTTATAACTGCAATAATTTCTATTTAAATTTTATAACTTTTATTTTAATCTTTTATAACTTTTATTATTATTATTTTATTTATTACTTTATTATTATTTTATAATTATTATTAATTTTAATTTTTATTTTTCTTTTATTTAATTATTTTTCCCCAATAATTCACATTACAATGAAAATATCAAAGATCATGATATTTTATTAATTTTCTCGAATAAATAATTTATTAATTAAATCTATTTGTTAAAACTTAATTAATGGAAAATTCACCATAGACCTCCAAGATAAAATATGATAACCCATCATAGAACAAATCATACAAAATAAATTTAAAGGGTTAAAAATCATGAAATATGTCATCCGACACATTCGGTGGGTATTCAACTTTGATACTTGTCCTAACTCACTAGGACAAATGGTTTTAAAGTTTGGGATTTGGACTTGAGAATTTATCTTCCTTCTCTTATCATTGAGATAGTATAATAGGGTACGTTCATCCTGGCAATTCAGGGAAGTCGATACCCGATACCTGCAACCTGCAGAAAAACCATGCATGTACATACAATATATAATGCTAAGCTAAACAGAAAATGGCAAGAAGAGGTGCATCATGTAGATCCCGACTAAGCAGGTGACTACGACTCCCTTCCTTAACCACATCAGAAATGCCATACAATAAGAAAACACACACACCATACACATGCAAGTATGGGGTAAGTAACCATAATAAAACACATGAGATAATAAACCATCTAACTAATCATCATTAATAACTAAAAATGATGTAATGATCATCATACATACATGAAATGTAAAGTATAAATGATCTCATTATATATCAACTGAATCCTTATCATAATATCTGATAGTGTCAAAACAACACCACTAAACCATCAACATAAAACTAGTCTACATAGTCTAATAACAATAAGTCTAGAAAAGATGTGAACGAGGGTAGGCATTGCAGTTACAAATAATAATTATATTTAATCTAATCAATTTGACACTACACACTTTTTGGGTCTATTTTATATCTCAAAATAAATATGCATTGTTGATGTTTGAATTTCCATATTCCCTTATATTATACTATCTGCACAATCATTGCACCTCTTTAAGGTGCAACTGCAAGTCTAACAAATTTTAAAAAACAAATTTCAATAAAATGCCTTATAGATGTGATTTTAGGTGTCTTCTAATTAGACAAGGCTAGTTTTTAAGTGTGACATTACATAAATAGGTGTACACTCTTTTTTCTATTTTCTAATTTTAGCTAGCTAGGTGGGACTCATGACACGTGTTGATATCTGGAAGATGTGGTAGTATCTAAATGGCATGATTCCAAACCTAATTGTGATTATCTAACTCATGCACTAGCATCCAAATAGAAACTTGTTGTTCATCTGAGGTGGTAATGTTTTTAGGGATACATTAGGTCCTAGAAAATAGGGAACTTCTTTTTCAAACTTTCTTATCTTTAGAATATAGTTCCAATAGATAATTAAAAAATTATTATTATTTCTCCATGTAATCCCATTATGTATAAGCATGGTAGATGGTTCACACTTTCTTCATTATGGAGTCACACTTGGAAAATCATGACACTGGAGAAAAATTTCCTTGGATAAGTAGGGTTTGATGGATATTTGTTTTATCCTAGACGTGCTTCTACATGTCATGTTGTTTACATTAGTGGGGAGTTGAGACTCAAAAAACATTGACCTTTCATCTCCATATAGGGAAAAGAACAATCATATTGAATAAGTATTAAAATGTAGTCATACTACATGTTTGTAATTAAATACTGATCACCAAGGAGGAAACATGTTGGTTGGAGTATGAGAGGTTCAACACTATGTAGCTGGCCAAGTCATCATCAATAATATGATTGGAACATTTATATGGGATGGGTTGAGTAGGGTACATTATCATCCTGTTAGTAAACATGATTTTGATCACTACCAAAGTGTTGAAATTGTAACACACTTACATGGGGGACTTGTTCATGTCATAAGGGGATATACATGAGAGGGAGGTAATTTTTGGATGGGAATGTAACATGCTCACATGCCTCTATCATGATTTTAGGAGATTCCATCCATAAGAGGCACTAAACTAGTAGTGACATTCGATACTCTTTGATATATTGGAGTCCCCATTCACAAGTTTGTCATCCCATCTAAATGGAATATTAATAGATGCTGAAATGGGTGACATTTATCTACTAACTATGTTGTGAAGAGGTGAATAGATTGTGATTCCTCCTATAAGATTGGTGGTAGAATTTATAGTATACTCCTGATTTTATAATGTTCTAATCTTGTATAAAGTTTATTCAATATTTCCTAATGTCCTTCTAAGTGTACATGACTTTCCTAGAAAATCATCCACATATTCTTCTATGCATGTGTGCATCATATCATGAAAAATGGTAGTCATAGATCATTGGTAGGTGGATTCACTAGTACTAGATTGGAAATCCACTCTATACAATGAATAGGCCTTATAAATAAAAATGTCTAGCAAGTTTTTCAATTATACCTTTATCAAATTAAAGTGCTACTTACAACTACAATGTTCTTAGTTTTTCTTTTACAAGGTTTTTTCCCCAATGGTAGAGACAAGTGATGTATAGCCAAATCAAGATCGATTTGAAGTATATCTACATAGGACCAAGAAAAATTGACTCAACTATCTTTGCAAATTGTATAAATGTTGCCCTTTCCTCATATTTCAATGATTAAACTAGATGTATGATCTTTGGTTTTTCTATTGTTCCAAGATTTGTTGCCACTAGATTATTTACTAACATGAATGTTTTTTCATCATAATATGGTTTGGGAAGTATGTAAATAATTTCATCTTTGAGCCCTTTGGAAAGGTTTCTTTCCCTCAAATACATCCTTTAATTTTACTTTTTATGAGTCTAATAGTGTCACAAAATGATTTCCACTATATTTTCTAAAAAAATTTGACTGAAAGGCTTAACACCCTCTCCAAAGTAATTTTTATTGTTAAGATAAATAGTAAAACCAAATCTATGTTACCCTAGGGGTAGATAACTTCATACATTATTTTATTTACTGTAGACTCACCATTTTGAAAGATATCCAATAGAGGTGGTATTTTTTGTTCCCAATCAATGAGTTTGGGATGGATAATTGGTAAAATGTCACTACCAAGTTCAAGGTTATGTACTGGCTCAAGGGTAGATTCACTCATATTCATGGATGTCAATGCAATCATCAAGGTCATCAATGGTAGCATCACCTTCATCATGTGCTATATTGGAGGAATCACCTACCTTGAATTTATCTTAGTACTTGAGGTCTTATCTTTCTACATGTCACAACCTAATCCAAGAACTCTATATTTACAATTAGGTTCCATTTATTCAAGTCATGTGCCTTGTTTTTGTAATCCAACAATACTATGAACATTATATCCATATTATTCCATTATTTTAAGTTCTTCTCCATATTATTTTATTGGTATCTTAACCTGCAATTCTTCTATTTGTTCTTTTTATGTATCCTCATTTGTATATACCTAGTTCAAGAGATCCTTCTCTCTTTTTTTATTACACAAGTTAACCCAATTTTTTTTTTTTTTTTTTGCAAACTATATTATTGTTATCTAATGTGGTTTCATTCATGCATGGTTTTCCATAAGACTAGGGAGATAAAATGTAACTTTTTGATACAAAGTGCATGACTCATGAAATATTCTCCCATGCCTCATTACTTAACTTTTATTTTGACCTCTTCTTCATCTAATTTAGAACTGGGTACCTTCAAGGACTCAGGATCAAGATATGCATGAGAGGAAGATGCTTCATGATTACCTAGAATTATGGTTACAATCTTAGGATTCAAATTGTTAGAATACTTAAAAGGATTTGAATATTATAGAATAGTTATCTCAACACCATTATTAGGGAATTTAATAAATTGGTGCTATGTAGAAGGATATACTTGTATGAATCCATGTTCTTTGAAGGAGTACATTATACATTAAGGGGAGATTTAATACTTGGAAAACCACATCCTTTATGACTACAAGTACAACTTTGATGGGTAATGTAATAGATCCTTCAGATGAGTTTTCTTCTCTATCAAATGGTTTTATAGTCATTTTATTTCTTGGATCTACTTCTATCACCTTAAATTGGAAGCACTTTAATTTAATGACCATCTAGAACCCATTTAATTTGATTGAATCATAAATTGCAAGTAATTTGTATCTCTCCAATATTATTATCTCTTTTTATTCCTCCTATATGGAATTGGTTTAGGATCTAATATCCTCATTGGTATTCTTATTTTTTTCACAAAGCTTAAGGTAGGACCTATCCCTTTGGTGTCCTCTATCTCCATTTTATGTGCACGAGCACCTAGGGTAAGGTAAAACCCTAACTCAAACTTTGGTTTGTAAATGGTCTAATCAACCTTTGAGTGAATAATGAATCAATATAGATTCCCAAGATAGGTTTAGGAGGTTTGGTTAAGTACGAGCTGAGTGTGAAGACCAATTAGGTCCTAATAGGAAAAATTGCTCAATAAGTAAAAACATGGAAAAATGCCTAAAAAGGGGAAAAAAGTGTTCAAAAGAGGTCCTGTAATACCCTAACCATCACAAAAACCATATAACCATAATCCATACATAATAAGAGATTATAAGCCCGAACAATTTTTTTATTTTTTTAAAACTCCATTACAAAATTATCCTTTATACAATAGGTACAGTAAAGTACTCATAATCAGCAATGTAACATTTCACAATATTACAACTGAGTATATAACATATTTATACTCTTTTATTAGAAGTACAACAACTTTAAATACTTTCGAATTAATATTGAATTCTAAATATAAACAGTCATTTCTTCTAGATCCATAACCAACCATTTCTCGATCTTGAAAACCAAAACAACACAACCACAACACACCAAACAGGGCTTAGTAACACTAATTAAATCAATAAAACCTCTAGCACACCTACACATTAGATTTTATAACAAAACTATATTCATTTAAACTATATTTATTTAATCCAGATAATAGATGTATTGAAAATATAATTTTTCTGACCGCATTCAATTATAAATCAAGTACAAAATTTCTTACACGCAGATATGTAGAAATAAACTCGCATAGAATATGACAAGGTAATGATCCAGTAGTCCATGGGTGTCAACATAAGAATCTACATTCAGCAACTTGTCGAACTCAATATGTCAAGTGCAACCATATTGTTCTTATCTTTTTATATGATTCCCAACCCATGAAATTTTAAATATTACCACTTGATTAACTAAATGTCATAAACTTTCCCATAAGGATCTAGACTAGTGTCAGAGGGCATCCGGCAACATATTTCTATCACCACAAGTTACTCGCTTTATGACAGCCACCCAATCTAAAGGATCACACTTGCATAATCTAACATACACATAATTGGAAGAAAACATAGATTAATTTTTCAATTCCAACTAATACATTTATTTCATTTGCTTCAATTTAACAATTGAGTCAGCAATAGAAATATCATATGAAACCAAATGAAACCATTTTGTATCCTTACATATACTTCACAATTCATATTACCAAAATAACCCTTTTAATTTTCATAAGCAACCAAGCCTTTCAAACTACAAATCAATGACATTCTAATTAAATAGTAAGAAATTGACTTTTTCAAGATTCACTAAATATACATTTCATTTTAAAATACCAATAATAAAACTATCCACATATACTATTACTAACTAACATCAGAATGTAAACATTAATCAATTTCCATTTCCGAAACAAGTAATCACAATAATCTCAAAATTACATACCTATGATAATTCTAACAATTCAATTTGTAAGGAAATACATATATGTTGATACATATAAATAAATACTTACATATATATATATATATACACACACACACTAAAAATTGTCCTGAATGACTTTATTAATTTAATTCATAATAGTCATATTCTTCTACTTATTTAATTAAAATTATTTTAATTAAATAGGTTCATTTTTGCCTAAGTATTTAAATTTAATTTAAATACTTCCTAGCTTTAATGTGTTAAATTTAATTTAACACATGATTCTCCATTTTTTCCCTTTTTTAAATAAATTTTATTTATTTAAATCCTTCATATCCTATTAATTTCTTCTAGACCTAAATTTAATTTAATTTAATTTAATTTAATTTTTATCCTAATCTATGAGCCTAAGAGTATGTGTACTCTTATGAGTTGTCATCATAAAAGTTTACATTTCTTTTTAAGCACATGGTGTCTACAACTTGAGAACTTTCTACACACATGTGCCACCTCATCATTTTATCCTCCTAACCAAGGATATGAGATAAGGAGATAAGGTGCTTAATTGTTAATCCTTATCCTTATCCTTATCTTCTAGACACCCTCTAGATGTTTCCTGAGAGTCTTTAAATAGAAGCCTTGTCTCAAGCATTGCATATAGAGGTTTATTGGATTGCATTGATACGCCATCGCTTTGAGTCTATAATCACCACATTGAGAGCTTGCATTATAGGTACATTTCCATATGGAGTTCATAGGCTGCATCTTAGTGATTTGATAGTTGGTAAGATTTACATTTTGTATTGCATCTTAGTTTTTGTTGTGCATGCATATTTAGTTTACATTCTAGTTTTAGTTTTCATTCTAGTTATAGCTTGCATCTTGCATATTTAGCTTACATTCTAGTTTAGCTTTCATTCTAGTCATTAGCTTGCATTCATAGATAGTTTTCATTATTTCATGTTCATTGCATCATAGAATACCTTTGAGTGTGACTTCCTCCATAGTCATATCTTGAAAGTATTCTTCTTTTCATATAGTCTAGGATCATATTGCACATTCACTTTGCACTCACACTCACATTTGCACTTCCACACAAGGGATTTACTTATTGTTGTGTTTGTGAGAGCATACCAAACATACCCTCCATCAAAGATACACCAACAATGGCTACACATAGCTGCCCTTGTTGAGTATTAGAGGTGGTTGAAATTTTGGATTGTTGGTTGCTTTTGTGAATTTCTTTTAAACTAGCTTGATTCCTTAGGCTTCCAACAATTTGCACATTTTTCCAGCACACATTTTGGCACGCTCGATGGGACCCACGTCCCTGATCTCGCTTCAAAAGTCCACTAATATAATTTTTTGCAGTTCGGATTAGCGTTTTGTCGTCTCTAATAGTCACAGTGTCGTCTGCGTTGTGTGTCTATGCATATCAGCGTCTCCGCAGATCAGTGTCTCCGAGAACAAGCATCTACGCTGCCCCAAAAAAAATCAGTTTCTTTTTTTTTTGCATCTGTGTATTATTTATTCTATCATCCGCGTTAGAGTTTTGTCGTCTACGCTTATTTCTCTGTCGTTTCTGCTCTGTGATCTATCGTCTGCGATCCGAAATTGGCATCTTCGATTTTTATTTTTGGCGTCTCCGCTTTTTATTTTGGCGTCTCCACTTTTTATTTTGGTGTCTGTGCTCTGCATTTTAGCATCTGCGCTCTGCATTTTGGCATTTGCGCTCTGCATTTTGGCATCTACGATCTGCACTCTGGCGTCTGCGCTCTATACTTTTTCGTCTTCGTGTTTTAGCGTCTCCAATTTTTAGTGTCTGCGACTGTTGTGGATTAAACTAACGGTTAACAATTTTTCTTGAGCATTTTGTGAGCTTGCAGGTCAAGGATTTACGTTAAAGGATGAACTGGAGTGCAAAAGACTTGGTCACATTTGAAATTGGAGTGTTTTAAATGGGTACATTTAGTATAGAGCACATTTGGATTTGGGCCTTAAAATGAAATCACATCTAAAGCCTTAAGGAAAATTAATTTCATTTCAGCTTTTTCATTTCAGCATTTTCATTTTCAGCATTTTCTTTTAAGTATTTTATTTTCTGCTATTTAAAGTCGAAAAGAACCTTGTATGCTCTAAACATGCGTGTCTTCAATTAGTGTAGCAAACTTAAATTTTTGTGGATAACGAACAAGTGTCTTTTAAACCCCAAGTCCACTTACGTATTCTCTCCCCTTGTGCCTTTGGGTGACCTTGGGTGCACAAGAAATAAGTAGATTTATTTTTCATTTTATTAGGAGGCCTGCTTGGGGATTTCATCACCCCTTGGGATGACCTCAACTCCAGCGTTCTGGCAGAGTACAAAAATTGGGAGGTGAATCGAAAGACACCTCTCTTGAAAGTGTAAATATTGTCACTCTTGGCTAAGCCCCAAAGAACTTTATACCTTTGGGAAGTGAAGGAGGAGATTGGGTTACCATTTCCCCCCGGTTGTGTGGCAGTATTTCCTTTCATCTATAGAATTGGGCCTCACATACCTAGTGTATATCGAGGACGCCCTTTAGCTAAGCCTTGTACAGCCTAGTATCAGCCTTATTAGGATTGTTGTTGTGTTTGGTGTGTTTGTTCAAATAATCAAAAAATCAAAATAAAAAATAAAAAAAAAGAAAAAGAAAAACAAAACAAAAATTTCAAACAAGCCAAAAAAAAAAAATGAGTGAAATTGTGAGGGAACCTTTGTAGTAAGATAGGTTAGATGAGGTCTCTTTGACTCACAGTCATTTCTTGGAATTTTTTGCATTAGAGTCACATTTGGAGTTTTGGTTGAGTCTATTTTTGATGTCAAAAGGTTTGAGTCTTGTTTTGTTCTTGCCATGACCAAAAAAGTCAACCAAACCAAGCATAAGAAAGTGAAACTGTCCAAACCCCCTGTCTACAAAGAAAGGAAGAGACTAACCCATGGTGACAAACAATTCAGCTACGCGATCAAGGACATTCAAAAAGAAGAAGCTAGGCAAGACCGCTATGATAGGATCACCTATAATGGAAAACTTCAGAACTGGTCTACTTTCCCAGGTGTAAACCCAAGGTTCTTATTTCCTGTAAACGAAAACTGAATCAACCGTATAAGTGGCCATCATACATTCTTCTTTCTTATTCATTTCCATTTCTTCCAATCTTCAAACTTTCTTCTAAGAGAGCTAAAAACCTAAAAAACATCTTTCTATCGTGACATTAGACCTTACATCCATAAGAAAACACCTTATCCTAATCACATTCTCTTATTTGGGACCACAAGTCAGTCTCCGAATAGCAAGCAATCTATTTAGTGTCCTATCTTTCCTATAAGATCATATTTGACTATCTTTGGTAAGAGAAAGATACTCAAGTCTTACTTATTTGGAATCACAAGTCAATCTCCAAATAGTAAGCAGTTCACTCAATACCTTACCTTTCTTATTTGGGACCACAAGTCAGTCTCCAAATAGTAAGTGATCCATTTGGTGTCTTATCTTGCCTACAAGATCATATTTGACTATCTTTGGTAAGAAAAGGATACTATTATCTTTCAATATCATTTTGTTTGCTAAACTAAGGTCTCTTGTTCAAATTTGGGTAGTTGACCCACTAATCATCTAAGATTAAGAGCTCTCATTTTTCATTTTCTATTTCTCTCATAAGCCTTCATTCATCATTTGGCCATTCTTGTATGGTAAACACACGATCAGGAAGGTTTACATTCAACCCCAAAACACATTTGTGGGAATCAACAAAGCAATCAAAAATGGAGAATCTTCCTCCCTCAGCTGCGACTTCATTAGGGGATGTGCTTCCCTCTAATCCGAACCTTGGTATGCCTAATATCCAAGAGCCACAACAACCTTTTCATAATGGAAATCCAGGTGATAATGATGAAGAAGTAGACCAAGATGAAGACCCTATTGATTTTGGTGATATTTCTAGTGAGGTTAAGACCTTCCTTGCAGACCCTTACAATGTAGAGATGATGGAGAAATCCATTAAGGCAAACAAGACTGACATATTCTTAAATCTGATCAAGGATGGTGTTAATGTTCCTACAAGTTTTGATGAGAACATCCTATTTACTCAAGTCAAGAAAGGTGGTGCTCCCTTAGCACCTAGTTCAAGTGCAATGCCAACATCAAGCAAAGGAAAAGGACCTACGGTGACAACTAGTGCAATACCCACATCTAACACTTTACCACAACCAACACTTCAAACCAACCCTGAAATCTTTCAACAATTCATCAATGCTCTATCAAATCTTGCCACATATGCTAATGCTCCACAAAACATCTCAACGACTTCAAATGTAGGAGGACTTAGTATTAGTCAAGCACCAACTCAACCAATGGTCATTTCTACGCAGCCTACACCTTCACCTGAGTTGCATGTGCCTATAACCATGGTAACAACATCGGCACCAAATGCAATGAGTGCATATCGACAGGGTGGTTCAAGTGGAGCAACTCCACCACCCCAGTAGTCACAAGCCCAAACGAACTCTGAAGTAACACATCTCACTTAAATGATTCATGAACTATGAAATGAGGTGCGCAGCACAAACAATAAAGGGGTAAAACACTTGTCTCTTGATGAGATTTGTCCTTTTGATAAATCTGTTCCTATTACTCCATTCTCGGTTGGTTTTGAGATTCCAAAGTTTGACAAATATATGGGAAAAACATGCCCTGTCGCACATGTAAGGGAGTTCTATATTTTGTGTCAAGAGGTGGCATACAGTGATGATTACCTTAAGAGACTCTTCCCATGAAGTATCAGAGGCCCTGCATTTGAGTGGTTCATAAATATTCCTAAGGAGTCTCATACTACCTTCGATGAATTGGCAAATAAGTTCATAGCACAATACTCTTACAACACGAACAATCAGGTTTCATTAAGTGACTTGTGTAATACTAAGCAACGAAATGGAGAAACTTTTGCCAATTTCTTGCAAAGATGGAGACATCTTGCTAGTCGTATGCCATACAAAATTGAGGACTCTCATCTTGTAGATATGTTCATCAAAAATTTGTTACCTAAAATGTCCTTTCACTTGAAAATGGTGAGCCCTGAGGACTTTCCTACTCTAATAAAAAAGGGTAAAAACATTGAAAGTGGACTTTTAGAAAAAGGCACCATCAAACATTATAGTTCTTCATCTGCCCATAATGAATCGAACAACAATAACAAGCCTAGATCATGGTCTAAAAATAGGGGTGTTACACACGATGGTGTTACGGATGTCAAAAGCCTTCGAGGAGGTAGCAACAATAATTACCGCAACCGTAACAACAATAACTCAAATCAAGACAACCAGGGTAATCAGCAAACTTGATTCTTTCCATGTAACAATTACAATCATGATTATGATCGAAATAGGACATTCACCAACTTTCGTGAACCATTGGAAGCTATCTTTCAAAAGGTGGTAGATCATAACTTGATGGTGTTTCCTAATACACGTCCTTTTGATGAAAATCGGCCAAAACCTAGGTGGTATCAAGAAAATGAATATTTAAAATACCATCACGTCAAAGGAAATGATACCAATAAGTGTTTCAAACTCAAGGTGTTTATCCAAAACCTTGTTGATAATGGAGAAATTGAAGTGGAAGTAGGTCCTTCCTCTAAGAATGCTAAGTTGAAAATATTTCAAAAGCTATTTCTCGATCACAACGATGGAAACAATAATACGAATCAAGCCTCCACATCAAACATTGTACCTTATGATTACTCTACTAACCACATATCAGGGTTTGACTCCTTGTGTGGTAAAATAGATACCAACGATATATGTGGTTTTGACTCCTTGTGTGGTCACATCAAAAGGGTAGACACTCATGTGAATACCCTTGTCTTACAAGCAGCTGATTGTGATGCAACCACTCGACGTGGAAGACTCACCTTGCAAGCAGCTACTCCTAATAATAGTAATTCACCAGCTCCACACACGCCTGCTACGCCATCCACTCCACAAAGGCCCACTTCACGCTATGATGTATTATCCCAACTAGGTAAGACTCCTACACAAATATCCATCCTTGAGCTTCTTACCACCTAGCCTGTACATAAGGAAATCTTGGAAAAGGCCCTTTTAGAGTCTCGTATTCCTGATAATATTAATGCCACCCAATTCACTTCCATAATTGGAAACCTTGCCGCTCAACAACATTTGGTCTTCACAGATAAAGATTTCCAAGCTCCCAATCCCAATCATAATATGTCGCTCCATATCGAAGTCCTTATACAATGACATAAAATAAAAAGAGTCCTCATAGACAATGGATCTGGTCTAAATCTTTGTACATTAAAGATGATTCATTTCCTGGGACTTCCAGAGGATCTCCTTGATTCTAGCAAAAGAATTACTATAAAGGCATATGATGAAAGAGAAAGGGAATCAAAAGGAGTTATTATGTTGCCTCTCAAAGTTGGACCAGCCATTATCAATACTGAATGTCATGTCCTAGATTTAGATTTGCCATATAACATCTTGCTTGGTAGACCATGGATACACACTCTCAAAGCAGTGTCTTCCACATATCACCAATGTTTGAAATTCCCGCACCAAGGAAGAGAAGTTACAATTCTAGGGGATCCTACAGCTTTTGAATTTTGTAGAAGATTGGAAGGTACCCCGGCAAATCTTTGTCCCATAAGTGAGTTTTCTGCAGTCATACCTAAGCCTTTGGTCATTAAAGAAACTGCTTCCCATACAGTACCAGAAGTAGCCCATGAGAGTTCAAATTCCTGTAAAGGAAAAGAGAAAGTTGAAGATGTTAAAGTTAGGACTACAGGGAAAAAGACTACCTTTACTGACTTGAGAATGGGAGAGTATAAGTTTGAAAATGCCTTGTGTATTGGACAATTACCACTCTCCCCTCGTTCCCTTGGAAAGCCTTCACAATTGCCATCCTTTACTAATAAGGAAACCATGCAAGTTAACAAAACAACATTTGAACATTGGGGTTCCCTTAGTGATGAACACATGGAAGATAATAGTTTGGATTGGTTATATTATGATGGCAAAGATGAACCTGTGGAGTTTCCTAAGGATAAATATGTCAAAGCACTTCCCATTGTTGAAAGCATGGGATATCATGGTACTGGTCTTGGCCCAAATGAAAATGGAATTAGACAACCCCTAGAAGCTAATAGCTATCCTAAAAGATGTGGGTTGGGTTCCCTCAAACCTAAGGTTTCCTTTGCTAACAACTATTTGGCCGAACCTGAATCTGAGACTGAAGAGGAGGAATTCTTTGAAGTGCCTTTCCAATACGTTGAAGATGACCTAAACAATCGTGTCCATACCATTACCATAAATGACCTTTCATCTGTTGATCTACCTCTCACTAACCCTGACATGATAGACTGGGACCTTCAAGATACGCCACCAAGTTTGGACATTTGTAAGTCTGATGAGGCAGTGATGGCACTCTTTGGTCTTAAGAATCTTCGAGATTATGAGCATGAGATCAAATATGATGAAAAAGCCTACTTTGGTAGCCAAATCAACTCTCTTAGACACAAAAATGAAAAGGAAAACAAAAATTAAAAAAATCAAAGAAACATCCTCTAGTGAAAACCCTTCTAGGGTGCTTTTGGATGATGAAAAAGATAAAATAAAGGACGCATCTTCTGGTGAGAACCTCGTAGAGGCACCAAAAGAGGGAGAGTTGAATTTTCCATTCATATCCTTGCCACCAGAAAATTCATCCATTTTGAATGAAGACACTATTGCAATAAACTTGGGAACAGAAGATAATCCACAGATTACATACATTGCTGCCACCTTGAGTCCTAAAGAACAAAAAGCTATGACAATATTCTTGAAAAAAGGAAAGATCAACTTTTCTTGGACCAATAAGGATATGCCTGGATTGGATACAGATTTAGTGGTACATCATTTGATAGTTGATCCCAAAATCAAGCCAGTAAAACAAAAGTTGCGTAAAATGCATCCTAAGGTAGCACTTCTAGTCAAGGCAGAATTACAAAAGATGCTAGAAGAAAAGTTCATTCGACCCATTGACTATCCTGAGTGGATCTCCAATATTGTTCCTATAGGAAAAGCATCTGGGGGCATTCATATTTGTTCTGATTTTCGAGACTTGAATCTTGCATGTCCTAAGGATGATTTTCCACTACCCAACATAGACATCATAGTGGATCTGACAGTTGGACATGAGATGTTGTCTTTGATGGATGGATTTTCCGGTTATAACCAAATCAAGATTGTAGAAGAAGATCAACATAAGACGGCATTTATCATGCCTTGGGGAACCTTTTGTTATCAAGTCATGCCCTTTGGTTTGAAAAATGCTGGCGCCACATACCAGCGCGCGATGACTACCATATTCCATGATCTTCTACACATCATAATGGAGGACTATGTTGATGAAATATTAGGAAAATCCAAGACTAGAGAAGCCCACATTGATGTCCTTACTACTATTTTTGAAAGATTGGAGAACTACAAAGTGCGCCTTAATCCAAAAAAGTGTGTATTTGGGGTCAAATCTGGTAAATTATTAGGTTACATTGTATCCAAAAGAGGAATTGAAGTAGACCCTGCAAAAGTAAAGGCCATCATGGATATGCGTCCTCCTTCCACATTAAGAGAGCTTCGTAGTTTTCAAGGAAGATTACAATCAATCAGAAGATTTGTGTCACAGCTAGCTGATAAAGTTCATCCCCTTTAGCATTTGCTTTGTAAAGGAAATCAGTTTCAATGGGATTGCTTGTGCCAAAGAGAATTTGAACAAATCAAGGCATATTTGACTAATCCTCCAGTCTTAGTCCCTCCAGTAGCAGGATGACCATTGATCTTGTACATTTCAGCTACTTCAGTTGCCTTAGGAGCACTCCTGGCACAATTAGATGATAATGGAAATGAACAAGCCATATATTACCTCAGTCGAACACTAGTTGGTTATGAGTTGAATTACACTCCTATTGAAAAAGCATGTTTGGCCGTGGTCTTTTGTACATAGAAACTACACCATTATATGCTTAATCATACTACATTTCTCATTGCCAAAATTGATCCACTCAAATACTTATTGTCAAGAGCTGCCCTCACTGGTTGAGCAGCAAAGTGGGTCTTAATCCTAAGTGAATTTTACATTGTGTATAAGGATCGTAAAGCTATTAAGGGACAAGTAATCGTAGATCAATTAGTTGAAGCACCTCTTCCAGGCAGTCACCCTATTGTGGCAGACTTTCCAGATGATACCATTATGACTATAACCCCTAGTATATCATGGAAACTATTTTTTGATGGATCTTTTACACAAAAGGGATCGGGGGCAGGAGTTTTGTTTGTAACGCCACAAGGGGATTTAATTCCTAAGTCCTACAAAATTTCATTCCCTTGCACAAATAACATAGCTAAGTATGAAGCATTAGTGATAGGAATGCATCAAACCATTAAATGGAATATTAAGAATCTTCTTGTCTTTGGAGACTCACAACTGGTTATTAAACAAGTGACTGATGAATATCATACCAAAGATGAGAAATTGTTGCCCTATCGCCGCATAGTTGAGAATCTTAAGCAACACTTTATAGAAATTGTCTTTTAACAAGTTCCAAGGGCTAACAATAAAGTAGCAGATGCCATGGCCACTATTGCTTCTATGATTGCCATGCTAGAATATAGTCCAAAATGTGAGTTTCTCGTTGAGAATCTTGTTACTCCTGCTTATGAGCAAAATGATTCTGAAGTGGTGTGCGAGATCGTTGGTCCTGAGTCTCCATGGTATGCTAACATTTTTACCTATCTATGTCATAAAGCTATTCCCTTAACCCTCACTCCAAACCAAAGTAAGACCTTTATTTGCCAAACCGCTCGCTATACCATTATAGGTGATACCCTTTTTCGGAAACACTTTGATGGAACCCTCCTCCGATGTCTCAATTCAGATGAAGAAAAAATGGCATTAGAAGAGGTTCACCAAGGGATTTGTGGTGCCCACTCTAGTGGCTTTATATTAGCAAAAAAGCTTCTTAGGATAGGTTATTATTGGCCCACTATGGAAGCAGATGCATATCATTTTGTGAAAAGATGTATCCCTTGTCAGCAACATGGTGATTTGATACACGCTCCCGCCCAAGACTTGCAACCTACCATCACACCATGGCCCTTTTCCCACTGGGGATTTGATCTTGTTGGTCAAGTGTATCCTAATTCTTCTAATGGCCACAAGTATATTATTGCCACAACTGATTATTTCACGAAATGGGTTGAAGCCATTCCCTTAACTTACATCACCGGCAAGAAAATTTTTAAATTTATCCTAAACTATATTATTTGCCGCTTTGGTATACCTCAAGATATTATCACTGATAATGGAACCCCATTTAAGAACCAAGAGGTAGCCACATTATGCCAGAAATTTGGAATAACCCATCATTTCTCCACTAGATACTACCCTCAAGGCAATGGCCAAGCTGAAGCCACAAATAAAACCCTCGTGAAAATCCTAAAGAAAACTGTTGATGTAGTTGGCCGTAATTGGCATCTCCAAATTTCTCTCGCACATCTCCAAATTTCTCTCGCACTTTGGGCCTATCGGACCTCCATTCGCACCCCTACAAGAGCCACTCCATTCTCCCTCATCTATGGTTTTGAAGCCATTTTACCCATTGAGATTGAGTTACCATCCCTTAGAGTCTCTCTACAAAACTTCATATCTGATGAAGAATATCGAGTTGTTCGCTTACAAGAGTTGGCACTCCTTGATGAGAGACGCCTCTGCGCCCTTAACCACCTCCATGTGTATCAACATCGCCTCCAACTACAATATAATAGGAGGGTCTAGCCAAGAGAATTTGAAGTGGGTGATCTCGTGCTACAACATAATATGAGGAATCTCCAGAACCGTGAAAAGAAAGGAAAATTTGAGGCAAATTGGCTAGGTCCATTCGTTGTTACAGCCAAATATGGTTCTGGGGCATATCAGATTGCTACACCTGAGGGAGATCCACTCCCTGAACCTGTAAATATTCAGCATCTCAAGCACTTTTATGCTTGAGCATTTGTAGATCTTGTACAGTCTTTAAAAGTCTTGAAAAATCCCAAAAAAGAAAAGAAAAAAAAAGCCCAATCTATTGTCTATCCAAACCATTCCTTTCATGTCCTACCATTATGCCTTTTTTTCCATTTGTGCAGAGTAGTACTTAGTCTTTCGCTTGTTGCTCAATCCAATAAAAGACCTCTTGTCTGCGAGGCCTCATTTTCATTTCCATTCTAGCATGTTTCCTGTCAAATGGTTGTTTAATCGCATTCTGTTGCACACTCTTACGATAGTGACCACACTTGGATACACATAAAATCACCTTTTGGAGGCTTGATGATTCAAGAAGTTCGTTCATTTCACCAACCCCTGCCAGAATCACACAATCATGTTATCACAAAACACTTGATTCAACATTTCCCCGTAGGTTGAGTCCTTCCTATAGGCGATATGGGGACTTTCACTTTTCTAGACTTAAGGCTCTTGGCAGGAACTGTGAGATAAATGACTACTTGGTCATGAAGTCTCTTTTGTTTGGTTTGTCGTATTTTCTTTATGTCTTTTATGGTTTTTACTGTGTGTCTATCTTGGATATTAATGTCTGCTGCAATGGGGGCAATTACGCAAAGGAGATTTAACATTTATGCTTCTATAGCATATAATGTATACACTCTTTTGCAAAATAAAAATAATGGTGTGCTCTCCATATAAACACAACAAAATTTCTTGATTTCACTTAGTTAGGCTCCATGTAATATAGGGTTTTATTCGAGTTTTGTTTGAGACAAGGTTCTATTTATGTCCTCCTCCTATGCTCCTAGATCTTTATGGATGATGATTTTGACAGATATTCATTAGGTTGCGTCTTTAGATGGAGTGTTCATTTTTCATGCTTTTAAGTTACATTAATTGTTCAGTATAGATTGCATTAGTTTACTCATCAAATTACATTTCTTAGTGCTCATTAGATAGTCTAGTTCATTTTAGTATTAGCATTACATTTAGGGGCACAAACATATCATAATGCATAAGTCTCATAATCGCTAGCCAATCTGCATCACACATGTTAAGCTTCATATAGTAAATAGAAAAGATACATCACATCCTGCATCATAAACGTCAGTCTCATAAAATGTATACATAAGCATCATAAACACTCATACATATATAGGATCATCAACTCATGTCATGTATATATATCACAAAAGAATCAATGTCTGTACAGTCCAAATACATATAGAATCATATAGTACAAATGCATCATCTGCACATATCTATCAAAATATTGGATCTCTATACAAAATCCAGGAGCCATGCTATGAGGGTCCTGCTCCTCTTGTGTCACCCCCTCGAGGTGGTCAGCTCTGCCCTACTCACTGCTCTAATTTGGCTCTGCCACCCATTGTCCAGGAACTAGCCCCTCTCTCAAAATTAGGCTGTCGCTGGTCGGCAGGTACGACATCATGATACAATGACCTGTAATAGGCTGCCTCTCGTACTGCCTATGCCTCAGATCACCTGGTTGAGATGGCCTCATACATCACTATCATGCTGGCCCCCGACATAACCATTTGCCTCGCTATGTCTCGCTGCCTGCGATACTCATCAACTTGAGCCGTATATGTCGCTCGCTCGGCATGCAAGGTAGCCAACTCTCCCTGTAACCTCGCTAGCTCCTCAGCATCAGCACGCACTGCCATACTCGCAAAATCCCCTACATCCACTCATGCCTATAAGGCTGCTAGTGCCTCCTGTGTGCTATCTGCTCTAACTCTCTGTAGTTGTACCTTTGCCTGTAGCCTAGCAACCTCTGCCCGTAGGCTATCCCTCTCATCCCTGACTATGTCTGGCTCCTCTCCCGATACTTGTCTCTATGGAGGCGCCTGTGGTGGTACCTGTGCTTGTACCTGTACCTGAGGTCCTCTCTATGGTGGCACCTGTGCTGCTACGACACCCCTCCTAGCAACTACCCTGCGACCATGTGGTCTATGTTGGCACTACTACCATAGTAGCCTATCCCCCATCTCTTGCACCATCTCCCTCTCCTTGTGCTTGCTTTGCTAGTGGAACTACTCTAGGCACTGCCAGTCTGACTGGCTGGTGTGCTGCCCACCACTGTGCATATGCCGGTGTCATACTAGCATCTCCCCTGTCCTGACCATGAACCCATGGCACTCTATCCATCGGTAACCATGACGCTCGGGCAAATCGTAGCATCGTCCCCTGACCCCATAGCCGACCATACTTGTGGGTCACTATAGGATACAAGAATCTATCTAGAACCACATCCTGGCTATGCCCAAACTGTCATCGCACCCGAGAAGGCATATATCGCATGATCACATGCGCGGATTGACCAATAATCCAACAATCGGTCTGAGTAAATGGGAGATACATCTGATCCTCTATATCATCCTCGCCCCCTGCTGCCTGTACTCTCCCCCAGTGCTCCACTCCATCATAAGGAGTCCAGTCAAACATGATAATCTCATCTAGGCACCTGTGCCAGAATCCCACTGACTCTGTCAATGTATACTAGATAGGAGGCCAATATTTGCATGCGTATGGCTCTCCAGGCTGCCTGGTCTCTCTTTGTGTGCTAGGTCGAGTAACTCTGATGTGCTCTCAAGACTAGACCATCAGTAGTGTCAGTCCTGGTCCCATAGTGCGTTGTGTCTGGTATGCACACATATGTAGATCATGATACAACTCTGCTAGGATGGTCTGTCCCCAACAGTAGACCTCGCCATCCTCCTGCAATAGGGTGCTCAACACCCGTGCCCAGTCAATAGGCCACCCATGTCCTGCATGATCTAGTAGCATCTGCCATATCAAAGAGGCTAAGAATACCACCAGTCTCGGTAGTCTCTACTCCAAGGCTCCCCTCCAGGATAGCCAGGATCGATGTACTAGTAGTCTCTATCGTTGCCTACCAAAACACTCTCTCAGGAAGGGATCAACTCCCTCAACTACATACTTTGGATATGTGCCTCTGATGGGCACTCTAAGGATCTGCCATACATCTAGGAGAGTGACGGTAGCCTCCCCTATCGGTAGATGGAAGCTCCCTGTGGGTGTATGCCATAGCTCAATGAGAGCTGATAGCTGTGCTGTGTGAGCTCTCAAGTCTGGCCACTCGTGGACATGCTCTAGTCTGCACAGTCGAGCGTGTCCCCAATCCACGTCCATGAGTCTCTCCTGTATCACCATGGTCGGTGGATAGTGCTCCCATGACCTAAAGAGCACCGTGCCCTCCTACAGCATGAACATGCAGTAAGTCAGTCATTTCATATCCAGAATGGGGCATTTCATGCTCGCCATTTCTCATGTCTGTTACGTCCGGCGAAGACGCTGATCGGCAGAGATGCTGATCAACGCAAACGCCAATCCGCAGAGACGCTGGTCTCCACTTACGCAAAATGTGTATTTCGTCTCCACTCTGCTCTCAAAGATGACATGGCAAGGTCTGTCGTCTCCGAGGCCGCTGTCCCTATCATGCAAACAACAGACTAAGGTCTATCATCTTCATTGGTCTTGTCGCAGCCTTAGCGTCTGCGCAGACGACAGGATGTTCCTTGTCGTCTCCGCAGGTACCGGTATCCCTTCTTTGTCATCTACGCAGACGATAAGGTGGAGACTGTCGTCTCCGCCCAGGATCGGTTTTTGTCACATTTAGGGCATCATAAATGCCTCTAACCTATTCTAGCTATCAAATTACCAAGAGGATCAAATGACTCACCGGTGCTCCCATCCCGGCTGGTCTCTGGTGCTCCCGAACATGCTCACCAAGCTGCAATCTCTCGATCGGGTACATAGCTGCTCTGGATGCTCTTCTCGTGGTGTGATAATGACCTTCCCATGGGTTCCTTGGAGGCTTATGTAGGTCTCGTGGACCCCGTTTTGCACCCTTCTCTGCTCTGAGCCGTGTTTGTCTCATGATTTCTCCATATTTTATCCTATTTTGCTCATTTCTTTCTTTCCCTTCTTTTCGTTCCAAGACCTTTTCACGAAAATTGCCCAAATTTGTATTTCTTGCGCAATTTCCTTGAGGGGGCATCAGGATTCTCCTTCCTTCTCTGGGGCAACTTGTATTTGATTTTCTTTGATATGATGTCGTGCCGACACCACATCAAAAAGGGGCAAAATGTATACACTAAAAATTATCTTGAATGACTTTATTAATTTAATTAATAATAGTCATATTCTTCTACTTATTTAATTAAAATTATTTTAATTAAATAGGTTCATTTTTGCCTAAGTATTTAAATTTAATTTAAATACTTCCTAGCTTTAATGTGTTAAATTTAATTTAACACATGATTCTCCATTTATTCCCTTTTTTAAATAAATTTTATTTATTTAAATCCTCCATATCCTATTAATTTCTTCTAGACCTAAATTAAATTAAATTTCATTTAATTTAATTTTTATCCTAATCTATGAGCCTAAGAGTATGTGTACTCTTATGAGTTGTCATCATAAGGGTTTACATTTTTTTTAAGCACATGGTGTCTACAACTTGAGAACTTTCTACACACATGTGCCACCTCATCATTTTATCCTCCTAACCAAGGATATGAGATAAGGAGATAAGGTGCTTAATTGTTAATCCTTATCCTTATCCTTATCTTCTAGACACCCTCTAGATGTTTCCTGAGAGTCTTTAAATAGAAGCCTTGTCTCAAGCATTGCATATAGAGGTTTATTGGATTGCATTGACACGTCGTCGCTTTGAGTCTAGAATCACCACATTGAGAGCTTGCATTATAGGTACATTTTCATATGGAGTTCATAGGCTGCATCTTAGTGATTTGATAGTTGGTAAGATTTACATTTTGTATTGCATCTTAGTTTTTGTTGTGCATGCATATTTAGTTTACATTCTAGTTTTAGTTTTCATTCTAGTTATAGCTTGCATCTTGCATATTTAGCTTACATTCTAGTTTAGCTTTCATTCTTGTCATTAGCTTGCATTCATAGATAGTTTTTATTATTTCATGTTCATTGCATCATAGAATACCTTTGAGTGTGACTTCCTCCATAGTCATATCTTGAAAGTATTCTTCTTTTCATATAGTCTAGGATCATATTGCACATTCACTTTGCACTCACACTCACATTTGCACTTTCACACAAGGGATTTACTTATTGTTGTGTTTGTGAGAGCATACCAAACATACCCTCCATCAAAGATACACCAACAATGGCTACACATAGCTTACCTTGTTGAGTATTAGAGGTGGTTGGAATTTTGGATTGTTGGTTGCTTTTGTGAATTTCTTTTAAACTAGCTTGATTCCTTTGGCTTCTAGCAATTTGTAAATTTTTCTAGCACACACACACACACACATATATATATATACATGACATTATTTATATATATACATATAACTACTCACTTACATATACCAAAACATATATAAAACCTTAATGATTTAAAGTCAGAATTAAAATAGATGCATAATCTTTTCCATTATTAGTTTTATAATTTGTTGTTACCAAGTAATTACAAAATCTAATTTCAATAAATTTAAAAAAAAAACACCTTACTGTTTAAAACTGCAACCCACATAGTGCCCCTAATTCTAATTTAACAACATGCCTCTTCCATCCCAGATATCAGCATATCTAAGGTTTACAAATATCGAATAAAACTATATGTTATTATTTCTGAACTTAAAACATCAAACACTTTCGACAAAACATCAACTCTTATAACTATAAGAATAAAAGGAAATCCTCAAATTTTAACACATTGAAAATCTATTAGGAAACAAAGACACATCTCTTCCTATTCATTGAAGACTGGTTGTGCACTGTAAAATTCAAAACCCCATAATCATGCTAATGATCGACACCAATCTTTTACACATGGTTACACATGTTTTGTTTGACTTAATGACTATGTCTTGGTTCACAAGCATAGCTCAGTAGAATTACTGTTGAATACATAATGGTTATTAAACATCTTATCCATAACCCTTGACCATAACCGAGAACGAAACCAAACCCAAACTCAGGTTGGAGTCTTTAGTCGTGTCTCAACTATCTCTGTGAACTCGTGGCTATGGCTAAGTCGCACAAACCTGTGAACTTGAGAAATGGGTTCTCTTAGAACTTGGCTCTAAGGAAGCCATATTCCCTCAAGTTTTACACATGTACATACATGTTCACAGCTTCAAGTATATACTTCTGACTAGTTCAACTCGGAGGAGAATGCATGGTTGGGCAGAACCCAAATACTTAAATAACAAACCCAAATTAATATCTCTCTACTAAACATGCAAGTGTGGGTGTATGCAAAGTTCAGAAGCATACAATGCCGAATCCAACATATATCCATGCTTGGATGTCTATAGACAATAATCAACATTGATAACCATTTGCAAATATGCTAACCAAATTAAAAATTGCAATAATAAACTAAGAGAGAGAGAGAGAGAGAGTAGGGTGAGAAATTGCCCCTAAATATTTATCATAAACCCAATTGCAACACACAACATAGAGTATTTCATTCACACACCCGATTCTGGGTTTTTCCACATAACAAATTTTGACATTCAAAATTCACAAATCTAAATGAAACATAATAATGGCTATAGAAAATAGTTAAGGAAAAGCCCCCTGCCTATGAAAGTGTAGAATGATGCTCAAGAAACATTGCCCGAAGAGTCCTCTAACTCAAACTCGAAACCCAAGTTCCCAAACATTCGATGCTATTCTTTATTTTTATTTTTAGAGATACCCCGAAATCTTTTCTCAATACCAAAAACTGAGAAATACAACAATGCAACGATTCAAGAATGAGGAATATGAATTTGTGAGAGTTTATAGAGTTGGAGTGAGTCAAAATCTCCTTCATGGCTAACCATTCCAAAAAATTTGCACCAAGAAACCTGTTCAACAGAGGTTTCATGTTGCCTCTACTGGAATCCAACAATGGCGGACTGATCAAATTACAACTATCTCCCAACAAAACTAGTTTAGACATGCGAAGTGATGCTCATTACTATGAGCTTATCACAAAACCCCACTTCCTGAGCTTCCTTCAACACTTGGCAATAGGAGTACGAGTTCACTGCTCGATAAACCTGCCAGCATTAAAACCCACTAACTCGACCGCCAATGCCCAGTCCAGCATTACCAAATTCAAACTTTGCATTGATAAACTTAGGCTACATTTCCAATTTAGGTTTAGACATAGTTTAAACCATGCAATAGATAAGTTTAGGCACTAACTTAGTTAACAATAGATATGTATTAATATTAACATCAATACTAGCTAACATTAATATTAACATTAACATATATATTAATGTTAACATTAATACTAGATACTATTAATTCCACTAACATAATAAATGTTGCTAATTGATAAGTATGTACACACACACACACAAATACAAGCACACTAATATACAAACAAGTACATATACATATACGTATATAAATATAACTAATATATATATGTATATATATATATATATATAATTATTTTATACTAAGACACTTATATTTATCTATACATATATATTTATTTATACACTGCTATAATTATATATATATATATATACTTAAATCTGGCAATAATAAATACAAGGTGCTGATAAAATTTAATGCCACCTCAATATAAGTTGTAAAGTACAAATCAGAAAAAAATAAGTTTGAAACCATACTAACATTAATTCATTATTTATAATTTCATTCCTGAATCAAAATTGATACAGATAATAAAATTTTGCAAAAAAAAAATACAATACTGAAAGTATTAAAACATTTGTTCTGAGAACCAGATTTTAGTAATGTCTGAATTCTCATTATGCTAAACATAATGATGCCAGAATCACAATAACTTCAACAAGTACCAAATTATCTAGAAAAGTAAACTATCCTCAGAATCCAAGGTATCTGATGTAGAACTGTCAGGGTCATGACACCCTCCCTCACTAGCTTAGGCTTACTCCTGAAAGCTTGAAAAAAATGAGGATGTGAAGCTTTCACTGTCCCGGTATCTTCCCAAGTTGTAGAGGTATCATCATTAAGATCCCATAATACCTTTACCTGCTCCACCTTGCGACCTATGAGATTTACTTCTCTTTGCTGGACAATTTGCATTGGTTCCAGCATCAACTAGCCATCCATTACCTGTAATGCATTCCAATTCAGAACATGAGTGATATCAAGTATGTATTTCCTTAATACAGACACATGAAAGACATCATGGATTCAAGATAGACTGGGAGGCAAAGTAAGTTTGTAGGCAACTGGACCGACTCGTTCCAAGATTTCAAATGGTCCCACAAAACGTGGAGACAATTTGGAACCTTTATCATATCTAATAGGACTTTTTCTAGGTCTGACCCACAGAAATACTTTGTCCCCAACCACAAACTGATGCTCAATCTGATGCAAATCTAAATACTTTTTCTATCTATCTTGTGCTATAACAAGGTGTTCCCTGATTCGTTTCACTTGCTATTCCATATCTTGGAGCATTTTAGGACCTAGGAGAATTCTATCTTCCAAATTATCTCAGCTCAAGGGTGTTCTACATGGTCATCCATACAAAGCTTGAAATGGGGCCATACCTATAGAGCTATGATAACCATTATTATATGAAAATTCAACTAAATGCAAGAATTCTTCCCATTTGTTCTGCCTATCTATGACGTACAACCTGAGCATGTCTTCTAGAATCTGATTTACATGCTCAGTTTGCCCATTAGTCTTAGGATGATATGCAAAACTGAAATTTAGTTGAGTACCAAGCTCACATTGCATAGACCTCTAAAGAGAAGATGTGAAAATTGGGTCCCTATCTAATATGATTTTCTTCAGAATCCCATGCAGTCTTACTATCTGTTCCATATAAATACGTGCTACAGATGCAACATTATATGAAGATCTCACTGGAATAAAATGTGCAACTTTGGTTAACTTGTCCACTACAACCATGATTGAATCATGCCGCCTAACTGATAAAGGTAATCCCATGATAAAATCAATGGAGATCGTATCCCATTTCCATCTAGGCACACCATGAGATTGAAGTAAACTAGTAGGATGCTGATGTTCAACTTTCACCCTTTGACATTCTAGACATCTAGCAACAAAATCAACAATATCCCTCTTCATACCTGGCCAATAGTAATGATGTTTAAGATCAGCATTCATTTTCTTAACACCAGGATGTGCTGAATAGGGCGCTTTATGAGCTTTAGACATGACCAAAATTCATAGCTCTCCAATATCAGGAACATAAATACTACCTCTGTAGATCAACAATCCATCAGTGCTGATAGAGTAACCTTCAAATCTTCCTTCTAACATGCTGCCACTATCAATAATAGCCTTGACATCTAAAGACCAAGGACTAGTAATCATATTATGTAATATTTTCTCCTTCAAATCCACTGAGAGAGTTAAAGAAGAAAGTTCGTGACATCTTCTGCTAAGTGCATCAGCCACCTTATTCTCCTTACCTTGTACATATTTTACTTCAAAGTTATATTCACACAAAAATTCCATCCATCTATGTTGTCATGCATTTAGATTTGGCTATGTGAAAATATATTGAAGACTTCTATGATCAGTACATAACTCAAAATGCTATCCAAGGAGAAAATGTCGCCATTTGGTCAATGCATGCATTACTACAACAAGTTCCAAATTGTGAGTAGGATAGTTTATCTCATGATCCTTGAGTTTCCTGGATTCATACGCAACCACCCTGCCATCTTGCATTAAAATTGCTCCTAATCCATCTAAAGAAGCATCTATGCAAACCAAAAATTCTTTACAAGGATCAGGTACAACCAATACAGGTGCACTAGACAAACATACTTTAAGATGCTGAAAAGCTTCTTCACACTTATCCGACTAGACAAATTTCTTACCTTTTCTCTGAAGAGAAGTGATAGAATGTGTTATTTTTGAGAAATTAGCCACAAACCTTTGGTAGTAACTGGCTAAACCCATAAAACTTCTTACTTCCAACACGTTTGTAGGTGCTGACCACTCTACAATAGCTCTAATTTTAGCTGGATCCACAGCTATTCCATCTCTCATAATAATGTGTCCAAGGTAACTTATTTCTTATTTGAAAATTTTACACTTATTAGGATTAGCATATAGCTTATTCCTTTGGAGATATTCAAAAAATTGTCTCAAATGTTGTTCATGTTCCTCCAACTAGTTAGAATAAACTAGTATGTCATCCAGAAAAACAACTACAAACCTATCAAGGAAGGTTCTAAAAACTCCCTACATTAGACTCATAAATACTGATGGTGCATTTGTTAAACCAAAAGGTACAACAATAAATTTGTAATGCCCATACCTAGTTCGAAATGTTGTCTTATGAATATCAGCTTCTTGAATTCTTAGTTGATGGTACCCAGATTTAAGATCAATTTTAGAGAATACTTTAGCACCCTTAACTTGATCTAATAAATCATCAATTCTAGGCAACGGATACCTATTCTTGATAGTAACTTTATTTAACTGCCTATAATCATTACACAGTCTAAGCGATCCATCTTTATTCTTAACGAAGATAATAGGTGCACCCCAAGGAGAGACACTAGGTCTAATCAGTCCTTTCCCAAGAAGTTCTTCAAGTTGAACTTTGAGCTCTACCAATTCTTGTGTTTTCATACGATAGGGAGTTTTAGAAACAGTTTCAGTTCCAAGCACAAGGTCAATCCTAAAGTATATTTCTCTCTTGGGTGGAATACACAAAATCTCTATTACAAAGACATCTGAAAATTCCTTCAGTAACGGATGGTCTAAACTAGTTTGATTAACCAAAAGTTCAAAAAAATCATTTACAGAAATAGAAAACAGGTTGCATCCTTTCCGTAAACACCTGTGAAGTTGTTTAGCGGAAATATTTCTAATAGAAATAGGTCTCTGAATTCCTGTTACGAATCTATTTGCTCCATTATCCTCAATGCATTTAATAATCTTTTTGCTGCAATCAATGACAGCTTGGTGCTGATCTAACCAATCCATTCCTAAAATTATATCATAGGTTCCTAAATTAATAACTCTAAGGTTTACTATAGTGGTAAATGCCTTAAGATGAATTTCACAATCTATTGCAATTAGCCCAGTTTCTACCTTAGATCCAAAAGCTAACTCAACTTGCCATGCCAACTCAGCCTTTCTCACAGGAATATTACAATGTTTAACCAAATTGGCAGAAATGAAAGAATCAGTGGCACCTGAGTCAAATAAAATGGAAATTTTTGTACCTTGATAAGTACCTTTAGCCTTAATCACCGTGTTCTGATGTTCTGCTTGATTATGATCCACAGTAGCAAAAATATGGTGGTTCCTTCTAGAATCTCCAACAGTAGCCTCAGAACATGATGCTCTTGACCTACCCTAATTATTTCCTTTAAGAGGACAATTCCATTGTAAATGACCCAACTTCCCACAATGCCAACATCCTTCTCCTCTTTTAGTGCTCTTATCTTGTGAGGAATTTTCTTGTGGTAGTGCAAAACTCTATTTCACACTTTCAGCAGGCTTAATGGATTTAGGTAGTTCAAGGACCTTAAACCCCTTGTCTAATTTGGTAAATTTTTTGAATTTCCACTTTTGAGATTTACTACCATAGCCACTAGGTGCTGCCTTAGAATCATCCCTGAAAGATTTCTAACTTTTACTACTGCTTGGAACAAGTGGGTTAACAACACTCTTGGTTGAAAAACCAATTTTCATTTCAGCAAGCTTTGCCTGATCAGCAACTTCCTTAACTATTTTAGGTTTGAAAGTTCTTACTTCCTCACCAATCCTAGGATTTAAACCTCTGATAAAGTGTTGCACTAAAGGTTTATCACCTTCATTCCAACCATAATACTTCTTAAGCTGAAAGAATTTTCTTTCGTACATTTCCACTGTTAAATTACCTTGAAAAATGTTAAAGAATTCCTCAGATCTGGTTTGCTACAAATACTCAGACATGAATCTTTCCTGAAACCTCTCTAAGAACAATTCCCAAGTGACTTGAGAAATATGAAGTCTAAGGTGTTCTAATTCCATTTCCCACCAAATAGATGCAAAAGACCTTAACTGTATTGCAGTCCATCGAACCTTCACATTAGTGTGATAATCATGCAGAATAAAACATCTTTCGATGTTTAGAAGCCAGGCTTCAGCTTTGTTACCAGCTTTGGTTCCATTAAAATATGGACCTTTGAGCTTAGATATGTCTTTTAGGTGAGTCCTGATAACAAGATCTACTACTACAACTTGATTGGCATTGGGAATCTGTATACCCTGAGCATTTGCTCCCCCACCAGGAATATTATTCCTAGCTTCAATCCCATCCAAACATCCAAGAATCTGTTGAAGAATTTCAGCTTGAAATCCCCCTTGCTCCTAAAAATGAGGTATTTCGTCATCAAGCATTCCTTGATGATCTTGACGCCTACCTAGGCCACGACCTCTACCTTGGCCTCGACTACAACCTCTACATCCACCTCTGTCTCTGTCTGCATTGGCATCAGCATTAGGGATACCTCGTCCCTGTACTTCTCATGTAACAGGAGGCATACTAGAATTCCTATAAAAGAGATTTAATTAAAATCTCATAGGAAGCATAATGAAACCCCTAATTAAACTTATCAAGTCCCGAGTGTTTAAACCTTAGGCTTTGATACCAAATGTAATAGCCTAACCATCATAAAAACCATATAACCATAATCCATACATAATAAGAGATTATAAGCCCGAACAATTTTTTTTTTTTTTTAAAACTCCATTACAAAATTATCATTTATACAATAGGTACAGTAAAGTACTCATAATCAACAATGTAATATTTCACAATATTACAACAGAGTATATAACATATTTATACTCTTTTATTAGAAGTACAAACACTTTAAATTCATTCAAATTAATATTGAATTCTAAGTATAAACAATCATTTCTTCTAGATCCATAACCAACCCTTTCTCGATCCTGAAAACCAAAACAACACAACCAAAACACACCAAACAAGGCATAGTAACTCTAATTAAATCAATAAAACCTCTAGCACACCTGCACATTAGATTTTATAACAAAACTATATTCATTTAAACCAGATAACAGATGTACTGAAAATATAAATTTTCTAACCACATTCAATTATAAAGCAAGTACACAATTTCTTACACGTAGATATGTAGAAATAAATTCGCATAGAATATGACAAGGTAATGATCCAATAGTCCATGGGTGTCAACATAAGAATCTACATTCAGCCACTTGTAGAACTCAATATGTCAGGTGCAACCATATTGTTCTTATCTTTTTATATGATTCCCAACACATGAAATTTTAAATATTACCACTTGATTAAATAACTGTCATAAACTTTCCCATAAGGATCTAGACTAGTGTCAGAGGGCATCCGACAACATATTTCTATAACCACAAGTTACTCGCTTTATGACAGCCACCCAATCTAAAGGATCACACTTGCATAATCTAACATACACATAATTGGAAGAAAACATAGATTAATTTTCCAATTCCAACTAATACATTTATTTCATTTTCTTCAATTTAACAATTGAGTCAGCAACAGAAATATCATATGAAACCAAATGAAACCATTTTGTATCCTTACATATACTTCACAATTCATATTACCAAAACAACCCTTTTAATTTTCATAAGCAACCAAGCCTTTCAAACTACAAATCAACGATATTCTAATTAAAAAGTAAGAAATTGACTTTTCCAAGATTCACTAAATATACATTTCATTTTAAAATACCAATGATAAAACTATCCACATATACTATTACTAACTAACATCAGAATGTAACCATTAATCAATTTCCATTTCCGAAACAAGTAATCACAATAATCTCAAAATTACATACCTATGATAATTCAAACAATTCAATTTGTAAGGAGAAACATATATGTTGATACATATAAATAAATACTTACATATATATATATACACGACATTATTTATATATATACATATACATAGTCACTTACATATACCAAAACATATATAAAACCTTAATAATTTAAAGTTAGAATTAAAATAGATGCATAATCTTTTCCATTATTAGTTTTATAATTTGTTGTTACCAAGTAATTACAAAATCTAATTTCAATAAAAATAAAAATAAAATAACACCTTACTATTTAAAACTGTGAATCACACAGTGCCCCTAATTCCAATTTAACAACATGCCTCTTCCATCCCAAATATCAACATATCTAAGGTTTACAAATATCGAATAAAACTTTATGCTATTATTTCTGAACTCAAAACATCAAACACTTTCGACAAAACATCGACTCTTATAACTATAAGAATAAAAGGCAATCCTCAAATTTTAACACATCAAAAATCTGTTAGGAACAAAGACACATCTCTTCCTATTCATTGAAGACTGGTTGTGCACTGTAAAATTCAAAACGCCATAATCATGCTAATGATCAACACCAATCTTTTGCACACGGTTACACATGTTTTGTTCGACTTAATGACTATGTCTTGGTTCACAAGCATAGCTCAGTAAAATTACTGTTGAATACATAATGGTTATTAAACATCTTGTCCATAACCCTTGACCATAACCGAGAACGAAACCAAACCCAAACTCAGGTTGGAGTCTTTAGTCGTGTCTCAACTATCTCTGTGAACTCATGGCTGTGGCTGAGTCGCACAAACCTATGAACTTGAGAAATGGGTTCTCTTAGAACTTGGCTCTAAGGAAGCCATATTCCCTCAAGTTTTACACATGTACATACATGTTCACAGCTTCAAGTATATACTTATGACCGGTTCAACTCGGAGGATAATGCATGGTTGGGTAGAACCCAAATACTTAAATAACAAACCCAAATTAATATCTATCCACTAAACATGCAAGTGTGGGTGTATGCAAAGTTCAGAAGCATACAATGCCGAATCCAACATATATCCATGCTTGGATGTCTATAGACAATAATCAACATTGATAACCATTTGCAAATATGCTAACCAAATTAAAAATTGCAATAATAAACTAAGAGAGAGAGAGAGTAGGGTGAGAAATTGCCCCTGAATATTTATCATAAACCCAATTGCAACACACAACATAGAGTATTTCATTCACACACCCGATTCTGGGTTTTTCCACATAACAAATTTTGACATTCAAAATTCACAAATCTAAATGAAACATAATAATGGCTATAGAAAAGAGTTAAGGAAAAGCCCCCTACCTGTGAAAGTGAAGAATGATGCTCAAGAAACATTGCTCGAAGAGTCCTCTAGTAACTCAAACTCGCAACCCAAGTTCCCAAACGTTCGATGCCTTTTTTTTTTTTTTTCAAAGATACCCTGAAATCTTTTCTCAATACCAAAAATTGAGAAATACAACCATGCAATTATAGAAGAATGAGGAATATGAATTTGTGAGAGTTTATAGAGCTGGAGTGAGTCAAAATCTCCTTCATGGCTAACCATTTCCAAAAATTTGTGCTGAGAAACCTGTTCAATAGAGGTTTCATGTTGCCTCTATTGGAATCCAATAATGGCGGACTGATCAAATTACAACTATCTCCCAACAAAACCAGTTTAGACATGCAAAGTGATGCTCATTACTACGAGCTTATCCCAAAACCCCACTTCTTGAGCTTCCTTCAACACTTGGCAATAGGAGTACGAGCTCGCTGCTCGATAAACCTGCCAGCACTAAAACCCACTAACTCGGCCGCCAATGCCCAGTCCAACATTACCAAATTCAAACTTTGCATTGATAAACTTAGGCTACAATTCTAGTTTAGGTTTAGACATACTTTAAACCATGCAATAGGTAAGTTTAGGCACTAACTTAGTTAACAATAGATATGTATTAATATTAACATCAATACTAGCTAACATTAATATTAACATTAACATATATATTAATGTTAACATTAATACTAGATACTATTAATTCCACTGACATAATAAACATTGCTAATTGATAAGTGTATATGTATATACACACACACACACACACACACACACACACACACACAAATACAAGCACACTAATATACAAACAACTACATATACATATACGTATATAAATATAAGTTATATATATATACATATACATATATATATATATATATATATATATATATACATATATATATATATATACATATATATATATATATATACGTATATATATAAAATTATTTTATACTAATACACTTATATTTATATATACATATTTATTTATTTATACACTGCTATAATTATATAAATAAATATATATATATACTTAAATCCGAAAATAACAGATACAAGGTGCTGATAAAATTTAATGCCACCTCAATATAAGTCTGAAAGTATGAATCAAACAAAAATAAGTGTGAAACTATACTAACATTAATTCAATATTCAGAATTTCATTCCTGAATCGAAATTGATATAGATAATAAAATTTTGCAAAAAAAAAAACACAATACTAAAAGTATTGAAACATCTGTTCTGAGAATCAGATTTTAGTAATGTCTGAATTCTCATTATGATAAACATAATGATGCTAGAATCACAATAACTTCAACAAGTACCAAATTATCCAAAAAAGTAAACTATCCTTAGAATCCAAGGTATCTGATGTAGAACTATCAAGGTCATGATAGGTCCTTTGGTGGTTTAGGTTCATTTTATGAGGTTTGAGAATAAAATAGTCAAGTTTGAAGGCATAACTTGCAAAATTGCAAAAATTGTCAAAATTGGTCATTGACAACTTTGCAATTTTTGCAAAATTGCAATAGCAACCTTTTGCATAGTTTTGGAGAAAGAGCTAAATGGGTAGTTATGGCTCAAACCAAAGGAAAATATGGAAGAGGGAACCTATTTAAATACATTCCTACTCATTTGTAAGGGTTCATCATGCATATGTACGAACAACACCTGTGTGTGGAGCATTTTATGAATAAAAAACATACTTTTGAAGGATTGAGCAAGGAAAATTGATTGAAAAGCATACTATTTTGAATGGAATAGTTGCTTGATTCCATGTATTGATTCTTTGTATGCTTTTTTTGGCATTAGGCATTGATTTTATAGGGTTTTGAAAATTAGTTGAGTGTTGTGTTCCTATTGTCCAATTTTGAATAACCAGTACTAAAATGGCTATAGCTTGAACTTCCATGGTAAAAAAACTATGGATTTTGGAAATCAAGAAATAGCCCCTATATACTATGTAAATAATGATTTTGGAGTGTGTGGTAGTCAAGTAGCTAATTTTACAAGCGAGCCCTAGGCAAGCAAGAAAGGCTTGGCAAGGTGCAATGAAGGCTTGTAAGTGAGTCCTAAATGGATTAGTGGACTAGCACATGCCAATCTTGAATGGAAAGTGGGAAAGTATAGTTTTAGGTATCATGAGACCAAAGGATAAGGTCCAAAATAAGCACTAGAGAATTTTTGAAGAGTTTAGTTGCCATTCCATAAAACCCTCAAAATAGGGGCAAACTAGAATTGTACAGTATGTATACCATGGGGGCCTAAGACCTAGAAAATATTCAAGCTTAGGTCATGAGGAATAAATTTTTTAAAGAGATTAACTACCCTTGTTAAGGGTTTTTGTGTTTTAAGGAGGGTTCCTTGTTTCTAGGAGGGCTAATAGGGGCTCTTAGGGCTATAAGGGCAAACATGGAAATATAGGCTTGTGGGTGTGTAGAACTTAATGGGATGTTCTAGAATGGTGGGAAATATGTCAAAAACCTCATAAGGATAGTCCAAGCTTGATTTTGACCTGCTAGGGCCACTTGAGGAAGATTTGGCATACTAAACCAAAAGTTGTACAATTGGTGACTTGGAGTTAGAGGATGGAAACTTGAATTGAATGGTGAGTTTCTTGGTGAAGGGGGATTGGGAAGAAGTCCTCTAGGTTTGGGTTTGGTATAGAAACCCTAGCTAGGCTAGGAGTAGCCTTGGTAGAGCAAGAAATCTCTAGAGTAAAGAAGCTCCCCATCAAAGTGGTATCTAAGCCATAAGATTGTGGCTTGTGGTTGTATGTTGTATTCCACTGAGTCAAGTGGATCTTCAAAGATGATTAGCAATACAAAGTTGGAAAAAGAGGTAGATGAGAAAAAGAAGCTCATTGGAAGAGAAGACCGTGCTTCTTAATGGGGCCAAGAAGGAGATTAAATATAAGTTAAAAGAGATGGAGGATGCAACCCAAGAAAAAGAAGATGAAGACTTCAACAATGGTCAAGAGAAGTTGAGTTTGGGGGATGAAATACCTAAACTAGATCCTTCACTTGGTGAACAAGAACCCTTTCTCAAAGCCCTCAAGGCCTTTGGAGGAAAGAGCCTAGAAAATTTCTCACTATTCTATGGAAAGATGTATGTAGAGGTGGTCCTACAATGGATTGAAAGATTTAAAAAATACTTTAAATGAGAAGCAACAAAAAAGGCCCAAAAGGTGAGATTTGCAAAATCCAAGATGAAAGGATAAGCACTACCTTGGTGGAAGTTTGTGCAAGAGGAAAGAGAGAGTGAAGGGAAGAAACTAATAGCCAATTGGAGGGCTATGGTGGCAAAGATAAAGAAGACCTATTTTCTAGAAGACTGTGAGATTTAGATCCACAAGCAGATGCAAAATCTCAAGTAGAAGGATCTTGATGTGGCTACCTATATTGAGGAGTTTCAAAAGATGGCTCTAAGGTCAATGGTACAAGAGGTACATAGAATCAAGGTTTCCATGTATTTAAATGGCCTTAAGTGGTCTATTTAGGATGAGTTGAGCTTGTTTAGTCTCACCATATTGTAGAGCTATTATCAAATGGCTAGGAAAGTGGAAGATAAGTTGAGGAAAGAAAGGGGAATTGAGTTCTAAAAATAGAGGCAAAGGTAAAGACTACAAAGATGTCTCAAGAGGAGGTTTTAGTGGAAGGACCAATGAGCAGAGAGGCTATGGGGATTCCAAATGGAATAAGAAAGCTAGTGATACCAACTAAAGGGGAGGCTCTAGTAGATGAAGAGGATCTGATAATGGTGGTAGAGGTAGATATGGGAACAATAGAAGAGTCTAACTCTTCAACAATATGAAGTGTAATAACTAAGGAAATTTGGGGCATCCTACCTATAGATGTCCAGATAAGGAATCATCATCTTATGGAGAGAAAAATATCACTTATTTACAAGAGGAAGATAATAAAAAAGTGGGTGAAGTGTATCTTGACATAGAGAAGGGTGAAAATCTTATATTGAGGAGAGTCCTGGTTAAGGAACTAGTAAAGGACAAACCAAAGTAGAGAAGAGCACTATTCATAACTACTTGCAAGATACTAGGTAAGGTATGCAAGGTATGCAAGGTATTTATAGACTCAAGATCTACTAACAATGTCTTGTTAGAGGAGGTAGTACAAAAACTTGGTCTAAAAAAGATTCCACATGTGTGTCCTTATAGGTCGACCTGACTTGGTTGGATAAGGGAAAAAATATACTAGTAAATGAACAAGTATGGGAAGACATTACCATTGGTCTATATCATGGTAAGATCCTATGTGATGTGCTTCCCATGGATGCTTTCCATCTATTGTTAGGAAGGCCTTGGATATATGATAGGGAGGCAGTGCATCATTGGAAGGAAAAAAAATATTCTATCATGAAGGATGGGGTCACCTATAGGATACAATCTATAGTGGAAGAAGAAAAGGTAGAGAAGGCTACTGTTAAGACACTACTAATGAGTGTGAAAGAGTTCCTGAAGGACTTGAAGGAAGGTGAAAGAGTAGGTTATACCATTATCATAAAGCCCAAGGAGGAGAAGTCATCATCACAAACAACCATGCCTGCAGAGGTACAAGACCTATTGAATTAGTTGAAGGATGTAATTTGTGGTGGAGCAGCACCTGCCTTACCTCCAAAGATAGCCATAAGCCATCAAGTTGACTTCATACCAGGAGCATTAATGACAAAAAAAATTTCATACAAGATGACTCTAGAGTAGAACAAAGAAATTGCAAGACAAGTCCAAGAGTTTCTTGATTAGGGGCTAATTAGGAAGAGCATCAATCCATGTGTAGTACTAGTTGTCCTTGCACCTAGAAAGGGAGGTAAATGGAGAATGTGTACTAATTCTAGTGCAATCAATAGGATCATAATTAGGTATAGGTTTCCTATTCCTAGGATAGAAGATCTAAAGGAATGTGTAAGAGGGGCTAGGTACTTTTCCAAAATTGATCTCAAGAGTGACTATTATTAGATTAGGATGGATGAGGGTGATGAATGGAAGTATGCATTTAATAATCTTGAGGGTCTCTATCAGTGGTTGGTAATGCCCTTTGGCCTTACCAATGCACCTAGTACCTTCATGAGAGTCATGAATGAGCTTTTGAAAGACTATATAGGAGTGTTTGTTGTTGTGTACCTAGATGACACCCTCATCTTTAGAAAGACAAAGGAGCAACATATGAAGCACCTAGAAATGGTGTTGAGGAAGCTTCCAGAGGAAAAGTTGATAGTAAATCTTCAGAAGAGTGAGTTCAGGAAGGAGGAGCTGGTATATTTGGGTTTTTTAGTATCCCAAGGAAGTCTAAAAATGGACAAGAATAAGTTGGAGGAAATCTTAAGTTGGTCTACTCCTAGATTTACAACTAAGGTCATAAGTTTCCATTTCTTAGCACAGTTCTATATGAAGTTTGTGAGAAGGTTTAGTGAGATTTGTACACCAATGGATGACACCATTAAAGGAGGCATGAAGAAAAAGTTCACATGGACCAAGGCAATAGATGAAAGTTTTTAGAGGTTGAAGAAGGACGTGGAAACTCAGCCAATATTGGTTTTACCTAGTTTTGAGAAGCCATTTGTGGTGGAGTGTTATGCTAGTAATATAGCAATTAGGGAAATTTTAGGCCAAGAAGGCAAGCCAATAGTATTTTTTAGTGAGAGGCTTAATGAAGCTAAGACAAGGTATTTAACATTTTACTTAAATCTCTATGCACTTGTTCAAGATATTAAGAAGTGAAGGCATAACCTATTGCTTAAGGAGTTTTTTGTCTTTACAGAAAACCAAGCTCTAAGTGTTATCAACTAATAGGAGAAACTAAGTTTAAAGCACATCAAATGGATGGAGTTCTTGTAGTCCTACACTCTCACCATTAAGAACAAGAAGGGAACAAAAAATAAGGTGGTAGATTCTTTGAGTAGGAGGTTGTTGATAGTAGAAGAAGTCAAGTTTCAAAGCATAGGACTAGATGGATTTGAGGACTTATATGAGGAGGACACTAATTTTTCAAAGGCTTACAAGGTATGTACTAGCTTTGAAAATCATTCCCATAGTGAATTTTATGAATATACTTTGCAAAATAGGTTATTGTTCAAGGGTCAATAATTGTGCATCCCAAGGGGATCTATGAGGGAAATCTCATACAAGAGAATCACAATGGGAGCATGAGTTGGAATTTTTGCCTTAACAAGATCTTAGACCTTGTGGAAAGATTCTACTATTGGCCCAAGATGTAAAGGTATGTAAGGAGGTATGTGGAATAGTGTGGAATATGTCAAAAGGCAAAGGGCACTTCATTAAATGCAGGACTCTACCAGCCTCTACCCATTCCTATTAGGCCTTGGGGGAATGCATCAACATGGATTTTATAGTGGGATTTCTAAGGACTAGGACAAGGTTAGATAGTGTATTTGTGGTGGTAGATAGGTTTGGAAAGATGAGCCATTTCATTCAATGCAAGATAACACATGATGCAAGCAATACAACCAATCTATTCTTCAAGGAGGTGGTTAGAATAAATGTCTTACAAGGGAGCATAATGGCTGACAGAGATGTCAGCTTTATGGGGAACTTTTGGAAGACCATATGGAAGAGGCTAGGAAAAATCCTAGCTCATATTTCTTCCTACCATCCCCAGATAGATGGATAGATAGAGGTCATCAACAAGGGCCTAGACAACCTTTTAAGGTGTCTTACTAAGGAGTATGGGAAAATTTGGGAGCAAGTCATACCTAAGGCAAAATTTTCCTACAATGATAGAAAGAACAGGACAATAGGGTTAAGTCCTTTCTAAATAGTATATGGAACTCATCAAAGGGGCATAATGGAGCTTAGAGACATATTGGGCCATGACAATATTAGTGGACATGATGATGACTTTGAGCAGTTTATGAAAGAAGTGCATGATTAGGTCAAGCAAAACTTGATGGAGGCAAATAAGAAATTGAAGGAGAAGAAGGATCGGGGGAGAAGAAAGCTACAATTTCAAGTGGGAGACTCCATGATGGTTTATTTGAACAAAGCTAGATTACAAAAGGGCATCCCTAGTAAGTTGTAGATGAAGAAGATTGGGCCATGCAAGGTGCTTGAGAAGTATGGATCCAATTCCTACAAAGTATACTTACCCAAGGATATAGATATATCTCCCATATTTAATGGTAAACACCTAACACCTTATAAGGGTCCAAAGGTGGATAAAATAGGGTATCAAAAAGAGCTAAGAAAGGATATCTAAGACTTGTATGTACCTAAAAGGAAGCAACCATAGGTGGAGAGGATTTTGGATTTTAGAGTGAAAAAAGAGTATAATGAACAAGGTTTATAAGGAACATAAGGAAAATGTGTTAGTCGGGGCAAAGAAAGGGTCTTATAAACTAACCAAAATTTGGTCTCTCCTTCGACACAACTTAGTATACTAATATCAAAGGACAATAAGTATGGAAAGAAAGATATCCACCTAATTAGATTGAGAAATTGGGGTATGCCCCTTTTAAATTATGTAAATTTGTATTTATGCATAGGACTCCAGTCTTGGGTAAGATTAGAGGATTTCTTCTCCATTGTTTCTTACTAGTGCCCATTTGAATAGAGACTTTGTAAACTTTAATTTTTATTATTATAATAAATAATATAGGTCTTTGGCCTTTTACCAATTAAAATAAATTAATAATAATAATTTCTATTGTATGTTATTTTTCCCTATAAATAATATTTCTGGACATCCCCTTGACATTACTCCATTTTCTACATAATTAATAACACACACTTGCACCAACAAGAGGTACAATGCTTTAGCAAATAGGAATTAAAATTCTTGTACTATGTTTTAGATTTAAGAATTTCAACAAAAAATTTAATTGATGTTGTTTAGAACTATGATATTTTAAACTATTTTTATTGTGTGTAATTTAATTTTTATCAAAGTCTAGGCTAATAGTATTCCGCTTACTAGAAAAGGGAAAACCCTACTAAAATAGATTTTCTTAACAAATTGGAAAATTGATTTTTGGGATCTACATTTTTTTTCACCAAATATATTTGGAAACCATGACAATAACTTTATAATCACATCACCTTATATTTGAAGATCAATATGTTTTATAATAAGAAAAGTAAGATCAAAGTGTTAAATTACTTGCTTAGAAAGAGATATAATATCCCATGATATTGTGATGAATTTTTATATTTTATTTGTGTACAATTTAGTATTTAAAAAGTAGATTTTTACTAGGCCTCAAAAGGAAACTCAAGACATAATGAAGTTTGATTCATCGTCAACGACTTGTTGGGCAACATTTTAGTATGTGGTGCCTAAGGGTTGAAGAGTGAAACCAACAATGAAATGAGTTTCAAGCTATTTACTGGATAATTCATCAAGCATTTAAGGTTTTCATAAGAAGATACAATTTAGAACTTAATTCATTATTAAATATAAAAATAATCATGGATGGGGAGGTCAATGCTTAACATTTAAAGAAATATGTGAAGCTAATCTGATCAAACTTGGAGCAATTTGAGGAGTTTTGAGTCACTTATGCTAGAAGGGAAGGAAGCTCCAAAGAAGATGCAATTTTTAATTTAGAGGTCTGGCAATTGGACTCATAAGAAAAGGAAAGCATAAATGCTTTGGGGGACACTGAGGGGGAATAGTTGGATTGGGATGTGTAGAGGTGTGATCAAAATTTCTATGGGGAAAATTAACCAATCTTGTTAATGATTTATGGGAAGCCTTGAAAGTATATAAACCATGACACTTAAGGGTCATGTCTTGTGAGGATAGAGGGGAGTTTGGACACATGGAATAGATAATCACTACTAATCATTTTGGTAGTATCTAGATGGTGGGAGAGGCAGGGTGTCATTCATTCCTATACATTCAAATTGACTAATGCCAATTCTTAAGTAAGTGATATTCATTTCAAATAAGAATAAGGAATTAATAATGTTATACAATCTAAGATGTATAATTAAATTTTATTTTAAGCAATGATAAGATGATAGTAATGCTAATTTTTTCTCTCAAACTATAGGAATTGAATATAACATCTATTATAAATTGAAGAGCAGTTGGTCCTCAACCATGTAGGGAGCCTCATGATAGTAGTAGTGATAATAACATTATAAAGTAAAAAATTGTGATTTTAAAATAAAAATAAAGTATAACTTTTTTTTGGTCAATAATAAGTTTTATTTATTTATTATTGAGATAAAAACATTACATAAATACTTACAAGCTTCATAAAAAGCTATCTCCTTCACATACTTTCTATCTTACTTGAGCCCATTACAATTATAATTCCTATTTTATCCCTCCTCCACTAAAATACATCAATAGGGCATTAAAAGACATCTATTACATCAACTTTATCATTAACTATGAAAAATTTGTTTTTCCTTTGTTGTTATATCTTGTCTTCATGGTCGTCTTCTGCAAATATGTCATTTCTCTGTTTGATTGTGGCCCTTGAATTGCCCTTGAATTGTCAAAATCCTCCTTGTTAATCACCTTCCCTATCTGGCTTCTTCCCCACCACAAAAAAAAACCTTCCTGTGCCTTTTGTCATGCCGAAAAATTTATTGCCAAAAATTTAGCAAAATTGCCCTTCATCTTCTTCTTTTTACACATCTTCCACCCTTACCCAAAAATTTTCCTTTACCAGCCCCCTAATTCTTCTTGTGCTAGCACTCCTCCTCTTCTTAGGGTAATTTATGAAGAAACCCCTTACTCTCTACCCGTTCTCATCTAGAAATCATTCAATTTCCATCTCAATGTGGCCCATGTTTGTTTTTCTTTCTCCTTATACATTTCTTTTTCAATGCCAGTCGGCCACCATAGAAAACAATATCTCCCTATCTTCAGACCTTCCTCATAGTCTTCAAAATATTCACTATGATCAAATCCTTTGCCTAGCCAGGCCCATTCCAGAAGGAACTCTATCCTTACTATTAAATCATCCTAGAACAAATTTTTCATCACCCACTCTACTTCCTTAATTGGCCTTGCAATTTCCAGTCCCCACACCATTACTTTTGTGGCAATGTCAACATTAATTTTCCAATGATGCTTCGAGTTTTGGAAAAGTTCCCCAACTATCACTTTCACTACCGCTATGACTCCCGGCATGGGCATTTCCGTCATGAGCCCAAATTTATGGATATATGAATATTTGAATAACATATTATACAATGATAATAATTAAGAATAATAATATTATAATCCATTATAATAATGATATTATTAATATAATATATAATATGTTATATGTTATAATTACATTATAAATCTATCGTGGATAATATCTCTAACTATTATCATATTGATAAACTATATAGATAAATACTTATGATTTATTTAATCATATTATTCATAATAATATAGATTAATATTATTCATAATAATAATAATAATAATATATAAACATTGTTAGTCATATAAACTAAATAAATAAATAAATAATATAGTATACATATTTTAATAACTAAGTCTAACTGATGAGATTTACATATAGATATTTAAATATAAATTTAATAAACAAAATAAAAAATAAACTAACCAAAGACTAAAAAATATATATAAATCTCTAACTAATACAATAGACCGATCTTATCTAGGACATGTCTATTCAAGGTTAGGGTACTCATCAATATAAAAGGGTGGTAGTATGACTTAGAGGAAGTGGGAATCACATTGAAGGAAGAAACACAAAAAAACACATCAGGTTAAGGAGATAATATAAAAAGAAGTATGACGCAATATAATAATTCTAAACTAAGTGAATGTTTCATAGTTAGCAGAGCATTGGAGGAAACACATTCAAACATCACACCAACATAAAGTACGAGGGTCATCATTACCAGATTGCGTAGGAACAACAAAAAGAGGAAATTGTGGTAGTCATAAGTATATTAAGATTGCAAACTTGAGCCACTAATAACATCAACTTATGGACACATGGATCACATACTCATTATTAGAAGATCATTGATAAAAGAGGAAAAAGTAATATAGAAGCAAGGAATCATTATTCAATTTATACAATTAAATTTCTCATATATATTAAGGAGACTATAGGGAAAGGGGAAGTACATGGTATATATTATTAGAATAAATTCCCAATTTCAATTATATTCTATTTTATACAAAATCATTATATATATATATATATATATATATAATACAATTCCATATATTTCCAAGTATAGAATGGGTACTTGAAGTTATTTATAAGATTTTAAATTGGAAATTAAGAGAAATTGAAGGACATCTAGAAATGGGACATTACAAGTGGTATCAGAGTCTGATTATGCCATCCTATAAAATTAGTAAATGAAGAAAGGAGAAAAGATGAACAAACAAATATCTAACGAACTTAGAAACATTATGGAATGTAAACAAACCAAACTCTAGCAGAGCAGATAGAGAAATCAAACCAAGCACTCCTTCAAGTGTTGCAAAACATGGGAAATTCCATAAACAATCTAAGAAACCATAATGCTAGTGGAAGAGATGTAATTTCAAACCACTTAGAAAATAATGGAGCTTCATCATCTCGGGTACCCAAACCCCCTTTCTTACCTCAAGAGGACCCCTCGATGGAAAGAGAGGGACAAAAAACTAATAATTCTATTGAGAATGCAAGAGCTTATGCTAGCTTTGAACCAGAAATCAAAGAGCTAGTAACATTTAGAGAATTTTGTGAAGCCAATAGGCAAGAAACTCCTAGGAGAGAAAGAAGATCGCAAAATCAAGATCTTAAAAGAAAATTAAATAAAGTAACACTTCCAAATTTTGATGGATTAGAAAGGACCATTGCATGCACTTGGCTACAAAAAGTGAACACTTATCTTACCCTTAGCCCGATGATAGAAGAGGATGCACTTAAATTTGTGATCCTTCACTTAGAAGGCACAACACATGATTGGTGGCATCATGGCCTTGTTACTCAAGGACACCAAAATATTACTTCTTACGAAGAATTCTCTCAAAAACTCATTAAAAGGTTTGATAGAAAGAACCCTCAAGAAGACTTTAGAAAATTGACTCAAATCAAGCAACAAGGATCAGTTGAAGGTTATATAGCCAAATTCCAAAAACTCTCAGTCAGAGTTACAGGAGTAGATAATGAAAAACTCACTTACTTGTTTGTGGAAGGATTAAAAGATTCACTACGAGGGTTGGTTAGTGCCCTTAAACCAACATCTCTTGACGATGCCATTGAAACAACTTTAAGATTAGAAATTTCATCATCAAACTATAGAACTTAAAGAAACCATAGCAAAGCATTCCATGATATGAGTGAAAAGCACAAGCAAGAACTCCCAAAAAGAAAATCTTTTCATTGTGGCGAGGACTTTGAAAAGGGTCACCTATGCCAAGATGAGAAAGCTCAAAAACAACGAGAAGACTTAAGAAGGAAGAAATTATGCTTCAAATGCAAGGAATCATGGGAACTAGGACATAAATGTGGGAAGAAAAGCCAAGTTCATAGAATAGAGGAAATACTCAACCCAAAATTGGGAGGGACATCACTGGAGAAGATGAGATATAATCTAGGGAACACCAATAACATTCAATCAATAAACAAAGAGGGAAACCAATGGAGCTTTGAGGAAGTTCAACCATAGTTAAAATATGAAATTGTAAATTTTCTTAATTAATGTAATCATAAAGATGTAAAGTTAATTATTTGAGAAATGATTTAGAGATTTCAACTAGCTTTCCTATGGAGTCTACAATCAAGGAAGGTCTATAAGATGCCTTATTGTAGTACTAGTTAAGGGAAAGACTATATAGTATCTATCTTTCCTATGGAGGCTACAGTCAGGGGAGAACACCCTATTGTAGTACTAGTTAAGAGGAAGATAGTAATGGCAACCTACCAACTCTCCTATGGGGTCTGCAATTAAGGGAGGTCTGTTAAGACACTTTATTGTAGTACCAGTTAAGGAAAAGGCCATATTTAACTTTCCTATGGGGTCTGCAATTAAGGGAGGTTTGTTAAGACACCTTATTGTAGTATCTATTAAGGGAAAGGCCATATTTAACTTTCCTATGGAGTCTGCAATTAAGGAAGGTTTGTTAAGACACCTTATTGTAGTACTAGTTAAGGGAAAGACTATAAGGGTATCTATCCTTCCTATGGAGTCTATAATCGGGGAAGAGTTGCTATGATACCCTATTGCAATACTAGTTAAGGGGAAGATAGTAAGGGAACCCTACCACTTTCCTATGGAGTCTACATTCAGGGGAGAACACCCTATTGTGGTACTACTTAAGGAGAAGATAGTAAGGGCACCCTATCAACATTCCTATGGAGTTTGCAATCAAGGGAGAGTGGTTAGGACACCCTATTGTAGTGCTAGTTAAGGGAAAGATAGTAATGACTCCTTTTCACAATAACCTTTCTAGCCAAACAAGAAATCCACTAAGTAGACCACCTTGTGTGGATGCCTAACACCTACCACGGGGCCAAGGGGGCCAAAGTTTTGCTCTTGGGCTTAGTATGGAACTAGCTTGGATTAACTTATTATCATTCTAATTTCTTTGAAGTTTATATATTTATATGCATGTACTAATGCTTATTTTTTGGTTGCAAGGTTCATAAGCCTAAAAAAGAAGTATAGTCATTGCGCATTATTAATCTAATCAAGGCTATGTATGATATGTCTACATCGTGTCTACTTCGTGTCTTCATGCATCAATGTGTATGCTTTGTGTTTTGGTTGTGTTTCCATACATTCATATGTATACTTTGCATTCAAATGCATACTACATGTGTGGCTCTTTTATAGAATAGAATGAAGTAATCTTATAAGTAAAAATTTGAATAGGATCTAGTAGTCAACTTTGTTATATAAGGTGAAACAAATATGAAAATTTTTATTGCTTGAAGACAAGAAAATTCGAGAGGGGCGGACTTGTCATGAGCCCAAATTTAAGGATATATGAATATTTAAATGACATATTATACAATGATAATAATTAAGAATAATATTATTATAATCCATTATAATAATTATATTATTAATATAATATATAATATGTTATATGTTATATGTTATAATTACATTATAAATCTATAGTGGATAATATCTCTAACTATTATCATATTGATAAACTATATACATAAATACTTATGATTTATTTAATTATATTATTCATAATAATAATAATAATATATAAACATTGTTAGTCATATAAACTAAATAAATAAATAAATTATATAGTATACATATTTTAATAACTAAGTCTAACTGATGAGATTTACATATAAATATTTAAATATAAATTTAATAAACAAAATAAAAAATAAATTAACCAAAGACTAAACAATATATATAAATTTCTAACTAATACAATAGACCGATCTTATCTAGGACATGTCTATTTAAGGTTAGGGTACTCATCAATATAAAAGGGTGGTAGTATGACTTAGAGAAAGTGGGAATCACATTGAAGGAAGATACATGGATAAACACATTAGGTTAAGGAGATAATATAAAAAGAAGCACGACGCATTATAATAATTCCAAACTGGGTGAACGCCGCACAGTTAGCAGAGCATTGGAGGAAACACATTCAAACATCACACCAACATAAAGTACGAGGGTCATCATTACCAGATTGCATAGGAACAACACACAGAGGAAATTGTGGCAGTTGGAAGTATATTAAGATTGCAAACCCGAGCCACTAATAACATCAACTTATGGACACGTGGATGGCATACTCATTATTACAAGATCATTGATAAAAGAGGAAAAAGTAATACAGAAGCAGGGAATCATTATTCAATTTATACAATTAAATCGCTCATGTATATTAAGGAGACTATAAGGAAAGGGGAATTACATGGTATATATTATTAGAATAAATTCCCAATTTCAATTATATTCTATTCTATACAAAATCATTATTTTTTATATAACAAAATCATTATATATATACATATAAAATACAATTCCATATATTTCCAAGTATAGAATGGGTACTTGAAGTTATTTATAAGATTTTAAATTGGAAATTAAGAGCAACTGAAGGACATCTGGAAATGGGACATTACAATTTCACTAGCAATTTTAGTCATTTATCTTGCACTGGTCCAAAAAGGGCCTTCTATTGGCACTTTGTTTGAAACATAAATGTTGCCTCCATTTTCTAGCAAATTTGTCTCTTTCACTATTTCAAGTTTACTATTTTAGGTAGTTTAATTACCTCAACACATTAATTTATAATGTTTTTAATGCCTTGTTAACTAGGCTACTAACCCATCATTTCTTCACACCCTTCGATTTGACAAATTACCATCACTTCTCATAATGAAGGTCATGATTTGCAATATTATCAATCTTTCCCACCTCTTTTTTGACAGTCCTTTATCTACAGACATTTTTCATCCCTCCTTTCTTTCTCACATGCCTTCGTCTGCCTTATACGAGTTGATTATTAAAACCCCCTTCCTTCAACTGCCTCCACAATCTCCCAATAGCTACATACTTCATAAATTGGGTTTTCATCCTCTATTAAACTTGCTGCCCAATTTGATAAAGCATCTACCTCCCTATTTTCTTCCCTAAGCACATGACAAACTTTAAACTCCTCAAATTCCTTTAGCTCCTCCATGAAGATTCCAGAAAATTTCTTAGATGCCAAGCATAGATTAAATTTTTACATACCGCTTGTACCACTACCATAGAGTCTCCTTCTAAAATAACCTTCCTCCCTCCACACTTTTTAATACATTTTAAAGATAACATAGTAGCTTGAAACTTTTTCTCATCATTTGTTCCATCTTTCAATGTTAATGCTCCATAAGCCACTATATTCCCAAAATTATCCCTTACAATGCATTCCACACCGGAGCTCCCCAAGTTTCCTTTTGAAGCTCCATCAAAATTTACTTTTAACCAACCTACATTAGGAGCTTCCTATTTCACCTCAACCCTTTTCCTAGCTTTAGAGTTTGCCTTTCCTAGATCTCTAGCTTTGCCAATTTTTATCCTTGGCAACTTACTTTGAATTGCCATATCTACTTTTATGAACACAGTATTTAATAAGTTTTTTTAAAGACTGTAACATTCACCACTTCTTCAGTGGAGTGATCAAGTTGGTTTAAAAGCTTCTCTAAAGTCTTTGTTTTATCTTGAAAGATCCTCTAGATTCTTTCTTTCCACATCTCCCATAGCACAATTGAGGGTCATATTCTCCATATGCATTCTAAACAATTCCTTTTTCTTCCCCTTGGCCATGAAATTAAAAAGACCTTAAGAGAGGGACTCCATGGTCCTTCGCAACCTAGTTTTTCTTGAAGGTGACTCCAACACTTTGTTGCCACCTCACAATTTATTAATAACTGATCCACATTTTCCTCAACCATTTCACACATAAAACATCTTGTAGGGCCCTGAAAACCAAATCTTTTCTCTCCCCTGTTAAAATTCTTCCTTGAATTCCTAACCATGAAAATGTGCCAACCTTTGGGAGAATTTCCTTACTCCAACACAAATCCCCTGCATCAAAATAGTCATCCATCATAGAATCTAAAATTTCATATCCCAATTTAACTGAATATTGACTTGTGGTTGCTGCACACTAGCTAATCCTATCTTCCTTATTTAAAATGTCCACCTTTCTTCCCTTGAAGATCTCTTTAAGGGTGAGTTGCTATCTATTTGAAAGCCCCTCCACTCTCCAATCTTTCCATTGCTAGATTTTTCCTAAAACCCGATCAGCTTCAATCATATAGTTTCTTACATTATTGCCCCATCTCTCACATAAGAATTTTTTTAAATTCTTCATCACCATATTCCTTCTCTATAGATTTGTTTCCATTCCATGAATCCTCCAAAAAAAATTCCTTATTTCTATTTCCTATGACCAAAGAGATATGGTCAATAATGACATGTCAACATGAGAATATAAAATTCCATATTGCTAAGCCTTTTATTGGATTTTGGGTGGTTAAAATCTATAAATTCTTAGTAGAATCCAAATATTTCACCTTTAGATTCCTCATTCGTAACTATTCATCATCATTTTCCAGTTGCCATACCAATTTAGCCCCAAAGCCACATTCATTATATTCCAATCTTTGATACCAGTCCCTCCATACTTCTTAGGCCTACATATTTTCTCCCATTTTAGTAATGGCCACTTATTTTCCTCCCCTACCCCACTCCAAAAGAATTTCTTCATTTTCCTCTCTGCTAAATTTATCACCTTCTTTGGAATCTTTAAACACATCATTGAAAAAATCAACACTGTTGAAACCACTGATTTTAACAATAGTATCCTACCTACTAAAGTTATCCATTTACCTTTCCATCCTTCCATTCTTCTTATGCATTTATCCACTAATCCCTTCCAAACTTCTCTTTTGTTTTGTCCATGGAATAAGGGGATTCCTAAATATTTTCTTGGGAGAACACCTTGTCTTATTCCTAAAATACACCCAATATCTCTTCTCTTTAAGAGAGGGGTATTAAAGAAAAAAAATTCAAACTTTGCCCAATTGATCTTCTGTCTAGTTACAGTCCCATAAATTTCTAGAGTTTTTTTCATAACTCTCACTTCTCTCTCTGAAGCTTCTCTTGTAAGGAAAGTGTCATCCACAAACTATAAATGTGAGATTGGATCCACTCCCCTTGCAATTTTTACCCCTTTCCACTAGCCCTTAACTCTTCTCTCTGTGATCAATCTAACTAGAACTCCAAATAGAATTATAAATAGAAAAGGAGACAAAGGATCGCCTTACCTTATCCCCTTTCCTAATTCAAAAAAACCTTGGGAGCTTCCATTAACCAAAACTGAGAACCTTACTAAATTTAGACAACCTTTAACCCAAATAATCCATTCATCTTTAAAACCAATTTTTTTAAGAACTTTAAATAAGAAAACTCTATTTACCTAATCATAGGCTCATTTGATACCCAACTTAACCATCATTTTTCTCATTTTTTTTGTTCTGACCAAGTGAGTAATTTCATGAGCTATAATCAATCTCCTTAGAGAAAAAATAGATCTCCTTGGAGAAAATCCACTTTGTTCTTCTGAAATTACATTATTTAGCACCTCTTTAAGCCTATTAACCACCACCTTTGATATAATTTTATACATAATATTACATAAAGATATTGGTCTAAAATCCTCAAAAGAGTTACATTCCTCTTTTTTATGAACCAATGCAATAAAGGTGTTATTTAAATCTTTAAGAACAAACCCTCCTTTCCTTGATTCCTTAACCATCTCCCAAATTTCATCTTGTATACACTCGCAAATAAGTATGAAGAAATTCCTTGTGAAACCATCAGGCCTCGGGCTCTTGTCCTTCCCTAAACCCCATAGTGCATTTTTCACTTCTTCTTTCAAGACAATAGCATATAGCCTTGCATTTTCCCCATCTATTATGCACTTTTTAATACTTTCCAAAACCTCCTCATCTAAATCCTCCCTCCCATCCTCCATTTGACATCTATCCTTGAAGAACTTCATTACTTCCTTTTTTATCAGGATTGGATCATTTATCACTTCTCCTTTACCATTCTTTATTGACAAAATTGTGTTGTGAGCCCTTCTAATTTTGATTGAGTTGTGAAAAAAATTAGTGTTCCTATCCCCTTCTTTTAGCCACATTTTCTTTGATGTTTGCCTCCAAAATAATTCTTCTTTTAGAAATGTCTCATCATACTCTCTTTTTAGCCTCTTTTCCTGCTTAAAATCATCCTCAATCATTCCTCATTGAATTATCTTATCATTTAAGATTTTAAATTCATCTTCCAAGTGCTCTTTTCTCTTAAAAATATTTTGGAAGGACTCCCTATTCCACACCTTCAATTTTCCTTTAATGAATTGAAGCTTCTTAAAAATCTTAAAAGCCATGTTTCCTTCCCACTTTGGGGCTTCCCTCCGCTAGCTTTCTACCATTTCCTTAAACCAGTCCACCCTCATCCACATTGTTTCAAACTTGAAGGGACATTGGTTTGGGGACAGCTCCTCCTATAGTCTTAAACTAATGGGAAAGTGGTCAAATCCATGAACAAGTAATATCTCAGCATCCATAGACCATTCAACTATAGTCCAGTCTCCTCCTAAGAGGAATCTATCAAATTTTTCTACAATATTGACATATCCCTATCTCCTATTATTCTAGGTGAATTCTCCCTATTTAAAAGGTAGATTAATCAGTCCATTATCCATGACAAAGGATGATAAGTCCTCATGTGAAGTAGATCTCCATCCCTTACCCCCTAGTTTTCCTTTTGGTATAAAATCACATTAAAATCTCCTCCTATTATAGTAATTTCCCCTTGTAAAATTTCTAGCATATCTATAAGAGTTTTCCATAATTTCTTCTTATCTCCACATTGAGTTGGGCCATAAACATTGATAATGTTTAAGTCATATCTCAATTGTTTTGACGAAACCTTTAACCACTACCAATTCTTTTTGAACTGCATCCAAATTCCCTTTATTATTTCTTTGTTCTAAAGAACACCAAGACCCCCAAAAGCTCCCTTTGCAGATTCCCATACACTTTCCCATCTTCAAAACTTTTTTTTGAGTCCTTCCACATCCTCCTTCTTTACTTTTGTTTCTTGTATGAACATATATTTGGGTTTGCTTGGTCTAGACCTCTCCTAACCAAGCAAATTTTGTTAGGAGCATTGCATCCCCTGACATTCCACAATAGGATCTTCATCCCTTCTAGGAGGGTTCTTGCCCCTTCCTAATTTCAATTTACTCTGGCCTCCTGCACTTCCTACTATCTGGATCAAAGCATTTATTGTTCTTCTTCCTCTCTTTTGACTCTCTCCAAATGAATCTTTATGATTTTTACTTTCATTCTTCTCAATGATTCTTTTTTCTTTGAGAATCAAATTTTTGTCCAGTCCAAAAAAAACTTCATCATCTCTTGCCTCCCCTTCTTTCTCCATTCCAATCATACTTTCCTTAGAGCTTGATTCCCCTGATTTACCCTTCAAGTTTCTAATTGGGGAAATTTCTATGTCCTTAAACCCTTCCTCTCTCCCACCTTCCATATCTCCTTCTTGCCCAGTTAGATACCATTCATTTTCCTCCCATTCTCTATTTTCTTATGCTGGTTTCTCAGACATCATTTTTAATCAATCCTCCCTCTCCTGAGGTTCAAGATTAACTTTCTCTTCCTTGTTAATCCTGTTAACATTCCTTTCTACAAAATTGTCAATCATCCTCCCATCACTCCTATCCTAGATCTCTTTAGTCAACCCTTTTTCACCTAGTATCTCCACTTGCTCTGCTAGTTTCTCTGTTATATCCTTTTGTTTTTCCTACTCCCCATTTTTGTTTACATAAATGTTTTCCACATCCTCCTCTAACACCTGAACTCCTATCAAAACCTCATTTTCTTTCCTACCATTTTCTTGACAGTTGTTTGCTCACATTTTCTCCATCATTACATTCTCTATATCTATTGTATCCCTCTTCCCTCTGACTTCATTCCACATTCTCTGCATCTTCAAAAAATTTGTTATCTCTCTTGTCCTTCTAAGAAGGTTTTCCTCTTCCTTTTCTTCATTTGTAATAACCCCAATAGGATATAACTTCTTCAAATAGCAAAAAAATTTATACGTCAGTGGTTTGACATTTTGTCAAACACTTTGTAAGCAAGCTTTGATACCACTATAATAACCCTCCTCAAATTTGCTCTCAAAAATGCTGATGAAAGCTCAAGGAATTTCATCAAACAATTCACATGCAAGGGATGTATGACTGATATAGTATTTTAGCTGGCTTCAAATGACTTTTTCTTCGATTTGCATCAATGAGAATCTTGTGCTAGAAGACTACAATGGACTACACAATGACCTAACATGAGTGTGCTACTAATTTTGACAATATTCAGTGCATATATATGATCTAAGCATGAGAAATGAACACTTACAGCCAACTGGCATTTTTACAAATAGTTGGTATGCAAACTAACTAGCTGATAAATAATGATATTAAATTGCTTAAATGACACCAGCAACTATTATCTTCTTAATTGCAATAAAAATTACAATGCTCATGAAATATGGCCAAGACTTTGGCATTTACATGGATTACAAAATGATAATGTTGGTATAATGCACACTTATAGTTGAAAGCTTATAACACCCTAAAAAGTAATACTAACAAAAGAACCTAGTTGTAGATGGCTGTGATAATTTCCTTCAATGCTACCCTTTCTGCTTTGCTTTTTTTGAACTACTTTTTTCAGCCTGCTTTTTCGGTTCTGCTTTTTCGGACTGCTTTTTCGTACCCACTTTTTCAGCCTGCTTTTTCGGTTTTTCTTTTTTGGACTGCTTTTTCATATTGCTACTATGTTGAATCTCAAGACCATATCTTTCAATGGCATCAATATTTACAGCTTGAAGGGATTTCATCCTTCAAACTATTGAGATATAATGCCCAAAAAATTTCCCAATTTCTTTGATATTTCCAAGCATGCATAAATGAGGGCTATCCTCTTTCTTCCCTTCCTCACTTGCTCCACACTTCCATCTTGCCAATGTGGGATAATACATGAGTTTTAATATTACTTCCTTTTTCCCTTTACAAAGTCCATGTATGTACTCAAAAGGGGGACTCTAGATTTTTTATAAAGTGACTTTATGAAATATTATAATATTTAATTTTAAATAGTCACTTTACCATTGTAACTTCAAACATTAAAATAATATATCAAATAAACTCAAAATCTCACATATAATAGCTCATCAGAAAGAGCCCAACAAAATGCATCTCATCCTGTCACTAAAAATTGAAGGCACTACATCCCCCTATTGGCTTCCTAAAAATAGTAAGTCTTTTCGAAAATCGAACAAACAAACTTCGTTTGGCCTGTAATTAAATTTGACTAGGCCAAATAACCTCAGGATCCCCTTTGAAATCTTGGTTAGCCCTTGAGACCATACAAGAATGGGCTAACGACAACATACATCTAGATTGGCTAAGTGGGGGGGACATTATAGTTCGCCCTTCTTGAAATTGCCTGTCCCCAAGCAATGGCTGAACAACAAACTAGTCGCTCCACCTAGATTCCAAATGTAGTCATGAACTATATTGCTATCAGTCAACGTAGGTTCTTGCAAAAACCTCTAAAATATAGCCAAGAGGAATCCATGAATGAATCGTGAATCATGGTGCAACTGAACTCCAAATCCACTACTGCCATAGTCAGGAACCCACGAGGCACAAACTCTCAAAATATTAGACCCCAAGTAGAGTAGATCACCCAAACTATCAACATAATAAACACCATCCACACAACCCACCATGTTATGCAGAATGCACACTCCAACTCTGCTACAATGGTGACGACTGCCACATGAAACTGCACCAAATACAGAGAATCCACATATTATACATCTGCTGTAGTTAACAAAACTCTGCAAATTACTGGCCACTGTCTCATAACCATAACACCCATGCACTGCTAATGGTGAATAGTCATTACATAGTAGATAGCAAAAAAGAGAGCCTAGTCCAAACCTGTTTGCCATCAACTCCTCAACACATGGATCAAAAGCAAACCGATGAACATATCCTGTAGTATAATGCCAATAAAAAGAACCTATCCCAGTCAAAGACTCATCCTGCAAACATGATACGACCAACTGTGACTGATCATCAGCTAAGTCAGATGATGATATAGTCAAGGGCACATAATCAACAACATCACTAGTCTTTGTGCCCTTCAAGTCAAACATACCACAATGCTTAGCTACAGCGCCTAACTTAGCTGAACCTACCTCCAGTGGAAATGGACCAAATATGCCAATACTAGTGTCATGGATAGATATATCCTCATCTCCACTACCTCTATCAACCTTGACCATGGACATCCGCAGATCACCAAACACCATGGTCCATGATTGTACAAAATCTGGTAAAGGATGAAGTCATTCTAACTCCATGGTCACCTTAGCTAAATGAAATTGTGACTCCTTGAAAGCCAACTATGTACTCTCAAGAAACTCAGAAGTCACCTCGAGCTACTGAGTAAGCTCACTCACCTCATCTTCCTTGACCAATAATGCATCATATGATGCACTACCCCACTCCATAAGATAATCTCTGTCATCTACCAACTGCATATAATTTTGTCTCAGAATCTGGATAGCCTTCCATAAAGAGTGGATCTCTGTCAAGGAAACATAACTGTCTCCCTGCTCATCACTAGTAGGAGAACCCCATCCATAAACTGCTAACAACTGACAAATAGCATCGAAATGCTCGCAAACGATAGAAATGTCTCACTCGCCAACTCTTAGCTGACTAGACACATGATTATGCTGACTAGTCAAACTCCTATACTCTATCCTTGGTACCTTGTCCAGAGGAGTAACCTCAGAATAGCTATCATCTGTAATACTCAGATCCTGGGACTCTCCTATAAACTCTATCATCTCTGAAAAATCATCAACATGTGACCTAACTGTAAAAGAAAATTGAGTCCCTGCTATACGCAGTAACTCTCAAACTGAGCTCACCTCAAGACAAAGCTCGTCCACATGTCTCTAAGAATCCTGGAGAGCCAACTGAATACACACCAAGGAATTTTGAGTATCCTCCAGCTCATGAGAAAGCTGGTCAACCTCCTCCTTCTTCTTCAATGCATCTAAATAGATCCCTGCAAGATTAAGGAGATGATCACGATCTCAAAGTAGGTGTATGCAACTTATCTTCATTCCCTCCATGCCTTCCTTGATCTATTGTAAGTTGTCACAAGAAGAATCTGTTGTGGCTCCTTTCTATCTCTCCTGCAATTGAATCATCCAAATGTGATTCTCAATCAATCCATGTATCCTGTCATGATGAAATAAATTCGTGACAATATTCTTGTCCCTTGTCTTCAGCTAGCTTGCCAAACCAAGTAAAGAGCTACTAGCCTCTATCTCATGTGAAGAAGCATCCAACTATGCTTGATACTCATTTTCTGCAAAGTCTTGAATGCTCACTTTCTGATCAACTGCACTATCCTCAAACATGACAGTATCCTCAACTGTTGTAACTTCATCCAGCCCAACTATACTGGAATCACTATCTATGTCAATTGCACAATCCGGTGTGCTTGTGATATCACCTTCTAGCTCAACCTGTACAATGTCTGTAACCCCTTCTACCTGTGAAGATGATGCAGATAAACCATTACCTGAAGATGTGCTAATGTCTCCCTGTATCGAATCAGCATGTCTATTAAACTCCTTATACAAGTTTTTGCGCATCATAGGGAAGGTAAAATCCTTAGGCCTATCAAAACGTTGAATCAATCTCTCCTTAAACTCCACATATGAGGTAATGTGTGCATGACCCATAGTGACCATACCATGATGCCACCACTTGTGTGCTAACCCATCCAGGTGAATTGTTGCATACTTAATAGCTTCTTCCTCAGGCATAGGGTTCATTTGAAAGTACGTGTCAAGCCTTTTAACCCAAGCTCTTGCTGTAGACTTCCCCAAGCCATCATAATATGGTAATTGAAGTTTCCCTAATTTCTTCCATAGCTCATAGCTCTAGTTCTTGTCATGTCCATGAGGCATATGCTTCATCCACACATCTATATACTCCCTAAAGGTAATTGCAGCAATAAAATTTGGACCTCTGGCTTCCCAATCTCTCCTCAGTTGGTCCTATATATCAGTGATCTAGGGCTCTGGTACGGGCTGCTCTGGAGCTCTAGGAGGAAATGTGGGAATAATGGGCCTCGAACTCACTGTCCTAGTTTGCTGGGGTGCATGACCAAAATTGTTCCCAACTTGTTCGCTTCCATTATGTGTCCCATCCTGATTATTACCACTCTGGTTATTACCATTCTGATTATTTCCTCCACCCACATTAGTATTCAACCCCATTTGATGAGCCATCATCTGCATCATAAGCTCCAATCTCTAACTCTGTTCCTATGCTCTCTGCGCTGCTGATCGCTGTCCCTGTGCTAAGGTGTCTAATAACTATAAGAATCTTTCCTTTCCCTAATCTGGACTGGCATTCATTTTGTCAAACATTTTTCTCTTTATCTGGCTAATCCAAATTCCCAATAAGACCTACCCAGGATGGCAAGAAACCGCCCTGATACCACTGTAATAACCCCAATAGGTTATAAATTCTTCAAACACCAAAAATCTTTATACTTCAGTGGTTTGACATTTCGTCAAACACTTTGTAAGCAAGCTCTAATACCACTATAATAACCCTCCTCAAATCTATTCTCAAAAATGCTGATGAAAGCTCAAGGAATTTCATCAAACAATTCACATGCAAGGGACGTATGATTGATATAGTATTTCAGCTGGCTTCAAATGACTTTTTCTTCAATTTGCATCAATGAGAATCTTGTGCTAGAAGACTACAATGGACTACACAATGACCTAACATGAGTGTGCTACTAATTTTGACAATATTCAGTGCATATATATGATCTAAGCATGAGAAATGAACACTTATAGCCAACTGGCATTTTTAAAAACAATTGGTATGCAAACTAACTAGTTGATAAATAATGATATTAAATTGCTTAAATGACACCAGCAACTATTATCTTCTTAATTGCAATGAAAATTACAATGCTCATGAAATATGGCCAAGACTTTGGCATTTACATGGATTACAAAATGATAATGCTGGTATAATGCACACTTACAGCTGAAAGCTTATAACACCCTAAAAAGCAATACTAACAAAAGAACCTGGTTGTAGATGGCTGTAATAATTTCCTTCAATGCTGCCCTTTCTGCTTTGCTTTTTTCAAACTGCTTTTTTCAGCCTGCTTTTTCGGACTGCTTTTTCGTACCCGCTTTTTCAGCCTGCTTTTTTGGTTCCACTTTTTCGGACTGCTTTTTCGTATTTTCTTTTATGGATTGCTACTATGTTGAATCTCAAGACCATATCTTTCAATGGCATCAAGATTTCCAGCTTGAAGGGATTTTGTCCTTCAAACTATTGAGATATAATGTCCAAAAAATTCCCCAATTTCTTTGATATTTCCAAGCATGCATAAATGAGGGCTATCCTCTTTCTTTTAATCCCTTCCTCACTTGCTCCACGCTTCCGTTTTGCCAATGTGGGATAATACATGAATTTTAATATTACTTCTTTTTTCCCTTTACAAAGTCCATGTATGTACTCAAAAGGGGGACTCTTGATTTTTTATAAAGTGACTTTATGAAACATTATAATATTTAATTTTAAATAGTCACTTTACTGTTGTAACTTCAAACATTAAAATAATATATCAAATAAACTCAGAATCTCACATATAATAGATCATCAAAAGAGCCCAACAAAATGCATCTCATCCTGTCATTGAAAATTGAAGGCACTGCATCCCCCTATTGGCTTACTAAAAATAGTAAGTCTTTTTGAAAACCCAACAAACGAACTCCGTTTGGCTTGTAATTAAATTTGACTAGGCCAAATAACCTCAGGATCCCCTTTGAAGTCTATAATGGACACCCAGGAATGCCCAAAAGTTGAACCAAGTCTAAAATTATAGTAATATTGAGAATGCTGCAATCAATTACAAAGAGATGTATTTCAAAGGCCAAACCCTAAGGGAATGACATCTAGAATGTTACAGCAAAGAATGAATGTCCTCTATTGCCAAAAGAAGAGAGTGTGATTCACACATCCAAGCTCTTACCAAATGCAAGTCATAATCATCCGATGATTAGCAATATGACTTTCAGCCCTATTTATCATTTTCTTCATCCTTTTGGAAGGAACTAAAACATTAATTAATTGGAAGAGCTAGAAGTTTCCTCCTTCCAATAATTAATGCATACCCTAGAAATTCTTCCCTGAAAATAATTAATTAAATCATAAGAGGCTTTCATCCTTCCAATAATTAATACACACCCTAGAAACTACTCCCTTGTAATTAATAATTAAATTAATTAAATACAAAGTCACCTTTTAATTTTTAATTGAATGAATTTATAAGAAATTAATTTAATTTCTTCTTATCCTCCACTTAGACTTTGGAGAATGTGAGAGCTAAAAGATGGGATCATTACAAATTTGCCCTCCTTGAAATTTCTTTTCCTCAAGCAATTAAGTAACATAATGAACTCCAACCTCCACCTGGATCCCAATTGAAGTAATATGTGATATCCATATGGACATTAAACAAACTGCAAATGAACATCATTAAGACCAACCATATGTCTTGCAAGTTAGCTCCCAAAACTTGTGCTGATGAAGTATAAGTCTGGATGTCACCAGAAGGTGGCTCCATAGAAGATCTATGAAACCTCTTCCTCCCAACCACTGCAACACAAAACTAAATCTTTGTAGATGGTGAAAACTGAGGCCAACTCCATTCAGGTGAATGATCAACATTAGCCTCAAACATTAGATTGTCATAAGATAATGTTGCATCCATGTTGAACATAGTACTATCCCAAGAGTGAACATTAACACTTTGTTGATCGATAGTATAATATGACTCTGTCACTATATTGCTCACCTCATTAGCAATAACAAGTGTACTATCATCAAAGCACACATCTACAACTGCATGCATACTACCAAACTCCTCATTGGATGGTTCAACTGACATAGAAGTGGTTGCTGATATAATAGTATCCTTGCATTCTTCTAATCCCACATCGATGGACTCTATATCACCAACATCATAGCTAGGTGGCTCTATATGTGTCTTGATCCCACCTGAGGAAACAACTTCTTTTTGCACTGGAGCAACATACAAATTGTCAATATTGATGCCCATTTGTCTAGCCATAAGCTGCAACATCATATCCATTTGTCTATCCATTCGCCTATTATGCTCTTGTTGCATCGGCTGCCCCTCTTGTAATGTATTTAGTATCTTGAACATTACACTTTCTTGATCTGGACTGGTATACATTTTGTCAAACTCTTTTCCCTTTATATCGCTATTCCAAATTCCCTATAAGAACTCCACAAGATGGTAGGACTAATAGCTCTGATACCACTGTAATAACCCCAATAGGTTATAACTTCTTCAAACACCAAAAATCTTTATACTTCAGTGGTTTGACATTTTGTCAAACACTTTGCAAGCAAGCTCTGATACCACTGTAATGGACAACCAGGAATGCCCAAAAGCTGAACCAAGTCTAAAATTATATTAATGTTGAGAATGCTGCAATCAATTAAAAAGAGATGTATTTCAAAGGCCAAACCCTAAGGGAATGACGTCTAGAATGTTACAGCAAAGAATGAATGTCCTCTATTGCCAAAAGAAGAGAGTGTGATTCACACATCCAAGCTCTTATCAAATGCAAGTCATAATCATCCGATGATTAGCAATATGACTTTCAGCCCTATTTATCCTTTTCTTCATCCTTTTGGAAGGAACTAAAATATTAATTAATTGCAAGAGCTAGAAGCTTCCTCCTTCCAATAATTAATGCATGCCCTAGAAATTCCTCCCTGGCAATAATTAATTAAATCATGAGAGGCTTTCATCCTTCCAATAATTAATGCATACCCTTGAAGCTACTCCCTTGTAATTAATAATTAAATTAATTAAATACAAAGTCACCTTTTAATTTTTAATTGAATGACTTTATAAGAAATTAATTTAATTTCTTCTTATCCTCGACTTAGACTTTGGAGAACGTGAGAGCTAAAAGATGGGATCATTACATTATTGCATCCTTCTTATTTGCATTCTTCAAAGTTATGTTCCTCAAAAAGATATAACTCACATAGCTTTAGCCCTTCGTCTATCGACACCAGTTGTCTCCATACCTCCCCATCAACATAAAGTTTAATCATTTCTAAAACTGGGTGGCAATCCTTCCACATTATGCATACCCTAGGGAACATTTGTAGAGCTACCTTATCTATAATTTCTACTACTTTTATGTAAGTTCCAAATTTATTACCTATCATTTTGTAACATTGCTCCTACCAATATTCCTGAGGCAAGTTTCTTAGCACTATCCATATAGGGATTTTCTTTATTATCTCCTTTGTTGGGTCAAAGTTTATGGTCCATTTCTTCAAGTAGAGCCCATACCCATCCATGAAGTAAGGGCTACTACTCATAATCCATTCTCTGTTTTGAGCTATATCCACTATTACCAAGCAAAAACCATTTTCCAAAGTTTTGAAATCCTTCACTTTCCCCCATTTCTTATCACACCATTCTTTCATCTTCTCTATATCTAACTTTGTCCCTCCCCATTTTAGAAATAGAGCATTTTTTTTCTAGAAATTCACATTTCTCCTTCACCATACACCTATCTAACACTACTTTCTCCAATGTGCAACATGTCCACTTTTGATTCTTAGTTATTTGTTGCTCCAAATTTACCACTGCTTGTGGTCTTCTTAGCTTTATTGCTATATTTTCAAAATCCACCTACCTGCCCAAATTCATCAATGTAAATCTTTGCACTAGGTGCATTCTTCCTCCATATTCATTTAGTTTGGCTCTCTCATTTTTCCATTTTTCTTCCTTATTTTGGCCCATCTTCCTCCATTAAAAACTTTCTCTAAAATTTCTATGCCCACTCTGCCATCCTCCATTCTTGTTACCCTAGTAAAAACTTCCCTCATGCTGCCTAAAAGGTTCCCATCCATTACCTACCCTTTCAAACCATCTAGAGTTTCTATTGTTGTTTTGACACCCTCTCTAGTCATTTTCCACCATTGCTTCTCCATTTTTTCTAGTTGTTAAATACAACATTAAATAAAATTTAACTTTATCATTGAAGATCTTATATATATATATATATATATATATATATATATATATATATATATATATATATATATATATATATATATATACTTTAATACCTTTTCGCGCAAGAAGTAGCACGAGAAATTGGGAGTTTCACCAAATAAAGTTGTGCATACTAAGCTTTGTTTTGTTTTAGAATAAGATGATTTCTATTTATATTTTAAGAGTTAATTTTGCTAATTTCAAAAAGTTGATATAAATCAATATGCACATTAAAAAATTAAATTATATATTTAAGATAATGTATTTAATTTATGAAAATAGATCAATTCATTATTACAGTGGATAAATGGTATTGGGAATTTATAAATTGAATCACATGTATATTCAATGCATTAGGGTTAATTATTTTTCTTATTTCAATATCATGGAATCTATTTTAGAGATTAAGTTAGTAATATTTTTAGCTAGACATTATTTAAAAAATATTATGCAGAGGTTTTGTTGGAATTTTTCATTCAAGTATATTAGTAGTAATTTTGATACTAGGAAAGGATTTGATTGGGGAATGGAGGGGTATTATAGCTTCCATCCTTAACACCTAAAAAACTTGTGTAATGCAAGTTGAACACCATAAATGATTCATAAATTGTTCATCGTCATTCAAGCTCTACATACTAGTTGGAGACTATTACTAGCACTTGCATCCAAAGGAGCTACAAGGAGTATGCCAATAGAAATACAATGTGAGTAATTATATGTTACGGTTATATGTATTAATATTTGTGAGTCTTTTTTAATAATTGGCTATTTTAAGTATTTTTCATAATATTTTTGAAATTGCTTAATGACATATGTATATAATGGAATTTTATTGAAGTGTCATACATTTGAAGCTTTTACGTACAAAATCTTTGAAACATACTAAAATAAATCTTATGTAATGCAGATATATAAGAAATGTACCATATATTAAAGATTTTGAGATCTCAAATATTTTTTGTAATGTTTTTGAAAATATATGAAAAAAGGAGAGAATATTGTTGAATTATTACACAATGAGAAAAAGATTTAAAAAATTCATTTTCCTACATTCGAAATTTAGACAACTTTTAGGAGCCAAACTTGCCAAGAGTTGAGAAATGAATTCTCAAGTTATAGTTTGATGATTTTTAGTATAGAAATAGTGATGAAAAAATCTACAAAATATGAAAAATATTATATACCCCTTCTTTCCCAATGCTTAATACATTGTTTGGGTTTTACCCATGCCCAAAATCTTGGGACACTACTTCTAGATTTTGTGCCTCTATTTTAGTAGATTAGATTTAGTTCCTACAAGTTGAAACATGAAGTTAGTATTATGTTTTAAAATGAGTTAATGAATATTTATATGTAAAAGGTAGAAAATGTCCTAAAAATAATAATTACAATCAATATTATATGCAACATGCAAAGGGAAAAAATGTAGTAGGTAGGACAAAAGGGCAATGTGTACCTATCCTTACTGTATTGAGAGTTGCTAGAGTTGACACTCTTCTTTTTTTCTTGATAATTGTGTATGGATTATTTTTCATTCATGAATATCAACCAAAGGATCATAGTGGTTACATATAGAAAGGTTGTTCATTTTTTAAAACTCTTTACATGGTTGTTAAAGTTAGTCCATGCATCAATCCCTATGATTTATGTATAGTGATTTTTCATGGCATGGGTAGTGGTATTTTCCTATGGTTCCCTAGGGATATGGGTTTAATAGGTATACTTTTTGGGTCATTATGGATCAAAGGCAAGCCAATAAATATTGAGCTTAACAATGATGTAGAGAGGTAAATATAAGGGTTTAGTGCTAATTATGTATACAATATATAGTACTTCACCAAGAGATCCATTAAGCAATCATGTTTGGCTCTATAGGTTTGAGTTAACATTGTTGTCTATCTTTTATACAAGATTATGTATTACAACAGGTGGTCAACATTGGTATTTGTGTTTGGATTCATGTGTGTTTTTACTTCAATATAAAGAGACACAAGAATAGTTAGAATTTGGTCCTCTTTTTTTTTTTTTTTTTTTTTTTTTTCTGTGGACCTTCATTAAATCATTTGTAGCTTATATGTGCACAAAGTAGTTAAATTTATTGTCTTCTTCAAGACAGTAATTTTTTGTCTAATTTATTAGTAATTCCCAATCGGGTTTTATTGGTTCTACATAATGCACATGTTGTAATATTTGATCAAAGTCAATTTGAACTTGAGTGTCACTTTCTTGATGAAATGTTGTTTCTAATGTAACAATTTTAGTGGATTATTCCAATGGAAATTTTGCATTTGAGTGTAATGCATAGATCGACATTTGGTAATTATGCTAAGTTAACCACAAGAATGATTGATGTTGCCTAAAAAATTAAGTGTTAATTATTGGGGAGAGCTTCATGCAATCTATTATCCATTTAGAAACTTTCTTCCTATGAAGCTCATCTCATAAATAAGGAGATAATCTACATGTCTGCAATCTTCATAGAAAACTAAAAGTGATTGTTCCTTTAATGATTACATTTTTTGTATTGGATATTAAGGGAAGTATTTATAGTTGAAGCATACATATTGAACGCACCAATTCCCAAAGGATAAATAACAAGGAGTGAGCTTTGTGCTTTTGATGCTAAAATCTAAAGTGTGTGTTTATGTAATGTATAAGGTAATTTTTTTTGTACTTGTTGTTCCTTGTGTGATCATGTATAAGGGATGCTTGTAGGAGCAATTAAGATAATATTATTTGATAATGGTAAGTTCTAGTCCTCTAGCAAAGAGTGGATATGGTGAATCTTTCAAATCAAATGTGCATTGTTCATCATGTGCGAACATCTTTTTTGTGCTTATGAAATGTTCTTTTTTATTTTTTAAATGTTGAGGTATAGAAAAATTTTCCTATGTGTTGATATTTTCAACATTACATAGATACTAATTATTTAAAGGAGTTCATATTGACCATGAGGATTTGATGTGCAGTTACATATTGACAAAAAATGTCTTTTCTTGTTCTAAAAAAGCATGGGTTTGTTAGTAGGTTTTGTCCATGTTTGATGCATTAGGAAGACAAATGAATCCATGTGTGCATGCATGTTTTTGATTTGGAAAATAGGTTTTACAGTGATCCTGAAACCTAAAGTTTTACAGTAATAAACAACTTAAAGCATAAAATTCAGAAAAAACAAAAACAACCTCAGAAGGCAAGAAACATAAAGGCCCGAAGCCAGGGAAACAAAGGCCAGGAACAGAGCCTGGCAGGCAGACTAGTGTCCCTTCTTCTCCATTGCCTATAGGATTTCTGCAACGTTGCTTTCCTTCTGGATGGCTTCCTCCTCCTGGGTCGCGGGGGGGGGGGGGGGGGGGGGGAATGCATTTGGTCCCCCTAGCTTTCCTGGATTCTAGTCTCTTTCTGAGGATCCTCTTGGCTAGTTCTGTTCTTTGTACTCTGCTCCACATTCCCCACAAGACCGACATTGGTCAGCTAGTCCCCTAGATTAACAATGTTTTCATTCAAGGTATGGAGGTTATCCACAATCTATTTAGTCACAACCTGGTGGATGGAATCCAGCCTTTGGACCTTCTACTCAAGCTGGGTGATTTTGTCCTCCTGATTGTCACTGGGGTCCTTGCTTCTGTCATTTTCCTGGCTGCCCACCTGGTCTTTACTACCTCTGGCCTCATGATCCTTGACTTCCCCCCTATTGTTGGTCTGGTTGGACCTGTCCTTCAAAGTCTCAATTTCTTGAAAAAGCCACTTAATGGAGTGGAAATTGTCAATTAGGCTGTTCTTTGCATTGTTGAGGAAGTTGAAACCCATTTCACGGGCATTGCCAAAGAGAACCAGAAGAGTTGGGTCAAGGAGCTCGTCATAGTGGGTGCTACTATCGAGATCCCCCAACACCTGGATTTTAGCAGGTTCTCTAACAATGCCCATACTAACACTATCCATATTGAAATTTTGCCAGGCTCTTCTCTTATTTTTCCTGATGGCCTCCCCTCCCTTTTCATTCATGCATGCATGTTGATCCTCTATGTTTTCATTCATATCTATACCAATAAAATTTTGCAGCTAGGAACTTATCACTTATTTATTCATGGAATATTGTGATCTGTTGATGCAAATATGTGGATTTAGTATGTTGGTTATCTATTTAATTCCATTTGTGCAATCTTTGTTGGGTTATTTTCTATATGTTATGCCATTTAAAAATATTCGTTGTAATTATGATCATTCAGTATCTATTGCATTCAACATTAATAAAAGAGTAGGGGATCCTAGTTGGTTGATCATGTTTGAAAGCTCATTATAAAAACTGTTCTAATATGAGTGAGTTCTCCTTGAAGAAGATCTAAAATGCATATATTTTTCATGTAACTAGTTGGTAAATTTTTATAAATGAAGGAGAAGACTATCAAGGGTCATGAGCATGTAATCATCTACATTTTTCTTTATAGAAACATAAGAAAGTCCTTGGTTGTGATCTCGCATAGTAAGACTCAAAAAAATTATTTGAATCTTGGAAGACTTCCAAATATATTATCATGAAATCTCATCAAATACAAAATATAATCATGTATCTCAACTTGTCTATATATGTTGAAACATCATTGTAGTATGCACACATTTCTATCATAGCACCAACACTACAATGCTTAAAGATTGTCTACCAAATAGCAATCTAAAAGTAAATACACAAGCATAAAGAAACAAAAGTAGAAATTCCTCTATTGTTCATATGTTAACTTGGCTTTGATATCATGTTGGATTTTAAACCCAAAAAATAGATAAACAAAAATAATGAATATCTAGAAAAGATGCAAGAGACACATAGAAATATCCTAAGACAACCCTATGAGAATGAAGGGAAAAGACCCAACCACAAACCATTGAGATCACTAATAGAATCATGGTGCAAGAAAGTGATTTCTAGTTCCAAGACAACAATCCACCTAAACTAGTGCACTGAATTTAAGTGTTGTGAATGAGAATATATTGCAAATGATGACTTGAAGAATGGTACATTGCAAACAAGAGTAGACATTGATTTGTAGGTTAATTAATACCATGCAAGCACAATTTTTTGGCACAATGTGAAATAAAATTGTTTGTGAAGACCACTTGGTAGTATTTTTTTCAAGAGGCTTGGGGAGAATTTATTGTATTTTGGAATGCACCTATGTGTATGATAATAAACAAGAAGGTGTAATTAAGAAATATGTGACGTACAAATATCAATTGAGCTACTATAAAAGGTAGGCATTGCTTTTTTAGGTTTCTATAAAAATATTCAACTATTTACAAATATATATTTTTAAAAAGTTTATACTTATTTTTAGTTCATAAAAGTGTTAAATTCCTATAAAAACATTTAACTATTCTTCACATTTGAATTTTCTCTTTAACACCAACAACTTATTGTTAAACAATGAAGGAAATCATTTTACCTCCTTACAAGGCATGTCTTGGCATATGTGCATGACCCTATTTTGCATGTGTTTTGTAAAGTATAGAAGAATATATATTATATTATATGTAATTTATTTGCGTATATGTAGAAATTTTATTTATCATTTTTGTATCTTTAAAGATATTTAAAATACAATATTTTTAAAATTTTATTTTTTGTGTATATAATATTTTATAAGATATTTAAACATATATTCATATTAAAAATTTCTTTGAAAGAAGTGTTAGAATTCTTTTAGAATAACTAAGAGGGGGGGTGAATCAGTTATTCAAGGTCCAAAATGCCCTATTAATACCTTTTTAATGAATCCATACCATTTTCATCTGTTCACACTTAAATCAGTCATATATGCAAATCACTGTAAATCAACATGCAAAGATAAAACATTCAAGATCAACACATGACATTATGATTTATGTGGAAACCCAATTTGGGAAAAACCACCAGTAACATGCTACTTGATTCTCACTCTTCTGAAGTGATGCCCTGTTAAAAGCCTGCCCTATTAAAGGCTTACAACACACTGTTAAATGTGAACTTGTTAGAGGATTTCACCAAACTGTTAGGAATGGGCCTAGTTAAAGGTCTTTAGAACATTCACTAGGAATGTCACCCTGTTAAAGGATTTATCTAATGGCTGTTAAACCAACCTAAGTCCATAGGATTTATCTTACTATTACAATTGCTAGAAAGTAACGATATTGGTCTTTTGATCTGACATAACTTACAACATACTTTGCAGATTTTAGATCACTCTTTCAGTTTAATCCTTATGCTTGGCTTCAATCACTTCAGCTCTGACTGCTTGTTTCCCTCTCAAGCTTTGTCTCTTTGAGTCTTATTACTCATTCTGCCAATGCAATTATTCTTGTGGTCGTCTATTTAAACAGAGTTCCTATGCTTTCTTCTCCTTAGCACATTCTACAACATTTCATGCTTTTATGCTTGACCATGGCTCTCTCTCTCACTATCTCCCTCTTTTCCACACTTTAATTATTAACTTATGTCTTCTTATATAGAATTATGATCTTCCTTTTGCCGCTTAATTTTTCCTTTCCAATCTTAGGGTTTTAAAATGGATTAGGTAGGATATAATGTATCTACCCCATATCTTGTTCTCTTCTAGAAACTTTTCCAGTTGTATCTTAAAAACATTCTACATGGTGTTCTGTGCCACCAACTCATCATTCTTATCTTCCTTTTAATTCACAGATTTCTAGATAACAACTTTGTCGGCTTAGATTTGACGAATCTTCGATTTTCAAAATAATGCAACAACTCGACATTATTGAGTTACTGGTGCTCGACACCTCTGTGTTACTCGGCATTATTGAGTTACTGGTGCTTGGCACCTCTATGTTACTCAGCACCTATACCTGCTTGGCACTTGGTTTTTCTCGGCACTTGGTTTTGCTCGGCACTTGGTTTTGCTCGGCACTTGATTTTGCTTAACACTTGGTTTTGCTCGGCACTTGATTTTTCTCGGCACCTAAACTTGCTCAGAACCTTCTCTCTAATGAACTTAGTTTGAGCTTTACAAAAGACTTAGCTAAAACCTTAGATCTTTGATATGTTTCAGTGTGCTCATTCTTTGTATCTTTTAGTATGTCATCCAATACACTGTTTCATCAATGGCTTAATTGATCCTTGTACTTCATTACAACATCATAACTTCAACCTTTCTCTAGGTGTTCTAGTTACATCTTATTGATTGCCTCGACCTTGACAATCAACTAATTGATAGTATTTGGATCACTAAAGCAATTGTCATCCCTGCAAGTAGCAAGTTTGACATTAATGACAAAACAATGATTGAGGACATTCTTTACCAGTTCCATAAATTATTTCAATCATTTCCAACAATCTCCCTCTTTGGCATTGATGGCAAACCAAACTGATCAAGTAATCAATTCAGTTACCACCAAGATTGGATTGGCTTGCTACATTTTCACTATTGATCGCATATATCTCCCTCTTTCATATATATCTCCCTTTTTCTTATATATCTTCCTCTTTCTTTGCATTGATCAGTTTTCTACATATTTCTCCCTCTTTGACATAAATGCCAAAGATGTAGCATCTTAATCATGCAAAATATAAGCTTTGGCTTCTTGTTGTTTTTCTCCCTCTGTCACCATGCTTGTGACTAATTTGGAGTTTCTGTTCCTGATGTCATCCTTTGCACCAACCTGTTAATATTTCAATGATTTATTCTTGTTGATGCAAGGCAGCTTCCTTGTTGCCTTAAACTACTTGAGTTAGGGGTATAACCCCCAACTTGCCTCTAAGATATTCATAGGTATCCTTGGGCAATGGTTTGGTGAAGATATCTGTAGTTTTTTCCTTTGTGTGAATGTATTCCAACTTCACTTGTTTGTCTTCTACCAATTCTCTGACATAATGATACTTGATTGCAATGTGCTTGGTTTTTGCATGCATTATTGGATTTTTGGATATATTTATAGCACTTGTATTATCACAATACAATATCACCGGTTTCATTACTTCTTCTTTCATTCCATTCAATAGATGTGTGAGCCATACAATGTTTGTACAATTGATTGTAGCTACCACATATTTTGATTCTGTAGTGGACTAGGATATACATGTTTGTTTCTTTCTAGTCCAGGTAACCAGCCTTTTGCCTAGAAATAATGCACCTCCACTTGTGTTTTTTCTATCATCAATGTTTCATCCCTAGTCTGCATCTGTATATGCATTAAGTTCAAATTTTTCATTCTTTTTCTAGTATAGACCAAAGTCATCAGTCCCTTTGAGATATCTCATTATTCTTTTTACTGCTATGAGATGATTTTCTTTAGGATTAGCAGAGAACCTAGCCACTATTCCAATTGCTAATGCTATGTCTGGTCTACTATGTACAACATATTATAGTTTTCCAATCAAGGATCTTTACATTGTTTGATTGACTTTGGCTGACTCATCATTTTTGGATAGCTTATTTCTTGTGGCCATTGGTGTGCTGACTGGTTTGGATTCTTCCAATCCAAATATTTTAAGAATTTCTTTGATGTATTTTGATTGTGTAATAAATATTCCATGTTTGAGTTGATGTACTTGCAATCCAACAAAAAAATTGATTTCTCCAAACATAGACATCTCAAATTCATGTTTCATTTTGTCAGCAAAGCTTTTGCAAAGTACTTCCTTACCACCAAATACTATGTCATCCACAAAAATTTTAGATACAATAATGTCTTTACCTTCTTCAGCTTTGATGTACATGTTGTTGTTATCATCAGTTCTTTCAAATCCAATTTGCACTAGATACTTGTGAAGTCTCTCATACCATGCTCTAGGTGCTTGTTTCAAACCATAGAGTGCTTTGTGTAACTTACACACCATATCCCTGTTGTTTTCATCAACAAATCCTTCTGGTTGTTCGATGTACACTTCTTCTTCTAGTATACCATTTAAGAAAGCAGATTTTACATCCATCTGATCGACTTTAAAGTCTTTGTAGGCAAAATATACAAGTAAAGTTCTTACTTCTTCCATTCTAGCAATAGGAGCGAATGTTTCTCCATAGTCTATTCCTTCTTCTTGAGCATAACCCTTGCATACTAATTTAGCTTTGTTTTTGGTAATCTCAACATTTTCATCTAGTTTTTTTCTGAATACCCATTTGGTGCCAATCACATTTTTGTCATTTGGTCTAGGAATCAAACTCTAGGTTTTATTTTTATTATTTGATCAATTTCTTCTTCCATAGCTTTATGCCAATCATCATCTTGTAATGCACCATGTACTGTCTTGGGTTCAGATTGGCTAATCAGACATGATTCATGTCTTAGTCTGTTCCTTGTCATTGGTCTTGCATCTTTGTCACCAATTATCTGTTCAGCAGGGTGATGTCTTTTCACATATTTGGATAATCTTGGCTCTGTCCTTGTTTCCATGTTTGATCTTTCGGATTCAAGATCACTATGTACTTCATTTTCAGGTTGTTCTTCATCATGTATGCTATCTTTAGAATCAGATTGTGCATTTTCTTCATTCTATAACTCGGCTTCTAAATGCAACTCGGCATTCACTGGTTGTGAATCGGCTGAAACTAACACTTGTTGTTGATTTTCAATTTGATTGACATCATCCTCATCAGCAATCATTTATTCATAAGAACATACAAAGGTTCTCTATTCTTCCATTTTCTTTGGTTCTTCAACTTGGACTTTTGTGTGCTCATCAAAATTTACATTTGCACTCTCCACAATTTTGTTAGTGTTAATATTCAAACACTTATATGCCTTACTTCTAGTGGAGTAACCAAGAAATATACCTTCATCACTTTTTGCATCAAATTTTTCATTTCTAACATCTTTAAGGATAAAACATTTGCAACCAAACACTTTGAAATGTTTTACATTTGGTGAGTAACCATACCATAATTCAAAAGGTGTTGTATTTGTACCTTTCTTAACTTGTACTCAGTTTAGTGTATGAACAGCTACGCTTACAGCTTCTCTCCAGTATTTTAGAACAACATTCTTTTCCATCATTAATGTTCTGGCATAGTCAATTATAGATCTGTTTCTTCTCTCAGCAATTCCATTCTGTGGGGGAGTTCTAGGAGTTGACGTTTGTCTTTTAATTCCATTGTCATTACAGAATATCTCGAATTCATTTGATGTAAATTCACCACCTCTATCTGATCTTAGGCATTTCAAGCTTTTTTCAGTTTCTTTTTCAACTCTAGCCACATACCACTTAAACATTTGAAAAGCATCAAATTTTTGTTTCAAGAACATAACAGTCATCATCTTGGAATAGTCATCAACAAATAACATTATGTATTTATCTCCTCTATATCTTTGTATTTCCATTGGACCACATAAGTTAGTGTGAACTAACTCAAGTATCTCTTTAGATGTATAGTTTTTTCTTTTGAAACTTGACTTTGTCATCTTTCCTAGCTGACATTGTTTGCACATGATATTATTAGGCTTCTTTAATTTTGGTAGACCTCTGACTTTCTTCATTCTACTGATGTTCACTAGATTGTCAAAGTTGACATGACATAATCTTCTATGCCATAACCATTCATCATCAAATTTTGCAAGTAGACAAGAAACATCATCCATATCAAGATAAAACAAATTACTCTTTGTTTGTTCTCCTTTTCCTATTAGTTTACCATCATTGTCATAGATTTTTGCAATTTTGTTTTCAAATTCCACTTTGCAACCTACATTGCCTAATTGTGAGACACTCAATAAATTGTAGTTTAATCCTTCAACATAGTATGCATTGTCACATGAAATTTGTTCTGTGAACTTAATGGAACCTTTTCCTTTGATTTGACATAGAGCATCATTACCAAATCTAACACTATTTCCATCATACTGAGTAAAGTTAACAAACTTACTTTTATCTCCTATCATGTGATGTGAGCATCCATTGTCCATGATCCATCTGTCATTTTTATTTATACATGTCATCAGTGTTGTGGCTTCTTCTTCATCAGATTGGTCCTTCATAGCTACATAAACAACTTCATCATCATTGTCATCAGAATTTTCTTCAACAATATAACACTTCTTACCTTTTTCTTTGTAATCTCTCTTGTCATCATCTCTTCTATTCTTGTATTTGTTGCCTTCCTTGGAATCCTTTTTCTGTGGACATCTTGCAGCAATATGACCTACTTCATTGCAATTGAAACAAATGATAGGCATCTTACCTTTGAATTTTCCTTTGCCCCTATGAAATCTTCTAGCGAGCAATGCTTCCAATTGTTCCACATCTTCCTCATCACTGCTACTGTCACTAGATACATACTTCATTTTTCTTCCTTTCCTTGATTTCACCTGTTCGGCATCTTTCAGTGATAACTTGGCCTTAAAAGTAGATTCAAAATTTTTAGGTTTGTAGTTGTCAAAGTTAGATAACTCAAATGCACTGAGTCTACCTATTATACCTTCGAAGCTTAGATTATTTCCTGGTATACATCTTAGCTCTTGTATTGCTGATACTCTAATAGCATAGATAGGGAGCAAGGTTCTTAAGAACTTACTATTAACACTATCTTCATCCAGTTGTCCATTCAAGCATCTTATTGCACTTACCACTTCCTTTATTCTTGCACCATACTGAGCAGCATTCTCATTTTCTTCCATTTTCATGTCATCAAATTTTCCTCTGAGACTTTCTCTTTTTGCTCTTTTTACATTTTGATCTCCTCCATAGATGTCTAATAGGGCTTTCCACATTTTGAATGCAGTGTCACATCCTTTGACATCATCAAATTCAGCATAGCTGAGTGCAGAGGCAATTTCAAACATTGTCTAGTTGTGTTCTTGCTTATTTTTCATGTCTTCGGCAGTAAGAACACCTGTTGGATCTACATGTTCAGTGACAATTGAATTTTGAGCATAATCTCCTATGGATCCAAGATGTAGCTTCATCAAACTTTTCCATGCAACAAAGTTTTCTTTGTTGAGCTTGGGAACTTCTCTCTTTGGCATTTTGATCTTTTCTGCTAGTAGTCCCTTTAAACTGAATCAACAGTCGAGCTCTGATACCAATTGTTAGAATTCTTTTAGAATAACTGAGAGGGGGGGTGAATCAGTTATTCAAGGTCCAAAATGCCCTATTAATACCTTTTTAATGAATCCATACCCTTTTCATCTGTTCACACTTAAATCAGTCATATATGAAAATTACTGTAAATCAACATGCAAAGATAAAACATTCAAGATCAACACATGACACAATGATTTATGTGGAAAACCAATTTGGTAAAAACCACCAGTAACATGCTACTTGATTCTCACTCTTCTAAAGTGATGCCCTATTAAAAGCCTGCCCTGTTAAAGGCTTACAACACACTGTTAAATGTGACCTTGTTAGAGGATTTTACCAAACTTTTAGGAATGGGCCTAGTTAAAGGTCTTTAGAACATTCACTAGGAATGTCACCCTGTTAAAGGATTTATCTAATGGTTGTTAAACCAACCTAAGTCCATAGGATTTATCGTACTATTACAATTGCTAGAAAGTAACGATATTGGTCTTTTGATCTGACATAACTTACAACATAGTTTGCAGATTTCAGATCACTCTTTCAATTCAATCCTTATGCTTGGCTTCAATCACTTCGGCTCTGACTGCTTGTTTCCCTCTCAAGATTTGTCTCTTTGAGTCTTATTACTCATTCTGCCAATGCAATTATTCTTGTGGTCGTCTATTTAAACAGAGTTCCTGTGCTTTCTTCTCCTTAGCACATTCTACAACACTTCATGCTTTTATGCTTGACCACGGCTCTCTCTCTCTCACTATCTCCCTCTTTTCCACACTTTAATTATTAACTTATGTCTTCTTATATAGAAGTTTGATTTTCCTTTTGCCGCTCAATTTTTCCTTTCCAATCTTAAAATGGATTAGGTAGGATACAATATATCTATCCCATATCTTGCTCTCTTCTAGAAAATTTTCCAGTTGTATCTTAAAAACATTCTACATGGTGTTCTGTGCCACCAACTCATCATTCTTATCTTCCTTTTAATTCACAGATTTCTAGATAACAACTTTGTCGGCTTAGATCTGACGAATCTTCAATTTTCAAAATAATGCAGCAACTTGGCATTATTGAGTTACTGGTGCTCGGCGCCTCTGTGTTACTCGGCATTATTGAGTTACTGGTGCTCGGCACCTCTATGTTACTCAACATTATTGAGTTACTGGTGCTTGGAACCTCTGTGTTACTCGGCACCTATACCTGCTCGACACTTGGTTCTGCTCGGCACTTGGTTTTTCTCGGCACTTGGTTTTGCTCGGCACTTGATTTTGCTCAGCACTTGGTTTTGCTCAGCACTTGATTCTGCTCGACACCTAAACTTGCTCGGCACCTTCTCTCTAATGAACTTAGTTTGAGCTTTACAAAAGACTTAGCTAAAACCTTAGATCTTTGATATGTTTCAGTGTGCTCATTCTTTGTATCTTTTAGTATGTCATCCAATACACTGTTTCATCAATGGCTTAACTGATCCTTGTACTTATTACAACATCATAACTTCAACCTTTCTCTAGGTGTTCTAGTTACATCTTATTGATTTCCTCCACCTTGACAATCAACTAATTGATAGTATTTGGATCACTAAAGCAATTGTCATCCCTGCAAGTAGCAAGTTTGACATCAATGACAAAATAATGATTGAGGACATTCTTTACCAGTTCCATAAATTATTTCAATCATTTCCAACAAGAAGTTTTTGTAACAAATACAAATTAGTATGGAATTGCATATCAAATTTGTTTTGCTTAAATAAAATGAGTCTATTTCTTTTAGTATGGAAGGTGTACTAGGACATAGATGTGAGCTTGGTTCTTGGAGAAAATTAGCAGCCATTTTTAATTCTAAAATTAAAATAATGTCATATACACTTGCTCAAGGTTGGATGTGTTGTGTTTGAATTTGTCAAGGATAAAAATGAACCTTTTTAACCTTTTTTCTTGTTAGGGTTTGAAGGTTTGAGTGTACTTCTCAAGAGAAAATTATGTGTTATGTTAGCCTTGCAAAGCTTTTACTACTTAGTAAATTAGAGTTTTTGGATTAAAAAAAACTATATAATATATTACAAGGCTTAGAAATACTTTCATATAAATGTGAAATACATTAGACAAAGAATATGCAATGAATCCATAACCCTTCTGAGTGTTGAACCTATTATGTAGATGGGAGATTTGTTTCACAATTACTACAAACACATTGAAAAGAAATAGTAAATCCTAAAATTAACGATAAATGAGATGAAAAAACAAAGCTTGGACTACCGACCTTCTCCAATGAATAGCTTCATTATGCATTATTATTTCTTTAATTCTTAAATTATTTTATTCTTCTATTAAAAAAAATGTTTTTTTTTCTTATATAAGAAATTGAAATAGTCCATCTCTTAAATCTGCATTCCATGTTCAAGTGTTGATTGATCAAAATATGAAAAAATATAATTACTCTACTCAAAATATGAAAAATTAATCTTTAAGATTACTTGAGTCATATAATTATTTAAAAATTATAATAAATTAATTTAATTTCAATAAAATTTGTTAAAATTGACCAAGCCTTAAGAAAATTAAAAAGAAACTACAATAACTATAACATTAAAAGTCATTTAAAACTGCATACAATCTCTAAAAGCAACAAGGTTGGAGGTGTATCCACTGGAGGAGCCTATGCCATCAATGAATTGTTTGCCATCGAGCCACTTAGTATTAGCAGTGTAATTGAATGCAAGGCTAGTATGCCTACTTCGTAGTTATCATCCATAAACTTAGCACAATAAATGGACTAATGATGGGTGCCATTAGAGTTAGCTAGCAAAGAATCTTCAAAACAAAACAAGAATAATGATTGAAAAAATATATTGAATTATGTTGCGTAGAACAAAATAAGAGGGGTAAGATACTAAAGTACCATTCATAGTTGATGGGAAGAATAATTAACAATCCTCACAATGATTGATCCTCCTCTTCATGGCAACACGTACCCCTCATTCCCTGCCTTGATGGGGGATAACATAGGGGTAGGGGTAGGGGCTAATTGCCTAACATTCCAATGTCCTTGCTAGTGGAGGGCATCTTCACATTAGAAAATATTTTTAAAGATTATATATAATCTTTCTAAATTTTGGAATTGTATCTTGGAATATAAAGTGATTAAATACAATAAAATTTACATAAAACTAAGAGAGCTCCCACCTAGTCTAGTTATGGAGGAAGAATCGATAATTTTACCACCTAAAATATTGAAAACTTGGAGTGGTCAATAAGAGTACTATTTGCATTGTGCACCCCTTTAAAAACTTATATTGGTTTAGGAAGTCATAGGAGCAATGTCAACAGACAACATGGCAGAGGATTAGAGATCCATTCACTTAGTGGGCCTTCGAAAATCCATTATTTTCTATGATGACCTCATTTAGGGCACCTACAATGCTTTCATTAGTGATCCCCATTTGAAATACTATAGAAGCAATAGATTTGACAAAAACTTACTTAATATATAAGATCTTCAGGAACTTGATTGTGTCAAAAAAATTTAGATGCTAAATTTTTCTGACACAATCAAGTTCCAGAAGATCTTATGTATTACTAATGGATTGTGGAAATCAAATGACATTAAAAAACTTACTTCCTTCAAAATTTTTCCCTACCACACAAGGAGACCAACAATCAAATATCTTCATCTCACATTCATAACTACATCCTTCATGATTCAACTCTCTGATGTGGAATCCACTAACCATTCTCTCTTGAATCTATACCATGTTCTCCAAGTATTTCTGAAATCTATTTAATAACAATATTAGGTTGTGTAAGGTTGTGGCGAAGATGGAATTATGAATGATATATCTTGTTTTATTAAAAACTAGCAATCACACCTTGGTGTGTAATGGGCATGCTAAAGTTGTAGGGAAGGTCAATTAAGTAAGATTTGACGTTTCTTTGAAATACATTTGTTTAATACATGAAGTCAAAGATGAAATAAGAAAGATAGATCAATTATCAAGAGGCAAAGAGATATGGTTGTAAAGTTCTAAGAGGAGGGAGAGGGATGGATCAATAGCAAGAGGTAGATGTGTAAAGAGTAGAGGAGGAGACCTAAAGATAGAGCTAAAGATGAATGAGAGAGGGGAAACAATTGATAGAGAGATAGGTAGAGATACACCTTTCCTAAATTATTTCTTCCCCTATCCATCTTTCCCTCCCCCTCCTTCTATCTACCTATCTATCTATATGTATTCTATTGCTTTCATTATATATTCATATCTATCTCTATTTTTCTCTTCCCCCTGATATCTAAACACATTCATCTCTCTCTACATGACCTTGTTTATAAATACTTTTAATAACAAAATCACTAAATATGATGTACATTATTATTTGTGAAAATATATAAATTAACTACAAATACATTAGCAAACAATTATATATCTTTCATTTATGTACTATTATTTTAATATTAAATATTTGAAAATATATATATAACTAAAATATAAGTTACCCTTCTCTTTCTCAAGACAACATGACTTTATTTGTAAATAATTTAAATAACAAAATCATCAAATAAAATATATGTTGTTATTTGTAAGAGAAATTAATTACAAATACATTAAACTAACAATTATATATCTTATTATTATTATTATTTTTAATATTAAATATTTGCAAAAAAAACTAAATTATAAGTTAATTTAAACTATATAATTTATATTTTATTATAATTTTTTTTAATACTTTACTTAAAACATATAGTCAATGATTGTAAATTTAAAAAAAATTATATTTCTCATTTTTTGTGTAATATTATTTCCCTTAATTTGTAAGATAAAAAATTATTTTTTGATATATAGTATATCTTGTTATTATTTTCAATATAAATTAAATATAATAAAAAATTAAATATTAAACATTCACATAATTTAATTTATTTAATTTCTATCATACTTATCTTAAAAATAAGTTTCTACTATATAATATAACACATGAAAATATATTAAAATCAGTGCCGGATTGCCTTTACCAAGATTTATTTCACTCACGGTAGCTATGGGGAAGAAAACAAGTCGTTGCTATGATCGTCTTCTTCCCAGAATTCTTCATGCTTTGCCAAACTTTTTACAATTCTTGGGTTTTCCATCTTTCTGTCATGATTCCTTAATAGAAGTTTCGTCAGCCGACTCTTGCACCCAAATATCCACATCATCTGCCAAAAAAAAAAAACAAAAAAAAAAGGACATTAAAGTATCTAGCTAGCTCTCGCTGTGAACCGAACTGCTTTGGCTGTGACTGATGAAGAAAGGCTCTCAATTTGAGCCGCATGCGATTCAAGTCGTGGACCAGGCCAAGAAAGCGTCCCCTGCCTATGCAATCGCCAACTGTTGCTACTGTCGATTGCCTTAAGCTTTACTCCATCTTTGGTTCAATGAACTTGAACAGTCTATTGGCTAAAAAAACACAATTGTCAAGAAAGAATAAGTGGTGGATGGCAATGTCAATCATACCATCATCCTTACCAATTGTGCCCACCCAATTGAGCTACAATCTGCCAAAGGACGATTTCTAGTTTAGATATACACTTACTCTTAATGTTGTAATCAGCTATGTAATTTTGTTTTTGATGGAAACAACCAGATTACATAGATATCAACACCTCTGCCATTACATAGCTGATTACAACATTATGAGTAAGCATATATCTAAACTAAAAGTCATCCTTTGGCTAAATTACCACGTTTAGGGGGATCCAGTCCATCAAAGTCACCCAGGGGTCGAACCATGAAGATTAAAACTACAAGATTGATTTGACTGAGACACTACAGAGCTTTGTCTTTTGTACGTTTTGATACATTCAAAGAACGGGCTTTTAGGTGGAGACATAGTATTAAATTATTTCAAAATATGTGTCTCTTTTATTTTTCCTAAGTCCTTTCATATTACATAAGTAAAATGGGCATACCTAGTTTCAAATTGTAATGAAACACATTTCTCTTTTTTCTATAGTTTACTAAGATTATTAATGTCATATATATATATATAATGAAAAATGCATCAAATTTTTAAAACATATGAAAGTGTAAAAAAATAATTAAAATATATTTAGAACTATAGTTTAAGAATAGTCAATTTAGAAAAAAATATCTAATGACAATATATAGAATACCTTTTTTAAATTTAATTTATTATCCTCAATGAGATGTAAATATTAAAAAAATCATCCACCTTACTCAAATAATATTGTAAAAAATTCACTGTAGCTTAAGCTAGTGTTGCTAGACCAATTTTATTTAGATTAGTAGTTGCACATTTTGCACATGTATCCATAGTAACTATAGTATAGGTGATTGAAATGTCATCTTGAAATGGAGAACACAAATATGGGGTGAGATGAGTGTGGGCGATTATGATATAGAAATGGTACAAAAGGAAATGCAATAGCAACATGTGGCATGTGGGGTGATAGAAAAATATTTAGACCTGCAATGTGAATTCAAATATGAGGAGTACTACAAAATGGGAAAATCCCTTACATTGAGAATTAAACTACTTAAATATTTGATATTAATTGATTTTTGTTATTAAAAATAAGAGACATTTAAAAATTAAAAATTATTATGGCTAATTAATATTAATTTTAAATCATTCAACATTTTTTAACTTATTTTGAATGATAGATAGTGACTAAGAAAGAGTTCTATATGATGTTTGTGAAAAATATAACTCCATATTACCAATGTATGAAGTTATTTTTAGACTACAACACTTTCTTGAGTATTTATGTAAAATATAGAGTGGATATGTAGTTACAAATAATAATTATATTTAAACTAATCAATTTGACACTACACACTTTTTGGGTCTATTTTATATCTCAAAATAAATATGTATCAATTGGTATTTGAATTTCCATATTCCCTTATATATTACTATCAACACAATCACTGCACCTCTTTTAGGTGCAAGTGCAAGTCTAACAATTTTATTTTTTTTAATTTCAATAAAATGCCTTATAGATGTGATTTTAGGTGTCTTCTAATCAAACAAGGTTAGATTTTAAGTCTGACATTACATAAATAGGGGTACACTCTTTTTTCTATTTTCTAATTTTAGCTAGCTAGGTGGGACTCATGACATGTGTTGATAGCTAGAAGATGTGGCAGTGTCTAATTGGTAAGATTCCAAACCTAATTGTAATTGTCTAATTCATGCACTAGCATCCAAATAGAAACTTGTTGTTCATCTAAGGTGGTAATGTTTTTAGGGATACATTAGGTCCTAGAAAATAGGGAACTTCTTTTTCAAATGTTCATATCTTTAGAATATAGTTCCAATAGATAATTTTAAAAAATTATTATTATTTCTCCATGTAATCCCATTATGTATAAGCATGGTAGATGGTTCATGCTTTCTTCATTATGGAGTCACACTTGGAAAATCATGACACTAGAGAAAAACTTCCTTGGATAAGTAGGGTTTGATGGATATTTCTTTTACCCTAGATGTGTTTCTACATGTCATGTTGTTTACATTAGTGGGGAGTTGAGACCCAAAAAATGTTGACCTTTCATCTCCATATAGGGAAAAGAACAATCACATTGAATAAGTGTTAAAATATAGTCATACTACATGTTTGTAATTGAATAGTGACCACCAAGGAGGAAACATGTTGGTTGGAGTATGAGAGGTTCAACACTATGTAGTTGGCCAAGTCATCATCAATGATATGATGGGAACATTTACACAAGATGGGTTGAGTAGGGTCACATTGGCATCCTATTAGTAAACAAGATTTTGATCACTACCAAAGTGTTGAAATTGTAATTAGTTAAAAAGGCACACACTTACATGGGGGGCTTGCTCATGTCCTAAGGGGATATAGATGAGAGGGAGGTAATTTTTGGATGGGAATGGAACATGCTTACACACCTCTATCATGATTTTAGGAGATTCCATCCATAGGAGGCACTAAAACTAGTAGTGACATTAGATACTCTTTGATATATTGGAAAACCCATTCAAAAGTTTGTAATCCCATCTAAATGGAATATTAATAGATGCTGAAATGGGTGACATTCATCTACTAACTATGTTGTGAAGAGGTGAATAGATTGTGATTTCTCCTATAAGATTGGTGGTAGAATTGATAGTATAGTCCTGATTTTATAATGTTCTAATCTTGTATAAAGTTTATTCAATATTTCCTAATGTCCTTCTATAGTGTACATGACTTTCCTAGAAAATCATCCACATATTCGTCTATGTATGTGTGCATCATATCATGAAATATGGTAGTCATAGATCATTGGTAGGTGGATTCACTAGTACTAGATTGGAAATAGGGTATAATATAGTGGCAATTTTTTGTATTTTGGCAAATTTGAGGTTTTGCTAATGTTATTTTTGGCGATTTGTGAGCCCTTCCATGGTTTCCCTGGTTGCCAAGCTTTTTTGGGTTTACTTGGTTGCCTACCATTGTAATCACCAAGGCAAACATTACGTTTGAGTTTTTTCCTCGTGATATTCGCCTTTCATGCAACCAACTAGGTAATGCTTATCAAGTAATGTTTGCCAAGTTTCAAGTTTCCATTTCATGCAGTATTGGAGAATTCACCATCCCACTTTCATTTTACCATGGAGGAGTCAACTTGTTTCATGTTATGGAAAGTGGAGGATTCAGCTCATTTCCCCAACACACTTTCATTTTTCCATGGAGGAGTCAGCTTATTTGGCATGGTAAATTGGTAATTGATTTGTAATATGTATAAATCCAAATTTACCCAAGTGATGAGACACTCACTAAATACCACTGACACTCCATCAAATTTCTAGCAGTGGAGGACACATCACGGGCATGACTTAGACTCCAGAGGTAGCTTCCACAAGTGGTGGTATGTGCTATAAATACTCTCCTTGAGCTTATCTAGTTTAATCTAATAAGAAGCTTATCTATAGTTTCCTTTCTTATCTCATTTTCATTAGAAATTTTTCAAAAATTGGACGCAATGTTGGAAGTTGTTGGCGACGTTAATGGTTTTTTAAGCTTGCATGCATGGATATTGACCACCTTTATTTCCTTTGTAATGTCAATTCACCAACTGTCAAAAATTAGATTTGAAATTTAACTTTTTTTTCTTTAAGATTCAATTCCTATTCTGAAAGTAATACTACTTATTCTCAGGTAAGTAAATGGATTGTCAATAGATTGAGATGTCAGGGGAGGGTGAGTCTGTAACTAATATTGCTCAGTGTCAAGGAAGTGAAATTGAAGGGGTTGTCAATGGAAGGCTACATATTGACAAGGGTAAGACCCCCAAGGGCAGTGAAGGGATTAATCTTACATCAAAATGCCAAAAACTTAGAGATACTACCATACAGGCTTTCTTTGGAATTGACAATGTTTTTGGTCCACCAACTTGTGCAAGTACAAGTGTAGAAGGAAATCACAATACCTCACCACCACTAGAAGACCAGGTTGTTATTCAATTAAATCAAAATGCATCAAAAGAGGATAACAATGTTCGAACAAAAGAAGATTTTGTAATAGAAGATAATATTGATTTTGGTAGGAAGAAAATAAAAAGGAATGTAAAAATGGGGTAGGAGTGGGAAATGAAAAGAACTTTCCACGTTGATTGGGTAGCAAAGTACTGGTTTATTGAACCAGTCACAAACAATGATGAACCACCAACAAAATGTAGGTATATGATTTGTACTTGGAAAACTAAAAGAGAGAAAAAGTTGTAGCTAAAGCTCAACACTATAGAAAAACATATTGGTAAGGTTTATGAAGAACAAATTATAGATGGAAAGGAAGTAGTAGCAGTGAGATGGAAATCAAAGGAAGAATGTCTTCATGTTAAGTATGCCTTAGAATATGAAGAGCATTTTAAGAAAATAGCAGTAATTGGTAGTGGCAATAGTGGCAATCCAATCAAGGATGGGCTTCAATGATGTAAACTTGGCGAAGACCATTCAGATGAGTGTTATTTTTCATATTCTATCTAGAAGGCATCCTATGAGAGACTTTTTAGAATATAGTAATTTATTATCTTTTTTGAGATTTCCTCACTATCCTATGTCACATTGGTCAATATATGCTGGATGGGAAATGGCAAGCTATCTTGTTGAGGTGGAAAAGAAAAATGTATAGGAGAGAGTAAAAGAATCCAAGTTCATTTCATTATTCCACCATATATTTCGAGTACACTGTGTATGCCAAGTGAATAATAGTAGCTGTCAAGTTAGAATCTTAACAGGTGCTGAACAAGTAATAGATGTTGAGCAAGACAGAGTGTAGTATGTGCTAAGTGATTCAGGAAGACTCATGTGCCATGCAACATAGAGTATAATAGGTGCTGAGAAAACCAGAGATGTAGTATGTGTCAAGCAATACATGAACATTCATGTGTTGAGCATCAACAATATAATATGTGCCGAGTAACATAGAATCAACATAATAGTTTGTGCCTTCATAAACTAAGATGTAAACCATTTTTGGAGCTGACTTAGAGAGATTTCAAAGGAGAAAAAGGATAAGGACAAATCATTTACATTCCCTATGTGATTAGCATGCAGCCAATCAGAAAAATGGAGAGAAGGCATGCAACCAATGAGAAAAATCCAAGGTATGAGTGGAAATTTGACACTCAATATGGATTGTAGATCCATATCTAACCCTAAGTCTTCACATTCTTTATAAGGAAGTTGAATGCATCATTGCATATGTGGAAGAGAATAGTGTAAGGAGAGATTATAGCAAAATTTTAGTAAGAAGAAGAAAAGGCTTAGAGGAACAGAGCAACAATTTCATATCAAGTTGATCAAAGTAGCACAAGAGACAAGGAACACATACAAAGATCGAATCAAGCAAGGATCATAATAGGAAGGGCAGATCTAGTACTTGAACCTAGCAATTAAAGATTGCACTCTACCAAGTCAAATGTTCTAATACTTTCTCACCATTGTATTAGATGCTAAAATCCTATATTGATAGGTTAACTTAACAGCTAGGTAGGAGAACATTTGGAGAAGGTGATTGAAAATCCTATGTATTAGGTGGGTTTAACAACCTATTGTAAATCCTTTAATAGGGTGACACTTCATGTCAGTGTTTGTAAATCCTCTCACTAGGTCACTATTGACATAGTGTAAAGCCTTTAACAGGGTAGGCCTTTCACAGGGAAGACCATCAGAAGTGGTTGAACATTGATTGTTGCAGTGATTTTTGTGGGTATCATCCCCACCCAAGTTTTACCTTCTTATTCATGGAGGGTTTCTAGGTTATCAATTCTGGTGTTGCGTTATTGCATGTGATTGATTTTATGTTCTTTTATATGTTTACATGCATGCAATTTTTTTTTAGTTATATGTTTAAAGGATAGAAAAAGGGTTAAAAAAAGGGTATGGTACTTCTAATTCACCCCCACTCTCAAAAGTATTCTTCCCATTTGAATATTCCAACAATTTTTATTAGAGCACTAGTTCTCACAAGGAGAAGCCTAACAGCTTGGAGAAAAAGGCTAGAAGATGGAAGTCTTCAAACTTGGGAAGATCATAGACAATTAGATGATTGATGTGCAACTAGCTCTACACAAAGTAGAGGAAGCCAGGGAGGAACTGAGAAAATCCTTGAAAAGAAGAAAGGAGATAGCCATGACTAGAAATGACATACACTACAAGGAGATTGATACCACACAAGTGTTTTCCAATGGAGATTCCAAGGAATTTGATGCAGCAATAGCAGAATTAATGGAGAAAAACATAACACAAGCTAAAGAAATCAGATTACTCAAGCTTGAACAAGAATCACAAGCCATAATGCTTTGTGAAGTGACTAAACAAAAGAAAAAAGCTATTGAAGACAAGGCCATGATAGAATATGACAAGATAAATCTCATCAATAGGTTGGAAGAGAAGACAATTGAATTTTAAAAAATCTCAAACATGCAACTAGACACCTTAAACCAGATGATGAATGCTCATCATGAGCTAAACATGAGGGACATTGACATCTCCACCTTGAAGATGAAAAATGAACAATTGCATAATGAATTGAATAGAGAAAGGAAAATAGAAAAAAATTAAAACAAACCCAATGAGGCCATCAAGTACTTTGAGCAATTTGTAAAATCACCAAGGGCTAGTAATGATACTTTAGGACTTGGCTACATCAGCACTGAACAAGGAGAATCATCCAAGATTACAGAAGAAAGAAGCAACAAAGGTAAGAACACTAAACCTACTTGTCATTTCTATGGTAAAAAGGGATATACCTCTAATGTGTGCAGAAGCAAGAATAGTCATCAACATGATAAGCCTACAAATGCAAACTTTTGTCACAAGTGCAAAAAAAAAAGGACATTCAACACAAGACTACAGAACCAAGACCATGAAGACACTAAGATTTGAAGGTCACTACTACAATTGCAAAAATTATGGACATAGACCATTTGAATGCAGATCAAAGCTGATGTGGACACCTAATTAGCCTACAAGAGGAATCAATCATGCACATCACTACAATTGGGATTACAATACCAAGTATAGCTGTCACTATTGTCAAGAGTATGGACACATTCCTAAAAACTGCATAAAGACTCATTTCAAGGGAAGTTACAGTAGATGGCTAAACCAAACTACATGTTTTAGTTGCTTGAAGAGTAGTCATATCAACAAAAACTATTCTGCAAAGTCAAAAGCACCAAAGATTGAAGTCAACAAAGGAAAAGAGAAGGTTGATGTTGAACAAATAAGAGGAAAAATGAACAAGACATGGAAGAAGAAAGGTGAATGCAGCACATCAAATGGAGAGATCGCTTTAACCAAATGGTCAAGTGATCACACTTCATCTAACTAAGAAAAGGAAAGTGCATGGGACTAATATAAAAAGTCAAATCATACATAAGTTCCAAAGAATAAATAAGTACTACAAAGGAGAAATCTGCATGAGCAAAGATGCCAAGAAAAATTGAAAGTGCATGGGACTAATATAAAAAGTCAAATCATACATAAGTTCCAAAGAATAAATAAGTACTACAAAGGAGAAATCTGCATGAGCAAAGATGCCAAGAAAAATTTTGAAGAAGCTGCTGAGTTACTCTTAGATGTCGAGTGAAGCTCCAATGGATGCCAAGTTCCCAATAGCTATCGAGTTGATAGTTGAAGCCAAATGAAGTAGAAGTCTAGTGGAGGCTGAGTAGAATTACAATGGGAGCCAAGCTATACTAAATCCTTCAAGTGCCGAATGTACAACTGTAAGCACTATGCAATAAATGCTAAGTTTTGAACCTAATAAAGTTGAAAATCATTCATTTTCAAGACATTTGAATACAAAGCAAAAATGAGAAGAGTGAAGAAGTGACCAAACAATGATTTTGCAGTGATTTGCACCAATCTCAATACCAATTCAACTCAAACTATTAGATTTAAAGGTATTTCATCAAGTGATGAACTACGCAATATTTGAAAATTTATTTAATATTAAACCCTAGTTTGGTCAAGATGGCATCTAGGTCTAAAACCATAAAGGGAAAGGATGATCATGAGATTCAACTTGTTAGTAATGAGGTTAAACATCCCAAATTTAGGCCAATACTAGAAGTTGCCTATAAAAATGACACTATTGGTGCTTTGTCAGTCATTCTAGACAAAGTTGTAATGGTCCAAGATGTCAGGAAATGCTATAATTGTAAGATTGGAGCCATAGGTGACTTAGAAATTTTCAATGCCTTTGATAAGTTGTGTGACAAAGGTATATTGAAGGACAAGTTTCAAATTTTTGAAAAGAAGGGTTTAACTAAAGCCCTAGTTTTCCCCATTTTGTTTAAGACTGAATGGATTCATATAGTGTTGACTCAAATTCATGATGGGTTATTCTAGTTAGAAATAGGGCCAATGAAGGTTACGAAGAAAATTGTTCATAGGGTTACTAGTTTCCCAAAACTAGATCGGCCTAAGACCTTGAGAACTGATAAAAAGGAGGCCATAGAGAAGAACATTGGTGGCAAATGGAATAATAGGGGAATGACCATTGATACCATTACTAATCCACTACTTGATTTCACTGTTAGAAAAACCACACATATGATCTACCAGAGCTCATGCTACAAAAAATTAATGAAAATTTGGGAGCCATAAAGAAATAAAAAGGAGCTCAGTGCAAATTTGGATCACTGTTGGTTTGCATATTTTTCTATGTTATGAAGGAATTTCCATCAATTGGAAAGGCTAGATGGGATCCTAACAAGACAATTGTCACACAAATCAATGACTTCGTTGATCAAATGGGAGACAATTTTTTTCATAAGCTATCATTAACATTGATATTCATATGTAAAAACCAATGCTATTCAAATTATTAATAATAAATTAAAATATATATATTCATTGTATAATGATTATGAATAGTTATTGTTAATAAAATATGTTTAATATTATTAATAATGGTCAGATATAAATTCATAATTGTTAAAAATAATATATAATACACACACACACACACTCAATGGAAATAATATAAATTCATAATTGTAATTTAACCTTATTATTAAATATAATGAAAATGATAAAACTCTAGGGTAATGAATGTTGCTTCACACTGTTTGACCTAATACTTAACGTGGAAGAGAAGACGATGGAATGGGTAGACAGTAAGGAAGAAAATACAAAAAGTGCAGAAAAGGGGAAGGCAGATTAAAAGTGATATTATAGAGGGAAGTATAGCCGCAACAACCTTAAGGAAATTATTACCAATCAGCCACTCATAGTACTTGCACAGTGGAGGAAAGAGGAAGATTAATGCCAACCCTAAATTGCAAGCAAATAAGAATGATATAAGGTATGCTATGAGGATATTTTTTCTATTTAAATGGTTAAGAAATCTGATTAGTATAATATTATACAAGACAACAAATGCTACAAACCATTAAATATAGAAAACCTTAATCCAATTGGAATACATGTACATTAAATATTAATTGGACAGATTAAGGATGTTTGCCATATATACATTTGGATATAGAATAAAATAAACAAAAGTGATCACTCGTTTGAATTGGAATAAACTATGTAAATATAAATATTAAATAAACAATGAATTATATGATGAAAAATAAATAGCTTAAATCATGTGAAGAAATAATCATATTTCAATATTTTAACATATCATTTAACTACAAGAAACCCTAACCCGATAAGAATACAAATGAATAATAACAGGCAGTTTAAATGCTATATGTATTCGTGTGCCTTTGATAATAAAATAGATGACTTATATACATATATCAAATAAACAAATTAATTGTATTATGAAAGAATAATACTCCATTATATTAATTAATGGAAAAACTCTAATGGAAAGAATACCTAAACATTACATGAGCCGATTAATATCACTATTGACTATAGATTCTTTGGATATGAAAGAATAATTAAACAAACCATTGCACATGGGCATATTACATGACAAATTAATTAAATGAAGCAAACTGCAAGAACATATTATACCAAACAAAATAAGAATTGCATATAGTAAGTACTAGATGGGTAAGAGGGTAGAGCCGAGTCCTAAGGCAATAAGAGGGGAAGGCCCTCTCTTGGAGTTTAGGTTCATCGAGCTTTGTGACCCCACCACAATGTGTGAGGACTAAAGTATGGTATAGAGGTTCCAGTCCCATTTTGGAGGACCTAGCTATACATACAAATACAATTTGGAATAAGAAAATATATGCAAGAATTGTTTATTTTATCTTTAAATACAACAATAAACTTTGGATCGATCAATTTAAACTTATAGGATTAGACTTATAAGTCCTTACAAGGAGGGACATTATAGTGGTATCAGAGAAGAAATCCTACCAACCTATGAAGAATAGCTTATGCAGACCAATCAGAGGGAGCAAAGGGCAATTGAAAGAGGAAGGAAGAAGGAGAATATCACCATGAGTACTTAGCTAAGTAAAGATCTTAAAGAATTTATGGAACAAATGGCCCAAGTCATTCAGTCACTCATGGAACAAAATAGAGAAACAAATAGACTTCTCCTCCAATATTTTCAAAATGCAAACAATGAAAATTATAGACCTAACAATGTGAGGGATATTAACTCAAATCAATCTTAGAATAATCATAACCCACCCACACCCCCTTCTTCACCTCAAGGAAATCAAGAAGGAAGAAGAGAGGAAGCCAATGAAGACTCAAATAATAATGTAGAAAGAATTTTAGGAACATATTCTCAATTAGCTCTGGAATTGAGGAATAATATACCTTTTAAAGATTACTATGACACAAAAATGAAGGACATTAACAATTGAAAAAGGAAAAATCCATACAATTAGGATTTAGAAAGAAAAATTAACAAAGTAGTTCTACCTATTTTTGATGGAACAGAAAAAATTCCAGTAAGAACATGGGTGGGAAAATTAGACACATATTTATCATATAGTCTGATGATGGAAGATAATTCAATTAAATTTGCAGTACTACATTTAACAAGAATAGTACATGAATGGTGGTAGTATGGATGAAAGAACCATGGAGACCAACACATTACCTCATATCATGAATTCATAGAAAAACTCATTAAAAGATTTGATCAAAAAGATCCAGAATGGTACTTCAAAGAACTGGCTCTATTAAGACAACATGGTACAGTAAGTGAATTTGCAAATGAATTCCAAATATTATCAGCATTTGTACCAAAAATATCCCAAACAAGACTTACCTACCTATTTGTGGAAGGATTAAGAGATTCAATTCGAAGCATGGTGAGCGCCATGGAACCAATTACACTAGAAGATGCAATTTTAAAAGAAAATAAATTTGATATTCCTTCATCCAAGGATTGAACCAAAAAAATTCCACCTAAGGGGGCAAGAAAATCCTATTTCTTTTGTAAGGATCCTTGGGAAATGAGACATAAATGTAAGGAAAAGGAGAAAAGGGATCAAAGGAGTGATTTAAAAGGCAAAAATCTATGCTATAAATTTAAGGAACCATGGGGATATAATCACTCATGTAAGAGAACAAGTCAGATCCATAATATAGAAGAAGAGGATCCTAATAAAAAAACAAGGGGAGAAGAAATTACAGGTTCCATAGCCACAATTTCTCAAGCAAATGAGAACCAACCCTTTAGAATCAAAGGCATCATCAAGGGACAAAGAGTAATTGCTTTAGTGGATAGTGGAGTTTCTCATGAATTTATCAGTAAAAGTCTAGTGGAAAGAAGGAAATTAGAAATAGAAGACTTTACAGGTTTTAGAGTAGCCTTTGCCAATTGGAAAATTGAGCAATGCTCTAAAATCATTCCTAATCTAGAAATGAAGTTGGGTGAGCACACTATCAAAAGAAATTTCTATGTGGTAAGACTTACAATATGATGTAATTTTGGGACTACACTATATAGATTACATGGGTCATTTTATCATGGATCACCCCAACCTAGAAATATGCTTTAAACATGAAGGGAAGGAAATCACCTTAAAGGAGCTACCAATTGGAACTCCTAAATTGGTCTCATGTAATAGAATTAAGAAGATATTTCGACACAACCATGTAGAATGGGTTGTATAGTGTATTATTATAGATAGATCTTCACCATAGAACCAAGTATTTCATGTGGATATCCAACCTATTTTAAAAAAACATAAAAGGGTTTTTGAAGAACTCCCTCTAGGGCTTCCCCCTAAGAGAGGATTTGAACATTCAATAGAACTAGAAACTAGAGCCAAACCTGTCATAACTACACCTTATAGACATCCTCATTAATTCAAAGAAGAGATTGAAAAAACTATTAAAGAGTTACTTGAGATGGGCCTCATTCAACCTAGTTCTAGTCCCTTTGCCTCATTCGTAGTATTGGTAAAAAAGAAAGATGGAACGTACATAATGTGTATAGATTACATGGCTCTTAATAAGAAGATAATAAAAAATAGATATCCTATACCAAGAATCAATGAATTAATTGATGAACTTCATGGTGTGCGATACTTCTCCAAAATTGATTTACGCTCCAGTTACCATCAAATTTGTATGAAGGAAGAAGATGTGAATAAAATTGCTTTTCAATGTCACTAGGGACACTTTGAATTCCTAGTTTGTCCATTTGGCCTTATGAATGCACCAGCCACCTTTCAATCATGTATGAACCACATTTTTAGAAAGAAATTAATTTTTTTTTTACTTGTATTCTTTGATGACATCCTCCTTTACAGTAAAACATGGGAAGAACACCTTGCACACATTGAGGAAATTCTAAGCATTTTAGAACCAGAGTCATTATTTGCTAAAGCCTCAAAATGTGAATTTAGATTAGAAGAGAATCTTTATCTTGGGCATAAAATCAATGCTAAATAAGTGAGTGTTGATGATGAAAAAATTCAATTCATCAAGAATTGGCCAAAACCCAAAACCTTAACACATCTCAGAGGATTTGTGGGACTATGCAGCTATTATAGGAACTTTGTTAAAGGATTCTCAAAAATAGCCACTCCTTTAACTAACTTAACCAAAAAGGGAGCATTTAACTAGAATGATACAACACAACAAGCATTTGACAAATTTAAGGAAGAAATGAGTACATGCCCAGTCTTGGATGTTCCAGATTTCACACTACCCTTTGGACTTCAATGTGATGTATCAAGAGAAGGAATTAGAGTAGTCCTCATGCAAAACAAACATCCTATAGCATTTGAGAGTCGTAAACTTACAGAAGTGTTGCAAGAGCATCTAGAGGTATAAGGGCAATCCTGTGTCACCCAAAAAAATGAAAATGTACTTAGACTTAGTTTCTATTTCATGTGTTTTCATTTCTGGATACCCATTTGGGTCAAATAAAGGTTCCAACTCTCACAGTTCCACTGTCAGTGTTCTAGGTTCGAGTATTTGAGCACTGTAGGATACGTGAAAATGCCCAAAAAAAAAGGAGTATGTAATTGAGCCATCATTTTGGTGAACTAGGAGGTGTAAATTGACCAAATGATTTTAATTGTAATTTAGAGCATTCTAGAAAAAGAATTAGGTCAAAAGTCACCACGGTTTGAAAGTTATTATAGTTTTTCGATTTCTAGAGACCTCTTAAGAATGCTTCAAAATTAGATTTAGGGAATTAAATGACCTTGTATAGGGCCAAAAAATGGGAGACGAGTGAAGCTATTCCATAAGACTATAGAGCACTTCGAGAGATTTCCAAAAATGTAAACGGTTCGTCAATTAGAGCTACAGTTCAAAAGTTATGCCTCTCGAAAGTTTGGTTACCATTTTTGGATTCTTCTAATTTTGCGGTGACTTCTAATGTGGCTTCTGGAACCTTCTATTTGGTTGGTTGATGCCAACTAGCACTTTCTAGAATGTATCTCTAATCCTTAACCCTTTGGGATCTATTTAAGGACATTTCTGGCATTCTAAAAGACAATTTAGAGTGGATTTTTAGAGAAGGAACTGGGAGAAGAAATTATCTCCTAATTTCTACTATTGTAAGCCCATAGGGCATGTTTTGAAGTCTGTTTTCTCTATTTTTCATGTAATAGCATATTTTCATTGTCAATAAAATTTTCCCTTTCCATTGTGTCCATTCTGTGCTGGGTTGTGTCCCCATCAAGTGGTATCAGAGTGAGTTTTCTTGAGTGTGTAGACAGAGCGCCGACTGTGAGGCAGTTTGCACCAGGATTGTGTGGTTGTGGGTTTGAGTTAAGAAGATGCCTCCATGAAGAGAGCGTGGTGTAAGGGCCAGAGCTATTAATCCTGAGGAGGTTAGAGCCCTCCAAAGGCAAGTGCAAGCATTGCAGGAGGATCTCCGTAGGGGAGAAAATGTTGTGGTAGGCGACAAAAGTGAGGACGACAATGAAGAAGAATTTGGACCAGAAGGGGAAGTTGACAGGGAAGTTCTGATCAGGAAGAGGAAAGGCTTTTTAGGGCCATTACTAAGTTTGGGAAAAGACCTACGATTGATGTGGGTGTATTTTCAAGAAATCTGAAACCAGATGAGTTGATCGACTGGATCAATGAACTGGAAGAGTACTTTGAATATGAGGATATCAAGGATTTGGATAGGGTTAAGTTTGCAAAGGCCAAACTGAAGGGCCATGCAAAGATCTAGTGGCAAGAGGTTTAATTGGAAAGAAATAGAAGAGGAAAGGATAAGATCACAAGGTGGGATCGTGTGGTGGAAAAATTGAAGAAGCAGTTCATTCTTGTTGACTATGAGCTTGATCTATTTAAGAAGATGCATGGGTTGAAGCAAGCAGGAAGATTAGTCCAGGAATATACAGAGGAGTTTTACTGACTTCTGATTAGAGCTAGGGATGCAGAAGCAAATAAAGAGAAGGTTGCTCGTTAAGAAGTTTTTGAGAAAAGATTTTATTGTCTATTTGGATGATATTTTAATTTTCAGCAAGACTTTGGAAGAACATTTATTGCATATTCATAGTTTCCTTGAAAGATTGAGGGAAGAGAAACTATTAATTAATCTGAAGAAGTGTATCTTTGCAAAAAGGGAGTTAGTCTACTTAGGGTTTGTTATATCACCTAAATGTCTTAAAATGGATCCAGAGAATGTAAAAGCCATCTTGGAATGGCCTACTCCAAGATTTTCTACTAAGGTAAGATCATTTCATGGTTTGGTTAGTTTTTACAAAAAGTTCATTAAAAATTTCAGTGGCATATGTGCACCCCTGACTGACACAATAAGAGGGGATAGAAAAGAGTTCAAGCGGACTGCAACAGCTATGAGAAGTTTTGAATTACTGAAGAAGAAGGTGACAGAACAACATGTGCTGGCATTTCCAGATTTTAGAAAGGTGTTCTAGGTGGATTGTGATGCTAGTGGAAATGCTATTGGGGCTGTATTGAGCCAAGAAGGTAAGCCTATTGTATATTTTAGTGAAAAATTGAATGATGCAAAGAAGAAGTATTCTGTTTATGATCAAGAATTCTATGAAATAGTTCAGGCCTTAAAGAAATCGAGACATTATTTATTGCCAAAGGAATTTTTTTTATATATTGATCACCGGGCATTATAGTACCTAAATAGCCAAGGTAAATTGAACCAGAGGCATATGAAGGGGTAGAGTTCTTGCAGAGTTATACATTTGTGTTAAAGCATAGAAGTGAAAAATCTAACAGGGTTGCAGATGCATTAAGCAGGAGGCAGTTGTTGCGTATAGTTATGCAGGTTGAAGTAGTTGGGTTTGATGAACTCAAGAATCTGTACCCTAAGGATCCCAATTTTTCTGAAGCATGGAAAGCTTGTAAAGAGCCTATTGCTATAGACAAAACCAAGTGGCTAGACTTTTTGATTCAGGATGGTATGTTGTTTAAGGGTAGCCAATTATGCATTCCAAGGAGTTCCATGAGGGAAAATTTGATTAAAGAGAAGCACAGTGGAGAGATTACATGAAATTTTGGTCGAGACAAGACCATTTCCATTCTTAAAGAACATTATTTTTGGCCTCAGATATCACAGGATGTGAAGAAGTTTGTACAAATTTTTCAGTTTTGTCAAGTGGCCAAGGGATTTAGTCACAATACTAGACTATATCAGCCATTTCCTATTCCATCAAAGCCATGGGAGGACATAAGTATGGATTTTGTTCTTGGATTGCCAAGGACACAAAGGGGTAATGACTCAGTATTTGTGGTGGTTGATAGGTTCTCCAAAATGGCACATTTCATTCGATGCCACAAAACTCATGATGCTGTCCATATTGTAGACTTGTTTTTTAGAGAGATAGTGAGACTACATGGTCTCCCAAAGAGTATAGTTTCTGATAGAGATACTAAATTTGTGAAGTATTTTTTGAGGCAATTTTGGAAGAAGTTGAGAACAGACTTAAAATTCAGTTCCACGCATCACCCGTAGACTGATGGTCAAATAGAAGTGGTAAACAGAAGTCTAGGCAATTTACTAAAATTTTTAGTTGGGGATAAGCCCAAGGGATGGGATTAGATTCTACCACAAGCAAAATTTGCTTACAATAACTTTGTAAATAGGAGTACTAGAAAATCACCATTCCAAATTGTATATGGAAGTAGCCCAAGGACTGCACTAGAATTGAGGAAGATGGAGCAAGGGGAAAGTACAAGTGCTAAAGCAAAAGAGTTTGCTAAACATATCAAGCATCTACATGAGGAGGTCTAGGCACACATTACCAAGATGAACCAAGAGTATAAAGCTAGGGCTGATCAAAGGAGAAGACATAAGGAGTTCCAAGTAGGGGATCTAGTCATTGTACACTTAAGAAAGGAGAGATTTCTAGTAGGTACTTACAACAAGCTAAAGATGAAGAAATTTGGCCCCTACAAAATTTTGAAGAAACATGACTCAGGAAATGCATATGAAGTGGAGTTACCAGATAGAATTCACATTTCTCCTACCTTTAACATTGCAGACTTAACAGAGTATCATGATGATGGTGCAGATGAGGAGCTGATGTTAGAGCCATGTCTGATTCCTGCTTCTAAGAAGGAGGAGATAGAAGACATTCTAGATCATCGTGTGGGCAAGAGTACCGAAAATAGGCAGTATGAAGAGTATTTGGTTAAGTGGAAAGGCCAACTGATCGAGGACTCAACCTGGATATTAGCAGCTGAGGTTTCCCATTTGGGATTTCCTCTACCATCCATAAAGTGATAGGGTCACTTTTCAGTCTACCCTGGGTGTCTGATGCAAGAGCATCTAGAGGTATAAGGGCAATCCTGTGTCACCCAAAAAAAAAATGTACTTAGACTTAGTTTCTGTTTCATGTGTTTTCATTTTCGGATACCCATTTGGGTCAAATAAAATTTTCAACTCTCATAGTTCCACTATTAGTGTTCTAGGTTAGAGTATTTGAGCACCATAGGATACGTGAAAATGCACAAAAAAATAGGTATATGTAATTGAGCCATCATTTTGGTGAACTAAGAGGTGTAAATTGGCTAGATGATTGTAATTTTAATTTAGAGCATTCCAAAAAAAGAATTAGGTCAAAAGTCACCACGGTTTGAAAGTTATTGCAGTTTTTTAGTTTCTAGAGACCTCCTAAGAATGCTTCAAAATCAGATTCAGGGCATTAAATGACCTTGTACAAGGCAAAAAAATGGGGATGAGTGAAGCTAGTCCATAGGAATATAGAGCACTTTGAGAGCTTTTCAAAAATGTAAATGGTTTGTCAATCGAAGCTACGATTCAAAAGTTATGCCTCCTGAAAGTTCGGTTACCATTTTTGGATTCTTCTAATTTTGCACTGACTTCTAACACGGCTTCTAGAACCTTCTATTTGGTCGGTGGATGCCAACTAGCACTTTCTAGAATGTATTCCTAATCCTTAACCCTTTGGGGTCTATTTAAGGACATTTCTGGCATTGTAAAAGATAGTTCAGAGTGGAGTTTGATACAAGGAACTGGGAGAAGAAATTATCTCCTAATTTCTACTATTGTAAGCCCATAGGGCATGTTTTGAAGTCTGTTTTCTCTGTTTTGCATGTAATAGCATATTTTCATTGTCAATAAAATTTTCCCTTTCTATTGTGTCTATTTTGTGCTGGGTTGTGTCCCCATCAAGAAGTTGAAAGACACTATTCTATATATGAAAAAGAAATGCTGGCAATAATGCATGCACTAGCTAAATTCAGGAAATATTTGATTGGTGGTAAATTCAACATCAAAATAGATCATAACAGCTTAAGATTCTTTATGAACTAGAAGGATCTCAATGATCATCAACAAAAATGGTTAGTAAGATTCAGTCTTACCATTTTGACATTGAATATGTCAAAGGAACCAACAATGTAGTAGCAAATGCATTATCATGATAAAATTTTATAAGTGCCATAACTAGCATCATAGAAAATTGGAAAAATGATATTATAGTAGAATATGTTAAGGATCCACAAGCTACAGAAATAATGGAAGGAGCATTACCTAATGATGATTATAAGATAGTGAACATACTCATCATGCCTAAAGGGAGGGTATGGCTAACTTCAAATTCCAAAGTAAAAGAGAAGGTATTAAAAGAACATCATGATAATCCCTTAATAGAACATCAGGGATATTATAAAACCTATAAAAAAATAAGAGAAATATTTTCATGGAAAAGTATCAAGAAAGATGCATTGAAATACGTCCAAGAATGTATGATATGTTAGAGGAATAAAGTAGAACCAAAATATCCACTAGGCCTTCTACAACCATTACCCATTCCTAACAAAAAATGGCAAAGCATTTCAATAGATTTTATAACCAGTCTACCCAAGGTACAAGGGAAGGATTGTATTTATGTAATAGTAGATTGATTAACTAAATATGCACAGTTCCTCACAATAAGCACAGACTACAAGGCTCCACAAATTGCAGAAGTATTCTTTAAAGAAATTTTTAGGTTACATGGATTACCAAAAAATATAGTCAATGATAGAGACAGTAGATTTCTCAGTCAATTTTGGTAGGAACTATTCTGACTGACAAGAACATAATTGACTCCTAGCACAAGCTATCATCCACAAACCAATGAACAAACAGAGATCATAAATAAATGGATAGAATATTATCTACAAAATTATGTCACAAGATAACAAAAGGCTTGGACCAAATACTTACACCTAGGAGAGTACTGTTACAATACTACTCACCATATGTCTATAGGCATGACTCCTTTTAAAGCCCTATATGGCTATGAAGCTACATTATTTGGGAATTTGATTGTTACAGATAGAAAAGTACCTGGAGTCAAATATTTCATTCAATACAATTTAGACCTAATGAAAGCTCTAAAACAAAATCTTCACCATGCCCAAAATCAGCAAAAACTATATGTGGATTGGAGATGTATTGAAAGAACATTTGAAGTAGGAAATATGGTTTTCTTGCGACTGCAAACTTACAAAAAAACAACAATAAAAACAACAATAAAAACAAGTGGAGCAAAGAAACTTAAACCTACATTTTATGGACCATACAGAGTTATTAAAAGAATCGGTGAAGTAGCATATGAAATCGAATTACCTGAAGATAGCAAGATTTACAATATTTTTCATGTATCCTAACTGAAAAAAGTTCTAGGAAGAAAAATTATCCCATGCATTGAACTACCACCATTAGATGATGAAGGTAAGCTCATGTTAGAACCAGAGACTATCATCGGTAAGTGAGAAAAAAGACTCATGAATAGAGTCATCCTAGAATTTTTGGTAAAATGGAAAAACCTCCCATAGGAAGATGCTACTTGGATGGGTGAAGAAATATTGAGACACCCCAAATTTCTTGAGGACAAGCAAATTGAAGAGGGGCGGTCTATCATAAGCTATCATTAAAATTGATATTCATATGTAAAAACCAATGCTATTCAAATTATTAATAATAAATTAAAATATATATTTATTGTATAATGATTATGAATAATTATTGTTAATAAAATATGTTTAATATTATTAATAATGGTTGGATATAAATTCATAATTGTTAAAAATAATATTATATATATATACACATATATACATATATACATATATACATACAATGGAAATAATATAAATTCATAATTTTCATTTAACCTAATTATTAAATACAATGAAAATGATAAAACTCTAAGGTAATGAATGTTGCTTCACACCGTTTGACCTAATACTTAATGTGGAAGAGAAGACGATGGAATGGGTAGACAATAAGGAAGAAAATACAAAAAGTGTAGCAAAGGGGAAGGAAAATTAAAAGTGATAATAAAGAGGGAAGTACAACCACAACAACCTTAAGGTAATTATTACCAATTATCCACTCATAGTACCCACATAGTGGAGGAAAGAGGAAGATTAACGCCAACCCTAAATTGCAAGCAAATAAGAATGATATAAGGTATGCTATGAGGCTATTTTCGTTGTTTAAATGGTTAAGAAATTTGATCAGTATAATATTATATAAGATAATAAACATTACAAACCACTAAATATAGAAAACCTTAATCCAATTGGAATACATGTATGTTAAATATTAATTGGACAGATTAAGGACATTTTCTGTATATACATTTGGATATAGAATAAAATAAACAAAAGTGATCACTCATTTGAATTGGAATAAACTATGTAAATATAAATATTAAATAAACAATGAATTATATGATGAAAAATAAATAACTTAAATCATGTGAAGAAATAATCATATTTCAATAGTTCAACATATCATTTAACTACAAGAAACCCTAACCGAATACAAATGAATAATAATAGGTAGTTTAAATGCTATATGTATTCGTATGCCTTTGACAATCAAATAAATGACTTATATACATATATCAAATAAACAAATTAATTGTATTATGAAAGAATAATACTCCATTATATTAATTAATGGAAAAACTCTAATGGAAAGAATACCTAAACATTACATGAGACGATTAATATTACTTTTGATTATAGATTCTTTGGATATGAAAGAATAAACTTAAATATATATTAATAAATCAAGTTTAGTATTAAACAAACCATTGCACATGGGCATATTACATGGCAAATTAATTAAATGAAACAAACTGAAAGAACATATTATATTAAACAAAATAAGAATTGCATATAGTAAGTACTAGGTGGGTAAGAGGGTAGAGCCGAGTCCTAAGGCAAGAAGAGGGAAAAGCCCTCTCTTGGAGATTAGGTTCATCAAGCTTTGTGACCCCACCATAGTGTGTGAGGACTGAAGTATGGTATAGAGGTTCCAATTCCATTATGGAGGACCTAGCTATACATACAAATGCAATTTGGAATAAGAAAATATATGCAAGAATTATTTATTTTATCTTTAAATAAAAAAATAAACTTTGGTTGATCAATTTACACTTACAGGATTAGACTTATAAGTCCTTACAAGGAGGGACATTACAATTTTGATGCTTAGATGACAAGTTACTTTAAGGACTTCAAGAAGTCCATGAAGCAAAGGATGAGGATACCGGTATCCTTAGTTGAGGAGCATGCAAATGATATTTATTTCTTGGTTGACATAGATTATACCTACATCCAAGCAGTGATACCTAGAGTAAGATGGCTTAGGCCACTTGGATATGAGCTTGATGTAGACCAAGATTCATCTACAATCACTGCCTTGCAGAAGAAATTGACAAGGATGCTTTTCATTTTGGTTCTTATGATATTGTCAAATCCAAGGTGGTAACTAACTTGAAGATAGCCTCCGTAATCAAGAAGAAAGATGAAATGATAAGAAATCTCAAGAAAACATTTGGAGCTGATATAGAAGTAGAAGGAACTATAGTAGAGGAAGAAGAAGTAGAGGGAGGTAGTGAGGAAGAAGGAGAGCAAGGGCAATAACCATTAGAATTGACACAGGGCCTAGGTGAGGACAAAGAACAAGGTACTGAGGAAGAATAAGCCAAGGAAGCACCCACTAAAACCAAAGCCACCAAAAGAAAAGCTAAAGCTCATCATGCACCCCAGCCTAAGGCAAAGAAGGGGACAAAGCCCATTGAGGTCAAAACAAAGAATCCTACTACAAGGGCTACCACCAGGGTTGCAACTCAAAAGGCTAAAGATGGAGCCAAAGAGAAGAAGAAAGCCACAGTGTAGACTGGTGAAGAACCAAGGAAGAGGAGGAGATATGTTTCCCAGCCTAACACAGATGAAGAAAGAATAGAGTCAAATGATATCATCTAGTTTAAAGTGGTAAGTCATCCCTCCAAGTTTTCCATTGATAAGTTATGTGTAAACATTAGAAAAGTAATCTTGAATGGTTTAAAGACTATAAACTTTAATAAGCTCAATAAAGTAGAGCAAAATAAAATAGAGGAACTAGTGTATGTAATGATGGCTGAATACAAACACACACCTCTAGAGTTGGATAGTACAATGCCTAAAGAGCTATACAAGATAGTTGTAGATAAGTGACATTTTTGCCTACAAATGGAAAAGGAGATAAGAGAAACTACCCTAGCTATGCTACTTCTAGACCTGACTAAAGGTCACATAGCTAAGGCAAATAAAAGGCACAATAGAAATTTTTCTCCTAGGAATAGAGCATTTAGAATTCTTCAAAACAAGATATAGGATGTTGTAAATAAATCCACAAAATTGTGGAAGTCATTATATAAGTCAATAGATGATGTATTTGATGAGGAATATAAGGCTGAGGCTAGTGCAAAGAGAAAAGAAGTAAAAGAAATAACAGAGAAAGTGGAGGAGAAGAAAAGTGAAGAAGAGAAGAAAAGTGAGGAAGGAAGAGTAGAAGAGGAAGCAAACAAGGAGGAGGAAGAAGTGAATACAACTAAAGGAGAGGAAAATGCATTAGATGAACAGGGAGAACAAAGTGTGAAAGACATACAAATGCCACCTCTTAGCCCTCGTCATGCCACCATCACACCTATAGAAACCATAAAAATAAAGGATTTTGTTGACACTTCATGTCAAAAAATCAATCCTTTAACTGTAGAGGATTCCTCAAAGATCCTTCACCAATCTACTCTGTAGGCATAGTTGTGTTCAAGCCCTATATTGGTGAGTGTAGATGAACTACAAAAAGTAGTAGCAGAACCTCAGAGAGAAAAGGTGAAGCCAAAGGAAAAACCTTTTACATAAATTGCTACTAAAATCCTACTACTTTCACCACCATCTCCACCACAAGAAATAATTGATGCACTTAAAATGTTGAGTGCAACAATAGGGTAAGATACAACAAAACAAGAATAGTCAATATGTTCCCCCAACAGTTGTTAGTGATAAAGGCGGTCAAGACAAAAAGAAGGAAGAAACAAGAGATGAGGAGCAAGCTACAATACAGGCATTGGTTGAACTACCAAAAATTGGTACTCCCACTTAGACTCTTCAGAAGTCGAGCACTAAAATGCTCTCATTGCAAGTTCAAACACAAGGCTTAAGCTCTAGAAAGGTAGCCAGGATACTTTAATACAGATATCCTGAACTTGATGAAGAGATCATCATTCCCTCCTATGAATCCATCACTCTCACCATAGAAAAGATAAATGAAATACAAGGTGCACTAGATAGGAGAAAATGACAAGAAATATTAAGAAGAGAATACAAGTATAGGCAAGAATTGAATGAGATAAAGGAAATCTTCATGGATACCTTCAGCTTGCAGTCACTAGATGAAACAAAGCCAATAATTGAGTAGTTATCAGATATAGTTGATCAAGTGACTAATGAAGACCATGATACAAATGTAAAATTAATGGAATGGTTAGAAAGGAAGTTTCAAGGAAAAGTTAATGAGAAGATATCAAGTGGAATTACACTTGAATAGGTAGAGTTGGCCAACACAATAGATAAGGCCCAAATTGTTCTTGAAAACATTTTTTCATTGTATAGAAAGTTGTGTCACTTTTAAAATTTCACACAAGAAACCAATCAAAGAATAATGAGATTGGAAAAGAACTTAAAAATCTCTAGCATGCAATTACCTAGAGATCCAGCTTAGTGAGAAGCATTTTGCATAGACGCTTCACACACAAAGGGAGTTAGTTGTACTAATAGTAAAGGAGGCAAATATAAGTGCTAAATTGATGCAAATCTAGTTCTCTATAACCCCTCATTTAGAATTCCTCCACAAGGAACAAGTTTATGCTGAGATAGTATTAAAGAAGGGTCTAAATCTTTCTACTCTTGATGAACTTGTACACCTTGCTGCAAAGACTACCATCCAACACAAATCACTACACATTGCATTGGAGAATTGGGATGCAGCTCTAAAAATAATAATGGAGGTAAATAGTACTTCTTTGGCTAAGTATGGTATTACTCCTTATAACCCTTTGACATCAGTGTCAAAAAGGAGGAGATACATACATTATGGGGAGATATAAGATATATGGAGAATACCAAATTTTGATTACATTCTTTCATTCATTTTGAGAATAAAGTGGAAAGTCTATAGATAGCCAAAAAGGGGGAGACAAGCAATATGACAAAAATAAGAGGGAGATGCAAAATTTTGACAAGCATGTGGAAAAAAATCTAGAATAGGAATAGGACACAAGACACATGATAGAGAGAATCAGGCACATCAGCATAGAACTTCAATAAAGAAGAATGGACTAGGTACAATCAACTTAGGGGGAGTTATAAGTTATATTGTTGCTAACAAAATTTTGAACATTTTTTGAGATTTTGCATGTATGCTGAGCGAGAATAAAGAATGTACTCAATTAGATCAATTCATTAATAAATAGTTAAGTGTTTTTGACACTCATGTCAAAGGGGGAGATTGTTGGTCTTAGAATGGTCTTAACATTCGAGTGTCAACACACTTAACTAATTCCACAATATATGCCGAGTACACTATGTATGTTGAGTGAATAATAGTAGTTGCCGAGTCAAAATCTTAACAAGTGCCAAGCAAGTAATAGATGTTGAGCAAGACAGAGCATAGTATGTGCTGAGTGATTCAAGAAGACTCATGTGCTGAGCAACACAAAGTATAATAGGTGCTAAGAAAACAAGAGATGTAATATGTGTCGAGCAATACAGGAACATTCATGTGCCAAGCATCAACAATATAATATGTGTCAAGTAACATAGAATCAACATAATAGTTTGTGCCTTCACAAACTAAGATGTAAACCATTTTTGGAGCCAACTTAGAGATATTTCAAAGGAGAAAAAGGATATGGATGAATCATTTACATTCCCTATATGATCAGCATGTAGCCAATCAGAAAAATGGAGAAGGCATGCAACTATTGAGAAAAATCCAAGGTATGAGTGGGAATTTGAGACTCAATATGGATCATAGATCCATATCTAACCCTAAGTCTTCACATTCTTTACAAGGAAGTTGAATGCACCATTGCATATGTGGAAGAGAATAGTGTATGGAGAGATTATAGAAAAATTTTAGTAAGAAGAAGAAAAGACTTAGAAGAACAGAGCAACAATTTCATATCAAGTTGATAAAAGTAGCACAAGGGACAAGGAACACATACAGAGATTAGATCAAGCAAGGATCAGAACGGGAAGAGCAAATCTAGTACCTGAACCTAGCAATTGAAGATTGCACTCTATCAGGTCAAATTTTCTAATACTTTCTCACCATTGTATTAGATGTTGAAATCCTATATTGATAGGTTAGCTTAACAACTAGGCAGGAGAATCTTTGGAGAAGGTGATTGAAAATCCTATGTATTAGGTGGGTTTAATAACCTATTGTAAATCCTTTAATAGGGTGATATTTCATTTAAGTGTTTGTAAATCCTCTAACCAGGTCACTATTGACATAGTGTAAAGCCTTTAAAAGGGTAGGCCTTTCATAGGGTAGACCATCAGAAGTGGTTGAACATTGATTGCTGCAGTGATTTTTGTGGGTATCATCCCCACCCTAGTTTTACCTTCATACTCATGGAGGGTTTTTGGCTTATCAATCCTAGTGTTATGTGTTATTGCATGTGATTGATTTTATATTCTTTTATATGTTTACATGCATGCAAATTGTTTTCAATTATATTCTTAAAGGATAGAAAAAGGGTTAAAAAAGGGTGTGGTACTTCTAATTCACTTCCCCCCTCTCAGAAGCACTCTTCCCATTTGAATATTCCAACACTTGCCATGCTGGATTTAATGAACAAACTTGTTAAGAAAGCCCAAGACAAAACTATGTATATTCATGAGTATTGTGATTTACGTAAAATGACATGCATGGCTCTAGATTCTTTGTATTCAGATCTCTCAAGTCATAGCCCAATTTTTTCAAGGTGGGAGATAATTACAGATTTGAATCATGCTAAGAATTTTTTATGATTCAATGGAAAAAATGAGCTATGTGTGTTTGTGAAAGGATTTGAAATACCAATGTACCAATCTAAAACAACCAAGAGAGGTAGAGTACTACTAGTTAGAAAGTATGATTTTGACAAGATTGTTAAATCTGTTAGTGAAAATGTGATGTCTATTTCCTGCCAAATTTCAAGTGAGATTTTTGAAAGATTCCCTCAAGAAGAAATTATTGAAGCCATGAGTTGTGTGTTTCCTCAGTTTTGGAAACACTTCAGACATAATCCAAGTGATGCAAAGTTGTTTCATAATAAACTTGATGAATTGATAACATAGTTTTCAAAGCATACAGATTGCAATGGACAACTAATACAAGGAATCTTAGATTCAAATAATCTTAAAAAATAATATAAACTTTTTGCACTATGTATGAAACAACAGATGGAAAACTTTGAGAATCCATTTGATCCTAGTGCAATAACAAGGCTCTAGAAAAGGATAAGTCAGAGTGAAGTATTATGTACTTCAATATCAGAATATTTCAAACTTTTTGATTTATGTCAAAAAATGATATTAGGGTCAGTGGTAGATGAGAGTGTTTCCAATGCATTGGGGTTTTTGAAATCAAATGTCAAAAACAAACTAGACAAAAATTTGGAAACTTGCTTGAGGTTGTTTGTAACTCAATAAAATGTTAGAGATTTTCCTTATGATAGGTCATTGGCCATTTGGAATTCCACACATGAAAGATAAGGCCTTTGTAACACTTTAAAAGATGGTGGTTCTAGTTTCACTACTGACTCCAACATAAATGATGAATTTAGGTCTCAAAGTCAGAATGAAGATGAAGAATTTATGAATTTTGAATACTCGATTTAGAATGAAGAGGAACCTACTAGTACTAGTCAGTTTTAGGATCTAGAGCCCATATGAGATATAGAAATATCACATTTGAGACTAAGTCAATGAAGTGAATTGTGATTTAGCAATGTATCATTCAGTTCTAAGGAATGTATAGGTATACTCTACTTCAGCTCTTCCATATTCAATCAGAGTGCAATTATAATTTACAAAAATTGAGTTTTCGTACTCTATTCATATTGTTGACACAATGTAATTTTTGTATCTTTCTCTTGATTTAGTTGTTTGACAATAAAAAAAGAGATAATAGAGATGTGTGTAAAGGCCATAATATCAACTCAAAATATGACACTTTTCATTAACATTAACATCACAGATAACTACTGACTACAAAAAATAATGGAAATACGCAGAGTTGGAACAATCTATGCTCTTAAAGAAAATTATACTTAATCTAAAAAATAACAATAGATTGGACCATTTCTAAGCCTTAGGAACTCATATTTATATCACTTGAGTTGCAACAAGCTTCAGGCTTAGAAAGGTTACATCATGATTCATTACAAAAGATAAAAGATAAAAAAAAATTAAGATAATCATTACAATTTATTGAAAACTTTTGTAACATCTTTTGACAGAAAAAGGGGAAACAATTACAAAATGTGAGAAGTGGCAAGTGATCATTAAGTTTGTCTTCCATTTCTAACTACAACATTACCCATAGCGAATGTTTTGCAAAGTAATTTTTTATGATGAACAACTTCTCTTTGATATTCTTCTGCAACACTTGTCCTCCAATTGATTCCTCGAGGCCACCAGCTTTTTTTCTAATCATCTTCTACTAAAGGGATTGCTTTGATAGCTGTTATAACCTCCCAAGTGGAAATATTTGTATCCACAATAGGCCACGCTGTATTTCTAACCACCTCTAATTCATTGATGTTTTTAGTCCATTTTGCATCTGTGATGGCTTTACCCTCTTGAATAATTTTGTTCATATCTACTTCAATTTTATATGTCATATCAATCATATCATATACAACTTGAGTGTTTGATTCACCCCTTGAAAATGCTAGAAATCTTGGATGGTCTAATATCAGATCAAAAGATTCAAACCACTCTTGCCAAGATTTTACATACCCTTCATTGTTCAAAATTGTTGGAATGAAATCTAGGTTACCCAATGCTATGCTTTTCAATTTTTCCTTTATTGCTTGGATCTTACCATTGAAGAATGAATTCAATTCTTTAACTTGATATATCATTTTCCTTATAGGAACAATGATCTCCTTAGGTAGTTCCTTTTTTTTTTTTGAGTAAAGGAATTAACCTACCAAAGAATTAAATGTATGGCCCCCACTGCGAAAATAATGAAGATAATAGAACCCTCAGAGGATTGGTATTCATTACTCTGCAAAGTATTGTACATACTATGTAAATTTACAGAAGCTCTCTTTAAAGCAGTGATTCTATGAATCAAAAATTATTTCATTGTCCTAATCTTTGCATCCTTGCTAATCTCAAACTCATCCACATCCATATGTGTTACTGGATGTGGTTCTTCTGCTATCTAGTCAATTTGAATATTTTGGTCTTGTACCTCCCTTAGTGACCTTTCTTCTATTTTCAAATTGTCATTCTCCTTTTTTGATTCCTCCAAAACCTACTGTAGAACATATGCTCTTTTCATTTCCTCTTCATACTTCTTCTTGGTGTCAAGGTACTTTTCATATGTTTGCACTAGTTGTTCTTGAAGAATATCAATCTTGTTATTACCTAGCATAGTAGTAGTGTTTTGGAGGTTATAAATTTGATCTGAAGAAGTTGAATGTACATTCTAGAAAATTGCATTGCCTGCTAGTGTCTCTTTAATTTCCATCACAATAGGCTTCTCTGATTCTAGAGCTATACTTCAAATAGGCATTGTATTACTATCTATATTAAATCATGCCCCCTACAACTCACCAAATGGATTAATCTCTTCATAAGAGATTGATTTTTCTTGTCTCCTCATTTGATCAAGCAAGAATGATGAACTAATATCCCATCCTGGGAAAACTATCATAAGACTCCTTTGTACCAATTCCCTAGCCTCCTCTACAGTGAGGCTTTCACTTTTAGGATCATAGGCTTGGAGCTTCTGCACCATTTCAAATAGTTTTTCATCTATATCTCTAGGTTTTACATGCAAAGAAAGTTCATTCTGTTTGAGTTTATACATAAAACTTTTGAAATCTTCACTCTTGATAAGATCATTATCCTTCATGAATTCCTAAGCCTTTATAATTCTATTATCTAGCATCATGGACTACAGTTCTAAACTATTAGGTCTCCTCTCCTCTTGAGTAGCTTGATCAATTAAGAACTTTTTTCTAGCATCATCAAAATACCCAGTTCCTTTTGGAAGCACTTGTAAGGCTTTCTCTCTAGCCTTTTCTAGAACCTCAATCAATTTTTGTTTCTTCTTATCCCAGTCTAAAGGGCTAGGCTGATCTTCTTCATCACTAATTTCCAATACAAAATTTGCCTCTGGAGAAGAAGGGTTTACCCTATCTCTCAAATTTTGATGAAATTGAGCCATAATGTTATCAAAATCCTCAATACACTTATCAATTTCTAAAAAATAGGGTAAATTAAAATAAAATCCTTGGAAATTAGGATCTACTTTCTTCATTTCTTCCTCTACTAAGAGGATTTCTCTCCACTTCTGCATCCTATTAGCACAAATATCTTCATCTAATTGATCCCTAATGACATCCTCTTCCCAAATTTTCCTTCTAATGATGACAATATAACCCCTCATTTGTTTAAGAGCACTTCTAACAATGTTATATGGGTCATAAATCCTAGTGGGGGTAGTGAAGAAATTTAACTCTCTTAGGAAGGCATCAACTTCCTCAATGGCCTCTTTACCAATTTCAAAATCCCCTAATTTGAAATTTCTACATAGAAAAGACCCCTTTTTGATGGTTGGCCCTAGATATTCTCTATTCATGATAACAACTACCAAAAAATTTCCACTACACCCACCCTCTCTAGTACATATCTTGGAAAGAAATGAGGGGGTTGGGAACAACCAAAAATTCTAATCACTATACAGTTTTCTAACAAAAAGGCACTACCCCAATCATGATCAATTGGTCCCTCATCATCAAAAAACATAGTTGGTCTAACAATCTTCCTAATCAACCTAGGTAATCTTTTGAATTTTGAACCTAACATTCTATGAATAGTTGCAACAAAATCATTATAAAAAGAGAGGGAATTAGAAAAAGAGTAGAACCTCTTCCATAATCTTATCCATCTTTGAATAGGCAATGCCTCTCTGAAATTGTCCAAAGCTTTAATGAAACTGGACTCCACATGGCCCACATTGTAGAAGAGGATGAGATGCATAAGCAATGAGTAATGTAGAAATTTGAAATTTCCAAGCTCACCTTGCTGAGTTGTCACCATGTGTCGATGAATACTATCAACAATGAATGTTCCAAAATCATACCCCACATTAGTATGTGGGTCCTAAAAGTCTAGAGCTATCACATACAATGCTAGGGAGGCATCCGTGGATCCATCTACTCCCAATAGTTTGTTCAACCCGAAAACTATTTTTTGAAAGTATGGATAGAAATATAACAAGGGTATAAAATTAGTAACCATTTTCGAGAATTCTCCTTTCATCTTGTTTTCCCTTGAGATATGTTGCAACATTGTCTATTTTGTATAGAAACCTCTCTATTTCTGAAATTTTGCTTCCAATTTTTCTAGGTTAATAGAAATTGACATGGGACCTTGCAAATCAAATGCTTCAGCAAAAGCATCCTTACTTAACATACAGAGAATGCTCATATCCTTTCTATGAAAGGACCAAGTGGTTGGCTTATATGAATTTACTAATGCCCTGATAAGGTTAACATCCATGTATATCTCTAACATTATCAACTTCCCCAGGTTCTTCATCCATGGATTTGAGATGGGAATCTTGTACACCCTATTCTTGTAAAAGTACCAGAACAATTCAATTCCATTGGTGTCTGGTACTTGAGCATCTCTACAGAAGCTATAAGGGTCTCTAAATGTGTGGACATTAGCACTTTGAGCATTGGAAGATTTAGGGAGAATCTTCAACCATTCTTCTACAAATTTGGCAAACAATGAAACATTGCTACCCTCTGTAGTGCCCTTCTTTATTGATGATTTTGCTCCTTCCATTCTGATCTTACCACAAATTCTTTTTGCTCTATTATCTCTAGATATTTGAGAATTCTATGGGTTTAAAAGCTTGCATGTGCATGGATATCAACCAGTAGTAAGTACTATCTTTATTTCATTTGCCTTAGAATGTCAAATCATCAACTATTAGGAATTAGATAATAGATTTGAAAACTTGTTCTTTTGTACTTTCAAGCTTTAAAAATAAAATCTTATGAGTTTTGAAACCCTTCTTTTTGTGCTCTATCAAAAGCAATTTAACTTAACCTTGAATTCTTTTTGCAAAACAACAAAACCCTTCTTTTTCTTTTTGGGCTCTTGCAACCATTAAATCAAATATTCACTTTACCCTTGTGACCCTGCAATAAGCCTTATATCCTCTTCCAATGAGATTCCCCTTCTTTTCTAGCTTTAGAACTTAAAAATTTTCACATTGTGGTCTTACAGTTGTCAAAACCCATTTCCTTCTAACTAGTGTGAAGTGGCAAAGATGGCTTCATCTTAACTTTTTGTGGTTTTGCAAGATGATATATCTTTCTATCGAAACCTCAGAACATGAAAATCCTTGCCATCATGGTCTCATGACTATCAGAAGTCTTTTCCCTTTAACCACTGTGAACATGCAAAATTTGCTTGAATTAACATTTCACGGTCTTGCAACCAACAGACTAACTTCTTGGAAAAAACCTTTGATAATGTGATCTCCCTTTTCATGACTTCACAACATAAAAGTTCACCAAATCACCATCATTTAACTATTGATGCCATGAAATCTCCTTTTCACAAATTCACAATGTTAACTCCTCCTTTATCTTTTCAATCGATGATGATGTGATCTCTTCCCTCCTTGTGGTTTTGCAACACACAAACTATTAACTTTCACTTTGATAGTGACATTGCGATAGACCTGTTAAAGCCTTTCTCATGGTTTCGAAACCGCCAACTTCAAGCTGATGAAACCCTTTGTGAACCTCTGATGCCATCAACTTCACATATGTTTTTTTTAACCTTGAATACAATGAAATGACTTGCCCAAAAAATTAAAATTTTACTATGATTATTATTTTTTGTTTGTTAATGTATAATTTTTTTATGGTTTTAAAATAACACAATTCGCCTAGATTTTACACATTGTTTGAGAGACTATAAATAATTCACCAATGGAGACTATTATTTTTTCTTTTTAAACTATTTTTTTTGCCACAAATTTATTTTTTCGTCAAGTGTTTTACACCTTTCACCAAGTTTTTACACCTTTTCTAAAGGAGGGGTTTCTTAAAGTATACCCTAATTGGAAATCTATTCTATACAATCAATAGGCCTTATTAATAAAAAAAATTCTAGCAAGTTTTTCAATTATACCTTTATCAAAATTGCTACTTACAACTGCAATATTCTTACTTCTTTTTTTACAAGCTTTTTCTCCCAGTGGTAAAGACAAGTGATGTATAACCAAATCAAGATTGATTTGAAGTATATCTATGTAGGACCAAGAAAAAATAACTCAACTATCCTTGCAAATTGTATAAATGTTGCCCTTTCCTCATATTTCAATGATTGAACTAGATGTATGATCTTTGGTTTTTCTATTGTTCCAAGATTTTTTGCCACTATATTATTTACTAACATGAATGTTTTTTCATGATAATATGGTTTGCAAAGTATGTCAATAATTTCATCTTTGGGCCCTTTGGAAATTTTTTTTCCCTCAAATACATCTTTCATTTTTACTTTTTATGAGTCTAATAGTGTCACAAAATGATTTTCACTATATTTTCTAAAATTTTCTAACCATAACGCATAACACCCTCTCCAAAGTAATTTTTACTATTAAGATAAATAGCAAAACCAAATCTATGTCACCTTAGGGGCAGATAACTTCATGCATCATTTTATTTTACTATAGCCTCACCATTTTGAAAGATATCCAATAGAGGTGGTACTTTTTGTTCCCAATTAATGAGTTTGGGATGGATAAGTGGTAAAAATCCATTACCAAGTTCAAGATTATGTATTGGCTCAAGGGTAGATTCACTCATATTCATGGATGTGAATGCATTCATCAAGGTCATCAATGGTAGCATCATCTTCATCCTATGCTATATTGGAGGAATCCCCTACCTTACTTGAGTTTACCTTAGTACCTGAGGTCTTATCTCTCTACATGTCATGAGCTAATCCAGGAACTCTATATTTACAATTAGGTTCCATTTATTCAAGTCATGTGCCTTGTTTTTGTAATCCAAGAATACTATGACCATTATATCCATATAATTCCATTATTTTAAGTTCTTTTCCATATTATTTTATTGGTATCTTAACTTGTGATTCTTCTAATTGTTCCTTTTATGTATCCTCATCTTTATATAACTAGTTCAAGAGATCCATCTCTTTTGTTTTGTTACACAAGTTTCCCCATTTTTTAATTTATTTTTTTGGCAAACTATATTTTTGTTATCTAATGTGGTTTCATTGACACATGGTTTTCCATAAGATGAGGGACATAAATTGTAACTTTTTGATACAAAGTGCATGACTCATGAAATATCCTCCCATGTCTCATTACTTAACTTTTATTTTGACCTCTTCTTCATCTAATTTAGAGCTAGGTACCTTCAAGGACCTAGGATTAACATATGCATGAGAGGAAGGTGCTTCATGATTACCTAGAATTATGGATATAGTCTTAGGATTCAAATTGTTAGAATACATAAAAGGATTCATATTTATAGAACAGTTATCTCAACACCATTATGAGGGAATTTAATAAATTTGTGGTATGTGGAAGGGTATACTTGTATGAATCCATGGTCTTCAAAGGTGTACATTATATGTTAAGGGAAGATCTAATACTTGAAAAACCATATCCTTTATGACCACATGTCCAACTTTGATTGGTAATGTAATAGATCGTTTGAAGGAGTTTTCTTCTCTATCAAATGGTTTTATAGTCATTTTATTTCTTGGATCTACTTCTATCACCTTAAATTGGAAGCACTTTAATTTAATGACCATCTAGCACCCATTTAATGTGATTACATCATAAATTGCAAGTAATTTGTATCTCCCCTATCTTATTATCTATTTTTATTCCTCCTATATGGAATTGGGTTAGGATCTAATATCCTCATTGGTATTCCTATTTTTGTTAGAAAGCTTAAGGTAGGACATATCCCTTTGGTGTCCTCCATCTCCATTTTTGGTGCAGGAGGACCTAGGGTAAGGCAAAACCCTAACTCAAGCTTTAGTTTGTAAATCATCTAATCAACCATTGAGTGAATAAGGAATAAATATAGATTCCTGAGATAGGTTTAGGAGGTTTGGTTAAGTAGGAGTTGAGAGTGAAGACCAATTAGGTCCCAATAGGAAAAATTGCTCAAAATTGCTCAATAAGGAAAAACATGGAAAAGTTCCTTAAAAGGGGGAATAAAGTGTTCAAAAGAGGTCCTTAGGTGTTTTAGGTTAATTTTATAATGCTTGAAATCAAACTAATCAAGTTTGAAGGTATAACTTACAAAATTACAAAAGTTGTCAAAATTGCTCATTGACAACTTTGCAATTTTTGGAAAATTGCAATAGCAACTTTTCCACAATTTTGGAGAAAGAGCTACATGGGTAGTTATGGCTCAAACAAAAGGAAAATATGGAAGAGGGATCCTATTTAAATACCTTCCTACTCATTTTCAAGGGTTCATCATGCATATGTACGGACACAACCTATGTATAGATCATTTTATGAACAAAAAAACATACTTTTGTAGGATTGAGCAAGGAAAAATGATTGAAAAGCTTATCATTTTGAATGGAATAGTTGCTTGGTTCATTTATTGATTCTTTGTATGATTTTTTTGTCCTTAGGCATTCATTTTATAGGGTTTTGAAAATTAGTTGAGTTTTGTGTTCTTGCTGTCCAATTTTGAATAACTAGTACTAAAATGGCTATAGCTTGAACTTCCATGGTCAAAACACTATGGATTTTGGAAATCAAGAAATAGCCCCTGTATACTATGCAAATAATGATTTTGGACTATGTGGTAGATAAGTAGCTAATTTTACAATCAAGCCCTTGGTAAATTATGGGAAGTGGTAAATTAGAGTTTTAGGTTTCATTAGACCAAAGGAGAAGGTTTGCAATAAGCATTAGAGGATTTTTTAAGAGTTTAGTTGCCATTGCCCATAAAACCCTCAAAATAGGGGTAAACTAGAATCGTATAGTATGTACCCTATGGGGGCCTAAGACCTAGAAAATATTCAAGCTTAGGTCATTAGGAATCAAATTTTTAAAGAGATCAATTGGCCTTGTTAAGAGTTTTTGCATTTTAAGGAGGGTTCCTTGTTTTTGGGAGGGCTAATAGGGGTTCTTAGGGCTACAAGGGAAAACATGGCAAGATAGGCCTATGGGTGTGTGAAAATTAATAGGATGATGTATAAAGGTAGGAAATGTGTTAAAAACCTCATAAGGATAGTCCAAACTTGTTTTTGACCTATTGGCAACACTTGAGGAAGATTTGGCATATTGAACCAAAAGTTGCATAGTTGGTGACTTGGAGTCAGAGGATGGAAACTTGAATTAAATGGTGAGTTTCTTGGTGAATGGAGATTGGGAAGAAGTCCTCTAGGTTGGGGCTTGGTATAGAAACCCTAGGTAGGCTATGAGTAGCATTGGTAGAGCAAGAAATATCTAGAGTGAAGAATCTCCCCATCAAAGTGGTATTTGAGCGATAAGATTGTGGCTTGTGGTTGTATGTTGTATTCCATTGAGTTGAGTGAATCTTCAAAGATGGTTACCCATGCAAAGTTGGAAAAAGAGGTAGAGGAGCAAAAGAATCTCATGGAAGAGAAGACCAGACTTCTTGATGAAGCCATATAGGAGATTAAATATAAGCTAAAAGAGATGGAAGATGCAACCCAAGCAAAAGAAGATGAAGACTTCAACAAAGGTAAAGAGAAGGAGAGTTTGAGGGATGACATACTTGAAATAGATCCTCCACTTGGTGAACAAGAACCCTTCCTCAAAGCCCTCAAGGCCTTTGGAGGAAAGAGCCTATAAAATGTCTCACTATTCCACTGAAAGATGTATGTAGAGGTGGTCCTAGAATAGATTGAGAGCATTAAAAATTACTTTGAATGTGAAGGGAAAACAGAGGCCCAAAAGGTGAGATTTGCAAAATTTAGGTTGAAAGGACAAGCACTAAATTGGTGGAAGTTTTTGCAAGAGGAAATAGAGAGTGAAGGGAAGAAACTAATATCCAATTGGAGGGCTATGGTGGCAAAGATAAAGGAGACCTATTTTATAAAAGACTATGAGATTTAGATCCACAAGCAGAGGCAAAATCTCAAGTAGAAGGATCTTGATGTGGCTACCTATACTAAGGAGTTTCAAAAGATGGCTCTAAGGTCAAGGGTAGAAGAGGTTGAGAGAATCAAGATGGCCATGTACTCAAATGGCGTTAAGTGGTCTATCTAGGATTAGTTGATCTTGTTTAGTCTTACCACATTATGGAGCTATTTTCAAATGGCTAGGAAAGTACAAGATAAGTTGAGGAAGAAAGGGGACTCAACTTCCAAAAATAGAGGCAAGAGTGAAGACTTTAGAGGTGGCTGAAGAGGAGGTTCTAGTGGAAGGACCAATGAGTAGAGAGGCTATGGGGATTCCAAATGGAATGAGCAAGCTAGTGATACTAGTCAAAACGGAGGCTCCAGTAGAGGAAAAGGATCCAACAATGGTGGTAGAGACAGATATGGGAGCAATAACAGAGTCTAAAACTTCAACAATATGAAGTGTTACAACTATGGAAACTTGGGGAATCCTATCTATAGATTCCTAGAGAAGGAATCATCATCTTATGAAGAGAAAAAATCACTTATATATAAGAGGAAGATAATCAAAAAGTGGGTGAAGTGGATCTTGACATAAAGAAGGGTGAAAATATTATGCTGAGGAGAGTCTTAGTTAAGGAACCAGTAAAGGATGAACCAAAGTAGAGAAGAAACCTATTCAGAACTACTTGCAAGATACTAGGTAAGTTATGTAAGGTACTCATGGACTCAGGGTCTACTGAAAATGTCTTGTTAGAGGAGGTAGTACAAAAATTTGGTCTAGCAAAGATTCCACATGTGTGTCCTTATAGGGTGACTTGGTTGAATTAGGGAAAAAATATACTAGTAAATGACCAAGTATGGGAAGACATTACCATTGGTAAGTAGTATGATAAGATCCTATGTGATGTGCTTCCCATTGATGCTTGCCATCTACTATTAGAAAGGCCTTGGCAATATGATATGGAGGTAGTGCATCATTGGAAGGAAACCAAATATTCTTTCAGGAAGGATGGGGTCACCTATAGGATATAGTCTATAGTGGAAGAAGATAAGATAGAGAAAGCTACTACTAAGGCACTACTAATGAGTGGGAAAGAGTTCCTCAAGGACTTGAAGGAAGGTGAAGGATTAGGCTATACCATTATGGTGAAGTCCAAATTGGAGAAGTCATCTTCACAAACACCCATACCTATAGAGGTACAAGACCTATTGAATTAGTTCAAGGATGTAATTTGTGATGGAGCAACACCTACCTTACCTCCAAAGAGAGCCATAAGTCATAAAATTGACTTCATAATAGGAGCATCATTGCCAAAAAAAAATTCATGTAAGATGAATCTAGAGTTGAACAAATAAATTGCAAGACAAGTCCAAGAGTTGCTTGATTAGGGGCTGATTAGGAAGAGCATCAGTCCATGTGCAGTACTAGTTGTCCTTGCACCCAATAAGAGAGGTAAATGTATAATTTTTATTGATTCTAGGGAAATCAATATAATACTCTTGAGGGTCTCTATGAGTGGTTGGTAATGCCATTTGGCTTTACCAATGCACCTAGTACCTTCATGAGAGTCATGAATGAGCTTTTGAAAGACTATATAGGAGTGTTTGTTCTTGTTGTGTACCAAGCTAACATTCTCATCTTTATCAAGAAAAAGGAGCAACATATGAAGAACCTAGAAATGGTGTTGAGGAAGCTTCAAGAGGAAAAGTTGATGGTAAATCTTGAGAAGAGTGATTTTGTGGAGGAGGATCTATTATATTTGGGTTTTGTAGTATCCCAAGGAAGTTTGAAAATGGACAAGAATAAGGTGGAGGAAATCTCAAGTTGGTCTACTCCTAGATCTACTACTAAGGTCATAAGTTTCCATGGCTCAGCACAGTTCTATACAAAGTTTGTTAGAAGGTTTAGTAAGATTTGTACACCAATGAATGACACCATCAAAGGAGGCATGAAGACCAAGTTCACATGGACCAAGGTAGTAGATGAAATTTTTGAGAGGTTGAAGAAGGAAGTGGAAACTCAACCAATATTGGTTTTGCCTAGTTTTGAGAAGCCATTTGTGGTGGAGTGATATGCTATTAACATAGTAGTTAGGGCAATTTTAAGCCAAGAAGGTAGGCTAATAGTATTTTTTAGTGAGAGGCTTAATGAAGGTAAGACAAGGTATTCAAAATTTTACTTGGAGCTCTATGCACTTGTTCGAGCTCTTAATAAGTGAAGGCATAACCTATTACCTAAGGAGTTTTTTGTTTTCATAGAAAACCAAGCTCTAAGCTTTATCAACTCATAGGAGAAACTAAGTTTAAAGCACATAAAATGGATGGAGTTCTTGTAGTCCTACATTCTCACCATTAAGCACAAGAAGGGCACAAACAATAAGGTGGCATATTCTTTGAGTAGGAGGTTGTTGACACTACAAGAAGTCAAGTTGCAGAGCATAGGACTAGATGGATTTAAGGACCTATATGAGGAGGACACTGACTTTCTAGAGGCTTACAAGGTATGTACTAACTTTGAAAATATTCCCATAGTGAAATTTTTGAATATACTTTGCAAAATTAGTTATTGTTCAAGAGTCAATAGTTGTGCATCCCAAGGGGATCTATGAGGGAAAATATCATATAAGAGAATCACAATGGGAGCATGAGTGGACGTTTTTACCTTAACAAGACCTTAGTCCTTGTCGAAAGATTCTACTATTGGCCCAAGATTTAAAGGGATGTAAGGAGGTATGTGGAACAATTTAGAATATGTTAGAAGGCAAAGGGCACTTCATCAAATGTAGGACTCTACCAGCCTCTACCCATTCCTAATAGGCCTTAGGGAAATGCATCAACATGGATTTTGTAGTCGTATTTCCAAGGACTAGGAAAAGGTTATATAGTGTGTTTGTGGTGGTAGATTGGTTCAACAAGATGAGCCATTTCGTTCAATGCAAGATAACACATGATGCAAGAAATATAGCCAATCTATTCTTCAAGAAAGTGGTTAGAATACATGGCTTACCAAGGAGCATAGTGGATGACAAAGATGTCAAATTTATGGGGAACTTTTGGAAGACCCTATGGAAGAGGCTAGGGTCAAACCTAACTCCTATTTCTTCCTACCATCCCCAAATAAATGGGAAAATAGAGGTCATCAATAGTGTCCTAGGAAACCTTTTAAGGTGTCTTACCAAGGAGTATGGGCAAAGTTGGGAGCAATTCATACCTAATGCAAAAATTTCCTATAATGATAGAAATAGTAGGACAACAAGGTTAAGTCCTTTCTAAATAGTGTATGGAACTCATCCAAGGGGCATAATGGAGCTCACAGATCTACTAGGCCATGACAACATTAGTGGACATGCTAATGACTTTGAGTAGTTTATGAAAGAGGTGCATGATCAAGTCAAGAAAAACTTGATGGAGGAAAATTAGAAATTGAAGGAGAAGAAGGATGGGGAGGGAAGATAGCTACAATTTCAAGTGGGAGACTTGGTGATGGTTTATTTGAACAAAGCTAGGTTACAATAGGGCATCCCTAGTAAGTTGCAGATGAAGAAGATTGGGCCATGCAAGCTACTTGAGAAGTATGGACCCAATTCCTACAAATTAGACTTACACAAGGACATGGCTATCTCTCCCATATTTGATGGTAAATACCTAATACCTTATAAGGGTCCAAAGGTGGATAAAATAGAGTATCAAGAAGAGATAAGAAAGGATATCTAAGATGTAGGTACTTGAAAGTAAGAAACCATAGGTAGAGAGGATTTTATATTCTAGAGTGAAAAAAAAGTGTAAAGAACAAGGTTTATAAGGAACATATAGTAAAATGGCTAGATAGACTTGAAGTTGAAGCCACTTGGATTACTGAGAGTGACTTCAAGAAGCATGGCATCAACAAGGATTTCCTCTCTCCACAAGTACCTTAGGCTTCTTCTCTTAGGGGGAGAATGGTATAGGAGCACCTAGGGTAAGGTAAAACCATCACTCAATTTTTGGTTTTTAAATGGTCTAACCAACCATTGAGTGAATAATGACTCAATATAAAGTCCCAAGATAGGTTTAGAAGGTTTGGTTTAGTAAGAGTTGAGTGTGAAGACCAATTAGGTCCTGATAGGCAAAATTGCTCAAAATTGCTCAATAAGGAAAAACATGAAAAAATGACTAAAAAGGGAAAAAAAAATGTTCAAAAGAGCTTCTTATGTGTTTTAGGTTCATTTTTTTAGGCTTGAAAATAGAATAGTCAATTTTGAAGGCTTAACTTGCAAAATTGCAAAAGTTGTCAAAATTCAACTTTGCAATTTTTTCAAAATTGCAATAACATTTTTTGGCATAGTTTTGGAGAATGAGCTACATGGGTAGTTATGGATTTAATTGAAGGCCAAGATGGAAGAAGCAACCTATTTAAACACCTTCCAACTCATTTCCAAGGGTTGGTCATGCATATGTATAGACAACACCTGTGTGTGGAGTATTTTGTGAATAAAAAACATACTTTTGAAGGACTGAACAAGGAAAATTTATTGAAAAGCTTAATTTTTGAATGGAATAGTTTCTTGGTTCCATGTATTAATTATTTGGATGATTTTTTTGGCCTCAAGAATTCATTTTATAGGGTTCTAAAAATTAGTTGAGTTTTGTGTTCTTGATGTCCAGTTTTTAATAACTAGTACTAATATGGCTATAGCTTGAACTTCCATGGTCAAAACACTATGGATTTTGGAAATAAAGAAATAGCACATGTATATTATTTAAATAATAATTTTAGATTGTGTGGTAACAAAGAAGCTAATTTTACAAGCAAGCCCTATGCAAGCAAGAAAGGCTTGGCAAGGAGAAATGAAGGCTTGTAAGTGAGTTGTAAATGGAACAGTGGATTGGCATGTGCCAATCTTGAATGGGAAGTGGTAAAGTAGAGTGTTAGGTTTCCTTAGATGAGAGGAGAAGATTTGAAATAATCATTAGATAATTTTTGAAAATTTCAATTGCCATTACCCATAAAACCCTCATTTAATAGGGGGCAAACTGGAATTGTGTAGTACATACACCATGGGGGCCTAAGACCTGGAAAATATTTAAGATTAAGTCATTAGGAATCAAATTCATGAAGACACTAATTAGAATTTTTGATAGTTTTTTGAGTTAAGGAGGGTTCCTTGTTTCTAGGAGGGCTAATAGGAGCTCTTAGGGCTATAAGGGAAAACATGGCAAGATAGGCTTGTGGTTGTGTGAAACTTAATAGGATGATGCATAATGGTAGGAAATGTGTCAAAAAACTCATGAGGATAGTCAAAACTTGGTTTTGACATACTAGTGGTACTTGGGGAAGATTTGGAATATTGAGCCAAAAGTTGCACAGTTATTGACTTGGATTCAAAGGATGGAAACTTGAATTGAATGGTGAGTTTCTTGGTGGAAGGGAATTGGGAACAATTCCTCTAGGTTCAAGTTTGGGATAGAAAAGCTAGGTAGGCTAGGAGTATCCTTGGTAGAGAAAGAAGTATCTAGCATAAAGAAGCTCCCCATCAATTTTCCAATCACTAGAATCTCCTTTCTACATCAAAATAGGGTTTTTCTTAAGATCTACATGAAATTCTCCAAAATTAGCACCTATTATGGGACCTTGAGGGAATTTTGGAGCTTTTTTGGCCCCTTGTGTTAGGTATGTAGTGTGTCCCTACCCCAAGTCAAGGATGTAGTGCATCCATACCCAAGTGAAAGATGCAGTGCATCCCTACCTCAAGACCTATTTGGGGTCTCATTCTCGGCCCTTATGTTGAGGTTGACCTGAGGCATCATTTATTTTTCATTATCAATTGATGTTAGAAATTATATTTTGCACCTTTATAATCACACTTAGTTTCTCTATTTTTTATCCATCTATCCTTCCATAATATCAAGCAAAAAAATATTCATCTACACATATCAAGAATTCAAGAATTTAAGGCACTCAAGAAAGTTCTCCATTAAAAATAAATGATTCTAGAATTCAAAAATTGAAGGAGTTATGCAAGTTCTTTTATAGAATTTTCAACATTTAAGATCTCCCTTCATAAATTTAGGTTACTTTTTTACATCTTCACCATTCATCTCTCCTAGGTCTACATTCATTCCTAAGGTTAATTTCAAACACATTCATTTATAAAAGTTTTGATTTAGTTTTATTCCCTTTCCTATGGTTTTAGAAGTTGAATCAAGGATATTGTTGTGGTTTCACAATGTATGCCCCATTTCACCCAGAAATGAGGACCTCCTAGTATATTTTTTAGCTTTCAGATCCCTAGTCTAGGGTCTGAGTCTTTTAAGGGTTTGATCTAGTACTTTTTCTTAATCTGACTCTCTATCAGAAAACTCATTTTTTTGGGAACTAGAGATTTTAAAGGAAAAAATCAAATTTTTACATTTAGGGGTGCACTAGCACACCTAGTACACCCCTAAAGGTATGCTAGTGTACTAGTTGCATAAGGGAAGAGCACATTCCTCTTGGAAGTGTGCATATGTGCACCTCTAAGAGGTGCACTCAATCCTGGGCCTATAAAGCTTGGGACCCCCACCCCTTTCCTCACTTCACTTCCTTCATCTAGTTTTCAGTGAGCACACCTTGACACATTGAGAGGTGCACTTGACCACTTGCACACACAACACAAACATAAAAAAATCACCAAGAAAAAGGTATGCTCCTTGCTCACCTTACAAGGTGCACAAAGTGTGCAACTATTTTTGCATTAACAAATAAAAACTCAAGCAATACTTTAATATAACTTAAAAACCTAACCAAAATAATCACCAAGTGAAAGGTGCACATATGTACACCTATCCAAGGTGCACACATGCACACATTTCAATGTCAAAACTATCCCCTTACGTAAATAAAGGGTGCACACATGGAACACCCCAAAAGATGCACTATGTTCACACCCTTTTTAACAGAGAAGATTTATTTATAAGGGTATGCACATAGCACACACCATAAGGTGCACTAAGTGTGCACCCTTAGTGTTGAGGGTTTGATGTAGGGGAAAGTGCACCTAGTGCACCTTCAAGGTGTGCAAGGTGCACCAATGTTTTATTGTTCAGAGATGTAAAATTAGGGTTTTATGTTCTTAGTCATTTTTTAATCATAATTAGGGTTTATGTAAGTTGATTTTTTTGCCTTCCAAACTAATAGATATTAGTTTTGGGTAGATTAAATGGCTTCCTCCTCATCTTCCCTCATTGTAAAGATGGCTCCAAAACTAGTGGTCTTCAAATTTTAAGGTGTTCTAGCAAAGTCATGCTTCCAAGATGAATATTCAAAAATTTGAGATACTGAGCTAGGTCATATTGACTGAAACACATTCATGGTGCTATGAAACAAGCCAAATAAAAGGCCCACTATGGTATTTGCACTTATTAGATCAAGACTATTAAACACAATGTCACACCTAGTTTTAGTATAGTCTTCGGAGTTGATTATGGCATTAGCAAAAAACTATGTTTCAAAGGAAAGTGTTGTGAAAAGCATAACTAAAGATATCATCCTAGATCTAAGGCCTAAGAATATAGAGAAAGTATTCCATCTTCTAAGTGAAAAATAGTATATAATATTTACATATCATCAAGTAGAAAGGTGGTGTAGAGAGCATGGAGAGGGAGCATCACAAATCATTCAATCTTTGTATCTCATTGATAAGACCCCTCTTGGACAAAAATAGGCAAAGTAGATATGACCAAGGGCTATATTAAAGATGATATTGAACATTCTATAGTGCTCTTGAGTAGAGCCATAAGGTTACCAGTAGTTGGACATTTGAATATATGGATGGTATACTATATTGAGACCATTAAAATGATAAAGATGCCAATTGATTGGCCTTCAATTCCTAGTGAGAAGTTAGATAAACTACTGGTGGTAGTCAAGAACAACCAAAGGTTCTATATGACATCTTATCTAATGTAGCTATTAGCTACAAGAGCAACAGATTATCTAGGATTATTCAAAAGGGACAACTTGCAAGATGCAAATGCATGGCCTTATGTGATATACCCCCAGTTGGTAAGGAAAAAGATTTTAGAGCATAGAAAGGAATACATAATAGTGAATTATGCCTTCATTTTTCAAATCATCTGGCTCATTGAAGGAGATTATGTGAAAAGGATGTTAGAAGAGGCAATGAAAAAGATTACAGAAATTGGCACCTACTACATCCAATATAAGACATTCACCTATTTAAGGGTAGCAGGTAAGATTGTTAATCCAAATAAGCTCCCTAGGAATATGTGTGATAGACTCATATTGTCAGAGATTGCATGACAACTCTTGTTTTCATATGAGAGAGTAAGGAAGCAACATAAGACGACCTAGGTATGATCCATCACTATAGGTCCATTTAGTGTTACCCAAAAGTAGGATATTGTAACTTTTGAGTCTTAGTAGGATTAGTATCCCTTAGAGGATTGTAACTCTCCTTGTCCCTATTTTTATAACATTGACAGAGTTTAGTACTTGGAAGGAAAATAATTCCAACATGAAGATGCCATAGAGAATCATTGGATGAATCCAATGGATGGCTATGAAATCTATATAAGGGATTATTGTAGGATGACCCTCTATTTGGTAGGCAGTGGCTTGAAAATAAAGGTCCCATTAAAGATCATATAGTAGGACACTGAAGAGGTCTAATATCCCTTGTATAACATAGATAAGATATATGATTGACCCATCATAAATGCAAAAATTGATAGAGAAGAAAACACAGATATTAATCATAGGGCGAGGCATGTCATCCAATTAACCAAGGATTAGATCAAAAGACCATTCAAGGTGTATCTAATTCCAAAAACTTTAGTTTTCCAAGTTGTAACCTACCTAGTGAAAGGTAGAGGAGCAAAGTTGATAGTTCCAACATTCACAGTTTAGTCTCCAATAAAGTCAGTAATGGTGCATCAACTTGATCGAGAAGGTGGATACTTCAGGACATAGAAGGGTAAAAAAGAGGAAAAGAACTTCCCCTTAACAAGCCAAGCCTAAAGAAGGGACAACTCATCCACCAAAACACCATGGAGTAGAGAATGCAGAAGGGGTAGAAAATATAGAAGTCATCTAGACTTAGGATAATCCATTAGAGCCACTACTAGAACAAGGGCAAGGAGCTAAAATAGAAACATAGGAAGTATCTCTGCTTGCACAAGAGGAATAAGCATCACCATCAACTCCAAAGAAAAGAAAGATTGAAACTCTAGTTAAAGGAGACAAAAGGTTATAAGAAAGTTTATTCCTTTTCCATTAGCCCTAGATTTTATTCTAAAAGAGGAAGAAGAGGATGATGAAGATGAAGAAGAAAACATTCCCTTGAGTTAAAGGACTCTTCTAGCTAGGGCTATAGAGGTAGAATGGAAAAGAATCTCTACCATTACACCACCATTTATTACTACAAAACCTATTTAGGCTACAACTTTGGAGGATGAATTACAACAATGGATTTATGAGTAAGAGGATGAAGGGGTTGATCTCTTTTAGATGTCATATTTTGATTTCATGTTGATAGGCATTGAGTTGGTAGGCAATAAGATTAGAGATACACCAAAAAATCAACCTCCACAAGATGATTGGAGTCAATTTCCACCTTAGTCACCAAGACCTTTAATTTCTCCACCATCATCAAGTCAAGATTTATCTTACTTGGATAAAGGTTCACTTACTCCTCTCCCTCTAGATAATGAAGAACAAGTGCAAGCTAAATAGGAAGAAGAGCCACAAAAAATACCTACCAATGAAGTATTAAAGTAAGGGAAAATATATGAGGAGCCTCAATAGACTTCCCAAGATATAGAGATGAGGATTTTGGACTTGATAGATAGAGATGCCTAAGGTGGATCTCTCACAAAAGAAGAAGAATCCATAAGGGGAAAATCCTAGCAGCACAAGCTCCTTCTTCATTGATGGGTAAATCTCCAATGGATGATACTTTGAGATGGTTGAAAAAAGAGGTGATGGTTAGACACAAATGGTAGTTATATTGTACTAAGGAAGGGGGAATGGGAGAATTAATTGCAGCTCTCAAGAAACCTGAGCCACCCATAGGTGATGCAGGAACATTGGCCTTTGTTATGAGTGATCAAAATTAGGACTTGTTTGCCCATGTTTCTATCCCTTGTCCTCATATAGATATGGAGGATTTTAACCCAAAATATTATCAAATCAAGGAGGTTTTTCTTGGAAAACCCTTTATGGGCATTGCCAAATTTATGATTACTATGGGAATCAAAGAAGTGTTTACATACTTAGAACATGATGAGTCCAAATTGTTAAATCTCTAGAAGTAGAATGAAATCCTAAGAGATTATTTGAATGAAATAGTTGGTTTGTTGGATCCTAAAAATCTTGAGGATATTCTATATGTGGCACTAATAAGAGGGATAAGGAGATTGAACAATTAGATCCATTTTTGAAGGCTTGCCAGTAATGGTGGAAAAGTTTTGAAGAGAAAGGTGTGCAGATCATACAAGAAAATCTTAAATTGCTACATCACATGAAAAATAATATAGATAAGCTGGTTGCTATATTGAACCAAGATTTTGGGTTAATGGATGAAGCACATACCTGGGGTAAAGACTTGCAAGCATTATAATCAATAAAGAGTCAGAGGTATTAGATGTTGATGGATATATATATTGCATATGAGTTAGATAAGATAGACAACTAGATAGAGAAGATTGCAAATAAAAATAAAGTAATGGAAACATTATAGTGGATATTCATAAGCTCAAGTATCAAACCCAAGAGCAAATTTTGGAGCTAGAGAGACATTACAATGATGCTTGCTTGGATATTTGTGAAGATGATTGAAGAGATAAACTAATGAATGTAGAGAGACATTACAATGATGCTTGCTTGGATATTTTTGAAGATGATTGAAGAGATAAACTTTTAAAGAAGCTTCCATTGATGAGGATATTAGACAAGAATTTAAGACCAAAGAGGCATTTGCTAGATTTGGATGTGAAATTGAGAGATTTTGTAGAGACTTACATAGAGGTGGGTAACTATAGGCCAAAAGTAAAGGATAAATATGATGCTTTAGATTTTTTAGATGCAACCCAAGTGATAGAGATTATAGAGAAATTTAAGAGAAAATATCTAGACATAGCTTTGTATGAAGGGGAACAAAACCTAGAAGCTAGAATTTCAGTTTTGACACTTGGTAAAATTTTGCATTTTTTGGACCTATCTTTCAAGGTCTGCAAGATGCACTTCTTCCAAGATGCGCTTTTCCAAAGGTGCACCAGAAGTTTTTGAAGAATTAAGAGGTGCACCGATAGTTAACTATCAGTTCCAAATTTAAAGCTTTCCATGCATTCAAAATACATTCTAATAGCAGTTTAACTCCTACAAACATCCAGTGAAGGTTGAGCTTCTATTTTTGGCACCTCTAGAGACTCCTACATCATCTAATGGATTTATTCTTATTATTATCTCATGCTTTCTTTTTTTTAAAACATGTAAAGGCTCATGCATTCATTAAATGATATAAATAAGGATGGAGTCCTACTAAGCACCAATTAGAGAGTCAGTTGTACATACATAGATTTGTTTTATTAGTTTAGAAGCATATGTTTGCATAAAGAGATCTCTCGCTCTCAACACAATTTGAGGAGAAGATTTCTTATAAATTCAAGAATGTAATATGTATTCTAGGTCAATATTTTGATGCAGTAATATATGTTGTTGGTGCTCTCATTTGGAGTGTAGTTATTCTTTCCTAAGTGTGTTATATTTTGTAAATGTATGTTCATGGAGTGTAATGGAGCCAATAGTTTTACTGTGTTATTTTGATTAAGAAATCTTTAAATTTTGGTGTTTGTTACAGTTTTAAAAATTCTATTGATGTACTTAGTTGGAGAAGAAATCACCCTACTGTTCTTGCATAGCTTTTTGTCTCACATGAGCATACTTTTTATGGCCTTGTGATTTGATGAAAAGTGAAACATCTTACAATTATTGAATTTCCATTGATGATTGCATTAGTGGAATCAAGGAAGTGTTGCTCCTATTTTCATTGGTTACCTACTGATATTTTCAAAGAATTAACTCACAGATGTGTTGTTTTCATGCCTTATGTTGATTAGGGATTTACTTTTCAAGTCATTTTCTTAAACTTATTGTTACCCTATCTTCATTATTTGATTTTCTAACCCTTTGTTAAATTAGGAATTCATATAGTTACATTGTTAGATTACATTCTTTTAAAAATTAAAAATATCAAAAATAAATATCTTTTTTTGGTTAATTTTGAAATAGTAAGTAGATTGATCATCTTATCCAAAATTTGTTTGAATTAGCAAAGCCTCCTCATGAACACTCACATTTATCTTCTATTGAGCAGATTCTAGTAGGTCACAAGATCACCCAAAACCTTGGATTTGATCCCAGATTAGCTTTTCAAGAGAGGAGCTCAAAAGGATTCATGTCATTAACCATCATGCAAAATGATAGCTCAATAGATATTACATCAACATATTTCATTACACTCTAAATTTAAGAACATATTCATAAATGTACATTGCTGCATGTTATATCTACTTCAACTACTTGCTAGCATTTCTTGCATGCTACAAATCTCAAAGGGCAGAATAAAATAAAAATTTAAAATAACCTTTTTTTCAAAGATCCATAAATCCATAACTATTTTTTTGATTAAACATAGAAGGCCAAGGATGCACTACATCCCCACCCTTTCAGATTGGCCTTATCCTAGATTGACACTACCCCTATTGGTTAACTGTAACCTAGAGCCAAATAATTTCTAGGTTTTGTAGATCTTGTAGTTTCATGTCTATAAACCAAGTTTTAATAGTTTTGGACACCATTTTATAGTGCATTTATAGGTTTATATACCCTAAGGTGTTTCTTCCCCTCTTTTTCTATTTTAATACATATTTCCATCCCTTTAAATTCAAATTTACATTGCATATCTATTTTTATAAAAGCCTCTCTTTGTTGAGGTGAGGGAGAAGTAATTCCAAGAAATTCATGTTGTTGGTTTGATTTTTGCAAGATATCTTTCCCCATTTTCTAAAAAAATCAAAATTGAATTTGTCAAGTGGAGACTAGGGTTTTTGTTTTAATCCTACAAAATTTTGGTAGCATTTGAATTTTCTTGTCAAAGCCCTAGGTCTCATTTCCTTTTAAATTTTATCCCAGCATAAAAGTTTAAAAAAGGGATAAGCGAATATTCTTTTCTTGCCTACTTTGAGGTCTTTGTTGATTCCTTTTGAAAGGGTTTTATCCTACCGTTGGATCTTATTTAAATCTACAGTTGTCACATACTCGCTATAGCAAGATGCTCGAAGATTATGCATAGTTAGGTAGTGACCATCAGAGAACTATGTTGTGATACCGAAAAATCAAGTCTGCCACCGAAAAATGTGTGTTAATATGAAGGAATTCTGACCATGTGCTATGTCCCAAGCTTCTTAGTATTAAGAAGAATGAACGTGGAAAAACTTGCAAATGGTGTCACCAGAGTTCAAGTTTCTCTGGCAACTCACTAGGTCGCTATCAAAAAATCCATGCAAATTGCCGGTGGTGATATAGCGAGTGCCTGGATTTTGCAAAAGGCAGTGTTCTTTTAAAGGTTGATGTGACCGCAAAAATTCTCATGTAGTCTTATAAATAGGCACGACTACCTTCTCTGACACCAATTTTAATTGGCAAAGTCTCAATCAATGCGTCTTTGTTTTTCATCACCAGAATTGTGAATCCGTCGAAGGTCGCTATATTGCAAGCCACAAAATTACCAATTCTCTGGTAGTGATGTATCGATGGCCCAGTCATTGCAAAAGATGGCGTTCTTTTAAAATAAGGATTGATTTTGAGGATCCCCAGGAAAATATTGTGCCAAATTTTCTTTTATTTTTGTGCAAGTTGTGTCACTCATAATTTTATTTCCCAGCGTAGGTTTTTGATGGTTACCAGAAAGTTGTTGTATCACTAGCCAAATATTGGTAATTTTTCCAGTAGCGATGTAGTGACCCACCTTAAATTAACAAACACAGAAAGGCCAAGGATGTGTGATGTCATTGGAATTTAAATAATATATATGTGTGCAACATGTTAATCTAGCTCAATGATAGCAGTACCTAGACCCACTCCCCATGTATAAAACATGCAAAGAATTCTGATCGTTAGATCAAAATAGAATCAATAGTCCTCGCTATCTTGCTATGGAGAGTTGCAAGTTGTTTACTCTATGTGACATAGTAAGTATGGGACCCACCATCCTTCAAGGTAGTTTGTGCAGTTTCTCTACCTTTATTTGGTCTGGATCAATGATGCTTGTTAACTCGCTATGGAAAGATGTGCGAAGATAATGTATAGTGAGTTAGCGAATGAGGGACCTACCATTTTTCTCTTAAAAGTTGTTTCAAATATCTACCACACAATCAGAATAAAATTAGTGGTTATCACTAGCTCGCTATAGAAATATGCTCGACAATTATGTATAGTGAGGTAGCGAGTTGATGACACGTGTCCTCAGTCATTCGTGGGCCAAGTTTAAAATGCTAGCATTAGAGGAAAGGTACAAATGGAGGCAGTTTATTGGTTTGACTACCAACATGTTAAGAAGAAAAGTGAGTCAACCTAGTTTATTCTTGAGTCTTTGAATTCATTCATTATTTTGATCAGAAATATAGTCCTTTAGATAATGCTAATATAGAGGCTGACAAAATAAATAAGCTCATGAGTAACTTCCCTAAAATAATGGAATCTATTAATGAGAAGAAATAATTTTTTATTGATTCTTATCCTAATAAGGCCAGAGAAGTCATGAGGAGGTTGGCTTTCACTCCTAATATAGGAGCTAGTCAAATAGTTGTACAAAAGAAGCTTGGTTACACTATAATTCAAAATAAAAGGGCTCTTGTAGATAAAGGCAAGCAAATAATGGGATCCACCAGTACAGCCCTAGATGAGAGATCTAATGAGCCTAGTCCCAAGAGGTAGAAGGTAATGAAAGAGGAGAGGCCTTAAGTTGAGGAATATTCACCCACTCAATACCCTTTGAGGATTGGAGAAGAACAACTCACATGTGAGCAAATTGAGGAGATGGGATCACAGGGAGGTATTTTTATTACTCAAGTAGAATTGGATGAAGGTAACCCTCGAAAGCCTCCTCTATCAAGTTTGAACCTAACAATAGCTAACTATAGAGGCAAGGAATTGGACCCTGTGTTAGAACAGGTGAGTCATCAATTTTTGGCTGATGAGAATTTTGTGAAATCTAGGGCTTTTCAGCAGTTTGCCTAGAGGGAAAACATGAATATTTTTGAGAAAAAATGTAAAAGGTTGAAAATAGAGCATCTAGAAATGGATGAAGCTTCCATCCAAAACCAAACAATAAAAGAATTTCAAAATATAAGCCCTGAGGATGGAAGGAAAATGGTAAAGGCATCTAACATTTTATTGTTGCCAAATTGGGATATTGTTGATGCCTTAGTTTTTAGTTTTGTTTCAAATAAACCGACTTTGCAAGATCAAAATAAAGCGGATTTCCAAGGCACTACATTCATTGAAGATCAAGCTGCATTGGTCAGTTGGTCATTGAGAAGAGGATCTAGAGCCCCATCATCACAACCAGATAAGTCTAGATTAATGGGAAGCATAATTGTGAGAAGAGTTGTTGATACCTCACATGTGTAGGCAACACATTGGAATGTGGATTCTTCGAAGTTTCTTTTGGCCACTACAAAAAGGGAAGAAAAGGAAATGATTGAATTATAGAGAAAATATGAGGCAGTTGTGGATGCCTACAATAAAGAGGTAAAAAAGAGAATTGAGCTTGAGAACAAGCTATTGGGAAAATCCACTAGGCCTAGAATAACATACCCTTATCCCCTAGTTGAACCCTTTAAATCCACCCCCCTCATAGAAATACCAGATACACCCCAAAGGCCACAATACTACACTGCTGAGGATTTTGATGAAGAAAAGGGTAAACTATGGGCCTTACATGTAGAGTTGGAGGCAAAATATGAAGATAAATTAAGAGAAGCTCTCACATATTTGGGGGACAAATTTGAATGGCCACTAATCCATGATCAGTTGACCAAGGTGATCAGTATATGGGAGGAGTTGAAAGCCAATGATGAGGCTTTAAAGCCTATCATAAATAAATGGGTGAGAAGGGAGAAAGAAATGAAATTTTTGTGTTTCTTTGTCATAAATAATTCTTATGATCAAATTGAAAAAACCTTTGATATTGTTTTTGATCTTGCTAATTTTGACAATAAAAGGATTCATTTATAGACAATAATAGTAGGCTACTTGAACAAGTACAAGAGCCAAAAATTTAGTTTGTTTTCTCGTGCCCTAGATAAGAGAAATAATTTGAAAAGCGAGGATGAATGGGCTAAGGAGCTTGATTATTTGTTTTGTTTAAGAATGAATCAAGTTATCTATGAAACAGGGCATGCGTGGTGGGCCAGAACAACTAAAGAAATAGTGAGAGCCCAAATATTCTTTGATTCTTTGAAATAAATTTTTTTTGCTACTGATAATGAGGCTGAGTATGTGCTCAAAAGGCAGAGTGATATTTTGCAATTCAATTGGCCAGATGGCACATTGTTTGACAAGTGGATGGTAGAAATAGCTCCTGGTGAACAATTGGAGGAAATAGAAATTGACAGTGATGAGGTGTAGGGTGATGAGATCCAAATTATTGGTACCATCACTACATAAGGCCAATAGGGAGAAGAAGAGAAGAATAATCAGTCACTTTTAGTTGTAGGCTCGGGCCCATAGGATGTTGATACAATAAAAGAAGAGAAAAAGTAGAAGTTACTCCCACCATATAGGATAAAGACGGTGAAAAACCACAAGTGGAGATTAATGTACAATCATCAGAACAAAATTCATCATTGGTTAGCTTGGCAGTTGCATACAAAGAGGGATCAAAATAGTAGCCAAATCAACAACAATAGAGGATGTGACAGAAGTAGACCCACCAAAAGGAATGTTTGATCGAGACATCTCCTGTTACCCGCATTTTTGTCATTTTATGATAGGTGTATGTAATTATCTCTTGTAAAGTACACCTTTCATTTTCTCTTAGCCTAAAGCTTGTTGCATCTCACACTATATAAGTGAGATTCTAGGGCTAGAGAATGGTCTAATTTCTAATGTTTTCTAGGTGATATACTTAGTTTGTTTTGGGTCCAATGTTCAGAGCAAGTTTATGATGTATTTTCTCTATTAGTTCCTGAGAATACATGAATATAGAATGATCTTTGTGTTTCTTCCTAAAGTCATTCTGAGTTTAGTACAAATGTATACAATTTTCAAGGAAAATGAATATAAATTATGAGTTGTTCCCATATCAGTTCTTATTGAATTTTGTCTCTTTTTAGTTACTTGGTCATCTTGATATTGTATGAGTAAAGGCTTGTGCAATTGAATGCAATCCAGTTAGGTTGTATATCTATTCATCACTACTATTAGTTTAATGGATTAAGTGAAAGCTTTGATGAATTTGATAAGGTTGCTACAGTAGTAGGAAGGATTTTTGAATGATGAATTTTGATAAGAATTGCTGATAATATTTTTTGTAAGGAAACAAATTAGATCTATGGATTTGTAGTAGACTCTGAACCCTAATGGATTAGGCACTGGTCAAATTGATTCAGTTGGAAGAGAAATATGTCATAATTAGTTTTTCAAATGCAGAATTATAATCAATTTTACTTTTATTTCTTGAAGATCTTCAAAATTGTCCTGTACTTGTTTGCATGGAATGTTTTAGCTTCAATAAGCCACTATTGCTGAGAACATGTGTAGATCTATAGAAGAATTTTGGCTAGATTTGTTGCATGGGATGTGTTTATCAAATTATCAAGAATTATGCATGTATTTGAGGATTTGAGATGATAATCAAAATGAAACTAAAATAATTCTCATATAGTGTTTACTAGTCTTGAATCATCCCTGGGTATACCCACTCTGGTTTTGTAGAGCCTAAAGAGTAGAAAATCACCCTTGGTTTTTTTGAAGTTTGGTCCAAATGGTTTGCACATATAATTGTTAATAGGAATTGGCTAATCCTTAGATTGTGTGAGTGATATCATTTTGGTATTAAGCATTTTGTTGGTTAGTTGTTTTAAAACTTCAACCCATGCCTTTTTCATAAGTTATGAATTAACACTTTTATCTTGTATTAATAGCTCCTACATTAGGAGGTGAATCTTGATCTTCACCCTTCATCTTTGCATAGGGTAGTGGATTCATTTTCTCCCATAAATTATGGTGAACTTGACTTGTACCCCTTTCTTTTTTGAGTAATATTATTTCTTTGTATTGGATTATTTCATATGTTTTCATTGTGAAAATACAAAAAAATTACATCTGGTTCATTTTTAGATTGAATTGTCATTGCATTTCCTTTCAATGGGCTTGATATCTTTGCATTCACATTTCATTCATGATCTTCAAGATGTTCTATTCCATGCATATGATGAGAATATGATTTTTCCTTTCATTGATTCTCATCCCCCTCCAAAGGGTAATCTTTTCAAAGATGATTTTGATCAATCTGTAGTGATTCTTGATGTTCTTAACCTTGGTAATGCTACCACTTGAGACAGTCCCTTAGATAGGAATATTGACTACTATCTCCCTTACCAAATTTTTTTGAGTCATGATTATTTCTCCTCTATTGTGGCTTTACTCCTTCCTTGGATGATTCTACTATTTTGGATGAACCTTTGGATAAGGACATGAATTATTCCCTTCTTCACACAACAACCTATATCCCATTGGTAGAAGACATGGTTTTTGCTTTTAATGATCAACCACTTCCTAAACACTTCATTTATATTCCTTCTATACATGAGACCTTAGTGAGTGTTGTTTGTACTCCTAAGAGTACCTTAGAAATATATAAAGACCACACACTTGATGCTTCTTATTCCTCTCAAGACACATCTCAAACACATTGGATCTTGTTGAAAATGATGATTATATGACCTTATTTTCACCAATTCAACCTTGGACAATAAGGACCTTAATTGCATTGAACCTATGGGTGGCTTCTCAACTCTTTAAGATTCAAAAACCTTTATCTTTCACACTAACATTCTATAGAAAAATAAACATCCTTGACTTTATACATCAAACACCCTTATTTGTGAAGGATTTAAGAAAACCTATACCTACATGTAGAAAACCTATCACGGAGAAGAAAAAGACAAGAAGAGGCAAGGGTTTTATCCAGAAATATGCAAATTATATTTTTAGATAAAGAAAAGATAATTAAATTACAAAAAGATCAATCCTTATAAAAGGAGATCGAAACACAAAAAGGTAACCTAAAAGTTACAAAGGGTAACCTAAAGGTAAAAGCAATTTAATAATTACTAATTAATTATTAAATAGAGAAAGAAAAAAATGCATAAAGTGAAATCTTAAGAAGGGAGAAAAGGTAATTTAATTAATGAAATTAAATTAACCTTTTTCTCTAATGCACCACCTTAAGATGACCAACAATGCAGTTACAAACAATGTAGAAAGAGCAAGGAAACTACAATGCAATGCTGAAAGAAAACTTGAGTCTTGCCAACCAGGCTTGATGAGGTATCCAATCACTACAAGATCTCTATAAAATAGAGAAATAGAGGAATGGGAAAAACTCTACTCCAAAAAGAGATATTTGAAAGCCTAGTGAAGGACTGCGGAAGCCTCCAACTAGAGGAATGTTCCAAAAAATAGGAATATAGAGTGATCATAAATAAAATCAATGAAGCATGTAGAAGCTACAAACTTTGTCAGAAAGAAACTACTAATCTATAGAACCTCCTTTGCAATAGAACCCAACTAGGTAGAGAAGACTATAATCTACATCAAATCAGGAGGCAAAGAAAGGCAAATAGTTGAACTAGAAAATATAGATGGCATAAAACACTAAAGCCTAAAGAGCTAATGAATTGAACCAAGGAAGCATGAGAAACAATAGAAGAACACCCCTAATGTAGACAAGGGTGAGGTGACAAGCAATTGAGAAAGTGGGCCAATATCTCTTACAAAACAAAAAGAACCAAGAACATTAAGAGTGAGGAAGAGGTATAGAAACCTATAAAGGCACATGTCATTTACACGTCATGGGGCTAATGTCATGGAAGGGACACTCACTTGAAAAAGGAAAAGGGAACTAAAAGGAAAAAAAATTACCCCCCCATGGTACTTTATAATGTAGTGCGAGTACAATAAGTCACAATGATGAAAAAGATCCTAAAAAGCAAGGAGTGACACTTTATCTCAGTGTGTTTGCATTAATATGCTTGGAAAAAATATCAACAATGATCAAAAAGTGCAAAGAGCTAATACAATATAGTACAACCCAAAAGAAGAGATCCCATGCTAGAAAATGATTTTCGGACCTAAAATATCCAAGATATCCACCATAGAGAAATAAAGAAAAAAAATGATAGAAAGGGCATGGAGAAGAATATAGAAAAAAACCATTATTTCTGAAAAAGGACTGAATTAGCTTTCCAAAAATATCATGTTTTCAAAAAATGGAGTTGGGACACTCAAGATATGCCCTTTGGAGTGAAAAATAGAATATCTAACTTTGATTACCCAAACAAGTAACCAAATTGCATCAAAACAAAAAAACTCTTGAACCAATGTCTCTGTCTTGGGACCAACTTTCTGATACTTCTTTTGGATTGAAAAAAAACCTTTGTATGCTCAAGTTATGGCCAAAACAACCAATAGTGGTTCAAAAAAAGGACATGAAGGGCATGCAAGAGTGTTGATGCAATGCTGACATCAACATTTCACTACTTTAAATTTGATAGCCCAGGTGTTGTCATAGCAAAAAAAGATTGTCACATGGCCATGGCAGTGGCCTTAAAATAAGGTTGCATGGCACCTAACATGTGGCAGGTGCTAACATGGCACTAGTGCCATGTGGTAGATGTTAGAAGAGCCACATGGGCAATGGAGGGATGGAGGTGACTAGGCCATGGGGTGGCGGAGTGGTGGCTGTAGGCAACATAGCCATGGTGGTAGAGGTTAGCAAAGTGGCAGAGAAGAGTGGCACCATGACTAAGAGGAGAAGACTGTCAGTGGCTAGTGATGTTGGGACTGTAGTGGTCTATGGGACTATTGGTGGTTTCTAGGACCACTATCAGTTTCAATGACTGCTAGCTGATTTTTAAACTATGGTAGCTGAAAAATGTATTTTTTTGCCATTTTTGTAATTTTTTCCATCTTGAGCTGCATGTAGAGGTTGTACGGCCATATTGCGCAAAAAAAAAATTTTCCTTCTGGATCAACATTGTCCAAAATGGACAAACTTTATATGGAAACAAGGATTTTGAAGCCTTCTGGATCCATCAGCGAAGTTCGTTTGGCCTCAAATTGCTCCAAAAATTAGTGACCCCCCAATTTTCTTAGGAAATACCCAAAAAAACTCTAGATTTGATTTGTTAGACCCTCGTTCTTCCTTTTTCTCCAAATACCAAACAAGCTACAATAGATTTGGCTCAGATACGATGAAGGACTTGAGAAAATATGAAAATCCATGAAGCCCTCAAATATGTGCATGTAGAAAACCTATCAGAGAGAAGAAAAAGACAAGAAGAGGCAAGGGTTTTCTTTGAAAACATGAAAATTATATTTTTAGATAAAGAAAAGATAATTAAATTACAAAGAGATCAATCCTTATAAAAGGAGATTGAAACTCGAAAAGGGTAACCTAAATGTTACAAAGGGTAACCTAAAGGTAAAAGTTATTTATAATTACTAATTAATTATTAAATAGAGAAAGCAAAAAATGCATAAAGAAAAATATTAAGAAGGGAGTAAAAGTAATTTAACTAATGAAATTAAATTAACCTTTTTCTCTAACGATTTAATGAGTATATGCATATTGAATGTTTCTCTCTAATTACACCTAACAGATATTATTTTGTATGCTTCATCCTTATTTTAAATTTAAATAATTCATTTATTATAATATGTTTCATATGAATTTCAATGATGAATAGTACATTTTCCATGATCATTCTACTTGCAACATGTACATCCCTATTTTGGTGTTCTTAACTGTGTAATATTATGACCCTATCCTCTACAGGCTCATTGTCCTACTTTGTGAGAAATACAATAGTAATTTATCTTATCTCCTCACTTGAGGAGTAAGGGCCCTATTTTCTTTCTCTATCTATATCATGGGATCCATTTTCTCCCTTTGCTAATCTATTTTCCTTTGATATGATGAAATCCTCTCTTGCATTCATTTATTATGTTAGTTGTCATGTCCCCTATTCAAATAATTAAAAATAATAATAAACTTTGTTAAGGCAGGCAGGCTCCAAAAAGGTGAAATTTCGGAAAAAGGGGTTAATCTTTGGAAACCAACGGACTAATAAATAAAAATTATTATTAAATTATATTTTATTAACCTCTCTTGGACGTGAGTTAGGGTTATTCCCTCTTTAAAAGGGGTTTGGAGGCATTTTGGGCTCATTCTACATCTTGATTCTTGATAATTTTCTTGTTGTTCTTCAGAGGCTGCCAAACCTATGGAGAAGGAGACCCAAGAACGGGAGTTTGCAGGTTTCTAGGAAGGCTAAGGATGGGAGTTTGAAGCCATTCCATGTGCATGCTCATACAGAGTTTGCCCTTGTGCTGAACAGTGCAAATTTGTGAGTTTCCGGGTGTATTTTTGTAAGAGTTTGGTGTTTCCGGTTGAGTATTTCATATCAGTTTGGTTTGCTGTTGTATTTCAGACTTTATGATGTCAAAATAGAGCTGAATATATTTATTGGGTCGTGATTAAATTTCTGAGATAATTTATGAGTGTTTTGTGGTGTTTCCGGGCATTTTTGTGTTAATTTCGGGAGCCCGATTGAGCATAGTTTTGCCCTACATTTGTGATCTGTTGTGTATGGGCTATACAAATCTGGAAATGTCATTTTGTAGGCTGTTATGCTGCTGAAATCTCTGTAAAAATGTCCATTTTCAGATTTATTAATAATTTGTGAAGTTGTGAAGTTTTTGGCACTAATTTGGACATACCCGATTTGGGTTTTATTGGAAAATTGGTAGATCTTTGTTATATTGGTTGTTTGATTTTAAAGTTCAGATTTGAGGCTGGAAATATCATAAAAAAATCAGTAAAGGGACATTTCAGTGGTATCAGAGCCGTGATCTTGCCAGCCTGAGGGTTTGTAGAAGTTGCATGTCAGTTTTAACAACTACCCAGATCTTGCATGTCATATTTTATGATTGCATGCAACTAAGTGAAAGAGAAAAAAGATATTTGCAGTGAGAAAAGAATAAAGAAATTTTGATCAAACCCCCAGTTGAAAGCAAAAGTACAAAATCCAAGGAAGAAAAAAGTATGGCTGATCCAGATGAGATGGCAAAGAAATTCTTCCAAGACATCCAAAATACTCAGAAGCAAACAGTGGATGGTTTGGCGGAAACTAGAGAGGCTTTGCGAATATTGACAGAAAAATTACAAGGAATTGCATCTATTAATGAGAAAGGGAGCACTTCAGAGGAGCCGAGAAATGGGAGATCCACACCATCTAAATCAACCAAATCTATTTTCTTGCCTGCAGATGAGCCACCAGTACCAAATCCAGCCATTAATCCAGTGGAAGAGGTTACAGGTAATTTGATTACATTAAGAGCTACTTACAATGGCTTAGATGATGACTTTCGTAGTTCAGTTCCTTTTAAAGAATATGTGGATATGATGAACGCTTTGATGCCCAAGAAAGAGAATAGGAGGGAGCATGACACAAGTGGAAGAGAGTTCAAAAATAAAATAAGCAAGTTTACAGTGCCTACTTTTGATGGAACAAATAAAATTTCAGCTAGAGCATGGCTACAAAAATTACAAACTTTCTTCACACTTAACCCCATGAAAGAGAGTGATGCTATTCAATTTGCAAGTCTACACTTGGAAGATGCAGCCTATGATTGGTGGTATCATGGAATGACTACTCAAGGTCATGATCAGGTAACTACATTTGAAGATTTCAGTCAAAGGGTGATAGATAGATTTGACCTCAAGGATGATGAAGAGTACTTTAAAGAATTGTCAAAGTTGAAGCAAACCAAATCAGTTAATGAGTATGTAGAAGAATTTCAAAAAGTGGCTGTTATGGTACCTGATATGAGTGAAAAGAGGATCGTTTATCTTTTTCTTGATGGTTTAGAAGATTCTGTTAAGGGTTTGGTTAAGGCTTTCTCACCCTCAACCTTACAGGAAGCTATCAAAAGAAGCTTGCAACTTGAAACTTGCGTGCCTATGAAATCAATCACTAATCAGAAACCCCCAAATCTTTGGCAACATAAGGGAAATTTTCAGAAAAAGACTTTCCCAACACTACCACCAAAAGATGTGACAAATGTGGCAAAAAAGAAGGTAGATGAAGAGACTAGGAGTGAATTACGAAGGAAAAAACTTTGTTTTACTTGTAGAGAACCATGGGTTCCAGGACACAGATGTTTGGGGAAAGGTCAAGTGCACTATATTGAAGTTGCTTCAGAATCTGATTCAGATGAGCATGAGGAATTTCATGATACTAAGGAGGAGGTAGAAGAAGAGAAAGTAAAAGAAATCAGCAAGGATGGCACTTTAGCAGCATTATCAGGAGTCCCAAGATACCATCCCTTCCGAATTCGAGGGGTACTAGCAGGGCAAAGGTTGACTGTTCTTCTTGATAGTGGGGCAACTCACAATTTTATTGATGAGGGATTTGTCATGAAAAGAGGGCTTAAAGCAGAAGATTTTGAGGGATTCAATGTTACTGTAGCTGATGGATTCACTATGCCTTGCACACGGGTGGTGAAACAACTCAAGATGACCTTAGGAGATTATGAGTTATGTGATGACTTCTATGTGGTTGGTATTGGGGAGACAGATCTTGTATTGGGTGTTCAATGGTTGCACTCTATCGGAGGCTATTACATGAACCATCAAACTATGGAGTTTAAATTTCATTCCAATGGGAAAGAAGTCATATTGAGAGGGTTATCAAATGGAGCACCTAAGGCGGTCTCTGCAAAGAGGATGGAGAGGACCTTTCGAAGAGGACAAGTAACATGGGCAGCAGGAGTCATAATCCAACCAACAAGCTCTCCCAAGAATCAAGGTAATTTCCATTTTGAAATTCAAAATATTCTTGATAAGCATAGTATAGTTTTCAATGACTTGCCTCCAGGATTACCACCAGATAGAGGTTTTGAGCATGTTATAGAGTTAGAACAGGGTGCCAAACCAGTTATAACAACCCCATACCGCCATCCAAGAGGTTATAAGGAAGAAATTGAAAAAACTATTAAAGAACTCTTGGACATGGGATTCATAAGGCCTAGCTCTAGTCCATTTGCATCATCTGTGGTACTTGTCAAGAAAAAGGATGGTACAATGAGAATGTGTATAGACTACAGGGCTCTAAACAAGAAGACCATAAAAAATAGGTATCCCATACCACGCATAGATGAACTCATTGATGAGTTACATGGTGTTGTATACTTCTCAAAAATTGACTTAAGATCAGGCTACCATCAAATCCGAATGAGGAGTGAAGATGTGGAAAAGACTGCTTTCAGATGTCACTATGGGCACTTTGAATTTCTTGTTATGCCATTTGGACTCACTAATGCACCAGCAACATTACAATCTTGTATGAATAAGGTATTCAGTCAGCATCTTCGAAAATTTGTTTTGGTATTTTTTGATGATATCTTGATATACAGTAAAACATGGGAAGAGCATCTAAAGCACATAGACACTGTTTTGGGAATCTTGGAGCAGCAATCCTTCTATGCTAAGCTATCTAAATGTGAGTTTGGTTTGACAGAGATCCTATATTTGGGACATATTATAAGCTCTAAAGGAGTACAGGTTGATCAACAAAAAATCCAGGCAATTTTGGATTGGCCTCCACCCACAAATCTTACACAGTTGAGAGGTTTCTTTGGGTTGTGTAGCTACTATAGGAGATTTTCCAAGGGATTTTCTCAGCTTGCTGCCCCCTTGACTGATTTGACAAAGAAAGGAGCTTTTGTGTGGACAGAAGAGGCACAAAAAACATTTGATAAGCTTAAGGAGGTAATGAGTTCATGCCCTGTGCTTGCAATTCCAGATTTCTCTTTACCTTTTGTTGTTGAATGTGATGCTTCGGGAGAAGGTATAGGGGCTTTCCTAACTCAAAGGGGACATCCAATAGCATTTGAGAGTCGAAAATTAAATCAATCAGAGAAAGGGTACTCCATCTATGATAAGGAAATGTTGGCAATCATGCATGCACTTCATAAGTTTAGACAATATTTGGTATGTGGGAGATTCATTGTAAAGACAGACCATAATAGCCTCAGGTTCTTCTTGAACCAAAGGGATTTGAATGATCGTCAACAAAAATGGGTAAGCAAATTGCAAGCTTATGATTTTGATATTGAATACATGAAAGGAAAGAATAATGTGGTTGCTGATGCTCTCTCAAGAAAGCCCACTTTGTGTTCCTTATCATCTATCTCTGCTGATTGGAAAGTCTCCATAATTTTAGAGTATGCTAAAGATTCATTTGCCACCAAGATTTTGGATAAGTTAGTGGATGATAACAGGTACAAGGTTGTTGATGAATTGATTTATTACAAGAACAGGATCTTCTTAGTACCAGGGTCAAAAACTAAGGAGAGGATATTGAGGGCTTTTCATGACACACCTTTGGCTGGTCACCAGGGATACTTCAAGACATACAGGCAAATTTGAGAGCGGTTTTCATGGAAGGGTATGAAGGAGGCTGTCCTTAAACACATTAAGGAATGTATGGTATGTCAACAAAGCAAGAGTGAGCAAAATTTTCCTGCAGGGTTGTTGCAGCCACTTCCTATTCCTGAACAAAAATGGGAAAGTATTTCCATGGATTTCATCACTGGGTTGCCCAAGGTTCAAGGTAAGGATTGCATATATGTGGTGGTAGATAGACTAACTAAGTATGCACATTTCTTTCCTATCACATCTGATTTCAAGGCATCACAAGTGGCCGAATTGTTCTTCAAGGAAATTTTTAGATTACATGGTTTGCCTAGAAACATTGTTAGTGACCGGGACAGTAGATTCCTCAGCTCTTTTTGGAAGGAGCTCTTTCATTTGGTAGGAACTGAACTCACTCCCAGTACTAGCTATCACCCTCAAACAGATGGACAAACAGAGATAGTCAATAAATGGATAGAAGGATATTTGAGGAACTATGTTTCAAATCAACAACATGCTTGGGTGAAATGGTTACACCTAGGGGAGTATTGTTACAATACATCTCATCACATGTCTATTGGTATGCCTCCTTTTCATGCTCTTTATGGTTACGATGCCCTTTCCTTTGTTGATCTAATACTTTCCGATAGCAGAGTACCCGCAACAAGTGATTTCATCAAGCAAAGCCAAGACATAATAAGGTCCCTCAAGGATAATCTACAACATGCACAAAACCAACAAAAGATATATGCTGACAGGAAAAGGATTGAAAGATCTTTTGAAGTGGGAGATTTGGTATTTGTTAGGTTGCAGCCATATAAGCAAAGCACCTTGAAGAGAAGTGGGGTAGAGAAACTCAAGCCAAGGTTCTATGGGCCTTATAAAATCATCAAGAAGGTAGGAGAGGTAGCTTATGAATTGGAGCTCCCACCAAACAGCAAAATACATAATATTTTCCATGTATCTTGCTTAAAGAAGGTTCTAGGCCAGCAAACCATAGTATCTACAGAATTACCACCTCTTGATGATGAAGGGAAATTAGTTTTGATACCAGAAGAGATTTTGGATACAAGAGAGAAAAGGTTGAGAAATAGGAGCATCATAGAGCATTTGGTCAAATGGAAAGGATTACCACTAGAGGATGCAACTTGGGAAGGAGAACATATTATTGAGAATTCCAACCTTCATTGCTTGAGGACAAGCAATATTTGGGAGGGGAGGACTTGTCATGTCCCCTATTCAAATAATTAAAAATAATAATAAACTTTGTTAAGGCAGGCAGGCTCCAAAAAGGTGAAATTTTGGAAAAAGGGGTTAATCTTTGGAAACCAATGGACTAATAAATAAAAATTATTATTAAATTATATTTTATTAACCTCTCTTGGACGTGAGTTAGGGTTATTCCCTCTTTAAAAGGGGTTTGGAGGCATTTTGGGCTCATTCTACATCTTGATTCTTGATAATTTTCTTGTTGTTCTTCAGAGGCTGCCAAACCTGTGGAGAAGGAGACCCAAGAACAGGAGTTTGCAGGTTTCTAGGAAGGCTAAGGATGGGAGTTTGAAGCCATTCCATGTGCATGCTCATACAGAGTTTTCCCTTGTGCTGAACAGTGCAAATTTGTGAGTTTCCGGGTGTATTTTTGTAAGAGTTTGGTGTTTCCGGTTGAGTATTTCATATCAGTTTGGTTTGCTGTTGTATTTCAGACTTTATGATGTCAAAATAGAGCTGAATATATGTATTGGGTCGTGATTAAATTTCTGAGATAATTTATGAGTGTTTTGTGGTGTTTCCGGGCATTTTTGTGTTAATTTCGGGAGCCCGATTGAGCATAGTTTTGCCCTACATTTGTGATCTATTGTGTATGGGCTATACAAATCTGGAAATGTCATTTTGTAGGCTGTTATGCTGCTGAAATCTCTGTAAAAATGTCCATTTTCAGATTTATTAATAATTTGTGAAGTTGTGAAGTTTTTGGCACTAATTTGGACATACCCGATTTGGGTTTTATTGGAAAATTGGTAGATCTTTGTTATATTGGTTGTTTGATTTTAAAGTTTAGATTTGAGGCTGGAAATATCATAAAAAAATCAGTAAAGGGACATTTCATTAGTTAGGAGTTAACATCCCAAGTGCATTATGTTTTCTTGAAATTAAATGTCTAGAATAAATTGAAAACACTTAAGGAGACATAATATGTCATTCTTCCCCACATATAATATCCTTTTAAAATTTGCATTCTAATTTATGCTATGTCTTGCGTGTATTTATTATATTACACTTAGATAACATTCTAGGTGCAATCTTATGCTTGTAAGTGTGTCTTTATTATAAAAAATATATCATTTAGGGCATATATTGGATTTTCTTTCTCTCTTCTCTCAAGGTTCTATTATTCATGTGTTGTTCCTTTCCTAATAAATAAGCAGGCATAACATATTGCCCTTTCATCTACATCTTTAATTTCTCTTTAGATTTGCCTTATTTTATTATACATTATTATTTGTGACTATGCAGTTCTTTGCTTCATGCGCAACATGATTGTTTCTACCTAAACATGTCTTTTTATGCCTTGTATTTAATACTTCTCATCTAATAATCATCTATAATTTACCTCATATGTGATATCTTTTCTATCATCTTATGTTGTTTAGATTTTCATATCCTATTATGTTCATTGCTTTAATTTTCTCTATATTTTTGCATTTTTTTGTGATACTTCTTTTTGGCTATAGGGTATTTTATTTTGTACACAACTAGATTATGGTTGTTGCTTGTAGTTTATCTTTATATCTTACATAATTTTTTTATGTAATTCACTATAAACTTCTCTTTCTTGCCCCATGCTTGGGGGGAGAGTTTTTTTGTACAATCTTTATCTCTCTTTGCCTGAGGATCAACTTTCCTTAGTATAGTGACACTAGTTTATCATATGATATTATTACACTATAAGGAATTACATCTTGATCATGACACTCTCTTATATACAATAGGTGCATGTCTTGGATAATCACCTCTTGTTTATTTGGAATCTATGTTCATCATTAACATTTTCCCTTACTATGTGTTTTAAATTTTGTCATCCTTTATCCAAGGATCCCTATTCCACTTGCTTATAGGGGGCTGAAATATAGGTACATTCTTGTTCTTCTTCCCCTCTTCTATCTTGAAGTTTTATCTTTGTTCAGACACTCATCTTGAAGGGAAATGTCTGGCTAGTATTATATCTTCCTTTCAATGGTATCCTCTCATAAGCTATATATCATTTTTACAATTGTCTATGTTTTTAGATTGTAAGGGTTGATACCCTTTGCTATGAATACAATATGCATTTTTGTTTAAGGATATCTCCTTATTGTGTGAAATAGGCATCATATTTCTCTTCGTTATCACATCTATTATATAGACATGATAAAAAGGGGCATATATATACGTCCTCCTTTGTATTATATTTTTGGAATTTTGCCTTTTATAATATGCTAAATCTTGTACATGGGTAACACATTCAAATTTAATATGCTAAATCTTATACATAGGCAATGCATTCAAATATAATATGATAAGTCCCATACATGGATAACACATTAAAAAAAAACATGCTAAGTCCTATACATGGGTAAAACATTTTTATTGGACCACAACATGGTGATATGAGGACATTGATCTACGAGTGGAACTTTGGTGGGTTGACTAGTGGGTTACTACCCTATTAAAAATTTTAGTGCCATAATTTATTAAAAACTCTTCCTATGGATCATAGTAGGGTGGTCACCTTACTAGGCAAGGTAATTACTTCTCTTTCACACCACCCCGCCCCCTCTCTCAATAGTAGGAATAGATCATGAATCTATTTTATTTATGATGTTGCTCATGCCTTTTTTATCTCATCACTTACACTCTTTTAACAACCTTAAAAATATGATATTAGTGGGTGAGACATTGTCAGTTGATGTCTCTTCACTGGTTGATTTTGGGTTTATTTTAGTACTAACCCATTTGTTTTATGTCTTTGCCTTTTTAGCTTTGTTTATTTTTTGTTTTTCATTTTAACCCTTGTTAATGGATGTGGAGTGAGAATCCTTAGTCTAGGGGATCATACCCTTTGACTAAGTGATGTTATATCTCATTGTAATTCACCAAAGTCCTTCTCTACTTTACTAATAGTTTAGGTTGAGCCCATACTCTCAGAAAATTTGGGAATAAATGTATCATCTTAAATTGGAAGCACATCAATTTAATGGTGATTTAGCATCCATTTAATGTGATTTCACAATAGAATTCATTTAATATGTATTATGACCTTTCTACTTATCTTTTTTATTCTCCTAAATAGAATCAGGTTGGGATTTAAAGGACCCTCCTTGGTATTTATATTCTTCTCACAAAGACTAAGCTAGGACATATCCCTTTAGTGTCATCCTTTTTCATCTTCCAAACATCAAAATATCTTTTCTACACTAAAATTGGTGTTTTTCCAAGATCTACACAAAATTTTCTAAGATCTACACAAAATTTTCTAAAACCAATGCATGTTCTATTATCCCAAGGAAATCCTAAAGCTTTATGGGCCCTAAGGTCAAGGATGTAGTACGTCCCTACTCTAGGTTGAGGTATCATTTCTTTTACCTAGTCGGCTAGTGAGATAAATTTTATTCCAAATCCTTTACAATTATACTCAGTTTCTCCATTTTTCATCCATCTATAATATCAAGCACACAAATATTCATCTACACACAAAAATCAATCAAGCATTCAAAACATTCAAGCAATCTCTCCATTGAAGATCAAGGATTCAAGAATTCAACTAATTAAAGGAGTTTATGTGAGATCTTCCATAGCATTTTCAAAATTTAAGATCTCCCTTCATACATTTAGGATCCTTTTTGCATCTTCTACATTCATATCTCCTAGATCTACATTCATTCCTAAGGTGAATTTTGAGAACATTCATTTACAAAGGTTTTGATTTACTTTGATTTTCTTTCCTATATTTTTGAAGTTAAATCAATGCTATTGCATCAACACATTTGGTTACATTCTACATTCAAGAACATATTCATAAACTTACATTTCTTTATATTAGATCTACTTCTACTACTTGCTAGCATTTTTATCTATTTTAATTTTAAGGTTAATTTCTATACTAGGGTTTGACCAATAAAAACCCCCATCAACAAAATAAACCCATTTTTTCTTGTAGGTTATTGATCTTGAAAGTAAGAATATAACACACATTTGGATAGCTTATTTGTAGAGCTTTAGAGATCTGAAATCAATTTTGCAATCACATACAAAAGGTCAAGGATGCATTGCATCCTCACCCCTTTAGAGTGAAAATATCCTATAAATTGACTCTAACTTGGACCTAAATAATTTCTAGATTTTGTGGATATCATAGCTTCATGTCCAAAATACAAGTTTTAGCAATTCTAGACACCATATGACAATGCATTTACAAGTTTGTATACCTCAAGGTGAGCCTTATCCTCTCTTCTATTTTAATATATACTTAAATCCCTTTGCATTAAGGTTTACATTTCATATCTATTTTTATATATCCCCCTTTTATGGAGGTGAGGGAGAAGTAATTCCAAGTAAGTCATACATTTTTCATGGCTTACAAATTGACACTTTGTTTTGTGTTTATTGGGCCTACATTAGGAGGAGAATCTTGGTTTTCACCCTTCATATTTTCATAGAGTAGTAGATTCATTTCCCCCCTTATAAACTATTTCATGGTCAAAGTAACCCAATTCTATGATTACTTTCAATTTGAAAATATTTAGACTTTATCATCCATCTATCAAGACTTGTTTGACTTTAACTTTGTGAACAAAGAGTTCAATGTGTAAAGATGCATTATTAGGTTGATGCATTGAGGAAACATCATGTTCTTTAAACATGGGAGTATAAGGGGAAGTAATATGTCCCACTATAGCTTAGAATTTATCCAAAATTAGATTAGTAAGTATGGTAGTAGTAGCAAGTGATTTATCAAAGATTTTTTTGTACTTAAGAGCCATAACTAGTAACATCGTAATCAAATTATTTTCCTTAAATATACTAAAAAATGTGACTATCAACCTTACCAATGTTTTATCTAACATGATCATACTTAGTAGTGATATAATTTATTCCATCTCCTAATTTAATGGTGTTTCCTTTATCTTTAGCATTTCATGATCAGAGAAGGGATCTTTGAACACCTCATGATCAAATTTACTTGAAGGTGTATGCCCATTGATTATTATTTTACCATCATCAATTAGATCTAGTATTACATGTTAGATTCAATTGCAATGATATGTCAAGTGTGACATTTATGTCAATGATATTAATAGAAATGACCATCGTTCCACCATGAAGATTTAACTTGTGGATTGAATTATCAATTTTGGTAATGTTACAAGTTCATTTTATAGAAGTTCTATGGGTTTTGATTCAATTGATTGAGCTAATAGTGTAAATTTAATATTTGGGAAGTTATTTGGAGGTGCATTTCCTTTGAATAAAGATGATCCTTTGAGATTATAAATGGGTTGTGAAGGTATAGTAGTTTTTGTGTCTACAACACCATCATTAAGATCATTTTTGTTTCTAGCCCAAAAATAAGTCTTGTTATTGTACATATTTCTTGAGCTTCCTTTATGATCTTTGTCATTATTAACTTTGATAGTATCATCATCTATAAGTCCTTATTTAATTTCTAATCCCATTTCTATTAGATCCTCAAAATTATCAAGAAATTTAAGTCAAAATTCTTTTCTAATCTCTTTGTTTAAATTATGAAAAAAAGGTCAATAATTTTTTATTAGCAATTCCATAGGGTGCTTTCTTCATACAATGTCTCCATTTTTAAATGAATTATAGAAATGTTTCTCTTGGATTATTTTTTATGTCACATAATTCTAACATGGTAACCTCATGTTGTATTCATATTGTAATATGAAATTGTTTGCCAACTCTTGAAATAATTTAATGGTAGGGGATAATAGAGAAAAACATTCCATGGTACTTCCCCTTAGATTGTGTTGGAATGTCTCATAAGGTATGTTTCTTCATATAATAAAATTCCAAGTTAGAAGAGAAAAATTATCTTAAGTGGTCCTTAGGGTCTCCTTTTTCCTTGTATTATCAAGTCTAGTCAATTCCAAATGGATGGTAAAATGTGAAATTGGTATACTAGGATCAAATGGATAAGGACAAATTTTCTCAAGTGAAAACTTATGAGATGTTATGTTCAAGGTTCTGGGTGAGATTGTGTGAGATTTTTTAGCATCAATTTTTTGGATCATACTCAATGATCCATCATCAAGATGATAGTGAAATTCTTAAATAAATTCATGAGGTGACTAGTATTCTTAAGATTCTCCACTTCTTGTGTCAAGGATGTTAATTCATCTAGAAAATATGATCATTTGTAGGTGTAGGTTGTTGACAATTAGCTAATAGTGATATGAATTTTTTGTCATTTATGGTAACACGTGATGTACATGCTTATAGGAAACCTTAGAGATAAAGATACTTAGTGGTTAGTAATCAAAAAAATCTCTAAGTATAGAATTTGGTTTACAATAGTATATTTTTTTGTTTATAACTTGTTACTGATGTCATATTATCACTATCAAAGTTAGATGGATATAGTATACATATTGGTGATGACATGTATAACCTCAGAAGTTAGTACAAACTGTACAAAATAGAGATAATCATGTTTGAAGTGAATCAGGATAGCAAAATTGAAGGAAAGGATTATTTTGTTTACAAGATAATTACTTGTCCAACTAGGACCAATATCCTAGATGTTTAAGTTGGAAAAGTAGATTGTGGTCTTAGCCAACCCAACATCAATTTGTAAAAAGGCATGGTATTTATGCAAAGGAAATTTTATGGTAAAATTGTGAAGTGTGAATTGTAAGATTGTGATTATATGCAAATTTTTGTGAAAGTGATATATGCAAAGTTTTATATGATCTATTTGGTGATCCAAAATCAAGCTAAAGATTAGAGATCAGTTAAGGAAAAAGATATCATACCTATATTCCAAAAATTGAATTACTTTTTTAGGTAGTGGGATCATCTTCCATCTACTATAAGACAACTTCTAATAGGGTTGGAATCTCCTAACAAGGATTCAAAGTCTCATAACAAGGACTCCTTATACTAAATTTTCTCATTGGCTCCTAACAGGGTCCATCCTCTAACAAGGAACTTATATATCAATATATTATCTAATGGATATCATCCCCACTGGGGTTTTCCCTTGGCCAGGGTTTCCCTAGTTTAAAAAAATGGTGTTATGAGTTATCTTTATGCATTGTTATTGTTACTATTCAACATTACTTTATTGCTTTGTTATGCATGGTTTAAAGTAAGAAATAATATCTAGTTGCTAACCAAAGTTTGTAGATTATTGATTTACCCCCCCAGTAATCCCTATTTCTAACAATTGGTATCAAATTGCAGTTACTTTGAAAAGGCTTAATAGATTGAGTAAGATCCCTATGGATATGGAATAGTTGATGAAGAACCTTGAAGAAGCTCTTGAACAAATTGACCTCCTTACTAAAGAAAGAGATAAGTTGAAAGATAGATATGAAGACTCCAAAGTATACATCGATCAATTGAAGGGAAAGATTGAACATCTTAAATCCAAGCCTAAATATATTGAATGATGATGATTATTCAAAATTGAAAATAGAGTACAAGATCTTGAAGCATGACTTGAAAATTAAAAATCTGAAGTTGAATTTGAGAAGTGATCCTATCAAAATTGATTCTAATTTGAAAACTAAAAATACAAATCCAAGAGCAAGTCTAGCAAAGAAAACATCTGAGTATGAAACATTGAAAGAAGATCATGAAGAAATTCATGAGTACAACACTATTATGAAAGGTGAATTAACTCAGTGCAAGTAGTAGATTGAGAAGCTTTATTCTAGTAGAGAAAATCTTGATGATTTGATGTCAATATAGAGACCTACTTATGATAAAACTAGTCTTGGTTATCTAATTAACATTTCTATGAAGAAACCTAAGATTAGATTAGATTTGAAAGAAAAAGACAAATCCGATTATAAGATTGAATCCAGTCAATCTTTTGATAAATCTAAAGAAGTTAGACAAGACAAGGAAGTTGAAATTTTCGATGAACCAAAGCAAGTGGAATATCCTAAGGAAACTAGGTATGAATTTAGAGGTAAGTTCTTTTAATGTAATGAAATAGGTCATATGAAAAGAGATTGTACTAATAAGTCATTTAATCATGTTAAGGAGTTTCATTGTCATAATTGTCATGGTATGGGTCATAATGAATTTGATTATAAGAAACGTAAGTATGATAATGATAGAAGAAATAGTAGAATGTCTAGAAATAATAACCTTGTAGATAGAAGAAGATCTAATGAAAGGACATCCAGAGAAGGAAGACCTTATGAAGATAGAAGAGAGATCGTGTGTTATAAGTGTAACAACTTAGGAAACACTACTCAAAATTTTCATGTACCTGATGATTAGTAGAATCTTAGAAGTAGAGTACCTATATATCAATTCTAAAACAAGTTTGGACACATGGAAAAGTATTGTAGAATGGAAAAAAAACTTTGGAGATAGAAGGAACAATGGAAGAAACTTTGGGAATAGAAGGAATGGAAAGAATGTCAAAAATGGCAGAAGGAACTCTGGAACTAACATAAATAATGAGGAACACCATAAGTGAACTTTGAGAAGAACTTAATGAAGCATTTGTAAAAGGAGTAAATATTTCAAAGGAAAATCTAGATGATGATGAGATAGGAAGATTGAAGTCAGTTCTTAAGTTAGATTCAACTAAGTTGAATTAAGCTTGTTCACAAGATCAAAGTTTAAGAACTTCATCCAGTGAATGAATTGGAGGTAGAAAAGTTGGGAAGAGGTGTATCCAGTTATGTTTAGATGGTACCTAAGCTTTCTTGTAATTTGGAGCTTATCTAAACAATTGATGAAGGAATTCAAAGTTACAAGTATTGCAGTAAAGGCCAATTCTATGACAAAAGATGAAAAGTATGTTTTTGCAGAGAATTTGTGATGCAAAGTCTTGAGGAGGTTTTTCATGATGAAAAGAGGCTATAGCAAACCTCTATTGGAAATTGAAGACCAAATAGATGATCTTGAGCAGTTATTTGATTCCAAAATGAAATTGATAGCTTTTTCATTTTTGCAAAGTACACAATCAATGCAAGTTCAAGTTGATGGAAAAAATGGAGTATAGAATTGATTTTCACTTCATTGTGAACACATCCAAAGCAAAGAGAATTTAGAAGCAACTTGATAGAGAAACTTTAAAGAAAACCTTATTTTTAAAAAGAGGTATTTTATCATTTTTTCGCAAATTTATTTAGTAAAAGTTCTTGTTTGATAGAATCATGGATATGTTAGTAGTGCATAATGTTCATAGTGAGGATAGACCTAAGTTAAAATTTATTTCCATAAAAGTTACCAATGGAAACCCTAACTTAGTTTTGTCTATCACTATAAACAACATAGTATATCTTGAAGATGTAGGAAGTTATTTGAATAGTAAGTTTGAGTCTATTGGTAGTGAATTCATGAACAAAGATATGGAATTAGTTTTCAATCATGACATGACTATGAAGCCTAGATTTTAATATCTAAAGGAATTAGACTTTTTCAAATATCACTTCTATAGTGAGTTAGGCATAGATGAGTGGTCACAGACATAATAAGTAGTGAAAAATGCACAATGGAGAAGATTATAGAAGTTTGTAGAAGGCATCCTGCAGATAAGATATTGTTAGAAATATTTTAGAATAACTGAGAGGGGGGGTGAATTATTTATTCAAGGTCGAAATCTCCAATTAAATCTTTTTCATCAAGTTAAGTGAGCCTATAAAATTTTTCACACATCCAAGATTAAACTTTCCTACTTAGCAAGTTATTGTAAATCAACATGCAAGAATAGCACATGAAGAATACACACATAACACAGTGATTTATGCGAAAACCAAATTTGGGAAAAACCACCAATAACATGCTACTCAATTCTCACTCTTTTGAAGTGATGCCTTGTGAAAGGCCTACCCTATTAAAGGCTATAACACATTGTTAAATGTGACCTAGTTAAAGGATTTAACCACCCTGTTAGAAGTGGGCCTAGTTAGAGGACTTTAGAACATTCGCTTGGAATGTCACCCTATTAAAGGAATTAAAAATGGTTGTTAAACCAACCTAAGTCCATAGGATTTTACCCTAACTAATACAATAGCTAGAGAGTAACAATAAGGGGTTTTGACCTGATTACAATTTGCAACTTATCTTGTAGATTTTAGATCTCTATTTAGCTCATAACATTGCTTGGCTTTCAGTCTCTATAGTTCTAACAGCTTGTCCTCCTTTCAAGCTTTATCTCCATGAGTCTTCATGCTTGATGTACTAGTGCAATATCTTCTATGATCACTAATCAAAGAAAAGTCTTTGTGCTTTGTTTTGTCTTCTCCTTGACACCTTTCAACCACTTTGTAATTTGGCACACCAACAAATCTAGCTTCTTGGCTTGTTACTCCTTAAATAGAAGTCTAGAATTTCTTTTCTCACTCAATTCTTCCCTCCTTTAATTTTAGTTCGTATGGATTAGGTAGGATTCAATGAATCTAACCCATATCTTGCTCCTAGAAACATCATGAAGAATCCTCCTGAATTTTCTTATAAATAGTTTATCTAAATTTTTGTCCCACCAGCTCATCATCCTTATCCACCATTTGGTTCACAAAATTCAAGGTAACAACTTTGTCTACTTAGATCTAGTGAATATTTGACTTTTCCAAAATGTAGTAGGTCGACACTATTGAAATTCTAGTGCTTGACATATATTGTGTTACTTAGCATCAACTACATTGTACTAATGCTCAGAACCTATTGTGGATTCACTTGGCATCCTTTAAGATTTTTTGACACTCAACACCTAAACATGCTTGGCTCCTTCTGTATCACTTGGCACATACTAGATTTTGTATTTTCTTGACACTAACTAAAAATCTACTCAGCTCAAACTAGCTTGCTCGACACTCAATAATGAACTTAGTTAAGCTTTGTAGATAACCTTATTTTAACTTATTCTTCCAATGTTTCTAAGTATGGCCAACCTCTATATCTTCCAGTATATTATCAATACATGATTTTACCATTGTCTTAACTAATCCTTTCACTTCATTACAAAACCATAATTCAACCTTTTCCTTAGGTACTTTTGTTACATCTTGTTGATTAAATCCTCTTCATCAATCAACTAAGTCATAGTACTTGGATCTTATAAGAAATTATCATTCTAGCAAATAGCAGGTTTGACATCAAATGACAAAACAACAATTGAAAAAATTCTCTATCAACCATCTTTGTTCTTTGCAACAATCTCCCTCTTTGATAATATCCATTTCCAATTAGATTTCCAAAAATCTTTCTCTTTGGCATTGATGGAAAATGAAACTAATCAACCAAGTTATCAAAATGCTAACTAGGTCAAAATAGTAAATCAAATGTCAAAAAGAAAAATGTGTTACCATCAGTTTTCACAACTCCCTCTCTGATCTATTATCCTAACTTCTTTGCTTCTACTTCTTCCTCTTAGCTATTGTATCTTGTATCTTTCCTTTCTACTATATCTTTCTGAATGTCCCTTTTCTCCCTCTTTTTAGTGGCTTACCACTATTCACTTTGATCTTTTGCTGCTCTTGACTCCCTCTTAAATTATTTCTTCCTTTGTCAGAATTGATCATGTTCTACTATTCTAGTATCAACTACTTCATGTTATGCTATTCTAGTATCAGCTCCTTCTCCCTCTATCCATTTTGATCTTGTAGATTTGATCATTTTCTTGCTACTTCTCCCTCTTTGACAACAATGACAAAGAAATATTATTTTAGCATCTTAACATGCAAGTGTAGTAGTTTCATGTACTCTAATTTCTTCCTCTATCACCTTGTTTACAACTAATTTGGAATTTTAGCACTTTAATTACTTCAGACATGATCCTAAAGTAAATAACCTCTGCATCAATTTGTAATATACTAACAATTAACTCATTTGATGTAGAAAAATCTTGCTTTTTCTCAAGTAGCCTTGGCTAGGGGTATCACCTCTAATTTACCTCTAGGATACTCAAAAGCATCTTTAGGTAGTGCTTTTGTAAGGATGTCAGTAATCTATTCCTTTGAACTAACATATTCCATTCTCACTTGCTTATCTTCCACCAATTCTCTTACATAGTGATACTTAATTGCAATATGCTTTATTTTGGCATGCATAATAGGATTCTTTGATATGTTGATGGCACTTGTGTTATTACAATAGAGTATCACAAGTCTAGTTACCTCTTCCTTCATACCTTACAATAGATGTTTGATCCATACAATAATAGTGTAGTTGATAGCAGCTACAATATAATCAACTTTTTTTATGGACTGTGAGGTACAACTTTTCTTTTTGTTGGTCCAAGTAACCAATCTTTTTCCTAAGAAAAGTGCTCCTCCACTGGTGTTTTTTCTTTCATCAATATTTCCTCCCTAATCTGCATCAGTATAGGATTTCAACTCAAAATTTTCACTTCTCTTATAGTATAAACAAAAGTCATCAGTTCCTTTTCGGTACCTTAGTATTTTTTTACTACCATCAAATGATTCTTGTTGTCACTTAGGTTTGTACCCTTGTCCAGAGCCTATGCGTGAGGACAACCTAGTGAAACATGGAAACAACTTCCAAGATGTGGGACTTGAACTGTGAGGTTGAGTCTTCGGAGAAGGCCAACTTTCTCTTACTATCAAGATGCACCTAACTACTCTTGGAGAGGAAAAGGGAGAAGGAGAGCAAAAAAAAAAAATCTACCTAATCTAATCTAAAGAGGTGATGCACCAAAATAGAGTGTTCAGACCAATCTCTGCCCATATATGCACTATTGAACTAGAATGAAACTAAGGATATTACACATTCAGACTTATTTCAATCAAATAATCACATGCAGATCAAAAGGCCAAGATGAATAATAGAAGGAAAGGGATATTCACTTATATTATCATTCATGAATCCAAGGAGATACAATCATGCAAATTATTGACTTCCACAAAACACCGGTAAGAGGCAGAGAGTTTTGCACTTTTATACCAATGGTTGAAGGACATACAGTAGAATTTCATATGGTTCAGAGGCATAGGGGAATTTACACTAGATTTGTAGAGAAACAGTAGAGAAAAGTCAAAGAAAGATCGACCTTAACAAAATACACAAAAATTGCCTTTATAGTGCAGGCATGAGTGAGATCTTTTTAGCTGAAGTTACTCCTCAACCACTGCATGGAAGTCCTATAGAGGACAATCAAAGGGAAAATCTGAGGAAAATCTGATCTTAGTACCATGAAATCTAATTTTTGTATCAAAAGATGCCTCGAGAAGATAGAAGCGGTGCCATTAAGCCATTCTGACCAAGTAGATGGATCACTGGAGGTGGTGGAGTATTCTTTCTAGTCTAGCATTTACTTCTGGGTGGTTAGAATCGATCATGAAGATCAGATTCAGAAAAAAACCTTGATTTCCTCTATTTCTATCTCATGGATCAGCATGGTCAACAAGTCAACCAAACCTTGGCACCAAGATGAGCCATGTGGACCAATAGGTTTATTTCATTTTTCCACCTTGCGAATCTTCACATAGTTGACCATTTCTTTTCATCACTAACTATGCCAAGACCCTAACTGCAATGGCCACAACATAACCGCTAGCCCTAATTACTACTACCTTAACTGGACCCATGAGGACATGCGTTGCACACTCACCAAGTCACCATACATATCTTTTGCACTCCTTTTTGTGATGAGCAAACGAGAATCGTAGATCTGCCTCGATCCTATGGATGATGTTTGATCCAATCTTACTGAGAACAATGGTGGGTCCCTCACTTTCTACCTCACCATACTTATCTTCTGCGCATCTCTCCATGGTGAGGTAACAAGCATTGTTGATCTAAGATCATCCGATGACCCTAAAGTTCCCAAAAAATTTGTCAGTAGCCTTCGCTTTGCAGCTCATAAAGTAGGACTCGTTGTAGCTATCTCTCGAGAAACTTCTCATGGCAAGCAAGTGATGGCCATTGATTCTAAGTTGATCTAGCAGTCAAGATCTTACATTAGGCATCTGAAAATCTGGTGGGTCCCATTTTGCCAAGTCACTATGGGAAAACAACATGCAATTTCCCAAAGTGAGTCAGTGATAGCTATCGATCTGAGATCCATCCAGGGTGAGGAAGTTGCACAAAGCTTCTAAGAAGTAGTGGGTGCCATCCTTGCTAAGTTGTTATGAGTAAATAGTCCACAATTCTCCATAGCAAGTTAGTGGCAATTGTTGATCTCGCATGATCTGACAGTCCTGAAACTCTCTTGAGCACCTTCTACGCTTTCACATTGTATGCGGTCCCACCTTTGGTTGTTTCATGGTGACTCGCTAAATCGCTAATGGTAGGATGCCTAAAAATTTTGGTAGTGAGGTAGTGAGTGCCAGTGACAATAACTAAACTCAACGTCGAAGAAACAAATAGAACACCTCCGCCAGATTGGGCCCACCCTCCATGTGGAAATCACTCACTATGTCATGATACATAAAAGGTCGAACATCTTTCCTTGGCAAAAAGTGAGGAATGTTGATTTGAGGAGATCTGAGGGTGAGGAAAGTGCAGGTCTATTGAAACATATAAGTTGATTTCTTTACAATGTTTCTCGGCATTAAAATAATGTTAAAAATGGGGCCTAGCCATTGGTCGGGCAAACGTTCAAAATTTGAAATTTGGCAGGGGCATGAAAAGTGGTAACATTTTTGGTGACTCACAGGAGATGCAAGCCTACTCTGTATAAGACTAGTGGCCTAAAGAATCCATTGGGCTACATAGTCATAAAAATTGTAGATTCTGAGCACTATAAAAAACCCTTATCTCTGCAACTGGAACTAGAGACCAAAACCTCCTCCTTTGCAACCTTCAAAATTTCAAAATTGGCTATCTCACGGAGACAACTGTGCTCATGCACTTCTTGAAAAAATAGGGAACAACTAGAAAACTAAACTAAACTAACTATGTACATGAAATCTCAAACCCTATCAGAAACATGACTTAAGATAAATCCCATTGACTGGGATGGGCAAAATTTCACCATCAAGCCTACTTAACTAGAAAGCATTGGCTTGTTTACAACTTTCAATCAGATAGGGACCACTTCACACTATGTCAAATTTTGAGTGTCTTCCTAGTTTTTCCCTATTTGCATCCCATTTCAAAACCAAATCTCTCTCCCTGAAGATTCTAACCCTAGCCTTTTTATCAAAGCTTCTCTTCATCTATTGTTGATGTGTCTCTAGGGTCTGCATGGCCTGATTTCTCTTCTCTTCCAGCTCCATTAGTTTTTCCATTCTCACTATCATGGCATCATCTTCAATCAATTCCAACTGATGAGCTAACTCTAGGGCTGAGAACTCTAATGAGATTGGAAGCCTTTCTTCTCTACCATATACCAACATGAATGGAGGATTCCCTATTGATCTTTTAGGCGTTATCCTACCAGCCCACAGAGTTGTCCTTAATTTTTTATGCCAACACCTCTGGTTATCCTCTATTGTCCTTTTAATAATTCTGATCATATTCTTATTAGATGATTTGGCCAGGCCATTACCTTGAGGGTAATAATTTGAGGAAGTGCTCAAATAGACATTATGATCTACTTCCCATGCACAAATCTAAGCTCCAACAAAAGATTTTGCATTATCTAAAATGATGGTTGAAGGGGTACCAAACCTAGTCATAATTCCATCAAGGAACTCAACAACTGAGGGTTCAATTGCATCCTTCAATGCAATTTCCTTTGTCCATCTTGTGAAGTAATCTGTAGCAGCCAAAATCCATTTGTGGCCAGAACTAGAAGGAGGATTGATAGGACCTATGAAATCCAATCCCCACTAAGCAAAAGGTTGATCTACTTGGATAGGATGAAGGGGAAGAGCTACAAGTCTTTTTTTGCTAGAGAAGAAGGCACATTTTCACACTTCCTCAAATACTTATGACAATCATGGAACAAGGATGGCCAAAAGTAAAAAACCCTCATAATCTTCATTGCAGTTGTCCTTGTTGAGAAATCACCACCATCAAGAGCATCATGAAGCTCTTTGATCATTCTTTCAGCCTGGTCTGTATCAAGGCACCTTAATATGGCTCCATTAAAATCTCTTTTGAAAAGGATATCATCAACTATGACATAAGGAATTGACTGTAATCTATAATATCTCCTTTTAGTTCTATCTAATTCCTGAGGGTATCCATTCCCTAATAAGAAACTCTTCATGTCATCCATCCAACTCCTTGGGTCAACATTTCTCACCTCTTGTTGCTATGTTAATACCATGGTATCCTCCTCATCAGGTTCCTGAGATGATGGCATTTGTTTGCACAACCCCCTCCCTCTTACCAATTTGTTAATTTGAATATCAACATCATATTCCATTACCTTAGTAATCCAGCCAGCTCTTTTCTCACTAATATCTTTGTACAAAAGGAAATTCTTCACACTGGCATGGGGTACTAACAAATGAATCTTGGCTTTGATGACTGCAAGGGCTTGCTTCTCTACATAGCCATACTTATCTTCATATTCCTTAAGCCCTTCACTAAAAAAAGCTATGGTCTGCTCTTCATTCTTGTCATTTGTTTGAGTCAAGACAATAGAAATACTTGACTCACCACCTAGAGTATAAAGGATAAAATCCTTCTCAAAATTTGGATTCATGAGAGTAGGGCCCGAGGCTATGGCTGCTTTGATCTCTTCAAAAATTCCTTCCGTTTCTTAGTCCATGCAAAGACCATACCTTTCTTGAGCATAGCTATAAGAGGTTTCACCATGGTAGCAAGATTAGGGATATGTCTTCTCACAAAATTTATCCTACCCAAGAAACTTTTCAGCCCTTTCTTGTGTTTAGGAAGAGGGAGGGCAAGTATTTCTTTTATTCTCTTTGGATCAATGGTCAAGCCATCCTTAGATACAATGTGTCCTAATAATTTTCCTTGGTTAGTAGCAAAGATACACTTTCTTTGGTTAAGAGACATCCCAAACTCTCTACATCTTAAGAATACCTATCTTAGATGATCAAAATGATCTTCTACATTTTTTGAATATACAGTAATATCATCGAGGTAAACAAAGACAAACTTGTCAATCAATCTTTGGAAGGACATCTCAATTGCTTTCTAAAATGTAGCACCTGCATTGGTTAGCCCAAATGGCATCTTACAATAAGCATAGGTAACCCATTTAGTGGTAAATGCAGTCTTGTATCTATTAGACTCTTTAACTAGCACTTGATTGTAACCAGAGAATCCATCAAGAAATGAAAATCTCTTTGAACCACTAACCTTGGACAAAATCTACTCCATAGAAGGGAGAGGATGGTGATCTTTAAGGAAAGCTTGGTTAAGGTCCCTAAAGTCCGCACACAATCTAATTTCTCAATTCTTCTTCTTAACAGGGACAAGGTTTGCTACCCATGATGAGCGCTTAATAGGGAAAATTATGTGGGCCTCAATCAATTTGGATAGCTCCTTTCTCATTAAAGGTTCAATTTTAGGATTCACTAGCCTCTGCTTTTGTCTTATTGGTTTGACATTATCAACTAGATCTATGGTATGCTGGAATAACCTTGGGTCAAAATCCTTTAAATCATCATATGTTCAAGAAAATATATCATTAAACTCTTGACACAGATGCATAAATTTTTTTTGTTCAATTTTAGAGCATACCTTACCCATGTTTAAGGACTTTCCATTAGCAACCATGACTGAAATATGATCATCTTCATCAGCAGCTAGGTTCATGCCTCTATCTCTTGTTTGGTCATCAAGATTGAAAACACTTTCTATGGTAATGAGACCTTTAGGTAGCTTATTAAAACTGAGATGAATGATTTGATCACCATACTGATCTTGCAGCCTTGACTAATTTTTGCTTGAGAATTATGCCTCATTCTGCAAGAAGCTCACAATTTGCTCATCAGATTCAAACACTTGCCAATGGGTGTTATTATTAGGGATGGAAAGCCTTACTACCACTCTGATTTGTTGCTTCTTCTCCTCCTCAAGATTCCTTGGCACATCATAAGATGCACCTATTGCTGCAAGTCTATCAACATGTCTATTTTATTTCCTAAGGATGCTTTGAATATTAAATGAATTGAAACCTTCAAGAAAATCCCATACTCTATGTTTATAAGACTTGAGCAAACCATTCTTGGTGATATTCTAATTTCTCACTTGATTAACCACCAACTCACTGTCTCCATACACCCTTTAGGCTTGAATTCCTCTTTTTTGAGCAAGTAGGAGACCTTGAATCAAGGATTCATACTTGGCCACATTTAGTGCAACTGAATTGGAGTCTAAAGGAGAAGTAGTACTTTACTTGTGCAGGAGAAATCAACATCACACCAGCCCTTGATCCATTTTTATTTCTTGAACTATCAAAGTACATACTCCATATCCCACTTGTATCTTCTTTAGTCTCCACAAGATTGGGAACTAGAGCATCTTTTTCCACTATACAATATGTATTGAGGCCTATCTCAAGGGTTTCTAACATAGGGTCAAATTGATATGGATTAGCCCACTCATCTAGGAAAAAATTAGGTATCTCTACTAGGGAAGTAGTGGGCTCATTCACTATGTCATTCTCATCCATCTCTAGGATAGGGCAATTCATGTTGATGGGGTTGGGGGTGTAGGTTTCAGTATGATGGAGGGCTTGAGGCTCTGCTCTAATTGAAGCATTTGCTCCATATCTTGTTTTAAAAGACATATATGACCAATCAAAAGATATGAACCCACCTATTTGGGCAGTGAAGTCTCTTGACAGATAGATGGTAAAATATGGCTTGACCTCAGCAACAGAGATATCTTAGGTTACAGTACAACTAGGGCATGCATGTAAGGCCATCTCCACATTCCTAAGGATCCCTACAGTCTTGATAGTACTACCATCCAACTATAATACATCCCTAACAATGGGCTCATATTTCATTCCTAAAGCATCAGCAACACACCTAGGCATCACTGAACTGCTAGCCCCTGAATCAATCATGCAATTATGGACTAGTTTACCCCTATAATTAGAGAAACATAGAATGGAGGAGGTCTAACCTTTTTTCTTGTTTCTACTTCCCTTGATGGTTGTACTAGACTTGTGGCACTTTCCTTGTTGAGTGTCTAATCCTTTGGTTCAATTCTTTCCAATTCTTGCTGCAGCAACTTCTTTTGCATGGGTATAGTAGCAACAGCATCCCACATAGAAATATTCACATTTATCTTCTTCATTTTCTCTACCACACTGAATGGTATAGAAGATGCTTTGGTAGAAGCTTTGGGAGCTGCAATTGTATGAGGTTGAGGTGGAATCACCTGAGGATCACTTGTATCTCTTCTGCCATGATTTTGCCTTTGTTGTTGAAAGGTACTTGATTGTTTATTTGTTGCTTGCTAATGAGACACTGCACTTGAAGTTGAGGCCTAATTGGGAGGAGGAGGGATAGCATCTTCCATAGCTCTTCTTTTGCTTCTAGTGTTATGAGCAATGGAATCCTAGTTTACATTACAATGCTCCTCCATTTGATGATTCATAAAATAGAAATCACCTTGTCTTTGCATATCTGAGGAATTTTTAAATTGGTCCTCCTTGTATGATTATTTTGCTGTAGGTTCTTTTACTATCAAGGCCATAAAAGATTCAGCCTTGTGACACATGCAATAGGCATAGGAGTAATTGCAGGATGGACAAAAATCTTGATCTTGAACCATATTGTTTTGAGGGACTATAGCCCTACTTTGGTTTGTATTTGAGGTTGAAGCATGACCGCCCTATCTACTATGATCAAAAGAATTGTTCCAATGATTAAGATTTGGAGGCCTACCACCGCTTGGGGTCTAATATTGCAATTGGTGAGGTTTACTACCTTGAGCTTGTTGTCTTTCTAAAGTCACCACCTTGTTACTCATTTTCTGCACCATAGAGAAATTATCCTCCAGCCTCTTTCCTTGATCTTTTAACTCCTTCCCATTATCTTGCAATTTTTTCTCTAGGTTCTTTTCTTTTCTATCCATGTTCTACATCAGAGATTGCATAATCTCTTTAATTTCATCTATCCCATTTGAGGATGTGGAAGCTTGAGGGACTAGAACAAGGGATTGAGATGTAGAAGTTGTGGGAACAGGAGCCGCTGTTGGTTGATGATTTGGAACATCAAGAAAGAAGGGAATAGGAGGCCTTGGAGCTAACTTACCTCCTTGTATTAGGATTTTTTTTAATTTATTGCTATTTCATAAGCATTAGGTAAGGTATCTCCTCCCATAGTTTGGATTGTGGTAGCAATATCACTGTTAAAAGCTCTAAGGTAATGTAAGAAGGCATTACCAGGAGTAGGCTTCACTAAAGAAAGTAATCTATCCCATGTCTTTTGAAATCTATAATTAAAGTTAGTCATACATTCATGGGGAGCTCTTTTTATAGTAGTCAACTACTCTGAAAGTGACAAGTAGTCACTTTTATCCTCAAAATGTTTGCACAATCCTGCTCCTAATCCATCCCAATCTGTTATAGAACCATGAGCTAGACCTCTATACCATTTTAGTGCTTTTCCTTTCAAGGATGAGGCTAAGATTCTAACTACAACATCATCTTCTATAACACCATGAATATTGCAGACATTTGCAACCTCTTGAATATGTTCTAAGGGAGAGATAGAAGTTTCACCAGTAAACTCAGGTATACTTTTAAGAGTAGCTACTGGTATATCATGTCTTTGGCCTAATAGGAGAGGGCTCCCACCATTAAAGGTGGAAAAAGTATGAGCTCTAGGCAATGACATATAGACAAGTGATCTATTAATATATGTTGATGGTAATCTAGGCTGAGATCTAACAGCATGAGGAGTAGAGATAGATCTTGTAGGGGTATTTGTTACTACTGCACTCCTAACTGGTGATAAAGATATTCTGGCCTTCCTTCTTCTAAGATTTGAAAGTAAGAGTTCTTGATAATGGAACTTACCTCTAGAAGATGCCCTTGTTTCAGCTATGGGCATGAATCACTGCAACTTTGGTCTGAAACTAGATATGTATTTGAAGCTCAGAGTCACCAAGTACTTTAAAGAATGAGCCTCTTGAAGGCTTGAACACTAAAGCTGGTACTATCTCCTCAATATTGGTCTTGAAATCCTCCCTTTTAACACCAGTAGGTTTGAAGTTTTCTAAAGATGTTGTCCCACCGGGCATGCCAAAAACTATTGTCACTTAGGTTTGCACCCTTGTCCAGAGCCTATGCATGAGGACAACCTAGTGAAACATGGAAACAACCTCCAAGCTATGGGACTTGAACTATGAGGTTGAGTCTTCAGAGAAGGCTGGCTTCCTCTTACTATCAGGATGCACCTAACTACTCTTGGAGAAGAAAAGGGAGAAGGAGAGCACAAAAATAAAATCTACCTAATCTAATCTAAATAGGTGATGCACCAAAATAGAGTGTTCTGACCAATCTCTACTCATATATGCACTATTGAACCAGAATGAAACTAAGGATATTACACATTCAGACTTATTTCAATCAAATAATCACATGTAGATTAGAAGGCCAAGATGAATAACAGAAGGAAAGGGATATTCACTTAAATTATCATTCATGAATCCAAGGAGATACAATCATGCAAATTATTGACTTCCACAAAACACTTTAAGAGGCAGAGAGTTCTACACTTTTATACCAATGGTTGAAGGAGATACAGTAGAATTTCATATGGTTCAGAGGCATAGGAGAATTTTCATTGGAGTTGTAGAGCAATAGCAAAGAAAAGTCAAAGAAAGATAGACCTTAACAAAATACACAAAAATTGCCTTTATAGTGTAGGCATGACTAAGATCTTTTTAGTTGAAGTTACTCCTCAACCACTACATTAAAGTCCTACAGAGGAAAATCAAAGGGAAAATCTGAGGAAAATCTGATCTTAGTACCATGAAATCTGATTTTTGTATCAAAAGATGCCTCAAGAAGACAGAAGCGGCACCATTAAGCCATTCTGACCAAGTAGATGGATCATTGGAGGCAGTGGAGTATTCTTTCTAGTTTAGTATTTACTTTGGGTGGTTAGAATTGATCATGAAGATCAGATTCACGAAAAAACCTTGATTTCCTCTATTTCTATCTCATGGATCAGCATGGTCAGCAAGTCAACCAAACCTTGGCACCAGGACAAGCCATGTGGACCAACAGGTTTATTTCATTTCGCCACCTCGCGGGTCTTCACACTGTTGACCATTTCTTTTCATCACTAACTGCACCATCCTTGTAGACCTTGACAGTAATGGCCACAACATAACTGCCAGCGCTAACTGCTACTGCCTCAACTAGACCCATGAGGACATGCATCGTACACTTGCCAAGTCACCATACATATCTTTCGTGCTCCTTTTCATGGCGAGCAAACAAGAACCGTAGATCTGCCTCAATCCTATGGATGACGTTCAATCCAATCTTATTGAGAATGATGGTGGGTCCCTTGCTTGCTACCTTGCCATACTTATCTTCTATGCATCTCTCCATGGTGAGGTAACAAGCACTGTTGATCTGAGATCATCTAACGACCCTAAAAGTTCCCAAAAAATTTGTCAAGAGCCTTTTCTTTGCAGCTCAGAAAGAAAGACCCACCAGGACATGTGTCACCTTCTCGTTAACTTGCTATAGCTATCTCTCGAGAAAATTCTCATGGTGATCAAGCGATGGCCATTGATTCTATGTTGATCCAGTGGTTAAGATCTTGCATCAGGCATCTAAAGATCTAGTGGGTCCCATTTCACCAAGTTGCTATGGGCAAACAACATGCGATTTCCCAAAGTGAGTCAGCGATAGCCATCGATCTGAGATCCATCCAAGGGTGAGGAAGCTACACAAAGCTTCTGAGAAGTAGTTGGCCCCATCCTTGCTAAGTCATCATCAGTAAACAGTCTGCAACTCTCCATAGTGAGTTAGTGAGGATCATTGATCTCGCATGATCCGATGGTCCTGAAACTTGCCTGAGCACTTGCTACCCTTTTGTGTTGTTTTTGGTTCCACTGGTGGTTGTTTCACAGTGACTTGCTAAGTCACTAACATTAGGATGCCTAAAAAATTTGGTAGCGAGGTAGTGAGCATCGGTGACAATAACTAAACTCGACACCGAAGAAACAAATAGAACATCTCTGCTAGACTAGGCCCATCCTCCACGTGGAAATTGCTCGCTATGTCGCGATACATAAAGGTCAACATCTTTGATTGGCGACGAAGTGAGGAATGTTGATCTAAGGAGATCTAAGGGTGAGGAAAGTGCAGGTCTGCTAAAACATATAAGTTTATTTCTTTGAGATGTTTCTCAGCATTAAAATAATGTTAAAACTAGGGACTAGCCATTGGTCGAGCAGACGTTCAAAATTTGAAATTTCGCAGGGGTGTGAAAAGTGGTAACAATTCTCTCTTGGGTTAGCAAAAAACTCTTGTCCCTATTTCAATAGCTAATGCATTCTCTAGTCTACTATGTACAACATATTGCAACATTCCAATCATTAATCTATACATTGTTTGATTTGCTTCAGTCGACTCATCATTCTTCGATAACTTATGTCCTATTGCCATTGGTGTACTAACTAGTTTTGAATCTTCTAATTCAAATTTCTTGAGTATCTCCTTGATATATTTTGATTGGGTCACAAATATGCAATGCTTTAGTTGATGTACTTGCAATCCAAAAAATAATTTGATTTCTCCAAACATTAACATCTCAAACTCATATTTTATTTGATCATTAAAATCTTTACATAGAGCATCTTTTTCTCCAAATATTATATCATCAACAAAGATTTCAAATATCAGAATATCTTTACCTTTTTCTACTTTGATGTATAGTTTGTTGTTGTCATCTGTTCTCTCAAATCCTATTTTCACAAGATATTTGTGAAGTCTCTCATACCATGCCCTAGGTGCTTCTTCAAACCATAAAGTGTTTTATGCAATTTTCAAACCACATCCTTGTTGTTGTCATCAACAAATCCTTCTAGTTGTTCTATGTAGACTTCCTCTTCCAGTATGCCATTTAGAAAAGTAGACTTTACATCCATTTGGTAGACTTTGAACCCTTTATAAGAAGCATATGCAAGTACTATTCTTACGCAAATGTTTCCCCATAATCCAATCCTTCTTCTTGTGCATAACCTTTACAGACTAGTCTAGCCTTGTTTCTTGTTATCTCACCATTCTCATCAAGTTTATTTCTAAAGACCCATTTGGTACCAATTACATTTTTATCAGCTAGTCTAAGAACTAGGATCCAGGTTTTGTTCTTGTCAATCTAATCTATCTCTTCTTCCATAGCTTTATGTCAATTATCATCTTGTAGTGCATCTTTTACTATTTTGGGCTCAATCTTGCTCAGCAGACATGATTCATTCCTTAGTTTGTTCCTTATCATTGGTCTAGCATCCTTGTCACTAGTGATTTTTTCTATAAGGTGATGTTTTCTCACATACCTGGATAGTCTTAGTTCTGTCCTTCTTTCCATGTTTGTTCCTTCAGCTCCAGAGTCATTGCATACATCTCTATTTGGTATTTCATGATCTCTTTCATGTACACTAATTTCAGAGTTAGAATGTGCATTTTCTTAATTCTATAACTCAGCTTCTAAATGCAACTCAGCATTCACTGGTTGTGACTCAGCTAATATTGAGATTTATTGTTGATTCCCAAATTTATTAGGAGATCCATCTTCAATAAGAATTCCTTCATAGAAGTATACAAAAGATCTATAATCTTCTAGTTTCTTGGATTCATCAACTTGGACTTTTGCATGCTTATCAAAATTTACATTTGCACTCTCCACAATCTTGTTAGTGTTAGTATTCAAACACTTATATGCTTTACTTCTAGTGGAGTATCCAAGTAATATGCCTTCATCACTCTTTGCATCAAACTTGCCATTCCTAGTATCTTTAAGAATATATCATTTATAGCCAAATACTTTGAAATGTTTTACATTAGGTGAGTGACCATACCATAGTTCAAAAGGTGTTGCATTTGTACATTTCTTGACTTGTACTTGATTTAGGGTGTAAAAAGCAATACTTACAGCTTCTCTCTAGTTCTTTATAGCAATAATTTTCTCCATCATCAAGGTTCTAGCACAATCTATTATTGATCTATTCCTTCTTTCTACAATGCCATTTTCTGGGGGAGTTCTTGGTGCTAATGTTTGTCTTTTGATTCCTTTATTATTGCAAAATGTCTCAAATTCTTGTGATGTAAACTCTCCTCCTTTGTCTGATCTCAGGAACTTCAGACTCTTTCCTATTTCCTTCTCAACCCTGGCCAAATACCACTTAAACATTTGAAATGCATTAGATTTTTGCTTCAAGAACATGGCAGTCATCATCCTAGAGTAGTCATCCATAAACAACATTATGTATCTATCTCCTTGGTAGATTTGAACTTCTATTGGGCTACATAGGTCTATATGGACTAGTTCTAAAAATTCTTTGGAAATGTAAGCTTTACTTATGAAACTTGACTTGGTCATCTCCTAGTTGACATTGTTTGCACATTATATTTTTAGGCTTCTTCAGCTTAGGCAAACCTCTGACTCTCTTCTTTTTAGTGATGCTAACCAGATTGTCAAAGTTAACATGACATAACCTTCTATGCTATAACCAAACATCATCAAGTCTAACAATAAGATAGGTTGCATCTTCCATATCTAGCAAAAACAAGTTACTCCTAATTTTTTCTCATTTTCCTATCAGATTTCCATCATTGTCATAGATTTTGGCAGTTTTGTTTCCAAATTCTACTTTGCAACCTACATTGCCTAACTGTGATACACTCAGCAAATTGTAGTTTAATCCTTCAACATAGAATGCATTATCACATGAAATTTTCTTGTTAAGTTTAATAGAACCTTTTCCTTTGATTTGACATGGAGCATCATTACCAAATCTAATACTATTTCCATCATACTAGGTAAAGTAATAAACTTACTTTTGTCTCATGTCATGTGATGTGAGCATCCACTATCTCTGATCCATTTATCATTCTTATTCACATAGGTTACCAGTGTTGTTGCCTCATCTTAATCTAATTCATCCTTCATGTTTACATAGACTACCTCATCATCATTCTCATTAGAATCTTCTTCAACAATGTAGCATCTTTTGCCTTTGTCCTTGTAATCTCTACTATCATCTTCTCTTTTATTCTTGTACTTGCTTCATTCTTTTTAGTTCTTCTTCTATGTACACCTTGCAGCAATATGTCCTACTTCATTACAATTAAAACAAATGATAGGAAGCTTACCTGTAAATTTACCTTTGCCCCTATGAAATCTTCTAACCAGCAGTGCTTCCAATTGTTCCACATCTTCCTCATCTGTGCTACTATCATTGGATATGTGTTTTCCTTTTCTACTCTTCTTCTTTGATTTCACCTCCTTAGTGTCTTTCAATGTTAGCTTGGCCTTGAAGGTAGATTCAAGATTCTCAAGTCCGTAGTTATCAAAGCTGGACAATTCAAATACAATGAGTCTTCCTACTATTTCTTCAAACATTAGTGTGTTTCCTAGTACACACCTTAATTCTTGGATGGCTAAAACTCTAATAGCATAGATAGGGAGTAGGGTTCTTAAGTATTTGTTGTTGAGAGTATCATCTTCCAAATGACCACCCAAACTCCTTATTGCACTTACCACTTCTTTCATTCTAGAGACATATTAAGCAACATTCTCATCTTCCTCCATTTTCATGCCATCAAACTTTCCTCTAAGGCTTTCTCTTGTTGCTCTTTAAACATTCTAATCTCCTCTATAGATATCTAATAGAGATTTCCACATCTTGAATGTAGAGTCACATCCCTTGATGTCATCAAATTCAGCATAGTTGAGGACAACGAAAATCTCCAACATTACCTAATTATACTCCTTCCTTTTGTTTAAATCATCCGTGGTAAGGGCTCCAACTGGATCTACATGTTCCACTCCAATTGAGGTTTTTGCATAATCACCTATTGATCCAAGGTGAAATTTCATTAGACCTTTCCATGTAGTGAAGTTATCTCTATTGAGCTTGGGAACTTCTCTCTTGGACATCTTGATCTTCCTATTTCTAGTACCTTTAAACTAAATTAGCAGATGGCTCTGATACAAATTGTTAGAAATTTTTTAGAATGATTGAGAGGGGGTGAGGGTGAATCAATTATTCAAGGTCCAAATGTCCAATTAAAATTTTTTCATCAAGTTAAGTGAGCCTATAAAAATTTTCATACATCCAAGCTTAAAATTTTCTACTTAGCAAGTTACTATAAATCAACACGCAAGAATAGCACATGAAGAATCAACACATAACACAGTGATTTATGTGGAAACCCAATTTGGAAAAAACCACTAGTAACATGCTACTCAATTCTCACTCTTTTGAAGTGATGTTCTGTGAAAGGCCTACCTTGTTAAAGGCTACAACACACTATTAAATGTGACTTGGTTAAAGGATTTAACCACCCTTTTAGAAGTGGGTCTAATTAGAGGACTTTAGAATATTCACTTGAAATGTCACCCTATTAAAGGATTTAAAAATGGTTGCTAAACCAACCTAAGTCCATAGGATTTTACCCTAACTGATACAATTTCTAGACAGTAACAATAAGGGGTTTTGACTTGACTAAAATTCACAACTTATCTTGTCGATTTCAGATCTCTATTTAGCTCATAACATTGCCTAGCTTTCAGTCTCTATAGTTCTAAAAGCTTGTCTTCCTTTTAAGCTTTGTCTCCTTGAGTATTCTTTCTCAATGTACCAGTACAATCTCCTCTATGACCACTAATCAAAGAAGAGTCTCTGTGCTCTGTTCTATCTTCTCTTGATGTCTTCTCCTTGACACCTTTCAACCACTTCACAATTTGGCACACCAGCAACTCTAGCTTCTTGTCCTTTGACTCCTTAAATAGAATTCTAGAATTGTTTTTCTTGCTCAATTCTTCCCTCCTTTAATTTTAGCTCATATGTATTAGGTAGGATTCAATGAACCTAACCCATATCTTTCTCCTTCTAGAAACATCATGAAGAATCCTCATGAATTCACCTAAAAATGGTTTATCTAAATTTTTATGCCACCAGCTCTTCATCCTTATCCACCATCTAGTTCACAAAATTCAAGGTAACAACTTTGTCAACTCAAATCTCGCAAACCTTTGACTTTTCAAATAATGCAACATCTCAGCACTATTCAAATTTTGGTGCTCGACACATACTGTGTTACTTGGCATCAACTACATTTTATTGATGTTCAACACCTACTATGGATTCACTTGGCATCCTCTAAGATTTTCTGATGCTTGAAAGTTGTTACTTTTCTTGGCACCTAAACATGCTTGGCTCCTTCTATATAACTTGGCACATACTAGATTTTTCATTTTCTTAGCACTAACTAAAAATCAGCTCAGTTTGAACTAGTTTGATCAGCACTCACTAATGAACTTAGTTAAGCTTTGCAAACAACCTTGTTTTAACTTATTCTCCCAATGTTTCTAAGTATGGGCAACCTCTATATCTTCAAGTCTATTATCAATACATCATTTTACCATTTTCTTAATTGATCCTTGCACTTCATTACTAAACCATAACTCAACCCTTTCCTTAGGTACTTTTGTTACATCTTGTTGATTAAATTCTCTTCATCGATCAACTAAGTGATAGTACTTAGATCTTATAAGCAATTTTCATTCCAAAAAATAGTAGGTTTGACATAAAACGACAAAATAATGATTGAAAACATTCTTTATCAACCATCTTCCTTCTTTGAAACAATCTCCCTCTTTGATAGTATCCATTTCCAATCAAATTTCCAATAGATATTAGATAGTGGAAACCTAATAATGAAAATATTTCATAATGAAATGAAATAGAGATTCAGAATTGTACCTACAATTGTAGATAGATTTAAGGATGACACTTTCATTTTGGTTGATACAGATTATACCTATATTCAAGTAGTGGAACCTCAAGAAATATTTCTTGATGCCTTCAGTTATGAATTAAATGATGATATAGTAGTTGGTTAGAGACAAAGAAAAATAAAGATTTGGTACATATGATGAGATCACATAGTCAGCTCATCAAGAAACCTTGGAGAAGGCATCACACAAGAAAGTAGAGTCTATAATGAAGAAGGCACTATTAGAGGTCAAAATGATAGAGAGTGAATCTAAGGTTGTAAGACAAATGATGAAGCAAGGAATATTGAACATTAACCTTTGTCAATATATGTTGTAGAGAAATTTTCATAATAGAGCATTCTGTATGCAGTAGTATTAGATGTTCAACCTAGTGAACCAAAAAGAAAATTTGAAAGATTGGTGGAAGCGATAACTACTAAGGCCAAGAGGGTAAAATAACAAATCACTAGACTAGGAAAAAGATAGAAAAAATTGTTGACAATTGATTCTAGTGATGAAGAAGTAGAGGAAAAAGAGACCAAGCAAGCAAAGAAAGTGACTCCATTAAATCAATCAGCAGGAAAAGCTCAAAAACCTTTGAAGTTGAAGATAAATAAGATCAACACAACTATTTCTAATGAATGCAACTTTGTTCAGATGAATAAGTTTTATGATTTATATAACAGTTTTAAAAAGGATAATATTGATATATCTACTGTGAGATATATCATAATCTAGAATTGAAGGATCTTGAGAGCATAATTAACCAGAAAGTCTATGAGAGACTCATTCAGAAAAAGGCTCTTACAAGGGAAGAAGATCTAGAACTTCAGAAGTCTATGCTTAGAACTATTTGCAAAACTAATGATGAAGAAGAAATTAAAAGATTGTTGAATAACCTCACACCATATTTAAGGAATAAATTGAGACCATTTCTATTTATGGTTGGTGCAAAGGATAAACTAAGAAGTGAGACTATGACTACTATTAGTCATATGTTGATAGAGTCAAAGGTAACATCTTCTTCAGCACCTAAAATCTTAGAAGTTTTAGTGAGTAGTGATGATACCAATATTACCATTAACATTGATGATACCAAACCATTTGGTGGTTCTGAGCCTAATGAACTAGACACTAAGGATATTGAGGACAAGTTGAGATAAATTGAAGAATAGAAAAGGCTACTTGAAGAAGAAAAGAAGAAAATAAAGGAATCCAAGTAGAAATTACTTTGAGGAAGAAAAGAAAAGAAAGGAAGAAGAAAAGAGATGAATTGCAAAAGAAGAAAAGAAAGAAGAAGAAGAGAGAAGAAAAAAAGTGGTAGCTAAGAAACAAAGGGAGGATGATACTAAACCATTTAGTTCATCCACTCTTCTCTCTCTTACTAGTTTAGCTACTGATGATGATGATCAAACAGATCTAATCTCATCCTTGACAAAGCTTATTGAGAAAAATAGGAAAGTAAAAAGCTTACAAAGAACCTTAATGGAAGTTACTGAGAGACTGCATAGTACCTTGGTAGTACACCACACTAAATTAGATCCTAATCAGAGGGCACAAGCAGTGCTAAAATTATTTGATGAAGTGTTAACCAATTTGTTAAATGTTTCTAAAGAAAAGGTATAGATTTCCCATGATGCTAACTTGTTTAGCACCATTTGCCAAAACATCAAAAATGATTTGATTAATCTTGATACTTATATAAAGGAACTTTGGAAATGCCAGTAGGATGGGAAAATTTTGTATATTAAGTGTACCTTATCATAAAAATTGACTAAAGACATTGACAGTCACATAAAAGGAAAGATGAGTGAGCTAGAGGCTTTATCCAGCCAGATCTAGCATCCTTGCAAAGTAGATAATTTTGAAGGACAAGTGGCTAGTATTCATAGTGACATTAGGAAACTAGAACTTTGGAATGAATAGATTTTGAAGAGGATATTAGATTTCAAAGAATCTATTGCTCTAAAATTAGCTTTCATTGAGAAATAGTTAGAGGAATGTCTTAAGGCTAAGGAAACATATTCCAACTTTTTGTATTCAAATCTTAATGCAGTTGAGATTGCATCATATGCTCTATGTGCAATACTCACCGTAGCTGAGTCCACCAAGGAAGGAAACTTTGATGATTGCATGAAGATCATATCAGTACAAGGAAGAACAACATTTTTTGGACAAATTTAGGACAAATTTTTGACATTTTCACCTTTGTCATTAATGTCAAAGGGGGAGAAATTGTAGAAAATTGGTAATTATAGAAAGTTTAATTGTCAAAAGGGGAGAATATTATAAAGTATATTGTGAGGGGGAGCATATGTAAAGTTGGACAAACTATAATAGATATTATGTAAAGTGTTATTTATTTTTGTTGTGTTAAGTTTTGTCACTTAGCCAATTTTCCCTATTTTGTTGCCATCAATGCCAAAGTGGGGAGATTGTTGACAATTGGCTAATCGTGATATGTAATTTTTGTCATTTATGGAAACACATGATGTACATGCTTACAAGAAACCTTGGAGATAAAGATACTTAATGTTTGGTAATCAGAAAATTGTTTAAGTATAGAATTTGGTTTACAACAATATGTTGTTTTGTTTATAACTTGTTGTTGATGTCATATTATGACTAGAAAAGTTAGATGGATATAGTATACATGTTGGTGATGATGTGTATAACCTCAAAAGTTAGTATATACTATACAAAACAAAGATAATCATGTTTGAAGTAAATCAAGATAGTGTAATTGAAGGATCATTTTTTTACAAGATAATTACTTGTCCAATTAGGGCCAACATCCTAAATGTCTACTCTAAGTTGGAAAAGTAGATTATGGTCTTAGCTGACCTAGAAAAAATTTGTGAAAAGGCATGGTATTTATGCAAGAAATTTTATAGTAAGAATGTGAAGTGTGAATTATAAGATTGTGATTATATGCAATTTTTTGTGAAAGCAATATATGTGAAGTTTTATATGAGCCATTCGGTGATTTGAGAACAAGTTGAAGATTAGAGATCAGTCAAGGTAGAATATATCGTATCTATATTTGAAAAGTCTAATTAATTGTTTGGGCAATGAGCTCTTCTTGTAATTAGAAGTGCATGTTTATGTAGTACGCTCATCTTGAACCTACTATATGACAACTCCTAATAGGTTCAAAATTGTTAGAAATAGATAATACTCAGAGGGGGGGTGGTGAATCAGTATTTTCAATATTTTTGCCCACAACTAGATATTATTAATTACTTCGCCACATGCACAAGAAAGTAAACTGATAATGCTAAATAGTAAAAACAACCATACATAAAGAGATCTCAAAACACCATATTTTGTTAACTAGGGAAATCTTGGCCAAGGGAAAACCCTGGTGGGAATGAAACCCATAAGATGATTCACTATATAAAGAATCCAACTAAGGATATTGACCCTGTTAGGAGTCTATGAAGAATGTATAGTGTCTTGAGTCCCTGTTAGGAGATTAGGCCTTGTTAGAAGCCTCAACCCTATTAGGAGTTTCTCCAACCCTGTTAGGAGTTGGTGGATCACATACAAATGTGTGGAAGAAGAACCCACTTCCCTAACATGAAACTACACAATTAAGTTCTTCAAAGTGAATGGATATACATACAATATTAGATCACTTTCTATACTTTGCAATTCCTCTGATTATTAGTTCTTCATACAAGCCTTTAGTGGACTATACACAATCTTTCCTCTAGTTCTCTCAATATCATAAACAAGGAGTAACTATGAATATATCAATTAGCATCACATCTTGCATTATCACATCACATAACATAACCTTGCATTTTATCCAACTTCACAAATGAAATTTTTTACTTATATCAATCATATTAATAAATCCTTCCTTAGTCGGCTCACATATCATCCTTAGAGTCAGTTCATTAAGACTAAATAATCAAAATAATTCTTTAGGTCGTACAATTTAATTTGTTGACTTGCTCTATTTTTGCACTATGAAGTGTCTACATCAATATTTTCTTCATAACTTGAACTTGGTTGTTTGTATGGACATGTGTACTAGTATACATCATCAAGATGATGTCATGAATCTATAGTTAACTATGCAAGAGAATATTTTGCTATCAATAAATCTCATTGTGATGATGTAACATTATCCAATACTTAGACAATTTTCCATCACAAACAATCATAACTATAATGTGAAACATATGTTGCCATAAGTAATAACCACATATCTCATCTTATTTGACTAATTCGTCATATTGCCAAAAATCTTCCCCTTTGGCATTGATGGCAACATTTTTGGGAAAATTGGTTAAGTTCCCAAAAAAGAAAATGTTGTCATACCAATCAAAGTAAATAAACATATACAACACAACATAGTATATCTTAGATTATATCCAAAAGGATTACATCCCTTATAACTCTAATTACAAAGTTTTCTTGAAGCAAACCTTACTACTATACTTAAAAATACAACTATATAACTTACAATTACAATTTTCCTTGTTTCTCCCCCTTTGACATCAATGACAAAGATCTCAATAAAGGAAAGAAAAAAATCATCAAAAATCTAAAAGCTGCATCAAAATCTAGAAAAAAATCACTAAAATTAGTCTTCAATTGCACAAGGTGTTTCTTCCAATTGTCCTTTAGTGCATTAGACACACCTATTAGCACACATAGAGTATATGTAACTAACTCTGTTGCATTCATGTCTATAGCCACAAACTTGTCATATGAAGTTTTTGTTGCCAAGCATTCCTCCAACTAATTCTGTAATAGTGTAATTTGTAGGGGAAAATGTGTTAGCCTCAAAATGGTTTTTGACACTTAAGTGCCAACACACTTAACCACTTTCTACATTGAACCCAAGTACACCATGTATGCCAAGCCACAACATGAGCCGAGTCAGGGAAGCCTTCAAGTGCCGAGTGATCTTCAAGTGTAGAGCAGCCTTCAAGTGCTGAGTGAAGATCAGGTGCCAAGTGACTAAAAGAGTTGAGCATGATCCAAGTGCTGAGAAAATTTCAAGTGCCGAGTCATAAAAGATGCTGAGCATATACAGGAGCCAAGTTACAGAAGGTGTCGAGCATCTAGAATCAGTAAGTGCCGAGTAACTCAGAATCAGCATATGAGTTTGTAACTTCACAAACTCATATGTAAACCATTTTCATGGCCAACATATGATGAATCTCGAAGGATTAAAAAAATAAGAATGAATTTTTTGTCTTTCCTATACAATCTACATGCAGCCAATAAGAAAAAATGGAGAAGGCATGCAACCAATAGTAAATGTGAAAGGAATGAGTAGGAAATAGAAATTCAATATGGACCATAGATCCATGTCTAACCCTAAGTCTTCGAATATCTTTATAAGGAAGATGAAATCTCATTTAATCACATAGATGGATAAAGAAAAAAATGAAATCACAAGTGGAGTTCAGAGTGAAGAGTAAAAAGACTTAGAGGAAGAGATCAGTAGTTAAATATCCAGTTAATCAAGAACAAAGCAGGTGACACAAAAAAGTATCAAATCTCAAAGGATCAAGGTCAGAAGAAAGCAAATCAAGTGCCTGTATTCAACAATCAAGGATTGTAAGCTACAGGTTTATCATACCTAATACTCTTTAACCATTGTATTAGAAAGGAAATCCTATGATGATAGGTTAGCTTAACAGCTATCTTGTATATCCTTTTACTAGGTGATTAAATCCTTTGCCAGGGTAACACTTCATGTAAAGTGTTTGCAAATCCTTTAACCAGGTCACTATTGATACAGTGTAAAGCCTTTAATAGGGCAGACCATCAGAATTGGTCAAACATTATTACTGCAGTGATTTTGTGGGTATCATCCCCACCCCAATTTTACCTTCTTATTCCTGAACGGTTTCTGGGTTACCAAAATCTCAAGTGTTATGTGGTGATGCATATTTGTTTCTCATGATTTCTTAATGTTTATTTGCATGCATGTCCATCTCTAAGATATATTATTAATGATTTAAAAATAGGTCAAAGGCTAATACTTCTAATTCACACCCCCCCCCCCCTTCTCAAAAGCATTCTTTCCAATAAGATATTCCAACAATTGGTATCAGAGCAACAAGGTTCTCACAAGAAGAAGTCTAACAACTTGGAGAAAAAGGTCTGAATATGGAAGTCTTCAAACTTGGAAAGATTATTGACAATCAAGTGATTGATGTGCAACTAGCTCTACACAAAGTAGAGGAAGCAAGGGAGGAACTGAGAAAATCCTTGAAAAGAAGAAAGGATATAGCCATAGCTGAAAATGATACAAACTACAAGTAGATTGATACCACAAAACTGTGTACCAATGGAGACACTAAAGAGTTTGATGCAGTAATAGCAAAACTGATGGAGAAAAACAAAGTTCAAGCTGATGAGATAAGATCTCTCAAGATGGAACATGAATCACATGCCATAATGTTATGTGAAATCACTGACCAAAAGAAAAGAGTAATTGAGGATAGAGTCATGATGGAAGATGACAAAGAAATCTTGCAAACAAACTTGAAGAAAAATGTACTGGATTATCAAGGATCTCAAACATGTAGATGGATACACTTTTCCAAATGATGAATCTCCATCATGAACTCAATATGAAAGATATTGAGATCTCTACTTTGAAGATGCAGAATGAACAACTGTAGAATGAATTGAACAGAGAAAAAGAGATAGCAGAGAATCTCAAAAAATCAAGTGAAGCCATCAAGTACTTTGAACAGTTGATGAAATTTCCAAGATCAACCCATGATACATCAGGACTTGGATACAATAGCATTGAAATTGGAGAATCATCAAAGAGTGTTGAGAAAAGAAGTGACAAAGGTAAGGATTCTAAACCTACTTGTCATTACTATAATAAAAAGGGGCATACTGCTAATGTTTGCAAGGGTAGAAGAATCAATTAGACACACCCAAAAACAAGAGTTACTGTCACAAGTGCAACATGCAAGGACATATGACACAAGATTGCAGATCTAGAGTTAAAAAGACACAAAGATTTGATGGACATTGTCATAATTGTAAGAAGTATGGACACAAAGCATTTCAATATAGATCAAAGCCTATGTGGACATCAAGTCAACCATAAAAAACAAAAGGAAATGAAATTCAGTACCATTGGGACTACAACACTAGGTATAGCTATCATTATTGTCAAGAATATGGAGATATACCCCAAAATTGCATAAGAACACATTTCAGAGGGAATTATAGAAAATGGCTAAGCCAAACCACATGTTTCAGTTGCCTAAAAATTGGTCATATCAGCAGAAACTGTCCTACAAGGTCAAAAGCACCAAAAATTGAATCAAACAAGGGAAAAGAAAAGATTGATATGGAACACATCAGAACAAACATGAAGAAGACATGGCAGAAAAAAATGAATCAAGTAGATCCAATGAAAGGGTCACTTCACCCACAAGGTCAAGTGATCATTTCTCATCCAATTAAATCTCAAGATGATTCTATGGGGTTGATACATATAAGGAAGTATCATACATCGGCCCTAAACCATGAAGAAGTAATGCAAAGTATAAATCTACATGAAACAAGATGGCAAGACAAAATTTTAAATGGTGATGCCGAGCAGTCTTTGGATGCCGAGTAAAATTCTATTGGATGTTGAGTTCCTAACAAGCGACCAAGTTGATGACTAATGTTGAGTTGAGTAACTCCTATGGAAGCCGAGTAAAGTGGAAATGTAGTGCAAGCTAAGTTTGCAGTTGAGCATTTAATGTGATGGAAATAGGGTATATTATCATGATTTCTTTCATTTTTCCTCATCACGATCAAGAAGTAAAGAAGATAAAGAGCATAGAGTGACTTCATAGAAAAGAATCTAGAATTTCAAGTAGATTGCAACCTCTTACAACATGTTTTCATCTATCTTGAGGTATTTCATTCAAGTGTCGAGCTACATAAAGTTTGAAAGCTTGTTTACATTTTAAAACCCTAGCTTAGTAAACAATGACATCTTGGTCTAGAACCACTAAGGGGTAGGAAAGTCATGAAATACAACTGGTCAGTAATGAAGTCAAACAACCTAAATTCAAGCCCATTCTAGAAGTTGCCTACAAAAATGACGCTACCGGCACATTATCCATTATTTCATCCAAAGTAGTTATGGTGTAGGATGTAAGGAAGTGTTACAATGTAAAATTAGCACCATAGGTGATCTTGAAATTTTCCAAGCCTATGAAAAACTATGTGAGAATAAAATTTTGAAGGATGAATACAAGATAGTCGAGAAAAAGGGTTTGACCAATGCCCTAGTTTATCCTACAGTATTCAAAATTGAATGGATATAGATTATTCTAAGAAAAATACACAATGGATTTTTTTGGTTGGAAACAGGTCCAGCCAAGATTACTAAAGGGATAGTTCATAGGGTTACGAGTTTCCCAACCCTAGATCAAACTAAGACCCTGCGCAGTGATTCCAAAGAAATCATTGAAAGAAATATAGGGGAAAAATAGAATAAGAGAGGTAAGAAGATTGATATCATCACTGATCCTCTCCTAAATTTTTTTGTGAGAATAATATCCCACAAATTCTATCAATCCAGTCAATTAAATAGTGTGCCATGCATAGCTGTTGATGTAGCATTAAAACTGGTAAAGAAAGATCATTCATATGACTTATCAGAACTTATGTTACAATAGATAAATGAAAACCTAGGAGCTATAAGGAGATCAAAAGGTGCACAATGCAAATTTGGTGCAGTCCTTATGTGTATGTTCTTTTATGTTATGAAAGAGTTTCCTTCTAAAGGAAAGGTGAATTGGGACTCTAACAAAACTTCAATAACACAAATAAATGAGTTCATTGATCAGATGGGTGATAACTTTGAAGCCCAAATGACAAGCTATTTTGAGGATTTCAAGAAATCCATGAAGTAAAGGGTAAGAATACCAGTTTCCTTAGTAGAAACACACATCAATGACATATGTTTCCTAGTTGACATTGATTTCTCCTATATTCAAGCAGAAGTTCCAAGGGTGAGATGGCTAAGGCCATTTGGTTATGAATTAGATGTGGATGAAGCATCTACAGCTATCACTGCTTTGCTTGCAGAAGGAATAGACAAGTCTGCCAAATATTTTGGCACATATGATATGGTCAAATCCAAGATTGAAATAGAATTAAAGACTACCTCTGTAATTAAGAAGAAAGATAAAATGGTGAAGAAAATAAAGAAGAAATTTGGTAAAAGAATTGAGGCAATAGAAGAAGAAAACAAAGGAGAAGATGAAGAAGATAATGATAATGAGGATGAACAAGAGCAAGGCCCAATGGAATTAACTCAAGGCCTAGGTGAAGACAAGGAGGAGGGTGCTAAGGAAGAAGAAGCCAAGGAAGCACCAATCTAGGCTGAGCCAAAGAAGAGAAAGGCAAAAGATCAGCCTCTAGCTCAGCCCAAACCAAAAGAAAACTACCATGCCATCACCCCAAAATTCAACAACTAGAGCTGCAACAAGGGCCTCTACTCAAAAAGATCAAAAGGAAGCTACAAAGAAGAAACCAATCAAGAAGACACAAGAAGAGCCAAGGAAAAGAAGAAAATATGTAGCTCAACCTGATACTGATGAAGAAGATCAATTTGAAAAGGTAAGCCATTTTTCAATTGATACGTTATGTAAAAAGATTGGAAATGGAGACTTAAGCAACATAAATAAAGTTGGTTTCAATAAGTTCACTAAAGAAGAACAGAATAGAATAGAAGAATCAGTTTATGGAATGATGGCACAGTTCAAGTAAACTCCTCTTGAACTAGATAGACAATTTCCAAATGAACTATCTAAAATTGTAGAAGACAAATGGCATTTCTGTTTGAGAATGGAGAAGGAGATGAGAGAAACAACCCTAGCAAGCATACTACCTTATTTGACTAAGGAGAAAATAGAGAAAGTAGTCAAAAGGCACAATACTAGGTTTACACCTAAGTATAGGGCATTCTTCATTCTCCAAAACAAAATGGAAGATATTGTATAGAGAATAAAAAAATCATGGAAGAACTTGTACAAAAATATTGAAGATTTTGTTGAAGAAGAATACAAGGAAGAAGCTACTGATCCACCAGAAGAGAGAAGAAAAAGGAGAGAAGAGAAGATAGAAGTAGAGCAAGGTAGAGAAGAAAAGAAGGAAGAAGAAAAGAAACAAGAAGAATAAAAGAAGGAAGAAGAAAAGAAACAAGGAGAAGAGAAGAAGGAAGAAGAAAAGAAAGGAACAAAGGAGGAGACACAAAAGCAAAATGAAATGACAACAGCTAATCAAGAACAACAACAAGATCAAAGTGTGCAAGACACATAATTTCCACCTTCTAGCCCTCCTCATGTACCCATCACACCTACAAAAAATGTAATAGTACAAGATGTTCCTAACACTTCTACTTAGAACATCAATCCATTAACTGCAAAGGATCTCAAAAGAATCCTTGACCAATCCACACAACAAGCAAGATTATGTGCAGATCCAGTATTGGTTAGTATGGATGGATCACAAAACTAGTAGAAAACACAATTAGAGATAAGGTGAATCCACAAGAACCACCTTCCATCATCTCTATAGCTACTAGTGGTCAACTTCAAATGCCAACAGTTGTTTCAACAGGCATAGTTGACACCACAGTTCAGAAGCCAAGTACAGTAAGAGAAAAAGCAACAAAAACAAATAGGATGGACTATTACATCTGATCCTATAGCACAAACTCAAGGTACACTTCCTAAGATTACAATAATTGATCAAAGTAGATAGCAGGAGGAGAAAACAAAGAAAACCCCTAAAGAGCAGGAGGCAATACAAACATTGATAAATTTGCCTACCTTGGGGACTCCTTCATAAAAGCCATTACAAATATCAGCACCAGGATCTAGTTCTACCAAAGTTGCAAGGGTACTTCACTATGGAGACCTTGAACTAGATGAGGAGATAGTCATACCAAGTTATGACTCAAAAAAAATAAACATTGATCAAATTAATGAGGTGCAGGAAGCATTAAACAGAAGAAAGAGGCAAGAGATACTCAGGAAGGAGTATCAACAAAAACAAACTTTACATGAAATTAATGACATATTTATGGATGCCTTCAGTATTCAGTCACCAGATGAGTCCAAGCATATCATGGAGCAATTATTAGATATTGTTGACCAGGTGACAAATGCAAACCAAGAGACAAATGCAAAACTTATGGAATGGTCTGAAAGAAAATTTCAAGGAAAAGTTAATGAGAAAATATCAAGTGAAATAGCACTTTCACATATTGAATTGGAAAAGTTCATAGACAAAGTGAAAAAGGTACTTGAGAATATATTCTCATTGTACAAAAAGTTGTGTGACTTTTCATACGTCACACAAGAGACCAGCCAAAAGATAATGAGCCTGGAGAGAAATTTGAATATTTCTAGCATGCAGCTACCAAAAGATCCAGCTCAAAGTGAGAAGCATTTTGCTCAAATGCTTCACACTCAGAAAGAGATAGTTGTATTAATAGTAGAAGATGCCACCATCAAGGCCAAACTATTACAGCTCCAATCCTCCATTACCCCACATTTGGAAATCCTCCATAAAGAACAAGTCTATGTTGAAAATGTTCTCAAGAAAGACCCTAAATCTTTCTACTTCAAAAGGACTTATTCACCTTGCTGCAAAGACTTCCCTCTAGCATAAATCATTGGAGATTGCTTTGCATAATTGGGATGCATCTCTCGGGATCATTATGGAGGTAAACAACACATTTTTTGCGAAATATAGTCCTAACTCTTAAAACCCTCTGACATAAGTGTCAAAAAGGGGGAGATAAGATAAAAAGGTGGAGCATGATATACAACATCAAATTTTGGTTACCAAGATAGCACAGATAATGGCACAATCAACTCAGAGGGAGTTACAATAATTTTGAGATATATATATTGTAAATTACAAAATTTTGATTTTGAAACCTCTGTATGAACACCAAGAAGATTAGTAAATGTACTCATAAGGTCAGTTAAGTGTTTTTTTCACTCATGTCAAAGGGGGAGATTATTAGTCTCAAAATGGTTTTTGACACTTGAGTGCCAACACACTTAACCACTTTCTACATTGGATCCAAGTACACCATGTATGTCGAGCCACAACATGAGCCAAGTCAGGGAAGCCTTCAGGTGTCAAGTGATCTTCAAGTGCTGAGTAGCCTTCAGGTGTCGAGTGAAGATCAGGTGCCGAGCATGATCCAAGTGCTGAGAAAATTTCAGGTGTTGAGTCATAAAAGATGTTGAGCATATACAGAAGCCGAGTTACAGAAGGTGCCAAGCATCTAGAATCAGTAAGTGCCGAGTAACTCAGAATCAACATATGATTTTATAACTTCACAAACTCAAATGTAAACCATTTTCATGGCCGACATATGACAAATCTTGAAGGATTAAAAAAAAAAGAACGAATCTTTTGTCTTTCCTATATAATCTACATGCAGCCAATACGAAAAAATGGAGAAGGCATGCAACCAATAGTAAATGTGAAAGGAATGAGCGGGAAACAGAAATTCAATATGGATCGTAGATCCATGTCTAACCCTAAGTCTTTGAATATCTTTATAAGGAAGACAAAATCTCATTTAATCACATACATGGATGAAGCAAAAAATGAAATCACAAGTGGAGTTCAGAGTGAAGAGTAAAAAGACTTAGAGGAAGAGATCAGTAGTTAAATATCTAGTTAATTAAGAAAAAAGCAGGTGACACAAACAAGTATCAGATCTCAGCGGACCAAGGTCAGAAGAAAGCAGATCAAGTGCTTGTATTTAGCAATCAAGGATTGTAAGCTATCAGGTTTATCATACCTAATACTCTTTAACTATTGTATTAGAAAGGAAATCCTATGATGATAGGTTATCTTAACAGCTATCTTATAGATCCTTTTACTAGGTGATTAAATCCTTTGACAGGGTAACACTTCATGTAAAGTGTTTGCAAATCCTTTAACCAGGTCACTATTGATACAATGTAAAGCCTTTAACAAGGTAGACCATCAAAAGTGGTCAAACATTATTAGTACAGTGATTTTGTGGGTATCATCCCCACCCCAGTTTTACCTTCTTATTCCTCAAGGGTTTCTGGGTTACCAAAATCTCAAGTGTTATGTGGTGATGCATATTTGTTTCTCATGATTGCTTAATGTTTATTTGCATGCATTTCCATCTCAAAGATATATTATTAATTATTTAAAAATAGGACAAAGGCTAATACTTCTGATTCACCCACCCGCCCCTCCCCCCCCCCCCCCCCCCCCCCCCCCCTCTCAGAAGCATTCTTTCCAATAAGATATTCCAACAAAATGGTCTCTGAAAAGAGTAAATCTTTTTAGGGTTTTCTCTTTTTCTGCTTGTATATCTCAAATGCTATCATGAATTGCTTCCATTGTATGCTCAAAGTTTTCTAACTTTTGATCTTTTTTCATAAAGTTATCAGTGAGCATCTAAAGCTCAGTTATCTTCTCCTTGATTTGTTCATCCAAACTATGAAGGTGAAGGTATGCCAAGTTGCACTTAGCATATATCTATTTCCCTTCCTTCATACCCTACCTTAATACCTTAATGCATATATTTAATTTTTCTATATCATTCTTTATATTTGTACACATGGTGTTAAGAATATTAGCATCATGCTCAGTTTGTGCTTGCATTGTAGCAACATTGGTAAGCATTGTAAACTCATTCTCAAAAATTTTGCACACAATTGCTACTCTCTACTGAATGTTCACAAATATATCCACAAAACTTATTGTCTTCTCTAATCTGTTTAAAACTAAAGTTAAAGTCTTCTCAATTGACTTAACTGATTTCTTGTTTACAAGAAATTTATGCAAAGAAGATATAAGGTTTTGTACTTCATTTTCTTCATTTGACTATACTATTGTTGCTTGTGTAGGTGGTGTAGAGGGTTTTATAGTTGTTGTGGATATGGGTGCACTTTTAGTAGCCATCATAGTGCTAGTTGACATACTTTCAAATTCCTTCTCAGAAGATACATCTTCTTTATTTTGCTCTTGCCCTTCCTCTTCATCAGAAGAGTTGTTATAGTCAACAATATTTCCAACAATGCTTGAACCAAAATCTTTGAATGGATCTTTAGTTCTATCCATTTTTACATGGGTTTTATCTACTTGCATGAATTCACTATCAATGGTAATGTGTGGTGAATCACTTGGAATTGAAGCTTCAGCTGGTTGCTCAAAACTTTGAGAAAGACTGATTGTTACCACTGTAGGGCTTGTCTCCTCTGGTTGTGCACTCTTCTTAGTCTCCTTAGGCATAGTAGACATGTATGTGATTATTTTCTTTTGAGTTTCCATATTTACCTCTTCATAATTTCCTCCTATAAGAAGAATGGATCTCTTCTTATTCCTCAACAAGGGTGTTATATCTTTCAAATTTCCCTTTAATTCTTATTCATTTGTTTACTATACATATCTTTTTCACCATATTCATCCTTATTTGTTTATCTTCCTCAATTACTCTACACTTTCTTTTTCTAGTCTATTATACAAGTCTTCAAGGATTTGACCTTTTATGCTATCAAATCTTTTATCTTTCAGCATCATGTTTCTAACTACAACATTCTCTAGTTGTCTTCTATCCATATTATTGTACAAGTCATAATATTTAATTAATTGTACAAAATTTCTGCCATAAATAATTTGCATATTGAGATTTTCTACCTTTGGCTTCTATGTTTTCCTTCCTGCTAAAGTCTTTACTTCTTGATCTATAGCCTCTACTAGTTTGTTACCAGTCTCTTCTTCAAATTCTAAGGAATTGATCTACAGGGTTCTCCTCATCTTATTTGGTCCACTTGTTTGTTGCTTAACTCTTTTCTCATGAGAGGGGATCTATAAGGGTTTTGTTTTCTCAAACCTTGTAGACTTTCTTGGTACTGATGCTTCCTCTATTTTCTTTTGGTTCATTAAGTGTTACTATTGCACAACTACTACATATGGCACTGCAAGTGCTTGCACACTTGTCTCTGCAACTGTGACCTCTATAGTAGGTCTAGCCATTGCAATAGGTGTAGGAGTTAATAGTTTAGTTTGACCACTATCCTTCATTTCTAAAGCTATCCCTTTCACCTCTTTAAATTATTTTCTTGACATCCCTAATTCTTTTAAGATAGAATCAATTACTTTGTCTACATTCTTCTTGATGTCCTTTTCCATTAGATTTGTTTGGACCTCTTTCATATTTTTAGTATATGTACCCCATCTAGGGAATCCAGAACCTACTTTAGAGTGTACAATTATTTTCACATAGACTTCAATTAGATTAGTTCTGATTTCATAACCCATAGGTTCAATGAACTTTACTCAGGGAACTACTACCTCCATGCATGTGAAATTTTTTCTACCATGAAGCACAGTTCATTCTTATATTTTTGTATCAACACAGGTGACATCCTATACCTCTTCTTCTTTTCAGCTTGGAATGGTTTCATCATTCTATCAATATCATTATCCTTGACTACTTCTAATTAAATCTATAATCTTGAGTGATAGTTTGCATTGTGCACTCACTTCCATCCCAATTTGAAATACCAAGAAACTTCTTTGATATGTAGAAGAATATATGAGTCAATAGGGATTCAAACCTAAAGACTACACTCTTAGACTTCTTGATCTTTGATATGTTATCCAACAACTGAGTTTGGATAATATCACATAGATTAACCTTTTCACCCTTTATTGCCATCACATAAGCTACGTGAAGAAATTTAGCTGGGACTAAATCTATCCTAGATCCATGGTTGAACTTATAACCCAAAATTTAACTAAGGAGTCTTACTCCATCTTGAATGTTGTTAATCTTCATGTTTCTACAATCAAATCTTATGTTGAGATTTGTTTCAACTATTCTATGCACATTCTTTATGTTCTTGGGATTGTATCCTTCATTACTCAAACCAATGACCTTGTGAATTAGGTCATTATAAATGCATATAAGTGAATCTCCTAATCATAGAAGGTCATCATGAACTCTACTCAAAATGATTCTTTTACATTCATGGTTTTCAAAGTTTTTATAAGACATGTACTTAACTAGTTTAAGTTGTTGTAGGTGTGCATATTCTAGTTTCAATGATAAATCATTGTTGCACATTCTCTCCAATTCTTTATGAATCTCAATATCTCCTATGCTTTCTATCTTACAGTGAATATAACTTCTTATGTCCTTGACATGAAGAACATTTTTTGGTACTTTCAAAAATGCTCCAATGGGTTCATCAAGTAGAGAAATAGATGGGTGTTTCTTGAAGTTATATCTAGGTCTATAACAAATATCAAATACTTCTTGTGTTGCCATTACTGAAAATATGTTCAACAAATTTGAAAAATACCTCAATTTTGTGTTTTAGGGCTTTCAACAATCACATATCTACAAGTTTCTTCAACACTTCAAATAGCTATCAAGTCACTCTTCAATATTTCACTTAAGATTTCACACAAGCGAATGATGTTCGTAAATATTTTATAATTTGTACTTTGCATTAAATGCATATCCATCACCTACTTAAAATATTGTCTCTATGTAATAGAGAGATTATTTTATTTTCATAAATGCATACTAATCATATCAAGAAATGCACACTTTACTGTAGACTTCTCTCAGTGTCTAGTATATACTGCTAACTACATAACTTGTGGTATTCTCTCTAACATTAGTTTTCATTAAGTAACACGTTGTTTTACTGAGAATGCTTAATTCTGGTAGGATGAGTCACAGATAATATGTGACTTTGTTGCCTTATCAGGTACATTAGGATGTACTTCTTCCAGAACTATATGAGAACTTCCAAGTTCTTTTTCCTTTACAAATATTTCCTTGAATTCTTCAATCTACTCCTTTATTTCTTCCTTCAGACTATCATCATTTCTTTTGTTGTTTCTTTTGTAATTTTGATTCTTGTTTAGGTTTCTTCTATCCATTTTGTAGAACTTTGTTGTTTGTTCATTATACTGGTTGTCAGGTGCTCTACATCTCCTTACAATGTGTCCAAGATTGTTACATCTATAACAAACAATTTGTCTTGTTTCTCCACTTTCATTACTATGAGATCTTCTTCTTTTACCTGCATGGTTAGTGTTCCTAAACATTCTACTATTTGCACTATCATTATCAAATTTAGGTTTCTTACAATCGACTACATAATGTCCATATCCATAACAATTATGAAAATAAAAATTTGAAATAGGTTTAAAATATTTACCTTTACAATTATCTCCAATATGTTCAGATTCATCAAATGTAAAACTTTTAACATTAGATTCCTTGGATTTCTTAGAGTAAATAACATTCTCTTTGACTTTGGATGTATCATCAGATTTTCTCATGTTTAAATCTTTCTTTACTGCAAGAGGGTTAGGTTCTTTGCTCTCAATAGATTTCTTGGTGGATTTTCCAAGAAAGAATCTGGAAGTCTAGTGTTATCATAACCAGGTCTTTGTATAGACATTTGTTCTTCAATCTTTTCATTGCTAGTATACAACTTCTCAAGTTGTTTAGTTTGCACTAGTTCACCTTTCACAATAGTATTTTATTTCTCTAATTTTGCATGTTCCAACTTGATAGATTCTAATTTAGATGTTAAGTTTCTTAACTAGGATCTTAGATCTGTATTTTCAGCTCTTATTTCAGAATCATTCTTACCTCCATTTTTATTAAGACTTAGCTTAAGTTCTACTACTTTTAACTCATGTTTCAAGATCTAATTTTCTTTCTTTAGATCTTCAATATCGTCATCACTAGTCTATTCACTAGGTCCATTTTTCTTTAGGTTATCTATCTTCTCTTTTAGTTTACCAATATAAAATTTTGCATCTTCATATCTATCCTTTAGGCCATCTCTTTCATCAGTAAGGAGATCAATTTTCTCAAGAGATTCTTCAAGGTTCTTTAACTTTTCTATATCCATAAGGGTTTTATTCAAGTTGTTAAGCCTAATTAAATAGCTAGGATCTAATACCAATTATTTCAAATAGATAATACTAGGGGAGGGGTGTGAATCAACATTTTTAATCTTTTTACCCACAACTAGATATTATTAATTACTTTTCCACATGAATAAGAAAATAAATTAATAATCTTGAATAGTATAAAAAATCATACATAAAGAGAGCTCATAACACCATATTTTGTTAACTAGGGAAAACCCCAGTGGGGATGAAACCCATAAGATGATTCGCTATATAAAGAATTTGATTAAGGATATTAACCCTGTTCGGAGCCTATGAAGAATGTATAGTGTCTCGAGTCCTTGTTAGGAGACTAGGCCTTGTTAGAAGCCTCAACCCTATTAGGAGTTACTTCAACCTTGTTAGGAGTTGGTGGATCATATACAAATGTGTGCAAGAAGAGCCCACTACCCTAACATGCAACTACACAATTAAGTTCTTGAAATAAAATGGATATACATACAATACTAGATTACTTGCTATACTTCACAATTCCTCTAATTGTCATTTCTTCATACAAGCCTTTAGTAGACTGTAGAAAATCTTTCCTCCAATTCACTCAATGTCATAAACAAGGAGTAACTATACATATATCAATTAGCATCATATCTCACATCATCACATCACATAAGATAACCTCACATTTTATCCAACTTTGCAAATGAATTTTTTTACTTATATCAATCATAATAATAAATACATCCTTAGTTAGTTCACATATCATTCTTAGATTCAACTCATCAAGACCAAATAATTAAAATAATTATTTAGGTTGTACATTTTAATTTTTTGACTTGCTCTGTTTCTGCACTGTGAAGTATCTGCATCAATATTTCCTTCATAACTTGAACTTAGTTGTTCATAGAGACATGCACACTGGTATAAATTATTAGGATGATGTCATGCATATGTAGTTAACTACACAAGAGAACTTAAGGAATATTCGGCTATCAATAAATCTCATTGTGCTACTATAACATTGTCCAATACTTACACAATTTTCCATCACAAACAATCATAACTATTCTATGAAACATATGTTGCCATAAATTACAACAATATATCTCATCTTATTTGATTGATTGGACATATTTCCAATAGGAATCTCCTAATAGGGATTCAAAGTCTCCTAATAGGGATTTCGTATACTATATTTGCTCATTGACTCTTAATAAGGTCCATCCTCTAACAAGGAACTTATATATCAGTATATTATCTAGTGAGTATCATCCCCACTAGGGTTTTCCCTTGGCTAGGGTTTCCCTAGTTAACAAAATATGGTGTTATTGTTAGAGTAATTAGTTGTTTTTGCTTATTAATTAAATCACTTTGATTTAATTAAATAAGTTACCTATTACTCTAGTTTGCTTAAGCTATCTTGTAGGTGCATACGATTAATATTTTATTAATTATATTGTGCAACCTAACTTTTTTAGGCTTTAGGTTACCCTTTTTAGGTGTCGATCTCCTTTTATAAGGATTGATCTCTTTTTATTTTTAATTATGAAGATCCGTTGAATAATATTTTCTTTGTCTGAGTTTTTCAGATCAAACCCTTGCCTCTTCTTGTCTTTTTCTTCTCTGTGACGGGTTTTTTACATGCAAGTTTTCTTGGGCTTCGTGGATTTGTTCTACACTTTTGCTCTGATAAACCCTACTCCAAAAAGAGATAGAAAAGAAAATCATCATTTGTTTTCTCTATTTCTCCTCTTTATAGAGATTTTGTTGTGATTGGGTACCTAATCAGGCCTTGTTGTTGGGACCCATCTCTTTGCTTTCATAGCTGTGCTAGGTTAGCTTACCTCCTAAGCTTCACTTAAGGGGGGGTGTTAGAGTAATTAGTTTTTTTCACTTATTAATCAAATCACTTTGATTTAATTAAATAAGTTACCTATTACTCTAGTTTTCTTAAGCTGTCTTGTAGGTGCATATAATTAATATTTTATTAATTATATTGTGCAACCTAGCTTTTTTATGCATTAGGTTACCCTTCTCAGGTTTCGATCTCCTTTTACAAGGATCGATCTCTTTGTATTTTTAATTATGAAGATCCATTGAATAATATTTTCTTTGTCTAAGTTTTTCAAATCAAACCCTTGCCTCTTCTTGTCTTTTTCTTCTCCATGACCGGTTTTTTGCATGTTGGTTTTCTTAGGCTTCGTAGATTTGTTGTGCACTTTTGCTCAAATCCTACAGTTATGAATTATCTTTGTGCATTATTACAACTACTATTCAATATTAATTTTTTGCTTTGTTATACATGGTTTAAAGTAAGAATTAATATCCAATTTTATAGATTACTAATTCACCCCACCCCCCCCAGTAATACCTATTTCTAACATAGGTTTAGGTATCCTTGTAAACATTTTATAGCTAGGTTGTAAGTAAAATGGTCTATGATCTTTTAGTTTGTCTTATTGGTGTGTCTTGGTATGCTTGGTTTCACTTGTTCCAATTGTATCATTCTCCATAAGTAAGGAGACATCAATTTATATTGGTATTTGAAATACATCTTCAACCATGGATTTAAAATATTATTGTGGATCTCATTTTGTGACTTTTTAAAAATAATTTAAGAATCTATGATCATTGAGGGATTCTTCTACCTATTCCAATGTTACTTCCTCATCATTGATGTCATGATTTCTCTCTTGGTTTTGGCCTTGATTTTCAAAAGCAACACTAATATGTTCTTCATCATTAAACTATCTCTTTCTCTTATTTAGTATCTAGTCTTTGGTGGTATGAGATGTGTTTCCTCAATATTCAGTTTGATGAAATTTTCAAAAAATTCATTATTTTTTAATTATCAAAAGTGCATCAAAAAAGGTCAATTTATAACATTAAAATAGTCCATTATTTCTTAAAATTTCTATTGAATCATATTTCCAAAACCTCCATATATTCACCACCTTCATCCTCCATTTAGAATTTTTGAAAATAGGTCTACGAGTCAAAAGTTCATGTTAAAGTTGGAGTACTAATTTCCACTTATTTAAAAATTAGTTAAGATTAAGAACTTTAGCTTTTAAATAGATTAATGATTTGACAGGAGTTTTTTCCTAATTAAAAGAGGTTAGTAAAAAGGCTAAATATTAACTAAAAGGCTAAGGCCTTAATTAGATGGGTTAGAAAGTTAAGATTCTAACTTTTTCTTCAATATCTTAATCTCTTAAAAGTTAAAAGTTAGGAAATTAAAAATTAGAACCTAAAATCTAAGCTCCAACTTGACAATAACTACCTTCTAGAAACTTTCAAGAAAATGCATTTGCATGTGTGAAGCCAAATCATGATCTTTGTAAGCAATATATTTATGTGTGTCAAATGAGGAACTCACCACAAAAAATAAATTTAAAAATGATTGATGAACCTCTAAAAGGTCATTATTTTGAGAACATTTTAGACAATTACCTTGTAGAAACTTTTATGACTCTATGGTTTAAGAAAAAGAACTTATGTTTTTATGAATATATATTATCTAATGTTAAGACATGAAGATTGAAGTATAAATAGTTCATATATGATGTGTTTTCTTGAATCTATGGACTTCTATGTTTTAATGAAGGAATATTACATGCTGATAAATGTTTCCTCATCCATGTTATGTTTGGGTAAGTTCCTTCCTATTGCCATGGGATTTGCAAAGAGTGATAGTTTGAACACTATACCTTTTCTAACATTGATGGTGAAATGAATATATATGTATGTGGAAGCTATTGCATTCAATGTTTTGTAGTTACTTTCCATGCATATTCAAAGTCCACATTTCAACACTAAGTCAAAGCCAACCAGATTGATGAATCATTGCACCAAGTAGATTATTGTGTGATTTCTATTATGATAGCACATGAATATAGCTTCCTCAACCTGCTATATTCTTGGAGGAATTAAATCATGGTTAATGATATTTCTATTGTAAACTTTATGATCTGTAATTAATCTTCATTGATGGAGTGATCATAGAAGTAGGAAGTTGTTGTAAGTTTTCCTTTAAAATAATGCCCGTTGTAGCTTTGAAAGAAATTTTTGCTAGAAGGAAGATAGAATAGATTTTTTCTTCATAACGACAATGAGTAATCTTGTTTTTTATCATATGTAATCCCTTACTATGAATGAATAGAATAAAAAGTTCAAGTTTTCATCTTTTTTCTTGATTGTCTTTTATGTTAACTCATCCAAGGGGGCCCACTTGGTGAGTGAACTGCTTTGTTAAAATAGATTTTATTTCCTTGTTTGTTCCTTTTTCAAAATAGACTTTTGTTGTTCCTACACCCATTGATAACAGAATCATTGAATTTTTCCTACAGCATAGGTACATAGATAGATTTATTGTTTACAATAGTACTCTAAGCTTTAAGACAAGATGTCATTTCAGTTCCTAGCTTGTTTCCTTCAACATTCCTTTTCTATTTTAGTTATAGTGACTTAAAGAGGAATCAAAGGATGCACTTTGCAGTTACTCTCTCAAGCTTATGCTCCCAAATTGACAAAATAAAATTAAGTCAATGTGTTATTCTTAAGGAAACACATGATTATGTCTAATCATGGAGTCAATGTGAAAGGATGTCCAATCCTTTGTTACTGAGATATTTAGTTGACCGACCAAGGATATTAAAAAGCATATTATGTTTTTACTGAAATTTGAAAGAAATGAAGAATTGGAACCTTGGAAATATCACACAATCACTATAATAATTTTTTGGTAAGAAGGTTATTGAAAGGCATAAGAAGCTATTAAGCATATGGCTAAAAGAAAATTTCTCAATGTATGCACCAAGAATAAAAGAATGGAATATGGGTAATGGTTAAAGGTATATGAAAACAACCACCTGTTACCTACTCAATACTCACTTGGTCGAATGTGGATAAGGTAAGTTTAAATTACAAATGCTCTATTAAATTCATATGCAAAGTGTGAAAACATAGGCAATGTATGTGAACCATTTGATAGGATGATTAAAGCATGTTGGTATGAAAAATCATAGTAAAATGTGGAGTTAAAAACTAGGTCTTCAAGTTGTTTGACCAAATCCCTTAAATATATTACCTTCCACTATAAAAAGTTGGATAGAGAGTTTCAAGATAGATTTTTTTCACAATCAAATCCTTTGGAAATTTATCAAATGAAATTTCTTTTGAGATGTTTATTATTTGGAGTTTTTTTAGATGGACAAATACTAAAAATGGTCATCTTAATTATATGTCATTCAAAGAGCATGGTATGATTTAGATCCGTGATGGTTGCATAGATGTAGCATGGAGATATGAAGAAGCAGGGAGTCACACAATACAATTTTGACAACACATCACAAAGTTCCATTTAAGGAATGATGTACTCAGTGTTACTATAAGTTATAATTATATTGAATAGGGAAGAGGTAGTTTAGAGATATATAATTAAAGATTGAGTTTTGATTGGAGGATCATGAGAGAGACACTTTTATAACCATGTTTATTAAATGTGAGATTATAGTGCGCAAACACCAAGCGTTTGATAAAATGACTCTCAAGAATATTGTCTCATTTGGTTTTAACAATTATAAGATATGAATAAAACATAGTTTAGCATATCAATTTAGAGATCCTCAAGAAAGTGCTCAAACACCAAGAGTTTGATCAAATGACTCTAAGGAATATTTTCTCGTTTGGTTCTAACACTTATATGATATGAATAAAACATATTTTAGCATATCAATTTAGAGATCCTCAAGAAAGTGCTCAAACACCAAGAGTTTGATAAAATGACTCTCAAGGATATTGTCTCATTTGGTTCTAACACTTATAAGATATGAATAAAACATATTTTAGCATATCAATTTAGAGATCCTCAAGAAAATTGAATTGGTGGGTGTTAAGCCAAATTGAACAACCTTTGTAACACCCATCTTTTCTACATGTCTAAATTAGGAGCTTTAAATGTGTTTTGTAGAAAAATGTTGAAGGTGGTTAATGTTAAAGTATGTGAGGTAAATTAATTAATCCAACTCTTTTCATACATTAAACATTAAATATTAGAGAAAGAGAGGTTTCCAAACATAACCCTCAATATAACTCAAGTTAGATTAACAAAACCCAAATAGATGAAGGGATGTCAATACTATGCCTAAATCATATCAAGGAAGAATGCTAGAAATTCCTTATTAATACAATGTAGATTGGTTTAAGATATGCATTGTAAATGTGAAATTGATTTAATAAGAAGTGTAATATAGGTCTAGGTTCAAAATATATCCAATTAGCCCAATTAGGATGTGAAAATAGCTCTAGAATATATGATGAAATGAATGATGAAGTGCTTACCTAAAAATGTATAGGGGAATATACTGCAAATCTATGATCCTGGTAGAAAACACATAAAATGTTATTTTTTTTAGACCTTTAAGAACATGTCAATTTGATGGTAAAGTACATGGACACATTATAGGAGGATGAACATGTGCTTGAGACACAATAGAAAATTTGACCTAACTTATTTGAAAAGGTTTCAATGAGTATTTTTTGGATATGCTACTCTGCACAAATTAAAACTTGGGTTTTGGTTTGATTTGATGAGGACTTGCCTTGGTCAAGCCCTAGATTGAGGAATAAACCTTGAAATAAGATGTAAAACATGATAGGAAAGAAAGACAACTTTAAATATTTACCTTGACTGAAGAAACCCTTATCCATAAAGATTTTGCAATGCTTATATGTTGTCAATATTGAATCTACAATTAGGGATGTAGTAAATCTCTACAAATGCAATAGATCTACAAAACCACATCATGGAGTAATGAATGAAAATGTTCATGAAGTCGTGCAAGTTAGGAGAATCCCCAAAGGAGATGTCCTAGCCCCTAGCAAATAACCACATAGCACAAACACAACAACAATGCAACAAAAATACAAGATCTAATACCAAATCACAACTCCTTATTCATAAAATAAATGATTATATGCAATATGCCTAGCTATAAGGCCTTCTGATTTAGGGCTAGATACCAAAAAAAAATTACAATATTAGTTCTACAAGATCCAAGAAGATCCAACTTACAAACCCAAACCCAACTAGTCCAAAACCACAACTAGATAATAACACCAAGAAGAATCCATACTTGTACCCTCAGGTCTACCAAACAATCCTCGAGTTCTCAAGTCACAACTACTAGCTCTTAAAAGTTCACATCTACCATTCATCCTCTTCTCCAAGATGGATGATAATAATGCCTAAAGCTCCACAAAACCCCCTACTTAAACCCAACCAAGCCACAAGTCACCCTAGTTCATTATAAATTAAATTAAATCCCTCACTTTAAATATATGTTGAGCCACAAGTTGGATACAACACAAATTAAATACCCAAAGTTAGCTCACAAAAAACTTGTCACCAATAGGAACCAAGACCAACCTAAGTATCAAAAAGACCAAGTTGAGCATCAAAAAATTCCCAAGCTTTGTTGAGCTTATATTGCATGCAGAGTACCATAGTATATACCAAGCTCCTAGTATCTTCCAAGCTCCCTTCAATGACTAAGATGACTTAGGCAACACTACTGATGAGCTCCTATAGAAAACCAAGCTCTCAGTATCTACCAAGAAACCCAAGCTTCGCCAAACATCTTCATTAACTGAGTCACTTAGTTAACCCAACAACTAAACCAACTCAATATTGATTGAGCACCTAAAGATTTTCCAAACATCTTTAATAACTAAGTCACTCAATTAACCCAACAGTCAAACCAACTCATTATCAACCAAGTTACACTTCATTCTTTGATCGAGTTCCCAAACTCCAAAGCCAAACCACACCATACTAGAAGATTGCAAGCAAGCCTAGGATATACTTGCATCAGACACCCTAGGTTCAAAGTGATGTTCTCATTAGTTGGAAGAACATATAGGATTTAACATATAAATCCCAAATTGGTTCCTCACAAACATCTCCTCCAAGTCTTCAACTTGTACACTCTTTCCCTTGTTCTTCTTTTGCTTCTCCATATCCATCCTAGGTGTGCTACAACTCTAATTTCCATACTAGTCTCCAACCTTCTCAAAATATACCAACTCAACTTAGCTACTAATACTTAGATTCCTCCTATTGAGATCTTCATTCTACAAAATAATTAGGGAATAATTCCTACCACCTTTCTTAACAATAAACACGTTCTTGACACAATCATGCATAACCCTACAATTATACTGCCAAGGTCTACCAAGCAACACATGACAACTATTCATGTCCACAATATCACACAACACTTGATCCTTATACTGCCCAATCTAGAAATCAATAAGGCATTGCTCCCTTACTTCCAAAGCATGCTCACCTTGAAACCAACCAATCCTACAAGGATAATAAGTTTATTAGTACTACCACCATCCATAATCACCTTGTAGACTTTACCACTTGACTTACAACAAGTCTTGAGCAAACTAGTCCTCTAACAAGAATCCATTGTCCTCTGACCAACTAGTACTTTCTGAGATATAAAACTCTCTCCTTTCTTAGGTTGACTATCCTAGACTATAACCTCATTCATAATAGTAGCTTTGATACCACCTAACATAGTGCAGGGCAAGATAATCTCCAACGGAGATATCCTAGCCCCCAACAAATAACCACACAATGGAAACACAACAACAATGCAATAGAAATACAAGAACTTATACCAAATCACAACTATTTATTCATAAAATAATTGAATACATGCAATATTTATGGCTATAAGGCCTTCTGAGTTAGGGCCAGATACAAATAACAATTAGAATATCAGTTCTACAAGATCCAACTTAAAAACCCAGACCCAACTAGCCTAGAACAACAATTGGATAAGAATACCAAGAAGAGTCCACACTTGTACCCTTAGGTCCACCAATCAATCAACTAAAACTCAAGCCACAACTAATATCTCTTCAAATTTTTCATCTACCCTTCATCCTCTTTTCCAAATTAGATGATAATGATGCCTAAATCTCCACAAAACCCCCTACTTATAACCAACCAAGCCACAAGTTATCCTAGTTCATTATAGATTAAATTAAATCCCTCATATTAAATATATGTTGAGCCACAAGTCAGCTACAACACAAATTAAATACCAAAAGTCGACTCACAAACAACTCGGCACCAACAATAACACAAACCAAACTAAGCATCAAAAAGACCAAGTTGAGCATCAACAAATTCCCAAGCATTGTCAAGCTCCCAGTGCATGCCGAGTACCACAGTGTATGTCAAAATATTAGTATCTTTCAAGCTCCCTTCAATGACTAATTTGATTCAAGAAACACTAGTGACAAGCTCCTAGAGAAAATTGAGCTCCTAGTATCTATTAAGCACCCCAAGCTTTGTCAAACATCTTCATTAATAGTCACTTGGTTAACACAACAACCAAACCAACTCAGTATCAGCTGATTCATAATTCATTCTTCAACTGAGTTCCCAAACTCTAGAACCAAACCACACCATCCTATAGGATTGTAAGCAAGCCTAGGATTCTTCTACATTACTTCATCAATAATGAAGATGATGAATGAGTTAATATAGATCTCCACCCTTGATGTCCAAGAAAAAAATTAGAACTTGAAGAGTAAATACTCTCCTTGAATTTTGAATCTATTGAATGCTTGATTAAAATATACTTGCTTTAATTCTTGAAATTATGCCTTGAAATTTCTTTGATGTCTATTTCTAGTGATGTTAATGGATTTGAAAATCAAGTGTTTAGGATTCCTTTTATACTAGTTTTTGGGAGTGAAACAAAGCAATATGACTAGGTCACTCAATTTATGAATTTTCAACCCTAAAACTTAAAGTCCCTAGATAATAGGTTGACTTGGGTCAAGCTAATACAAGGTTGGTCCAAAAGGAGTTAACCCTAAGGTCTTAGAAACTGCAAAGATACATATACAAGAAGTGGGACCGAATAGGAAAAAGAGCCAATTAAGAATGAATACATGCATGGTCTATAAAGTCACTAAAGGGCAAGGACTAAAAGGGCTTAAATTATGGATTCTTCCATTTTAGGATGGTATGAGATACATTTTGGTAAATCATAGTGGTACATGGGTTGTTTGATAGAAGCAATTGAGAAATGCAAAACCTTATATTTTGGGAGATGAATAGACAAGATTTATTGTAAACCTCTCTAGTAATTCCAAAGAAAAATTTGTTTCCCTACATCCATGAAAATTTTGGAATCAGAGATAGTGTGTCTAGAGTGTTTGATCAACCACCTTCAATACTCATAGGCACGAATACATGCATACCAAAATAACATCACTGTTGGTAGTGCTTTCAAAGTAACTCATGACATGGGAGGTTTTAATCAAATTGTAAGTATCATTAAAACCTATCAAAACCTATAAATGGTAGACATGAGTATAATGTATGGAGACAAAGGTGAATCATGATGAAAATTTCACAAAAATGCTTCCTTGAGGTGACATCTCATGGTACAACTTGTTGTAAGGAAATTATCAATTTATACACAACATTTATCACCACCACTAAAAATGATATTGCACCCCCCTCACCCTCCAAAAACATAGTATTTAAAGGTCTTTGACAAACCATTGAGAATGTGTAATCTTAGGAATCCACAATATGTCTACAACCCTAATTATTCAAACAAAAATATTTAGTAGATGTGAAAGCTCGATAGTCTTGTAGTGACTATTTTTTCTTAACAAACTAGCTCAAATAGATATGAAATTGCATAAGATGTACTGATATTGGGATATAGATACTAGGCATTGAGATAGTTTCATTTAACACAATGATACAAAAAGATGTCACCCAATGGATGATTTGAATTAATTACAAGAAGGCACAAAGAAAGTTTTGTCAAAGATATCATAGTTACAAATGCTCTAATAGACATATGCAAGAAAAATGATAAATAATTGATAGTACACATTTAAAAAGTTGATAGATCACCTTGAGAGACATTTCTTTAAAGTTCTAATTCATCATTGTATACATTTTTCCTAAAAGGCTCAAGAAACTTCCGACATGTAAAATGGCTAATCTCAATCAGATACAATTAACAAGCTCATAAATACTTTGATGGCTACTTCTACTAAACATGCATGCCAATTTGGAAACAAAGAGAATTTTGTGAAGTGTTTAACATAAAATTTTAGAGAATTTTTATCTCAAGAGTTGAAATGAAATTATTGTAGGATGTACAAAAAATATAACTTGTAAGGAAGATCTCATAATTTTTGAAATAGTGGTTAATATAGGTATAGCTTTGATGTTTAACATGAATTTAACAATGAAGGAAGAATAAATATAGTATTAAAAGAAAATAATATGAAGGAGTAAAGGCTAGTGACCAATCTACCTCAAAGATACATGATCACATAACATGATTGCATGGTGCATAGGAAGTGTATTCATTGAAATAGTTTTGGAAACCATCATGCAAACATGCTTGTTGATGAGTCCATTTTATGTCCTATTGTGCCCAATTTTTTCTTATCTTTTTAGTCTAGGAGATAGGTTGTTGTTATATTTTCATTATACTCTTTTAAGGCAATGTTTATGTAATGGAATTATAAGGAACTAGTATAAAGCTTGTACAATCATGGTTTTGATTATAGGAACATGAACAACTTTATTGATATTGCATTTGTTTTAACTGATCACTTTCTATATTATTCATACTCTTATGGATGATTGAAATGTGAATATGTTCTTGTAACCAAGAGAACCCTTTGCTACAAGAATGAATAAGTATATAAATGTTTTATTCAAATTAGGATGATGAGATAATATTATATTATAGATAACCTCTATGAGCATCACCTATATCCAATGAGTGTTAAGTGTTATATTTATTCTCATGAGAGAAGGATTCGTGTTGAATCACTACTCGTGAAATATGGGTCAACAAGTATGATTCGAAAACCACATAGTTAAATCTTGATAGCAATATCACTACTAAAGAGCTATCAATATATTTCCCTACTTAGTCCTAATTAGAAGAGGACCAAGCTTTAAGACTAGATATAGGTGATAATAAAGAGGAATAAAAATCATTCCTCCAACTTATTATGATTAAAAAGGACACTTTTATGGATATTCAAGAAGAAGATGACATCTTGAATGTAATTCTTTCCAATGACTACAAGTTGAAATCCCAAGTTTGTAATGGTAACCAATGTCTCTTACAAACCATCTTACCACCTCAATCATCATCCAAATTTCCTACAAATACAAATTATTTATATATTATTTCTACATGAAATTCAATTAGAAAATTATTTTAAAATAGACATGATGGACAAAAATAATAAGGTAAAGATCAATTCAGGGAAAGAACTAAACATAAGCTCCCAACAAGATAACCTTCTTACACTATTAAAGGAAAACCAAAAATAATTTGCATGGGACTATGTTGATATAAAATTACTAGACACCAAGCTCTGTACTCATAGAATATATACTAGTCCAGATTCTAAACTTGTTAGACAACTTTAAAGGAGGATCAATCTTGTTCTTAGGGATATTGTCTAAATAGAGTTACAAATGCTCTTGAATGTGAGCTTTATCTCTGCCATTTCTAATAGTCAGTGGGTATCACCCTTAGTCATAATTCCTAAATTGAGAGAAGGGTAGACTATAGAAAATTAAATACTACAACCAAGAAAAATCATTTTCCATTATGCTTCATGGATCAAGTTTTGAATAATTTGGCTAGGAAGAAGTACATATATTTTCTTGGATGGATTCAAAAAATACAACCAATTAATGATATCACCAAATGAACAAGATAAAAAAAAATGATGAACAATTTCCTATTTAGTCCTTCTATTTGGGTTGTGCAATGTTCTATCCAAATTTCAAAGGGTGGTATTCAATATCTTTTCAGATATCTTTTCAATGATGAACAATTTCCTATTTAGTCCTTCTATTTGGGTTGTGCAATGTTCTATCCAAATTTCAAAGGGTGGTATTCAATATCTTTTCAGATATCTTTGCCAATTTCATGGACATCTACATGGATCATTTTATTGCTTATGGTAGCATCTTGGAGGAAGCTCATATAAATTTGGAAAAGGCACTAAAAAGATGTCAAGAACATAATTTTAGAAGGTTTATAATTTTTATAATTTTAGAAGGTTTATAATTTTAGAAGATGTCAAGGCACTAAACTTGAGTAAAGAAAAATGATGTTACTAGTTCCTTAGGGTATTTTAGAAGGTTTATAATAGACTTAATTTAGATATAAACTCCATTACATACCTCGCTCAAGAAGGAAGCAAAGTTCACGTGGACCTCTAAATGTGATAAATCTTTCAAACAATTGAAATGAATTTTAACAAAAGGACTAGTACAAAGGGGTCCCAATTGGTTACTACTATTTCACATACACACTAATCCATTTGACTATGCTATCAGAGTAGTGCTTGGTAAAAAAGAAGAAAAAGTTGAGTACACAATCTATTACATCAAGAAGATCCTACAAGGTGTTGAACTTAATTACATTATGATAGAGAAATAATTGTTGGCACTTATCTATGCATTGAATAAATTTAGGCTCTACATAACTGGGTATGAGATCTTTGTTCATACAAATCATTCAACCATTAAATACCTAATGAACATACCTTCTATCACATATGGTTACTTCTTATGCAATTATTTGACATAAAAATTGTTGAAAATCCAAGAAGAGAAAATATGGTGGCAAATTTTTTGTCCAAATAAAAAGTTCAAGATGGTCTTATAGCTATTAATTTATGATTATAATTTTCTCTATTTCAACCCATAAACCCTACTACATTGATATCACAAATTATATAGCTACAAGAAAGGCTCCATCCCACTTCTCTCAAAAAGAAAGAAGATTACTAGTTGAGAAGAGTTTTAACTTCTCTTGGATAACAAGTTGCATGCTCCATGTAGGACCTGATTAGGTAATAATAAGGTGTGTTAGGGAGGATGAGACATATGATATACTAAATGTCTTTTGTGATAAACCTTGTGGTGGTCATTTTTAATCCAAAAGGACAACACTTAAAATCATCCACAAAAGATACTACTAGCCAACTATACAAAATGATGCAACAAGGTATACCAAGAAATGTGATCATTGTCAACATGTGGGCCACCAACCATAAAAGATGAAATATCATTGCCTCCTTGAGTGTTTGTCACCCATTTTGACAAATGGATACTTTACTTTGGGGAACCCATTAAACCTTCATCCAAAGGAAAGTCCTACATTTTGGTGTGTACAAATTATGGCACTAAACGTGTTGAGGCCTGACCTATGAAACATGTTAGGGATAATAAGGGAGTTGAATTCTTGTATGAGGAAATCTTTACCAAGTTTGGTGCACCTAGGAAAAAGTAACAAACTAGGGAGCTCAATTCACTTCTACCTTGATGAATGCATTGGTAAAGAGTACATCATCAAGCATGAAAAGTCCTTGCCCTAACATCTACAAGCCAATGTGCATACTAAGATATGTAATAGAGAAATCGAATCAACACTCACATAGATAATATCAATTTATAGAATGGATTTTGTATTTAGTCTTCTTGAATCAATTTGAGCATATATAACCAAATAGAAAATAACAATAATGTTCAAACCATTTTAGTTATTCTATGAAAAATCATTGTCATACCTATTGAGTTTGAACATAGAACCCTACATACAAAACTTGAACTAAATATTAATCTAGATTAGGCATAGAGGGACCAAATCCTCCAAATAAATGGATTAGATGAGTATGAAAAATATGCTTTGAAAAATAGTAAAATAATTTAAAGATAAAACAAAAAGTGGCATAACAAGTTCATTAAAGATAAAAAGTTTGAGGTAACTAATTGGGTGCTACTTTGTGATTCACAATATGATGATACACCATGGAAATTTCAAACAAGGTAGCTCAAAATATGTGTAGTAGAAGTGTTCAACAAAAAATTTGTACAACTTTCAACCATTAATCCATATTTCTTCAAGTTACTTATTAACAGTCATATGTTCACATTGTTTTAAAAATTGTAGAGTTGGTAGGAGTTCGTACAATAATTCTAACTAGCTAAGTCACACACATCTCTTGTAGCTAATGATAAAATACCACATGTTAGGATTTTTTTAGCTTTTTGATTGTTTTCATGATCCCTCATAATAAATCTTTCAAATTATGTGAGAGATATTTTCTTTGTAATAATCAAACCTTTACATCTTCTCTCTCCACCTATTGCACACCACTAACAATAATTTTAGTTGTTGTATCTACAAAAAAAGTCTCATTAATGATTTGTTTGATCATGTCAAGTAAGTGGTACTACTATAATTAATTTTATATGTTATTTCTTAATTTTCTTTGATTTAAACTTCTATGTATTTAATTCATTCATTCTGAAGTGACACTTCACACACTAGTGAAGCCTATTTTTTACTTGAGTCAAGGGGAGAAGAAGTCTAATAAGTCTAGTTTAAATTTAGAAATGTATTTGTCATGATGTGAATTTCCTAGTAAGATTACACGTACTCTTTGTATCACATGCATTAAATTGAACATACCATAATATAATATGAAGATCCTTGCCAACCCATGTCATATAATAATTGAACAATTTCTAGAAAAATATTGTACTAATTTTCATACTAGGTTGCTTGTTACTTTGTTAATTTCCATTTTTCATAACTTGATAAGAACAAGACAAATAATCCTTTGAGAATATTGCTTCAAATAAAACTATTCTTTCCTTGTCCAACAACTATCTGTGTCTATTTACTATTTAAATGAATTCTTTGGCTTTATTGGCAATCCATGCTATCATGGAGGGTTATCTAATCCACTATGAACCAACTATACATAGTATAATTTTGGTTGATCAAGCATACAAACCATTTTTTGAAGCAAGGGGATGGTTGAATTACTTATAGAAGCTTAATGGGTATGATGAGGATGTAGACTTCTAGTTCTTAGATACACAACATAATGGAGAAGCTAATGTGACGGGTTTTGAGGTAAAATGCAACAAGGGAAAAAAATGCAAAAATTATAGGGTTACCATGGGAAGGTGAAAATTTTTGTACTTCATAGGACCCTCGAACAATCATGGTCTAGTTTTCTTTGCATACAAACCCTCTATTGGAGGTTGATAAGAAGTAGAACATAAGAATAATGTAATTACCACACCCTTATATGTAATGTGCTATTTATATAATCCGATATTTGACCTATGATGGTCAAACTTCTATTGTGGTTTCACAATGCATGCCCAATTTTGACTAGAAATAAGAACCCCCTACTTTAGTTTTTTGGCTTTTTGGATCCCCAGTCTAGGGTCTGAGTCCTTTTTAGGGTTCTTTTGATTAAATATGGATTTTGATTGGAAAACCCAGTTGTCAAAAATTAGAGTTTTTGGATGGAGAAGGTCTTTTTTGGAAAAAAAGAAAAATGTGCACCAGCATGCCTCATCAAGTGTGCTAATGGGCCAAAACTCAAAGAGAGAAGCATATCAACTTTGGTGATGCATAGATGCACAACAATGCATCTAGGCACCTATGTAGCACCAAAGACCCATGGATCTATATAACCCCCCACCCTCTCTAACTCCACACTTACTTTTTTCTTCTATTCCAAGACCCCCAGCCATAGTTGTGCACTAAATCAAGTGTGCCTTTTGCTATCATCCTTCCACCTTACCCACTGTAAAACAAAATAGAACATCAAAGTGGTGCACATCAGCACACCTACCTAGGTACACTATTGTGCACCACTCTTATTTCCAAAAACACTAAAGAGCATTAAAAATGTAGTCTTAAAACATAAAGAAAATGCAAGGGGTGCACTAATGCACACCCTTGACAAACCAACAAATTGTTGTGTTAAGTAAATGGATGCTCATCAATGCAACCCATGAGGTGCACTAGGGCACACCCATTTTGAAATCCTTGCTAAGTATAAAGGTGCACCAGGCACACCTATTAGGTGCACCAAATGCACCCTATTTTGCAAAAGGGTCAAGAAATTAGGTTTTTTTGTATTTTTTTAGACAACTGGGTTTTAGAGTTTTGTTTGTGTTAATATAGGGTCTATTATTAATCCATTTTTCTTCAATTCTAAGCTAATGGACATGCTTTTTAGTACAAATTCAATGGCATCTTCATCATCCTTCCTTGTTGAGAAAATGGTTCCAAAACTAGTCATATTCAAGTTCCAAGTATTTTGACCAAATCAAGATTCCAGGATGATCATTTATAGATTTGAGATACTGAACTAGGTCACACTAATGTGGGAGCATTCTAGACACTATGCAACAAACTGACAGAAAGGTCTCTAATGATTTACACATTAATCTAATTAGGATTGGTCAATTAAGTCACATCCAATTTTAGTGAAGTCCTCAGAGTTAATCATGATGCTGGTAGAGAAATATTTTCTCGAGGAAAGGGTTGTTAAGAGCATAACTAGAGAGATCATCTTGGATCTTTAACCCAAAAATATAGAGAAGGTATTCCACCTTCCAAGGGCAGATCAATTCATTAGACTAACCTATCACCAAGCTGAAAGAAGGTATAGAGAACATGTTGATGAAGCCTCTGAGATCATCCTATCCTCATACCTTATTGAGAAGAATCCCCTAAGGCAGAAAGTTGGAAAAGTAGATATGACATGGGACTACATGAAGGAAGACATTGGATATTCAATCATATTATTGAGTAGAGTCATGATTTTGCTAGCATCAAGGCATTTGAACATTTGGATGGTACATTTTATTGAGAACATCAAGATGGCAAAGATGCCACTTGATTAGGCCTTCGTTCTCAACAAGAACATGGGAGAGCAACTAGTGGTGGTTAGAAATAACCAAAAATTTTGTATGGCTTCATATTTGGTCTATTTATTGGTTGCTAGAGTGACAAATTATCTAGGATTGTATAAAAGGGGTCGTATGCAAGATGCCAATGCATGGACCTACATAGAATATCATCAACTAGTAAAGAAGAAGCTTTCATAGCAAAGCAAAGAATATAGGATCATCAATGATGCTTTCATATTTTCAATAATCAACTTCATAGAAGGGAATTATGTGAAAAAAATTTCACAGGAGGTAGCCACCAAGGTATCAGAATTTCAGGCCTATTATATCCAATTTTGCACATTCACATATTTGAGGGTAGCAGGTACAACTATCAACCCTAAAAAGCTCCCTAGATATCCCAGTGAAAGGATCATCTTACTAGAAATTGCTCGAAAACTCTTGTCTGCATATGATAGAGTTAGAAAATAGCACAAAATATGTTGGATATGGCCTATTGCAATAGGACCATTTAGGGTGGATCATAGATAAGACATTCTACCTTTTGAATGTGAACGGGATCAATATCCATTGGAAGAGTATAATTCTCTATGGCCTTATTTTGAAAACATCAGGAGAGTGCAATACTTAGCAGGTAAAACATTCTAGCATGAGGATGTAGTTGAAGATCACTAGATGAATGCAAAAAACAACTATGATGTCTACATAAGGAATTAATGTAGGATGACTATGTATCTAGTAGAGAGGGCTTTAAAAATAAAGATCTCATTAAATATTGTGTAACAAGACTTAGAGGAATTGCTTGATCCATTGATCAATAGGGATAGGATTAGACCAAGAAACCATTCAAACTTGATCTAATTCCTCAAATAGTAGTCTTTCATGCTCAAGCCCACCCAGCCAAAGGTTGAGGAGCAAAAGTCACAGTGCCTACATTTATAGCCCAAAGACTAGTAAGACCAAAAATGGTGCACCAACTTGATAGACTAATTGGTTATTATAGGGCTCAAAAAGGTAAAGGTAAAGGAAAAAGGAAGAGGAATTCTCCTCAACAAGCCTAACCAAAAGAGTGAGAAATTTGGACACCTCCATAGCAATGAGAGGAAAATGTACAAGGGCCAAAAAATGTAGAAGTTGAAAAAGTTCAAGAGGATCCCCAAGTGCCACTAGCTCCAAAAATCTAGGGAGAAGTAGAATCTAAGGTACAAGAGGAGTCCCCACCTCAACAAGTAGAGAAAGCCTCCCTTCTACACCTAAAAGAAGAAATATCTAGACTCTGGTGAAAAGGAGGCAAAAGGTTACTAGGAAAGTGATTCCTTTCCCCTCAGTTCTTAAACCAATTTTGGAAGAAGTAGAAGAGAGGGTGATGAGGAGGAAGAGAAAAATCTACCTCTGAGCCATAGAACTCGACTCACTAGAGCTATAGAGTCAAAGAGGAGGAGAAGCTCCATGATCACATTTCCATCTATCCCTAATTAACCCCTTCAAATGACAACGTCAAAAGATGAAATGCAATACTAGATAGATGAGCAATATGTGGAGGGCAATGATGCCTTTCAGATGTTAGATTTTGACTTTATTCCTATGGGTACTAAGTTGGTTAGGGATAAGATAAGAGACACTCCAACCAATCAACCTCAACAAGAGGATTGGAGTCAAATTCCACCCAAATCACAAGGACCCAAGGTAGTTCTAGTATCCCATGTACAAGTCACATTCTGTGTAGATAAGGGATCAGCTACCCCTCTACCTCCTAAAAATGAAGAAGAACAAATTGAACTAGAATATGAAGAAGAGCCATAAGAAGTATCCCTTGATGAAGTGTTAGAATAAGGGAAGATAAGAAAACAACCTTAGAAAACTTCCCGAGACACAGAGGTGAGAATTGTGGGCTCCATAGATACAAAAACTCCTAGTGCAGATCTCTTACAAAGGGAGGAGACTCTAGAAAGGAGTGATAAGGGGAAGGGCATAGCCAAGTTAACTCCTTCATCCTCAAAAGGAAAATCCCTGGTACAACATATCCCAAGGTTCTTGAGGAAAGAAGTGATAAGAAATAAGAAACAAAAATTCACCACTGAAGAGGAGGATAGAATGGAATTGATAGAAGTTTCAAGGAATCTTGATTCACCACCAAAGGATGCGCAAGCATTAGCCTTTGTTATGAGTGACCAAAACTAGGACCTTTTTTCTCATGCAACTATCCCTCCTCTACAATAAAACATTGAAAAGTTGACTCCATGGGATTATCATATCAAGGAGGTTATGCTTGGGAAACCTATCCTGGATACTACTAATCTGATGGTTACAACAAGGATGAAGAAGGTATTTAGGAGCCTAAAATAGGATGGGACAGAATTAATAACACTTCAATGAAAAAACAAAATCCTAAAAGGATATTTAAGTGAAACTTTTGGTCCCTTGGATCCCACAAAACCTGAGGAAAATTTAAATGCAGTAACTAAGAGAAGAGATAGGGGTATAGTACAGTTGGGCCCATTTTTGAGAGCTTGTTAGCAATGGTGAGAAAGTTTTGAGGAGAAAGGTGTACAGATTATTCAAGGAAATCTAAAGTTATTACATGTTATGCAAGACAATGTGGACAAGCTAGTAGCCATTTTGAATCAAGATTTTAGCCTAATGGATGAAGTGCATACCTGGGGGAAAGACTTGCAGGAATACAGGAAATTAAAGGACAAAGGTATCAGATGCTGATGAATGTATATACAATTGAGGAGTTAGATAAAATAGATGATTTGATTGAAAAGATTGTAGATGGAAATAAAGTAATGGAGACATTATGGGTAGAGATTCATAGGCTTAAGTACCATGCCCAAGAGAAAATTTTGGAAGCCGATAAACATTATAGTGATGCGTGCCTGGACATTTTTGAGGGTGATGCACAGGAAAAGTTAATACCAGTGGAGGTAGTAGTTGAGAAATTTTGGAAGAATTTTGAAGAAGTTTCTAATGATGAGGATATGAGGCAGGCATTCATAATGGAAGAAGCTTTATTGGAGCTTGATGTAAAACTCATAGATATTGTAGAAACTCATATAGAAGTGGGAAACTATACGCAAGTAGTGAAAGACAAATATAACACCTTATATTTTCCAGATGCAGCTCAAGTCACTAAGATAATTGAGAGATTCAAGGGCAAATATCTAGACATAGCTTTGGTATAAAGTGGAACAAAACTGTAGAAGCCAAAATTTCAATTTTGACACTTGGTTAAATTTTACTTTTTTTCCTTTGACGTGCACTAGTGCACTACTATGCTAGGTGCGTTATTGCACCTAGTGCATTGGTGTGCTTTTTGAAATAGTGTTTTGGAAGATTTTTAAAAAGTTAGGGATGCATTGATAGTTAATTACCAGTTCTAAAATTAGAGATTTCTAAGCATAAAAAATGCATTTTGACAGCAATTTAACTTTGACAGACACCTACTAAACACAAAGCTGCTATTTTTGGCACTTCTTGACACTCCTACATCAACTGAAGTCTCTCTTTTTCTTATTTTCTCATGTTTTTGTTATTTTATGACATGTAAAGTCCCATGCATCCAATTAATGATAATAATATGGATGGAGTCCTACTAAGCAGTAGTTAGATAGTCAGTTTGTACATAAATAGATTTTTTTTATTAGTTTAGAAGCATATGTTTGCATAAAGATATCTCTCACTCTCAACACAAATTGAGGAGAAGATTTCTTATAAATTTAGTAATGTAATATGTATTCTAGGCTACCTTTATTTTCATCCAATAACATATGCTTTTGGTGCTTGCATTTGGAGTGTAGCGATTTTTCCCTAAGTGTGTTATATTTTGTGAATGTATGTTCATGAAGTTAAATTGAGCCAACTATTTTATTACATTGTTTTGGTTGTGCAATATTTTAATTTTGGTATTTTCTGTGTGTCTACAAATTTTGTTGATGTACTTAGTTTGAGAAGAGATCACTATATTTTTCCTACATAGCTTTTCATCTCACATGAGTGCACTTTATGTGGCCTTGAAATTTGATGAAAAGTGAATCACCTTACAGCTACTAAATTCTCATCGACATTTGCACCAGTGGAATTAAGGAAGCACTACTCCTATTTTTATTGATTACTCATTGATCTTTTTGAAAGCTTAACTCACAAATGTGTTATTTTCATGGTTTATGTCTAGTAAGATTTTACTTTTCATGCTATTTTCTTAAACTTCTTGTTACCCTACATTATTTTCTTTACTAACCCCTTGGTTAAAATTAGGAATTCATATAGTTGCATTGTTAGATTGCATTCATCATAAAATAGAAGAATATAAAAATATATTTCTTTTGTGTCTTTACTCTTTTGAAGTAGAAAATTGATTCTACATCTCATCCAAAGTTATCAGAACTAGCAAATGTCTCCTCAAGAACACTCACATTTATCTTCAACTGAGCAGATTCCAGTAGATCACAAGATTGCCCAAAACCTTGGAGTTGATCCTAGATCAGTTTTTCAAGAAATGAGTTCAAAAGGATTCTTGTCATTAAGCATCATGCAAAATGACAACTCAACAAAAGTGGCACTAGAAGGAGGGCCTCTTAACTTTTAGAATAGAAGGAAAATTTGTACACTTCAAAATTCTACACATTTAACAAGTTCATAAAATTTTCTAAGTTTCTAAGATTATTGAGTTGCACTGGTGTGCTAGGTGCACTACTACACTAGTGTAATGGTGTGCTAAATTCTAGGGTGCACCTTATTTTGTGAGAAAGTGTACTTCTGCAAAGGTACACTTTTTCTAGAGTTGATGCAAACTAGAGGATCCTAATCTAGAATCCCCATTTCAATGAGTTTTAAGATCTTCACCAAGTGCACACAAGTTCCTCGAGCTTAGTCATTTTCATAAGCTTCACAGTGACAAAGGAATACCTTGAATTTAACCACTTCCATTCAATATTTCATCATCTTCTTTAGTTCCACCTCTACAACAACCACCCTTCATTCCACCAAATCTTCCAATGGCCTTTTTCACAAATGTTGTAGACTCACCAATCAACTTGGAAGGTGTACTCAATGACCTTCCTAAGAATCTTGATAAGTTTTTCCCAAGGTTCATTTATGCAGAAACATAAACTGCTAAAGATCACATCAAAGTATTCAAAGAAATTTGTAACCAAAAGTAGATTGCTAACGAGAATGTGGTTCTTTGTTTATTCCCCTACTCTTTGGGGGAACTTACCTTTAGTTGGTATGTTAATTTACCACCTGGATGCATTGGACACTAGGATACTTTTGAAAATTTATTCTTGGAACACATCAATAATTCATATCAATCAAAAGGGACCCAACTGAGATGGTTTTACGCTTCAACCATTGCTTCCATATAGCATATCGCAAGTTAGAAATGCCATACACTATACCAATTGAAGCTATTATTTAGATTTATTTGAATGTTATGGACCACCTTACTGCTAAATTTCTAAGAAGACTTCCTATAGTAAATATTGATACATTGGATAAAGTCTTCATAGAAGCAAGCCAATCCTAATGGAGGAGGATTGATGCTTCCAGCTCAAGCTATTACAATGATGCCAATGTATCCTATTAGAGCACTCATGATGCCTAGTCAATTCATAGATATGAGTCTAGTTCCATTACAATAGGCACCTACTCTACAAAACCTTGCTCTAACATATCTAGGATATGAACCTCCAAAAGTTTCTTTCTTTGAGTAAAATGCAATAGCTTCCAATGAGGCAGATAGCAGTTTGGTCAAATGAAAAAGACCATGTCACAAATGAACAATGAGCTGACTCATCTAAGGTTTTCACAAGGACAAAATAATAACTTTCAAAGAAACAACACTAATCCTTAAAACAACAATTATGGTTAGAATAATAACAAGAATTACTATGGAAACAACAATATTAGGAATTACAATGCAAGAAATAATAATGGAGCAAACAACTTCAATCCTCCTGACCATAATAATGGCTTCCAAAGACAAAATTGATAGTGGAACACTCATCTGAATAATGGAAGCATTCCTATAGATAACAACAACAACAATGTTTAGTGTACAGATATCAGTCAGTATGACAATGGTCAAAATACATCTAATAATGATGGTTCATAATATAATGGAAACCAAGAGATGAATTAGAATTCACAAGTAAATGGAAATTCTCCTCCTATGTAATTTAATATTATGTTACTAGAATCTTATGATTCTACACAGAACATACAGATGGAACAATCACCCAATGAAGAATACTCCTTTCCATTTAGTCAAGAACCATACATTCAACCTAAAGAGATGTTTTTTTTTCACAATGATAATTGAAATACTTACAATCTGCAAAGTAGAAAAGAACCTATGATAGACAAAATTCCTCTAGTAGTACAACCAACTCCTCCCAATCCAAGAGAAAATAACAGTCTGGTACCAATTAGGCCATTGTATGGAGGACAACAAAATTAGAACCAAGAGAATGTGCCAACAATATTGAAAAATCCTATTTGGTCTACTGAAAAAGTATAGTGTGGTAGAAGATTTGAAACAAACAAAGGCCAACATGTCCATGTTTGAGATGTTGCAAAACTGCCCACATTAGTGAGAGGCACTCATGAAGACTTTGGATCATAAAAAGGTATCCCACAATATGAATATTATCCCTCAAAAGATAGCATCTCAACAAGTTAAAATTTTAGAGGCAATCCCAACTATGTCTAAAGACAAGGTCGAGGTGCCCCCATTTCTACTTAGCATAAGGATATATGGGAAGAATCTTCACAATTTCCTAATTAATTTAGGAGCCTTGTGTAATGTCATGCCACTATCAATAGTGCAAAGGTTGGGAGTCATTCCCCAACCTTCTAATCAAATAGTGATACAGTTGGATAAAACAAAGGTGAAAGTCATTAGTATGTTGAAAGATGTTCAGATATAGTTAATAATTGATCCCCATCTTCAAGATGTCATTGATATAAATGTGGTTGATATTCTAGAAATTTATGGATTACTTATAAAAAGAGAATGGATGAAATGCCTAAGAGGATGGTTTTCTATGGATTTCACTTAGTTATGGTTACCATGGAAAGGGTTGAACAATCAAATCAAGATAGATGCAGAACCAAAGTTTAAAACAATGATTATAGAATGCAACACTCCAAATGAAGTGGCATTTTAACAATTGGATTTAGGCTCTTACAAAGTGATGGCATTTGATACAATGTCAACCAAAATATTAGATGGTCAAGATGAGAAATCCAAGATTCTGATCCCAAAGGGTGAGATTGTGACACAATTCATAGATAACATGCTGGCTAATTTGTTATGTTTAGGAGAATAAGTTGATCCCAATATCCTACTTCTCCCAGGATTTTGTCAATTATATAAAGTTAGACATTTAGAGTTTGAATGCTCATTATGCCAAGAAGCAATCACTAAGGTATTAATGTAGATGATGGAAGTAAAAGGTGATAACATCCCAAAGGATGAACTCATAGAAAATCAAAATCCCATAAACATGTCTGAATCTATGGAAAAAGTTGAAGAGGAAATTCAAGGTCTAAATCTATCATATAGTGATACATCTTTAGATGGCAAAGGTTTGTCTTCTCCTCCACTAGGAATTATCAAAATTCAAAGAAGGAGATGCTACATGAAAGGTCAAGGATGGACTTCAGTAGTCATCCATCCTAAACCCAAAGTAGATGAAATTAAAGAATTAATAGAGGAAATTTAGGATGAACAAGAAAACATACACTTCCTCTATCAAGAAGCAACAATGGAGAATCATCAAGTACACCCCACAAAATATTATAGTGGGTTCCCAAGAAACAATCATTCTAGGCCCAAGTGAAAGAGAAGCTAAGGACGAATAAGCCTAAGGTTAGAAAGCCTAAGGAAGATCCAATTTGGACACTTCTCTTTGATAGTTCCAAATACAAAGTAGGACCTAGCATAGGTATTGAGCTAATCAACCTAAAAGGTAAGTCTTTCTACGTAGCATATCAATTATAGTTTAGATGTACTAATAATGTTGCAGAATATGAAGCATTGATCTGAGGATTTCTTTTCACACTAGAGAAAGGAATCACAACTCTCATAATAGAGGGAGATTCTTAGTTGGTTATATGATAAGTGAAATCAGTATACTCTTACAATGATAAGAGGTTTCTTTCTTATAGAAAAAGAGTATGGGATTTAATGGATGATTTTGAAGCTTTGAACATAAAGTTTATTCCAAGAAGGAAAAACATGGTGGTAGATGCTCTTGCTATCTCAGCAAGTGCATTACAACTAGTTGAGAGAGCTAAATTGAAACATTTTTTGGTAGAATTGGTTGTTGCCCCATCTATTCTAGACAATAATACAAACTTTCAAGTCTTTTAGGCTGATCAACATATACTAAAATTTGTGCAATGGCCATTTTAAAGGGCAAGAGATTAATGACACTCCAAAAGAAAAACTTGAAAATGATGAACTTGAAGATGAAGATGTGATCCTAAATTAAAAAACCAACACTATTCCTAAGGGAATGGTTGAATTATAATGCATTTTTTATTGTGATGAATCAACACTTAATAGAAGAATGGCCCATGAAAAGGGGATCAAGGAATGTGACTCATACAAATTAGGCACCAATGAAGATACTAGGATGGTAAGGATAGGAAAAGCATGCAATGCATGAGAAAGAGAAGAAATTCTTAAATTACTAAATAAGTACAAGGATGTTATTTCTTGGAGCTACAAAGAGCTAAAGACATATGATCCCAAGATTATTACACATGACATTCCATTGAAATTAGATGCCAAACCTTTCTAGAAAAGGAAAAGACCTATCAATCCTATCGTTGAACTGCTGATAATAAAAGAAGTTAAAAAGTTATTTGATGCCAAATTCATCTTCCCCATTCACCATTCTACATGGGTGGCTAATTTGGTTCCTATACGAAAAAAGACTAGAGAGATTCATCTTTACATGGATTTTCATAACTTGAATCTTGCATCTCAAAAGGAAAATTATCCTTTACCTTCATTAGATGAGGTTTTGCAAATTGTAAATGGTTCAAAGATGGTGTCTTTCTTGGATGGATATTCAGGATATAATCAGGTAATGGTTGATGAAGAATATAGGCTGAAGACAACCTTTACAACTAAATGGGGAATTTTCTCTTATAGAAGAATTATTTTTGTGTTGATTAATGTAGGGGCTACATCTCAACAAGCCATGGACAAAGATTTTAAGAGATTAATAAACAAGTGTATTGTCATGTACATGGATGATTTAATCATATTTTCCAAGGATTGAACCACTTACATTGCTAATTTAAGATAGGTATTTAATAGATGTCACAAATATGTTTGGGGTTACTAAAGGGAAGCTCTTAGGTCATATTATCTCTGAAGCTAGAATCTCCATAGATCTTGATAGAATCAAAGCTATTCTAAAGTTATCACCTCCTCATAGTTGAAAAGAACTCAAGTCTTTCTTTGAGAGGATAAATTTTTTGTGATTCATAAGTTGATTTGTAGAGATAGTTCATACCCTTAATGATTTACTCAAAAAGGAGGCTAAAATAGAATAGGTTCTAGAAATTAAGAAATCATTTGAGGATATCAAAGTGGCCATTTCCATGGCCCTAGTATTTGTGAGCCTTGTCTATGGACTACCTTCTAAAATATACTCTTTTGCTTTAGAACACTCGTACACTAGGATTCTAATGCAGAAGAAGGAAAGGGAAGATGTAATTCCCATTGCCTTCATGAGTTGCCCTCTAAAAAATGATGAGTTAAATTATTCAACCCTTGATAAATAGTCTTTTTCTTTAATCAAAGTGCTAAAGAAGTTATGCCATTATATACTGAGAAGTAAGGTATATGCAATTGTGCTTCATCCAACAATTAAGACATTGTTGATGCAAAATGAACTTGGTGAAAGATGAGAGAAGTGGATGGAAATCCTTCAAGAATTTGATCTAGATATCCAACCCATGAAGTTAGTGAGAGGCCAAGGATTACCAAAAATGATAGCGGATAACCAAATTGAACATGAAAAGAAGTTCAAATTTGATGGAGAAACAAATGTGGAAGATCAAAAGAATATTGTAGTATCTCAAGTTGATATTGATAAGGGAGTAATATTAGATGTCTAGTACCAGGATATCATTTACTATCTTTTACAAAATCAGTACCCTAATTGAATGAATATTTCACAGCGTAGGGGACTCAAAATAAAGTGTGAATCCTACATGTTGCATGATAAAAAATTATAAAAAGGTACTATGAAGGGATCTATTTGAAATTTTTGGGACATGAGGAAGTAAATGAATTTTTGGAAAAATTTCATGATAAGTACGGTATAGGGCATGGTTCAATAGAAGCAACTATTCATATGATTTTAAGATCAAGTTATTTTTGGCCCATGATATTCAAGGATACTTTTGAGCATGTGTGCACTTGTCATATTTGTCATACTAGTGCTAACAAAGAAAGGCATCTAGCAATGCCTTTACAACCAATGTTTGAGATATGCCCCTTCACAAAGTGGGGGCTAGATTTTATTGGTCCTGTCAATCTTCCATCGTCAACTGGACACACTTTTATTCTCATAGCTACTGATTACTATAAGCATTGGACAAAAGTAGAGACATTTAGAAATTGCACATCTAAGGTGGCTACAAACTTCTTGGAAGAACACATCACTAGAAGATTTGGGATGTCTTTCTCCCTAGTGTGTGATAATGGATCAGCTTTTGCATCAATATTCCTAACTCAATGGGCATTGGAAAATTAGGTTATTATCAAGTTTTCTTCAAATTATTATCACAAGGAAATTATGTAGCTAAATCTATGACTAAGAACCTGATCACAATAATAAGAAATCTATTGAAGTAGAATCCTAAGGATTGGCATATGCAACTCAAGTATGCTCCATGGATAGATTGAGTAAGTGTCAAGAATGCTTTGGGTAGATCTCCATATCTACTTGTTTACAAAAAAGAGCTAATATTTCCACTTAACCTTAGGATTATTATTTTGAAATTCATGACTGGATATGTTGAAGATACTAATAGAGTACAAATTAGATTGGTGAATCTTTTAGAGATGAATGAAAAATGGATAGCTTCTTTGGAGCACATGGCTAAACATCAAGTTTTCATCAAGAGGTGGTTTCACAAGAGGACCACGATAGATTCCTTTAGACTATCTGACCTTGTTCTACTTTGGGACAAGGAAAAAGAAAAGTTGGGAAGACACACTAAGTTTCAATACTTGTGGATTGGTCCCTATCAAATTGTGGAAATTTTGGGAGAAAACACTTTTAGGTTGAGTTCATTATAGGGGGAATTGGTTCCATTGCAAGTCAATGGGCAGTTTTTGAAGCATTACTTTGAAGCCTAAAAGATGAAAAGAAAAGAAAAAATTATTTTACAAGTGTATTTATTTCTACAAGTGTGTTTCTTTTCAAGTTTCATGTTTTCTTTTAGCTATGTATTTGTTTTCAAATTTGCTTCAAGTCCTAGGGGTAGGTACACACTAGGTTTTATCTTGACATATTTTACTAACTACTCTTTTGGTTATGATTTTTAGGAAGAGGTATTTCTTTGCCCAAATATTTTGATGATCGTGTCTTATACCAACAAAGGAATGGATGTTACTTGCAGTAATAGGGGATTTTTGGTCTTGAATTCAGAATTGCAGATTGATAAGTTCTCAACACTTTGTAAATTTAAAAATTGACTAACTGAGTTGTTTTTGAACCAAGGTTGAAGACAACAAGGGATAGTCCAAACCCCATTGGTTCAAATAGAAGGGTCTCCTTAAAGGAATTTCTAAGATCATTGTTTGTTGTGAGAGTTTCTAAAAGTTCTTAAAAGAGGAATGCAAGAGATGCTAACAAAATATCGAATCCAAGAAATGACACTGATGTTGTAATATCCTCCCCTGATTTGAACTTTGACTTGCATAAATTTAACTTAAGGAATATTGTCAAACACTTTGTATGCAAACTCGTAAAGCTGATTTCCTCAATAAATTGCTTTCCAATGAGTAGATTTACGAACAACTAGAATTAGTTGCCGTAGTATTTTGCAGATGTAGTCGGCCAGCCCTCCAAACTTCTAATCAGCTGGAAAAAAAAGTAAACTTGATACCAACACTGTTCATGCCGTACTGTAGCAAAATACTATTCATGCCGACTATAGTAAAATACTGTTCATGCGGCACTATAGCAATAACTAACTTCAGATCTACACCTCAAACCCTTGTAAATTTCTTTATGCAAACGTCCCAAATGAAACCCAGTGTGTTTCCTGAAGTGAAAACACCCTTGATCCTCCTGATTGTGTCTTCCAACAGCAAAGAGAATGCTAGCAAAGAGGGATTCTGTCCTCCAAGCCTGATAATCAGATATCCAGCAACATAACATTAATCTTCATCCAAGCATACAAAAAAAAAAGCTCTTCCATTTCTTTTATAGTGTTCTCACAAGAGCTCAATCCTTCGTTTTCTCAATGTGGGATAAAACATAACTCCCTTTATGTACCTTATGTCTCCAATGTGTTATAAAAATAAAGGGGACTCTTTTAATTTAAATATTTCCCACAAACTATAGTGTATGCATTAATAAAGTTAAATATTTAAATTTAACTTTATAAAATGGTTTTATCAATGCATAACAAATCTTATCAATGATAAATAAGTTTTCCTATTGATTTTAAACAATTACCATCGACATACCACTGTGACTGAATGTTCGGCCATGTCCAAGATGACTTACTATAAATAGTAAGTATGCCCAAAGTTGCCCCAGAACCCCTCAGAAAGACCTGCAACTGAAATTGTCTAGGCCAAATGGCCTCTAAGCCCCTTTAATGTCCTAGTTAGCCTATAGGACTGTGGGGAAATAGGCTAACGACAACATCATGCTATGAATGTTAGAAAGGGGACATTACAGATGTCTTGGCCACACAATCTAAGTGTGGTCAGGATACAAAAAGAAAATAAAAAAGAAAAGAATGGTGTTAATAATGAAGGATTCTAAAAAGTCTAAGAAAGATAATCTGATTATAGGATATGCATTCTAAATAAGCTATTTAGTACCAAAACCATTGCTTCATCAAAGAACCAAATGGAAACATTATGAGCTATGTAAAGAAAGTATTCAAAAGGTTACCCAAAACTTCAAATGAAAAAGTTACACCCTGTCAAGAGCCCTTAGAATTGATTCTCTCATCTAGTCAAGCAAAGGATTGATAAATAAACTTTCATGAAGATTCCTAATGAATGACCCAAATGGGGTGGAAGATTGTTTCCAAATTCTTAGAAAAATTTGATAGATTGCATTTTGAGATGTTGAAGGAAATGAATACACTGAACACACACTGAACTTGGAGATTAGAGATTCTAAGCTTTTTGACTATAACATGACTCAAAATATTCTTGGAATGTTCAAGATTTAGTTGGTGTTTGATATATATTAGAGGAATGTTTGTTGATGAAGAAATTCCTTCGTCATTTCTTCCTTTTCATCAGGGCTATTTGTTGTGGTTTCACAATGTATGCCCCATTTTGACTAGAAATGGGGAACCCATACTTTATTTTTTTGGCTTTCCAGATCCCTAGTCTAGGGTCTGAGTCTTTTTTAGGGTTCTTTTGGTTAAATGTACATTTTCACTAGAAAACCCAGTTGTCAAAAATCAAAGTTTTTTGATGGAGAAGGTCATTTTTTGTAAAAAAAGAAAAAGTTGCACCAACACACCTCATCAGGTGCACTAGTGCACCAAAACTCAAAGAGAGAAGCATATCAACTTTGGTGATGTGTAGATGTGCAACAACACACCTATGCAGCACCAAAGACCAATGGGTCTACATAACCCCCCCTAACTCCTCACTTAACATTTCTTCTACTCCAAGACCCCTAGCCATAGCTACACACTAAATCAAGTGCACCTTTCACCAACATCCTTCCATCTTACCCCCTACAAAACAAAATAGAACATCAAAGTGGCGCGCATTAGCATACCTACCCAGGTGCACTAGTGTGCACCACTCTTATTTCCAAAAACACTAAAGAACACTAAAAACTTAGTCTTAAAACATAAAGAAAATTCAAGGGGTTCATAGTAGTAGACCTAATTAGGTGTGCTACTATGTACCCTTGACAAACCAACAAACCTCTACATTAAGTAAATGGGTGTACATTAGCACACCCCATGAGGTGCATTGATGCATACCCATTTTAAAATCCTTGATAAGTATAAAGGCACACCAAGCACACCTATCAAGTGCACTAGGTACACCCTATTTTGAAAAAGAGTCAAGAAATTAGGTTTTTTATGTTTTTTAGATGGTCAGGTTTTAGGGTTTTGTTTGTGTTTATCTAGGGTATTTCATTAATCTATTTTTCTTCAATTTCAAGCTAATGGAAATGCTTTTTTGTGTAGATTTGATGGCATCTTCATTATCCTCCCTGTTGAGAAAATGGTTCCAAAACTAGTTGTATTCAAGTTCCAAGGTGTTCTGAATAAATCAAGATTATAGGATGATCATTTAGAGATATAAGATACTGAACTAGGTCACACTGATTTGGGAGCATTCTTGAGACTGTACAACAAATTGACATAAAGGTCTTTGATGATTTCCATATTAATCTGACGAGGATTGATCAACATAGAATTGCATCTAGTTTTAGTGTAGTCCTTAGAGTTATCATGATGCTACAGAGAAATATGTTCTTGAGGAAAGGGACATTAAGAGCATAAATGGAGAGATCATCATAGATCTTTGACCCAACAATATAGAGAAGGTATTCCACCTTCCAAGGGTAGATCAATTCATTAGACTGACCTATCACCAAGTTGAAATATGTTATAGAGAACATGTTGATAAAACCTTTGAGATCATCCAATCCTCATTCTTTATTGAGAAGACTCCCCTAGGATAGAAAGCTAGCAAAGTGGATATGACATGTGGTTACATGAAGAAATGCATTGGATATTTAATCATATTATTGAGTAGAGTCATGGGTTTTCTAGCATCAGAGCATTTGAACATTTGGATGGTACATTTTATCGAGACCATCAAGATGATGAAGATGCCACTTGATTGGGCCTCCATTCTCAGTGAGAACTTGGGAGAATAGCTAGTGATAGTTAGGAGTAACTGAAGATTTTATATGACTTCATATTTGGTCTATTTGTTGGCTGCTAGAGTGACGAATTATCTAGGATTGTATAAAAGGGGTAGTACACAAGATGCCAATGCATGGCCCTATAGAGTATATCCTCAGCTAGTAAAGAAGAAGCTTTTAGAGAAAAGTAAGGAATATATGATTATTAATGATGCTTTCATATTCACAATAATTTGGTTCATAGAAGGGGATTATGTGAATAGAATTTCATAGGAGGCAGTCACCAAGGTATCAGAAGTTGGGGCCTATTACATCCAGTGTAGTAAGTACAACTATCAACCCTAAGAAGCTCCCTAGATATCCCAATGACAAGCTCACCTTACTAGAAATTTCTCAACAGCTCTTGTCCACATATGACATACTTAGAAAATAGTACAAAATATGTTGAATATGGCCTATTGCAATAAGACCATTTAGGGTGGATCAGAGACAAGACATTATATCTTTTGAACGTGAATGTGATCAATATCCCTTGGAAGAGTATAAGTCTCCATGGCCTTGTTTTGACAACATCGAGAGAGTGCAATATTTAGCAAGTAAAACATTCTAGCATGAGGAAATAGTTTAAGATCACTAGATGAATGTAATAGACGACTGAAATGTTCGCATAAGGGATTATTGTAAGATGATTCTATATCTAGCAGAGAGGCCTTCAAAGATAAACATCCCATTAAAGATTATGCAACAAGAATTAGAGGAGTCACTTGATCCATTGTTCAATAGGGACAGGATTGTAGACAGACCTATCATTAATGCCAAGATAGATAGAGAAGAAAACTTAGACATCAATAACAAGGTGAGGCACATCATCAAATTGACATAGAATTGGATCAAGAAACCATTCAAATTGATCCAATTCCTCAAATAGTAGTCTTTCATTCTCAAGCTCACCCAGCTAGAGGTCAAGGAGCAAAGGTCATAGTGCCTACATTTATAGCCTAGTCATTAGAAAGACCAAAAATGGTATACCAACTTGATAGACTAGTTGGGTATTATAGGGCTTAGAAAGGTAAAGGTAAAGGAAAAAGGAAGAGGAATTCTCCTCAATAAGTTGAACCAAAAGAGGGAGAAATTTAGGCACCTCCATAGCAAGGACAGGAAAATGTACAGGGACCAAAAAATGTAGAAGTTGAACAAGTTCAAGAGGATCCCCAAGTGTTTCCAGCTGGACAAAGCCATGGAGAACTAGAAACTAAGATACAAGAGGTTTCCCACCTCGACAAGTAGAGAAAGCCTCCCCTTCCACATGTAAAAGAAGAAAGATCAAGACATTGGTGAAAAGGAGGTAAAAGCTTAATAGGAAAGTGATTTCTTTCCCCTTAGTTTCTAAACCAATTCTAGAAGAAGCAAAAGAAGAGGGTGATGAGGAACAAGAGGAAAATCTACCTATGATCCGTAGAGTTAGAGAGGAGGAGAAGTTCCTTGATCACACTACCATATATCCCTAATGAACCCCTTCAAACCACCACATCAGAAGATGAAATACAATAGTGGATAGATGAGAAATATGTGGAGGGCAGTGATGTCTTTTAGATGTTAGATGACTTTATGCCCATGGGTACTAATTTGGCCGAGGATAAGATAAGAGACACTCCAACCAATCAAGCTCAATAGGATAATTGGATTCAGATCCCACCAAATCACAAGGACCTGAGGTAGTTCCAACATGCCAAGTATAAGTCACATTCTATGTAGATAAGGGATTAGCTACCCCTCTAGCTCTTGATAATGAAGAATAACAAGTTCAAGAAAAATATGAACAAGAGCCATAACAAGTATCTACTGATGAAGTATTAGAAGAAGGGAAAATAAGTGAACAAACTCAGCAAACTTTCCAAGACACATAGGTGAGAACTATGAGCTCCATAGATATAGAGACTCACAGTGTAGTTCTCTTACAAAGGGAGGAGAATCCAAAAAGGAGTGATAAAGGGGAAGGGCATAGTAGAGTAACTCCTTCATCCTCAAAAGGAAAATCCCTTGTATAGCATATCTAAAGGTGGCTGAGGAAAGAAGTGATAAGAAATAATAAACAATAAAAATTCACCACTAAAGAGGAAGATAGAATGGAATTGATAGAAGTTCTAAGGAACCCTGATTCATCGCCAAAGGATGCATGAACATTAGCCTTTCTTATGGCTAACTAAAAAAAGAACCTTTTTTCTCATGTAGCTATCCCTCCTCTGCAATCAAACATTGAAGAATTTACTCTATGGGATTATTAAATCAAGGAGGTTATGTTTGGGAAACCTACCTTGGATATTGCTAAGATAATGGTTAGAACAGCAATGAAGGAGGTATTCAAGAGCCTAGAGAAAGATTGGGTGGAATTAATAACACTTTGGTGACAAAAAAAAATCCTAAAAGGATATTTAAGAGAATTTGTTGGCCCATTGGATCCCACAAACCCTAAGGAAACTTTAAATTTAGCAACTTAGAGAAGAGATAGGGGTGTAATACAATTGGACCCATTTTGAGAGCTTGTCAGCAATAGCGAGAAATTTTTGATGAGAAAGGTGTACTAATTATTCAATGGAATCTAAAGTTATTACATGTTAGGCAGGAGAATGTGGACAAGCTAGTAGCCATTCTAAATCAAGATTTTGTTCTAATGGATGAAGTGCATACCTGGGGGAAAGATTTGCTTGTATTACAAGCAATTAAAGGCCAAAGGTATCGGATGTTGGTGGATGTACATATAGTTGAGGAGTTAAATAAAATATATGATTAGATTTAAAAGATTGTGAATGTAAATAAATTAATGGAGACATTACATGCAAAGATTCACAGGTTCAAGGGCCAAGCCCAAGAGAAAATTTTGGAAGCTAAGAAATATCATAGTGATGCATGTCTGCACATTTTTGAGCATGATGAATGGGAAAAGTTAATACCAGCGGAGGTAGTAGTTGAGAAATTTTTGAAGACTTTTGAATAAAATTCTAAAAATGAGGATCGCATGTAGGCATTTAAAAAAAAAGAAGCTTTATTGGAGCTTGATGTAAAACTCGAAGATTTTGCAGAAACATGTATAGAAGTGAGAAACTATAGGCAGAAAGTGAAAGAAAAATATAACACCTTATATTTTATAGATGTAGCTAAATTCATCAAGATAATAAATAAATTCAAGGGCAAATATCCATACATAGGTTTGGTATACATAGCTTTGGTATAAAGGGGGACAAAACCCAAAAAGCTTTTATTTTTGTTAATTTATGGTTAGGGGTGTGTTGGAGACACATTGGGGAACCTTTCCTCATGATTTCATAGAGATTGGATGGATTGAGTTGAAGTTTGAGCTATTTGAATCTTGTTGTTGAAACTGTGTTTTTCTAGTTTCTAGGTGTCTATTGCAAGGTGTGTAACTAATTTTTAATAATTAATGATAGGATACAAACTTTAGGTATTTAAGAGGGCCTATATTAATTTATTTTTTAATATCATAAGTTCTAATTCATTAATGGTTGGGAGATATGGAAATTCTTCCAAAGTATCAATTTTTGGTAGTTTCACGCGATAGTCTACTACATGTGACTTTTAGGATGGATGTGCACTTTTCCTTGGGGAATAATCCTTCATTCATTTAAGGGGTTGTATAGGACCTATATTTATACCTATGGTTTGAAGCATGAGTTATAACTCCATTAGAGCTAGGAGATATCATGATTTTACTCGGATATAAATTTTTGGACATTTAATTGTTGTTGCAGGCTGATTTGTGGAATTTAATTTATATATTTGTATTTAATTTGTATTCTAGGCCAACTTGTGGCTTATATTTTTATAATTAGGGGTCTTCTAGAGTCTTTTATTCATTGAGCTAGGATGGAATGAAGAATAGATGTGAATTTGTAGAGCTAGAGTTGCAGCTTAGGAACTAGAGGATCTCTTTGTGGACCTGCAAGTACAAGTATGGATTTTTCTTGGTCTTCTTATCTAGTTGTGTATCTGGACTAGCTAATATTGGTTGTAATTTTGATCATGTTGGATCTTACAAAACTTATTTTTTAATTTCTATTTGTATTTTTCCCTAACCTAGAAGGCCTTACATCCAGGCATATTGCATGTAAACAATTATATTTTATGAATAAAGGATTGTGATTTGGTATCAGATCTTGCATTGTTTCTTCTTTTTGTTGATTTTTTGCTAGGTGGTTATATTAATGAGGGCTAGGAAATCTCCTTTTGATATTCTCCTACCTTGCACTATGTTAGGTGGTATCAGAGCAAAGGTTGTTCCTGAGTGTGTAGATAGATCATCAAAGATGAGGCAGTTTGCACCAAGACTTTGGTTGAAGAAGGTTCATCATGTAGCTGATTGGTGGATTTTTTGCCTAGGGTTTGCTAAAATTTTGGAAGATGCCTCCAAGAATATTGGACCCTAGATAAATTAATGATCTTAGTGATGCTATATACGAATGGATCTCAGAGAAGATGAGAGTAGAATTCAAATCTAAGATAGCATTGATGAAGAGTGACATGAATGTTAAAATTACAAGAGCTTTAGGTTGTGTACATAGACATGTGGGTACTAAAGATCATTATGAGGAAGTAGCTAAAGACTTTGAATTTTTTGAATTAAGTGGTGAGTCCAGAACTGATTGTATGGAGAGACCTATGGGAAATAGAGTTTCTCAACATGGATCTTAGTTGAAGTCGAAACATGAGATGGAGGTTTCTAATTTTTTGGGTACTTTCAATCCTAAAGACCTGATTGATTGGTTTGGTGAATTGGAAGACTACTTTGAGCTTGAGGATATTGAGGATCCACTCAGAGTAAGGTTGGCACAAACTAAGTTCAAGGGACATGATGCTCTTTGATGGAAAGAACTACAAAGAGATAGAGAAGAGGAAGGTGAAATGAAGATCAGTAGATGGAATTTGATGGTGACTAAGTTGAAGGCTAAGTTCATTCCTACTAATTATGAACTTGAGTTGTTTAAAATGTTGTATAATCTAAAGTAGAAGGATATAACTATGAAAGATTAAATAGAGGAGTTCTAGAAGTTGACTATTTGGTCTTGGCATAGAGAATTGTCAAAAGAGAAGGTAGCTTGGTATATTAATGGTTTGATATTCAATATTCAAGATGAGGTTGTTGTGTTGAATATTTCTTTAGTTAAGGATGCTTATCAATATTCTTTGAGAGCAGAGGAAAAGCTAAAGAGGAAGAATCAAGGTAGTTCCTGAGAGAAGGAGAAACAAGATAGTTCAACACAAGCTAAACCAAAAGCAGAAGGTGAACCAAAACTTGCTGATCAAAAGAGGAGGACAAGTGGAGGTGTACTTAGAGATAATTATTTCAAGTGTGGTCAAGAAGGGCATAGATCTTTTGAATGTCTGTTTAGGAGGACAATTGCTATTGTGAATGAGGTTGCAATCTAGGATAGTCAGCTAGAGAAAGGAGAGATTTTTCTAGTTCAGTACGTGGTGAGAGGACATTGGATTCTTGTTAGAGGACTAGTTTGTTTAGGACTTGTAAGTCTGGTGGAAAAATTTGCAAAGTGATTGTGCATGGTGGTAGCACTAATAAGCTTATTGCTGAAGAGATAGTTCAAAAACTTGGTTTGAAGAGAGTGAGACATCCTTATCCTTATAGGATTGGCTGGTTGCAAGGTGAGCATGCTTTGGAAGTGAGGGAAAAATGCCTTGTTGATTTCCAAATTTGGTAGTATAAGGATCAAGTGTTGTATGATATTGTGGATATGAATAGTTGTCATGTGTTACTTGGGAGACCTTGGTAGTATGATTGTAGGGTTTTGCATGATTGTCTTAGGAATGTGTTTACTATTGTGAAAGGTGGTAAGAAGTTTTCCCTAATTCCTTTGTAGAATGAAGAGCTTAGTAGGAGGAACCTGAGTATTGGTAGTCAAGTTGAGTTGGCATATTTTGAGAAGGTTGGAGATCAGCATGGAAAGAAAACTTATGGAACACTTGTGGTGGATGTGAAGAAGAAGAAGAAAAAAAAGAGAAAGGGTGTAAAAGTTGAAGACTTAGAGGACATGTATGTGAAGAATCAATTTTTTATTTATGTGCTAAATCCCAAAAGATATTCTTCCAGTTGCTAGAACATCTTTTCGAACCTAGGGTGTCTAATGCAGGAGCATCTTAGGCTCGCTTACAATCCTACATGTTTGGATGAATATTGGTTAATTTTTGAGGTGCATTGAGCTTTTATTTTGGTGTATTTATGGTTAGGGATGTGTTGGAGACACATTTGGGAACCTTTCCTCATGATTTCATAGATATTGGATGGATTGAATTGAAGTTTGAATTGTTTGAACCTTGCTACTAAAACTATGTTTTTTTGGTTTCTAGGTGCTTGTTGCAAGGTGTGTAACTAATTTTGCACAATAAATGAGAGGTTGCACACTTCATGGATTGAAGAGGGCTTAGATTACTTCCTTTTTAAATAGCACAATTTCTAATTCATTACTAGTTTAGAGATATGGAAATTCTTATGGAGTATCAATTTTTGGCAATTTTGCATGACAATTTGTTGTGTGTGACTTTTAGGATGAATGCAGACTTTTCCTTGGGGAATCATCCTTTATGCATTTAAGGGGTTGTATAGGACCTATATTTATACCTACAGTTCAAAGAAGAAGCTCTAACTCAATCAAAGCTATTAGATATCACGATTTTACTTGAATATCAGTTTTCGGACATTTAATTACTATTGTAGGTTGACTTGTGGCATTTAATTTATGTATTTTTGTTTTGTACCAACTTGGAGATTAGATTGGTATAATTAGGGATCTTCTAGAGTCTTTTATTCATTGATTTGGGATGGACTGAAGAATGGATGCAAATTTGTAGAGCTAGAGCTGCAGCTTAGGAACTAGAGGATCTCTTTGTGGACCTGCAGGTACAAGTGTGGATTCTTCTTGGTGTTCTTATCTAGTTGTGTATCTAGACTAGCTGAGATTGGGTGTAAGTTAGATATTTTTGGATCTTTTAGAACTGATTTTGTAATTTCTATTTTTATTTGGCCCTAACTCAAAAGGCCTTACAAACGAGCATATTGCATGTAATCAGTTATATTTTATGAATAAAGGATTGTGATTTGGTATCAGATCTTACATTGTTTCTTCCTATTGTTGATTTTTTGTTGTTTGGTTATATTTTTTGGGGGCTAGGACATCTCCTTTGGGGATTCTCCTACCTTGCACTATGTCAGACACTTGATGAAAGTTTGCATTTTTTTACCTTCAAGGTGCATTGGTGCACTACTGCACTAGGTGAGCTGGTGCACTTTTTGAAACAATGTTTTGGAATATTTTGAAGAAGTCATGGGTGCACCAATAGTTAACTACTAGTTCTAAAATTATAGCTTTCCATGCATTGAAAACACATTCTTATAGTAGTTTAACTATGACAAACACCTAGTAAAGACAAAGCTCCTATTTTTGGCACTCCAAGACACTCCTACATCAACTAAAGTCTCTCTCTTTATTATTTTATCATGTTGTTTTTTATGACATGTAAATGCTCATGCATCTAAATAATGATATAAATATGGATGGATTCCTACTAAGCACCAGTTAGATAGTCAGTTTGTACATAATTAGATATATTTTTTTAGTTTAGAAGCATATGTTTACATAAAGATATCTCTCACTCTCAACACAAATTGAGGAGAAGATTTATTATAAATTTAGGAATGTAATATGTATTTCATTCCACCATTATTTTGATGCAATAATATATGCTTTTGATGCTCACATTTGGAGTGTAGTGATTCTTTCTTAAGTGTGTTATATTTTATGAATGTACGTTCATGAAGTGTAATTGAGCCAATTGTTTTATTGCATTGTTTTGGTTGTGCAATATTTTAATTTTGTTGGTTTCTATAGGTCTACAAATTCCACTAATGTAATTAGTTTGAGAAGAGATCACCATATTGTTCCTACATAGCTTTTCATCTCGCATGAGCACACTTTTTGTGGCATTACAATTTGATGAAAAGTGAAACATGTTATGGTTACTAAATTCCCATCGATGGTTGCATTACTGGAATTAAGAAAGTGTTGCTCCTATTCTCATTAGTTACCCATAGATCTTTTTGAAAGCTTAACTCACAAATGCATTGTTTTTGTGGTTTATGTTCATTAGGATTTTACTTTTCATGTTATTTTCTTAAACTTCTTGTTACCATATCTTCATTATTTTCTTTAATAACCCCTTGGTTGAATTAGGAATTCATATAGTTGCATTGTTAGATTGCATTCATCATAAAATAGAAAAATTTAAAAATATATTTGTTTTTGTGTCTTTACTTTTTTGAAGTAGCAAATTGACTCTACATCTTATACGAAGTTATCAAATCTAGCAAAGGCCTCCTCATGAACATTCACATTTATCTTCAATTGAGAAAATTCTAGTAGGTCACAAGATCACCCGGAACCTTGGAGTTGATCCTAGATCAACTTTTCAAGAGAGGAGTTCAAAAGGATTCCTGCCATTAAGCATCACGCAAAATGATAGCTCAACAACTTATTTCTTACCTTTAGTACATTTCAAGTTGTTAAGTTTTCTAAGGCATGCAAATAGGTTGGTCAATCTCCCTAACTTCCTATTCAATCTTCTTACCAAGGAGGCTAAGCAAGTGAAAAAATGTACCTCAAATTCTATATCTCATTTTTTTTTATTAAGTTGATAGTATAAATGGATTTGAGGAAAAAATGTATAATTTCTTATGATAATTTTGTTTTATCATAATAGTTTGTACAAAGGGAAGTAGGGTTGAATTGGGTAGGGTTAGGTAGAAGGGTATATAGGGTTGATTTGGGTAGGGTTAGGTAGAAGGGTATACACTAAAAAATGTGTTTGTATACAATGAGGTTTACTACATAGTTTTATCATTGATGTCAAATAGACAAGGAACCTATAAGGAAAAGACCTTCAGCATATAAGGGATACTATCAAACAAAAGGAGTTATCATGAAGGAGCCACAACTATTAGTATAATGTGGAGTTATTACAAAGAAGACAATATTATTAGAATATGGAATTTTGTTATCAAAATATAAGGGAGTAAAATATTAGATAAAGGAATTTTTCATATCAAATAAAAACATGATGAAAAAAGGAACAACTTATGGAGAAAGTAAAAAGGATGAACCCTAGAATCAAAGGTCAAGATTGTACGAAAGAACCCAAAAAATCAAGGATGAAATTAGATATAAGGGCCAACTATGATTGGAAGAGAGGGAAGAAGATAAGAGATGGATCAAATGAAGAATCAAGTTGATAAGAAGAGTTATTGAAAACATTTACCAAGATCGAAAGGAAGAATATTTAGATCAATTATCTTGTAAGGAATCCTAGCCATTTTTCTAAAAGGTATTTTAAATCCTTTAACAAGGTAATTCTCTAATAGGATTGTCAAGTTCATGTATGAACTTTTTGTTAATCCTTTAACAAGGTGAATGTCGCATAGGCAGGATATAATCTCTTTACATAGTATTCTTAATAAGTTGTTAAGATAATTTTATTATTCACTCCTAACTGGGTGAGTCACTTAGAAGGTGACAATGTACTGAGCTCTAACATGCACTATTTTTCAACTACAGTAAAGAAGTGGGCATCATCCCCACTATAGTTTTCCCCTCTAACAAAGGGTTTGTGTGTGATCAAAAATCTTGTTGGAATGTTCAAATGGGAAGAGTACTTCCAAGAGAGGGGGTGAATCAGAAGAACTAGTTTTTTTTTTAATTCTTTTCAAACCCTTAATAACATATAATTGAAAAACAATTTTCATGCATGTAAACATATAAATAAACATGAAATGAAATCATGCATCACCACATAACACAAATATTTGGTAACCCATAAACCCTCTAGGAATAAGAAGATAAAACTGGGGTGGGGATGACACCAACAAAAATTACTGCAACAATGAACTCAACCACTTCTGATGGTTTGCCCTGTTAAAGGCTACAACACACTATTAAATGTGACCTCTTGAAAGGATTTACAAACACTTTACATGAAGTGCCACCCTACTAAAGGATTTACAATAGGTTGTTAAACCCACCTAATACAGAGGATTCTCTTGACCTTCTCCAAAGGTTCTCCTACCTGGCTGTTAAGCTAACCTATCACCATAGGATTTCAACCTCTAATACAATTGTGAGACAGTATTAAAACATTTAACCTAATTGAATGCAATCTCAAACTGATTGATTCAGGCACTTGAGCTGCTCTTCCTCTTTTGATCTCTACTAGATTTGATCTTTGAATATGTCCCCTATTATGTTTTGATCAACTGGATGTATAAATACTATCCTTTCCACTAAGTCTTTTCTCTTCACACTAAATTTTTTCTATAATCTCCCTTTATACTATTTTCTTCCATCAATTCAATGGTGCATTCACTCTCCTTATAAAGGATGCAAATACTTAGGGTTAGGTATGGTTTTATGATCCATATTGAATCTCAAATTCACGCTCATACTTTGGATTTTTCTTATTGGTTGTATACATTCACATTTTTTCTAATTGGTTGCATGCAAATTACAAAGGTAATGTAAATTATTTGTCCTTATCCTTTTTCTCCTTCAAAATTTCTCCAAGTCGGCTCCAAAAATGGTTCACATCTTAGTTTGTGCAAATATAAACTCTTATGTTGATCTTGTGTTGCTCAGCACATGAAGTATTACTGATGCTTGGCACAAACTATTTCTAAATTGCTTGGCATCAACTACATTTTTTGGTTTACTTGGCAGCTATTATATCCTGTATTTCTTAGCATATGTTGTTCTAAACTTCTTAGCATCTAAATGATTCTATTACTTGGCACATGAATAAATCTGGATTGCTCAGGACATACTACACTGTGATATGCTTAGCACTAAGTCTGACTCAGCACCTATTGAAATTCTGGCTTGACATACATTGTGTACTCGGCATGTATGATGAAAATGGTTAAGTGTGTTAACACTCTTTTTTTAATACTATTTATTTGACCATCAATCTCCCCCTTTGACATGACCATCAAAAATACTTAACTAAGCATTGGTGATCCTAACCTTATTGAGTACATTCTTTACCTACTCGGCTTACATGCAAAATTTCAAAAAAAAATGTGAGCAGTAGTATACCTTATGACTCCCCCTGAGTGATTATGCCTTTGAAATTGAAGTCCTATGCCAATGTGCCTGATCCTTTATGTCCTTTGACCTATTTCTACATTTTGATCCTATATGTTGTATCTGATCTATGTGATGTCCCTATATTCCATGTGATTACAAAAATTTTACATCTCTCCTTCACTCCTTTATTCCTTGTCTCCCCCTTTTTGGCTATTTACAATCATTCCACTTTTATTCTCAGAATGAATGGAAGAATGGAGTGAAAGAATGTAATCAAAATGATCAAAATGTGTCAAAATTGGGTAATTACCCATGGTATCTACATATCTCCTCTTGCTCTTATTACTTCCACTATAATATATTTTTTGGTTACAATTGTTCAATTGTGTGTTGTCTTTGATGTCACACAAATGTCATATCAGTCATCAAATAGTGCCTACTAAACTTAGAAAGTCAAAAAAAGAAAAGGACAGTGTCTACTGAGCTCAAAAGGTTAGCAAGGCAATAGATAGTGTCTACCAAGCCCAAAAGGTTAGTAAAGATAGCTTGCAGTATCTACCAATTAGATAGTTGGTTATCAAGCCTTCAAGGTAATCAAAGAAATTTAGCTCTTAACGAGCTCACTCGACAATTGAAGAAAATATGACAAAAGAAATTCTTACCGAGATCACTCAGTAATCGAAGGAAATATGACCAAAATTTAGTTCTTACTGAGTTCACTCGGTCATCAAAGGTAATTTGGTAAAAGGAGTTCTTACCAAGTAAACTTGGTAGCCAAAGGATTTTAAGATATTGTAATGTTAACCAAGTCAAGAAGGTTAACTCTAGAAATTCTTGGAAGTAGTATTTACTGAGCAGAGTTGGCTAGTAAAGGATGTTTATTTGTTTAATATCTATAGCTGACTGATGAATGGTTTATTGGTAAATGAAACATGTAAATAGGCCAACTTGACAATCTGAATAGTATAAGTAAGAATTCAAGTTGCAAATTTTAATTGTAGTATGAGGAGAAATGAGAAGTTAATGTCATATGAAGATTGATTATTGTGGAAGTAGATTCAAAGGATGATTAGAGATCATTGAGAAACAGTAGAGCCATATTTTATCAAGGAGGATCTAATGATGCTAAACAAAGACCTGTATCTAGCAAATTCAATTGCATCTTGTTTAGGTCAATTCATTGTTGATTTCTAACCATTGTAGCAATGATTTCAAATCTTTTAATAGAGTTGGTTTAACATCCATTTTGTAAATCCTCTAACAAGGTGACAATTCAGTTAAATTATTCTAAAGACCTCTAGCAAGGCCACTCCTAGCAAGGTGATTAAATCTTTTAACAAGGTCATACCTAATAGTGTGTATTGTAACCTTTAATAGGGTTGACTCCTAATAGAGCTCACTTCAGAAGAGTGAAAAATTGGTGACTAGTTACTTGGTGGTTTTTCCCATATTGGGTTTCCATGTTAAATCTGGTGTCTCTTGTGTTCACTTTATTTTCAGTTACATGCATAAATGCTTGAAAAGAAAGTAATAGTTTAATTTACTGAGTTTCAACAATTATTTACCAAGTACAAGCAGTAACTAGATCTTCAAGACATCTAAGGGATTTATGGATAGAATTTTGGGAGTAACTGATTCACCCTCCCTCTCAGTTACTCTATCCTTGATTCCAACAATTGGTATCAGAGCTATTGGTGCTTATAGGAAAAGATTTCAAGGATCTAAGCTAAAGATTAGGATGTCTTACAAAAGGGAAATTCCAAGACTTAACAGAGACAACTTCTCAGCATGGCAAGGATTGATGAGGCTTCATCTAACTTCCATTGGTGATACAGGGCTATAGTACCTTGATAAAAAATATGAAGAACCTTCTAGTACATTATCTATCAATGATATTGCTGAAAAGAAGACTCACAATAACATGATGATAGATATAGCATCTGCTCTAAGTTATGAAGAATTTGATGACATCAAGGATTGCAAAACTACCTTTGAAATGTGGAACAAGCTAAAAGAAATCTATGGAGGAGATAATAATGTGAGAAGAGCCAAAGTAGAAATTTTGAGAGAACAATTGGACCAAATAAGGATGAGAGAGGATGAAAACATTGCAAAGTATGTTGAAAGAGTTAAAGCATGTGTTAGTGCAATCAAAGCATCTGGAGGAGATATCAATGAGGAGACATTTATAAGTAAAGTTCTTAGAACTCTACTTCTCATTTATGTGATCAAAGTTTCTACAATTCAAGAAATGAGATGTGAAGCAAATCATAAAATAAATTTAGAGGCCATAGTTGGAAGATTGACTACATTTGAACTAGACAACTATGACAACTATGTTCTAGTTGCCAAGAATTTTGAATCATCATTTGAAGCCAAGCTTTCACTCAAAGAAAAAGGGAAAAAGATGAAGGAACCACAATTAGAAAGTGATGAAGAATCAAACAAAGTTCAGCCAGTGATCTTGAAGTGGTTGAAGCTCTACTAGCAAGAAAATATTCAAAAGGTAAAGGAAAATACAAAGGTAAAGTTCCTCTAATCTATTTCTCTTGTGAAGAAATTGGACATATTGCTGCTAGGTGCCCAGATAAGTAGAAAAAAGATGAAAAGAAAGGTCACAAGTATAATGGCAAGAAAGACTTCAAAGTTTTCAAGGACAAAGGTAAGAAAACATGTTTTATGGAAAAAGATTCCAATGATTCTGATGATGAAGAAGAAAAAATTGTCTACATTGTTGTAAAAGATGAATCGTATAATGATGAGGAAATGGCACTAATTTCTCATATGAGAAAAAATGATGCATGGATCATAGGTAGTGATTATTCTCATCACATGAATGGTGATAAAACTAAGTTTGAATATTTTGAAGACTATGATGGTGGTAGTGTAAGATTTGGTAACAATGAACCTTGTTGTATAAGAAGAAAAGGAAGAATCTCTCTAACCAAGGAAATTGTGTGTGATAATGCATATTAGGTAGAAGGACTAAAGCATAATTTGTTGAGTGTGGTACAACTACTCAATAATGGATTCAAGGTAGAATTCATGCATAGAAAAGGAAGACTACTGGATGGCAAAGGAAAGCTGATTGGATCTGGCACTCAAACAAAAAGTAACTTATTTTATCTTAAACTTGGTGAATGTTTATGTTTCATTGCTCAAATTGAAGAAAGTTGGTTATGGCATAGGAGGTTGTGTCATGTAAACTTTGACAACTTAATAAAGATCAGTAAATTCAAGAAAGTAAGAGGTATTCCTAACATAAAGAAACTTGAGGTTGGTCTATGCAAGAATTGTCAAATTGGTAAAATGGGAAAGACTAATTTTAAAAGCAAGAACTATTAGACTAAATAAGTTCTAGAAATTGTGCATACTAATTTGTGTGGACCTATTGGCATTGAAAGTTATATTGGTGAAAAAAATTTCATTCTGTTTGTTGATGATTATTCAAGAATGATGACTATCATGTACCTTAGAGAGAAATTAGAAGCATTTGAAAATTTCAAATGGTATTTGGCCAGAGTAGAAAAGGAAACTGGCAAAAGATTGAAATGCCTAAGGTTTGACAAAGGTGGTGAATTCATTTCACATGAGTTCAATAACTTTTGAATTACAAGAGGAATCAAAAGATAGGTTTCATCACCTAGAACTCCTAAACAAAATGGAATAGCAAAAAGAAGGAACAGATCTATCACGGATTGTGCAAGAACCCTAATAATTGAGAAAAGCATTGCTATCAAATACTAGAAGGAAGCTGTCAACACTGCAGTTCATACCTTGAATTGAGTACAGCTGAAAAAAGACTCATTCAAAACACCCTATGAGTTGTGGTATGGCTACAAACCCAATGTAAGTTATCTAAAGGTATTTGGAAGCAAATGTTACATTTTGAAAGAATCTAGGAAAGGTAAATTTGATGTAAAAAGTGATGAAGGAATATTTTTGGGATACTCTTGCAAAAGAAAAGCATATAGATGTTTGAACTTATCCACTCAAAAAGTTATAGAAAGTGCACATGTGAAAGTTGATGAGTTTGCAGAAAGAATAGGAGAAGAAAGCAAAAAGGAACCTGAAGACTACAAAAGATTTTTTTACATTGAACCTGATACAATACCAAGTACACCTATTAATTAGGAATCCTCAACTCCAGAGTCTTCATTAATCGAATCACAAGATGTTCAAATTGACTCAGCATCTACCGAGGTGCAAGAACTCGACTTGCAAACAGAAGCTATCGAGTTAGCATCTACCAAGCCCGAGCAACCTTAATTAGAATCAAAAGTTGAGAGACAAAAGGACAACAATGCAAGTCATTCAAAAGGAAAGGAACCCATGTTAGCTAAATATGTTAGAAAGCATCATACACCAGATCAAATCAATGGTGATAAATCAGAAGGAACAATGACAAGAAGTAAGTTGAAAGGCACTTGTTTACTTGCTGATTTTGAACCCAGAAAAATCAAAGATGCATTAGACAATGAAAGTTGGATTGAAGCTATGAATGAAGAGATAGAACAGATAGAGAGAAAAAAAAACATGGACTCTTATACTTAGACCCAAAGACAAGAATGTGATTGGAACAAAGTGGGTATTCAAAAACAAACTAAATGAAGATGGTAAGGTATCAAGGAACAAAGCTAGACTAGTATGGAAAGGATATTCACAAGAAGAAGGTGTAGACTATGGAGAAACTTTTTCCCCTATTGCAAGATTGGAAGGTGTCAGAACTTTACTTGCATATGTTGCATTCAAAGGATAAAAAGTTTATCAGATGGATGTCAAGTTAGCATTTCTCAATGGCATATTAGAGGAAGAGGTTTACATTGAGTAGCTTGAAGATTTTATCAATTCAGACAAGAAGGACATGGTCTGCAAGTTGCATAAAGTATTATATGGTTTGAAACAAGCCCCTAGAGCAAGGTATCAAAGATTTCATAACTATCTTATTCAGATTGGTTTTCAAAGGACTAATGATAACAATAGTTTGTACATAAAAGATGGATCAAATAATAAGATTATTTTGGCAAAAATATTTGTAGATGATAGTTTGTTCACAAGAAATGATGATCTTTGCAAATAATTTTTAGAGAAAATGAACAAGGAATTTGAAATGTCAATGTTTGGTGATATCTAATTCTTTGTTGGTCTTCAAATTCAAAAAAGTAAGAATGGCATCTACATCACTCAACCTAAATACATCAAGGAGATACTAAAAAAGTTTGGTATAGAAGACTACAAACCAATTGGGACTCCCATGTGTACCAGATTAAAACTTATGATCAATCAAAGGAACTAGATCAGACATTATATAGATCTATGATTGGAAAGTTGTAATATGTAGTGCACACAAGACCAAACATTACTCTTGCAATAGGAATTGTAGCAAGATTCTCATCAAAACCAAAAGAAAATCACATGATGGCAATCAAAAGGATCATGAGATACTTAAAAGGAACTAAAGATTATGGATTTGGTATAAACTTGAAGAAAAATTGGATTTAAAGGTGTTCACTAATGCAGATTGGGCAAGAAATATTGATGACAGAAAGAGCACAAGTGGAGGAGCTTTCTTTCTTGAAAAAAGATTAGTTTCTTGGATTAGTAAAAAGTAGAATTGTACATCTCAATCCATAGCAGAGGCTGAATATGTTGTAGTAGCAATGCTCAAACATTGTATGGTTAAAAAATTTATTGGAAGGTATGAAGCAAGAAATAAAAGAACCTATTGTTATGTTTTGTGATAACACAAGTGCAATTAACATCTCTAAGAATCTAGTAATGCATTAAAAAACAAAGCATATTGCCATAAAGTATCACTTTGTTAGAGAATTGGTGCAAGAAAATGAAATAAGATTGGAATATGTGCATACAAAGGAACAAATTGCTGATATATTCACAAAACCTTTACCTAAGGATGCATTCTTGTATCTAAGAGGTAAGCTAGGGGTCATTTCCCTATCAAAAGCTCACTAAAATATAGTTTTAGTAATGCATCAATAGGAACAGAGTTGAACATCTATCAGTTGATGCAGCAAACCAATGAAGACATTGCATATGAATTAGTACATTAGGTACAATGCTATTTAGTTGTTTTGAGTTATCTTTGGCATGTGTTGTCAAAGAGGGAGAATATATATTGTCATATCTTTCTGAAATTTGCAAATAATAAGAGTTTTTGTAAGAGGGAGAGTTTGTGTAAGAGGGAGTTTTGCCATTATAAGACTTCTTTTCAAATTTCATTCTGCTATGACATGTTGTGTTGCCATCAATGTATTGTTGGTTACAATTGTTCAATTGTGTGTTGTCTTTGATGTTACACAAATGTCATATTAGTCATCAGATAGTTCCTATCGAACTCAAAAAGATAGAAAAGCAAAGGACAGTGTCTACCGAGCTCAGAAGGTCAGTAAGGCAATAGACAGTGTCTATTGAGCCCAAAAGCTTAGTAAAGATAGCTTGCAGTGTCTACTGAGTAGACAACTAGTTACTGAGCCTTCAAGGTAATCAAAGAAATTTAGCTCTTAACAAGCTCACTCGGTAATTGAAAAAAACATGAAAAAAGCAGTTCTTACCGAGATCACTCAGTAATCGAAGGAAATATGATAGAAATTTAGTTCTTACCAAGTTCACTCAGTCATCAAAGGTAATTTGGTAAAAGCAATTCTTACTGAGTAAACTCAGCAGCCAAAGGATTTTAAGATATTATAATGTTAACCAAGTCAAGAAGGTTAACTCTAAAAATTCCTAGAAGTAGTATTTACTAAGCAGAGTTGGCCAGTAAAGGACATTTATTTGTTTAATATTTGTAGCCGACTGATGAATGGTTTATTGGTAAATGAAACATGTAAATAGGCTGACTTGACAAGCTAAATGGTATACGTAAGAAGTCAAGTTGCAAATTTTAATTGCAGTATGAGGAGAAATGAGAAGTTAATGTGATATGAAGATTGATTATTGTGGAAGAAGATTCAAAGGATGATTAGAGATCATTGAGAAGTAGCAGAGCCATATTTAATCAAGGAGGATCTAATGATGTTGAACAGAGACCTGTATCCAGCAAATTCAGTTGCATCTTGTTCAGGTCAATTCATTGTTGCTTTCTAACCATTGTAGTAGTGATTTCAAATCTCTTAATAGAGTTGGTTTAACATCCATTTTGTAAATCCTCTAACAAGGTGACAGTTCAGTTGAATTATTCTAAAGACCTCTAGTAAGGCCACTCCTAGCAGGGTGATTAAATCCTCTAACAAGGTCACACCTAACAATGTGTATTGTAACCTTTAATAGGGTTGGATCCTAATAGGGCTCACTTCAAAAGAGTGAAAAATTGGTGACTAGTTACTTGGTGGTTTTTCCCATATTGGGTTTCCACGTTAAATCTGGTGTCTCTTGTGTTCACTTTATTTTTAGTTACATGCATAAATGCTTGAAAGGAAAGTAATAGATTAATTTACTGAGCTATAGAAATTATTTACCAAGTACAAGAAGTAACTATATCTTCAATACATCTAAGGGATTTGTGGATAGAATTTTGGGAGTAACTGATTCACCCCCCCTCTCAGTTACTCTATCCTTAATTCGAACAATATTTCTATAATATATCTCCCCCTTTTTGACACTAATGTCAAAGGGTTCTATGGAGTAATACCATGTTTAGCCAAAAATGAGTTTTTAACCTCTAGGAGTATCTTTAGAGTTGCATCTCAGTTGTTTAATGCAATATGCAATGACTTGTGTTGGATTGCAAGCTCTATTGCTAGATCTACAAGTCCTTCATGTGTAGAAAGATTGGGATCTTTCCTTAGGACTGTCTCTTCATACATCTGCTCCTTGTGGAGTACCTCCAAGTGAGGGGTGATGGAGGATTCAATTTGCAATATATTTCCCTTTAAATTAGCCTCCTCTACTATTAATACAGCTAGTTCCCTTTGAGTGTGAAATGTCTAAGAAAAATGCTTCTCACTTTGAGCTAGATTGGTAGGAAGTTGCATGCTAGAAATCTTTAGATTTCTTTCCAAGCTCAATATCTTTTGGCCAATTTTTTGTGTAAAATTGGAAAAATCGCACAATTTAGTGTAAAGGGAGAATATATTCCCAAGTACAATTTTGACTTTATCTATTTTCTTAGCTAGGTCAACTTGTCCCAAAATGATTGCATTTTATATCTTCTGATTGACCTTACCTTGGAGCTTCTTCTTTGACCATTCAATTAGTTTGGTGTTGGTTTCATGGTCCTCATTTGTCACCTGTTCAACTATATCTAATAGTTGCTCTATAATTGGTCTTAACTCATCTAGAGACTATAGACTGAAGGCATCCATGAATATGTCCTTGATTTCATTTAATGCTTGCCTATATTTGTAATCCTTTCTAAGTGCCCCTTGTCTCCTTCTTCTATCCAATGAACTTTGTATCTCATTCATCTTTTCTTTTGTGAGGGTGTTGGATTCATAATAGGGTATCTTTATTTCTTCATCAAACTTAGGAATTCCATAATGAAGTTTCCTAGCTACTTTGGTTAAACTTGAGCCTCGTGTTCTAATTTGTAATGCTAGTATTTAAGTGCTTGGCTTCTGAAGAGTTTGTGTAGGAGTACCTATTTTGGGTAGTTCAACCAAATTTTGTATTGCATATTTCTCCTTATCTTTGTCTCTTCTTTCTCTTTAGTTTGTTTCTCTTCTATTGTCATTCTGGTTGGGGTTGTACCTATTCATTGTACTAATTTTCCTTTATCATCCCCTGGTGTTGCACTTGGCTCCTAAAGTGCTTGTGAGATTTCTTTTGGTGGAGGTGGACGTGGAAGGAATAGAAGTCTAGTAGATTGTGTGGTCATAGGTGGTTCTTATGTTTGCACCTTGACTTCCTTTGATTTTACTACTGTCTTTTTCAACTCATCAACACTGACCAGTATTGGGCTTGAACATAGTCTAGCTGCTTGTGTTGATTGGTCAAGGATCTTTGCTAGATCCTTTGTAGTTAATGGATTAATGTTTTGACCAGAAGTGTTAGTAACATCCTTTATCTTCATTGTCTCTGCAGGTGTAATGGTAGAATGAGGAGGGCTTAGAGGTGGCAATTGTGTGTCCAGCACACTTTTTTCTTGTTGCTCATCTATCCCCTTTTCCTCTTCTTTACTCATTTCCTCCTCATTTTCTTCTTCATCCTTCTTTTCTTCCTCCACTATCTTCTCTTCTAGCTTCTTCTCCTCTACTTTCTTCCCTCTTGCTTCTTTTATTTCCTTCATTTTGGCACTTGCTTCTACCTTGTATTCTTCATCAAATACATCATCAATTTTCTTGTAAATAATCTTCCACACTTTTGTGGATTTGCTCACAACATTTTCAATTTTGTTTTGTAGAATACTAAATGCCCTATATTTGGGAGTAAATATATTGTTATGCCTCTTGACTGCATTTGTTATTTGACTTTTAGTAAAATTAGGCAACATTATTGCTAAGGTAGACTCCCTTATTTCCTTCTTAGTTTGCAAAAAAAAATGACATTTATCCTCTACAATCTTATATAATTCCTTTGGTAATGAGCTATCCAATTCAAGAGGTGTATGTTTATATTCTACCATCCTATTATAGATAGATTTCTCTATTTTATTTTGCTCATTCTTTGTGAGCTTATTGAAATCTATATTCTTCAAGTCATTCAAGTCACCATTCCTAATCTTAGCACATAATTTGTCAATTTGAGACTTAGGTGAGTGACTTACCACTTTAAACTAACTATTGTTTTCTTAATCAATCCTTTCTTCATCTAAAATAGATTGAGCCACAAATTTTCTTCTTTTCTTTGGCTCATTTGTAGTCTTCTCAATGGATATATTCCTCTTTGCTACCTCCTCTTTTGCCTTCTGTGTAATGGCTCTTGTAGTAACTCTAGTAGTAGGTTTCTTAGGTGTAGGTTTTGCCACTTTCTTTGGCTTGGGCTGAGGAGCAAGTGGTGCTTTTGATTTTGGTGACCTTGGTTTGGATGGATGTTTCTTTGGCTTGTTCTTCCCTGGCACTCTCATCCTCATCTTCACCTAGGCCTTGGGTTAACTAAGGTGGCCCTTGCTCTGGCTCATCCTCATATTTCTCATTTTCATCCTCTTCTTACTCATTACTTATTTCCTTTACTTCTTCTACAGTACCTATCTCTCCAATTTCTACCCCAAATTTCTTCTTAAGCTTCTTTACAAGCTTGTCCTTCTTCTTAATTGATGTTGTTGTCTTGAGGTCTGTAACCACCCTTGATTTGACAATATCATATGTCCAAAAGTGCTTTGCATTATTATCAATTTCCTTTGTAAGAAATTTTGTAATAGCTATTGAAGCCTGATCCACATCAAGTTCATAACCTAGTGGTCTAAGCCATATGACACTAGGGATGACTGCTTGTATGTAAGTATAGTCAATATCCACTAGAAAGAAAATGTCTTTTTCATGTTGCTCCACCAATGAGACTGGAATTCTCATTCAATGTTTCATGGATTGTTTGAAGTCCTCAAAATAACTAGTCATTTAGGCATCAAAGTTTTCACCTATTTGATCAATGAATCCATTTATTAGGTCAACAATGGTCTTATTTCGATCCCATCTCACCTTTCCTACTGAGGGGAATTCTTTCATAATGTAGAAAAACATGCAAATCAAAACTGAGCCAAATTTGCATTGAGCCCCTTTTGATTTCCTTATGGCTCCCAAGTTTTCATTGATTTTTTGTATCATCAACTCTACAAGATCATAAGTATGATCTTTTTTCACTAGCTTGTAGGCAACATCTATTGCTATGTAGGGTACACTATTCAACCTACTAGATTGGTAGAATTTGTGAGATATAATCCTTACAGCAAAATCTAGTAGGGGGTCTTTGATGGTGTCAATTTTCATACCCCTATTGTTCCACTTGGCAACAATTTTTTCTCAATTTCCTCCCTCTTACCACTCCTTAGGGTGTTGGGCTGATCTAGGGTTGGAATACCAGTAACCCTATGTATAGTTTTCTTTGTAAATTGTACTAGAACTATTTCTAACCAAAAAGCTCCATCATGGATTCTGCTCAACACCATGCATATCCATTCTATTTTAAAGACAATAGGGAAAACTAGGGTTTTGGTTAGACCCTTCTTCTCAACTATGGAGAATTCATCTTTAAGTTTTCCATTTTCATAGAGTTTATCAAATGCATTAAAAATTTCCAAATCTCCTATTGCTCCTATCTTATAGTTGTAGCATTTGCATACATCTTAAACCATTACTACCTTATCAAGAAACACGGATAGGGCACCAGTGGGATCATTTTTGTAGGCAACCTCTGGGATTGGCTTGAACTTAGGTTGTTTAACTTTGTTGCTAACTAATTGAATTTCCAAACCTTCCTTTCCCTTTGCAGACTTAGAACTAGATGCCATTTCTAACCGAACTAGGGTTTACTGTTTAAACAAAAAATTTAAACTGTGTAACTTGGCACTTGAATGAAATACCTAGTAAATCAATGAATCAAAGTTGGGTTGCTATTGAATCACTTCAAATCACCTTTTGATCATTGGAAAATCACTCAATCACTCTGTTCATCTTTACTCTTTGTTTGAATGATAAAAAAATGAATTATTTTCACTTTTATTAGGCTTGAAACCTAGCATTTCTTGCATTTGTGCTTACAGTTGTCACTCAACTTCCAAAGAATTTTCCAACTAGACATCAACTCTATTTCATTCACTTGGTAGCTACTATTTCATTTCACTCAGCATCTACTAATCCCTTTGATTGCTTGACAGCTACTATACTATTCATATCGGCATGTACTGGAGTTTACTTGGCAACTAAAGGTAACTCAACATCATCTTCCAACTTTTATCCGAACATCTTAACTTATGTAAATTTCTTCTTTGTAGTGTTCCCATGTTCTTTTGGGCTAATGTATGATACATCTTTATATGTATCAACCCCATGTGCCTTTCTAGTGCTTAATTTGATGAGGTGTGATCACTTGACCTTTTTGGTGAAGTGATCTCTCCATTTGATGTGTTGCATTCACCTTTCTTCTGCCATGTCTTCTTCATATCTTTCCGAATAACTTTAGTCTTAGGTGCCTTGACCTTTGTTGGACAATTCCTATTGACATGTCTAGTCTTCAAGCAACTGAAATAAGTAGTTTGATTCAACCATCTGCTATAGTTCTCCTTGAAGTGTGTTCTTATGCAATTTTGAGGTACATGACCATATTCCTGATAGTAGTGACAACTTTGCCTTATATTATAGTCCCAATTTTAGTAATGTGCATAGTTGTTTCTCCTTGTATGTTGATTGGGTGTCCACATGGGCTTTGATCTGAATTCAAATGCTCTATGTCCATATTTTTACAATTGTAGCAATGACCCTCAAATCTTAGTGTCCTCATGGTCTTGGTACTGCAGTCTTGTGTTAAGTGTCCTTGCTTTTGGCATCTGTGATAGAAATTTGCATTTGTAGGCTTATCATGCTGATGACTATTCTTGCTTCTACATACATTAGAGGTATGTCCCTTTTTACCATAGAAATGACAAGTAGGTTTAGTGTTCTTACCTTTTTTGCTTCTTTCTTCTATAGCCTTGGATGATTCTCCTTATTTAGTGTTGATGTAGCCAAGTCCTGAAGTATCATTACTAGCCCTTGTTGATTTCAACAATTGCTTAAAGTACTTGATGGCCTCATTGGCTTTGTTGTAACTTTCTACTATTTCCTTTTCTCTCTTCAATTCATTCTGAAATTGCTCATTCTGTACCTTCAAGGTGGAGATCTCAATATCCTTCATGTTTAGCTCATGATGAGCATTCATCATCTACCTTAAGTTGTCTAACTGCATATTTGAAATCTTTTCAAATTGAATTGTCTTCTCTTCCAGCCTATTGATGAGATTTCTCTTGTTTTCTTCTACCATGGCCTTGTCTTCAATAGCTCTTTTCTTTTGTTCAATCACTTCGCAAAGCATTATGGCTTGTGATTCTTGTTCAAGCTTGAGTAATCTGATTTCTTCAACTTGTGCTCTATTTTTCTCCATTAATTATGCTATTGCTGCATCAAATTCCTTGGAATCTCCATTAGAAAATACTTGTGAGGTGTCAATCTCCTTGTAGTGTATGTCATTTTCAGCTATGGTTGTCTCCTTTCTTCTTTTCAATGATTTTCTCAGTTCCTCCCTGGCTTCCTCTACTTTGTGTAGAGCTAGTTGCACATCAATCACCTAACTATCAATGATCTTCCCAAATTTGAAGACTTCTATCTTTAGATCTTTTTCTCCAAGTTGTTAGGCTTCTTCTTGAGAGAAACTGGCTCTGATACCAATTGTTGAAATGTTCAAATGGGAAGAGTAGTTGAGAGAGGGGGGGGGGGACGTGAATCAAAAGAACTAGCTTTTTTTAAAATTCTTTTCAATCCCTTAATAACATATAATTGAAAAACAATTTGCATGCATGTAAACATATAAAGAAACATGAAATGAAAGCATACATCACCACATAACACAAAGATTTGGTAACCTAGAAACCCTCCAGGAATAAGAAGATAAAACTAGGGTGGGGATGACACCCACAAAAATTACTACAACAATGAGTTCAACCACTTCTGATGGTTTCCCTGTTAAAGGCTACAACACACTATTAAATGTGACCTGTTGAAAGGATTTACAAAAACTTTACATGAGGTGCCACCCTACTAAAGGATTTACAACCTAATACATAGGATTTTCTTGACCTTCTCCAAAGGTTCTCCTACCTAGTTGTTGAGCTAACCTATCACCATAGGATTTCAACCTCTAATACAATTGTGAGAGGGTATTAGAACATTAAACCTAATTTAATGCAATCTTAAATTGTTTGATTTAGGAAATTGATCTACTCTTCCTCTTCTGATCTCTACTAGATTTGATGTTTGAATATGTCCCCTATTCTATTCTAATCAACTAGATGTATAAATACTATCCTTTCCACTAAGTCTTTTCTCTTCACACTAAAATTTTTCTATAATCTCCCCTTATCCTATTTTCTTCCATCAATTCAATGGTGCATTCATTCTCCTTATAAAGGATTCAAAGACTTAGGGTTAGGTATGGATCTATGATCCATATTGAATCTCAAATTCCCACTCATACTTTGTATTTTTCTTATTGGTTGCATGCATTCACCATTTTTTTGATTGGTTACATGCAGATTACATAGGGAATGTAAATGATTTGTCCTTATCCTTTTTCTCCTTCAAAATTTCTCTAAGTTGGCTCCAAAAATGGTTCACATCCTAGTTTGTGCAAATACAAACTCTTATATTGATCCTGTGTTGCTCAGCACATGAAGTATTATTGATGCTTGACACATACTATTTTTGTATTGCTCAACATCAACTACATTTTCTAGATTACGCAACACCTTTTATATCCTATGTTGTTTTGAATTGCTCAGCACCTAAATGATTCTATTACTCGACACATGAACAATTTTGGATTGCTCAGCACATACTACACTATGATCTACTTGGCACTAACTGTGACTTGGCACCTATTGAAATTTTAGCTTGACATACATTGTGTACTTGGCATCTATGATGAAAATGGTTAAGTATGTTGACACTCATTTGTCAATACTATTTATTTGATCAACAAAATCCATGTGTTAAGGTTGTGTGAATTTTTTCATTTTATTTATGCTTCTAAATTTTAGCATATCAGTAATACTAAAATAAGTATTGGTGAAAAAAGTAGTAAAATTGATAAGGTGGAAGTTAAATTTGTTAAAATTGATAAGTATCAATTGACCCCTCTTCTTCATACTTAACCTTTACAATAAAAAATTGGTATCAAATATTTTTCCTCTAAAGGGAGGCCTAACAACATGAGAGTAGATATGGGATATGGAAAAGTATAGGAAGGAAAAATAATTGGAAGAAGCCATGGATGAAGCAATTACACAAAATAAAGACCTAAAGAAAATGAAGGATTTGATAAGAACAAATCCATAGATCTAGTAGAACACTTGCATTCAAGAAATTGTCATAGAGAAGAAAAAGACAGGAGAAGGAAAGGGTTTGGCTCTAAAATATGCAAGAATATATTATCAAACTAAAAGAATAAGTAAAAATATACAATGGATCAATCCTTACAAAAGGAGATTGTAAAACCTAAAAGGGAAACCCTAAGGGGCAAATAACATTTAATAATTAATATTTAATTATTAAATGGTAATGCATGTGCATAAAGTGAAATCTTAAGTATGGAGTAAAGGTAATTTAATAAATAAAATAAAGTAAAATAAATCCTTTACTCTAACTCCCCCTTAAGATGAGAAATAGTGCAGCTACAAACAATGCATGAAAATGAAAGGAAACTATAATGTTGAAAGCATAAATGGATCCTGGCAACATGGCCTAATGAGGTACCCATCACAACCAAATCTCTAAAAAAAATGATAAATAGGGAAAACCACATAGGAAAATGTTGGCATCTCTAACCATTGTTGTCTATTAGTGTCAACCACTTAGTCATTTAAAAGGAAGAGTCAGATGGTCATCATTGCAAATGATCTACTCTATATAGGCCAATTCAAGCACATAAGTATGTAGCTAGCTCTATAGGAGCTAAGTAATTTTTTGGGTCATAGAGTATTTTTGTATATGAACCAAACTCATCAGTAACCAAGAAAGTCATCAGCAATAGAGAAATTTTTTGAGAATACAAGTGTCGAGTTGCTTAGTATGTACTGAGCATAATGAAGTTTGAACAACAATAATGTCAAGCATAAAGAAATAGTAAAGAACAAGCTACGCAGAGTTTATATGAAAGTAAAGAATGGAATAGAGTTTTAGGAAAAATGATTATTAAGCTAACTTGGAAGGGATATCTAATATTTGAAGAGGATGTTATAAAATATTTAATACTTTCAGAGGTTGTTACATAACATTTACATGTTGTGGATCACAAATCCCTAAGTTGTGTGTTCAACGATCAGGATGAAGAGGAAAAACATGGAATCATCTAGAAAATTCTTCATGAAACTCTTTATATAGTGAAGATATCAACCTAGATCATATGCCAATAGAGAAGGAGATGAAAAGAGTTTATGTGCAAACATGAAGCCATTGATAGAAAATTATTGATATTAGATTCGAAGTCATTGAAGGGTTCTATTATCATCCAACAAATCGAGTGATAGCCATTATAGTGAACTGAAAGGAAAAGATAAGCATGATCAGAAGAGAGGATCAATTAGCAAGGAGAAGACTCAAAATTAGCTTACAGAGCAAACTAAGAGTCAAGTATTGAATCGGTGTTAACAGACTTGAATCAGGGTAAATCTCTTAACATTGTGGTCTTAATAGATCTTTGTAAATCTCTTAATAAATTCTTTTCTTTTTTGTAAGTGTTAAATCCTCTAACAAGGTGAGACCTCATAGTCTCTTAATCCTTTATCAGGATAGACCCCTCATAGGGTAGATCATATTTTATGGACAAACATTATAACCTTAACTGGTTCACTTTATTGCTACAATAGTGAGTATATGTGGGTGTCATCCCCATCCCAATATTACCTTCACCTTGGATGGTTTCTAGGAAAAAAATACTACGTTATGTGTTTTTCTCTGATGCATGTGATTGATCAGATTTATATGTTACAATAGATTTAGATTACTAGTTTTACATGCACTATTTATTGATAGATGTGGATGAATCTATGCAAAGTTTAAAGTGTTTAAGATTATGATTCACGCCCCTCTCAATATCTACTTTATCTAGTTTATTCCTCCATCAATAAATAATTAGTATTAGAGCATTATTCTCTAAAATAATCTTAAAGGCTTGGAGATTAGATCTTGGAGATGAAGGCTTTCAAACTAGACAAGACTTTGATAATCAGGGGATTGACATTCAACTCACACTACAAAAACTTGAGAAGACAAGAAAAGATCTGAAGGATTCCCTAAAAAGGAGAAAGGAAATTTTCATCCAAATAAAATAGTTTTCATATGAAGAACTTAAGACTGAAAGACTATTTAAACCAATCAATCCAAATGAAAAAGCATCTGTTGATCTACTTGATAAGAGAAAACACTTAAATGAAGAAATAAGAGGACTAAAAAGAGAACATGAAATCCAATCAATAAGACTATGTGAAGTGACTAAACAAAAGAAGAAAGATGACAAAAGTGTAATGGCTATCAGACTTGAACAAAGGATATCATATGTGAAAAATCTCGCAAACACTCAACTAGACATGATGATTAAACTCATGCTTGAAAATTAGGAATTGATTCACAAGGATGTGGAAATTGCAAATCTAAAATCACTAAATGGCATACTGAAGAATGAATTAAGAAATGAGAAGGAATCCATGGAGAGATTCAACAAACCAAAGGAAGAAATAAAGTACTTTGAAGAACTTATGAATTCATTGAGTTGTTCTAATGGGTTAGGACATTCTTACACTAAGAAAGAAGAATCATCCAGGAATGGAGAAATGAGAAATGCAAAGCCAAAGGATAAGCCAACATGCTAACATTGTGGAAATCTTGGTCATACTACAAATATCAATAGAAGAAAACATGGTATGCAAAATTATAAACCTAATTTTATTGGTTATTATTTTTACCACAAGAAACAAGGACATCAGATAAGAGAGTGTAGGTCAAGACTAAGGAATACACCTATTAAGACTAGATTTGAAGGTTACTACTATAACTATCAGAAATATGGGTATAGAGCAAATGAATTTAGGTTAGAGATAAAGCCTTACTATCTAAATAGAGAAAGAAGAATTATGCACCTAACAATATTGTTACCATTTTTTACACCCCCGCCAATATTCAAATTTTGAATTTCTGCCCGCCAATGGCTATTTCCCAGAGTTAATGTTATTTTAATGCCCGATCAAACTTATGATATGTTTTTGCCAGCCTGTAAGTTCCTGTCATTGGATCTCCTCAAGATCAACATTCCTCGCTATGTTGTCAAAGAAAGCCTCTCGAAGTATATGTATCGCAACATATCGAGTGATTTCCACGTGGATCAGCGGGCCCAATGTGGTACAGATGGTTTATTTGTTTCTCTGGCACCAGTCTAAATATCATCACCGGTGCTCACTACCTCGCTATTGGAAAACTTAACCATTCTATCGTTAGCGACTTCGCGAGTCACTGTGAAATAATTTTGGTGGGACCTCATGCAACGTGAAAGGGTAGCAGTGCTCAGGAGGGATTCTGACCGTTGGATTAAAACAAGATCAACGGCCATCATCTACTCACTATGGAGTTGCAAGTTATTTACGTATGGCGACTTAACGAATATGGGCCCCACCAATTTTCAGGATGTTGGATGTATTTTCTTCACCCTCAGATCAACACGAATCAATGGTTCTCATTTACTCACCATGGAAAGATGCTCAGGGTTTATGTTTGGCAAGTTGATGATTCGCTGCCACATGTCCTTGTGGGGCCAAGTCTATTCCATGAGCCATATGGTGGACCCTAAGCTGATGACGCATCAGGAATGAATGTACATATGAGTGTATACATTGGCAGTTGGTCAATTTTTCATTGGATAGGGTCATGATAGTGCAAGAAGTGGGCCAGTCCCTTTAGTGTGACTTTTAGGATCATCAGATCAGCACAAATCAACGGCCATTGTTAGCTCACCATGGGAAGATGCATGTTGTTTAGTTATAGCAAGTTAACCACCTAGAGACACGTGTCTTGGAGAGCCCTATTTTTTGAGCTACAAAGCATAAGATTGTTGATAGGTTAGGTGTACTTTTAGGACTATCAGATGATGGCAGATTGACGGTACTCGTTACATCACCATGGGAAGATGCGTGAAAGATATGTATGGTGAGGTAGTGAGTGAGGGACCCACCACTGTTCTCATTGGGTTGTATCAAATGTCATCCATAGGATCAAAGGCAGATCTATGATCATCATTTACTCGCCATGGAAAGGAGCTCAAAGGTTATGTACAGTGAGGTAGCATTTTGAGGATATGTGTCCTCGTGGGCCCAGGAAGGTAACGCCAAGGGTTGACAGTTAAGGGCTAGCGATTGTGTTGTGATCGTCGCGATTAAGTTTTAACAGGTTGGCATGGTTAGTTAAAGAAAGATGTGGTCAAACTTGTAGGACTTTGCGAGGTGGCAGAAGGAAAAGAAACTATTAGTTCACACGACCATTTTTGCTTGCAGATTTTTGTTTGACTTGTTGACTCCACTAGTTCACAAACTAGGAACAGAGAAAATCAAGGTTTTTTTGCGAATTTGATCTTCATGATTGATTCTAACCACCCCAGAATGAATGCTAAATGCAGGAAAGCACTCCACCATCTCAGTTGATCCATCTACCTAGTTAGAGTAGCTTAAATGGCATCATTTCTATCTTCTCAAGGCCTAGTTTTAGTTAAAAAATAGATAGCATTTCCCTAGATCTGTATCCATGATCAAATTTTCCCCTTGATTGTTCTTTGTAGGACTTCAATGCAGTGGTTGAGGAGTAACTTCAATTGGAAAATATCCTAGTTATGCCTGAGCTATAAAGGCAATTTTTGTGTATTTTGAAATGGTCAAAACATTCTCTATCATTCTTTGTTGTTGCCCTAAAACTCTAGTGTAAAATTCCCCTACCTCTAAATCGTATGACATTCTGCTGTATCTCCTTCAACCATTGGTATGAAAGTGCAGAATTCTCTGCCTCTTACTGGTGTTTTGTGGAAATCATTAATTTGTATGATTGTATCTCCTTGGATCCACGAGTGATAATATAAGTGAATATCCCTTTCCTTGTTTTATTCATCTTGGCCTTCTGATCTGCATGTGATTATTTGATTGAAATAAGTCTGAATGTGTAATATCCTTAGTTTCATTCTGGTTCAATAGTGCATATATGGGCAGAGATTGGTCTAAATATGCTATTTTGGTGCATCACCTCTTTAGATTAGATTAGGTATATTTTATTGCATGCTCTCCTTCTCCCTTTTCCTCCCCAAGAGTAGCTAGGTGCATCCTGATAGTAAGAGGAAGCTGACCTTCTTCGAAGACTCAACCTCACAGTTCAAGTCCCACAACTTGGAGGTTGTTTCCATGTTTCACTAGGTTGTCCTCATGCATAGGCTCTGGTCAAGGGTGCAAACCTAAGTGACAACAAATACATGTTCCAAGTTTCACAAGTTTGGACATCAAGGAAAGAAATGTAGGACTCAAGTACATTCAGAAAAATAGATAAAGAATAAAAGGAAAAGACAAAGTGGCCATTGAACAAGTGAGGAATGAAATGAACCAAAAATGGAAAAAGAAAATAGAAGATGGAAATAGTGGAGCTAATGGAGCTGAGGTCACCCAATCTAATGGAGAAGGTGATCATGTCATCTCAAACTAAGTAAGAGAGGTATCTATAGAACTATATACTAAATTGATATATCATACATTAGTTCCTTACATGATAATGTGCCAAAATTTCATATTTGCATATACAAGATACATAAAAACAAATTTGTTAAAGGTTTAGAAGTATAAGAAAATTGTCTATGTTGATCAAGCATTGCAACATGGACTAAGCATTTTAAGCATGATAGAGACTGAGTGACATGGAAAAGACCGAGTTGTAGACCTAATTGAAAGGCATCAATATTAACCAAGACAGTTGGCTTCCAGTCATCTAAGTACAAAACATTAATGGAGACCCTAATTGATCAAGAAGAAGTTATATAATGAATTTTGAAGACATTATTTCATACCTTGCAATCAAATTTTTGAGAGAATAGAGTGATTCATCGATTTAAGAAACCTATAGAGATTTCAAGAGTGATTTGATCAAGAAATTTGAATGAGTAAAGAAGTTTGAATGAGTAAAGAGTGTGAATGAGTTCCAAGTATCCAAAGAAGGAAGAAATTCAAACCCTATCTACTATTATGGAAGCTTAATCAATCACTAGAATAATGCAAGAGGTTAGTAAAATTCAATTGGTAAAGAGTGATGCATGTCCTCAACCTAGGTTTTGTGCTATTCCAAAGATTACTATCAAAGAAGACTCTATGGGTGTGTTATCTTTGATACCATAGAAGGTCATTATGATCCATGATGTTAGAAGCTATTATGTGCAAAATTGGAGAAGTGGGAGATTATGAAATAAGAGAAGCTTATGAGAAGTGGTGTAATGAAGGAATATTGAAGTGTTAATTTCAAATTATTGAAAGGAAAGGGTTAACTCATCCCCTAGAATTCTCAAAAAAATTCAAAGTCAAATGGATAAAAGTTGTTTTGAGTAGAATTCATGACATGAAGTATTGGTTACAAAATGAACTACTAGAAATCACAAAGAAAATGATACATAGGTTTACAGGTTATCCAACCCTAAACAAGAAGAAGACCATGGGATGTTTGAGCCATGAAGAAGTTGAGGCTAACACTAGTGCTGAGTGTAATGGACATGGCCTATTCTTTACAAACATTTATGTTCCATAATTGAATTTTCAATGAGAATCATTTCTCACAAATTATATCAATCAATCATGTTGAACAATGTACCTTGTATGGTTATGGATCAAGAATGGAAGATTGTGATGAAAGATCATGAGTATGATATTGTCAAGCTACAAAAGTTGCAACTTGCAAAGAATCTAACATCAATAAGAAAAGAAAATAATTCAATGTGTAAGTTTGGATCCCTCATTGTTTGTATTTTATTTTATACCTAGAAGTATTTTTTGAGTATTGGAAATGTTGTATGGGAGCAAGACAAACCAATGAAAAGACAAATCAATTAGTATATTACTCAATTGTGAGACAAATTTGAAAATGAAATGAATGCTTATTTTGATGAATTCAAGCCATGAATGAAGAGGAGAATGAGAATTATAGAATAATTGGTCACAAAATATTACAATGACATATATTTTCTTGTTGATACAGACAATACTTTTGTACAAGCAGTTAAGCTGAGGAAGGCATGGTCACAAAGTTTTGAATATGAAATAGATAGTAATTTTGTAAGTGTAAGCATTAATGCACTACAAAAAGAAGAGATAGATGTTGAGATTGAGCCTTTTGGAAGATATGAGGAAGCCAAAGAAAGGATAACTATTAACATAAAGATATATTCCAAGGAAAAAAAAAGGAAGAAAATGATTGAAGACCTAGAAGCTAAACTAGGCACCCTAGGCAAGGGAAAAGACACATTAAAATTGGCACAAGGTCTTGATGAAGATGAAGAACAAGATAGCATTGATGAGGAAGTTGAAGTAGAAGAAGGTGACAAGGGTAAAGTCATAGTTGTTTTCATGCCATCATGAAAGAAGACTTGGGGAACAAAGAAGAAGCATTCATTAACACCTCCACCATCAAATAAGCCAAGGACTAGGGTAGCTACTAAAGCTTAGTAGATTAAAAAGAAGAGAGTAGCAGAGTCTAATGGGCCCAGTGCCCCCAAAACAAGAAGAAAGATATTTATTAGAGGACCACCTTAGAGGAAATAAAAGTTATGTTCAAATATAAAGAGTTCCTTGGGATTATCTAGTTTTAAATTTGTGAGGCAATTGATTCTAAATATAATTGGAATAATTGATTACCTCAGTCCACAAGGAAGGACTCATATCTTAAGACTATATCATACAATTGTCCCTAGCACTAATAAATTATAAGTCAAATTTTGACCTTTTATTTTGACTAATCCCTTAATTAGCTGGTTGAATAATTCTTTTTTGTTTTTATGCCCAAGTTAGTCAAAATTTTGACCAAATTAGGTTCATAATCAAAAAAAGAAAAAAAGATCCATCATTTTCTTATTTCATCAGAGGAGGTTAGATGTAGTCTACATGCATAAGAGCCATTTGAGGTAAGAATAACTCTACAAACCTCATTTGGAAATTTCCATACAAGGCATAGCTAAAGAAAACAAAGACAAATGTTTTGTGACTTCCATTTCCATATAGTTGAAAAAAATTCATGAAATCATTACAACAAGTTCCAAAATCATCGATTTAGTAGTTAAGCTTTTGAGTTTTTGTGATTACCTTTCCTCTTAATGAACTGTTTGTATCAATTTTTTGGCACTACCCTTGACATTGTCTAATTTATAGTCACACGCAATAACTAGAAATGAAATTCACTTCTCCAGCTTGATGAACATTTGGTTGGAATTTTGGGAAAGTTATTTCTATAAAAATTTGAGGAATATTCTACCAAAATATCTTTCTTGGAGCATTTCATTGGTCTAGCTCAATAAGCTTGCTCAACTAGAATCCCTATAATGAAAACTAGCCTAGACTATTAATGGTGAAAAATAGTCAATACTATATAACCAAGATACAATAGAGTTATTTAAAATAGGAAACCAAGATGTTTGTCATGCTAACTTATTACATTAGAAAATATCTAAAATCAACTTCACATTGTGTTGTAACTCTAGCACAGGTGTTTGATCATCGATAGCTTTTATTTCAACATTCAAGTTTTCAAGATTGGTCAACACCCTCACTTGAAGACCTCTCATGTAAAGAAATTTCTATATTGTTTCAACACCAATGTTCTTACTTCTAAGATAATAGTTCTTGAGGTGTATTTTCTATAAAACATAATTTTTTTTGAACAATTCACTAGGAGGCATAAATGTTGTCACAAATACATCGACTCTGAATTCTAGAAAATGTCAAACCATGTTTAAATTTGATAGACATCGATATGTTATTTCCAATATTATATTAAGGTTATGATTACCCCAAACTTTGATTATTGTGAAGTTTGTATCATTTTAACACTCGACCATTCTCAATTCCAAGCTTTTATAATATTAATCTCATCATGATTATATGAAGAATCTATGTCAAGCGAGTAGCTATTATTGTCATGACTCTAACTCTTATAATTCTAATTGTGAAGCTTCTTAAATTCAATTGTGTTTGAGACTCTTTCAATTGAAGAATATTTGAGTACTTAGAATTATATCATATTCCTAGTGATGCTAAAAGTGGAGAGATGAATGTGAAGTATGGGTGAGTATTTGTATTACCTTCTAAGTGTTTATGGATACACATAAGAAATAATGTAAATATTGTAATTTGTAAAATATCTTATTGCTTGGTTCTCATTTCAACAATGAAAGGATTGTGGCATATTATGCTGATTTTGTAGGGTTGTGCTTGTGTTGATATATGCTATTGGATCTAGAATTCTTAAGATCATTTTGAGTTTTACCAAAGTTCTAAGGATATTGCCTTAGTGTTAAAATTCAATCTAGTGTCTCCTTCCTTTTCCTAAACCCAAGTTCATGAAGAGTAATCTTCTTTCAAATTTTATTTAATGGTTTGAAATTAGGTCCCATAGCCACTAAACTTCCCATGTACTCTATAACTTTCTAAGCCACCAAACTTAGGATCAAGATGCACCAAAATAAGCAACCCAAGTAGGACCTAGCTAAGAAAAGATGGCACATAAGCATGCCCCCTCAAATAGGTCTACTTGCTAGTTATATCTTGAGTGACCAAAAGAGCTAACATTAAGTTAAAATTGAGTTTTGCTAAAGAGAAGGCATGATAGGAATCCTCATGTGTTCTCATTAAATGCTTTAACACTCCATTAAGATACAATTACACCCCTAGAGATAAGCCTACAATGGTCTTTCCAACTACAAACTAATATGTACACTTCAAGTTAATATAAACTTTAGATACTTAACAAATATGTTTGGAAAAAATTTAGAACCTTTCTTCATTGTCCTAGATTAAACCAAAATGAAGCATATTATTGAGCTAACAAGACTAAAAACTTCCAATTTTGTTCAATAAGTTTTAGTTTAAGAAAACTAAACTCAAATAATTTTAAAGGGTCATAAATGCATTAGAGGCCAACAAAATCCAGTGATCTATGTTCTTAAATAATTTGTGTGGTAGTCAAAATTCATAAGCAATGATGAAATTACATAAATAGACTCAGGCATCACCAATTTTTGAAGAATTCATTTAGATAATTATGTAAAAATACTGGTGCTCATTCAAAGTATTTGACTTGGTATATCTTGGAACTCAAAGCAACTACTACCATATATTAGTAATAAAAATATGTAACATGGATTATAATAACAATTATTTCATGAAATTATGTTACATGGATTACAATAAGAATGACTTGGTAATAGGCTCTACAACATTGAATGCTTTAATTTTCCAAAGTTGATTCCAAACACAAGCTCTCAAGATAAAATAATCAAAATTACAAGAAGAGATACTTCATTGCTGCCATTGGGTGAATTCCATAGGAGGCAAGATCTATTGTAGTGGCATCATGGCATGCCTTTCTTAGGAGAGGGAGAGGTTTGTACCAACACCAAGCTCCATGACATCCTCCATGAACCAACAGAAGTTGTGTGTTTGCCCCTACCACTACTTTCACCTCAATCACTATTTTTTTTTAATGAATTGACTCTTTCACAAGAGTTGATTATAAGAAAAGGGAGAACAAATAAAATAGATATATGACATCATGCCATGTCATGTCAACAGAAGAAAAAGATGAAACACATCCATTTCACAAGTAATTTAAAGAAAGTAGGAAGTAAAGGTTATTTGTATCACAACTTGATTGAAAATAATGAGCACTAAAATGTGTCAACATTTTTTAAAAGAGATACCATTAAAGGGAAAGGAAATAAATACAATGGATACATTACAATATTTCACATGAATTAAAGAAAAAGTCTTGAATGATGAGATATATCATGCTCACATGATCAAGTAAATCAAGAAATCAAAGATCATTTGCATTAAAAATATTGACTACCAACATGACTTATTATGGATACATCACATCATCTCACATTTCTTCATATTGAACATAGAAATTACATTCAAAACCAATAACTTCAATGTTACCTTCTAATCTCTAAATACAAATTTCTTTAGAAGAGTTCTTTGATCATGCTAAGTCTATATGCTTACTATATTAATTGAAAATTGAAAATGAGTATCAAATTGATGGATTCTAATATGGAGAATTTGGAAAATCATATGTCAAATGGGAAACATTTATGGTTGTTGGATAAAATATAGGTGTGCCTTGGGTAATGTATAAATAGGAAGATACTCTTGATCCAGTTGTGAGTTTTGTTTCACTTCTTCAAATTCATTCCCACTTTTGTCATTTAATTTATATAAAATTATAATGTTAGGAACCTTTAGATAAAGGTTTTGTTTCATTGGAGAGCACCTTTAATGCAAGAGTTGATTAGCATCAACATTGGCCAATTATAACAAGTATGAAAATCACTAACTATTTATGATATTAGTCTATTTTCTCTACAATTATTATCAATGATTGAACCTTCACCATAAAGCTAGCTACCTAAGTAATTTCATGTTGAACCACATAAATCAAATCCAAATAATTTAAGAATTTAATTATAAGATATAAAAAAATTTATTTGGTTATAAAAATAATACGATGGTATATTTGGATTACAAATAAATACTTGCAATAGTTTTTATTGTGATGGATTTACTCCCAATTCTAGAAAAAGCCAAAAGTTTGGCTAGAAAACTAGACTGGATGGTACGTATAGATTGATTGTCAACTCCAAAACATGTTTCTTTAGATTACCAGTGTATAAGTTGTTCATTCCTATTTATGTTCTATAAATAGGTATATTACATCTTTAAAATATATTAGGTAGAACACTTTTTAAACATATATTAGTGATTTAATTTATATATTTCAAGCATTTAGGGGTGCAACACCATATAGGCCTATGGAGTACATGGCATTTAGTGTTGCACACTTCTTTCAAAAGGGTGGCACAATGTAGAATTATTATATGGCATCAATTGGTTAGGCACATTAGAGGAATTTGTGGCTATAAAAAAGCCTTTGTGGAAGAAATTCATTTTTTTGTCAAAAACAATTAAAAATTGTATTATGTGAATGATGCGAGAGACCTATTGGAGCATACAACATTAAAAATTTAGAACTCTTTCATCAACATCATATGTAAAATTAATGCTTGAGCTACATAATTTTTAGTATCATGGAGGAACAAACTTTGGTTGTATAGCAGGAGGCCCCTTTATTACGACAAGCTATGACTATGATGCTCCAATCAGTGAAAATGGTATGTTATTTCTTTTGGATAAGGGTAAAAGATTAAATCTTACCACTATAAAATAGTGTGAAATTGCACATATAGTCATTGTGTTAAGAGCTATAAAGGTGGTCATTTAAAAAATAGAAAATGGCACCATTAGTAAACCATCTAGAAAAAAAAAAGTTTGTTAAAATCATATATTTTCATCATTTATGTCCATGGAAGGTATGTGATGTAATATAAGGTCGGTTGCTTACTTTTAGCCCTTAATCTAAAGGGGTTCTTTTTTTAACCCTAACCTCTAAAGGATCCTTAATCTATCCTCTCACAACCTCCTACCAAGATAAGACCAATGAATTGTTCAAATACTTCTTCTAAAGGTACTCTTCCTAAGAACCTCCATACCCCATTTTGTAACCAAATGGACTATATCTTCTTCCTAATGGGATGATTTTCTTCACAAGTTGTATTTGAACTTTCCTAGGCTCTTAGTATCCTTCTTAGCAAGGTTTTAATACCCATTTTGTCTCTAAGGTTAAAATTGCTAAAAGCAGGCCTAATCAACTAGGCCTCTAGTTAGGCAAATCAAGAAATATCTTAGAATCCCTCTTTAAAAGGTGATAAAAAAATTTATATCTGAGTACCCTTTTGGAAGACCTCAAGTATTTTAAAGGTTTTAGTTCCTCATGGAATTTGTACAGTGGAAAGCAAGATTTTAGCCTACTTTCAAGGGTTTCAACCAAGAAGTTGCAGCATCACCTAGGGTCACTTCAAAAGGGCATAAAATTTGTTCATGGGGATTCCTCCTTTGGTACGAGGCATCATTTCTCATCCCCCTACCTTCTCCAAACTTGGTTTGAACTGTCATCCATATTTAAACCCCAAATTCTTCAAATCAACAATGTATTTCCCTAGTCAAGAATCCAAAACTTGCCTAGGGCATCATTGGAAAATTAGCTAACTCCATTTTCAGTGCCCAAGATTTATGATACAATATGTACAACATATCCTCTCCTATTTCCCTCAATTACATGATTTTTTCATGCTAGGAACTCAAGGAAGAGTCATTTTTGTGTGGGTTGCCTAGGCAAGACTAGCACACAAGATGATTCTAAAACAATTTTCAAAACCCTATAAGATGAATTATTAAAGAGGAATGCACTAAAAAAAATTGAAAAACCATACACTAACTTTATCCAAAGAAAAATATTTGCATTCAATCCATTTCTTTAGTCTAACATTCCAAAAACTAAAAACTGATAAAGGAATTCCAACAAAAATGCTTGTATTCAAAAGTGTAAACAACTTCTTCCAACATCCAACCTTTTGATCTTGCTTCTCCTAGTTCATATATGTTGTGACGTGGAGCCTAATTAGATTCAAAGGTTTATTTGGCATGGTTTCCCTCTAGATTATTTCTATAGGGGTTTGGGGGCAGTGCCCCCAAGATGAGCTCAAGCGGCAGTGCCCTTGTAGGGTCCCAGGGCTACCATTTTTCTATTATTCCAGCCCTAATTTTATAAGTAGAAAAAGCTTGTATAAAAGGCTTAGGGTTAGGGGTTTCATTATGAATGTGTGATGTGAAAATTGGTTCTTGTGGTAGTATTGAGTTGTAAGGGATTGCAAATTGTAATCAGGTTGTGATCACTAGATGTTAATAATATTGGACTTGCTATTGGTGGAGGTACCCTAGGGATTGGGTGAGCCACATCAAATCTTAGTGTCTTGTGTTCTCTTATGTGAGATCTACTATTTTCTAATATTGGTTATATTTGTATGTAACTCTTATTTCTATCTGAGGTTAATCCTAACAATATAGGGCCTCCCAAAGTGTTGGTTTAGTTACCATAACTATCTATCAACTTTTCCATGCTATTCCAAGAAAATTGCACAAAATGTTGTTAACAACATTTCAAAATTGCCAACAACTTTGCAGTTTTTGGCCTTGTTCATACTCAAACCTTCTTAGGTGGAACCATAATGGTTCATTGAAGATGTTAAGGCACACCATGGCTTCTAAACTAACAAGGTACCCCTTTTTTGACAACTAGACTCCTCCTAGCAACTTTTTGGCAACTTAGCAACTTTTAGCAACTTTTGACAAATTAGACAATAATCTACCAACTTTGGCTTGTATGAGGTCCAAACACTCAAACAAGATAAAAAAATTTCTATTTAGAACTTGGTTGAGTCATATCCCACTTCCCAATGACGTGTTCAAACTTTGACCAACTTTGACCATCTAATGTTTATTAGCACACCTAAACAAGGCTTAGCCTAAACCAACTTGTTCTAAGCACATCAACACACCACCTTGACTTGGCTAGAGTAAAAAATCTCAAAACAAGGGTTTAGGTGCCCTACACTAGTATGTATGGCACATAGGATTGCATATAATTAATAATATCAATGAAAGGATACGAGGCCCAAAATAAAACTTGTTAGGAAATAACATGAAATATGACCAATTATTCCCTCAATAAAATTGCATAAAAACTTATTGACTATTAGTACAGTCCAAGAGCTTTGATGACCATTCATTCCCCCAATGAAAGTGCATAAAAAGATTAATATTCCTAGATAAGCATTAAAATAGATTAACATAACTGCCAATGGTACTAGACCTTTATATACCATTCCTTGACAAGCCTACCATGCTACAAGTGATAGAGGTTGGCTTATAAAGAGATCTTGCCTTGATGTGACCATTAATGGTAGAATCATAAGAGAAATAAGTTGTCATTTCAAAGATTTGTTTTGTTCATCTTACTAACAATTTTTTTTGGCAATGTAACCCTTTACAAACACCATAAATATAGTTTGTTGCATAAGAAACCTCCTCCTTGTGGCATGCCCTCATTATAGATTTCACATCACCCCTGCTCCTTTCTAGTTTCACATGTTATTGCAAAGCTAAATTCTACCCTTGGAAGCTAGCAGTCTATTAGGAAATGACCATTTTCAAGTTCCTTTTGTAGGAAAATTTATTGGTGAGTTTGCATTATTTTACAAACACCTCAAGAAATGTGCTACCCACATGCCTCTTTCTCAAAGCATACAGTTGCAAACACAAATAAATTAGACTACTTCTAACTATTGTACCAATATTTTTGTCCTCACCTCTCTCCTTTGGTCTGTTTCATGCCATAGATGGTCACTCTCTCATAGAAATAGATTAGGCTCAACAATTTAAACAACTAACTAGTAGACTAGGCTTTGTTATTGTTGATTGATTATAAGTGCTACAAGTTACAATGTCGAATCACTAATTAATAAGATGATGAATCAAAAAAAATTCCAATCTTATATTTTAAACTCTTTAACAACTGGCAAGCTCTATACAATCATGTGCCATCTTTAGCACAAGAAAAATTTCACCTCTAGAATGCTAACTATAGCAAATAATTGTAGACATTTTTGCAAAGAATGTTAATTTAATAGGGGATAAGGGTCAGGGTTTTGAGAGGTACAATATTACCCAAGTTTTATTTTAGTCAAAGAAATTTTATTTTCATTATTCATGTATTATTCACTGATTAAAATTCCTATTTCTTTTGGAATATCAGGTGAATAGGAAGAAGACCCTAGACTCTAATCTAGATAGTGGAAGGTCAAGATTTTTTGGATGAATTAGCATAAGAATTATAGGGTAGTTGAATCAACACTTCCTTCACTAAGAATAAGGCTCTTCCTTGATGCACATATTCTATTCTAGTCAATTTATACCTTGAAGCCTAAGGCTTTTTAGTTTACATCAACCATAGTTGAAGCAATAATACACTTGACATATTCGTGTGACTTTTCCTATAATAGCTCTTGAGAATATTTCAAAATTATTCTCAATTTTTTCTTTCTCAAAATCAACCCACAATGGAGCATAAGAAATCTTGATGTTATATCTAGAACTGAGAATAGAGTAACACAATTTTCTAGTTTAAGAAAGAGGGATTTTGCTAGAGTTCATTCATTGAGTCCCTTCATATTTTGGTATTGAATCAAACCCTCTTGTTTTATACCTAATGTTGTGATGAACCTAAAGGAAATAAGTATTTTGAAATAATCTTTTTTTCTATTTCCTAGCATCACTCTATTTTGCTTGGTTAGGCACACTGCCTTTTTGTTTATATTTTATCAACATCACCATCTTAATCTTTCTCTCACACTTCTCTCTAGAGCTTCCTTGATGCTTTATTATGTTTCCTCACTCCTATAGTCTTTTACTCCTAGTTTTTTTTCACTATTTCTTTTATTTACCACATCTAATCTATCTTACAGTTTCTAGATTAACTAAATAACTATTAATCTAAATTCATGTAGTCTGATGAATTCAATCAAGTCATAACTATAGAGCTAATATTTCTTTGGATTGCATTTATAGAAAAAGAAAAAGGAAAAAGGATGTTTGAGTTGTCTATTGTCCTTTTTAAAAAATATTTTTGTGGGTCAACTTAATGTAATATATTATTAATATTGTAATATAAAACCTGCTATAATTAAAATTGAAGATTTATGTTTCTATGCCTTTTTTCTGTAGGAATGGTGAGGGAACCAATATATAGCCATCTTAAAGATCAACATAAAGCTATTAAAATTTGTGACCCAACTATAATCAAGTTAGATCTTGAATACCACTATCTTGGACCTAGTTTAGAGGTTTGTTTAGATAATGTTTATATTAGTTTTCTATAAATGGGGATAAAATTATTCTTTTTTGTTTTTAAAAGTGGAAATTGTGTGTCATGTTGATGTAGAGTACACAATAGAGCTTCTTTCCAATCTAAACCTTTGATATGGATCAATGTATTAATGCATTAACCACACAAACTTCTACTTGTCCTTCCCCTAGGTTCCTACTTCACTATTTCGTTCCTACTTCCTCAAAAGGCACTATAAGTTTCAATATACTAACCCAATTCTTATGGCTTCCTATAATAGTTCAAAAGAAATATTTTATACTTACTTTAATCATCAAACTATTCATCAAAAGGCTAACTGCCTATATTGCATATTTGAGGCTTTGTGGCCTTCTTGTACACGAGGTCTCTCCTAGAAACTTCTCTCCAAAAAGGTTAAGATTGTGGCTTCAAAAATTCTTTAAATGGAATTAATAAGTTCAAATAAAACTCTTACTTTCCTCAAACACCAACTATTAGTTTCACTCTAGCAACACAAAGCAACCACACACAAACACTTTATCCTAGGTGATTAAATTAGGCTAGGGCTTGCTAGAACTTCCTCAATTGGTTGAATAAAACTAAACTATTGATTTGGTGGCCTCCTAAAAAAAAAAATTTAACTATTCCATCAAGAAAATATGACCTACAATCTTCTTTTTCTGATCACTTGCTCAAACAACACATTTTAAGGCTAAATTCATAGTTATATTTACCCTAGGGTATCAAGTTTGAAGTGGCAAATGAGATTTTCCTATCCTAAGCTTTTGGAGTCTTAAAACACACCCTACCTACTTTAATTTCACCAAATGGCATTAATTTAAAATGGTGAAATTGCAAGTTAAGGTCATTTCTTGGCTCCAAACCCTTGAATTGAGGGTTTCAAACCCACAGTCAAAGAAAATATTGTAACTATCTCCAAAATTAATCAAATTCAACCAAACCAAGTAAAAATTAAATCTAACATAGATATATAACTTCACATGTGCATTATCTATCCTCACCAATCTGCATAGGTTCGTACAAGACAAGATTGCTCTAGAAAATAGGTTTTTCCTTCATAAAAATGTTGATTCTTTCATACAACTTGATGATCTAGTATGAGAGGGATACAATAAATCTTAAATACCTTCATCCAACTAGTTCAAACTAACTCTTTTTGGTTATGAATGTTGGGAGGTTAAAAGAGATTTTTATGACAATTTATCAAAATTTGCATTTTTGCACTTTTGCAATTTCTTGCTAAACATGACAACTTTTTGCATTTTTTATCCTAATTGATGCTAGATGATACCAAACCTTTACAAATGGTTCAAAATGTATATCTAAGGTTTTTTTTATTTTTTAAATCAATTATTGAACTCCCAAAATGCTCAAAACCCATAAAACTCAACCCACATCTCCCTATCTCAATCCATCAATCTCTCTTCCTCTCTCCTCATCTTCTTGACCTCTATAAATTTATCTTTTCCTCTCTATCTATATCTCTCAAAATTTCTTCTTACATAAGTCTCTCACATATATACACAAGAAATAGACCATATTTCCCCCCTCATGACCTTCCATATCTTTTTGGCATACCCATTCAACCCCAAGGTGCAATTACTATTCATAGAAGATTGAAACTAGCATGATCTAAGTGCCAACATCATGGACTTTGCCATCAAAATAAGTTCCCATCTAACATAAATATGATATCTATAGAAATATATGTCATTTTAAATTAAATCAAGACTAGATTGTATTCATATAGTACTTTCATATACTTTAGAGGAGATGATCCAATATTTGAACACCCTAATTTATGATCCAATATTTCTATATTGATTCAATTGAATCCAATATTTATTTCATTATCATATTATTAAATGCCAAGTTAACATGATTATTACCAAAGTGAGATCATCATGCAAAAGAAAGACTGATTCCAATTCCTATCTTTTTAATACTCAAAATTTTAAAAATTAAAAATATTTTCATATTTTATATTCATACATGGGATACATGTTTGATCATATTCATTAACCCTAAATATTGTAAGAAGCCATTATGGATACGAAGGCTTACAAGTTTATATGTAGTTTTTCTGACAAGATTTCTTTAATTAGGTTATATTTACCTCAGGGTTTTAGATTTTGATAGAATTTGAATAATAATTGGTAAGAGATCTTTGTAATGGGTAAGAAATCTTTCATGTTTTTCATTAAAAAATGTTTCAACATGGTTCTTAAATTGACATTTTTTGTTTAGTATCACCATTAGTTTGATTTCATTTTTGGATAAGATTGTGGGTACTTATAATTTTGTTGATTTTTATGTAATTTTGTAACGGATAGCGAGGATCAAAGTTCATGAGTTGTGCACAAAGAGTAAGTCTGATTTGATGAATCAACTGAAGGAAATCAAGGCTGAGTTGGAATTAATCAAGGTAGCTAAGGTTACAGGAGGGGCACCAAGCTCTCAAATATGTAAGTGCTTTATCTTTAATATTGAGGTTTTTAGGTTTCCCAAAAATTGCTAAGATTGGTGTAGTTTTTCTCATATTTGCGATCGTTAGTGTTTAGTGCGATCATTAGGGGTTTTGGGGATTTTTAAGTTGGGGGATTTATTTGCACAACCATTTTGTTTTGAATTGATTTCTACCTATTGATTTTATTCGAGGCTTCAGTTTATCTTGGTTTGGCTCATTTTAAAATGTTATTGAATAGCATCGGTCAAATCTCCTAAGATTGTGGATTGTATATGTATGGGAGTGTATGTTTTACATACACTCACATACATATACATATTATAATCAATTTGATAATATGTCTTAATTTTGACCATGCACTTCATATCAAAATAAGATGAAATATTGTACATTGTACTAACTAATTGTGACTATTATGTATTCACATAAGGAGGTATATTTGATTGATCTACAAGATCATCAGGTTTGATATTGAATGTGTGTTTGTGTGTGTGTGTGTGTGTGTGTGTGTGTGTGTGTGTGTGTGTGTGTGTGTGTGTAGACACACACACACACACATTCAATATCAAACCTGACGATCTTGTAGATCAATCAAATATACCTCCTTATGTGAATACATAATAGTCACAATTAGTTAGTACTAACTAACTACTCATATCTTGTAGAAGATCAGATTAATTAGTTAATACTAACTGATCATATAAGAAAATCGTGACTCTTGATATTGAAAGATCATGACCTATCTTGAAATGCATCTATTGAATGCAATATATATCTGCATTGATGATTGTAGTATTAATATCAAAATAAATAAATGATCAATACCTTCAACAGATTGACATAAATTCATATTGCTTATAATCATCATCTATTTACTATCTGATTCATATTGCAATTAAAGTTGTAGTTCACATACCTCTATCTTCTTGTAGATTGAGACTCAGAATTAGAGATTAACATTATTGCAGATTGGGATCTTACATTTAGTGATATTATTGTAGATCAAGCTCTTACATTTAGCAATACTATTACACATTGTGCACTTACATATAGGGCTAGTTACATATATTGTAGGTATTAAAGATTGAAAACATTATTCAAATTTGATAAAGGTACATTTGCTCTTATACCTATGAATAAAATTGCAAACTTATTATTAACCTATGATTGAAATAAAAGAAACATACAGTATGATAGAAGTTTAATTCATTTACAAGGAAAATTACTAATTTGAAGCTAAATTGTTTTTATATTCAATAAAGTGGTTTGGAAATCGATAGCACAAGTCTTGACTATTATTTCCTAGACCCAAAAAAATGCTTTGAGAGAGTCTTTCAAAAAGAAGAAGTACATGCCACTTGACCTACATCCAAAGAAGACTTGTTCCATTAGGTGACATCTCACCAAACACTAGGTATTGTGATCATCCATTGACAAGATCTATAATGATTCAACATGCATTTTGTGCAATTCCTTTTAAACTAGCCTCTACATTATTTTCTTTGGGTTCATTGTCTAATTGTTCTAGTCACTTTATATCCCCTAACCTTAGCCTTGACTGTTCCTAGCACATTTCATAACTTTCATGACCATGACTTTTAGGAAGTTTCTCATAATTGTCTTTCTTTGCCTTGCAATCTCTGCTTACTATATGTTGCCACACATCTCTGCTCATTGCCCTTGAGCATAATCAATAATAGTTAAAGAAAATTAAAAAGGGTTACTTCTATCCTTACAAACCAATGGAATGTGGAATTATTAGTTAATCTTTTATGCTCACATCCACCACACTTTCTCATGTTCTTATGACTAAATGATTGTTCACCTTTTTTGTATGGTGGTAGTCATTCATATCATTGATTGTCCTCTTATAAACATTCTTCACATTTGTGACTTTTTCCCATGTCATTTATGCCCATTCATGCGCTCTATCCTTGCTCCTTTTCCTTTAGAATGTTCATTCCTTGTGGACAATCCTTTAATGTGGCATTTTCAAAATTATTGGAAAGATATCTCTTTTGATTGTTCTTTTCTTTTGCACCGCATACCATGTTGGTGTCTTTGTGGTGCATTGATAGCCTTAATCCACATGCTTGAACTATCCTTTGTCCTTTATCTAGAACAACCTTTATCTAAGTCTTCTAACATGCTCTTTATGGTTTCATGATCCCTATGACTTTCATAACTTATTGATTTTCTTTGGGACTGATATACATTTTGTTAGAGTAATAAGATATTTCCTTATTAATTAAATCAATTTGATTTAATTATTAAGTCGCTTATTATCTCTAGTTTTCTTAAGCTAAACTTTAGGCATATAATAATTAATTCTTTTATTAATTATTATCATGCAACCTAGGTTTTACCCTATTAGGGTTTTGATCTCCCTTAATAAGGATTGATCTCTTTGTAATTTAATTCATTCACTTTTGATAATAGAAATCTCTCTTTTTTTGCTCATCAAGAATGTCTCATCTATGTATTTGGCAATTCTAGCCTCCATAGTTTTTTTGCTTCTCTTGCTCTGATACCATGTTGAAGCACTACATTAGCATTCATGTCACCTTGTCAGGATTTTTTTGGACCTACCTTCTCATTTTTTCTCATATCTCAACCATATAGACCCCATTTTCTAAAAAAAAGATATTGTCGGTAAGCTAGTTTAGAGCATGTCACAGTGGTACAGGTTATTTTCAGTTTTGATGTTTTTTTATGGATTTTCTTTGCTATCAAAGTTAGGAATTCCTTTTTGCACTCCTAGACACGCATCTTGAGCATCTAATCTCTAATTTGGAAATTCTTTATGTCATTGGAAAGATCTTTTCAAGATCCTTTTAGTGATGCTGGTTTTTTCCTAGATTCTACTCCAAGAATATTCTATTTAGTCTTTTTCATTTTCTGCATTATGGTAGATATCTTGGTTGTTTCAAGTCTAAGGATAAATTTCTTTGCTTTAGATTATTTTTCATTACTTGTACTATCTATTGTACTAGTCTTATGTCTCTTCTAGTCTATTTAGACATCATTTGTATGCATTCTTGAAAATGCACTAAGATAAGGTGCCATATTGCATCTATTTTTTCATTTCAATTGTTTTCTTTATTTTTCCTTTTGATTCAAAGTGTCATCTAAGGACACTCATGCAAATTATTATATTCTTAGGATTCACCATATCTTTTGCCTTATTTTACATGCACTACTCTGATAAAGTGCCATGGGGGGTTGATATTTTTCCTTTGTCTTCCATTTTCCTTTGTCCAGTGAGTGTCCCTTCCATGACATTAGCCTAATGACACATCTGAGATTGATCACCTTAGTACACACATATGTACTCTTTTGTGCATCTTGATCATGGTTCCTTAACTTGCAATTCTTTTGGCCCACTTTTCTAGTTGCTTATCACCTCACCCTTGTCTAGATTGCGGGGTTCTTTTGTTATTTCTCATGCTTCCTTGGTTTGATTGATCAACTCTTCAGGCTTTGGTGTTTCATGCCATCTGTATCTTCAAGTTTAGTTGTTTTCCTTTGTGTGCCTCCTAATTTGATGTAGGTTCTTCAAATTACTAGTTATTTTTGACAAAGCTTTATAGCTTCTACATTATTTAGTGGTGTTCTACATGATCATCTTTTGTTCCTATCTTCTAGGACATTCCCTAGTTTGGAGGCTTCTTCAATCCTTCACTAATTTATTTCAGCATTTTTTCCATCTTTTTGGAATAGGGTTTTTCTGATGTGGTTTTCTCTATTTTCTCCTCTTTTTAGAGATTTGGTTGTGCTTGAGTACCTCATTAGGCCTTGTTGCTGGGACCCAAATTTTCTTTCAGCAATAGTTTCTAGGTTTTTAGCTACTCCCTAAGTTTAAATTAAGGGGGGGTGTTAGATTAATAAGATATTGCCTTATTAATTTAATTATTAAGTCACTTATTATCTGTAGCTTACTTAAACTAAACTTTAGGCATATAATAATTAATTCTTTTATTAATTATTATCATGCAACCTAGATTTTACCCTATTAGGGTTTTGATCTCCTTTGATAAGGATTGATCTCTTTGTAATTTAATTCATTCACTTTTGATAATAGAAATCTCTCTTTTTTTGCTCATCAAGAATGTCTCATCTATAGATCTAGCAATTCTAGCTTCCATAGTTTTTTTGTTTCTCTCTTTCTATGAAAAATGTTTGCATGCAAGTGATTCTCGAGAGCTATAGGGTTGATCTTTCATCAACTTCAACACATTTCACACTCTTCTTTGTTAATGCTTTTAGAGAGACAATTTCCTAAATAGTCTTCACCTCCATCTTTTATCCCTTATTATCACCATCTTTTTCCATAAACATTGTCCCATGTCTTACTTTTATTATAAACTTGAATTGCAAAATCATGATAAAATTGTCATGTGTCTTTAGGTTGTATTATGCTTATCCACATAAAGTATCTTGACACTTCTCTAGGCATAGGAAACTATCATGCTCTCTTAGGTCTGCCTTCCATAGGCATATGAGGAATTTTTTGACTTCTCACTATCATATACTTGTGGCTTCTATCATTGTGGATTGTTTAGGCTATCGTCAACACCTCACATTTGCAATCATTATACATAGTCATCTTCTTGTAGCACTGCCACATTGTTGAGATAATGGGTGTTACACACATTACATAATATTTGTATACTATATTATTTTATTTTATTATGTAATGTTGCATCTAGATGGGCATGCAACATGTAAAAATTCCTATGAAGATATACTTGATGAGTTGTATTGTAACATTGTGATAATATTTTATGTAATTATTTAATATTGGGGAAAAAAATTAAATTTCTAATATTAAATGTGGGGTCAATGGGTTAGGTAGCACATGATTTTAGCACATGGTTTATGTAATACCACTTGGTGATTTTGTGGGACTTGCTACTACATAAGTAGCCACAAGGGTAGTTGTTGTGTGAGAGAAGAAGATAGAAGGCAAAATGGTAAAGATTTGAGTGGGATAAGGCTTGACAGGTTAGCCAAGGGACCATTTTGTGAAGGTTGGAAGCATGGCATGGGATGTGTGAATTCATGCTCATTTACATAGATTTCTCAAAGGTGGCTATGGCTTTGAAGGCTTCCATGGTTGTATTGCAATGATATTTTTGTTGAATAATACATGGTGATGGATACTTTTAGAGGTTGGGTTTTTCCCTCAATGAGGATTTCCTAGGGTATATTTTATGTCATAATTTTTGTGGGTATATTGTTTATTCTCTTGCATGTGGATTTTAATTGCATATTTATTTCAAGTCTATTATGGGTTATGTGAAAATGGTTATATTCTTTCTTGTCAAGTTTCCTTACAAGTGGTATCAAAGCTATAGTTTTATTGTTGTAACTCTAGATTAAATCTATGGGAATCCATAAGAGGATAAAAAAAAGGGAAAGATATATAAGTTGTTTATTATAGATCTGAAGGTTTTGGGTTTGTTGTTACGATTGGATATTGGTAGATTTTGGGCATGTGAAATTATTAGTCAAAAAGATTTTTTGGATGTTTCATTTAAATGAGAGTTTTTAGGGGAGCTTGTAGAAATGAACTCCTTGGAAAAAGTAGACCTCGCTTTTGGATCCAAGTCGAGATATCTATAAATTTTGATATATAATATGCCCTAGTCTGGTCATGTTCAAAGGAAATAAAAAAGTTTTTTTGTTTCAGCCCATGATGGCCATCAAATTCAATCCTATTGGAATTTTTGTCACCAAAAAAAAAAATCATAGTGAAAATGGTAAAAATACTATCTTAGTAAAATGACCATAACTTTCTCTCAAGATATTAGATTTCAGACTTTTTACAAACATTGGAAATCTAATTCAGAGCACTAAAATTTAGTGTAGGTTTGGTTACATGATTTTTACATTTTGTTAGGTTTTAAGAGCCCTAAAGTCAAATGTTGTTTATATTGAGCACAGATTGGGGCATAACTTGGGCATACAGAGTCAAATTTTGGACTTTGAGTAGTCAATAAAAAGCTCTTAGAGAGCTCTACACATTGGTACAAATTTGGTGCAAGTTTGGCATGGTTTATTTGTGATATATTAATCTGAATAGTTTATGATATATATTGACTATGGTAACATTGTGAGTTTATGACATTATATGTTTGGAGATTTTAGATTTGATGTCATTGTATACTCAATTCACATTTTAGATTGGTCTCATGATGATATAATTATCAGTGTTTGGTTTGGATATGTATGATGACTTGTTGGGTCTACAAGTATTGCAGTGTTGTAAGTAGTCTATACTTACAAGTTGCATAGTTTGGTTATGGGTTGTCTTTGCCCATTGATCTTTCATTATTGATGCATATTCAAATTGGTGGCTTAGATTTGGATTGTCTATACCCTTAGCCACATGATATGCTAATTTTTGCTTCATGTAGAAGGGATGAGATGTTGTTACTAGGTACAATCATGGTGGAGGATTGTAGTTAACTATTTTATGTTGATAGGTTAGACACTTTGAGAGTCAGATGCTCATTTCGTGGATGTGATCATGGTGCCATGGATATTGGCATGACATGATTAGGTATATAGATACATCCTTTTTTTTCATTAGTTTGGATTTTTGATCCAGTTATGGTGGTATATCTTCTTGGTTGAGGATCATGGTAATTTGGTTTCTTTTGAGCAGTTCATGATGTGCACTTTGAGTTCTTTGATAGTTTGATGCCTTAGTTGATTCTCATGGTTAGAGAATGGTTTTTCATCATGATGTCATGGATAGCTTGGATATATAGTTTAGTGGGAGCTTGTGACAGTGATGAGGTAATAGTATAAGATTAGTTCCTAGTTTAGTTTATATCTTCTTGGTTTGGAGATCTTGGTTTCACTTGGTACTGAAACTTTGGTTTTGTGAGTGTAGACTTGGAGGATCTTCATGTAGGAGATGAAATTTTTGATGTTATAGGTGACTTGGTACCACAATTGAGTGTGATTTTTTTGGCATTGATATATTTATTTAGTGTTTACAGATGTTGGAGGTTTGTCTTAGACCCTATTGTTGCAGAAGCATCTTTGACATTTGCATGGTGCACTTGTTATCTTCATGATGTGTGAAGATGGTTAGATCTTGAGGGCTCATGGAGTTCTTGGATATCTTCATGGTGTGTGGAGATGGTTGCATCTTGATGACTCATAGGGTTCTTGGTAAAGGTGTGATTTATGCTTTCATTTGACATGTTATCCTTAGTGTGAGGATGGTTAAAAAAATTTCTTTCATGGTATAGTCTTGATATTCATTTAGAGTTTTGACATGTTATAGTATGTTCATATGGAGCATGTTATCTCTTTGGTTGAGATGTTTCAGGTCATGTTGTCATGTTTATGTTCTTGAGGCCATGGTTAGAACTTTGACATTGATCTTATTTAGTTTCTTGGTATTGAGTACATTGATCATAATCTTTTACTTCATGATATTTCTATGTTACAGTTGGAGTTAGCATGGATTGATTGGTTATAGGTGCTCATGGATACTTAGAGACAATGGTGATGCTGATTTCTCTTGGATTAGAGAAGTATTTGTTGGGATGGTTGATGGTTTTAGCAAGAAGACTGAGGGGCATTCACCTAATATGGACTTGAGAGGAGTTTGTTATTAGATGAGTCTTGGTTGGAGACTTGGATACCTTGATGAATATTCCCATTCCCCACTCTTGGTCTACTTGGTAGTTTGCTACTTGTGAGGTATAGCCCATTATTTCTCTTAGGTGCATTATGTGAATGTTTGTCTTTCATGGATATGGATCTTGAGCTATGATACATGAGTTAGTTTTGGAGGGTTCATTTGAGAGATAGTTTAGCATTGGTTATCTCTATTTGCATATGTTGGTATTGGGAGATGGTTTTATATTAGGCATATTCCTTGGTTTGAGAATGGTTTATGAGTTTGATCTTCTTGTGAGAGGATTACATCAATGATTAGTTATATGGTATGGTTTGGGTGTTGTTGAGGCTTCTTGGTTGGGATTTTATGGAGGAGATCATACTTGCACAATTTACATCTAGAGGTGTGTGTAGAAGGACATGATACAAGTTATGATTTGCATAGTTACTCTTTGGTCTTGGTTATCTCTCTAGATGTTCAGTTTTTCTTACATTGGATTTGAGATTGGTTCGAGATTGTGATCACTGGTTTCTACTCATGTATGTCATGTGAGAGATGATATGGTTATTCCTTTATCTCTTTCCTCTGTTGGTTGTAGAGAACTTGGTAGAGCATTGGAGACTTTTTATGAGATTTTTTCTTGTAGATTATTGGTTTATGTGTTGTGGATGTCCTTGAGACTACATGAATTCACTTCTTTGAGATGGTATGAGAAAATTGGTTATAGATTTGACATTATCTTTTCTGGTGGGAGCTTCTTGGTATATATGTGATAGGTATTGTTCTTGAGGCTTGTGATTGCATGTTATAGATTGGCTATGTTGATGATGTGAGATTCACTTGGTATACCTTTGGAGGTATGGATAGTTGGATGGGTTTGGCACTTGGTGTGGGTGCTATTTCAGCTATGGATATTTGACAACTATGGATACATGTCATTACCTTTGGATCAAGTGCTTGTGCTTGGAATTTTGGTTGGTATAGAATTTTATGATCTTCTAATGTGACAGGTTGGGTGGCTTTCTCTTTGGATGGCTTTTGTGTATGTCAATTGGCAGTGGCATAATAAGAGGTGAGATCATTCATGTTTGAGATGTTGGATACTTTGATTTTTTTGTGGGTAACAGGATGGAGCACTTCATGTACTTTTATCCATGATGGTGGATGTGTTGGGAGGGATTTTTTCCTTGTTTATTTATGTGACTATAGATTGATGCTACACAATGTATACAACAAGTGGGAGATTGTTAAGATAATGGGTATTGCACACATTGTATAATATCGTTATATTGTATTATTTTATTTTATTATGTAATCTTACACCTAGATGGATGTGCAACATGTAAAGATTCCCATGGGATATACTTGATGATTTGTATTGTAACATTGTGATAATATTTTATGTAATTATTTAATATTGGGCAAAAGAATTAAAAATTCAATATTAAATGTCGGTTCAATCGGTTAGGTAGCATATGGTTTATGTAATACGACTTGGTGGTTTTGTGGGACTTGTTACTATATAAGTAGCCAGAAGGGTACTTTTTGTGTGAGAGAAGAAGATAAAAGGAAAAAAGGGAAAGATTCAAGTGGGACAAGGCTTGACAGGTTAGCCAAGGGAGAATTTGTGAAGGTTGGAAGCATGGCATGGGATGTGTAGATTCATGCTTATTCACATAGATTTCTCGATGGTGGCTATGGCTTTGAAGGGTTCCATGGTTGCATTGCAATGGTATTTTTGCTGAATAATACATGGTGATGTATGTTTTTGGAGGCTAGGTTTTTTTTTCCTCAATGAGAGTTTCCCAAGGTATATCTTGTGTTACAATTTTTGTGGTTATGTTGTCTATTCTCTTGCATGTGGATTTTAATTGCATATTTATTTTAGATCTATTATGAGTTATGTGGAAATGGTTATAATCTTTCTTCTCGAGTTTCCTTACACACATGTCACTGAACTATGCTATGTGCATCATGTTCTTTTGATCTTTTATATAACTATATATTCTTTTGAAGGAACTCAACCCTTTCTTGTTGGGACACTACCTAACATCCCCTACCAACCCCTTACAGGACTTTCATTTAATGGTTGTCACTAATATCATAAACCCTCAAGTTTATACCTTATGTCCACTTCTATCTACTATGTTGATGTTGTAACATCTCTCCCATAACCAAAAAACAATGTCATCTAACAAGGACCTCCAACTCTTAGCCAACTATTCTAAATGACTATACTTTGATTTTTTCATGAATTTTTATAACCTATAATTTGTCTCATAGTCATCCATTATTTACTATCTAATCCTTCATTTTATCCTTATCATAATGGACTCCTTGGTTACTGTCACACTTTCTCATAGCATTTCAATGTTGCTTCCTTATGTTTTTTAATAAACTATCATGATAAGGTCTGACTTGGTTGTTAAGATAGATGTCATAAGTTCACATGAAACATTTCATCCTTTTGCACTTAAATAATAAACCGTTAGGATTACAACAAGAATTGATAAATTGGGATTTCACCATTACTATCTTTCATACATCACAATCATACAACAAAGGGACAAAAAACAAATATTCTACTAATAGTTTTAACTTTTTAATATCATTTTAGGTTTTAATCAAAGTAACATGAATTAGAATAAAATTAGAATTAGCACAAACTATTATGTAAACTATTTTTGGGTCAATTTAAGGATTGAATTATGATATTTTGTTGATATGGGTGAATCTTAAGTGGGAATCCCTATGTATTACATGCATCCAATTAGGTAAAGGGAAGGTTTAAGTGGAAATATGGATGAATCACATTCGCTGATCCATACCTAACCCTGAGTCACCTAGGTTTTCTTAAGGAGGACAAACCCTAAACTTCTTATGGGTGGAAAGGGAATGAATGAATGATCAAAGAGAGTTTTGCATACACAAACAAGACACTCATGATGACCAAGGTATTATGATCTAAATTGCATTGCAAAATTAATTAAAGGAGAATAGAGGAAGGAAATAATGGATAGCAGAGAGACATCTAATCAAGAAGGATCAAGTACAAATCAGTATAGAGGTGATCTAACATCAAGCAATAGAGTGCTAATCATAGCATCATTGTTGAGACATTCTAATAAGTGAATTAGTTAAATCTCTTAATAGAGTATTCCTAATAGGCTATATTAAAACCCTCTAACAAGGTGCTTACATAACTGTGAGTTGAAGTCCTTTAAGTGGGCACACTTCTAATAGGGTGTTGTAATACTTTAATAGGGTGAGATGTAATAGTCTTTGTAAGCCTTTAACAGGGTAGACCTTTCATAAGGTAGATCATGTTTCATGATCAAATATTCTAACCTTCATTAGATACATTTTATTACTATAGTAGTGAAGATTTGTGGGTGTTATCCCCACCCCAATTTTCACCTTCTCATTAGAGGGTTTCTAGGTAATCATATCTTGTGTCACATATGCATAATTGCTTGCTTGTTTACGTACTTTAGATGTATATGCTTTACATAGCATTTTAGTTTACTTATTGCATATATGAGATGGATGTGTGGTGAATATTTTTATGGGTTGAAGTTTAAATCGTTGATTCACCCCCCCCCCCCCTCAACCCACACCCTCAAAGTTTACATTTCCTATTCTAATTCCAACAATTTATATCAGAGCTTTGTTCTCTGAAAGTGAAGCCTAATAGCTTTGAGGAAAGATCTTGGAAACAAAAGTCTACAAATTGGGAAAAGTTATTGAGAATCAAGAGATTGAAATACAACTCATTCTACATCAGTCAAATAAAGTAAGAGAAGATCTAAAGAAATCATTGAGACAAAGGAAGGAAATTGCTATTGAGGAGAATGACACACAATACCAAGGGATGAACACTATTAAGCTATTTACAAATGAAAACTTCAATGAATTTGATGCAATAGTTGTAGATCTAATGAAAAAGAATAGAACCCTAGCTGAAGAGATCAAAAATCTTAAGTTAGAGCAAGATTCACAAGCCATATTACTATGTGAGGTCACCAAACAGAGAAAGAAAGCTATAGAAGAAAAAGTCATGATTGAAGATGATAAAAGAGTTTTGACTAGCAGATAGGAACAAAAATCATCAGAAGTAAATAGGATTTCTCACATGCACTTGGAAATAATGAATCAAGTCATGATTATTAATCATGAAATAAATAGTAAAGACATTGAGATAACAACACTGAAGTTATAGAATGAATAGTTGAGCAATGATCTGAAAAAGGAAAAGGAGTTTGTTGAAAGTTTCAATAAACCAAATGAAGCCATCAAGTACTTTGGAAAATTTATGACATCTCCTAGATCTAACAATGATACATATGGACTAGGATACACTAGTACTAAAGAAGGAGAATCATCCAAAAGTGTTGAAGAAAGAAGTAACAAACGTAAGAACTCCAAACCTAATTGTCATTTTGTGGTAAGAAAGGACATATTGCTAATGTGTTCAAGAGCAAGATTGTAAATCAAAATGTTAAGTAGAAGAGCATGGGTCACTATCATAAGTGCAAAAAAAAAGGTCATCAGGCATATGAATGAAGAACCAAGACTATACACACTCAAAGATTTAAAGGATATTGTTATAACTATCAGAAGTATGGACATAGAGCTTTTAAGTGTAGATGCAAACCCAAGTGGTCATCAAACAAGAAAAAAAGGTAAAGAACAATGGAAACTCTTATAATTGGGATTATAATACAAGGTATAGTTGTCACTACTATCAAGAGTATGGGCATGTTCCTAAGAATTATATTAAAACACATTTTAGAAATGATTACAAAAGGTGGTTGAGTCAAACCACATGTTTTAGCTATTTGAAGATTGGTCACATCGATCGATATTGTCCAAAAAGGTCAAAGGCACCAAGTTGTGAGTTTAACAAAGGAAAATGCAAGGTAGATATTGAAAATTTCAAATATGAGATGAACAAGACATGGAAGAGAAAGGAGGATTGCAGCACACCAAGTGCATATGGGATCACCTCACCCAATGGGTGAGGTAATCACACCTCATCAAACTAAGAAATCAAAAGGTATGTGGGACTAATATTTAAAAGATATACTATACATCAATTCCAAGGGTTTAGTTTTGAAAAGATTACATATGCATGAACAAAGATGCAAGGTGTTTTTAGAAATCAAGTATAAATCTTTAAGTTTTCTTAGTTTTTCATGTTACTATTGAGCATGAAAAGTTTCATATGGTTGTTGAGTGAAATGTTAGTGGATCCCAAGCTAACAAAATTGGTTAGTTGAGGCCTAGCTTGTAGTGGTTTTCAAGCATATGGAAAGACATGTGGATGTTGAATGGTCCAAAAATCAATTGATGCCAAGCTTATAGCTATGTAAGCACTTAGTATTTAATGTAGTTTTTTAAAGGCTATTTGATCAATTTCTACTCATTTAACATCATTTAAATTCAAGAAAGAACATAGAGAGCTAAAGGTGATGTGGAGAATTTCATTTGAAGCATTTGCAGGAGATTTGAATAGCTATTTGACACTATTTCATTAGGATTTATAGGGTATTTATTGTGTGCCGAGCTATATAGTTTCAAATTTTGTAAACCCTAGATATAAGTAATGGTGTCTAGTTCTTCTAAAGAGAAAGGTGTAGAGGGAAAAGAGGTTTTGAATGTTTAGTTAATTAGCAATGAGATCAAACAACTTATTTTTAAGGCTATTTCAAATATAACATATAAGTAGGATCCCTCTAGTGTATTGTCTATGATACCACCGTGAGTCTTCATGATTCAAGATCTTAGGAATTGTTACACTTGCAATATTGGAAGCATAGGAGACATGGAAATTAGAGAAGAATATGGGGGACTATGTGAAAATGGAGCATTTATGGAAGAATACAAGATTGTCAAGAAGAAAGGGTTAAATCATGCCCTACATTTCCCCAACGTCTTCAAAATTGAATGGATTAAGATTTTTTTAAACAAAATTCAGAGTAGCTTAGTATGGTTAGAAAATGGGCTATTTAAAACCACAAAGAAATTTTTTCATAGGGTAATAGGGTATCCAACCCTAGATCATCCAAAGAACATGAGAAGTGATTCAAAGGAAGTCATTGAAAAGAACATAGGGGTTGTATGGAATAAAAGGGGAATGACCATTGATACTATCATAGATCCCCTAATAGCTTTTGTAGTGAGGGTAATAGCACACAAGTTTTATCAGTCAAGTAGATTGTATAGTGTACCTTACATTACAATGGATATAGGCTACAAAATTGTGAAGAAGGATCATACTTATGATCTTGTTGAGTTATAATTGCAACAATTGATTGAAAATGTGGGAGCTATAAGGAAAACCAAGAGTGCTCAGTGTAAATTTGGATGTATTCTGATATGTATTTTTTTCATCAATTGCAGTTCAAAAAGGAGAATTTATTGAGCAATTAAGTGATAACTTTGAGTTAGTAATGACTATTTATTTTGAGGATTTTAAGAAAACCATGAAGAAAAGATTGAGGATACTAGTCTTACTAGTAGAAACATTATGATGATGTTTTCTTCCTAGTTGATACTGATCACAGATATGTACAAGCAATAAGGCCATTAGATTATGAGATCAATGTTGATGAGGCCTCTGCAACAATCAAAACATTACTTGTAGAAGAAGTGGACAAAGAAGCAAAATCTTTTGGTAATTATGAATTAGCCAAATCAAAGATCACTATGGATTTGAAGACTACTTCTATGATCAGAATGAAGAAAAAATTGGTAAAGAAATTGAAAGAAAAAATTAGTGAAGGAGATGAGGAAGAAGAAGAAGAGGACACATAGGCTCAAGCACCACTAGCACTGACACAAGGTCAGGGAGAGGATCAAAAAGAGGAGGAAGTAGAAACTATAGAAGGTGTTGAAGAAGAAGTTGAGGAAGAACCTATTACTACTGAAAAGAAGAAAAGAAAGACAAAGACACAAGCAATGACAAAACCAAAGAAGGTTGCAAAACCTAATCATCCCAAAACAACACCACCTACCATAAGGGCTAGTACAAGAGTCACTACTTAGAAGGCTAAAGAGGTAGCCAAGCCTAAAGAGTAGGAAGGTGGAGCACAGAAAAGACCAAGAAGAAAGTATATTGCTCAAGCTAAATCTAATGAGGAGAAGACTGAATCTGATGACACCAACCAATTCCAAGTGGTGAGTCATAGTCCCTCCTCAAACCTAGGTAATTTATGTGAGACCATCATAGATTACTTTAGTGGTGAATCTTTGCCATTTGGCAATCTCGTCTCATGGGTTGATCGTCATTTGGTGAATAGTGCATGTAATGTAGGTCAATTGCATCATTGAATATTTATTAGATTTAGGTCCAACGCCTGTGGTAGTCACCCATTAGTTATCACATGATTGGTTAAAAATATCTGTCTAATCGCCAATGTAATATACATTTTGGATACATTTACTTTAAACATTTTTCCATCCTTTGCCTGTTGTTTCTTATTGGACAATGTTCTTTCACCATTACTACAACCAAATAATTTTCCCTTGGGTTGGGCATTGCTTACCATTTTCCTGACATATGCCAACCACCAGCCCCATTTAGCCAATTGTTTCCTATTGTGGGCTTGCATAGGAAGGTGTGTCTCACCTACATTTGACATTCTTTCTTGTTAATCCCACATAATTCACCAACCTAGATTGAACTATAAGATATTATTATTTTACACAATTCACTCTTTTCTAGTCTAGAGATTGGCATTTCTTATTGCTACCAAAGTTTTAGAGTGCTAAGTGCATTGCCCATTGACTTCTGGACTGTGGTTTTCGTAAAAGGCAAGTGATTTTTTATTTATTTTTTATGTGGACAATGGTACTGGTACTTGTTATTTTTTTAGTTTTATTGTCCATTGTCCACTAGTGATTGGACATCTCACATGCTAAGATAGCCTATAGGTTTGTGAATTTTATTAGGTAGTACATTAGACTATAATACCATAGTAGTAGTACCCTTTTTGTGAGAATGAATCATATTATTGTTATTATATGTAGTCTAAGTAGTCTATAGTCATTGTTTACAGTCATTGACTCGTCACTATCTAAGTCTTTTGTTCAACAATTAAGTTGATTTATTTTTAGCAGCCTTTATTGATTTGCAATGTCAAACAAGAGGGGTAGTAGGGGTTTCGATAGGATCCCTAAAAGCTAAGAGAGGTCACCATTATCAAAATGCAGAACCATATCCACATATTTTGGTGGTGGTAATGTTGGAAACCTACAAGATTCACAAGTTAGATCTCCAGTGCTTATTGAAAAAAGAGATTTATCATAAGTTGGACACTGTATTGAAGAAGTTCAAGTTGGTGAACCTGATATCTCAATCAAGGATGAACTTGAACATGATTTGGAGGCACTTCCTTTAAGTAGGGAGTCACAAACTAATATTATAGACTTGGAGTCAATTAATGATCAGTTGAGTGAGAAAACCAAAAGTGATTCCATAAATCATGTTCATGCACAAAAAGGGAAAATAAAATTGAAATAAAAAAAAGATTGATCTCACTGGGAATTGTTGAAAAGGAATTTTCAATTAGAATGGGTCAAAAAGTACTAGTTCATATAACTAGTGATCAATATAATTGATGGTGAGCCTCCTATAGAATGTAGATGTAAGATTTGCACAAAGATAACAAAGAAGGAGAAGAGGTTGCAACTTAAACTTGATATCATAGAAAAGCATGTCGGTAAAGTTTACCAAAAAGAAACTATAGATGAAATTGAAAAATCTGTGCTAACTTGGAAAACAAAGAACAACTATTTGCATATCAAGAATGCCAAAATATACAAGTTACACAAGTAATTACAGGAAAATCATTATGCAATAAAAGGTTTTGATTGAAGATTTCACCAAGGGAAAGCAACAAAAGTGCAAAATATGAGAAAAGTAGTTCAATTAAGTGTGGTCTTTTATATTTTGAGTAGAGGACATCCTATGATGGACTACCCTTCAATTACTACCTTATTGCACGTTTTTAAAGTTCAAGATTATCTGAATAGTCACTGGTCAGTAAATAGATAGTGGGAATGGGCTAGTTGTCTTGCACATGTTGAAAAAGAAGATATGAAGGAAAAAACAAACCACTCAAATTTCATTGCATTGTCTCTAAATGAAGTTACAGCAATTGATAATACTTCCTAGGTGTGCCTGAATATTTATACTATAAATGATCTTTGTCGTCAACTCTTTCTACTATCTGTTGCTAAATTGAATTGTAGTACAATAGCTAAAAATTTATATGATTTATTAAACAATACTCTAATTGAATGTGGAGGTTTGGATAACATGGAGATTGCCAAAAAGTTGGTGTGTTGGAGCAGATGGAGCTTTGGTTATGCAAGATCATAAAGGCAGTCTTTGCAAAAATATCAAAAATGGTTTGGCACCCTATTCTATTCCCATTCATTGCATGGCCCATCGAATGAATCTAACTTTTGGAATTGTTAGCAATTTTGGTTGTGTAAGTAAAGTAGAATCTCTAATTAGAGAGATTTACCAATACTTTTGTCAAAGTCCAAAACGAGTCTAGAAATTTCAACACTTTTCTCGAGGACTTATTGATGGTAGGAAGCTTCTTAAAGATAATGATGCCAGATGGATCTCTTTGGATAGACCAATGCATCAAGTATTCTCTAAATATCCATTATTGCTTGGACTAATCCACTCTATGCGAGACAGATTCTCTTGGCTATATTCAAGTCTAACTAATATTAAGATACTCTTAACTTTAGTAGCTATTCTCTCCATGCTATAGGACATGAGAAATATTATAAAAAAAGGTTCAACAAAGAGCTATGTACATTGCAGAATATAATAAACTATGTAAAATGACATATAGTAGCCTCGATTTTCTCTATCAATTAATACCATTAGATGAATCAAAGTTTGCAAAGTAGATAGAGATCATAGATTTGAACAATCCTAGAAAAATTTTGCATATTGTAGCAAACTCAAGAAGATAAAAGACTTTGTGCTTGACTTTGTCAAGTGAGTTTGCTACAATATTTTGTTAGAAATTAGATTCAGATTCCCTCCAAAAGAACTGCTCGAAACAATGTCTATTGTTTTTCTTTAATATTGGTCTCTAAATTGTTCGACTAATTTTCGAAGAAGGATGATGACTTTGATTCAACATTTTTGTAAACCTAAAGTAATAAATGGAGTAACTATAAATGAAATTTTAGATGAATCTCGACTGAGAGATCAATCATATTCTTTTGCAAACATAATGAGGAAATAATATGATCTTATGGAGATTCCAAATGAAGAGGGAGCAATAACAAAGCTTTGGAAAAACCTTGGTCAAAGAAATCAACTGAGAGAGTCAATACCAGAATATTTCAAGCTTACCAATTTATGTCTAACAATGATATTGAGTTTAGTAGAGGATGAGAGAGTTTTTCAGTACTTTGGGCTTCCTGAAATCAAAGGTTAGAAACAAATTAGACAAAAATTTGGATAGTTGTTTGAGGCTCTATAATTCTAGGTATGAGGCAGATAGTTTTTCTTATGATAGAGCTCTCAACATTTGGAGAAACAAATGTGGAAGAGGAGGGATGGCCAAAATTTCAAACCTAAGTGACAGTGGTAGTGGTGTGGTGGTAGCAGTGGCAATGGCAATGGTAGTGGTTCATGTCCTAATATTGGAAGCAATGAAGATGATGTTGACTTTGGCATACATACTGACACTGATAGTGAATCTGAAGAAAACACAATGAACAATGAAATTTTATATACAATAAATGAGGAAGATTCTAATAATAGTGATGTTGAGCTGGTTCAAGCGAAGTGGCAACTATAGCATCTTCTCAACTTCAAGTTCTAACTTCTGCGTGAGTTGAGTAGTATGCTAGTAGCTCTAATTTAAGACTCTATCTACTAATTAATTATGTTTGAAAAACTTAATTTATAGCCTTTATTCGCTATCCTTTTATAGATGCTTAATTTTTTTTTAAACATGTTAATGTTACAAACTTACATGTTGAGATTTTCATTGAAACTAGGTTTTACTTTTAGAGTATAGAGATGTTGAGATTTTCATTGATTCTAGTTTCAATATAATAATACATGTTGAACTTAAGATTTTCATTCATTCTAGTCTTTAGACATTTTTACTTTTAGATTTTCATTGATTCTAGTTTCTTTAAGAAATTGTAACATAATGTATTTAACATAATAAGCTTTATTTTAAAAAAAGTGTATTATAATTTATAATTATAAACTAGCCTGTAACATAATACAGTTAAAAATTACAAATAATTACAACCCTTTACAAATGACTCAATGTCAAATGGCCTTGAATTCCCTTTTATATGTATAAGGGAGCAACAATAGTGGTAGGTCAGTTTGTAATTGTATATAATCAGATTATTGCTACATAATACATTATGTGTGTACAATCACATTTCCAATTTGCCACATTGCCAATTGTACAATTTTTTTAGGTAGGAATAGAAAAAAAATTCATCTACTTTGTGTAGTAATAGTATGCCAGTGCTTGGCTGTCCAACTATCTTGATATGCTAGCTCTTGATTCTTGTAACAATTAACATTAAAGAAAGTTGAAATTAAATCCAAAATTTGAAATTAAAGAGCAACAAGTAACAAAACAATTATAGTACTATCACTTACTAAGTTGTTACTTCTCAGTGCTATCAACTATGACTATCACTAATAGCAAGAATAATAGTTTGAGAAGATGACTCAACTCCAATGATGTTCTTTAGGTACTTCATTTTGCATCATTTGGAAACTCTATTTTTTTGAGGTTGTAGCTAAATAGTTGTAACCTCGTCAACAATGAATATTTTGAAGAGATAATTTTATATAAATCAAGGAATTTATCTATAACTACATGCATCGTTGATAGTGGTTTGATGCAACTTGCATTTCTTTCTGGAGTGGTTTCCTTAGGCAAGTTGCCTAAATCAAAATTCATGGTGTTATGCAAGTTTTTCATGTAATCTTCTTTTCTAATAAATTTTCTATCTGAGTAAGGTAGATTTGGTAATCCAAAAATTAGCAAGTTCAGTATATTGTGATTCATCTTCATCAAGTCTCTAGAAGCATATTTGAAAGCTTTATCTATTTCCATTTCTTGTTCACAATTGTGATAGACAACAAAGGTCATTATAGAGGCATCCAAGCAGTTTGCTATTCCTCGGTTTACCAAATCCCTATCACTAGATCTTTGTACTTTATTCAAAAAAAAATTAACAAGATTTTTTAGGGAATTGGTGAAGATACTTCTTTTACCCTCAACATCTCTTTTTACATTTTCAAAGACAAGTCTGAGATTGCTAATTAAATCAAGTCATTCAAACAAACTATCACTGTTCTTCATAATTTTATCCCAATTTTCTTGTTTGATAAGCTTAACCATGTTTATTATAGTATCCTTGACATGATGGTCTTAGGAAGATGTCATTATATTTTGTGCAATTACATTCTCCATCTTTTTCTTCATTTCAGACATCTCTATTTCACTCTTTTTCTATAATTCTTCTAGTTTCCCTTGCCAATTAGTTGCTCTCTTCCTCTCATCCTCCAATTTCTTCTTCAAATATTGGATTGTCTTTACAGTAGTTACCTCTTCTTTCTTCTCATCCTCGAGTTCCCTTTTCAAATCATGGATTGTTTTCATAGTGGACACCTTTTTCTTCACATTGTCTAATTCCTTCTTCAAATCATGGAGTGTTTGAGTAAACTCCTCTTTCTTCACATTCTCCAATTCCTTCTTCAAATCTAAATTTTTTTTTGCAGTATGGCTCCTCTTTTTTTTTTGCATTCTCCAATTCCATCTTCATATGGTGGATTGTGTTACTATTTGCAGTAGCACTAGACTTCATTTTCTTCACATTCTCCAATTCCTTCTTCAAATCAAGGATTGTTTTTGTTATTGACTCCTCTTTTTTCTTCACATTCTCCAATTGCTTCTTCAAATTGTGGATCATGTTTGCACTAGAATCCTCTTTTTTCTTCTCATTCCCCAATTCCTTCTACAAATTATCAATTATCCTTGCCTTAGACTCCTCTTTTTCCTTTTCATTCTCCAATTTAATCTTCAAATTATTATTTTCCTTGACAGAAAAGTCCAAGTCAATTTTTAACTTATTGTTGACCTGTGCAGTACTCTCTACAGGCTTGAACAACTGTGTAGTAGAGGCTTTTTCATTCTAAATTCTTTTTTTGCACTCATCCAATTCTTTAGTCAAATTTTCCAATTGTTCATTCATCTTTTCTTACTAGATAATTGCCTCTGTAGGAGAAGAATTTTTTATACTATTTTGCAACTCTTTGAACCTATTGTTTTGCTTTCTCCTTGGCCTTCACATTATCGAGGTCTACTTGTAATTTTTCTATTTTTTTTGTAAGCCTTTTGTTTTCCCTCTCTACTTTGTGAACTATAGAGTAGACCATTTTTTTGCTCTCTTTTGATATATTGATTTTGTCAATATTTTTCACTTTTGAAAAATCCATTAGAAGACTGATAACTTGTACATCATTATGATTTATTACATTTTTTGGTAGATTATTATCTCTAGCCAAGGGCATAACAACCATGAAGTTCATCATTTTTGTGTTTGGATCATATGTTGGAAATATATTGTTAGTAGATCTTTTATATTCAACAACTGCATCACTTTTCAAAGTCTTCATAATTTGCCTATTTCTTTTGCTTGTCTGATCAAACTTTGATACAAACTCCTTCAAACTAAAATTTGGGTTTACTGACACAATTAAGTATTTGAAAGGTGAATTATTAGTTATATTGTTGTATGCTCCTCCAACTCTAGTTAAACTTACTCCACCTACAATTGTATTTTGAGAATTCCTAACATACTGAAGATGGCCCATTACAAATCTTGGCATTTTAGGACTATTTTTAGGGTTTTGTATAGAAGCTACTAGTGCATACATTGGTGAAGTAACTGCTGACATTTATTGCATTGTAATTGTCATAACTTTTTTCTTTTTTGCACAAGGTTCATATATGCTATTTCTAGTGATAGTGCTAGTGGGATCAACTACAACTGGATTTGAAGATTTAACAAATAATGTGTTGGCATGCCCTTCAAAAGTAGAATTATAATGTTTTTTTCCCTTTCTAGATAAATAATCTTCAATCTCATCAAAGAGTCCAATGATTAGTTTTCTTCCTCTTTTGGGTGGTTCTAGTACTGGAACTAGATTCCAAATCCCTTCACCACTTACACCAATGGGCCCTATACCTACATAACCCATTTTTTGTATCATAGTTGCCCATTAATTATACTTTTTCCAATAGAACCACTCATTTGAAGATTAACAATATGTCTGCCCCGAGTTGACCCAGAATCTTGAATACCTTAAATGTCTCCATCAGACTCGAGGTCCTTCTATCTTTGAATATTACTATCACTGTAATTGCCAAAATCATATAGTATAATTGGATGCTCTTTATTCTAATAATTACTAAAAACCTCATCAATTTCCTCAAAACTTGTTGATGTATTTGGTTCACCCAAATTTTGCCTCATTTTTCAAAAATCAATCATCTTGTTTTGACACCAAAATTCAGATGTGTATGCCTCTTTAATTACTTTTGGCATAGACCTCTTAGAAGGTTGAGATGCTTTCTTGTAGAAATTTGAGTATGTCAAAGGCTTTGATTTGTGTAACTCTGATATGTGCAATGTCACAATTTGGGATGACAATTCTTGCATTGAAATATTATTCTATGTTGCATGTTTCTCCATCTCTTTCTTAACCTCATCCTGTGAATCCTAATTTTTTAACTTTTCTATCAATGGAAATTTCATAATGCTAATATTTTCTCACAGAGTTCCCATTGGCAATAAGTCTTTTTTTTATTATGTTAAGTGGATCATAATTCCAGTGATTGACAAAATCAAAGCCAAAAAAGTTACCAATTCATTTGCCACTTTGAAAGCCTTTCTCTCAAATGTGAGGCCTCTAATTGTGAAAGGCAAGGAAGGAAATATCATTTTCTTTTATTGTCTAATGAAAAGTTCATCTGTGCTCTCCATATGTCGTACATATTCTAGTGCAAAAACTCTTTTTTTAACATGCATTGGAAGTTTTCATAGTTCAACCGCTGAACTGTAAAACCTTAAGACAATGAACTCTTCCATGAAGAGCCAGTCAGCCAATTGAATTTGACTTCCCAGTTGAATGCAATCTGTAGAAGACATAGGAAATCTAAGCATCGAAATGCCTATGATTTTTTGGTAAATAGGTGCCAAAAAGAAGACTACAAAATGGTTGTAGTTATTATTATTAGCAGTCATCCTTATCTTGTGTGTCCACTCATATACTAGACTTGGAGTCTTTGATTTCTTTTGGGTTTTCTCATCAAACTTATAGACCTCAATATCAAGCTTGTTATTCTCTGTCTCAAATATTGGGCGATGATTTGTTAAAAGAAGGTAACATAAGTAACTTGTGAACCTAAATGTCTTTGTCTTGCCTATAGTTGTACTTTGTTTAATCATTAGTAATTATTGTTGCATAGATTCAAAAATGTGTTAAACAAAATTATGTCTTACATCTACCTTCTAACCTGACTGACCTCGACAATGGATATTATAAATCATTTCAAGAATGTTGCCCCCCACTTCCTTGTTATTGTCCAATCCAAAACAAAATGATAACAAAAAAATAGTGTTATGAACCCATGGCACAAAAATATCATACTGATAAGGAGGCTTATGGTCTATTTCTAGTGTAACAGTAACACTAGTAGATGACTTTGAGTTTATTAAACCCTTAATGTATGAATCTTAAAAAACACTTTCTAGTTTGTCATAAGCATGTGCTAGTTTATCTAAGTCAATGTGCTTGTTAAAGCTTTCTAGTTTAAACCCTAGCCCTAAGTCTAATAGAGTGAAAAATTCACTTTTAGTTATGGACAAAATTTCCTCCTGAGTATTTTGGTTTATAATTGCCTTTCTATTTTCATCATAATTCTAAGCGCATTTAACATTACAAGTTCAGAGCAAGGGAATACTCTAGGTACAATGAGGTTTGCCAATCCAGTAACCAAAGCAGCTAGTTTATTTCTATATGCATGAATACTATTGTTATGTAATAATTTCTCCACTTTTGTGGATCTTTCACTTATTAAACAATGAATGTCTAATTCCCATGATTCTCAAATATCCATAGATAATAGGATAGAAAATGTCATGAAATTCATTGGTGAAACCTAGGGTTTGTAGCACTTGTTTGAGTTCTATAATGTCTTTCTTTTCCTTTATGCTTACACTCGTACTGGAGCTTTTTGACTTTGTTTTGCCCATGCCTACTACTAGTTATTGCACAAAATTCTTCTTCAAGCCCTATTTTAAAAAATTGTAAAGTGTAAACCTAAGACAATAAGAATCAAGATTTCTATTGCTACAAATTACACTAAAAAAAATTAAAAAATTCAAATACCCAAAATCAAGAATCGAGATTCAAAAATATTGGCACTAGCAAATACTCAGATAATTGGTGTTGTCCTATGATACTCAAGTTTCACATTTTCGATCTTTAGAACACAAAATAGAATTCAGTCAATTTTTGAAAAATTGAAAATTGAAAACCCTATCGTATCAGACTCTTGACTTGGAGAGCTCTGAACTTCATATTCTAAAAATATAAAAGGTTTATAGTTAAAAGTTAAAATGTAAGTATTAAGTAATTAATAGTTTTAGGTACTTTACTAATACTATGTACAATGTACATGTAAACAACATAAAAACTCAATAATGTACATAACTATAATAATAAAAAGTAAAAATTTATTACATTAACATACATTTGAATTTTAAAATTTATTCATTTTAAATGAATTAATTAATAAAAATTGAACTTAATAATTGATATGATTTTCAAGTCAATTTGTGGAATGCTATCGTTGTTGTCAAGAGTCATCCGGAATCATGACACTTGTACAAGTGTCATGATTTTGGATGACTCTTGACAACAACAATAGCATTTCCAAATTTTACCCAAAATTCATCTTGGGCCATTGATCTGTCTTTTACTTAACAATTGCGACATCATGGAGTCGAGATTAAGTAATAATTTTTTTAAAAGACTAAACACAATTATTATTAATATTAATTGAGTCCTGACACTTAATCAAGCTTTGCAATGACCAGACATGTGTCATAATTATGGATGAATCTAGGCACATAAGAAAATATTCCCCAAATTAGTCTGAAATTCATCTTGGGCTGTCGATTTTCTTTTTGTCAACCGTCAGGAGTTGGGAGTCGGACATAACTATAACTTATAAAAAAGAATCTTCAACTACACATGTCTTGATTTTGGGTAGAAATAGAATTTAACTTCAATCTTTTAAAATTTGGCCTGAAAGAGAGCCAGAATTGTTTTTCTATCAATTATTGAATGGTCCAAATCAAATCATGAATCATTAAACCTTTTGCATAACTAATATTAATTATGTAAATTATAATCACCCTATCGTGAACATAGAGTCCAATCTTCCAACACATTTTTATGATTATACTATATATTGTAATTAATTGAACTATTTGTACATATAAAAAAATCCAAATGTTGATAAAAAAATATACCAATACTTGAACACATGAAAACTTATAAATGTTATAGAAAAAATAAATATATGAATTCATTAATGAGTGAAATAAATAACTTTTTGTCTCAAATAAAAGTTAAAATATCATAACTATTTCATATATGTGTGTCACTTAAAACATAATATGCTCAATTAGATAAACATCAATATCTTAGTGTACAAGTACTACTTTTATGTGTACAAACATTGGGGTAGCCATGTATATGCATAGAGTAAATCATATCAATAATATGTCTCACAAATATAAAAAGTGAATACTAATAAATGTTTTGTATTTTCTTATGATATGTGTGAGATTGTCAAAAAAATTTAGTGTTCAACTAATGGTCCCTTTGTGTTGATTATAGGTTGTATTTTGTTTAATAATGTGTTATTTTTATAACAACAAATACTTTTTTTTGTTGAAGTATTTGTTATTTTGAGTTATATATAACAAATATTTGTAATTAATAATAACTATTTGGTCCAGTTATGTTACATATATGTTACATTTCATATAGTTATGCAATATTCTATTAACAACAAATAATACTTTTAAATTTAATTATTAGATATTTTTAGATTATGCTTTGATCGAATGTTTAAAAAGTCATTTTTTTTGACACATCTCACTAGGTGCACTATTTTAACATGTTGTGTGACGAATCACAGCTTCAAACCTTAGTTGTAGCCTATAGGTAGTTCAATGTCTATTTTACATTTCTAAAAAAAGTGAAGGTCTTACAATATCCCATGTAGTGGCTACATGTTGACGAAGTTAGCCCTCACGACTACCGGTTCCTCTCCCCTATCTTATTGTTGCACAATGCAAATTAAAACTTAAATCACAAAGTGTAGTAACCAGTTGCCAACATACCAATTATTTGAAGTTCTTAACAATTTCCAAAATCCATGATTTGGATGAATAAAATTAAACATGTAAAATTAATGAAACATCAAATTTTTAAAAATATAAAATTATAATCAATTATTATTCATCAATCATTAATTGCTTGATAATGATAACTTGATTTAATAATCATAGCATTTTTACTTAATTAAATTGATTTAGATTATAATCAATATTTGCTAGATTGCTTCAACTTGATAATGATAAGTGATAACTTAATTTAAATTTAAATAACCATGACATTTTTTTTTTAAATTCAAAATATGATAAAAAGTTAAAAATATTATAATGATCATAACATTTAAATAAATTTACATTTCAAAATAGGAAGAAATGAATAAATTAATTAATATTCAATATTTTATATAAACATTTATATGTAAGTTATAATTTGAACTTTTTTAATTTTCAAATCAAATTTCAATATTATCTACACAATTTAAATTGCATGATCATTTATTAGGATTTGGGATTCATGATTCATGATGTTAAATGTATCATAAGTTTAACTTTAATAAACTATATTTTTATTTATTTATTTATTTAATATATTTAAATAAATTAATAATAGTTAAAACTATTATAACTATTAACTATTAACTTGCATGGCCCTCGCCCCTATGTTCATATATTATCAAATTTTACAAGTTTTGAAATTTAAAGGACATACATATACATATTACAAATTTACACATTTTCATTAGATAATTTTCAATTGAATAATTTTTTACTATAGATCGTTAATCAAATATGAAACCATAAAAGAATTGTTGAAACCTCTTTTTGGTTTCTAACTTTATAACTATTAATAGTTTATTTTTTATAACATAGTTGCAAGCTAACATTTCAACAATGCATTAAGATGCCAAAAACAAAGTCGTAGACTAACAAGAACAACAATTTGAGAAGCCAAAAACTATTATTTTCATTGATAATATTTTAGAGTGTACAATGTACATAATACTAATTCATAGCATAGATATTCAAAATAGCTTATTAAATCAACCTAGTTTTACTAAATCATAATTTAAATTAAAGGGCAAGGCCTAATCTAAAGAAAAAACAAATATCTTATAAACATTTTTTTCCCAAAGGGCAAGGGTGAAGGAAACAGGATTCGGGAAATAGGGAACTGGGAACCAGGGAACAGGGAGGTTGGAAGCATCAGCAGGCTGAGGGCCAAGGGCTTGAAGCCTTCAATCAAAAAAATCTTCAAGTCCCTTCATGAGGAATCTATTGGAGAAGATGATATAGATAAACTCGTCTAGCCATGTGAAGTTAGGCTCATTGATGTCATCCAACAACAACCACTTCCATAGAAAATCCCTTCCGAGCCACAACCACTTTCGATGGTAAGTCAGTTGTTGTTCATTCATGCTGAGAAGGAAGGGATGCTTCTATACAATGCTCCCTATGCCTTACTCCTAACACTTGTCTACTACATCTACAAAAGGGATGCCAATGCCCAGCTTCGATACCTTCTCGACCAATACAAGAAATTTGACATCATCTTCTTTAAAAATGTTATGCAGAAGCATCAAAATGTCTACTTGATTGCCTCTAAGGTCAAGAAGAGATGTGAGGAAGCAAGAGGTAATATTTGTGGACACATGGTACCTCTTTTCATTTCTTAAAAATTTATGGCCGAGGACTATGAATAAAGAATGGAAAATAAAAGGACCTTGGGCATCTTCCTTGCAAACCATGGCAAGCCATCATTAGGTATCATGCCCAAAAAGGGCTTTTGTAGAGCCATTGTAGTGCATTTTAGGCGAATTGGTGTATCCATGACTAAGAAACTTTGTAAACCAAATTTAGATTCAAGAATTTGAGAAATGATACTGAAAGAGGAATTGAATAGGCTATTTAATGGAAATTACATTTTTTTTTGGCGTTCATGATCTTTCATATCTTATTTTTTTGTATTCCTATTAATTTTCAAGTGTGCAAAATGTACTTGCATTAATGTCAAAAATTTGAAAGTGCCTACCAAGGTAGTTGTAAATGGAATGTAATAATTGTAACTGTTAGTACCACATTTATGGTTTTAATCTTGCTGCAATATTCACTACATTGAGTACATTCCAGTTGATGTTTTCAATGCAAAACTTTCCACATGTCTCCATTCAAGAGAATTTCATGTGACTCCAAGTCTTTTCAACAGTCGATAAAACTATTGTATTAACAATACAAAAGTGACGGTAGCCAACTTGGTAATGGTGACACTAATGTAATGCCATTATTAATAATAGACCTAAGACAATACACAAGTTGAAGTGACTACTCAATAGTCAGTATAGTCACTAGCCAATACACATGCAAATTCACTTTCATATTAAACAATTTGTTAGTTTACCACTAAAGATTAGCCAAGACCATTATTATTCATTTTCCTACAAAACAAGTAATTTGCCTTTGACATTATTAATTCATTTTTTTAAGAGAAAAAATAGCCATCATTTATTTATCTGTCAATAAGAAAAAACATTAATTCACCACATTTAAAATGATTTTTACTAGGGCAAGAAAAAATATGTCAACATATAATATTTTATTTCCCTATATGGAACAAAAAAATTGCCCTCAATGTTAAAAAATTATGCCCACAAAATGTTGAATTCACTAGCATTTTAGGTTTTTTTTTTAGGAGGGGTTGCTTAAAGTTATCCCTAGAAAATATTAGAAATAGCATTGATTTGTTAGGTTTCTCTCACATTGAATTTGATAATCTTGGAAAGATTGAGAATAATTAAGTAGAAGATGTAATATATGCCATGATAGCTACATTTAAGAAGGCTCCTCTAGAAATTGCCAACTCCATACCTAAGATTTTATATGAAAGAGTTAAGCAAAAATGACATTATTGTTTGCACACAGAAAGAAAAATTAGGGAGATATCCCTTGCTCAATTTATGCCAGAACTTAGTAAGACTAAAATGTTAAAAGCCATAAAAAAATATGTTGTGAGATTTGTACCTAAGTATAAGGCATGTAATATATTACAGAACAACATAGATGATGTTGTAAAAAAGTCTAGACAAATGTTGAAATTAACATATGGACTGACAACATCAAAAGAAGATGATCATACAACCATTGAGGTAGGAGAAGATGAAGAAGATAACGATGAACAAGGCATAGTTGAGGGAGGCACTGATATGAATGTTTATGATCAAGCAATAGCTAAGGAAGAGCAGCAACCAAAATAGAGTGTACAAGATACACAAATGTAGAGTGCCAACCCTCCACAAGTGATAAGTATAAACACTAAAACTATCAAAGTAAAGGATGTTTATGATACTACTGATAAGAACATCAATCCCCTAACAAAGGAAGATTTGAAAAGGATACTCATTCAATCTACTATACATGTCAAATTATGTGACAACCCTATATTGGTAAGTGTAGATGAAATTTAGAAGTTAGAAACTATGACTGCAGGGGAGGAAGTGAAAACACAAGAAACACTTACAATCACTCCTAAAGTCAAAAGTGTACAACCTTCACAACCCCTAATTATATATCAAAAGAAGGAGACAACAAGTTGCACAGTCAGTAGACTCATGGAAGGCACTCTAGTCTTAGAAAATGTATATGAAATTAAAAAATACAAGATTAGGGGTTGTGAAATTTGTACACTTGTGACTTGAGGAGTGATTGTAAGTGTTTCTTGTGTTTTCACTTCCTCCCCTATAGTCATAGTCTTTGAATTTTGAAATTCATCTACACTTACTAGTACTAGGTTGTCGCATAATTTGGCATGTAGAGTAGATTGGATAAGCATCCTTTTCAAATCTTTCTCTGTTAGGCGATTGATGTTCTTGTCAGCAGTATCAGAAACATCATTTACTTTGATAGTTGTAGTGTTTATACTTATCACCTGTAGAGGGATGACACTTGGCATTTGTGTATCTTGTACACTTTGTTCTAGTTGCTTATCTTCCTTAGTTGTTACTTAATCATCAACATTAATATCAGTGCCTCCCTTAATTGTACCTTCTTCATTGTTATCTTCTTCATCTTCTCCTTCCTTAATGGTTGTCTAATCATCTTCTTTTGATATTGTCAATCCATATGTTAATTTCCACATTTGTTTGGACTTCTTTACAACATCCTCTACATTGTTCTGTAATATTGTTCGGCATTTGTGATCTTTCATATCTTATTTTTTTGTATTCCTATTAATTTTCAAGTGTGCAAAATGTACTCGCATTAATGTTGGATAGTTGAAAGTGGTTGCTAAGGTGGCTATAAATGGAATGTAATAATTGTAACTGTCAATACCACATTAATGATTTTAATCTTGATGTGATGTTCAATGCATTGAGTACATTCCAGTTAATGGTTTCAATACAAAACTTTCCACATGTCTCCATTCCAAATAATTTCATACAACTCCAAGTCTTTTCAAGCGACTGGCCCCGAAATGCATCTTCTGTCATTGATCTCTAATTAATCAAAAAATTGATAAAACTATTGTATTAACAATATGAAAGTGACAATAGCTAGCTTGGTAATGGTGACACTGACATAATGACATTATTAATAATATACCTAAGATAGTACACAAGTTGAAGTGACTACTCAGTAGTCAGTACAGTCACTAGCCAATACACGTGCAAATTGACTTTCAACTTAAACATTTTTTTAGCTTACCACTAAAGATTAGCCAAAACCATTATTATTCATTTTCCTACAAAACAATTAATTCACCTCTAACATTATTAATTCATTTTTGAGAAGGGAAAAAATAGCCATTATTTATTTATTTGTCAGTAGGAAAAAATATTAATTCACCACATTTAAAATGATTTTTGCTAGGGCAAGAAAAAAATTGCCAACATATAATGTTTTATTTCCCTATTGCCCTCGATGTTAAAAAATTTCCTCCCATAAAATGTTGGATTCAACAACATTTTAGGTTTTTTTTTTTAGAGGGGTTTCTTAAAGTTATCCCTAGAAAACATTAGAAATAATGTTGATTTGTCAGGTTTCTCTCACGTTGAATTTGATTATCTTGGAAAGATTGAGAAGAATCAAGTAGAGGAGGCAATATATGCCATGATAGCTACATTTAAGAAGGCTCCTCTAGAAATTGTGAACTCCATACCTAAGAGTTTATATGAAAGAGTTGAGCAAAAATGACATTATTGTTTGAACACAAAAAGACAAATTATGGAGACATCCCTTGCTCAAGTTATGCCATAACTTAGTAAGACTGAAATGTAAAAAGTCATAAAGAAATATGTTGTGGGATTTGTACCTAAGTATAGGGCATTTAGCATATTACAGAACAACATAAAGGATGTTGTAAAGAAGTCCAAACAAATGTGCAAATTAACATATGGACTGACAACATCAAAAGAAGATGATTAGACAACCATTGAGGTAGGAGAATATGAAGAAGATAACAATGAACAAGGCACAGTTGAGGGAGGCACTGATTTGAATGTTTATGATCAAGAAATAGCTGAGGAAGAGCAGCAAACAAAAAAGAGTGTACAAGATACACAAATATCGAGTGCCAGTCCTCCACAAATGATAAGTGTAAACAATAAACTATCAAAGTAAAAGATGTTTCTAATACTACTAATAAGAACATCAATCCCCTAATAGAGGAAGATTTAAAAAGGATACTTATCCAATCTACTCTACTTTCCAAATTGTGTGACACCCCTGTACTGGTAAGTGTAGATGAAAGTCAAAATTCAAAGACTATGACTATAGGGGAGGAAGTGAAAAGATAAGAAACACTTACAATCACTCCTCAAGTCACAAGTCTGCAACCTTCACAACCCCTAATTATATATCAAAGGAAGGAGACAATGGGTTGCACTATCAATACACTCATGGAAAGAACTCTAGTCTCAAAAAATGTACAAGAACCTAAAAAATATAAGGTTGATATAATTGGAGAAGACAAGGTGGAAAAACTAGTAAATGATGGGACACAAAGTCAAATTGATCAGGTAGATACACCTGTACCTCTAGTACAAGATCAAGGTGCAAATAAAATCAAAGAGACAGAAAAGGAGAAGTCTAAAGAGACAAGTTTGACACCCAAGCCAAAGGAGCTAGTAGAAATCCAAGCACTAGTGACATTGCTAGAATCTGGAACTCCTTCCAATCAAACTCTTCAAAGGCCAAGCACAGATGAAACACCTTTGTAATTATAAGTGTTGAGTCCTAGCTTATCTAAGGGAGAAGAGGTAATTACTTATGGAAATGTTAGCCTAGATGAAGAAATTGTATTGCACAAATTTGATTGTGCAGCAATAACAATTGAGCAGATTGGTATAGTATAAGAGGCCCTAGCAAGGAAGAAACATCAAGAATTGCTCAGAAGGGAGCATAGGCAGAAGCAAGCTTTGATTGATATCAAAGATATTTTCATAGATACATTCTATCTACTTACTCCAAATGAAATAGAGCCTATCATTTAACAATTGACCAATATAATGAAAAGAGTAAGTGGCATAGACTTAGATACTAATGTCAAACTATTAGAATGGTCTAAAAATAAGTTTCAAAACAAAGTGAATGAGAAGATATCTAGTGATGTTACACTAACATAGGTTGTGTTGGAAACTAAGTTAGATAGTGTGAAGAAGGTACTAGATAATATTTTCTCTTTGTACACCAAACTATGTAATCCTACACTCTTCACACAAGAGATAAGGAATCACATCCTGAGTTTGTGAGTCAAATGCGGTCATCCAATGCAAAATTGCCCATGTCTCTAGCTCAAAGTGAGAAACACTTTAGGATCCTTTTGCAATCCCAAAGTTAGTTAGCAACATTACAAGTAGATGAAGCCAATATAAGGGCTAAATTGATTAGTATCCAATCTACATTGACTCTTCCCATGGAGATTTTACACAAGGAGATAGGCTATGCAAAAACACTTATGAAGAAAGACCCCAATCTTTCTACATTAGATAGCTTAGTGCACCTTGTTGTCGAGGTGGTCATCCAAATTAAGTCTTTGGAGGTAGCTTGTGATAATTGGGATGTAGCTCTTAAGATTATACTTGAGGTCCATAAATCTTTTTTGGAGAAATACAATATTAGTGAATAACCCATTGACATCAGTGTCAAAAAGGGGGAGTAAGAGAATGGAAGTAAGAGAATGGGGGAGTAAGAGCAAGTGGGAGAGCAAGCAGAATAAAGAGAACAAAAAATATTCAAAAATTAGTTCATACAAAAAATGGAGAAAGAGTATCAATTGATGCAAAGCTACTTAGTATGAGAAATATTTTGATACAGAGTATAGTATATAACAAATAAGGTTTTGAGGTATAGGTCATGTTGCAAAATTTTGATATTTGAAATTTTGTATAGAAGTCGAATAGACATCTATGTTATGCTCATAAGAATAAGATTATTAATGTATGACCAAGTGTTTTTAACACTCATGTCAAAGGGGGAGATTGTTAATCTCATATTGGTTTTGACAAGTGAGTGTCTATACACTTAAATCATTTACTTAGTTCATATGAAACAAGTAACATATGTCGAGCACAACATATAAGTTAGAGCATGCTAAGTAAATAGTGAGTGCTGAGTCACTCAAGTGCCGAGCAGATAATATGTACTAAGTGATTCAGGAGCTAAGTAAGCAGTGCATGCCAAGTCATTCAGATGTCGAGTGATAGTATTGAAGTCATAGTTAATGTCGAGCACTAGGGACTTCAGATGCCAAGTAACACAATTTTGTCATAGTTTTTTATATTAGCACAAACTACTATGTAAGCTATTTTTGGGCTGACATAAGGATTGAATTATGATATTTTATTGATAAGGATGAATCTTAAGTGTGAATCCATATGTATTACATGCATCCAATTGGTTAAAGGGAAGGTTTAAGCAGAAATATGGATGAATCATAGCCATTGATCCATACCTAACCCTAAGTCATCTAGGTCTTCTTATGGGGGACAAACCCTAAACTTCTTATGAATGGAAAGGGAATGAATGAATGATCAAGGAGAGTTTTGCATGCACAAACTGAACACTCGTGGTGACCAAGGTATTATGATCTAAATTTCATTGTAAAATAAATTAGAGGAGATCAGAGGAAGGAAATAGTGGACATTAGAGAGACATCTAATCAAGAAGGATCAAGTACACATCAGTATAGAGGTGATCTGACATCAAGAAATAGAATGCTAATCACATGATCATTGCTAAGATATTCTAATAGGTGAATTAGTTAAATCTCTTAATAGAGTAGTCCTAATAGGTTGTATTGAAACCGTCTAACGAGGTGATTACTTAATTATGATTTGAAGTCATTTAACTAGACACACTTCTAATAGGGTGTTGAAATTCTTTAACAAGGTGAGACCTAATAGTCTTTGTAAGCCTTTAACAGGGCAAACCTTTCACAAGGTAGATTATGTTTCATGATCAAACATTGTAACCTTCATTGGATATACTTTATTACTATAGTAGTGAAGATTTGTGGGTATCATTCCCACCCCAGTTTTACCTTCTCATTGGAGCATTTCTAGGTAATCATACCTTGTGTCACACATGTGTGAATGCTTACTTGTTTACATAATTAAGATGTATATGTTTTGCATGGTATTTCAGTTTACTTATTGAATATATGAGATGGATGTATGGTGAATATTTTTATGGGTTAAAATTTAAAGCATTGATTCACCCCCACCCCCCTCCCCCTCAGAGTTTACCTTTCCTGTTGTAATTCCAACAATTTTGATGAGTAAAATAGTGACACACCAATTTCTAGATCATTTGACCAACATGAGTAGAAAATTCAACCATTTTTTGTTGAAAAATGAGGTCAATTCTACTAGTGTAGGAGGGGTAGCTTGATTCATAGTAATGGTAGGAACATTGATTGGGTGACAAAGGGCACAATGAAAATTTTATAGCCTAAATGTAAGGCCTTAATGTAGAATAACATTTTCCTTTCCCTTATGAATGATCTCAATAGTAATCTCCATAGAATGTAACAAAAAGAATGGAATGCAAATGAGGTCTTTATTGCATAGATGATTGAGGAAGGGGAGATTATAAAAGTAGAATATTTGTGTCCATATGCTAAAAAGGTTCTCCCTGCTATATTCATATTGTTTCTTCAAAGGTTCTTCCTTGAGGAACTTGAAGAATTGGTTAAGAGCATCATGGTTTGGATGTTTTACTCTTTTGTTTCCATTTTCACCCTTTAATGGAAAGCCTATTTTCCTTTGGAATGACCTCCTTGTTTATCTCAATGCTAATACCATGCATTGTAACCCTTCGCTTAGTCCTAAAAGAAAGGAATTACTTAGAGATGATTTCATCATGACCACCAATCATATACTCCATGAAGGAAAAGATTCCTTCATCCTCACAAACAAACATCACCTTTGGACTATTCTTTAAGGTGTCATCAATTTTGTTTAGCTTAATGCACATCTTGGCTCCACCCATGGTAGAAAAATGTAGAAATAATTGAATAAGATTGTAGATGAAAATGGCAAGTCAAAAGTTACTAAAGCCCAAAAATATTTTTTGATGGTTTTTGTAATCTCCACTTTTCTTGTAATAATGATCATTGAGCAAGCACCACTTCATAATGTGTCCCAACCAGTTGTACACATATGAAATTTCAAAATGAGGATCATTTTTTGGTAAGAGCCCCAAATTTCTTATTAATTTTCATCTTGGGGATGATGACTTTGTTATTATTTTCATAATTATATAAATTCTCATAACTTTCCATAATTAAAATGTGCCAATATAAAATTGATAGAAGATTTTTGCAATTAACTCTCTAAGTCATCATTAAATCAACCCAAGTGTCACCATAAAGGGTAGTCATCGTTATAATAGTCATGAATTTATAACCATAGTTATCAATACCATTTCTCCAACTCCCATTAACCATATAATTGGTGTCCTTCATGGTTAACATTATTGGCAATGTGTTCTTCCTTCCTTAAAAGGTTTTGGGTGTCCTCTAACACATGATGGTCTACCCTCCAACATCTTAATCCTTTCATTTGTAGCATAATTGTAGCTATTGAGTTGGCAATAACATTACCCTCTTGATATATGTTCTCTATAGTGTAGATTTGGAAGTAGTGTAGAATGGTGACAAAGTCATTGAGGATTGAGTTAACTTTCTAACCCACTCTACACCCGCTTTTAATTGCCTCAACAATAATTTTAGAATCCCCTTCAACCATGATCTTGGTGAGCCCTATAGAGTTAGAAAAGTTCAACCACCACAACAAGGTTGTACCTTCATCTTGCTTGACCATACGATCCTTTAGCGGTCCATCATAAGATGCAAAGAGTTGCCCGAGGTGGTCTTGTAAAATTCTACCACCCACTTGCATATGACTTTTGGCACCCTTATCAAAATTAAATTTGAACCACCGTGGTGGGAGGAGGTGGAGACCATTAGGCATTGACTCTTGTCATACTTTTGGAGCTATCAAAGTTTCCAAATCCTTGTAGAAAATTCTAGTTCTTAGCTATACCTTGATTCAAAAGTGATCAAGGTGAGTCGGGACATTTCCAATTACAATTTGAAATGTTCTCCAAGAGCATGCACAACCCTAATTGGAAAGTGGTTTAGGGTGTGCTTTATTCATTTATAAATATCATAGTATTCTTCGCTATCCAAGTGCAATAGAAGATGTGGATGGGTAGTAATTTCCACAAAAAAATTGATGAGAGTGTCTCTAGTAGTGTGTTGCCAGCTAACAAATTATTTTATGTCTTTATGCAGGCCTAGTTAAGTATAAGTTTGTTGAGAATTTGGTGCCAAATGAAAAAAGAAAACTCATAGTGCTTAAAAAGGTGCTTTATGTTCTCAGTCACCTTTTTAGACAAAACACATTTGTTGGCAAGATTAAAACCAAGTTTAAGAAGGCTATACTAGGTAAAAATTTTCCCCTAGATGAGGGTCCACAAGAAAAAGTTAACTTTGGGAATCAGATGTAGATCCCAAATTTTAACCCAATCCTAAAAGTCATTGATGGATGTTATAGTTAGGTCATAGGCTGACTTAGTGGTGAATGGATAGAAGTAGTGGGGGACCATATGATCCTATATGCTTGTCAAAATTGAGGGATTCTAGTGTGTAGAAGATTATCCAATAGATCTTGAGCCTCTTTTTGAATCTTGAGTTATCACCCACAAGATAAACCAGGTTAGTCCATGATGTAAAGCCTCACCTTGGAAAACTTAGGAGGAAATAAATCGCTCAACTAAGTCTGCATCAAGGGGTTCGTGTACCTTCAAGATTGATTATTCCACCTAACTCATATTGATATCTATCTGACTCTCTTAGTACCAACTAATAGATAGGCATGCGACATGAGCCCTTCTATCTCCTGTACCAACATTAGCTTTCTTGCATAGTCTTAATGTAAATCGACCAAATCCTTCTTTATTGAAATTTAAATACATAGACAACTTTAATCACCTTCAAATGCAAAAAATGAGGATCAAATTGAATACAAACTTACTACCAAGCAACATTAATCCATGTTTGAATCTAAACCACCTTTCTAAATGCATGGTTTCAGAACATGATCATAGATCGACCGTTGATCATGAAATTCTTGGTTGTTTACAACATCTACAAATTCCACATGCAAATCAACTTTTCCCTCTATTACATACCAGTTATGTGATTTCAACACATTGGTGAATACATGAAGATATCCACCGTGAAGGTGAACTTTCTTCCACACAACATACATAAACAATCCAAAAAGAAAACACAAATAAAAGCATGAAAATATAATAGAGAACCCTCTATGACCCGAGAAAATAGATTGCAGAGAGTCTAAAAGACTCCCATATATTGTTGCGACCCTCAAAATAGCAAGTATTTAAATTCACAACTCAAAAATCAAATTTCCTATAACAAACTACAAGAACCAACAAACTTAATTTAGATTCAAAATCAAATAGATACATTGTTATTATGCAACTAGGTCATCCACATGATTTTAGGATTCAAAGTATCAAATTTAGGGAAGAAAGGAAGAAAAACACTTTCCAATAAATAACCCACAAAAATTTTTAAAAACTCAAAAAAACTTTCTATTCTCTTTTGTTAAATTTGATCCCTTTTTAGTTACATAATCTGCCCTTTATACTTTCCATCACTGAGATTGGGAAGATGAAAGGTCAACATAGAAAAACAAGAAAGCCAAAACTATTTTTGAATCATGAAGGATCATTAGGGATTAGAATCTGTCGCCAACTCTTCCAGCTATTTGGAGCTCCCTATAGCCATCGATTACATAGATGGCTTAATTATTTTAGGTACTCACACACACTTAGAAAGAAAATTGACTCAACCAAAACTAGAAATTAACTTTATCCTAAGTGGCTATAATTGGAGAGCTTATAGAATCACTATTATATTTATGCCACTACACTATAGGACTTTATGAAAAACATCAAAATTTTAATCCTACTAATAAACACACTAAAAAATGACATCAACTTCCTTAGTTTCTGCAACTTCTTGTAGCATCATCTTTGTTATATCTTCCAATTGCACAATTTTGAAGTATTGTTTCATCTTTGTTTGCTTATGTAGCATAATCTGTCTGGTCTACTCTTGCAGCATACTCCCCTATGGAGTGAATCTCAAGTCCACTTGAGATGAGTTGTTGTAGTGATGAACCATGCTTGTTGATTTGTGTCTTATCCATCCAAACTACTTCTGTTGCAAGTATGTTCTTCCATTTTATTAAATACTAAGTGCATTGTCTCCTTCGTCTTCTTTATCTTTGTATCAAGTATCTTCTATAGTTGAGGTGGTGCCGGTTTGGGTATTTGCTGCAAATTTGTTGTTATTGAATCCTCATGTGTTGGTTGTGCATCATCTTTGTTATATCTTCCTGTTGCACAATTCTAAAGTATTGTTTCATCTTTGTTTGTGCCTGTAGCATAATCTATTTAGTTTTCTCTTATAGGAGTCCACCTCATGTGGCTTAGGTACCTTGCAACTTTGTCACCTAGCACAAGAGAAATTAGGTTATGTAGTTTGAGAGATTTTTTATGTTTCATGGGCAGGTCATCAATCCAATTGTACTGCCAAAACCTAATGTTATTCTTGCTATCAAGCTATCATTTGATCCCTTTGTATAGTAGGGTTTCACATTGTTAGAATGATTAGAATAATTGAGAGGGGTGGTGAATTAGTTATCCTCATGCCCAGATGTACCAATTTTCTACTTTTAACAACTTCAAACAATCTCATTAAACAACTCGGTCCATATAGCATATCATCAACAACCTAACATTTTTTAACTCTTTATTTGTATATGTGTGTTGACTAACAATATAATAAAGAATTATAAAAATAACATGTATAACATAACATTCACACAATTAAATAACACCAGGATTTAATGTAGAAACCCAATTTGGGAAAAACCATCAAGTAACATGCTACCACTTTTTTCACTCTTTTGAAGTGAGCTCGACTAAGAGCCAACCCTGTTGAAGGTTACAAAATACACTATTAGGTGTGAGCCTGTTAAAGGATTTGTTAGAGTAATTAGATATTTTTCTAATTAACTCTATTTTACTTAAGCTAAAATTTTGGCATATAATAATTGATTCTTTTATTAATTATTATCATACAACCTAGGTTTTATCTTTGAGGGTTTTGATCTCCTTTATAAGGATGATCTCTCTTTGGAATCCATATTCACTCAATATATTTTTGTTTTATTAGATTGCAATGTCTCCTCTATGGATCTAGGAATTCTAGCCTCCATAGCTTTTTCTCCTCTCTTCTATGACAAGTGTTTGCATGCAGCTGATTATTGGAAGCTATAGGGTTGGCCTTTCATTAGCTTTAACAAGATTTAATCACCCTATTAGGAGTGGCCTTGTTAGAGGGCTTTGGATCATTCCATTAGAATGTCACCTTGATTACAAGATTTACAAAATTTTTGTTAGGTCAACCTTGATTAAAGGATTTTGATCTCCTTAAGATCATCAATCAACAATGAACCAACCTTGGAAAACATCTATGCTCCTTAAATGGAAAATTTTGATCTTTTTCCACTTAAACATCACTATAGATCTTAGGGTTAGGTCAGATTCATCAAATCCTTCCATCATTTTATTCTCCTTCTTTCTTGATACTTGTGGAAACTTCTCATTAAATCCTTTCCATAAAACGGTTCAAAAATTCTCATCATGCATTAAATATTATTGGGGAGTCTGATCAGTCTCCAAGTGGGAGATTGTTGTAATGTGGAGCCTAATAAGACTTAGAGGTTTATTCGGCGCAGTTTCTCTCCAGATTATTTCTATGGGGATTTGGGGGCAACACCCCCAAGATGGGGTCAAGGGTTAGCCCCCTTGCAAGGTCTTGGGGCACTACTCCAGGTGTGCTCCCTATTGTAATGTAGGGTGGGGTCAAGGGGTAACACCCACGTGGGGGTTTTTGGGGATAACACCCACGAAGCCAAAAATGACCTGATATTGTAAAAGGTGTTGGCTACAATTTTTCTATTATTCTAGCCCTAATTTTATAAGTGGCAAAAATCTTGTATAAAAGGGCTTAGGATTAGGGATTTTCATAATGTGTGATGTGAAAATTGGTTCTTGCTATAGTATTGAGCTATAAGGGGTTACAGATTATAATTAGGTTGTAATCACTAGACAATAATAATATTGGACTTTTTATTGGTGGACGTAGCCCAAGGATTGCGTGAACCACATTAAATCTTGGTGTCTTGTGTTCTCTTTTATGTGATATACTATTTTTTGGTATTGGTTATATTTGCATGTAACTATTATTTATGTCTGAGGTTAATCCTAACATTAAATATGCTAGCTCAACAATCTTATCATCTACATGTTTTTACTAATCCAAAAATTCAACTATGTCAACCTCAAACTCAATTCTTTCACAAACTATAAATTTTGTTGTCACTTGGTAATCATTGAGTTCTTATGCTTAGTCATCACTCTGTAACTCGACATAAACTATTATGTCTTTCTCAACATTCATTAGCTTCCTCAGTGGTTACTGACACTTAGTCATTACTAACACTTGGCTTCTTGTTAAGTTCCTTAATCTTCTATTTCAACTCCTTCATTGATCGACCAAGACTAGTACTCAATGAAGATTAAAGTTTTACTCATCTTTTTGTCATCTCACTCATACATCATTTTACATGTCTTCTTTACTTCATGTAATGATTAAACAACACATTATGTTGTCAAGGACTAACTTATCAAGTGCACACTACAATTCCATGATGCTTAACTTCCCTTCTCAACAAATTTGACTAGCTCACCTTGTTATCTCTTATCAAATCCTCTTCATCAATCAAATGATATGAAACTCTACATTGTTAGTAAATGTATTACTAGTAGGTTTGACATTAATGACAACATAACAATTGTTTCAATTGTGATTTCTAATAATCTCCCTCTTCGACATTGATGGTAACACCTCTAATTACCATGCAATCTAAAAGCTTCATTATGACTTCTCTAAAATTGTACTATCAACTCCCTCTGTGTGTGTTCTCTCTTTCTTAGTTTCATTCTTATTTTTATCTAGGAAATCTCTAGATGCTCCCTCTATCATCAAGTGTTGTAGTATCATCTCTTCCTATTGTATAATACTCCTTTGCTAATAACTTCTTCTGATCTTTGGATGACAATATACCTAGCAACATATATCTCCCTCATTCTATATAACATACTCTCCATCATATGAGTGGTAACTACATAACTTCTCCCTCTTTGAAAACATGCCAAAGACATCGACCATTCACTTACATCTTCATGTCGCTGCTCTGGTTGATATAGAAATATAACTTCCACTTGTTTACCTTGACTCCTTATAGTCATTTGCTCCGTGCTTTAGTCCATCCTTTCACAATCTTAAGGAAGACCCTAAAGTGTGATCTAGTATGATATTTTGATCATAAAAATTGATGCAATAGTGCATCTCTTCTCAGCTTGCTTTAGGTAGGGGAATGACCCCTAACTTACCTCTTAGACACTCAAAAGCATCCTTAGGTAGTTCCTTTGTGAATATGTTAGCTATATATTCCTTTGTGTTTATATATTCCAATCTAACTTCTTTGTCTTGTACCGACTCTCTCAATTAATGATACTTGATCTCAATATGTTTAGTCTTTGTGTGTATCATAGAGTTCTTTGCTATGTTTATGGCACTTGTATTACCACAATAAATAACAATAGTTTCACTGATCTCTTCCTTCATTCCTTTCCACAATTGCTTGATCCATACAATATTAGAACAATTGGTTGTTGCAACAACATACTCAACTTCTATTATGGATTAATAAATGTAGTTTTTCTTCTTTCTCATCCATGAAAGCAATCTCCTTCCTATAAAGAAAGATCCTCCACTTGTACTTTTTCTATCATCAATGTTGCCTATCTAATCAGCATCTGTATAGACCTTCAACTCAAACTTATCATTTTTCTTGTACCATAATCCATAGTGTTTTATTCTTTTCATATACCTCAATATCCTTTTCATTTCCATCATGTGATTTTCTCTAGGATTAGTAGAAAATCTAGCAATAATACCAACTGCTAATGCAATATCAGATATTCTTTGTGCAACATATTACAACTTTCCAATCATTGACCTATGTAATGTTTGAATCACCTCAACTTAATCATCACTCTTTGGAAATTTGTGACTAGTAACCATAGGTGTTCCAACTGGTCTTGAGTCTTCCACTCCAAAAGTCTTCAATATCTCCTTGACAGTCTTGGATTGTGTAATGTAAATGACCTAATTCATCTGATAGACTTGCAAACCAACAAAGAATTTTCTCTCACCAAGCATTGACATCTCAAATTCATTCTTCATTTCATTAGAAAAATGACTTACACATTGAATCTTTTCCTCCAAATATTATATCATTTTAGCTAGAAATATCTTATTCTCATATTCACTTTTTAAGTACAAATCGCTATTGTAATTACTTCTTACAAAACCAATGTTCATTAAATAATTATGTAACCTTTCTTAACATGCTCTAGGGGCTTGTTTCAAACTATATAATGATTTGTGTATCTTACAACCATATTCCTCTTGGTTGGATAAAAAATCCTTCAAGTTTTTTAATGTAAACTTCTTCCTCTAGGATTCCATTCAGAAATGTAGATTTGACATCCATTTGGTATACTTTTAATCCTTTGTTAGCATCATATGCAAGAAAATTTATCTCTCCTTCCAACCTTACAACTTGGGAAAAAATCTCACCATAGTTTACTCCTCTTGCTTGTGCATATCCCTTATATACTAGTCTTTCCTTGTTCCCTATGACCACACCTTTCTCACTCAACTTGTTTCTGAAAACCCACTTAGTTCTAATCACATTCTTATCCTTTGGTTTTAGTACCAATGTCCAAATTTTTATTTTCTCAATTTTCTCAATCTCATCATTCATTTCTCCTATCCAATTGTCATTCTATAAAGCATCTTTGATTATTTTGTGCTCAAACTCACACAATAAACATGTATCACTCTTTAGTCTTCTTCTTGTCATGACTTTGAAATATTTATATCCAATGATTTAATTTGGTGTATGATGTCTTCACACATATGTTTCTAAGAAGTTTCAGGTCTTCTTTTTTCTTCTCGTGGTTCATTGGGTTATGCTTGTTTATTTACATATGGTGTATTCTCCTGAAACTTAGATTCCTCTGTCTAATGATCGACATTCTCTTTCTATAACTTGGATCCTTTAGCCTAATTCTCATTAGTCTACTAATTCTTAGAAGAAATTGTCTATTGAAGCTCGACAATGCCTAGCTGCTGATGCTCAACAACCTCTTTATGTAGTAGATTCATTATCAAAACCATCTTCTTTAGAAATGAGCAAGATTCTTTACCTTTGTCTAAGTAGTCTCTGTTTCCTTGAACTATCTCTATTGTCTCTCCTTCCTCAGTACTTGAAGTCTTTCCTTTCCTCCTTGTCACCTCTATTAGGACACCTTGTAGTAATATGACCAACTTTGTTACATGGAAAATATATAATAGGGATTTTACTTCTCCTCTTGGTAGCCTTATGGCCAATAATGCTTCAAGTTCACCATCTATTCCACTATCACTTTCCTAATGTCTACTCTTCATCTTTCTCTTAGATCCATCAAGGGTTGGTTGAGCTTTAAAAGCATATTCAACACTAGCAGGGGAATAATTATCAAAATTTGACAACTCAAATGTAGTGAGTCTACCAACTAGACTATCCAAGGTCATATCATTACTAGGTGTACATCTCAACTCTTGTATTGTAGAAACTTTAATAGCATAGATAAGTAGTAAAGTCCTCAATACCTTACTTATCACATTCTCATCAAATATGCCTCCTCCAACACCTCTAATAGCTTTCACAACCTCTTTGATTCATCCACAATATTGTGCAATAGTTTCACCCTTTTCATTCTCATATCATCAAACTTACCTCTCAAGCTTTTTGCCTTATTCGTCAACACATTTTTGTCTACACCATGGATTTGTGCCAACTTGTCCCATATTTTCTTTGTAGTAGTGCATTTCTTTACATCATCAAACTCAACATAACTTAGGGTTGTTGTGAGTTCAATCATCATTTGATTCTGCTCCTACTTCTCTTTCATTTGTTCAACTATCATAGGTATAGGTACCTCAATGTGTTCATTTTCTAGGCAGTATGATGTGGAATATCTTATACCAAAGAAGTGCAATCTCATAAAGCATTTCCATGTTGTGAATTTCTCCTTGTTCAGCTTGGGTATCTATCTCTTATACATCTTGATCTTTGACTTGAGTCCCTTCAAACTTTCCTTACAAACAACAAGGCTCTAATACCAATTATTAGAATGATTCGAATAATTGAAAGGTGGGGGGGTGTGTGAATCAGTTATCCTCAGGTCTAGATGTACCAATTTTCTACTTTTAACAACTTCAACCAATCTCATTAAATAACTCATCCATATAACATATCATCGGTTACTTAATAGTCTTTAACTCTCTATTCTATATGTGTGCCAACTAATAGTAAAATACACAATTATAAAAATAGCATGCATAACATAACATTCACACAAGTAAATGACACCAACATTTAATGTGAAAACCCAATTTGGAAAAAAACCACCAAGTAACATGTGAGCTCGATTAAGAGCTAACCCTATTAAAGGTTACAAAACACATTGTTAGGTGTGACCTTGTAAAAAGATTTAATCACCCTATTAGGAGTGACCTTGTTAATGGAATTTGGATCATTATATTAGAATGTCACCCTGATTAAAGGATTTACAAAATGACTATTAGGTCAACCTTAATTAAATGATTTTGACTCCCACAATGGTTAGAATATAATAGTAGGTTTCATTTGTAAAACACAACTCACTTTGCAAATTCTAATCTCCATTCTCTCATCTATTGGTTCATTGACTGGCCTTTATTATCATCTCCATCACTGATTTGCTTAACACCTCTTCAAGCAATCACACTTCACTTCTTTCTTCACTTCTCCTATGTAGCTCTGTTCTTTATAGATTCTCCTTAAGATCGTCAATCAACACCAAACCAACCTTAGAAAACATCTCTTATGCCTCCTTAAATAGGTAATTTTGATCTTTTGCCACTTAAACATTACCGTAGATTTTAGGGTTAGGTCAGATTCATTGACTCCTTCCATCATTTTTTTTAGGCCACTTGGGATTCTATGAACCTTGCTATAAATACTATATAACTAATGTGATTTATTTAAATATTTTAGAATTCAAAATAGTTGAGATTGGCCTTATGTGGACTAGGGGCCAATGCCTATTTGATGGGCTAGAGAGATCTAGATCACAAGAAAGAAAACTATGAAAATAAGATTAAGAAGATTAGTCTAGGCACATATGTCATCAAAGCACAAATACTACATAGAACAATCCTTATTTAAATCCAGGCTAAACAAAATGAATTTGCATGCAATGAATAAATGACTACTAGAATTCTTTTGAAGTACATTCTAAAGTTCTCATGTTGATTAAATTATTGTTCATTCAGATGATTGAGTGTGGGAATAGAAAACCATTAAAACTATTATATTTTCCAAGAGCAATACAAAAATATTGGAGGCATTCAATATAGAATATCTATACATGCATATTATTTTTCACATTCTCCGAGGACCCATAAAATGCCTATAATTGGACAAAGTGTGAGTTGAAACCCTAGACAATCTTTTGCACTTGCATAGCCTCAAACAACCATAAGACGTACCACTCTCCAAAATTGAAATACAGGTAGCTATTTTATGAGGTACAACAAATCTCAAATGTAGCTAATTTCAACTTGACTAACCCTATAAACATTTCAAATGGGTTATTGATGATGCATCACACTACATGTGCGTTTTCAGAGGGGAAATTAAGCAACAAGAAAAGGGAACCCAAATTTGAGTGCAAATTAAACTCACATTCACTAGACAGACAACTCTCAAATGATTAAGTTTGAATGATATAAGTGTTCTATAGCTTCCAATGAGAAATAAACATCAATTACATTTATCAAACACATAGTATTCATGCAAAAACCATTTTCTCCAGTAAAAAATAATAATTGACCCTTTTTATAAATAGTTCTAAGACCTTTTCCAATTATATAAACCAAACATTAGCAACACATCATAAAAGTGTTCCAAATTTAAGAAACGTGGAAAATACATTCAACTTTAACAAGTTCTCAATAGAAGATCTTTTAGCTACCACCAAATTTCCTCTCACCAACTTTCAAACAAACTTTCTAAATATCAGTGACACACCAAAATAAACAGTTTATATGAAAAAGAAAGTTTTTTTACAAATATTATAAATACTACAAATACTACTAAGAACTTGAACATTTCACAATGACAATTTATCTCTTTCACCAATACTAAAAAATAATTTCTTGTTATAGTTAATATAATAGGAAAAATTCTAAAGTAAACATTATCAAGAAAAAGATTCTAAAGTAAACATCATCAAGAAAAAGAATTCTATGAAAAAATATGAGTCACTAAACACCTTCAATGGTATCCAAAAAGAATTCTATGAAAGAATATGAGTCACTAAACACCTTCAATGGTATCCATTTCATCAAAAACATCGACACAAATCATATTCTTCTCACCCATCCAAGAGTTAAACCTTAATAAATGACTACAGAAATATGCCACTGTGCTCACTATTTTGATTACAATTCTTTAATCCCATATATTCCTCCCAAACATTTTCCAAATCTTTCATTCCTTCATACCCTGAACAGCTGAACAACGACTCCATTGAATCCACACCTCTGGTAATATTCACATTGCCCTCCATGTAAAGAATTCGACATGAGACGCGTATATTCTTGAGAGCTGAAATTCACACCTAAAAAAACCCTTAAATTTAATAGAGGAAATATGACATTAGCTGATGGAAATGATTCATCTTCGGCTGTGCAAGCGGCTGCATTGTTCGACGCCTCTGCTCACGACACAACATTTCCCAGATGTCTCGCTATCACAGCTGCCCTGTAAGTTTGCACCTTATTACACAATTATCCGTCCAGGAAATACCTTTTTATATTGTCAAAATGTGCTTAAGAATTGCCTACTGCAGCCACTTACTTACAACACTGATACTTCCATTACCCTATAAATCAGTTAAACTTAGTGCAGATCGATTTTAATTACTCGTGGCACTCACATATTCGCAATCAATAGTTTCAATAGATCCTACTACTACAAGTTCAGTGTCACTATAATGGAAGTGGAAGATGTGATGCTTCCTTCAGAAAGGGCAAGGACATAAGTGGGCAAACAGTTTTTTTCATTCTTCTGAATTCAGATTAAGTATTTGTATTTAATGCTCTGCAATTATATACGTATGGCCTGGTACCAGTGATTTTTTTTAACAAAATTTTTTAATTTGGATTTAAAGGCTCATACAAGGCATTTGAAAAAAGTGCAAATGTACGTTACATTTTTTTCTTCATTTTCTCGAGTTTGTCCATGTAAGATGTGGAAAATGGAAAGATGAGCATCCATTTCCAAGTGCAGTGGGAATTTCATACAACTATATTTCAGTTTCAGATTTGCATATATTATGTAGCAAAATAGATGAGTTTTATAAATCTCAATTTTTTTCCAAACTACAATGGATGAGGAGAGATTGCTCTTCAAATTATTAAGATTAACTGTAACTACTCCCCGAGCGGAAGGGGATCAATAAAACCACAATTCGCCACAAAATATCCCTATACTTTCTTAAGAATATCTAAAGGGTTTGAAGAAAGCACAAGCGGAATAACACTTAAGGCACTCCCTGACAAGCTCCCTCCAAATAAGTAGGGTTTCCCTATTTTCAGCACTAAAACCCATAGTAGTACATAAAATAAGGCGTGAAAAATATTGTAGCTTAAAATCCGTCCAAATATATAGAAGAAAGCAATAGTTGTAATTTATCCCAAAATAATTCTATGGTAGGTGAGGATATCCCAAGTGGCATAGCTTTTCTGTAATACCATTACGTTTTTCTCCAAAACTTCTGGTACTTTTCCTTCAACAGCTCCCTATGGACTATCAAACAGCTCTCTTAAGAGCCCCAGGTCCAATAGGGTGTTCAGCAGGAAAGAATTTTGTAAGCAGATTATGGGACCAAATTTCCTCCATCCTTCCTTACCAACTATGACTCAAAACAACAAACAGAACAACAACCCATGAAACTTAAAGGGGCTCAATAGAATGGTAAAGTGATGGTATTACGAAGGGCAACCTAATACCTTCAATAAGACTAGATTTTAAAACAATTTAATTCTAGAGTTAGCCAATTAAAAAAAACAATATAAAAGCCATCCTTGGCATGAAGATAAATAAATTAAGAGAAAACAATCTAAAAGCAAGAAAATGGAACCCATAATTACAGAAGAACTCAACTAAATAATTGCAATATACATGTCTTAAAGGGATTTTAATCCAAGGCCCAGTCAACTCATAATAGTAATATGAAAACAATATTCAGCAAGTAAAAAAAGAACTCAAAAGAATCCATTCTCAAGGGTCCATCTCAATTTCCCACTCCTGGAAATTCTCCACCTGCTTCTTCATCTTTTACTTTCTCAACTGCATAAACATACGCAAGAGGCTTACGGGCATATATAGGAGCTCCTGCTTTGCAAGTGGAAAGAGACAAATATGCCTTTTCTTCACTTCATTCAAAAGGCCCTACAAGGTGTTTAATAGGCTCTTAACACTTGAATAACGATTAAAACATATATCCTAACTCTTGCCTTCACAATCTCTCTCTCCCCCTCTCTCCCTCTCTCCCTTCCTTAGAACCACTTTTCTAACACTATACATCTAGTAAAAGCGACATTTGAAAAATTAAAATTCTTAAAAATGTGCTGGGAAAACTAAAATGTAAATGAACCTTTAAGGTTCCTACTAACTAAGCCTCTAGCTGTCTAGCTAGGTTTTTTGAAAAGAATAGTGTTACTCTGGGATTAGAAGAGGTGATATGGAAATGGACTGTCTAGACTCTAGAGTCTCTCCTCACTCACTCATTCTTTAGCTATATCTGCAATCTTTACACTCATTGCAGCAATTAATACATCCAAGCATGATAGTATGCATTTAAATTACTTAAACATAAAAATAACTCATATAGGATGATATCACAAAATACAAATACATTGAGTACGTCAAGTACTCATTTTACATGACCAAGAAACAACTCACACATGTGAATCTAAGCATTATTCAACATTAGTATCCAAAAAAATGCAAACGATGCTAAATCATCCATCTAGGTCCTATCTAATTGAAAAGAAGGCAATCACAACTAGTCTAGTGATATAAGTAGAGATACAAGTACATCAAAATCATACGGCTGGAAAGATATTGCTATATTTATACAATTCAAATCGCACGTGCAAGAAACAAGAAATATCTAAAATATTATAATATACAATGATCATAGAACCTTCAAATCTGCTAGTCCACATGTGATGAAGTGAGGATAAATTTTAAATATGGTGAACTAGGGCACTGCATCTCCCTTCCTTAGAACTAGACTTCCTCTTGGAAGTCACAAAAGAAAGTGTGAATAAGCTGCTTGAAGGGGTCTTACCTCCTCCCATGTGCTCGTTTTCACATTGCACCTACTTGTTGTGACATAATCACACTTTGCCCCATCACAAATGGGGGACCCCAAATTTTTTGCTTTAGGGTTTTGTTGAAATGTTTCAATTTCAGTCATTGGTCTCTTACCAGTGCGAAGTTTAGGAGTTCAATCAAAGTTTAGAGTTTTGCCAAGTTTTGGGATGTCGGAAAGTAAAACGGAGAAGGACGATCAAATGAGTATATTTGATGCCATTAAGGTTTTTAGAAGGGCCAAGGGACGAGGAATGACATTGGTTGATGTCAATTCTGATAGCATTTTTTTTACTCAGTTCTTTTTCTTTTTTCAAAACTTTCATTTTTTAGCATTTTGGGGCCAATCTGGGAACCTCCTTTGTTGTTTTTTTTTTTCTAAATTTAGAAAGTTTTTTGCTTCTTTTTCTATTTTTATTGTTTCTAGTTTGGAAAGGCGAAAAGTTGCATTTGCAACTAAAGAAATATGAAATCACCCAAGTGCAGAATTCTTGTTTTCAACTTCAAAGTTCGACTGGAATATCATGAAAAGGGCATGAAAATTGGTGAAATTTCCAAATTACTGAAATTTGGCCAAGTCCAAAATTTTTTAGGATCTTACAAAATCCAGAATCTCCATTGTAACTTATAGAGATCTGCAACCAGTCTGAAACCTCCTGACAGTAATTATATAAATATAACTTAAAGTATATAAAAATGTCCTCCTCCAACCTTGAGAATCTCATCAAGACCCCAACTCCGCCCAAGAATTATGGAAAATCCTCAAGAAATTCTGAAAGGCATGAGAAGTCTAACTTGGAAGTCCAAAAATTCTAATTTGCAAGTGAACTCTGCTCAGCTGTCTAAAGGTACGGACATGTCCTAAATGTACATGAAGCCCAACTTGAAGCTTGTCCAAAATCTACATGAATTCCAAAATGAAGCTTGTCCAAAATGCAAATGAAGTCTGACTTGAAACTTGTCCTTAATCTACATGAACTTTGCCCTGCCAAAGGTTTTTCATAAACTCACATCATGTCTGACCTTTCGAAGAAAAATCCTCAAATTCATGCAAAGTCCAACCATGAGAGGTTTTGAGGAGATGAAAATATTCTAAGGCAGGGAAAATTCCTCAAGTTATGCTCGAGTCCGCCCACACTTGACAGAAAATTCTAGAAACATGAAGAGATTGACTTGTGGAAGAAGAAAACAAGCAAGATCAATTTGAATCAGAAGTTCTAGAAGAAAGAAAGCATAAACGGATCAACTCATAAGAACTTCTAGAAGAAAGCAAAAGAATGTTGAGGGATAGCTATGAAGAAAAAAACAAGCTATGTAATGTCCCCACTAACTAGGACATTAATATCTGCCAAAACCAATGTTAGAATTTATACAATAATATAATATATTTCATTATTCTATCCTCTATCCTAACCCAACCTTAAAGATATCTCTAGACCGGGTTCCTCTGTTGGTCAACTGTCTTTTCTAGAATGCACCCTTTAAGACTCTCATATGCATATGTTGACATCATCTGAATATTCTAGCCATTATCCATTCCTCATCTAGCCATTCATATAGGATTACTTATCTCTCACACTAGCACGATAGCCATTCATACAAGGACCTCGCTTCCTATACTAGCACTATGAGATTCCATCTACTCATTTAGCCATTCTTATAGAAATGCCCACAATCTCTATACTGGCCCGCAACCATTCATATAGAGATGAGCATCATTCCTACACTGGCACTATAGAGTTTTAATCAACTAGTTAGATCAATTAGAATTACATCACTATCTTGCAGTACCTTAATTAACCTTTAACAAATAGCGATGTTAATTCATTAAGTCTCATATTCATTGAATACTATCCTTAAATATTATTCTTTTAACATTACCACTTTCGTGTATATATATATAGAAGAGTGATGATGAAGAATATAGTGCAAATATATAAAAGGAAACTTTAAACAATATGGTTACCTTCATGAACTCGGTACCGGAAACCCTTGATCAATGTGTGGTGTATGTTGGTGCTTAAACTAATGTCTTCTTGCCAAAGTCTTCGCTTTCAACTGATGTTTCTTCTTAGTGGTTTATCCTTCACGTGGTATGATGGTCTTAATTATGTCGTCCTCCTTCTGCACGGGGTCCCAAATACTCCCGTACTCCTTGGTTACAGAATTCAGTCCACGTGGTGTGTACAGTGACGTGGTTGCTGCATCAATCCTTTGTTTTCCCCCCAAAAGAAACACCTTTCTTTTTCCCAAACAATTTTGCAGCCCGTTTATATGTGTAGAGCCAAGTGGTCATGTCCCTTCATGGGATTTAGTAATATAAGAGGCCCCTTCCATTATTATTATTTTATTTATTTGTTTCACCCCTTTTAAAAGTCTTATTCAATATATATATTAGTTGGATAATTAATATTATATTGTTGATTTAATAACTTTGATATTTGATAAGGTATAATTTATTTAATTATTATTCTCTCACTTATTTTTATTCATTATGGATAATCATTAATAACATTAATACTATGATTATATTCTTGATTTAGTTATTATATTATGTTAGAGACTTGAGTCTAAAGAATAATTCTTAAGAATAATGTATATATATATGTATTTGAAGTATTATTCAGATGTCAATTTAGGCTCATGACAAGCTATACAACAAAGTCTCTCCAAGAAAGAAAGGAAAGAGGAATAACATCAGAAAAACAGAAAAATAAAGCAAGGAGTTTGATCTCTTCATGAACAGTCATGATTCCTATAAATTCATAAGTTTGGCATTTCATTTTCCACAAGTTGGAAATTGAACTTCTGGAGGTGGCAGGAAAGTGGATATATTAGATGATTTTCAGATTGAATGTGAAGATAATTTCTTAGCACAGATCTAAGCTAGCAGAAGATTTTTCATTTTTGCTGGAGTTTTCCATTCAAAATTTGAAGTTCTTTCAATTTTTTAAGTTGCTTCTCAGGCAATTTCCTAAATTTTCTTGGAGTTTTCTAATCTGATTGACATGACTAAGACAACTTTATACAGACTTGAAAGGAATTTTTAGTTCTGAATTCATAATTTCAATCTGCAAATATTACAGGTTGGATAGATTTGTGAAGAATTGGAGGTAGATGTCCATGCTATGAAGAAAGTGAAAATCTGGAAGTTCTGGAAAACTGAGTGAGAATTTCTAATTCCAATCCAAGAGAAGTTGTGGGAAATTGAGTGAGTGTTGAGAAATTCATTGATCCATAATGAAATCTACTAAGGAAAGTTCTGAGAAAATCCACAAGGACAAGCAAAGTGTAACAAACGAATTTTCTTTACTAAAAAGATAGAGCTATATTCTGAATGAAGAACAGATATGAAAACAATACTTCAACCAATTAACCGAAGTGAACATCTTTATTTCAATTTCATGTGAAATTAACTGAATTAACATTCAACTGAAACAACAACCAATTGAAATAACTGATTTCTATCATAATTATAGAAAGAACTTAAATCATTAACATTAACTCTTTGATATTCAATATTCACAAGTGAAAATAAATGTATAGTAAAGAAAGGTAGAAGAACATAAAAAATCTAACTGGAGAGTCTCGTAATGGTTGTGCAAGCCTCAGCTTTCAGATAAGGGGAGAAGCATTAGCTTAGGCTTAACCTCCCAATTGACCATATCAATCCCCACACAATATTTTGATAAGAAAGACACTCCCTACCCTAGGGCTAGGCTTGGGGCATTATTAGTCCAGCCATCTAAGCAATACCGGTGTTTAGAATGTCCGCTCAGTAATAAACGAGCATGTCTAATCAACTAGAGCCACCGACATCATGTAATCTATAGAAGGCAAGCATGCCTTTAACGACCTTGGCCAAGGATTTAGATGGATTTCTAATACCCGATCACCACTACTTGACTTGACAACAGGGTAAGTAGATTGGACATGCATGAGCTTAATAATTAGTTCATAAAAAATAAAGTTATTGTATCAATTATGATTTCTATTCTTTGTTTTTGTAGAACTTCCTTTCCACCTCTTCACCCTCTCTCTTGGCCAACCAGCCGGGGTGAGTCGTGGGTGTTCATTCATAGAGGAGATTAATTCATTTGCTGAAACTCAGCTAATAGAAGATCATATTTTAGAAGTGGCATGAAGCCATCTTTGAGACTCGAGGAGTTCTCTTAAAATAAATCAGAAAATTTAATTCAGAAATAAAAGACAGGCTGATTCGAAAATTGAAATCATAACATAACATATGCATTCAGTTTCAGATTCAACATGATTATATAGCTGGGTAAACTTGATCAAATGACTACTTGGTAGTCTTAAACTACTTCACAGTCAAGCATTGAACATTGGAAATTCTGAAACTCCCCTTGCATCTAAAATTCAAATGCAATAAATATATCAAATAAGGAAAAGAAGTTATTCACGTAACTTGATCAATGATGGAACTGAACTTGATTAATCTGACTAGCCAGCTCTCAAATTTGGATATGCCAACACTTTTTACAAAAAATGTTGAGTCCTTATTAGCAAAACAACAAGCTTGGACTCTATCCCAATATCGGTTGTATGAAAAGAAGAGAAAAGAATGAGAAGGAATGGGAAGAACAACAATATCGATTCTAGCTACCAGACATACTCTCGAGCCTCTATAAAAATGAGAACAATATAGAAGGCTCAAATAAAAGCTGTGACTCTTGATAGCAGTTACAACAAGATTATCGGCTTCTTGGTTCACCGATTTAAAAGAAGGAAAATGCCAAGTGTACTCATTGTCTCTTATAGAGACCTATAAGAAAAAGAATTCGAAGGACTCCTTATTAAAGGAATAATTTATAATTTTATACACATATATATTTGCACACACACACACACACACACACACACACACATATATATATAATTTTTGAATGGTGTCATCATATTATTACTGTGTCTAAGGTTGTACCTATTAGGATATGCATATCTATATACTTGCATAATTGGGAAACTATTTTATCTTCATATCCTCTCAATGTGTGTGTGTGTATATATATGTATGTACGTATGTATACTTATGTTAACAGAGATGAGCTTGAATAATTTAATACTATGGTAGCACCATACTTTTATACTTATGTGCGCGTGCACACACACACACATATATAATGAAATGATGAGAGTACCAACATAAACTATTTGAAAGTACGAATTTTGATTATGTTATAATATTTTAATGTTTTTATTGGTTGTCCAAGTAACTCGTGTGTCCAATGTATGTACCCTATTATGTAGTCGCTATGTCCTTACCAAGGTAGTTAGAGGTCATACTTGTTGATCAGATAAATGGACTAAGGTAGTGCCCCATTTCGTAGATCCTGTTAAGCAATGCTTCCCTCCTTGTCTGCTCCTACAACCACCCGTGCAACATTTCTCACAATAATAACAAGTACTCCATGATAAATCCATATCAACATATAACACAGATAGCAGTAAAGAAATTAGTTAACTACCATCGTTTAGAAGAACAGGCAACTGCTAACTACCATTATCAATAGTAACAGCTAACTATCATCATCATTAAGCAATTATTCATAGTAATTGTTAACATTCAAGTTCATATGAAAAATTAAAACGGTTGAATATAACTACCCTTTTCACATGAACAAGGAATCAATAGTTTTTAACTAATCATCACAACGACTATAATTTATTTTTAAATAGGTCTAAATTTTGGTATGTAACACAAAGTCCTTCCTAATTAGAGTGACTCATAAATTTGGCTACATGCTGATATCCATAGACCACATACACAAGTAAAGTTCATCCAATTTAGGATGACTTGCAAATTTGGCCAAGTGTTAATGAAATTTTTTAAACCAAGATAAAGTCTGCCTTTTCATGATGAAAAACTGGCCAAGAGTTGACAACCTAGGTGAAGAATCCAAATGAAGAGATGAAGTTCACTCTCTAAAGATAGAGAAAAGTTAGAAAATTGTAGAGTCCAAAGTCATTTGAGGTTGAAATCACCAAGTATTCAGAGCGAATTCTAAGTGGGAAAGAGGAAAATGCCAAGTTTCAAAGTGATAATTTTAAGTTCAAGCATAGAAAATAAGAGACATATATTTTTAGAGAGAGAAGGGGTTTGTAGAGGGTGAAACCGCTAAGGAAGCAATGGTGAAATATCCTAAGTATGTGAAATTTCTTGAAAATCAGACCTAAAAGTGCATTACCAAGGACTTGTCTTTATTGTTTCCAAAATCTAGAAGGCCATTTCAAGATCAAAGGTAATATTGGTGAAGTCATTTACAAGAGTTATTGACAATTTTCTCAGTGTTGTTTTGCAAGTCTGATGCCAAGTGAACAATCAAGGGTAGCCAAAGATGAAGGAGATGGTACAACAACCCAAGAATTCCAAAGATCAAGATCAAAGAAAGGAATTGAAACTATCTAAGGAAAGATGATGTTTAAAGATAAGAAATTTGTCTAAGGCATGGCAAAACCCACAAGGTTGCACCAAGTCTGCTCAAGGAAAATTCTAGAAGAAAGCTAAGACTGTCATGAGGTCTAGTGAAAGGAAAGGACAAAGTTATCCAGTTGTGAGGGATTCCTTGAAGCGCATCAAGTCCCACCCTTTAAGCATGAAAATGCAAGCAACATGATGAAATTCTCATTCCATGCCAAGGAAATTCAAAGAGCAAAGAAAATTTGGCAAGTGTTGGAAATTCCATAAGCACAGGAGAAATATTCTCCGATTCAAAATTCTAACTTCCAACTAATTTCCAAACCCAATGTTTTCACAATCGAAGCAAGTTCACCATCATGACCAAAATTTTCAAAGACATCTTCTAGACTTCAAAGTTCGCACCAAAATATTAAAGATCCTGGATTGAAGATGAAGAATAGCATTCAAAAGGGAGAAATTCCAAGTTCAAGAAGGTTTAAATTTTGAAGATGATGCAATTTGGGAATATTTTCCCAAAATCCCAAATTCCTAAAACTGAAGAAGAATTGTTCAAAGCTAACTTTATTCAAAGAGATAAGCATGCCAAGGTGGCAAGCACCTGTCTCCACCAATTAGATAACCTCATGCCTATGGCATCTAGGCTCATTGAGTAAGCTACTAAGGAAAGGATAAAGGGTACTTTCTTTTAGAAGAAAGCTCTGTACAAGATCATTTTCATTGATTCTTGCTAGAGAATCAGTAAAACCTAATTAGGTGTAATGTCCCCATTTTTAGCAGGTTCCTACAATTGGCCAAGTTAGTTCACCATCATGACCCTTGTGAGCTGACAGTGGGATTTAAAGGTCTCAGTTGTGTGCTTATAGGCTTTCCAACAACCTATGGTGTGTTTTGGCTCCGTTTGAGTGACTTACTATTTAATAATTTATTGTAAGTCAATCTATTGATTTCGATGAGCTCGGTTGAGTTAGAGGAGTTGGGTGATGCTCTCAGTTGTTATTTTGAGCTTCTGGTTTGAGCTCCAAGAATCTTGGAGGGAGTGTCTATTTATAGTAAGTCACCCTGTCAGGTTCATTCATCATCTTTCATCATCAGGATTACTTTTGTGTTGTCAGATTTTGATTCTATTGCTTCTTTAGCTATTTTTGCAAGGCGGGTGAATTATTATTATTATTCATCTAAATATGTTAAGGCTGTTTTTTTTGTTGGGGTTGTTTGTTGGTCACCTCAGTATCATAGCTTATTGGAACCGAGACAAAAAGTTTTAAATCGTGGGAATAAGGAACAATGGCCTTACATGTCAAAGTATTATATTATGGTGGAAAAGGTCATTTTTGGAGCCAAAAGCAATTAATAAATTAGTTTATAATGACACTTTATTATATTTTAATGTTGTGTGTGGGAAGCTTCTTAAGTGAAGTTCATTTGGGAAACTTTGTGCCATTTGGAGATTATAAATATGAGCCTATTTGATAAGTAAAGTATCTGATTATTTGATTATCTTATTTTGCTTTGTCGTTTTTGTGATGTTTCTGAAGTCTAATTTTTCTGTGCCTTTGCTGAAGTATAAGGGTTTGTTCTTGAGGAGTTTATTGTAATTCACAGTTAAGGTATTGTAAATTAGTTTTTTGAGAATTGGTCTTTATCTCCATTGCTGTATCCACTGTGGTTGGGAGATACTGTGGTGTTGGGAATTTAGAATTTGGCGTCTTCTTATACTGTTATTACTGTTGCTGAGAAGTGGTTGGGTGTTGATTAATTTGGAGTTGGTTGAGCACCCATTTATATTTGCTGCTCGGCATTATTTTCTATCTACACTTTGGGAGCAACGTTTTTATATTTGCAGTTGCATTTGTTTGTTGGAGAATTCTTTTGTTGCTACTAGACTTCATTTCAAAAGGTTTCAAGGCATGCCTTAACTATTGTTTGAGAGCCAGCAAGGCTCATTATAGTGGTATCAAAGCTTTCTTGCAAAGTGTTTGACAAAATGTCAAACAACTGAATTATAAAAGAATTTGGTGTTTGACAAAGTTATATATAACTAACTGGTTGGGGTTATTTCATTAGGGTATAGTTGTCTAAATCTTGGCCATTGGTCTTAAATTGATCTTGGCTCTTCATTTATTCTTGAACTTTGTATAAACTCCACTCCTCTCATTTGTAAAGGAAGATTTAGAGAAATTGTTGCTCTAAACACTTTTTAAGTAAATTCGTTAATTGATTGATGGTGAATTTAATATCTGTTGCAAGTTACATGGTTTCGTGTTTCTCACTTAAAGTAGATTTTATTTTCAAGTTGCTAAATAGAATGAAGGATTCAATGAGAATGCTCATTGTGGAATTAATATATTTATACTTTTGATAGATTGGATATTTTCAACTATCATGCAAAGTTAGTCTGAACTTGTGATAAAAAATTATAACTTCCATTACTATATTCATTGGTCAAATGTTGGTCAATATCTTTGATGTGAAAATTCTTGAAGTACCTTACAAGATTGAACTATTCTTGTGGAGTCGTTAAATTTGGCAAAACAAGAATAGGTTTGAAATTCCACTTTTATGTTGTCTCTAGATTTCATAGGTTTAGAATTGTCTTCTTATACCCTCCTATTTTGCACTTTGTTTTAGAAATCTCTGTGAGTGTTAAACCTAGAAAGTCCAAATGAAATGGATAAAGGAAATTCTAAAGTTTAATGGTAAAATCTTTAATACCACGTAAGTCTCCTTGAAGGTTTTCAGCAAATCATCCTACATGAGAGTCTATCCTAAACAGAAAAGTTACTCACATTAGGAAACTTGGAATCATTTGTATGATCACACAATTTGTTTGTTTAGTGCATCATAAGATTTTGTTCAAGAGAGGATAGAGTACCCATGGTATTTTATTTTATGTTGTCTATGTCATAAAGCACACACCAACACTACCCCACTAGACCCTAACTCAGTCCATCTGTTGGACTTGATGTCCAACCTCTAATGCTTCCCATAACTTATGAGCTCCAAAACCAGCTGCCCATCTCCCTCTACCTGCAGGATCATCCAATCTAACACATGGCAATGAGTCTCCTTAGGGCAGATACATGGAAGATATAATAGATCTCTGATAGATTGGGAGACAATGTTAAATGGTAAGCTACTGACCACTCTAACTCAAGGATCTCAAAAGCCCCCAAGAGTACAGGTGCAAGCTTAGATCCTTTTTTTTAATAACAGGGTTCTTGTAGGGTCAAATTTTCAAAAATACCTTACTTAGAAATGCCGATTCACTGTCTTGGAATCAATATGCTTCTTCCTATGATACTGTGCCTTTTGGAGGTGTTGTTTGATCAAAGTTGCCTATTGCTTCACATATTGTAACATAAAAGGAACTTAAGTAACTCTGTCCTATACTGCTTAACCCAATGGTTTCATACAAAATCTCCCATACTGTTGCAGCAATGAAATTGCTAGCTGTTGTTGTATGCAGCCTCTATCACAGAAAATTGATCCTGTTATAGAATCACATCTTTTTATTATCAGGGACACACGGTAATTTCCCCAAGGTTTTCTGTCCCCATATCTACCATGTTTCAGGGTTGCATTAAAAATAGCCTTGGACCATTCTCAATATCCTCTCTATGCCCAGAAATCTGCTCGAAATGGCGGTCAACTGTCTGGGCATGGCCAGCCATCCCTGGACAGCAATCACAATTTGAAAAAAATAAAATCATAGAATTTATTATGCATTTTTTTTCATGTTTATTTTTAAGCACAGCTGTGAATGAATATATTCCATAGACATAGCTGCACCTATTAATTCAATCTTTCAAAAGGAAACGTTTTTCGTAGAATCATTGAATAAATTTAGTGCTTTGTTAAAAAAAGTGTGTTTAGGTCTAGGCAAGCTGAAATACTCTTTTACATAACTAGATGACACCTTTGTTAAAAAAGGTGTGGCTAGGTCTAGGCAAGCTGTAATACTCTTTTACATAACTAGATGACACAATTCTATGTCCACTTCAGTCATAAGATTTAAATGCAAATTAATATGGATTCTCCTCCATACAAAGCTGTGATCTTTTTTCTCTTAAATTTAATTGTTCTGAAATGGAATTGTGAGGGATACTATACATTATACAGTGAATATAGTCCAACCACTTTATTGAATAATGCATCAATAAAATGTCTACTGCCTTCAGTAAAGCCATGTTCATACCCCATGCCCTAGCTTGATCCATTATTTCTGTTGTTGCCATACTACTACTAATAGTCGCTGTCAATTGGTGAGCCATGTTCATACCCCATGCCCCAGCTTGATCCATTATTTCTGTTGTTCCCGTAATACTACTAATAGTGGCTGTTAATTGGCGCCCTCATGGCTGAAAGTTAAAACCAAAACAGTCTATAATGTGGCAGAAGAAGGTCCATAAACCTAGAATTAATGTTTTCCTCTGTATTATATACCATTTTCTTAGTGAGTTAATTTTTTGTACAGCTGCAACTTATATTTGGTTAGAGTGGGGTTGTATATGGATCTAAAAAAACCTCTACCGCAGTTCTTCATCTCACCACTAATGGAGTTTGTAGAGATTTAAATGTTAGTTATATCAAGCACTATGGAAATACAGTAATATCATGGTTGTAAGTTAAGTATTACAAATCTTACTTAAAACAAAATATAAAAGTGATTCAAAGAGATAAAAATTAAAAGACAGGTTACGTACTGAATAAAATGCTCAATCAAGAAATGCATCCTGAATTTTGAAATGTGTCATTTTTCAAATTTTCTACATTTTGATATTTTGTAGTTGTAGCCTTTTTGGCCTCTTGTTGTAGATGCAGATTGACAATGAAAGTTAAGTGAAAACAATGGAATCTGTTAACTAGTATGTCCCCATTCACTATACAGGTAACATCATGAACATAACATTTTTCCTATGTGGTTCACATACTGTTTCATGCTTCCATCCTCGATATTGCTCTAACCATCCCTGCAAGTTTATCCATTTTATTTTCTGGAATCCTCCCTGCCTATTTTCCAATTTTGATTCCTTAGAACCCCCCTGCCATGACTATTTTGATGCTTAATTATCAAGTTGCTCTCTTTTCATCAGCACATATATACAGCGTGGGGATTGCTTTTAAGGACTCTGTCATCTTATTGGTTTTTGAGGACCCTCTTTATGCATCTACGTATTTACTGAGTCTTTTAGTCCTGTAGTGTAGGACTGTATATTCTTTCTATGGTTTAACTGCATTTCACATTTTAATTAATAAGTAGATCAAGAAAATGCTTTATGCATTTTGCCTATTCAGATGCAATTGTAGAGCTCTGTTTTTTTTCCATGTATGCTCTTGGTTACCAGATGGCCACCATTGCCAGAATCAAGTTCTTACCCATTTATGAAAAGCAGATTCCAAGCATCGTTTTATTTGCATTTTTTTCACAATGGCAATGCTTTGGTTCTAATCTCAGAGGATAATTTGGTCAAGAGTATCAGCAAATAGAACAGATTAATCCTGCAGTAATTGATGCTGGATGATACTTGATAGTGATGGAAATAGACTAGAGTCAAGGCAAGACATGGATGCTACACATAGTGAAGCCCCTCGAGAGGAATAGTATTAAGGAATGCAGGAATCAATTATTATAGGACCTTCTCAGAGATACCCTGCATAATTGTTTTTACCAGTTCTACTTAGTGACTGGGATATCCTTGTACAGCATGATTGTTTAATGTACATATTTACTGATTTGTTGCAGGTATATTAAAGTTTGAGCATTGCCTTTAACTACATTTTATTTGATATCAATAGATAGAGCAAAAAATGGTCTACACTTTCCTGATAAGTAGGTCACAAGTGCTTTTTATTTGAATTCTTTGGTCACTAGTGAATAATATTAAAGCTACCATACTGTAGGATTCTTTCATTCAATAATTTTAAATGTATGCTTTGTTTTGAATCTTTTTTTTTTTTCTTTCTATCAGTTTCTGGCTATCCATATCTCAATCTTTGATTTTCTGAACACAAAATTAATTAAATGGGATAACTTGAGGATGGTCGTGTTTTTGTGTAGGTATCTGTTAGCCTCTTGTAAAGAAAATTGGCGGCATATCAACATAGTAATTTGGCCACTTGTCGCATTAATAGTATTGAATTTGCCATCGATACTATTTAATATTATATGGTATGTTAATTTTTTTGGTCTTTGAATTGCTTATCCAGGGATTATGCTTACATGCACCTGTACACAGGCACACCCCACACATGGTCGGTCATAGTCATGAGGTATTTATTCCCAGCATGGGGAAAACATAGGATCTTTTGGATTGTATCAGCAAGGGTAGGTCCTTAATATTCAAGGCTCAAACCTTCTAGGAATATCATTTTTTCATAAGATAGCAAACAATCAAGTCAAACCATTTCTGTATGAGGGTTATCATATCATACAGTATACAGGAGCAGAAATCCATTTTGAGAGGGGGACCTCAGGCTACAGGCTACCAACACAAGCTGGAGATGACAAACCATCCATATCTGCCTCTCCAATCTATATTCTATACATAACAGTCTATTATTCCATAGCCTTTTTGTCATCTAGCAACAGCAAGGGTCTATCTATATCCATATCGATGCCCTTGGCCTTCATATTGTACCCAGATCTAGCTATGGGGCCATCTATCCAGATAGTGAGGGTGAGGGTCTAGCTATATACAAGGGGAGTTGGGGCCGCTGACTATCTCACCCTAATCATTCAGTTGGCACCCTCTATTGAGCTATATGATCACGACCTACAACGGTGGAATAAAGGTCTTCCCACCCATCCCTAGGAGGGAGTATCTTTCTAGATTATGGTCCAATGGCAGAGATTTGATTTGTGCCCTAACCACACAACTAGATAGGCATAGCCTCATAGGCATAGGCAGGTATCTGGATAATGCCTTCTACTCCAGATAATTTGTATGCTATCGTATATATCTCAAGATTAAACTCACTTAGTTCCTAACCATATTGCTTTACTAACATTTATACTTTTCTTTTTCTATTTTCTCTTCCAGATGAATTTCGGCTGGTGGGTTGTAGTTACCATAAATGCTATAGTAACATTTATACCTTTTTCTCTTCAGGGAGGATTTTGGCAGGTGGTTGACCTTTCTATTTGTTACATTGCATCTCTTCTTTCGAAAATACATTTTGGGTAAGTTTGTGCTAGTTTTTCTGACATTGAAAATGAATCCTTTTCTGTCTGTCACTTGTTTTTATTGTAATTAACTCTATTCTCACATCCTACCCTTCATTCTAGGGAATCAATTATCGAATATAATTATTTAAAATTACTTCATATTATCAGGAAATTAACAAGATCTTGGTTCTTATATTCTTTGTTGAGGCTAGACAAACTTGCACATGTTATTAATTTTGAAGTCTTTTATGCGCAAAGCTTAATTTGAATATGATGCTTAATCTATGCAGATTTTTGTGGATTTCCTGTAGCTCTGCTGCTGCTGACAGTTACAGTTCCACAAATGCTGGCAAGATATCTTCGCAACAATATATTAGGATCCACAATAAGTGTTGCCATGGGTTCAATTCTTCTTGATGCACTTATCAGATCGAGACTACCTTCACCAACTTTATCTAAAGTAGGCTACTGTGTGAATTCCCTAGCCATCATTGCATTGCTAATTTCTCCACTACTGGAAGTCTATCAGTTCACTAATGAAGTTTGGCAACAATCTACTGATGGGTAGATTCTAGATTGATCTGGTGGGAATTTCTTAAGCAGGACCCTGAAGTTGGCAATGTAGGCTTTTTTTGAGTGAGATTTCTTTTCTGGTAAAAGAGAACTCTAAATCTTGTCAAACCTATTCCATTTTCTTGATCCACACCTGTACTGCAGTTGACTGTCTGTTACATTAGTTGTAGCATAAATGTCCTTTTTCACTTGAGCTTTTTCTAGAAAATGAGTATCTTCAACTTCAGGCATTCTGCTCTTGTATGTTATGGATCCCTTACTTTTAAAGTTGTCTGTTATTTTCTCCGATACTTGTCAGTATGCGAAACAAGCATGCTTTAAGACATATATTGTCTACCACAAGTATTAATTTGAAGTTTTGTATATATCTACCTTACATTTGTATGCACAACAAGAGGACCTAAGGGAATGTACAGGACTGTATTTTTACGAATACAATTTCTTTTCATTTAAAGATTGACTTTGTCTGATACTGTCAAAGACATCATAAATGTAACTCAAGGCATATTTTCTTGATGGATATAGCTGCTTGTCTGTCAGCAATATCTGCCTATGGATTTTTTTAGAGATGCTTTTCAGAAACTTCAACAATATCTATTGGCTTCCTTTCCAATTTTTTAGAGTGATAATAGTGTCTTTGCATATTTGGCTTGGTTACATATGTTTAAACTAAAGTAAATTTGGATTGTTTTGACTTTCTCAAGTGTCTCAAAACTAGTATTTCTTCACTGACCCCAAATTTATGTGACATAGATATAACAATTATAATAAATGACGCAAGGAGCATGTAATTGTTCAAGTCAGGGATCAGATAAAATGTGGTTTCTCGAAAAATTAAGTGTGTTATAGAATTATTGACTGTTGGTATATGATTTGTAGTGTTGCTCATCATTTAATCCTGATCCCAATTCCATATTACTTTTGTTTATAAGTAATAGTTTATTTTGTAGTTTTATTTGGAGATTGATGATACCTATGATGAAAAGTCCTAGACATTTTGTACAATCTTCCTAGTTCCAGCTAATAGGTCCCTTTGTAACCTGCATACATTCCGAATATTAGGTACATTTCAGTAGAAGCATCAGAATTAGTATTTTGGACTCCTAAGATATGTCTTAGGATTAACCAATGGTTTTGAAATCTAATATTCAAATGTCCGACTTTTCAAGACTATATATCAATTCTGCTCTTCGAAAATCTAATTTTCAAATTCTAACTTTTGAAGACCATTTATCAATTCTTTTCTTCAAGGAAGCAGGAAAATATCAGCAATGAATTTGACTTATCGACATGGATACCTGGAAGAAAAAGTTTACTAGAATATTGTAGACTAAACTTCAAAAACTTTGACTTTGCCAGTCTAAAAATTAGACTTACACTTGGATTTGAGACAGGAAAGATATTTGTAACATGCATTTGGGACAGGAAAAATATTTGTAACCTCATTTCCAAAGGAAAAAAAAAGGAAAAAGGAAAATGAAAAAAAGAAAAGGAAAAACAGATAATTTAGACAAAAATATAGAATAATTATTAGTTTCTCATAATTTAAATGTTACACAATATTTAAAATTTGAAAGTTTCAAAGTCAATTAATACATTGTAATACTATAAAGCTATATATAATAAATAATTGTATAACAAGAATAAAATCGTTTATATATGATAAGAAAAGTCAAATACAACGTACATCTCTTTTTCAGTGTATCCAGCTCTAATATTTCTACTACTCTCTCTAATTCAACAAGACCTTAAAAAAAAATGCCAGATTAATAGTCAGTCCAATCAACAACAAAAATTGATGACATCATAAAAAAGCTCCTCTACATTTTTGGCTTGAAGGTGAAGAAGTATCAAGCCCAGTCACTGTCATTGAGACAAAATTTCTCTCCTCTGCCTGCCAATGCTCTGAAATAAGATCCAATCATGTTCACACCCAAAACCACTAATAAGGTTGGGATACAACACAAATGGCTATATATATAATATTATTTTTATGATTGTTTTATTTCTTCTATTTGAGTCGCTTATGAAAAGAGCTTACGGGCTGCACCTAGTAGACCATCTCATCAACGATTTTGTCTTTCGTCTTATTTTGGGTCATCATATTATGAATGCTTGAAAGAATACGTGACATGACCTTATCAATTAATGTATATAAAAAAGATAACTTTGGATTTAGGTAGTAACTTGTCTATTTGGTTCGTTCATCTATAATATATTAGCTTATATCTTCTCATCTTCCCATCATAGTAATGCGAAGGGGCCTCTTTGGCTCTATATATGGCCTCATAAGCTTTCAAGTCAAAGGTATATCATTTTCCATTTTCTTGAGTGCATGTTAGTCCTTATAGTTTTGGAGTTCATTGCTTAGTTATGCCTTCCCATCTTGTCCAACTTTTCCTTGATTTACATTGTACTTTCAAACTTCTTCCTGACACGTATTTTTGCTTAACTTTATTTTTCCCTTTGTTTTTATTGATGAATGGGTACATACTTATTTGGGTACCCAACATGCCTCATCCTAGATCTTTTATCCTTGTTGAAGATTGAACTCCCCCATTTAGGCACAACATTTTCCCACTCCCCACCAAAATTCCCTCTTTTGTTAGGACTTCAAAGTTCTTTGTTATCATCCCTTTTCTCATTACCTTGGTTCTTCCCAAGCCTTTGTTGAGGAGTGAGACTTCCTCTGATCAATATGCTTCATCTTCAAACCTTAATACTTGACTAGTGGTATGAGTTGAATATCTCTAGCTCCCAAACTCTAACACTTCCACCATCTTTTATTGTTCACCTCACCTATCTTTAGGGACGATGCAAAGCACTATTAATGTGTTTTTGCGATGCCACAACTTCTAGAAAGGGGTCTTTTTTTCTCAAAAACATCATTTAGTTTTTAAGTATTGATTTGTGTGTAGCTCCAATAGTTAAAACCAAGAGAATGACCTTTGTTACCATTGATGTGATGGTTAGGTCTTCAAAATCTCTATAAACCCGTGCCATTATTGTAGAGGAAATTCATAGGTCATCAAGATGATATTCCCACGCTTTTCAACTACAATTATATACACGAAAGCAAGATTTTAAATGTGATCTAACTAAAAACAATGTGATAGCTATAGATGCCTTGGTAGCATATCAATCTTGTGTTTGTGGACTTAACGTAGATTTTGACATCTAGGGTTATTAAGAGTTCATAGTCTTCTTGGAGAATGAAATATGAAAAAATCATAATTGAAATTGTTCTAAACCCTTATGTCTGAGCAACGAGATCTAAGGATGAAAACCTTTAACTTTTAGAAGATTAGAGAATAAAAGCCCACTTATTTTTGGGTTCTAGGTGATGAGAACCTTGTAATTAGAATTATTATCTCACTTAAAGGTTATATTTGAGATTTTGTGGCATCCGATTCTCATGTAGTTGGCATGTTGACTTGCAAGTTGTATTGGATGTAAGAAATGTATTCTTTAGTTGTTGCAATTGTGTAGATGTTTCAACTTTTTTATAGGCAAAAGGCCTTGGCCAAAATATATTTTTATCAATAATCTACCTAAGGACATCCCAACTCATTAGCGATAGTGGTAGGAAATAGTTAGGTGGAGGAAACCTCTAGTCTTGCCCTCAAAAATTAAAATCAGTTACATATTGAATCACTCATCATTCTTTGGATGTTTGTACCAAATAATTGTATATATTACATGAAGGGGATCACTCCTCCTTGATTGGTCCATCGATAACTTTCTAGTTCTGAGACAAACCTTTGAGTATCTTTGAAGGATATTTCATCCCTTTACTATATTTAATCCTAACTAAATGGATCACCCATCATATTGCCTACAACTAACACTACAACTCACAAACTTCCACTAGCTATGTTCATTAGTAATAGCAATATATCACTACTTGTAAAGTTCCAACACCTTATATATATGTTGTTTAATGACTACAACTATGATGCAATAAGGAGAAAGTAAAACAAAATACAAATGCTTTGAGCCTTTGAGTTAAAAGATCTTTCTAGGAATGACTACAACATAGTCAAGTATAAAGCTAAGCTAACAATAGAATATATTCACAATGGTTGTGAATCCACGTGACCACTCTATGATCGAGAGGCAGACCCAATCATCAAACGAAAGAAAGTGATCTTAACTAAACCCACGTTCACATATGTCATAGAAACAACCATTATGATGTGGAGGCTATTACTTATTGTTAGTTGGACAACTATTATTTCTAACCCGAAAATAGCAATAGTATTTATGGGTAGCTTGGACAACTGTTCGTCCTTATCTATGTATAGCAGTATTAGTTATGGGTAGTTTGGACAACTGTTTGTCCACTTGCCGAGAATTAGTAAATGGTTATTGCAAGGATAATTATTTACTAATTTTAGTGATTCCCTTTTGGACACCTTGAAACCAATTTTATTATTGGCTGTCGAGTTGTCTTAATTTCAGCCGTTGGTTTGATTTAATCTCAGTTGTTGGTTTTTCCAATAGGGTAGTATAAAAAGGGGTCATTGGGTCATTTGGAGAAATAAGTTTTGGAGAAGCATTTTGCAGTGATAGCAAATTGTCTTGCAGTGTTAGCAAGGGTGCAGTGTTAGCATGGGGATAGCAGTGGGAAATATCAGTGGGAGAAATTAGGAGGTTGTCGAAGTTCTGCCAGTGAGAGGCAAGGAATTTTGTATCTCTTGATTTGCTAAAGTTTAATATAATTCCTCATCTATAGAACTAGTTTTCCCTTAGGGGTTTTTCCAGGGACAATTTGTCCGAAAATATTGTGTTCATTGTGTTGTTCATTTCTTTCCGTATTTTATAAGTGAAGTTGCAGTTGTGTTATTTTTCAATATTAGCTAGGAATTTTTTTTCAGCAGTTTAATAATCGTTTACGATAGGAGATTAATAATCAGTGACTGCAATAGTTGATTTTTCACAGAGGCTATAGAAGTGTTCTCAATAGAATATGATCCATCAACTTTTTCCTAGGTTGCACTTCTTGAGGCATTCAAATTTCTCTACCAATATCCAAAATCAACTCATTTAACCACTTTACATTAAGGTCAAGCCTATGTTCCATTTTTTCCTTTCTTGTGACTGATTTACAAACACCTTGAACCGTATCCATTTCATCCATACCATTGCAATTCAAAAGGATTGTTACTGCTAAACTCATCAGACAAACTAAAACTTGGGTTGAAGTTGTTGCACACATCAAAGATCCCAAAGAAAATGTTTCTTCAACATACTCACAAAGACATTTAGATGGTGTCTTACCTTTTACACATCATCAGGGATCTTCTACAAACATTTTGAGCTCTGTTGATAATCATATGTTTGCAATTGCATAATGATCCAACAAGGGATGGCTCTGTTGATAACACTATGCATGCAAATTGCACATTAACACTACACACTAGATGAATCTTTAGGCTTCAGACCACCTTTCTAATCAAGCATAAATCACGGTGAATTTTCATTCCTGAGGTATGAAATACCATGACATGATCTCAAGACCTCTTCTTCCATAGCTGTTGTGTAAAGATCGTTGATTGTGATTAGATGTGCTTGGTTTTTTTCTAAGTGAGTGAAAATAGGGTTTGATATAATTAATATGATGCAAGATAATGTTTCTTTTATTATTATTTTTAGCTGTGTTTTGTAATGTGTTATAAAGTTTTTGTAAACTTTTTGTAATTTGTAATGCTCATGTTGCTGCTCTTTTTTACAACCCTTTGTATCTATTGTTGTTGCTAGTTGTCGATCTTGTTTCTAGCTGATTCTTTTTGCAGTCTTTTGCTGCAACTATTTGTAACTTGCATTTTTTCAATAAAAAAAAGTTTTTGTAAACTTGTTTAATATAACATGTGTACTATTATTTATAATACATTCTGTGAACCAAATTGGTAATGTGTTGTCGATGCTAATGCAAAATAGTGACAAAATATGAGTTGGTTAGATTCAAGTAAGGTATATTGAGTTGCAACTTCTTTATCTTTAATTTATTAAAGATGTTTTGAAATATTAAGTTTTAATGCTATTAATCAAAGATGATTTTTTAGTTTATATAAGCTTTGGTCAAAATATATAAATTTAGGCAAGAGCCTACAACACAACAGTAACCTATGAGCCTCTTATCAAGGAGGTTATTGGATTTGAAACTACTCAAGCTTAACACATAATAATAATTAATCTTCATGAATAATAAAAAATAAATGATAAATAATCAAGGCTTGAGCCGATTACCTATCAATAAATAAATAAATATATAATCTCAAAACTTATTTGTTTGAAATGATCAGATAGTTACATTATAGTGATAGCAGAGCTAGTGCCACTATTAGCCTATTTTCATTTGAGGAAATCTCATACATTTAGAATTTATATGCATTCTAATCACAAAACATCCAAATGTTATCAAATGGAAATTAAAAATGAGCTCCACTTCATAAAAAATAAAGAAACACAAACTCTTCCCTTGTGATCTATGTCACTTCATAGCATTTGCAAAAAAAAAGATATATAATTTAAGAGAAATGATGATGTTGGACATCTTGGCAAAATTGCTTCACAAGATGGAAAGTAAAATTATTTTGGATAGAAGTAAAAATTTGAATTTTGGATCCAACATTATCGAAACCGCACGTACTAATCCCCAAAATTCTTTCCTTTCATCTATTAGACCATTCCAACCTACCTTCCTTCATTAGGAGGAAAAAATTACTAAGCTAGAAGCTTAATGTCCAATCATCGATGACATTGTAACTTGTTATTCTAATTACCAAGTTATTCTAGAAGATATTTGAGGTGGAATGTCTCTTATCAACTTCATATATTTAAAGAACTATGATTTTCCCTAGTGATGAACCTATGTCAAAAGGTTTTTTTGAGATGTGTAATATGCCTTAAAGAAATTGACACTTTCTACCTAGAATGTATCAAAAAATTTAACATATTTTGCATAAGATGACATTTAGGAAAATTGTTGGTCATCAATCCTATGTATAAAATGAGTTATCTATGGGGTACTACACATGAATTGTGGGGTCACATGTTAATCATGTAGAATTATGGGTCTATCAACTCATAAATGAATTTATACGATTCTACTAAAATTTTTTGATTTCTAGGATCTTAAGTTATATATAGAGAACTAACTCACCTCAACTAGCATGCTTTAGAAAAGAATCATGTCACAAAATTTTAGAAACTATTTATAATGGTAACTAATATCATGGAGTAAAGGTTGACTAAACTAGCTATCAGGGCAAGACATAATAGTGAAGAATGGATTGAGAAGGAAGAAACCATTCTTCAATTTCAAAGAGGCTTGGTTGTTAGGACATGTGTATCTTGGAAAGGGAAAAGTGCACTACATTGGGTAGTTTTGAAGATGAATAGAGGGTTGAAGAATCTAATCCACAAAGTGAAGGAGAATTGGAAATAAATATTAATAAGAAGAAGATATTTCAATTGAGGAAGGAGAAATATTAGGAATCATCCTTGCCAAAATATTTAGTGTAATGTTTTTTGGATTTTAGGGATTTTAAGGGAAACTAAAATCACCATTTTTATTGAAACTAATGTCTCATCGATTCATTCATCATCAATAAGGACATTGATTGTAATAACTTCTATTTATCTTATTCAATGTCTTTCCTTTCCCAAAGATTGAAACAAGACATGTTTTGAAAACTCAACAATCTCTTTGCTAAAGACTAAAGTTTTGATTGATCCCTCCATTTTATGCCTTCTTTTTCTAGTGATGATTTCTAATTTTTTAAACTCTTCTCCCTGCCCTTTGCACATTTGAACAATTGAAGGCTTTATTCTCTATTATTAACTCTTCCAAACTTAGTGTTAAAATAATCTGTTCTAAATATTCCATCTCGTGCAATCTATTTTTCTTCACTCATTTCTTTATTTTCTTTTTATCTTTTTCTATGGTATCTCTTCTATTGAAATCCTTCTTGTTTCGTGTTACCAAATTTTTACTCTGGTTAAAATTGAGTTTGAGCATTGTAAAAGGGTCACCTAAGGTACATATCCCCTTTATATCTATATTCACCTAATATCTATTGCAAATCATTTTTCATAATGAACAAAAGCTTAAAGTCAATAAAACATCCTTTGCATTAATCGCTAAATTATATGTACAACTAATGAGAATGCAATGAACATGTTGATTGTAAACTTATATCCCACACAAGGCTATAAGAGTAACATCTACTACTAATAATGTTGATTCTATATGAATGTAAAGAACATGAAAGATAAAAGAGAATATGAATGTAGAGATTCAAAGGAACCAATCATTGCATGTTGTAGTGATCGGTTGGGTCATCTTAGCCTAGTTGCATTGCCTTATTAGTTGCCTTGAACCATGTCTCCAAATCTTCATCATGTCCTATATACAATAAAGGAAATGATATATATATATATATATATAATGCCAAGATTAATCATTCTTAATGTGCCTATTTTCATTTAATCCCAAGATTATTTTTTCTCAATTGGGATTTATGAAAATAGGCTCCTTGAGAACGATTACTCTCGGCATTGTGTGTGTGTGTGTGTGTGTGTGTGTGCACGTGCATGCGTGTACTAGTGGCAGTCATAGTGCAACAGGAAAATCATTTTTTGCAATTTTTTTTGATAAGGCTAGTATAAAATTGTTAATAAATTTTTAATTCTAGTTGTATAAAGTTACTATAAAATTATGCTTCAATATTATATTTCTTAATCTTATATATAGAGTTTAATTTGCATAAGTTTTTATTTTATTTTATTTTAAAGATATTGTTAGGTAAAATGTTATAGTCAAAGCTAGACATATGGTTAGGGGTAGAGTTACCATTAGAGTTAATGTTAACCATAGGGTTAGAAATATAGTTAGGGTTGGAGTTAGGGTGAGAATTTGAGTTAGGGTTAAGGCTAGGGTTAGAATTACAGTTACAGTTATAGTTAATGTTAGGATTGGAGTTATTGTTATGGTTAAGGTTAGGGTTATATTTAAGGTTATGGTTAAGGTTAAGACTAGAGATATGGTTATGGTTATAGTTATGGTTAAGGTTAGGGTTAGGATTAGGGTTAGGGTTTGAGTCAGGGTTAAGCTTAGAGTTAGGGTTAGGGTTAGGGATTGAATCAAGATTAAAGTTAGAGTTAGGGTTATAGTATAATTATGCTAGATTAGGGTTAGAGTTAGAGGTACATTTAGGGTTAGGGTTAAGTTTAGGATTAGAGTTAGGGCTAATGGGTTAGGTTAGAGATAGGGGTAGAGAAAGGTTAGAATTAGGATTAGGGTTAGGGCTAGTTTTATAAGTAGAGTTAGGATTATATTTAGGGTTAACATCAGGGTTATAATTAGTGTCACTGTTAAGGTTAGGGTACAATTATTCACATTCAGCAATAAGAGAAAATTGAAAGATGTGAATTCACTATATGGAGCATATTTTTATTTAAGGTTAAGGGAAGGGCGGGAGTTAGGGTTAGGGTTTTAATCAGTGTTAAGGTTAGGGTTAGAGTTATGGTTAGCATTAGTGTTAGGGTTAGGGTTAGGGATAGGCTTACAATACAACTATGCTAGAGTTAGATTTAGGGTTAGAGTTAGGAGTAGGGTTAGAGTTAGGGTTAAGATGATGGTTAGAGTTAGGGTTAGGGTTAAAATTTAGAGATAGGGGTAGATAAAGGCTTATAATTAGGTTTAAGGTTAGGGTTAGGTTTATAATTAGAGTTAGGGTTATATTTAGGGTTAAAAACATCAGGATTATAGTTAGAGTCATGGTTAAAGTTGGGGTTAGGGTACAATTATTTACAGTAAGTAATAAGTAAAAATTGGAAGATGTGAATTCACTAAATGGAACATATTTTTATTTAGGGTTAAGGGAAGGGTGGGAGTTAGGGTCTGGGTTTGAGTTAGGGTTATGGTTAGCATTAGGGTAGGACCTAGGTTAGGGTTAGGGTTAGGGATAGGTTAGTGTTAGGGTTAGGGATAAAGGTCAAGGTTAGGCTTAAGGCAGGGTCAGGGTTAAGATTAGGGTTAGAGTTAGGATTAGGGTTATGTTAGAGTTAGAGATAAGGGTTGAGAAAGGGTTAGAATTAGGGTTAGGGTTAGGTTTATAATTAGAGTTAGGGTTATATTTAGGGTTAACATCAGGGTTATAGTTTAAGTCATGATTAAGGTTAAGGTTAGGACACAATTATTCACATTAATTAATAAGTAAAAATTGAAAGATGTGAATTCACTATATGGAGCATATTTTTGTTTAGGGTTAAGGAAATGGTGGGAGTTAGGGTTAAGGTTAGGGTTAGAGTTATGGTTATGGTAAGCGTTAGAGATAGGGTTAAGGTTAAGGTTAGAATTATAGTACAATAATGTGAGAGTTGTATTTAGGGGTAGAGTTAGGGGTAGGGTTAGGGTTAAGGTTAAGGTTAGGGTTAGATTTAGAGATAGGGGTAGAGAAAGGGTTAGAATTAGGCTTAATGTTATGGTTAGGGTTAGCTTTATAATTAGAGTTAGGGTTATATTTAGGGTTAATATATCAAGGTTACAGTTAGACTCATGATTAAGGTTAGGGTTAGGGTATCATTATTCACATTAAGTAATAAGTGAAAATTAAAAGATGTGAATTCACTATATGGAGCGTATTTTTATTTAGGGTTAAGGTTAGGGTTAGAGTTATAGTTATGGTTAGTGTTAGAGATAGGGTTGACATTAGGTTTAGGACCTAGGTTAGGGTTAGGGTCAAGGATAGGATTAGTGTTAGGGTTAGGGATAGGTTAGGGTTAGGATTAAGGTTGGGGTTAGGACCTATAATACTAATTGTGTTACATATAGACATAAGGCTTAAGAAACATGATTGGAGAAAGGGTTACACTTAGAAGTTTTCTTAGGGTCATAGTTATAGTTAGCAGGTGAATAAGGGTTTGGATTTTAGATTATATTGATTATCATATAAGGTTCCCCATACAAAGGATTATAGTTAGTATGACATATTTTTCTTGTTACACATGCCTCTTAGGATAATAGAGAAATATAAGGATTATGATGTTCCTAAAGTAGCATTATGATTTTCTTAGTTGCATTTATAAATAGACCTTTTGTTAGTGATAATTATGCTTAGCATGAATAATGTAAAATGAAAAGATACTTGATGCTATTGAGGTAACGATTACACTTAAAATGAGTATAAAATAAATATTATACTTTAGAATAGGTTAATAGTTAGAAATAGCACATCAATTTTATACATAATTTAATTATCAACATATTAGTGATATATGGCATGTAAAGGCTTTAATATTAAAAACACAAAGATCAAGGTAACATGTTTTAAATGTTTACAAGTATACTTGAGAAAAATTTCAACTGATTAGTGAAATTAGATATTATTATTCTCATACATAGATGAAAGGAGAACTATATCTCCTAGTAAAATTATTCACATGAAATAATAAGTGAAAATTTAAAGATGTGAATTCACTAAATGGGTCATTCTTCTCCATAATGATGTAAGTATGTTACATATTCTTCAGAAATTAAAATTGTATTGTGACCTTTATTTGTACAATGATCTTCATAGACTTCTTTCATCATGGATGAAAACTCATCTACTTTTGTAGATGTATTATGTAAAAATATGGAAACATCTTCCATCTCAATTATCTCGACCTCTTGTACATGATCAATTAATAAAGCCGTATCCTTAAGAGCTTTGACCATAGTTGTGCAACATGCTTTAATTATTTGTGTGCACTTGTCAAACTCTATCTCAGAAAAATAATTTGAGCCTATTGAAGTAGTCGGGCTCATGTCAATGATGCTTGCCTATGCATCAAAGGCTACCATGCATGAAATAATTCATGGAAAATAATTTAGAAAGCATCAAAACCAACAACAAAAAAGAATAAATGTATACTAAATCGAAGGGATATAAATTTGAAATCAATAATGGTTTTGAAAAATATATTTGGTCACTTAGTAGAACGGAGAAAATCAACATAAAAACCATATTGCATTAAAATTTGAAATGAAATTTTGGGTATTGAAACATGACAATATTATGACAATTCATAGATAGTGAAGAATACACGAACACGCTTTTCTAATATTGAGTAGCAATGTATTGGTTGAATGTAGTAAAGCACAATTATTATGATTTATTTTGATCCAAGTGGTCCTTCAAATTTGAATTAATGATATAATGACCTTAATTTGAGGACCCAATTGGTGATCATAGTTAAATTTAGAAATTAGAGAATTAGTATCATGTGGATCTCACTTCCATGTTGAGATGTTTCTAGGACACGTTCTACAGATGGAGAACCTTCATTCTCAATGTTTAGTTGATTATTTGTATTTGTAGGATGCTCATGTATGTCACTTGGTTGTATTTTATCATGTTATACTTCACACATATATGCATCTGGAAGGATCCTCTCAGAAGTACGCCAATGATTATTTCTTTGTACATTTGTGTGATCTCAATTTTTAGTTTCTAATTGTGCAATTGTTACACCTTCTTCTAGCATAACTTTACTTATTTCCTTGATTTAATGTTATTCTTTTTTGTTCTCTTTCATTTTCCATCTGTTGTTGTTGTTGTTAACATCTACGTTAAAATTTTTGATACTCTCTTTGATATTGGCTTTAGTATTCTCTTCTTGCCTCCTTTGATTCAAAATTTAACCTAGGTCTCACCGTAGCTAGTAGAAAAATAACATTAGTGAATTAACATATATTTTTCATGACACTAAATAATTTCTCATAGAAAATTAGTAATCTTTATTTATTAGAATGCATATTATGTTTTATTTAAGCGATATTTTATTTAGTAGACATGAAAAAAAATAGCAATGTAGATTACTATATAAGTAGTTAAATTTATATATAATGTTTGCATGAATGAAGATAAATAATATTTAAAATGATTAAATTTAAAGTATCCATGAATGTAGACAAATAATTTAAGCTAATCTAATCGAAATATTAACATAAATAAAAATAGTTCTACATCAATATACTAATCCTAATTAGGCAAGACCCTATAACACAACAATAACTTGTGAGCCTCTTATGTGGGAGGTCTTGGGTTCAAATCTACTTGAGTTTAATATACAATAATAATTAATTACAACAAATAATATTAATTAATCTAGATTTCAGCCAATTACCAATCTCTCTCTCTCTCTCTCTCTCTCTCTCACACACACACACACACACACACACACACACACACACACACACACACACACAAATCTTAATCAAAATACTATTATAAATGAAACTACTATTGTAAATCAAAATAGTAATCATTAAATCTATAGATCATTTTTTCCACAAAAATTATTAAGAATATTTATATGGCTGCATTGCCATCCATATGAAATATTATGAAAACTAAATTAACATTAATCTAAAACAAATGCATTGCAAAATTTGACCGAACAATAATCTATGTAAATCAACTCAACATATATAACATGTAACTAACACTAGTAAATTTTGACCCATTTTTTGATGAAACTTGGTCAAAATTTCAACCCATGTTGGTTGAATTTGTGACCAAGTGGTATGTCGCAAATTTTCTTGTCAAAATTTTGATGAAAAGTCGAATTGGTCGAAATGGATCACATTCCTTATGACCATTATTAGTCGCCACTGGTCAAAATTTTGACCAATTTTGGCCGAAAATGCCACATTAAAATTTTTTAAAAATAAATAAATTTATATATAATATTTGGTTGAAATTTTGACCAAGTCTGGTCAAAATTTTGACCAGTTGGCATCCTTGATCAACCAAGATGCCAAGCCCATGACGACATCCTTGTTGATACCTTTGTCAAAAATTTGACCAAGTTTGGTCAAAATTTTGACCAAGTCATACCAATAATGGTCAAATTTTTGACCAACCTACTTTGTTTGAAAAAAATAAAAATTGGATTGAAGATGATTCTAGAAAAATGAGCCTACCTGTAGTGCCTCTCCCATTTGATTTTTGTAAGTCATCCTGATGGATGCAACCTTGTTGATCTATCCTTGAGATGGGATCATGATTGGGACCATAAGTCATCTACACCCTTGAGGTGACTGGATTTATGTGACTGTATCATTTTCTTTGATTATGCTTAAATGATTGATTTTTGAGATTATGATATGTTAGATGGTTCATTGATGTTTGTGTTAGTGGTTACCAGGATCGATGTGGTATCATGATGTTGTTTCATGATTACATAGAGATGTGTGCAAAGATTGCACTATGTACTATTATCTTGCTACACTGGACTAGGTTCCCATAGTAGCAGTTAGTCATGTATATGGTTGTGTTCACTTATGTGTTTTAAGTGTCTTTTCATGTTGTGTAATCAACCATTATTAAATGCTTAAATAATTAGAGATGGATTGTCCATGTTGGATTCATTGGTTTTGTGTTGCAGATATTTACCTTGTTATGTTTTGATTTGAGAGATATTTGTTACTAATGTTATGTTTTACATTTGAGATGACCTATGGGTCAGATGTTATACTTTGATTTCAATATCATAGATGTTAGAACTACTATGTTGCTCAGTTGATCATATTGCATGATGATGCCATTTTGAGATGACAATGTGTTTTATGATGATATATGGTTATTCGGTATTTGGACATATCCTTGATTATGTTATGTGATAGATTTAATGCTATGGTTATTTACTTCATTCTTGCTTCATTATGCTATATGTGAACATGAGTGATGTAAATAGATTATTTATGTATAATTGAATAAATGGTTAAATTAGGTGATTTGATGCATTTATTGCTTCATCTCTTTTATTAGATGTAATTGCACTTGATCATGTGTTTAATGTGCAAGATTTATATCCCTAGTAGTAGCACATGGAGTTAGTAATTCAACCGTTCATATTTTACCAATGTCGTCCTTATATGGTTGATGCATCTATTTAAATGTTTAAATTAAACCTTCCAGTGATTGGATAAATTTGGACTCATTTGTATTATGTGACTAGACTAGTGAGCGTGTCTATGCATTTAGAATTCTGCATTATCGTAAAAGTTTTTAAGGAAATTTATGTGTTTTTGGGTTTGCGGGCTTTTAATTTTATTGAATTTAATTTTTGGCAGCTTTTCCATAGATGAATTTCTATTTCTAGGAATAGCTATTTTCATTTGGGTCGATTCGGGGTTTAACTAGGTTGGTTGGTTATTTTCCCTAATTGATTATTCACTCAAAAAGTGTATAAGTATTGAAAAATGAATTTAAGTCCTCACTTCTCACTTTTGAATTAGAAAGTTTGAGAGTAAAATCCAAAATCCTCTTCATGAGGATTTACTGTTATGTTTTTTGTGGGAGTTATGGCATGGGATTGTCGCAAGATTGGTCTTGTTGGATATAGCTTGGGGAGACCTTGGATTGCCGCAATTTTTAGCTACTTCTGCAAGATTTTTATTTTATGGTTCAGATTCTCGTTTTTCCCTTTTGGCTATGAGGTAGGGCTCTCCCATTTTATGTTTTTACTCTGATTTTGCTTCTATTTTTAGTAGCCATTTATTAGGAGGCTCATAACTAGTGTTCCCCTCCATTTCTGTTTGCTAGCTCTACCTGGTTAGGCAGGTATGAGTATTTCCCTATTTTCCAAGATGAGGGTTTTAGGTTTTGCACCATTATGCTGGACTTCTTTTCATATAGACTCCAAACCTAAATTTTATTGGATTTTTGTGGCTTCTATGCCCTAAGACCAAATGGGTATTAATTGTGAAGTTTTTTTAGTTTTGAGGTTTTTCGCCTCAGTTTGCATGTCGCCCAATTTTCTTGGGTTTTCTTGGCATGGTGTGGGTCATGGACTTGGATTATCCATAGGATGTCAGTTAGACCATTGTTTCACTTTTATGTTTTCTTTTATATGTGTGCCACATCTATACTCCTGACATCATGTTTGGTTGAGTGATTTTATACCTATTTTTTTTGTTTCTTTTGGACCCTGGTTATGGTTTTGTGGACACTAGGATTTGTGTAGAATCTATACTCTCGGATTGAGGCTGATTGAGTGAGTTCATGATGTTTGGTCTTGTTGCATCATTAGAATTAGTGTAGAATCCATACTCCTAGATTGAGGCTGGTTGAGTGATTTTATGATGTATGGTTTCATTATCTTTGGGATTCATGTAGAATCTGTCCTCCAGAGTTGTTTTCAGTTGAGTGATTTTCTGCTTTATGTTCTCATCCAATCCTTGTGTTATGATCTTTGTAATGGTGTTGTGTCACACATGAGTACATGTGCATACATTTTTTAGGTGACTTGTGAGGCCCAATCTTCTGTCGTACTTCTGGGAGTTATAATCATTAGGGTTGGGTTGAAAATATGCATGCCTACGGGCACTCATCATTGGATGAACATGGGTAGGGTAGGGTAGCATATGGAGGGGGCTTCTATCTTGCAACTTGGTGATCATGGCACTATAGGTTTGCAAAGGAAGTTTTAATTAAGTGATAACTAAATAAAATGTGTGAGTGGTAATAAAAATTAAGATGATAAAAAGGTTCAAGATGTGCTCCTTCCGTTGGGAAGTTCGAGCTGCCAATACTAGCTTGGGCTTGTCGATGCCAAGAGAATCTCCATGATATCAACCCCTACTTTTTAGCCCATTGAGTGTCTAACTAGGACCTATAGTTTATGCATTTTCTATGTTCTTGATTTCAGTCATCATACTATTTGGCGTGAGTGTTAGCCATGAACATTTGCTTTGTGTGTGTGTGTGTGTGGTTGGATCATTATCTCCATCAGCATGGTGAGAGTGGACCTACAGGTTTCACATGGTTGGGAGGCATAGCTACCTATACCACTACTAGGGACCAGTGTATAGAGATGGTCTATTGTCCTAGTGTGACCATTGTTGGATGTTTTCACTTGGTACTTTGGGTCCTAGAGTATGTTTTCTTGTGATTTATGGTTTTGTTGGAATCATGTTTAGATGATGTTAGTTTATTTGATGCATTCCTATATTATGATGTTTAGCGTATGATTAGATGATGTGAATTTCTTTGTTGGAGTATCTATTTCTTATCAATTTAACATGTTAGATTTCCTATTCGTATGATGTTTAGCATATGATAGATAATGTGGTTGATTTATTTGAATATCTAATACTTTACTTTAGCATGTTAGATATCCTTATTCTTATGTTGTAGCATGTTTTAGTAGTGATGTCCTCATAAGATAGCACCAATGATCTGGTCAATAATTTGGGTGTTACGTAATGGGGGATGGCTGGGACCTACGATGTTATCATGATGCTATTAATAGTTGGGAGGAACTGCATACTTAGTTTGGTTGTTTAGTTATTGCGATGTTATTTCTATACATTGTGATGTTTCTTCTAGTACATTTTTTTTACTACTATGGTTTAGATGGATAGATGTTCCTCTTTCTTGTTTCATGGCATCTTGTTTTTTATGCACTCGAGTTTTTTTTTCTCGATCTTCATGGATTTAGTACTCCTCGATGTGGAGGAAATTTATTTCCTAGCTTTTTACTTTATGGTTTCTAGCTTACTAATTTGTTTCCTCATGTAAAATTATACTTTCTCACACAAGAATGTAATTTTTCGTGTGGTGTGCTAGGTTTCCTCGCATAGCTTGTGGTGAATCCTCACCAAACCCCACACCAATGCAATGCTATTAACTACTAATCCCAACATGTCCTCACATGAGATGGTGTTTCCTTGTGTGGATCAGTGTACTTTCTCACATGTAGAGGTACTTCCTTGCATGAGGCTTTCAATTGTTATTCTCTAATGCGAAAAATAGGGGGCATCTCCACTATTTTTTAGAGAATGCAATTTGGAATTTTGAGTACCCATTTGGAATGCTAGTGGTTCCATGATTTGATAGATCAAATATTTTGTGTCCTAATGTTGTCTTGGGTTTTTGTTCTTCAGTTTGGTTGTGTCAGTTAGGTTGTGGTGTTTGGAGATCCATTGGTTGTTGGGATTGCTGGTGAAGTCTTTCGTTGTGATCTCTATATGATGTGGTCGGTCATGTGCATTCTTACTTTTAAAAAAATATCTTGGCTTGTATTGAATCCTTGTTCCAAGGATCTCTGAGCAAGGAATTACACTACCAGACATATCGCAATAATATTGTCATATTAGACAACCTACCACAATATTCAGAGTATATTATTATTGTTATAATGGTGTGCATATTATCAATTCTATATCAAACACAGAAAGCAATACCTAGTACCTAGATCTCTCTTAGTTGTGTATATAATTACATGTATATCAGAAACAAAATATATTGTTATTTTGATTGTTATGCAATCATTGTCATTTTATATTAGTGTATGCATTGGAATTAAGCATAACTCAAATACTTAATTATCAATAATTTTTTTCCTATTCATTGAATTGTAAACATTACAAGTAGTGTCTCAGTTTATCCAAAAAAGGGAATTACATAAACATTAAGTGCACTCACAACTTTTACATCCCATATTATTTTGGTTATGGAATAAAGCCTATGGTTCTCAATATAAGCTAAAGGTGACATCTCTTTTGTGCATCTTTGTTGATGAGAATGGCATACAGATTGAACATGATAGGTGCAAGATGAATTTCAAAGGTTAGCTAAGGAAATATTCTCAAGAGCTCATTCAAAGATTCTAGAGGACACAAGTTACAAAGGATCATGCTAGTGCAATTTTTTTAACCTCAAGAGACCACCAACATCCTTTCCCAAGTAAGAACAAACACTATAGTTTTCCTTACAGTTGAAAAACTCAGTCTCAACACTAAAATAATGATAACTTGCACAAAAAAATTGAAATCAAATGAAACCAACAACAATAGAAAGGTGAAACAAATATCTACACTATCCAATCATCAATTTGTGTTAGAAAGTCTACACAGTATAGAAGAATAAAAAAAGGTAGTCAATTTTGCTTCAAACCTACAAAATCTTTATTACTTTTTTCTCCTAATCCATACAACAAGCCCATGATGAACTCACCAATAATTTTTCCCTTCTTATAAATCCATTTACAATGTCCATAATGAATTTTGAAATGGCTACAACTATTACATATCCAAGTTGCATTGTTTAGCAACTTTACAACTTTGTATTTTACAACTTTTGCAATAAAAGTGCAACTTTTACATTTTTGACAATTTTGAAATACCACAACCTTGGGAAGATCCAAAAGCTTTTAAAAAATTAAAAACATCTAAAGGGTATGTGTAGGATCATGGTGTGCCAAAAAGTGGTGATGTGAAAAAAGTGGAGTTTGAAAATGTATAAAAGCGTTTGAAAATCTCCCTGAACTTTTTTCCACCCATCCTGATACCAAGGCTAAAAAGTTAGGACCCAACCTTTTCAGGTATCTAATCAGTAATCAGATACCCGAAACCTGTAACATAGATTTAAAAAAAAAAAACCAAGAGCTCTTTTTACATTGCATTTTTTTTTTGGTTTGAGTGTTGACCTCCATTTACGTATCGAATTTCGAAATGTGTATCAGATAAGGGTAAGTTTTTGTTTTTTGTTTTTATTGTTTTATGTTTTGAATGAATATTATTATAAATTAGTTATTTTAAATTGAATTTGTCAAAAATTGAGGTTTTTTTTAATAGAAATTGTTAAAATAAAGGTTATTTTTAATAGAAATTATGTTTTGCAAATTAATAGGTATGGTTGACCCAAATGATGATACTGAGGTAGGAAACAATGTTCTTCGTAACCCTCCACCAAATGATCTAGTACCCCCTCAAAACCATCCACCAAATGATCCCCTACCCCCTAAAAACCCTCATTGAATTAAAGATTTGATATTTGAAAATCTTTCTAAATTGAGGGTTTTGCAAACCACATATAACACTATACCCACATTAGCTCCCATGTTATCCACATTAAACACCATAGTGGATAATATTGAAACACTTATCAATGAACAAAATGTTGCTCTTTGCTAGCATGACCAAATGCATGCCATTTTTGATGATGGGTTGGACTGTGATGAGGTTGCAACCCTAAATATTACTAAAGATGATATAGTTAGCCTTTTTGTGGACCCAAAAATTGGTAAACAATTAGAACGCACAAAGCCCAAACTATCAATTAAATGGTGCACAAATGAGGCTATGCGTGCAAACTTTTGGGATCATTGGTGGATGGTTTTTAACATCCCTCCACACAACAATTTAGAGGTACCATTTTATTTCATTAGAAAATTGCACACCAAATTTGTGTTGCACCTCAAGGTGAACTATTGGAGCATGAGGCCCAACATGGGTGTAGGAGGAGGAGCTCCTTAGGATAGACCCCTTTCCTAGTGGAAGAAAGTTGGCACTTTTTCCCCCCCTACTAATGTCTCCCCCCTCCTCCAGTGCAACATCCTGATATCATTGCAGAGACTAGCTCTCAGACTATTAGAGCCATCCATAGATTGAGTAGCCTATTGATATCCTAGGCTAGGTTAGTGTTGCCTCCCCATAGATTGAGTAGCCTATTCATATCCTAGTCTAGGTCAGCGTTGCCTCCCTATGTTGATGATGCTGGCGTGAGTTCATCATTGATGAGATCATCAAATGTTTGTGTGCCCCATACTTGCATAATGTTCAAGAATATTTTTTTGGGTCTCATAGGTGATCTTTTTTAGTATTAGTTTGTGTTTGAGGAAGATACACCAGATGTGCATACAGAGGCTACACATTTTGATGTGAGAGAGGAGGGGCATGCAAAGGCATGGAATCTTTCTATGTCAGTATGTGTATACATTTTTTTTATTACAACATATGCAATTTAAAGTTAATCTTTATAATAGAGTAATTTTAATTTTTAATCCATATTGACTTATACATGTATGTGATCTTCATTCATGTATAGTTGATGACTGAGGAGGAGCTTAGATAGGTTGCTAATGTCACTCTCTTAGCTATTTATTTTAGCCTTGATACATCTATGGTATATTATGTTGTGTTCTCAATGTTTTTTCTATTTGATATTGGAGCATATATAGTTTTTAATCTTTCTTTTCTCTTGTGGGTATCACTTGTCAATGGGGGGTAGAGTGCGGGGGATGAGGCACAACCCTTTGACAAGGGAAAGGTAATTAGGTGCTTTTAAAGTGATTAAATATTGATGAATTCTTGTAAAATGTTTGTGGTAATAAAATTTAATTACATTCTTTATTGTATAGGGCATGGCTATTGGTGATTAGTCTAGGCAAATTCCACGTAGCAAACCCTCTAGCATTTCCATTTGGAATGAGAGCCCCATTGTATGTATAGGTATCACTTATTTTTTATTTTCCTTATTTTCATAAATAAATTCAAAACTAATTTCTATGATATTAACAACTAGTATTTTGTATATCATAGGAAACACCTAGTGTACACGAGGTTGGATGCCAAAGTTTTGTATCTTTGTTGACACAACCATTATATCCAGAGGAGGAGTTGACATAGGTAAGTTGTAGTTTTATTTCTTGATTATATGTTATAAATTTACCATTCTATGAATTATAATGTTATAGTTTAAGTTTTAGATTCATCTAATAAATGTACTTGAACATACACAAGCCACAATCAAAGAGGTTCAAGTATTGCTGAGGACATATGAGAGGACTCCTAACTGGCATAGAAGGTCAATGAGAGAGGTATTTATGATAAAATTTTAATACTATAAATCTTTATTAAAAAAAGGATCATTATGAATTTGAGTAATTCAATGTTAGATACATAGAATCATATAAATTTAGTAGTCTAACTTTGGGTTTTCTTTTTTTTTTTCTTTTTTTTTATGTAGGAGGCATCTAATCCACCTAGTGTAGTGAAGAGGTTGCATTTTGATCATCCGGCAATAGCATAGGATAGTATAGTTGTCATAGGATGCGTCATGAGACATTTTGAGATGGCATATGCCATATTGATCAACCACATTTTGTATATGGATCTATGTATTATGATATATATTTGTGTAATTTGTCTATGGATATATATATATATATATATATATATATATATATATATTCATTTATGTGCATAATTATATACATATAAATTTAGTATAGTATTGTTCAATTTATCGTGGATCATGTGTATTGTTCATGTTTATGGAATATCATTCATTTTGATCATGTTTGTTATATTTGAGTCAAATGCAATAATTTGTGAATAACATTTTAACAACCTTTATTATAAAATTTTTGTGCAATGTTTAATTTGAAATGCTATCATATATGTTTAATTTGAAATGTTGTCATATATGTTTAATTTGAAATAAGCTCTACAATCCCTTAAGATGTCACTATGGTTCACCCACCCAAATGCACTTAGAGCACCTTGGAAATGAGATGGGTTATTTTAGGCCTCAACATGACCATTCTGTAGCATTTAATTTTTCATTGATAGCCCCCACAAGCTCTGAGCTATGACTCTTGGAAGATCAACCTTAAAATGCACTTAGAGCACCTTAGAGACTCTTCAGTACAGGGTGGCCATGAATGATGGAGGCTCTCCATGGTTGGAACAAGGGTGTCACTATGGTTCATCCACCTATCTAGAGCTAATGGTACTGATGATTCAATGCCAAGATCAACGGTTTCAAAGTTATGCTGTGATGCACCTATAAACTGAGGCACACCATGAGTTCTGGCATCGAGCGAGATCATTGTGCCAAATATAAATAGAATGTGATCTCTAAAAAATGAGATAGGTTATTTTAGGCCTCAGCATGACCATCATGTAGCATTCAATGTCTCATCAATAGCCATCACGAGCTCCAATTTATGACCCTTGAAAGATCAACCTTGAAATGCACTTAGAGCACCTTGGAGACTCTTCGGTACAAGGTGGCTATGAATGATGGAGGTTCTCTATGAAAAAAACAAGGGTTTCATTAGGGTTCACCCATCCATTTGGAGCTAATGGCACTGATGATTCGATGCCAAGATCAACAGTTTCAAAGTTACATTATGATGCACCTATGAATCAAGGCACACTATGAATTTTGTCATTGAACAAGATCGCTATGCCGAATCTAAATAGAATGTGATCTCTCAAAAATGAGATAGGCTATTTTAGCCCTTGTTATGACTGTCGTATAGCATTCAAGATTTCATCAATAGCCCTCATAAGCTCTAAGTTACAACCCTTGGAAGATTGACCTCGAAACACACTTAGAGCACCTTGGAGACTCTTTGATATGGGGTGGCCGTGAATGATGGAAACTCTCCATAGTTGGAACAAGGGTGTCACTAGGGTTCACCTACCCATCCAAAGCTAATGGTGCTGATGATTTGATGCCAAGATTAGCGATTTCAAAGTTATGTTGTGATGCACCAATGAACTAAGGCACACTGCGAGTTTTGGCATTGAGCGAGATCGTTGTACTGAATCCAAATGGAATGTGATCTTCAAAAATGAGATAGGTTATTTTATGCCTTGGCATAAATTTCTTGTAGCATTTGATGTTCTATTGATAGCCTTCATGAGCTCTGATTTATGACCCTCGAAAGATTGACCTCAAAACGCACTCAGAGCACCTTGGAAACTCTTCAGTATGTGGTTGTTGTGAATGATAGAGGATCTCCATGGATAGAGAAAGGGTTTCACTATGGTTTACCTACCCATCTAGAGCTAATGGCATTGATAATTCAATGCCAAGATCAACGATTTCAAAGTTGCACTGTGATGCACCTTTGAACTGAGGCACACTGCGATTTTTGGCATTGAGTGAGATCACTATGCCAAATCCAAATAGAATGTGATATCTCAAAAATAATATAGGCCATTTTAGGCCTTGGAATGACCATATTTTAGCATTCAACATTTCATCAATAGCCCTCATGAGCCTTCGAGTTACAATCCTTGGAAGATCGACCTCGAAACACACTTAGAGCACCTTAGAGACTCTTTGGTACAAGGTGGCTACGAACGATGGAGGCTCCCCATGGGAAGAAAAAGGGTGTCACTAGGGTTAGCCTACCCATCTAGAGCTAATGGCACTAATGATTCAATGCCAAGATCAACAGTTTCAAAGTTACGCTATGATGCACCTATGAACTGAGGCACACTGCGAGTTTTGGCATCGAGTAAGATTGTTGTGCCAAATTCAAATAGAATGTGATCTCTCAAAAATGAGATAGATTATTTTAGGCCTCAACATGAGTGTCTTGTAGCATTTGACATTTCATCAATAGCCCTCATGAACTTTGAGTTACGACCCTCGAAAGATCAATCGTGAAACACACTTAGACCACTTTGGAGACTCTTCAATATGGGATGGTTGTGAATGATGGAGGCTCTCCATAGCTATAAAAATGGTGTCACTAGGGTTAACCTACCCATTCAAAGCTAATGGTGTTAATTATTTAATACCAAGATTAGTGGTTTCAAAGTTACCTTGTGATGGACCTATGAACTGAGGTACACTATGAGTTTTGGCATCAAGCAAGAACACTGTGTCGAATCCAAATGGAATGTGATCTATCAAAAATAAGAGAGGTTATTTTAGGCCTCAACATGATTGTCTTTTAGCATTTGACATTTCATCGATAACCCTCATGAGCTCTGAGTTATGACCGTTAGAAGATCAACCTTGAAACACACTTAGAGCACCTTGGAGACTCTTTGATATGGGGTGGCTATGAATGATGGAGGCTCTCCACAGTCAGGACAAGTGTGTCACTAGGTTTCACCCACCCATTTTAAGCTAATGGTAATGATGATTCAATGCCAAGATCAGCAGTTTCAAAGTTACAATGTGATGCACCTATGAATTGAGGCACATTGCAAGTTTTGGCATTGAGAGCAAGATCATTGTGCCAAATCCAAACAAAATGTGATCTCTCAAAAATGAGATAGGTTATTTTAGGCATTGAAATGACCATCCTTTAGCATTGAAATTTCATTGATAACCCTCATGAGCTCTGAGTTGTGACCCTCAGAAGATTGAACTCGAAAAGCACTTAGAGCACCTTGGAGACTCTTTGGTATGGGGTGGCCACGAACAATGGAGGATCTCCATGGCTGAAAAAAGGGTGTCACTAGGGTTCACCCAAATATTTAGAGCTAATGGTGCTGATGATTTGATGCCAAAATCAACTGTTTCAAATTTATGCTATGATGCACCTATGAACTAAGGTACAATACAAGTTTTGGCATCGACTGAGATCGCAGTGCCGAATCCAAATGAAATGTGATCTCTCAAAAATGAGATAGGTTATTTTAGGCCTTAGCATGACCATCCTATAGCATTAAATGTTTCATTGATATCCCTCATGAGCTTCAAGTTATGATCCTTAGAATATTGACCTCAAAACACACTTAGAGCACCTTGGAGACTCTTCAATATAGGGTGGTTGCAAATGTTGGAGGCTCTCTACGGCTAGAACAAGGGTGTCACTAGGGTTCACCCCCAATCTGGAGCTAATGACACTGATGATTCAATGCCAAGATCAATAGTTTTAAAGTTATGCTGTGATGCACTTATGAACTGAGGCACATTGAGAGTTTTGGCATCAAGTGAGATTTCTATGCCGAATCCAAACATAATTTGATCTTTTGAAAATGAGATAGGTTATTTTAGGCCTTGGCATGACCATCCTATAGCATTTGACATTTCATCAATAGCCCCCACAAGCTATGAGTTACAAACCTTGAAAGATTGACCTTGAAATACACTTAGAGTACCTTGGAGACTCTTAGGTACGAGGTGGCTGCAAACAATGGAGGTTCTCCATGACTAGAACAAGGGTGTCACTAGGGTTCAAATATCCATCTAGAGCTAATGGAACTAATGATAAGTTGACAAAATTAGTAGTTTCAAAGTTACACTATGATGTACCTATAAATTAAGGCACACTGCGAGTTTTTGCATCAAGGGAGATTGTTGTGTCAAATCCAAATAGAATGTGATATCTCAAAAATAAGATAGGTTATTGTAGGCCTCAACATGACCATCATGTAACATTTGAAATTTTATTGATATCCCCCATGAGCTCTAAGTTATGACCCTCAAAAGATTGACCTTGAAACGCACTTAGAACACCTTGGAGACTCTTCAGTACGAGGTGGGCACAAATGATGGAAGCTCTCTGTGGCCAAAAAAAGGGTGTCACTAGGTATTAAGTAAAAATATTATTTTTTAACTCTCTCAATTTTTTGGCATTGGTCACAGTGCAATTTTGGTGTTAGTATGTATTAAAATCATCAAGGTCCCTCCACATAAATTGCATTAAGTAAAATCATCATTGTTTCTTACATTCAATCAAAAAATTTAAATTTATAATATCTCAAGTGTTTCATTGTTATTACATCAATACACAACTATCAAAAATGATAGTGTCAAAAATAGTAGTTCCAAAAATTGTAGTGTCAAAAATAGAATAGATTTCTCTTTATTATGCTCCTTATTTAGTTTTTAATCTTCATGCATGGCTACTCTACATGATGTACCTACATTCCAATATCATAAAAAATATTAGTAACTTATCATATTAAACAAGATAATCATCAGTTCAGCGAATCATTATGAACAAAATAACATAAGAAGTAAATATACCTAGTTGAGTGTTCTAGTAGGGTCCTCTCTCTATTTTAGGGTCTCCAATAGGGCTTCATGATCAGCATTAGTAATAGTGAAAAGTTCTTTTACTTTTGGTCTTCCTTGATGCTTCAAAAACTTCACATTTTTTGCTATAGTAAGATGTAAATATATGAGAATTGTTTTGTGCTTCTGATAGTCTTTGAATGTAGGAATTTCATTCCTTCTAAGCATGTATGTCTGCAACAATGTTCTAGCAACAACCACTGAACTAGTAGGATATGAAAATCCATCGTCATTTTTGATTAGTTGTGTAAGATTTATTTACCTCTTACACAACATGCTAACCAATAATTTGATTTCTTATCATTCCCCTATGGTGCAACCAATGGAAACACATGTCTTGACTGAAAAAGATTTGATAGATGGTTATGCTCAAGTGAACTTTCCATGTCATCATTTATGATAGAGGGTATGAAAAACAATGGAGTAAGATAATGTGGAGCCCATGTATCCACCCACTCACTTGACTCATAGTGATCCCAATCACATTGAAAACAACTAGGACAAAAATAAGCTAGCTGTCATGTCCAAATGGTCCATGTACTAGAATTAGAGCTTCGAAATGAATGCATTTTTTATGAGTCTCTCACTATAGCACAATCTAATATATCACCTACAGACCCTTCCTCAACCAACCAAAAGAACCTGCATACTATTGAATCAAAAGTCCCCCTTCTGATAATGCTAAACTACACCAATCAATGATGCTATGAGCATCAAGAAGCTCTACTCTTGAAATCTTCAATTTCTCCTTAACTACAACTCTCTTCACACATGCCCTTGCCCATCATATTCACCTTTCCCATGTCCAAACTAAAAAAACCTCCAAATATGGGACACCCCCCTCTCTATGTGCATCCTACATGACCAATAAAACATGTGAGCATTCTTGAATTGACCTATGCAATTATCTGATCAAATGATATGTCTATCCATAACAATGTCATGATCCTACAAGAAATCAAAATAATTCTCAAAACAACATTGCATAAACTCATGAGAGTGAGATCTATCATCACTCATATAAAAGTTTTATTCTCTAATAATTTTCTGATTATCTTCCACACTATTAGGGGCATGTCTATATGTTATGTGGACAAAAATAACAATCTAAATGGAGTTGTAATACTGAGATTGTGTCTCATTTTGAAGCTTCAATGTGTAGTTCTCAGAAAAGTCAACAAATGATATAATAGTGCCAATGGGAAAAGTCTCCTTACATATTCTAAATTGTTGATCCAACCACTAAGACTTGTGACAACTTCTTGCATAATTGTAGAAAAGATTTGTCTTGAAATCTAAAATAAAACTAGCCACACTGATTTCTTTTGCAACCAATTCACATCTAGATGCCTCACCCCTTCTCTTCAATGTGTATTTAACCATTTCATATACCATTTTTTTTACTATTGTCTTCCAAAGATCTTATTTGCACCCCTCATGCAAACATGTGTCAAACTTGAATAAGCCACCACATTCTGAACACTTCTTATTTAAGAAAGTGTTTCTATAAAAGAAACAACCATCAACTCTATGACATATAATTGATCTAGAAAGTCTCTTTATGATTTTGGAAGCCCACAAGCATCACAATTCTCCAACATTTCTTTACTATGCAAAGTAGAATAGATGGAGCCTAATATTTCATGGTGCATAGAAAACTTGACATTATATTTGCAACATGTATTTCAAATTTTAAGTGGCACACAATAAAAGGGTTTCAAAAATTCAAAATCCCTATGTGATATATGCAATATTGGATAACTCTCTCTAAATTCTTTGAGCAACATAGTTTGACTTACCTTCAAATAATGTTTAGTATGTGGTGTGTGGTCTCTGATGCCAATTCTCAACTTTAACACTTCTTTAGCATTGGGTGATACTCTTGAGCTAGAGTGCCAAAACTATGTAATTTATTCCTTCACATCATTGGATAGCTTCTTATCAAAATGTGAAAGTCTCCCACCAAAAGCCCATATTTCATTTTGAAGAGGATCATCAATTCTCTCTCGTCTACTAAGTGCTCTTCTCAAAGTAGTATGATTTAGGTTCAAGTCAATACAAGTTTGTCTCATATATCTACCCTTTCTTAAATGATGACTTACCAAAGAGGTTGTAATAACCCTTCGAGTAGATCTTTTATCCTTCTTCGTACTATTTTTTTCAATGCTATTGAGAGCACTAAAATGATTCTTCACAATAATGACATTTCTTTCCAATTCTTTATTGACATAAATCTTCAATTTGAAAAGCATAGGTCTCATCTTTTGCATCTTTAATAAGTGCATAAAAAGTTCACATTGCTCTACTACTATCTTGTTATCAAAAAACATCTTATATAGTCTTGAAGCCCATAACCAAATGGTTCTTTGTATTTTTTCCATTCCAAATTGGTAATAATCGTTTCATCAATTTCAATTATCCATTTTGGTGTTCTATAACCTTCATGTCAATTATAATTAAGAGATATGTAACATTCCTGTGCATTGTCATTTTTGACATGGTCAATCATGTAATTTACATTATGAATTGGTAAATTTTCATTATCCAAATTTTCATTCTCTAAATTTTCAATCTTAGCATTATCATTATCAATTGGTACATTTTCATTCCCCAATTGTACATACTCGTTATCTAACTCTATGATTTCACCTTCGATCAATACATCATCAACTTGACTCACATTTAACATACATTGTCTCTTCCTTTGGTGATTTACCCTATCCCTTTCATTATATGTTGCAATGTCTTCATTCGATACCTTCCTTTTGCATTGTACCTTTTGACAACTATTGCTCCCCATTTAGAAAAAAAATCAAACACCTAATCATATATTATGGAACCTTTTTTGATCATATGAGCCCTAAGAAATCATTTTTCTCCAAATCTGTAAAAATGACCCCCAAAAAATATGATTGTCGGGGTTTGTAGTGACAAAAAATATTTTAGAAAACGTATGCCAGTATTTTGGGTACCTGATCCTAAATTAGATACCCAATATGATATCGGGTACTCAAAATGGATGCTCAAATTTTGGAGGGAAGTCAAAGTTTGGAAAGTGTGGGCAATGTGAAAAACTTTGTACAAATGTTACTATACATTAGTATTTTATTAAATATAATATTTGTGTATAATTATTATTATGAATATTATTATTAAATATAATATAGTAATATATATGATTATTATGATTATTATTATTATTATTCAATATAATATAGTAATATATTATTATTATTATGAGCTATAAATATAATATATTAATATATATGATTTGATTGAATGGGTCGAAAGGGGTCATAGGCTTTCGATGCATTTCATGACAATATATGTCCCTAGGAGCCCTAGGACCTCTAGGGACCTATTTGGTTGGTTCGAATCCATCGAAAGGGGTCATAGGATAACCTATGACCCCTATGACCCCTTTTGACACATTTGATGACAACATATGTCCCTAGGGACCTATTTGGTTGTTTTGAATGCATCGAAAAGGGTCATAAGATAAACTTGTTGGAATTACAAGTGGGAAGAGAATAAACTTCTGAAAGGGGGTGAATCAGGAGTTTAAATTTGAACCGATAAATATTTCATCATTCATACATCACATGCATTAATATACTGATATAACATGTAAAGCATATGCATCAATCATGTAAACATGTAATCAAATACACATATAACACCTAATATGATTACCCAAAAACCCTAGAAGGTAAAATTGGGGTGGGGATGACACTCAAAAATCTTCACTACCATAGCAATAAAGTGTATCTAGTTAAGGTTATAATAGTTTGACCATGAATCATGGCCTACCTTGTGAAAAGCCTACATTGTTAAAGGCCTACAAAGATTGTTAAGTCCCACCTTTTTAGAGGATTTCAACACCTTGTTAGAAGTGTGCTTGGTTAGAGGACTTTAAATTACAATTAAGTAAGCACCCTATTAAAGGATTTAATACAACCTATTAGGACTACTCTGTAAAGAGATTTAACTAAAATCACCTGTCAAAATTTCTCAGCATAGATCATGCGATTGACACTTGCTTACCTGATAACAGATCACCTCTACATAATGTCTAATTGATCCTTCATGACCTGATGTATTAATGCTGTATCCTTCTCTATCCTGTATTGTTCTCTAACTGATTCTACAATTTACTCTCACTTCTAAATTACCTTGAATGCTTTGCAAACTATCTTGTTCACTTCTCCAATTTGATCATTCACCCCCTTATTACACCATAAAAAGTTTAGAGCTTCATCCTCCTTAAGAAGACTTAGGTGGCTTAGGGTTAGGTATGAATCTATGAATGTGATTCATCCATATTGTTGCTTAAGCCTTCCTATTTTTTGATTGGCTACATGCAATTACATAGGGAACCCACATATAGATTCATGCTTATCTCCAAAAGATCATGATCTATCCTTAAGTTAGCTTAGAAATGGTTTACATAGTTATTTGTGCCATTACAAACAAATATGTCAAAACTATATCACTTGGCATATGAAGTTACTAATGCTCGACATGCACTATATTTTGTGCTTCTGAGTTGACACCTGCACTACTCGACATCCATTGTTTACTCGACACTTGAATCACTTAGCACGGTCTATTTTCTCGACACTTGAGTGACTAAACACATGAGTGACTTGCCACTTATTGCAAATCAGCATGGTCTAATATTTACATGTTGTGCTCCGCATGTATTACTAGTTCGACATGATTTAAGTAAATGGCTTAAGTGTGTTGACACTCACTTGTCAAAACCAATCTGAGATCAACAATCTCCCTCTTTGACATGAGTATCAAAAACACTTAAATATACATAATCAAGCTTAGTCTTCTCGAGCATAACATATCCATGACTTGGCTTATATACAAAACTTCAAAATTTCAAAATTTTGCAATAACCTATATACCTCAAATTGATAACTCCCCTTAAGTTAATATTTTTCTTTTTTATCCAAAATATGTGCTCCTTTCTAAATTCAATGCATTGTATCTAATTGTAGACGCTCAAAAATGGTTCGCATCTATGACTTCATCACTTCTTCATACTAATTTGTCCCATTTTCTCATTCTTCTAACTTTGATCTTTTGGCCAGATTGACCATATTTTGTCATTTGTATCCCCTTTCACATCAATTTCATATCAACTCAGAATCACCCCAAATCAACTCGAAATCACCCCAAATTAACCCGAAATCACTCAAAATCAATCCTAATCAACCGAAACATATCAAACATCCCAAATCAATCATCATTTATCTACTCCTAGGTATTGTTGTGGCTTTCAGTGCCTTGGAAACCTATCAACCTATCAATCTTTTCAATTTGACCTTAGTACTTTCGTGGCTCTTAGTGCTAGGTCAAACTATCATTCATGTCATCCAATCTTCAACATTGTTGAGGCTTTCAATGTCAAATCATGGCATCATCAACCATTTTAATAACATTGACAATGTTTGACTGTGTTATTATGATCAAACCTTATCAATCAATTTTAATCCTGTAGCATTTACAATGTCGGTTAAATGTTACATATCAACCAATTCATGTCATGTGTCCTTGGCATGTTATCAACTTCAATCAATCAATTTGACCATGGCTTTGGTCTACCTTTTCATCATCTTATTTGATATCCATCATCGTCACATTTTTATCAAAGGATACAGTCACATTCATTTAATCAATTTGGCCAATCATCTGCTAATTTTCTCTATAGGATTAAATAACCCATAATTTAATCCTATTCTTTCTAATTATTCTTCCTGATTATCATCCTCAATTAATTAATTTTATTAATTAATTGATTCATTATCTACAAAACATGTAAATTTACAATTTCCTAAGTTCTATTTTCCATCATTAATTCCATTTTCTACTAATTACTAATTCTTATTTTGTGGAATAAAAGGATTTTTAATTCAAATATTCCATAAAATATTTCATCATCATGACACTTGGATGTGACACCTCATGGATTCTCCTTTGACACTTGGCTGAGATTTTTCATAATCAAATATTATTACCTCTTACGCATGTCCCTATTTGGCTTATTTGTCATAGATTCTTGGATTTAAGTGGGTTGAGGAATCTTATGACGCATCATAGATTCTCTTCCAAATTTGACTCTCGTGTGTCATAGAATCTTACTTTTGGCATATTCTGTCATATGTGTCATAGGAATTATTATTACCTCTTACACATGTCCCTATTTGACTTATTCGTCATAGATTTTTGGCTTTAAGTGGGTTGAGAAATCTTATGATGTGTTATAGATTCTCTTTCAAATTTGACTTGCATGTGTCATAGAATCTTAATTTTGGCATATTCTGTCATATGCATCATAGGAATCTCTTGCCACATTGCACATCTATGGGTGACAAATCCAATGCCCTCACTTTGAGTGTTGATTATAAAATGAACACTCTTCTCTCATTTTGGGTCTCTTGAATCTAGAATGCTTAAGTCTTGAGTCCTTGAATCTTTGAGTTTTTGAGTCTCTACTTCTTTGCATGTTGCATTCTCTCTCTCACATAAAATCACACTTCAAGTATTCTCATGGCATTATCCACATCATAGGCTTTGGCTTCAACCTTGTGTGCACTATAGGCAACTTTGGAGCTACAATCATTTGGAGAAGAAAGAAGGACATGGGAGCTACAAACAAAAAAGGGGGTTTCTATTGCTTTCTCTATTAGTTTGGCTTTCATGGTAGACTAGTGGGTGCTAACGTATGATTATTGAGTTTTGTGATTTTCTCATAGTATTTTATGCATATTAACCCATTTTTCTGGTCCTATATTTGGTGAACCCGATGTGAACATGCATATCTAACTTGTGTTTTCTTATTTTGTGCTTGTAGGTGCAAGGAAGGACCTCACTTGGAAGGGTATAACGACACTTCTACTCTTCCTTTTTACACCTAGATTAATTAGGGGGTCTAGTAAAATGCTCATATGCTATCATTTCATGCATTCTGTTAGCTTGCTTTTCTAGGGTGTACTCTACTCTGTCAGGGCGCACTTGGGACCCCTAGGAGTAGTTTTAGGAGCCCAGAAACCACCAAAACCTCTTTTTTCTATTTCTAACTTACCAACTATGCCCATCATGGACCCAACTACATCATTGATGCAGTCTACACTATTTGGGTGCACTTGAGAGTGTAGCTTTGAAAATTTCAATTTTTGGGTCTTGACTAGGCACCCATTTCCCCACACCCTACACCTGACTTCCCAACTGTGCCCTAAAACTACCAACTGCACCCAACTAGGCCCCAACTACATCATTGATGTAGTCTACACTATCTAGTTTCACTTGGGGATGTACAAAGCCATTTTGGCCTTGTGGGGAGCAATTTGCACTGTCGGAGTACACCTAGGTTCACAGTAAGCACATGCACCAATCAAAATCTACATTTCAAGTTCCTATCACTCTCTAGGACATAGATTAGGTGATTTTAGTGTTACTGATGGTCTATTTACAGCATGTGGCAATCATGGGATGAAGACATGATCATAAACTACTAATGCTTTTTTTGCAGGACATTGTTGAAGACTTTGTGTGTCTTTCAAAACTATGTATGTGGATTTCCTAGATTAGATAACATTTCGTTTGGTGCTTAAAAAGAACCTTTTTCTTTTTTTCCTAGCGTGTCTATGGTGTTAGATCCCTAGGAGTTGCATTGGACATATCCTCTCCCCTCGCCATTCGTGGATCTTGGGTGTAAGAGAAATCCGTGTAACTTCTATAGGAGGCCTGCCTTGGACCAAGATACTTGATATTGGGTATGCCAGGGGACAACCTCAGAGTGGTAATGGGCCAAAGCTAGGTCAATGTTCCAACCACTATATAAAACTCAATTACAGTGAAAGCTATGTCAGCGATATTGCTACGTGATAGCTCTCCTCCAATACCCTTGTGGTGCGTCAAACCCTAGTTCTCGGGGCTAGGAGACCTTCTGCGAAAGTTTATCATTAACTTGCCGAACAGAATGCCCTTACTAAAAACCATGTTTTAGTGGCCAAAATCCTTTCTATCCACTGGCTCAAGGGGTCACCCATGCCCATGAAGACATTCTACATTCTCGTGGTCCTTAGTAGAGACAACAGTCCCTTGGGAAGTCATGCCCCTTGGGAAGTGGATCTTGGTAGCCTTGAGAAGTGAGTGCACTGTAAGGGGGAGCCTGTGGTGCCAAGATCCTAGGTTGTCCACTCTGGATAAGCACGGCTGAACTTTGGTTCAAGTAGGAATTCGGTGGATACAGTCCTAAAAGCCTAGGTTGTGGTGTGTTTGTTAAGTTTTTACAACAACTATTCTTGTCTTAAAGTGTCTTGTGTGTGTGTAAAAAAAATCAAGATAAGAGCCAAACTTTTAAATTTACACCTTGGATATCATTTGAACTTGTCAAAACCTCACACATTGCCAAAATATTTCAACCTTTATCAAACTTTGCAAACATTGATTCAACACACTTGAACCTTGGAAAACATGGCGACTTGTGCTCTTAAATGTGCTTGGAAAAATGTAGATCTCATACTTGCATAGATTTCACTTGCATTTACCCTAGTCTAGGCTTCATTCTTGCATCATATAGACTTCATATTCTACCTTTTAGTCCTCATTTACTATCTATTACCTTTCATATTGCATCCATTTAGGTTCAGTGTACTTTCCTTAGTTTTTGCATTCCCATCTCAAAATCACCACCTTGCATCTTGGCATACCTATTCATCATCTTGACCACTATATCCATCATTCCAGGTGTCCTAATCATAATTTTGAGCATCCAAACTAGCCCTAACATTGTCCTCTACCATTTACCTCTCTGTGACATCAATCCTGAAACCATAACTTCCAGAATTGCCTCAGTTTCAGCCTAGCTTACCAACTATGCCCAAAATTTACCAACTGTGCCCAACTGGGCCCCAACTATGTCATTGATGTAGTCTACACTGTCTAGGTGCACTTGGTGGTCCTAAGATCCATTTTTGGGTTCCAGATAACATTTTGGGGCTTCAACAGTGTCCTTAGGTACCTGGTTAGCTCCCCTTGCACTAGCCTACCCAGATCTGCATTCTACAGCACCTAATCATCATAACCTTCACTTAAGACATCATTCTATGCATCATAACCTTCATTTTTCATCTCCAAATCCATCCTAACATCAACCCCAACATCCTGGCTTCCTGGCATGTCAGTTTGGTAACCATACCCCTCAAAATCAACAAACACTCTTCCTAGCTTACCAACTGCGCCTAGAAACTACCAATTGCGCCCAAACTGGCGCCAAGTGCATAAATGATGTAGTTGGTACTGTTAGGGTGCACTTGGCACTATTAGGGCAAAGTTGGGTACCTGCATGACCATTTTTGGCCTCTGAACTGCACTTTAGGACCCCAAAACTGCATCTAGGAGCCTCTAGACCTACCCATTCTGCACTTGACCCAAAACTGCATCTTGCACCCAAAACCCCCTTTTGCATCATAGGCATTATTTGTGTCACATATCTACTCAACATCACCATCATTTTGAGTCCTCAAAACATCATTTTGAACCCCCAAAACCTTTGGATTTAGTAAAAAATCTAGACAAAGTATAAGTCTTAGAGTATCTCCTAGTGTTGACGGATAATGGATCTTGACTAGTCCTTTTATCTTTGTTTATCATTTTCTTTGGTCAAAATTTATCTATGTCTTGATATATTTGACCTTTTCATCTTTTATCAATTTGGTCTTTTCATCTTTTGTCAGTTTTTGGTCAAGATCCAAAGTCCTTTATCACAAGGTTAAACTCTTAGGCAAAATACTTTCTAAAGCTTTTACCTATGTTCAAAACTTCCCATATACCCTTGTCATAGAATAATCATAACCCTAGTATCCCCAAAAATCATTTTGACTTACCCTAGTGGTATATCCCCTTCATATTGCATTGATCAAAATCCTTAACATCATTTTCACTACAAAACCCTATCAAATTGTTCATCAACCAAATTGTCTTCTTGAGCATTTACCCTCATTTTGCATGTCCCAAACATCATTACAAACCCTATAAAATCATCATTGGCATGATATACCTTGCATACATCAACCTTCAGCATCCTTGACAAGTCCAAAACATAACCCTAATCGTCATTTTGCATACCTTAGAGTCATCACCTTGCATTTGCATTTGTATAACATCCCTAGGATATTTTCACTTTGCACATCAAAACCATAATTCATTTAGCATTTCCTCACATTTCATAACATTCCTAAACAATTAAAAATCCCAAAAACACTCATATCTTGCATACCCACCACTCTAAAATCACCCAAAACACTCAAAAATTCCATTTGCATTTGCACTCTTAGGTATCATGCCAGCACTTACTAGGAGACAATCAGCTCAGAGACCCGAGGAACTCTATCAACCTTTGTTTTTTGAGGCACAAGCACAACCAAAACCCCATCCAAGACAAAGAAAGAGCAAGAAAATCCAACAAACCTTTGACGAAGACCAAATCAAGGCATCACAACCATTACTAGCAGACCCCTTGAACATGTATCCGCAAGATCCTCAAGCTATGGCACAACAAACCTTGAACAATACACCTACCATGAGATTTCTTCCAAACACTTCCCCCACACATGGGATGGTTCAATGGAGTCTTTACTTTGAACCTATATTCATGCCAATGCCACCAGGAGGAGGAAGTGTACCAACCTTACCTGAAGATGAACAATCACATGGATTTGAATTCAACCAACCTAACACATCAAACATACAACAAGGTATTGTACACCTAATTGATGGCTCTGACACTGATTATGGCATCACTGATGAAGAAATGGCTAGGGCATGCCAAGACAAAAGTTTTTGTAAGAACTTCAAACGTTTGGCAGCCCAAGAAATTGTCAAATTTAACCCAAACTTGGAAGGTCCTAAGTCCAAAAATCAAATGAACACAAAAATTGAAAACATCCAACCCATGATAAATTTGGACTTAGACAAGGGAAAACAACCTTTGGAGTTTTCAAACACAATAATGGCACCTATAAGATCCCATCAAGAACCAACAATTGAAATCCTCCAAAGTATATTTCAACACATCAATGTTAACCCCTTGTTTGATGAAATACCACCAATCCCTAAACACCCCAAAAGGACATTAAGACTTGATTTTAGTCACATGATGCAAAAACAAGATGCACCTAAAGGGAACCGTGCTCTAGGGATGCCAAACATATCTTCTTTGGAGGCAAATCAACAAAGTACACCTTTGCTCCTAACTTTACCCAGTGCTATGACATCAAACACTATAGAACCTCTCATAAGTACAAGATGTGAAACATCAAGCACAACCATCTCTATGCACATAGAAAGGAAAAGTCTTATTGACATTATGCCCATTCCCAATAGAAATGTATCTCATAGTCAAGTCAATATGATGTCACAAGAAGGAACATCTAAAACACAATGGTACCAAAACAACAATACAAACATGACGTTCAAATCTCAATGACTTAGTCAACCCCCACGACAACAACAACATACAATGGTACAAGGACTCAACACTTCCAAGGCACAACCAAGTCTACATCCACTTGACACACATCCCACATATCAACAACAATATTGAACGCAATGACAACAACCACAAGTGGGACAAACATCCGACATTCCTAATACACAATCCCATGTAAACCCACTTGAACTACACACAATTTATCAACAAAAATTTCAGCAGCAATTCCAACAACAACAAGCAATGTTTGCTAAACAATAAGAGAAACTAAAGCAATAGTTGGAATACCAAAGATGCCTTGAGAAACAAATCGCATACCAACAACATTTTTTACAACAACAACATGTGCCACAACAACCTCAACAAATACCTCTACAACAACAAGCACGTACATGGTCTCACATACAACCAACAGAGGTATCCCAACAACAACCACAACACACGGCACAACAAAAACACATGGTACAACAATCACAGTCAATCCCACAACAAGTGCCACATCAAATACCACAACAAGTTCCCCAGCAACAGGGATCTTTCTGTCTTTGAGGTGCCAACATACCTCCACCACCTAGCGACACTTCATCAGACTCATTAGACACAAAAATGTCAAAACCAAGTAGACATAGTTCTTGCCATAGCAAACGGTCTGCTCATAGACACCAAAGACTTAAAGGAAAGATCATCATGCAAAACCCCAATGAAGAACGATTACAACAATTCAAACAACTTTCCAAAAAAATTGAGGCATTGGGAGTCCAAAAGAAATAGGCTCTATATATAGAAAGGGACCTACATCCTAATCCATTCGATAAAAGTCTGTATATGCCTCCATTCCCAAGACACTTTGAGGCTCCAAGGTTTGAAAAATACTGAGGAAAAGGAAACCCTATTGATCACATCTAAGAATTTTGTGCTTCATGTACCGAAATCAATGATGAGCCCACTTACCTTATGAGATTGCTCCCTCATTCTCTAGGTGGGCCTGCACTTGAATGGTACTCTAAACTTCTTGGTAATATCAAATCTTGGTCAGAACTAGCAGACAAGTTTATCTCCCACTTTGCCTTCAACATTACAAATGAGGTGACACATTCTGATTTGTGTTCAACTAAAAAAAAGACAAGAGAATCATTCATCACATTCTTACTACGTTGGAGAAGCTTAGTTAGTCAATGCTCACTAGACATTCCTGAGGAACAACAAGTAAACTTGTGCATTGAAAACTTAGTCCCGGACTTAATGTATGAACTCAAAATCAAGAGTCCAAGCACCATTTCTAAACTGATGAAAAAAGGGGCTAGTATTGAAGATGCTCTTATCTATAAGGGAATCCTCAAGATAAACAAAGATAACACAAATACCAACTCGTCTAATGACAAGGCAAAATTTTTCTCCAAAAACAAGAATGTGACTAATGATGGCATTGTAGATGCTCGCACAATTAGCATAGAACAACCTCAATTAACTTTGAAAGGTGTAAACCCTACAAATTCACAAACCCCTAATCAAACATCAGCTCCACAATAGAAAATTGAGACTTCCATGCAAGACAAAAGACATCCTAGAACCAAAGACAGGAAATTCATACCATTGGGAATACCACTTGAGATGGCATTACAACAGTTATTGAGTAATAACTTCTTGAAGCTACCCCCAATCAAAGATGAACCATTAACTAAAGAAGATTGGTGGGATGACAAAAAGTATTGTGATTACCACTGCACCAAAGGACATAAGACTTCATCGTGCTTCCAATTGAAACATGCAATAAAAGACCTTATTGATGATGGTATCATCACAGTTGATCCATCACTATTAGCATCCAACTCTGATCACACTATTTTCAAAGATCCTTTGGGTAATCATGACAAAGAGAAACCCTCAAGTTCAAACTCAAAATCGCAAGGTAATGTGAATTACACACATACCAGCTATGACTACACCATCAATTTCTTTAATGAGTCTAACTTTTGTATATCCACATTCACATTGAAGGCTGAAGACCCTTGTTGTGCTGTCACTACACGTCATAGCAAGATCACCCTACTTGGAGCCCCATCTAGACCTACTACATCTACTAGACCTGCACCTCCAAGTAGACCTACTGCTCCTACTTCATCTAATTATAGCCTTGTTGAACAACTCGAAAAAACCCCTGCACAAATATCCATTTTGGACCTACTGCGTGCATCTCCCCAACACCAAAAGATCTTAGAGAAAGACCTTAAAGAGTCAATTGTCCCAGATAACATTGATGTTGCCCAGTTCCAAGCCATGGTTGGGAACCTATCTACGTCACAACATATCACTTTTTCACCCCGAGATATTACTAAGGAAAAACCTAACCAAAACGATCCCCTTTATCTAAAACTCTTCATCCATAATGCCAAAGTCAAACGTGTCTTAATAGATGGAGGAGCAGGACTGAACATCTGTACTCTTAAGGTTGTCAACAATTTGGGTTATTCTGAAGATGATGTGGATCCATCTCGAAGAATCACAATAAAATCTTATGATGATGGTGAACGCTTCTCTAGGGGCGTCATCACATTACCTGTCAGAGTTGGTCCAACTACTGAAGACACATTGTTCCATGTCCTAGACATCGAAATGAACTGCAACATGATACTAGGACGCCCTTGGCTTCATGCTATGAAAGCATTCCCTTATACATATCATCAATGTTTGAAGTTTTCCTATAATAACATGGAGGTTACCATCCCTGGTGATCCAGATCCTTTCCAATTTTGTGCTAATCTAAGAGATGCTACTGAATTCCAAATCCCAACAAACAATGAAGCACAACCCATAAATCCCTCTAAGTATGTGGATGCCAATATACTACTCAGTAAAGCCAAGGAAAAGATGAAGATTGAAGACAATGGGTGTGGAGAGTACTTTATGTCTCAAGTCTCTCACATTAAGGAGTCACCACTTTCTCCCATCAGTACAAAGAATGATACTTTTATCAATGAGAATACATCCGTATGTATTGAGAAAGCAAAAGTAGAATGAGAACCCACTTTGATATCTCCTAGCAAGTATGGAGTTGGGTTTACCATCATACAGAAACAAGGCTATGATAGCTATAGTGGTCTTGGATCTCAGAAACAAGGAATCATTGAACCTATCACTACAGAAGGACAACCTCCTAGTTTGGGGCTTGGATTTAAACCATTACGAATAGGTCCTCCTAGTACCATGGTACCTACATGTAAGACTATGGATGTTTTGAATGATGAAAAGGCATCTGAGGATATCCAACTTGAAACCAACAAACCCCTAGCCTTTGAGCATAACCCCAATGACCCAGTTGAATCAGTTACCCATATATCTACCTTCAACCAAAGCCCATTCAACATTGATGATGACATCTCCTCAAGTTATCTTGAACCTTTGGATTGGGATCAATGTGGACCACCAATTTTTGATCAATTCAATGATGATGACACTCTCATAATAGACTTTGAAGGAATTATGATTGAAGATCATAAAGAAGCAATTTCTTCTAAAGAGAACACATTGGCATACTTTGGGGAGCCTACTCCACCTTCTAGTTACAAAGCAAAAAGAGAAAGAAATAACAAGCATAGGTCTCTTGGTTAAAATCAAAAGGCACCATTTGACCATAAAAAATCAAAAGCTAAGAAGCTCCCAAGGATACAAAATGAAAAATATGATGCCACGAATATCAGTGTTCCAGTGTTCAACATGCCACAAAGTCTTTTGGAGCTCTCTCAATCAACGTTCATGTGGAAGGTCATTGGTATCAACCCTCCCAACCCTCCCTTATATCCCTTTGTTTATCCCCCAATCCAGCTACCTAATTTGTCCTATAGCCAAAATCAATCCTTTATCCAACAAGCCTTTGCATATGTCATCATCAGTGACATCCCACATGACATTTCTGTTGACCCAATTATCCTTAGATGCCTTGATTCGCAAGAGATAGACATTGTCTTACATACGGTATGTGATGGTATCTCTTGAGGCTTTTCTAGTGGTTTGATTTTAGCTACAAACTCGAAACGACTCCAATGTAGTTATGGTCAGTCATGGATCCAGAGCTCATCAGCTAGCAGCACCAACAATAGATATCTTCTTAGAATTTTTCAGTGACATTCTTGATTTCATCTAAAAGTCATGAAAAAATATCAAAAAAATTGCAAAAAGTCCTGAAAAAATACCAAAAAAATAGCAAAAAGTCTTGAAAAAAAAGAAAAGAAAAAAGTGAAAAAAAGTCATGAAAAAATGGATGCCTTGATGAAAACCTGGAAAATAGGCATCTTGGCACAAAAATTTGAGTCAAGAGAAAAATTTCATCCAAAAGTGAAAACCTGGCAAACAGGCGCTTTGGGCAAGTACCATGGTGAAAACCTGGCAAACAGGCACCATGTGTAATCAGTGTTGCTCCTCCATCTATCAGGATTCCATCTAGTCTTTTCCCCCTCTATCATTCCTTGATCATACCCTTCATATTGCAAGACATCCTTGGTTCCTTATCATGGCTCACGAACTGGTTAATGTCCTTCGTTACCTTGCTTAAGTATCACCTGTCTACACACACACTCTGTCATTAGCCTTTATACATAATTTGTGTCTTGTCTGGGGGCATATTACCGACATGGTGCGTAAGTTTGAATTTGACCTAAGGGCATACCTCTAAGTGCTTTTTATCCATTGGATCTATCACATAACGGATTGGAGCTAACACTTGTATATGCTTATACAATCCTGAAAAAATCCCTAAAAAATCATAAAATATCTTGAGAAAATCACTAAAAATTGCATAATGTCCTGACAAAATCCTAAACATTCAAATATGATCCTGAAAAAAGCACTAATAATCATAAAATGTCCTAAAAAAAACCCTAAAAATCATAAAATGTCCTAAAGAAACTAGTCACGCAAAGACATCAAATATCCTCAAAAACCTTAAAAATCACAAAACCCATCAAAATTTTGCAATAAACCTTGTACATATTCACTATGGATAGCCATCCCTTTTGCATTCACCCTTGCACTTTGCAGACTACAAATCAAAGCACTACACTTCAATGCCAATCACAATATTTGAGCAACGTGAACCAACAATCAATCCAACAGATCACTATGAACTTATCAACTAAATCCACAACCAAAACTATCACATTATCAATATGTCAAACACTATCTACACACCTAAAACATTAACAAGAATGTAATAATGGACAAGAATAGCTGTTGGTTCACGCTGTTTAGTGAGTGATTTATTTTTTCTTTGTTTTTTCTTTGATCATGTCCCTATGCTACTCAATGATATAAATTGATCTATGAGAGTGGCTAGGATGGTTCATGGTCATCTTTTTCTATTTCTGTTTGTTACAATGTACCTTTGAGAGTTTGGGGCATGCATATATGCCTTAGGAAGGACAAGGTCCTTTTTTTCTACATCGTGCTTGTTTACGCAAAACGCTTGCATTTGCACTCTGGCCCTTTATGCCATGATGTGTTGCATTCCATTTGCCATATCAAAATAAAGCTCCATTTGACATATAGTGCACTTCCTAGAAGCCAAAGTCTTTCCATCATACTAACATCTCCTCATCTCATCTTTCTTCGTCATCTCATTCTCCATCACCATGATCATGTCTTTTGATTCATGAAATCATCTTCATCTTGCATTCATGCATTCTTGCATCATCCTATGCTGTCAATTACCTTTCTATGACTTTCCACCTGGTTCAACCTTAGTTTGACATTTGTCTCATCATCTTTGACCAAATATGACCATTTTTGATGATTTCCCTCATGTTATGACATCTTTCCATCATTTTGGGCATGCACACACAGTTTTGAGTCTACACTCTAGGCCTCATAACTTTCACATTTAAGCTCTGATTTTCATTCCATCAGTTGCTATGGTTTTGTCTTCTTGTTGTCGATAAATTGACTTATCATATGCTTATCTTAGTCAATTTTTTGAGGGGGCACCCATATATATCATCCCTATTGGGGCATGTTGTGGCTTTCTCATCAGTTATTCTTTGATACAACACTCTAAATCACATTGTATCAAAGAGGGGCAAAATGTAGACGCTCAAAAATGGTTCACATCTATGACTTCATCACTTCTTCATACTAATTTGTCCCATTTTCTCATTCTACTAACTTCGATCTTTTGGCTAGATTGACCATATTTTTTCATTTGTATCCCCTTTCACATCAATTTCATATCAACTTGGAATCACCCCAAATCAACTCAAAATCACCCCAAATTAACTCAAAATCACTTGAAATCAGCCCTAATCAACCAAAAAATATCAAACATCCCAAATCAATCATCATTTATCTGCTCCTAGGTATTGTTGTGGCTTTCAGTGCCTTGGAAACCTATCAACCTATCAATCTTTTCAATTTGATCTTGGTACTATCGTGGCTCTCAGTGCTAGGTCAAACTATCATTCATGTCATCCAATCTTCAACATTGTTGAGGCTTTCAATGTCAAATCATGACATCATCAACCATTTTAATAACATTGACAATGTTCGACGATGTTATTATGATCAAACCTTATCAATCAATTTCAATCCTGTAGCATTTACAATGTCAGTTAAATGTTACATATCAACCAATTCATGTCATGTGTCCTTGGCATGTTATCAACTTCAATCAAACAGTTTGACCATGGCTTTGGTCTACCTTTTCATCATCTTATTTGATATCCATCATCTTCACATTTTTATCAAAGGATACAATCACATTCATTTAATCAATTTGGCCAATCATCTGCTAATTTTCTCTATAGGATTAAATAACCCATAATTTAATCCTATTCTTTCTAATTATTCTTCCTAATTATCATCCTAAATTAATTAATTTCATTAATTAATTGATTCATTATCTGCAAACCATGAAAATTTACAATTTCCTAAGTTCTATTTTCCATCATTAATTCCATTTTCTATTAATTCTTATTTTGTGGAATAAAAGGATTTTTAATTCAAATATTCCATAAAATATTTCATCATCATGACACTTGGATGTGACACCTCGTGGATTCTCCTTTGACACTTGGCTGAGATTTGTCATAATCAAATATTATTACCTCTTACGCATGTCCCTATTTGGCTTATTTGTCATAGATTCTTGGCTTTAAGTGGGTTGAGGAATCTTATGACGCATCATAGATTCTCTTCCAAATTTGACTCTCATGTGTCATAGAATCTTACTTTTGGCATATTCTATCATATGCATCATAGGAATTATTATTACCTCTTATGCATGTCCCTATTTGGCTTATTCGTCATAGATTCTTGGCTTTAAGTGGGTTGAGGAATCTTATGACACATCATAGATTCTCTTCCAAATTTGACTTGCATGTGTCATAGAATCTTAATTTTGGCATATTTTGTCATATGCATCATAGGAATCTCTTGCCACATCGCACATCTATGGGTGACAAATCCAATGCCCTCACTTTGAGTGTTGATTATAAAATTAACACTCTTCTCTCATTTTGGGTCTCTTGAATCTAGAATGCTTAAGTCTTGAGTCCTTGAATCTTTGAGTTTTTGAGTCTCTACTTCTTTGCATGTTGCATTCTCTCTCTCACATAAAATCACACTTCAAGTATTCTCATGGCATTATCCACATCATAGGCTTTGGCTTCAACCTTGTGTGCACTATAGACAATTTTGGAGCTACAATCATTTGGAGAAGAAAGAAGGACATGGGAGCTACAAACAAAAAAGGGGGTTTCTATTTCTTTCTCTATTAGTTTGGCTTTCATGGTAGACTAGTGGGTGCTAACGTATGATTATTGAGTTTTGTGATTTTTTCATAGTATGTTATGCATATTAACCCATTTTTCTGGTCCTACACTAATACTCTTTCATCTTATGCTCTGTCATAGATGATATATATATATATATATATATATATATATATATATATATATATATATATATGTATGTATGTATGTATGTATGTATGTATGTATGTATGTATGTATGTTTTTATATGTATATATGTATATGTATATGTATATGTATATATATATGTATATGTATATATATATATACATATATAAATACATATATATACATATACATATATATATATATAAATACATATACATATATATATATATATATAAATACATATACATATATATATATATATATACATATACATACATATATATATATATATACATATACATACATATATATATATACATATACATATATATATATATATACATATACATATATATATATACACACACACACATATATATCTGTTTACTACTTTTTCTTTCCAAAAGTGTATATCACCCCAATGATATAGCTTTATTACTAGGCTCCCCTTTTGTTATTTCTTTATTCTCTACTCCCCCTTTCTTTATCTCTCCTTATTGTTTCTATCTCACCCTTTTTGACACTTATGTCCAATTGGCTATACATGTATAGTGTGTTTGTCCAAAAAATATTTATGGACTTCCATTATGATTTTAAGGGTTGAATCCCAGTTGTCACATGCAACATCCAATGACTTGATTTGGATAGAAAGCTTAGCAGTAAGGTGGACTAGGCCATCTAGAGTAGAGTGATTGGGGTCTTTCTTCAATAGAGTCTTTGCATAACCTAGTTCCTTGTGGAGTATTTCTATGTGTGAGGTGAGGGACACCTATATATTTGTCAATTTGGCTCTTATGTGAGCCACTTCTACTATTAAAATATCTTATTGACTTTGTATTTGAAGCAATGTACGAAAATGCTTCTCATTCTAAGAAAGGTTTTGAGGTAACCTAGTACCTAATATATTGAGATTTCTCTCCAAGATCAGAATATGATGTTTTGTCTCTTTGGTGAAGGGTGTAGGGTCACACAATTTGGTGTATAATGAGAATATATTCTCAATTACCTTCTTCACATCCTCAACCTTTGCTACCAATGCAACTTGAGTGAGTACTATATCACCAGATATCTTTTCATTTACCTTGCTCTAGAATTTCTTTTTAGACTATTCTAAAAGTTTAGCATTAGTATCAATGTCTTCATTATTGACCTTTTCCACTATATCTAACAATTGTTCTAGTAGTGGCTTGGTCTCTTTAGGAGTTGGCAGACTTAATGCAGTTAAAAAGATGTCTTTAATGTCTTGAATGGCTTGCTTCTGCGTATATTCTCTCTTGAGCATTTTTTGACACTTTTTCTTCTCTAAGGCTTGTTGCAAAATGCCTATTTGGTCTAAAATTTAGGTATAACTATCTCTTCATCAAGAGTGATATCTCCATAGTGAATTACCTTTTCAACTTTTAAAGAACTAGAGCCTGGCATTGAGATTTGCAATGGTATTTCTTTTGTGTTCGACTTCTAAAGAACTTTTGTAGGTGGAGTGTCATATGTTGGTACAACTTTGCTTGGATGGCTTCCTACTCCTTTACCTTAGGTGTTTTCTCATATTCTTTAGGCTTATCCTAATCTATTACAATGACATGACTAGCACCTTGATCTTGTGCTTTAGGTACAAATGAATCTATCTATCTTGCTTCCTATTGTCCTATAGTTGTATCTTTTTCTTCTTCTACAGTCTACTTCTACTCAATAGTAACATCTTTATCACTTGAGTCAACCTTAATAAATGTGTCTACTATTTTTTGAATTGAAGGTTCTACACTGGTAATTAAAGGGATGAAAAAAGGAGGTTCTTGTGTTTTCACCTTTTCCCTTGTGACCTCAATTATAGCTTTTTGCAATTCTTCTACATGGACCAAAATTGGATTATCACATAGCTTGGCTTATAGGGTAGATTGGTCCAATATCTTCAAGTCTTTTTTAGTTAGAGGATTGATTTTTTGAGTTGAAACGTCAAAAACATCCTTAATAATAATAGTTTCAGTAGAATTGACTGTGTCATGTGGGGGACTGACATCGACACTTGTGTTTGTTGCACACTCTATTCACCTTGTTGTTGTTTAGCTATTGGCTTGGCATCAATTTTTTTTTTCAGTTTCCTCCCCAACTGTATAATCTTCCTTATCATTGTCTTGACCTTTAAATGGGTCACCTTCTCCTTGTTTCATAGTGATTAGCCCATAAATAAGTTTTCACATTTGTGTTGAATGTTTGACCACATCTTCAATATTATTTTGAAGAATGTTGAAAGCTTTATATTTTGGTGTGAACCTTCCTCCATATTTCTTACTTGCCTTAGCAATCTACCCTTTGGTTAGTTCTGGCATTACTTGGGCTAATGTTGATTCTCTAATCTATTTTTCCAAATTTAAATAGTAATGCCACTTTTGCTCAACAATATCATAGCATACAATGCCTCTTCCACTAGATTCTTCTCTTCTTTCCCAAGTTTCTCAAAATCAATATGCTTTAAAATAGATAAATTTGCATTATTCTTGACATTTTCACACAAATTTTCAAGATTAGAGATTGGTTTATGACTTACCACTTTGAATTGGCTTATATCATCTAATTCAATCCTTTCTTCATCTGAATCACATGGTGCAACATATTTTCTTCTTTTCCTTTTTTTTTCTCTTGGCCACCTTGCTCTATTTGCTCAGATTTATCCTTGGCCTTCTGTGTTGTTGCTCATGTGCTTGCTCCGGTGGTAGGTTTTTCTGGCCTGGTTGGGCTTGGTTTAATAGTCTTCTTTTCCTTAGCCACTGGTTATGTCTTAGCCTTTCTCTTCTTTGGCTCAGCATGAGTAAATGCTTCCTCGATTTCTTCTTCCTTATCCTTTCCCATGCCTTGAGTCAATGCAAGAGGTTCTTGAATTTGTTCTTGTTCTTCCTCTTCATCCTCTTCATCTTCTTCCTCTTCTTCCTCATCTGCACTCTCACCAAATTTAGCCTTTAGCTTCTTCACCAACTTATCCTTTTTCTTAATTGTAGAGGTTGTCTTCAACTCCACTTCAATCTTTGATTTCATCACATCATAGTTACCAAAGATTTTAGCAATTTTGTTTATTTCCTCTGCTAGGAGTGTTGTGATGTTTGTTGAAGCTTCATCACTATTAATCTCATAACCTAAGGGTCTTAGCCATCTTACCCTTGGTGTGACAGCTTTCACATATGTATAATCAATGTCAACAAGAAAACATATGTCATTATAATAATTTTCAACTAAGGAAATAGGTATCCTAAGTCTCTACTTTAGTGACTTCTTAAAGTCTTCAAAATAACTTGTCATGATGGTTTCAAAATTTTATCCCATATGTTCAATGTATTCATTGATTTGTACTATGACTAACCTATTGGTCTTCTATCCAACTGTACCAAAAGAGGGAAATGTATTCTGCACATAAAAGAATATATAGACAAGAATTGAACCAAATTTGCATTGAGCGCTCTTGGTATTCCTGATTGCTCCAAGATTTTCCATCAATTTTTGTAGTTGAAGCTCAACCAGATCATAAGTATGATCTTTCTTCACAATCTTGTAGCCAACACCCATAGCAATATAGGGTATACTATTCAATCTACTTGATTGATAGAATTTATGCAAAATTACCCTTACAAGAAAGTTCAACAATTGATCAACAGTAGTATCTATTGTCATGTCTCTTTTATTCCATTTTGCTCTAGTATTTTTCTCTATTACTTCCTTGGAATCACTCCTCAGAGTCTTGGGCCAATCTAGGGTTGGGTAGCTAGTAACCCTATGAATTATTCTTTTGGTAATCTTAATTGGTCCACCCTCTAGCCATAAAGATCTATCATGTATTTGTCTTAACAAAATTCTAACCCATTCAATTTCAAATACACTAGGAAAATCTAGGGCACATGTTAAACCCTTCTTCTCAATGATTTTATACTGTTCCTTTAGAGCACCATTTTCACATAACCTATCATATGCTTCTTTTATTTCCATGTCTCTTATTCCTCCTATTTTGCAATTATAAAATAACCTAACATCTTGCACCATAATAACATTTGGTGGGATCATGGATAAAGCACTAGAAGGATCTTGTTTGTAGGCTATGTTAGGAATGGCCTTAAATATTGGTTATTTCACTTCATTACTAACATGTTGAACATTCAAAACCTCTTTCTCTTCTATATTTTTTGAGCTAGATGCCATTTTTTCAAACTAGGGTTAATACAAAAGTAAATTGCATAGCTTAGCTTGTGATAAATACCTTGTGAGAATTTGAAGAACTAGTGTGAGATTGCTATCAAATTCTCTACAAATGCCTTGAACAAGTTTTTGAATTGCCTTTCACTCTACTCACTCTTTCTCAAATTCAAAATGATGAATAATGAGCAAAAATCAATCAAATACCCTTAAAAAACCTTTCATTTAATGCTTAGTTCTTACAAAACTGTAAGCTTGGCATCAACTTGATTTTAGAATCATTCAACATCCTTTGATATTTCCATCACTCAACATCTACTACAAACTCAACATCAACTAGCTAGTTTGGTAGTTTGGCATCAACTAGCATTCCACTCAGCATACATATGAAACATTTCATGCTCGAAAACATCATGGAAAATTTAAAGATTTAACTTGAATTTTAAACATCTTGCATATTTATTCATGCTAATGTATTCTTTTTAGTATTATCTCCTTTGGAACTAATGTATGATATTACACTTGAATATTAGTCCCACATACCTCTTGATTGTCTAGTTTGAAGAGGTGTGATCACCTGACCCATTGGGTGGAGTGATCCCTTCTCCATTTGATGTACTACAATCATCTTTCTTTTTCCATGTCTTGTTCATATCATCTCTGATGTATTCAACATCTTCTTTGCCTTTGCCTTTATCAAATTCACAAATTGGTGCCTTTGACCTAGTTGGACAATGTTTACTAATGTGACCAGTCTTCAAATAGCTAAAACATGTAGTTTGACTTAACTATCTTTTGTAGTTGCCATTGAAGTGTGTCCTAATATAGTTCTCAAGGATATGTCCATACTCTTGATAATAATGGCATCTATGTCTTGTGTTATAATTCCAATTATAAAAGTTTCCATAGCTTCTCACCTTTGTTGGATTGTTTGATGACCACATGGATTTGGATCTGCATTCAAAAGATTTGTGTCCATACTTCCAACAATTTTAGCAATATCATTCAAATCTTTTTTTGTGCAAGGTTCTGGTTTTGTATTCATGTGCCTGATAACCTTGCTTGTTGCACTTATGATAATGAGTCATGTTCTTAGGCTTGACATTTCGATTTGTATTCTTGATCCTACACAAATTAGCAATATGTCCTTTCTTACCACAAAAATGACAAGTGGGTTTGGAGTTCTTACCTTTATTGTTTCTTGTTTTAGCAACTTTGGAAAATTCTCCTTCTTTAGTGCTTGTGTAGCCCAATCCTGATGTGTCTTTTTTGGATTTAAGGGATCTCAATAATTGCTCAAAGTATTTGATGCATTTATTTGGCTTGTTGAGACTTTCAGTAAATTACTTTTCTCTTTTTAGTTTGTTCTACAATTTTTCATTTTGCAACTTCAATATAGTTATCTCAATGTCTTTGATATTTAGTTCATAGTTGGCATTCATCATTTGAGTTAGATTATCCAATTGCATGTTGGAGATCTTGGTTAACTTTTTTGACTTCTCTTCCAATCTTTTTGCAAAAATTATGTTGTCTTCTTCAATCATGGTTTTCTCTTCCATGGCTTTCTTATTTTGTTTAGTCATCTCACATAGTAGTATAGCTTGTGATTCTTGCTCTAGCTTGAGATTTTTGATTTCCTCAGCTTGGATTCTATTCTTTTCCATTAGATCTATAACTAATACATCAAATTCATTGGTGTTACCATCTACAAATAGCTTGGTGGTGTCTATCTCTTTGTATAGAGTATCATTCTTTGCAATAACAATCTCTTTTCTTCTCTTCAAGGATTTCTTTAGTTCCTCTCTTGCCTCATTCAATTGATGTAGTATGAGATGTATTTCAATCTCCTAATTCTGAATAGTCTTTTTGAGCTTGTATACTTCCATTTCAAGATCTTTCCTCTAAGCTACAAAGATTCTCTTTTAGAGAACTTGGCTCTAATACCAATTGTTGGAATTACAAGTGGGAAGAGAATAAACCTTTGGGGAGGGGGGGGTGAATCAAGAGTTTAAACTTGAACCCATAAAACTTTCTCCATTCATACATCAAATGCATTAACATACTAAAATAACATGTAAAAAGTATGCAGCAATCATGTAAACATGTAATCAAACACACACATAACACCAAATATGATTACCCTGAAACCCTCCAAGTGAGAAGGTAAAACTAGGGGGGCGATGACATCCAAAAATTTCATTATTGCAGCAATAAAGTGTATCCAATTAAGGTTACAATGGTTTGACCATGAATCATGGTCTACCTTGTGAAAGGCCTTCCCTATTAAAGACTTACAAAAATTGTTAAGTCCCACCTTGTTAGAGGATTTCAACACCCTATTAGAAGTGTGCTTGGTTAGAGGACTTTAACTTACAATTAAGTAAGCACCCTGTTAAAGGATTTTATACAACCTATTGGGACTAATCTATTAAGAGATTTAACAGAATCACCTATCAAAATGTCTTAGCATAGATCCTATGATTGGCACTTTCTTTCTTGATAACAGATCACCTCTACACAATATCTAATTGATCCTTCATGATCTGATATATCAATATTGTATCCTTCTCTATCCTCTATTCCTCTCTAACTAATTCTGCAATTTACTTTCACTTCTAAGTCACCTTGAATGCTCTGCAAACTATTTTGTTTGCTTCTCCAATTTGATCATTCACCCCCTTATTACACCATAAAATTTTTAGGGCTTCATCCTCCTTAAGAAAAATTAGGTGGCTTAGGGTTAGGTATGAATCTATGGCTAAGATTCATACATATTGCCACTTAAACCTTCCCATTTTCTGATTGGTTGCATGTAATTGCATAAGGAATCCACATATAGATTTGTCTTAATCTCCAAAATATTGTAATCTATCATTAAGTCAAATTAGAAATGGTTTACATAGTTGTTTATGCCATTACAAACAAATATGTCAAAACTGTGTCACTCGGCATATTAAGTTACTGATGCTTGACATGCACTGTATTTTTGCTTTTGACTCAACACTTGCACTACTTGGCATCCACAATTTACTTGACACTTGAATCACTTGGCATGGTTTATCTACTTGGAACTTGAGTGACTTAGCACATGAGTGACTCAACACTTGTTAAAACTTGACATGGTCTAATATTTACATGTGCTCGACATGTATTACTAGTTTGGCATGAATTGAGTAAATGGATTAATTGTGTTGACACTTGTCAAAACCAATCTAAGATCAACAAACCCATGACCCCTTTCAAATTCATTTCATGAAAACATATTTCCCTAGGACCCCTAGGGACCTATTTGGTTATTTTGAATGCATTGAAAGGGGTCATAGGTTAACCTATGACACCTTCCAATGCATTTCATGACAACATATGTCCCTAGGGGCCCTATGACCCCTAGGGACCCATTTGGTTGGTTCAAATGCATTGAAAGAGGTCATAGGTTAACCTATGACTCCTTTTGATGCATTTCATGACAACATATGTCCCTAGGGGCCCTAAGACTGCTAAGGACCCATTTGGTTGATTTGAATGCAACAAAAGGGATCATAGGTTAACCTATGAGCCCTTTCAATGTATTTCATGACAACATATATCCTTAAGGGCCCTAGGAACCTTAGGGACCCATTTGGTTGGGTCCAATATGTTGAAATGGCTCATAGGATAACATATGATCCCTTTTCCTGCATTTCATGACAACATATGTCCCTAGGGGTCATAGGACCCTTAGGGACCTATTTGGTTAGTTTGAGTACGTCGAAAGGGGTCATAGGTTAAATTATGACCCCTTTCAACATATTTCCTGACAACATATGTCCCTAGCAGCCTTAGGATCCCTAGGGACCCATTTGTTTGGTTTCAAATGCATTGAAAAGGCAACCAAATGGGTTCCTAGGGGTTCTTTGTCATGAAATGCATTGAAAGGGGTCATAGGTTAACCTATGACCCCTTTCAACGCATTTCATGACAAAATATGTCCCTAGGGGCTCTAGGACCCCTAGGGACCTATTTGATTTGTTCAAATGCATTGAAAGGGGTCATAGGTTAATCTATGTCCCATTTTGATGCATTTCATGACAACATATGTCCCTAGGGGCCCTAGGAACCCTAGGTACCTATTTGGTTGGTTTGAATACATCAAAAGGTGTCACCCCTTTCAACATATTTCATAATAACATATGTCCCTAAAGGCCCTTGGACCCCTAAAGACCTATTTGGTTTTTTTGAATGCTTTGAAAGGGGTCATAGGTTAACCTATGAGCCCTTTCAATGCATTTCATGACAATGTATGTCCTTAGGGGCCCTAGGACCCCTAGGGACCAATTTTGTTGGTTTGAATGTGTCAAAAGGGGTGATAGGTTAACTTATGACCCCTTTTGATGCATTTCATGACAACATATGTCCCTAGGGGCTCTAGGACCCCTAGGGACCCATCTGGTTGGTTTGAATGCATCGAAAGGATAACCTATGACCCCTTTTGACACATTTCATGACAACATATGTCCCTAGGGACCCATTTGGTTGGTTTGAATGCATCGAAAGGGGTCATAGGTTAACCTATGAGCCCTTTCGATGCATTTCATGACAACATATGTCCCTAGGGGCCCTAGGACCCCTAGGGACCTATTTGGTTGTTTCAAATGCATCAAAAGTGGTCATAGGATAACCTATGACCACTTTTGATGAATTTCATGACAACATATGTCCTTAGGGGCCCTAGGACCCCTAGAGAACTATTTGGTACCTATGAATCCTTTCAACATATTTCATGAAAACATATGTCCCTAGGAGGCCTAGGACCCCTAGGGACCTATTTGGTTGGTTCAAATGCATCGAAAGGGGTCATAGGTTAACCTATGACTCCTTGTGACACATTTCATGACAACATATGTCCCTAGGGTCTCTAAGATCCCTAGGGACCCATTTGGTTGGTTCAAATGCATCAAATTTTGACTCATTTCATGATAATATTATATTTAATAATAATATACTACTATATATTTTAATATAATAATATATTACTAAATTATATAACAATAATAATAATCATAATAATAATTATATATATTAATAAATTATATTTAATAATAATAATCATGATCATATATTATAATAATAGTTAGTAATAATAATGCCCACACTTCCCAAATTTTGGTTTCCCTCCAAAATTTTTGAAATTTTGGCTGGGCGGTGAATGTTTGAAAGAACTTTGGTTGCCATTTTTTGGGTACCCAATTTCATATCAAGTATTCGATCTAGTATTGGATACCTGATTTGAAATCAGGTACCTAATTAGGCTTGGTATTTACCAAACTTATTTGGTTAACTCATAAAATGTGTTTGAGAAAGGTTTCACTGACATTTAGACTTCAAGTAGCCACTGGACAATATTATTTTCATCAAAATTCAATGAAATGAAAAGGGTTTTTTTATAACACTCTCAAGATTCCATCGATACATTTGCTATCAAATTCTAAGTTTGATAAGTATTTATTAGTTAATTTTTAATGAAGATGTCTATAAAGTGTTGATTGACATACTAATTGAAAAACAACTATAACTTTCAAATGACACATAGCTATGGAATTTTTGAAATCCAAATGTTGCATCACAGTCTATGCTTCACCTAGTATAAGGAAAATAGAATAAAATTAACTTGGTAAATTTTTCAATTAGTTAACGTGGTCAGACATGATTTTTTTATTCTAGAAAAGTTATAGTAGAAAATTCATATTTAATTATTTATATGGAATAAAAATACCCAAAAATATGCACCACTCTAGGCATGAGTCTATTTTTTATATCTATAATTATATTAAAAAATATTATCATTTGATTTTGATTAAGGTGGTCAGACATAAACCTACTTTTTATTTTTGCCTTGAAATTTTTGTAGTACTACATTAAAATCCAAATTTCTGACCAATCAAATAATTTTTTCTCTAGATAAGGCCTAGGATTTTAGAAACTACATTCAATTTCTTACAAATTATATTGTTACAACTTTTTGATATAAAGTCCAAAAGCACTTTAAAATTATGTGTCAAGTTGACATAACCCTGATTTGTTAGTTTTTCACTATCACTTATGGCCATAGTTTGGCTAACCATGATCTTGCACATACCCTAAATGCCTCCTATCATATGCTATATCATGAAAAAAATTAGAAAATAGCCTTATCTTTCCATAATGTCAACTTTGACATATAATGCACCAATAACGACTTAGGCTCACAAATTGGGTCATTTTAGTATAACTTTGGATGATCTTGAATGATCCATCCTTTTCATCAAGACCTAGATATGGTTTTGGAGGGTTAGGTTAGAAGTTGTGAGAAAATGTGTGCACCTTATCACTTAAATATGCTAAGTTTTGTGAAGCAGATAGCCAATATGAAATAGTAGTTTGAGAACTTTGACGGCATAGGCAGACACCAAATGATTCAAAGAATTTTGATAAGGTAGATCTATCTTGCAACTAACTCTAAACTCAAAAGCTCTTAAGAGTCAACAAAGAGAGTTCTGAGCATAAAGGCAAGATGTGGCAACATCAGAGAATATCATTAGCAAGTGAATCTAGTTAATTGTGGGAAAGTGGTTGGTTGACCTTAAATTTTTGAAGGAGTTGTCTCATATATGAGAAGGGGAAGTATAGTTGTAGATAAATCATAAGCAGAACCAACCACTAATTGAGTTGTAATTAAAATATAAATAGTAGTAGACAAGGCCATTCTAAGGGTACTTAGCAAATACAAAATTCCAATGGTAGATAAGATCAATGTGTTAGTAAAAACTAAAGCCATTAGAGTGCTTCATAGACCACCAATAATACTGATAGAAACCAATAATCCTATGGTGGTTGCATCCAGTTTAAACTCTTTTGTGAATTAAATGTAAATTTTCAGGGTACTCAATCTAGGAATGGATAAAAATTAAAGTAAATGCTAGTCAATATATGCCACACACACACACACACATATTAATGAAAACATTTCTGATAATTCCTAAACATAGACTTCCATACCTTTAGAGCAAGGAAAAAAATAACTATTTCCAAAAAATGTTGTCCTCAATCAACATAATCTCCCAAAAAGAGATAGTCAATGTACCTAACAAATGGATGACCATAAGAAATAGATAAAAACAAAAACATTGGAAAGGTAAAGTGATACAAGAACATAATTAATTAGCACAAAGGTTTTCTGTATCATAAACAAATAGGAGGTTAAAATAGTCTAATGACACTGACCACAAAAATAATAATAAACCATCTTAAGAAAATGAAAGAGACAAAATTAGGATGCTAGCTTAATGCAGAAATAAAAATAACATTTCAATCATGAGAGAAGATTGCCCCTGTCAAAGGAGGGATCACACTAAGAAAATGCAAATGAGATCATCGTCATGAAAGAACACCAATACATCCAGTTCATCATTCCATCAGTATAGGAAACAAGAGAGATCCAAATCCCACATCACTTGCATGGCCAAAAATTAACCTTAAAAAAAATACTTAAGTAATCAACTTTTAAGTTTACAACACATTCAGAGCCTAGCTTCCCAAATCGAAAATTTGGGGAGAAACTTTAATGTTTTCACATCTATATATGCAAGTATAATGTAACTCCATTCTAAGTAAAATTGCTTTGGAAACACACACCATGATTTACACAAACAAATTGAAATGGATGACAACATGAGAACATAATTTACCAAACATACATCATGAGGTAAATTTGGACTCACTTGATATCTCTAGCTATTGAAGGAAATCCATACTCATCAAACAAGCACATTAAATCACCAAACTATCCATGCAGATCTCCAAATATTTTGATTGGAGCCCTTAATTGCAGAATTGTCCGCTCTTGCATAAATATTTGTTTTGTAGTATAAAAAAGCTCACCCACTTCATAGGAGTCCAAGAAAAATTGCCTGTTTGCAGGAGGCCTCCAGTTATGAGGTTTAAACAATGAAGTAATTATCTAAACCATCAGAGAGTCCCCAATTAGATCATTCTATCAACATGATTTATAGTTTATAATTACCTTTTTATGCAAGCTAATAGGAGATTTTTGTCTGTTAAGCAATCTTTTAGCACCCTATGCTTGGTCCATATTCATAGGGCTCATTCTCCTACCTTCATTCTCAAACTGATCCAAAGATAGTTGCCAAAAAAGATTACCAAGGTTTCCTATTGGATCTCTTGCAACCACAACCTAGATCCAAATGGTATTTAGTCAATCATATTCATCTTAAAAGGTAATCAATATTTTAGCTAATTAACAATATAATAGATGAAGCTAGGAAAAGTTCACTACTACTCTATGGTGAAGATAGACATATGATTAAAGAGATTTATGAGACATCAAGGTAGAACATAATTGCTAAAACATATCATGTGTAAGAGATATCTTACTGAAACCACATTTCATTTATACCTAGCATATCAATAGAGAATAATAGTTATCATGAAAATGTATCCTCTTATGCCTAAGAGCATGAGAGAGAGAGGGGTTTATGATGAAAATAAGAGAGTACCTTTCCCATCTTGACAAGGAGAGTAGAGGTGGAGAACGTTGATGTAGAGCTTTTCCATAATATGAGTACATTTGTAATGTCTCCCATGCTAGATCTTACCCCAAATGCTCCCATGCTAACCAAATAAATGTGGTGAGCTAACATCACTTCCCACAAACTATAGCAATTTGAAAAATCTATGACATCTAACTTGAGTTTATGTGGGAAGCTAACATCACTGCCTGGAAAATTTGGCAATTTGTCACACCTGTTAGAATTGCTTTAGAATAACTGAGGGGGAGGGGTGGGTGTGAATTAGTTATTCAAGGTCCAATTGTCCAATTCAAACTTTCCTTCAAGTGTAGTGAACTAATTCAACCATTCATTTATCCAAGCTATGACTTATCTAATTAGCAAGTTATTGTAAATTAACATGCAAGTATAACACACAAGAAATCAAAACATGACATAGTGATTTGCGTGGAAACCCAATTTGGGAAAAACCACCAATAACATGCTAATCAATTTTCACCCTTCTAAAGTGATGCCCTATTAAATGCTTACAACACACTATTAAGTGTTACCTTGTTAGAGGAATTAACCACCCTATTAGAAGTGGGCCTGGTTAGAGGACTTTAGAACATTCACTTGGAATGCCACCCTATTAAAGGATTTACAACTGGCTATTAGGCCAACCTAAGTCAATAGGATTTTTTTATCTAATAAAATTGCTAGAGAGTATTAGAAAACCTTGACCTGACTATAACATACAACTTATCTTGCAAATCTTAGATCACTTCTCAACTCATACCCTTTGCCTAGCCTTCAACCTCTACAACTTTAAACAACTTGTTTTTCTCTTTCAAGCTTTGTCTCCTTGAGTCTCCATACTCGATGTACCAGTACAATCATCTCTTCATGACCACTCATATAAGTAGAGCCTCTATGCTCTTCCTTCTCCTAGATGTCTCCTTCTTGACACCCTTTTAATCACTTTGTAGATTTTGGCACTTCTGTAGCAACAATATCAATAGCTCTTTGCTTCTTGGTCTATGACTTCTTAAATAGAAGTCTTGGAGTTTCTTTTCTCGCTCAATTCTTTCATTTTTCAATTTTTATTTGCATGGATTGGGTAGGATTCATTGTATCTAACCCATATTCTATTTCCTCTAGAAAATTCTTGAATAATCGTTTAGAATTCACCCAAAAATGGGTTACATAGGACTCTATGCCAACAACTCATCATCCTTATATTCCAACTTGTTCACAAAATTCAATGCAACCACTATGTCGGCTTAGATTTGGTGAATCTTCATCATTTGAAATAATATAATAGCTTGACACTATTGAAATATTGGTGCTCGACACATACTATGTTACTCGACACCAACTATGTTTTTCTTGATGCTCGACACTTGAAGATCACTCGGCACTAATTGAAATTTTTTTGATGCTCGACACCTAAGCTTCACTCGGCACTTGAAGATCACTCGGCACACACTTGAAATATCTATCACTTAGCTTCTACTAAGAATTTTCTCGGCTTCAACTGACTTGCTTGGCACCCACTAATGATCTTAGTTAAAGCTTTATAGTCAACCTTGTTACAACTTCTTCTTCCAATGTATCTAAGTGTGACCAACCTCTATATCTTTGAGTATGTCATCAATACATTACTTAAACATTGTCTTAACTAATCCTTTCACTTCATTAAAATATCATAACTCAACCTTTTCTTTAGGTGCTCTTGTTACATCTTGTTGATCAAATCCTCTATATCAATCAACTAAGTGATAGTGCATGAATCTTATAAGAAAATATCATCCCTACATTTAGCAAGTTTGACATCAATAGAAAGAAAATGATTGAAAACAATATTTTACAACAATCTCCCTCTTTGATCTTCAATAACAATGAGCTTTTCAATCAAATTTCCAACAATATCCCTATTTGGCATTGATGGAAAGCCAAATTGATCAACCATCAAACTAAACTATTCCACTAGAAGCTTACTAGGTTAGAACAATAAGTCAAATGCCAAAAAATAAATTGTAACATCACATCTCCTACTACTATTCTAATTGATTCATTTCACTTCTACCTCTTTACTGCTGTATCCCTATTGTTCTGATCAACCTCTGAAATCTCCCTCTATTTCTCTGATCCTTTATTTTCAATAGTTATTGATCAGTTGTTCACTTCTCCTTCTTTGAAAAAAATTCCAAAGACACATTAGCATCTTAATACGCAGATGTAGCTCTTACAAGTTCAATTAATGTCTCCCTTTGTCACCTTTCTTGTGACTAATTTGAAGTTTCAACACTTCTATTACTTTAGGCATGGATCCAAAAGTAAACATCCTCTGCATCAATGTGTAAAATCTTTAACATTCTACTTATTTGATGCAAGACATATTTTCCTTTTTGTTCAAGTAGCCTTAGCTAGGGGTATCACCCCTAACTTACCTCTAAGATACTCAAAAGCATCTTTAGGTAGTGATTTTGTGAAGATATCAACAATCTATTCCTTTGAGCTGACATATTCCATCTTTACTTGCTTGTCTTCCACTAGTTCTCTTACATAATGATACTTGATTGCAATGTACTTAGTTTTAGCATGCATAACTAGGTTCTTTGATATATTGATAACACTTGTATTATCACAATAAAGTGTCACTAGCTCAATTACCTCTTCCTTCATACCTTGCAACAAGTGTTTGATCCACACAATATTGGTGCAGTTTATAGCAACTACCACATATTCAGCTTCAATAGTAGATTGTGAGGTGCAACTTTACTTTTTGCTTGTCTATGTGATCAAACTCTTTCCTAAGAAAAGTGCTTCTCCACTGGTGCTCTTTCTCTCATCAATGTTATCACCCCAATCTGCATCACTGTAAGCTTTCAGTTCAAACTTCTCATTCCTCTTGTAGTATACACCAAAGTCATCAGTTCCTTCCAGGTATCTCAATATTCTCTTCACTACCATTAAATGATTTTCTCTTGGATTGGCAAAAAACCTTGCTACTATTTCAATAGCTAATGCAATGTCAGGTCTACTATGTACAATATATTGTAATTATCCAATCATTGACCTATACAATGTCTAATTTACTTCAGCAAAGTCATTATTCTTTGATAGTTTATGACTTATTGCCATTGCTGTGCTAACTGGTTTTGAGTCTTTTAGCCCAAATGTTTTGAGTACTTCCTCGATGTATTTAGATTGGGTCACAAATATGCCATGCTTCAACTGATGTACTTGTAATCCAACAAAGAATTTGATTTCCCCAAACATTAACATCTCAAACTCATGCTTCATTTGATCAAAAAAATATTTGCATAAAACATCTTTTCCTCCAAATATTATATCATCAACAAGATTTCTAAAATAAAAATGTCTTTACCTTCCTTAGCTTTGATGTACAAGTTGTTGTTGTCATCAGTTCTTTCAAATTCTAATTTCACAAGATATCTGTGCAACCTTTCATACCATGCTTTAAGTGCTTGCTTCAATCCATATAGTGCTTTATGTAGCTTGTAGACCATGTCCTTGTTCTTGTCATCAACAAATCCCTCTGGTTGTTCTATGTAGACTTCATCTTCCAATATACCATTCAGAAAAGATAACTTTACATCCATCTAGTAGAATTTGAAACCTTTATATGTAGCATATGCAAGTAATGTTCTTACTCCTTCCATTCTTGCAATAGGAGAAAATGTCTCTCCATAATCCAATCCTTCTTCTTGTGCATAGCCTTTGCAAAATAATCTAGTTTTTTTTCTTGTTATTTCACCATTCTCATCAAGTTTGTTTCTAAATACCCATTTGGTACCAATCACATTCTTATCAGCTGGTCTGGGAACTACAGACCAAGTTTTGTTCTTCTTAATCTAATCTATCTCTTCTTTCATGGCCTTATACCAATCATCATCTTGTAGTACATCTTTGACTATTTTGGGTTCAACCTTTCTTAGTAGGAATGATTCATTACTAATTCTATTCCTTGTCATTGGTCTAGGATCCTTATCACCAATGATTTGATCTATAGGGTGATGCCTTCTTACATACTTGGCTAATCTGGGTTCAGTCCTTCTTTCCATGTTTGATCCTTCAACTTCAAAGTCATTTCGTTCACCTTCATCTAGCATTTCATCATTTCTCTCTTGCATACTATTTTTAGAATTAGAGTGTGCATGTTCCACATTCTACAGCTTGACTTCTAAATGTAACTTAACATTAACTAGTTGAGACTCGGCAGATACTGAAGTTTGTTATTGATTCCCAACTTGATTTGTAGCATTGTCTTCAACTATCATTCCTTCATAGAAGTATACAAAAGTTCTATAATCCTCTGCTTGCTTTGGCTCATCAACCTGAACTTCTGCATGCTCATCAAAATTTACATTTGCACTCTCCACAACTTTTTTAGTGTTAGTATTCAAACACTTATATGCCTTGCTTCTAGTGGAGTATCCAAGAAATATGCCTTCATCACTTTTTGCATCAAACTTGCCATTTCTAGTGTCTTTTAGAATATAACATTTACAACCAAACACTTTGAAATGTTTAACATTAGGTGAATGACCATACCATAATTCAAAGGGTGTTGCATTTGTACCTTTATTGATTTGAACTCTATTCAATGTGTAGACTGTAGTACTTACAGATTCTCTCTAGTATTTTATTGCAACATTTTTCTCCATCATCAAGATTCTTGCGCAGTCAATCATTAATCTATTTCTCTTTTTAGCAATACCATTTTGTGGTGGAGTTCTTGGTGTTGATGTTTGCCTTTTGATATCTTTATCATTGTAGAATGTTTCAAAATTTCTTGATGTGAACTCACCTCCTCTGTCTAACCTTAGGCATTTTAGGTTCTTTCCTATTTCCTTCTCAACTCTAGCCAAATACCACTTGAACATTTGGAATACATCAAATTTTTTCTTTAAGACCATAGCAATCATCATCCTAGAATAATCATCTACAAATAGCATTATGTATTTGTCTCCTAGGTAGCTTTGCACTTCTATTGGACCACATAGGTTTGCATGAACTAACTCTAGTACTTCATTTGAAGTGTATGTTTTGCTTTTGAAACTAGACTTAGTCATTTTCCCTAGTTGACATTGTTTGCACATTGTGTTTTCAGGTTTCTTCAACTTGGACAATCCTTTGACTTTCTTTTTCTTGCTGATACTAACCAAATTATCAAAGTTGACATGACACAACCTTTTATGCCATAGCCACACATCATCAAATCTAAGAACAAGAATATTTGGTTCTTCTATATCTAGGTAAAAAAAATTACTCCTAGTTTGTTCACCTTTTCCTATCAAATTTCTATCAGTGTCATAAATCTTTGCAGTTTTGTTTCCAATTTCAACTTTGCAACCTACATTGCCTAATTGTGATACACTCAACAAGTTGTAATTCAATCTTTTAACATAGTATGCATTATCACATGAAATTTTCTTTGCAAGTTTGATAGATCATTTTCATTTGATTTGACATGGAGCATCATTACCAAATCTAACACTATTTCCATCATATTGAGTAAAGGTAATGCACTTACTTTTATCTCCTATCATCTGATGTGAGCATCCACTATCTATGATCCACTTGTCATTCTTGTTTACACAGGTAACCAATGTTGTTGCTTCATTTTCATCTTTTTTTGATTCATCCTTCATGGCTACATAGACTACTTCATCATCATTTTTGTTAGAGTCTTCTTCAAAAATGTAGCACCTCTTGCCTTTCGCTTTGTAATCTTTGCTATCATCTTCTATTTTGTTTCAGAACTTGCTTCCTTCTTTAGAGTTTTTCTTCTGTGGGCATCTTGTAGCTATATGATCTAATTCATTACAATTGAAACATATGATAGGGAGCTTACCTTTGAATTTTTCTTTACCTCTATGAAATCTCCTGGCCAGTAGTGCTTCTAATTGTTCCACATCTTCCTTATCTATGTTGCTATCACTAGAAACATGTTTTCCTTTTCTTCTTCTCTTGCTTGATGTATCCTCCTTAGTATCTTTTATTGTCATCTTGGCCTTGAAAGCATATTCAAGGTTCTTGGGTCTATAGTTGTCAAAATTAGATAGCTAAAATGCAGTAAGTCTTCCAACTATTCCTTCAAAGGTTAGTGTGTTCCCTTGTACACACCTCAGCTCTTGGATGGCTAAAACTCTTATAACATAGATAGGGAGCAAAGTTCTTAGGTATTTGTTGATGGATGTTTCTTCTTCCAGTTGTCCACCTAGACTTCTTATTGCACTCACCACTTCTTTTATTCTTGTAGTATACTGAGCAACATTTTCACCTTCCTCCATCTTTATATCATCAAACTTCCCTCTTAGGCTTTCTCTCTTTGCTCTCTGGACATTCTAATCTCCTCCATAGATATATGATAAGGTTTTCCACATTTTGATTGCAGTGTTACAGTCCTTGATGTCATCATATTCAACATAGCTAAGTGCAAATGCAATCTCCTACATTGCTTGGTTATGCTCCTTTTTTTTTAAATTCATCTTCAGTAAGGGGTCCTATTGGAGTCACATGCTCTATTCCAATTGAGGTTTCTGCAAAATCTTCCATTGATCCAAGATCCAATTTCATCAAACTTTGCCATGCAGAAAAGTTGTCTTTGTTGAGCTTGGGAACTTCTCTCTTGGACATCTTGATCTTCCTGCTTCTAGTACCTTGAAACTAAATCAGTAGAAGGCTCTAATACTAATTGTTAGAATTACTTTAGAATAACTAAAGGGGGGGGGGGGGGGGTGGTGAATCAGTTATTCAAGGTCCAATTTTCCCATTCATTCATCCAAGCTATGACTTATCTAATCAGTATGTTACTATAAATCAACATGCAAGTATAACACACAAGAAATCAACACATGACATAGTGATTTACATGGAAACCCAATTTGGAAAAAACCACCAGTAACATGCTACTCAATTTTCACTCTTCTAAAGTGATGCCTTGTTAAAGGCTTACAACACACTATTAAGTGTGATCTTGTTAGAAGATTTAACCACCCTATTAGAAGTGGGCCTAGTTAGAGGACTTTAGAACATTCACTTAGAATGCCACCCTGTTAAAGGATTTACAATTGGCTATTAGGCCAACCTAAGTTCATAGGATTTTATAATCTAATACAATTTCTAGAGAGTATTAGAAAACCTTGATCTAACTATAACATACAACTTATCTTGCAGATCTCAGATCACTTCTTAGCTCATACCCTTACCTAGACTTTAACCTCTGCAACTCCAAATAGCTTGCTCTCTCTTTCAAGCTTTTTCTCCTTGAGTCTCCATACTCAATGTACTAGTGCAATCATCTCTTCATAACCACTCATTGAAGTAGAGCCTATGTGTTCTTCCTTCTCCTAGATGTCTCCTTCTTGACACCCTTTCAATCACTTTGCAAATTTTGGCACTTCTGTAGAAACAATATCAGCAATACTTTGCAATCCTTTAGAATTCACCCAAAAATGGTTTACATAGGATTCTGTGCCAACAACTCATCATCCTTATCTTCCAACTTGTTAATAAAATTGCAACCTCTATGTTGGCTTAGATTTGGCAAATCGTCATCATTTTAAATAATGTAGCAGCTTGGCACTATTGAAATACTAGTGCTCAACACATACTGTGTTACTTGGCACCAACTATGTTTTTCCTAATGCTCGGCACTTGAAGATCACTCAGCACTAACTAATTTTTTTTTGATGCTTAGCATCTAATCTTTACTCAACACTTGAAGATCACTCAGCACACACTAGAATTATCTATCACTCGACTTCTACTAAGAATTTTCTCAGCTTCAACTGACTTGCTCGGCACCCACTAATGATCTTAGTTAAAGCTTTGCAGTCAACCTTGTTACAAATTCTTCTTCCAATGCATCTAAGTGTGACCAACCTCTATATCTTTGAGTATGTCATCAATACATTACTTAACCATTGTCTTAACTCATCCTTGCACTTCATTACAATATCATAACTCAACCTTTTCTTTAGGTGCTCTTGTTACATCTTGTTGATCAAATCCTTTTCATCAATCAACTAAGTGATAGTGCATGAATCTTATAAGAAAGTATCATCCCTACATTTAGCAAGTTTGACATCAATGGAAAAATAATGATTGAAAACAATCTTTTAAAACAATCTCCCTCTTTGATCTTCAATAAGAATGAGCTTTTCAATCATATTTCCAACAACACCTATGACATTTATAGTTGATTTATTGTGAGAGCCTGAGGGTATTGCCTAATTCTTTCAAGCATCTTAGGAGTCTACACTATATCAATTTTAGTGGATGTCAGGAGCTCACCTTAATGCCAGAGAATTATGAGTGTATTCTAAAAATTGTGACAAAATTAGAGACTATTAACCTTTCTAAGTGTAAACAATTACAGAAGCTACTTCTGCATATAACAAACTAGTTGCCATTGAGAGGTCTGAATTTAAATCACACCAGATTAAGGGAATTTCCAATTAACATTGTGGAACTAAGTAAATTGGAGGAGATGGAGATAGGGAGTGAGTTCTAGACAAGCTTTCCTAAGTCCATTGGGAATCTGTCTTGTTTGAGGAGTCTAACCATTAGTAGTTGTGGAGAGTTGGGAATATTTCCTGAGTCTACTAGAAATTTGTGCTCCTTATTTAGCTTCTCTTTTTTTCGTTGTAAAAAGTTAAAAAAATTTATCAGATTCTATTGGGAGTTTTTCCTCTTTGTCTTATCTCGCATTCATGGCCATCATGAATTGGTAGCATTACCTAAATCTATGATCCATTTGTCATCCTTAAAATAGGTAGAAGTTTCTTGTTGTGCAAAATTGGGATCTTTACTTGAACCTTTTAGAAGTCTTACTTAATTGGAAGAACTGAGCATAGAGTCTAGTCTTGTAGAGAAGCTGCTACTAAAACCAAATGCACAACTTGCCAAGATTGAAAGACTCTCTATCTAGAGCTGCCCAATCACTGAATTAGTTCTCTTGTCAGAGTCCTTGTCTACATCATTTTGGACCTCAAAATGCTCTACTTAAATGAATAGTTAGAAGAGATCAAAACCTTGCTAGTATTAATAAAGGACATAATTATAAGAGAGTGTAGAAAGCTAAAGGACATACATGTTTTATCAGGCATGCAAAACCTTGAGAGATTGTCTATAGATTTCTATGGGGGAAACCTACATGAGCCAAACATTAACAAGTCTCTTGTAGAGAAGTCTCTACCAAGAATAGATGAGCAACTCACCAATATTGTGGGCTACTTGACCATTGAATTTGCTTTCCTGTTAGATTCCTTTTCTTCTTCATTCTAGGAACTCAAAAGGATCAAGTTATGCAACACTCAAGTGTTAAGGATATCAATCTCCTAACAACACTACCCCATTCTAGAATATATACTCCTTCATAGTAATGAGTATTTAGTAGAGATTGAAACCTTGCCAAATTCAACAAAGGAGTTAGAGTTGATAGAATGTAGAAAGCTAAAGGATGTGGATGTTTTATTGGGCATGTAAAACCTTGAGAAACTATCTATAGAGTATTTTTGGGGCAAGCTAGATGAGCTTTCAAGTTTTGCAAATCTCCTCTTCCTTAGACAATTTCAACTTAGAGAAACTACCAACCAACCAATGAAAATACAAGTCTTCAAAAATTGTAGATAATTGAAGGAGGTGAGAGCATTTACTTGGTGGAGTGTGCCACCCATATAATAAGAGGAACATGTGGAAGGACTACAGAGACTATATCTCTTAATAGCATGCAATATATCAATGTTTGAACCTTGTCTCATAGCTATAAAGGTAATAATAGTATTTACATTCATCAACTCATTATCTTGAGTATGTATTGGATTGACCATAAAAAAATTGTGTTTGCAAAAATTTCCATCCAATGATCACCACTTAGCAAGCCTAAACTCACACAACTTACTGCTCTAATTAGTTTGAAAAACTCAAAAGAGGGAAGTTCCAAAAATATAATCTTAATTTATTTTCTAGAGCACAAACATACAAACTTCAAAATTTGGGATGCTTAGCAAGGATGCTCCTTTTTCCATCTTATGTTGTGATGCTTTTAAATAGACTAGAAACTAGACCATCACCATGAAAGCATATTGAGTAATTTTTTGTCACAGTTCATTGAACAATCCTATATTTTTATGTTACAACAACTCTTGTAGTAAGCCTCCAACAATAGTTATATGGTGAAGAAAGAACGTGCAAGAAAAATAAATATTCAATTAAGAAATCTATAGGATGAACCTAGTGTTTTTTGTTGTTGTTCTAAGTTATATGGAAACCTCTAGCATATGTGGCTTTAGCAGTGCCATGATGTACTTGGTACTGAATTTCTCTCTTGTTGTTCTCTAAAGCACATGAATTTATCTACCTATGTGTCATGGTTGTGACTCTCACTATTTGTTTCTTTTAACAATGTAAGTGGGCAAACAAAAGAAGACCATTAGCCTAAAAGAGTAATGCCTAGAAAATGTTAAGCCATAGAGTCTAGTCTTGTAGAGAAGCTCCTACTAAAACCAAATGCACAACTTGCCAAGATTGAAAGACTCTCTATCCAGAGCTGCCCAGTCACTAAATTAGTTCTCTTGTTAGAGTTCTTGTCTACATCATTTTGGACCTCAAAATGCTCTACTTAAATGAATAGTTAGAAGAGATCAAAACCTTGCTAGTATCAACAAAGGACACAATTATGAGAGAGTGTCGAAAGCTAAAGGACATACATGTTTTATCAGGCATGCAAAACCTTGAGAGATTGTCTATAGATTTCAATGGGGGAAACCTACATGAGCCAAACATTAACAAGTCTCTTATAGAGAAGTCTCTACCAAAAATAGATGAGCAACTCACCAATATTGCGGGCTACTTGACCACTGAATTTGCTTTCCTATTAGATTTCTTTTCTTCTTCATTCTAGGAACTCAAAAGGATCAAGTGATGCAACACTCAAGTGTTAAGGATATCAATCTCCTAACAACACTACCCCATTCTAGAATATATACTCCTTCATAGTAATGAGTATTTAGTAGATATTGAAACCTTGCCAAATTCAATAAAGGAGTTAGAGTTGATAGAATGTAGAAAACTAAAGGATGTGGATGTTTTATTGGGCATGTAAAACCTTGAGAAACTATCTATAGAGTATTGTTGGGGCAAGCTAGATGAGCTTTCAAGTTTTTCAAATCTCCTCTTCCTTAGAAAATTTCAACTCAGAGAAACTACCAACCAACCAATGAAAATACAAGTCTTCAAAAATTGTAGATAATTGAAGGAGGTGAGAGCATTGACTTGGTGGAGTGTGCCACCCATACAATGAGAGGAACATGTGGAAGGACTACAGAGACTATATCTCTTAATAGCATGCAATATATCAATGTTTGAACCTTATCTCATAGCTATAAAGGTAATAATAGTATTTACATTCATCAACTCATTATCTTGAGTATGTATTGGATTGACCATAAAAAAAATGTGTTTGCAAAAATTTCCATCCAATGATCACCACTTAGCAAGCCTAAACTCACACAACTTACTGCTCTAATTAGTTTGAAAAACTCAAAAGAGGGAAGTTCCTCAAATATAATATTAATTATTATTTTCTAGAGCACAAACATACAAACTTCAAAATTTGGGATGCTTAGCAAGGATGCTCGTTTTTCCATCTTATGTTGTGATGCTTTTAAATAGACTAGAAACTAGACCATCACCATGAAAGCATATTGAGTAATTTTTTGTCATAGTTCATTGAACAATCCTATATTTTTATGTTACAATAACTCTTATAGTAAGCCTCCAACAATAGTTATATGGTGAAGAAAGAACGTGCAAGAAAAATAAATATTCAATTAAGAAATCTATAGGATGAACCTAGTGTTTTTTGTTGTTGTTCTAAGTTATATGGAAACCTCTAGCATATGTGGCTTTAGTAGTGCCATGATGTACTTGGTACTGAATTTCTCTCTTGTTGTTCTCTAAAGCACATGAATTTATCTACCTATGTGTCATGGTTGTGACTCTCACTATTTGTTTCTTTTAATAATGTAAGTGGGAAAACAAAAGAAGACCATTAGCCTAGAAGAGTAATGCCTAGAAAATGTTAAGCCATATATTTGAAACAAAAACTATCATCCCACTAAGCATAGATGAACTTGTTCTGTATATGCAGTTATATTTATAGGCTAAAATTGTTTATAAATTTTTAACCATCAATATTTTGGATCATACTAGAATGAACCTGTCATCCCAATTAGCATAGATGAACCTATTTTGTATAGTCAAAGCTAGTCCTAAGATGCTTTATTTATCTATGTAGTCTATAATCTATACTCATTACAAATAGACCATGTTGGAATAGAGACATTTGGTTCAACAATTGAGAATTCTTTCATATACTTTCCATGGTATGCATACCATGTCATAAAGTGCCACAAGGTTTGGAGCTACTTCAAAAGGCTGATAAAAAAGGCTAACAACTACATTTGCTAAAAATTACCCAAGGCTTTCCAGCAAGGCCATACTATGTATGTGCAAAAATAGTAGGTGTTGGAGGCCATCCAAAACTATGTTGGAGGGAGTGGAGCAGCCAACAAAAATAATTCAACCCCTTGGCTTTCTTGCAATCTTGCATGTTGGAGCTGAGTGCCAATGGTTTCCAATTTTCCTATTATTGTCGAGTTGTTGAGTGGATGTTAAGTAACTATAGCTCCTAGTGGATGCTAAGTTACTATAGCTCCTAGTAGATACTGAGTTACTATAGTTCCTAGTGGATGCCATGTTACTATAGCTCTTAGTGGATGCTAAGTGTTCTTGTATGTGTCGAGTGGCAGTATTGGTCTTGGTTATATTTGTGTTGAGTTTTTTGTGAGCCAACTTTTGGCATTTAATTTATGTATGGGTATTTAATTTGTGTTGTTGGTGACTTGTGGCTCAACATATATTTAATTTGAGGGATTTAATTTAGTTTGTTATGTACTAGGCCAACTTTTGGGTTAGCTGGGTACAAGTAAAGGGTTTTATGAAGTCTTTAGTATGGTATAGAGAATTCATTCGTTTGGAGGATTGAAGGGGATTGTGTAGATGTAAATATTTTGAAGAGCTAGGGCTGCGGCTTAAGATCCAAAGAATTGCTTGGTGGACTTGAGGGTAAAAGTGTGGATTTTCTTGGTATTCTTATCTAGTTGTGGATCTAGACTAGCTAGAAACAAGTTTGTAAGTGAATCTTGTTGGATCTTGTAGAACTAATTTTGTAATTGTTGTTTGTATTTAGCCCTAACTTGAAAGGCCTTATAGCTGGGTATATTGCATGTAATAAGTTATATCTATGAATAAAGAGTTGTGATTTGGTATTAGATCTTACATTTATATTGTGTTTCTATTGTATGGTTATTTGCTGGAGAGTAGGGCATCTCCTTTAGGGATTCTCCTACCTTGCACTACATCACATGCAAATGTAATTTTGAATACAAAACTATAAAAAATTATAAATCTAATTAAAAAGTATAACATGCAACTAAATGTAAATAGTGTACCTACTATTCTAAATGCATACACTATTTTAAATGTGAATAATAATATAAATACAAAATAAAACTAAATGGAAAATTTAAAAGAAAAATTAGAAGCAACTTAATTTTCTCTTTGATCTCCCTTCTTGATCTTCAAATTTGCATTGTCCATTTTCAAATTTGCAATTCTTTTCTCCAAATTATTTATCTTCCTCTCTTCTTCCTAAAAAAATTGCTATTCTACCTCTCAAAAACAATCAAAACTTTACTATCAAAATCTAGTCTTTCTTTCTAAATCTACTCTTGTGCAAGTACAAAACAAAAATGAAAGGAAAGAGGATTGTTGTATAATCACAAAAATAACTCCTCATCTCCCATGAAAAAGCTCTTCATTGTCCACTAAAAGACTCATCATTTTCCATGAAAATGCTCTTCAATTTCCACTAAAAACTCTTCATTTTCCACTCCCTCCACTCTCTAATAAAAAGCCAAAATATAAAAAATTAATTTAAAAATGCCACCAAGGTGTTATTGTAAAAATAATTTAAACATCCACCTCATAGTGGTAGAAATTATTAATAATAATATTAAAAAACCACATTAAAAGATGACGAGACCACCACTCCCTACCACCCCATTGGCCAACCGCATGGAGTTGTGGTAGTACCTATCACTATTGTCAATGACAATTACTCCTCCCACTAACTCACATGTCAGTGGCTATAGTAACTCTCGCTAACATCAGTGACATGTACTACCACAACCATGTGTGTCTTTATAAGTCTATGTTACATGTTTTTGTTTGATTTTTTTTTTAATAAAAAATTGTAGTCCTTAAAAAAAATTTACAATTTTAAAATTTTGTTTTTTGAATGTTTTGAATGTTTTTTAAAAATTGTTTTAATTTTTTAATGAAATTTCACATTTAAATTAAATTAATATTTTCATTTTTTGGTTTTTAATTTTTTTTCGGGTCCTATTTTGTCAATCCTATTGTTTCAGACTTGCCACTTATCATCCTATTATTTTGGCCAACTATTTTTGTGGGAATGCATTTTTGTTTCTTTGTTATTTGTTATATTTATTTTAAATATTAGTAACTCCTCTCATTTCTTTCTTATTGAAAAGGAATCTATTTTGGTATATTCCCATGCTGGGCATTTGTGTTATCATTATATAGAACACCTCTCGGCATAATAAACATATTTGACACTTACATGTAAGAAAAAAGAAATATTAGCAAGGAAGTAAAATGTCAACATTTTAAATTAGAAACCACATGAAGATAATCTACAAAGTATTAACTGAAATATGGACATGTATCATACATGAAACCTTTTTTTGCTATAGTGAAGCAATGAAACATTAAAGGAAAAAATTATCTTTTGATTTGAAACCTTTTGTTTTAATTCATCACAACATGCAGAGAAAGTTTCTCTAACCATCACAATGAGAGATATAGGTATAATCATCGTCATGAGAGAGATGGGTATAAACTGCTAGATAAGGAAAGGAATCTATTCAAAAGAGTCATCATCAAAGAAAATAATGAGAAAAAGGATCAAAGATTAATGAATGAAGAATGGTAAAGAGAGATAATATAGGGTCTTATCTCATTCAAGATAGAGTTAGACTTTTAAATTAGAAGAACAACTAAGTATAGGAAAAAGAAGAAAGAAGTATGCAAGTATTTAGAATATATTTAGGCATTATTCTTTTAGCATGAAAGGCATAATGATAAAAAGGTAAAATATTAGGGTGAGAAATATGTTTGAGAGAAACCAATATTTATTATATGGGAATGATTAAAGGAATGTGACAATTCTAAATACAAACATAAAGTGGTAAAGATAACAATAGTGTATCAAAACCATAGAATTTCACACATTTTCCACTATGCAATATGATAAATGAACATAAGATTAGAATCCATTTACTAGAGACAATAGTATCATTCAACTAGAATGTCCATTGATATCATGAAAAAGATATAGTAACTACAACAATTGCAAGCAACTAAAAAGGAATCACTTGTTCCCTCAATATGAAATTCCTTGATTTAGAATGAACCATATGAAGAGGAAGACTCTTTCAAAGATGCATAGAGATAACACAAAAGCAATTAAAACCCCAAAAAATTGACTCTCTCCTTGGCGACTTCTCAAAGTTTTTGTCAGGCTAGTTTCCATGCTAAATCTGATATCAAGTTGTAACTGCAATGAATAAAATGTAAGAATCCACTAAGGTACCTAGAATGATATTGAGTTCCAAACAAGGTAATACAATTTTCCACTTGTCCAAAGTGATGATTTAAAGGAGAAAAGGTAACTTGGCACAAGATTCCCAAGCTATGAGTAGATTACTTATGTATAACACTTGTGATCAAGCACATATAAGATAAAGACAAATAAAATAGATAAAAGATAAAGATGGACACATGAATAATCCACTAACCAAGTATGCATAAGTCAAGAAATTAGAGAAATATTTCTTAGTGAAAGAGAATCACTAGTCTACTAGTACAAACCAAAGATAAAAGGACCAAGTATAGGCTTCCCTAACCATTTAAGAACAAGTTTTGAATGCAAGAAACACATAACAATAGTCATATGATAAAAATATGTGAACCAAGTGACAAAAGGACAATAGTATGATAAATTACTAGAAGTCAGGTGAAACAATTCTTAGAAATGAAATTACTGGTGAGCTAGGACAATAAATTGCTAGAAGCTAGGCAATAAACTAGGTAACAGACAAACGCAAGACTCTTATTTCATGAAGTAAGCTCATCATTGAAGGTGACCAAGGAATTCAAAAGTGAAAGAGTACAAATGAAAGACTCTTATTTCATGAAGTCAAGATCATCATTGAAGGTGACTAAGGAATCCAAAAGTGCAAGATTCCCTAAAGTTTGACCCACAATACTTTTTTGACTTGTTGTTTTGATTATTTTTGTAATATTTGATAGCTTGATAGCATTGAAGCTCAATTTCATAAGTAAGTTTATTGTTCCAAAAGTACATGAAGAAGTTTTCAAATAACTTCACAAGGGATAAAGAAACCTTGAAAGATACAAACATATGTGAAGTATTAAGGGGTGTATGCCTTATAAATCCATTGTATGTATCTTCAATAGATTTTCATGGGTCTAAACACAATTTGAAGGCACATCAAGCGATTTCTATCTAAAGGTCACAAATTGCATCAAAACCTTTGCCCACAACTTGGTACTCATTTTCCTTAGAAAAAGTGATATTTTCTTTGTCATGGAGTAATTTTAACACATCAAAGACAATACATGTGTTGAGTAAAATCTTGTGGTAATCCAAGTAGTTCACTAGAATTAATCCTTGCACAAAGATAGTGATACAACAAAAATAGGGTGGCCTCTAACCTAAGGTTCTTAGTAAGGGTTATTTTCCTTGTATCTCCTTTGGTCTTGATATAGGATTAAGGCCTCATGACTCCAATAGTACTTAGATGTGAAGTCTCCCAAGAAAGATTAAGACATCAAGGATCCCAAGCACAAATAAGCATACCCAACTAGTCGTCCCATAAGGTGATTTATCTAGGTGGATAGAATTGCTACATCCTATGAGACTTTGGTCTCTAGGTTTATTTGTTATAGTGGGTTAGATTAATTGGTCATTTCTGCAAAAAAATTCCTCAATGGAAGGCCCTCTAAAGAATCTAAACACAAATGAATAACAAGTGAAGGTCTAGATTTTTAATTTTCTTCAAAGAGGAAAAGAGAACAGTCTTCTACTTCACAAGATTCTCCCAAACACACCAAGAAAAGTTCATTAAGATCACCAAAGAGCACCCTTCTCCCACCTCACTTTCTATGATCCAAATCGAAGCATTTAGGTTTCTTGTCATGTTAGAAAGACAATAGAATACTTCTTTACAAATGGAAAGAGCCCATACTCATGAGATTTTAATGTGCCTAATAAAAATGAAAGCTAATAACAAGCTCAATGATATATATTTTAGTTTCATTGCTTTGTGCCTACAAGTCAACACATATCATATAAAAATAAAAGTTCAATAACCCCACAAAACCACTTGATTAGAGCCAACATGAGATATGAAAGTTAAAAAACCAACATATGCAAGCTTCAAAATTTTTGCGATAAAATAGTCTTCACTAGAATATCATATGATGAAGCTCCAAAAGCTAGGCAATAAAACTCACATGTGAATGATGAAATTGTGAAAGTCAGATGATGAAATTATGCAAGTGACAGATTATATACGATATTTAGTCCTCTACAAACCAAAGATATAATGTAATTTTTTTGTATGATATTTCATATTGAAGCACAAAAATGATAGATCTATGATAAGAAAATCCAAAAATACAAGAAAATAGAGCTAGAAATTTGGTTCTAGTCCACTGTTGGCACAAAAATAAGTGTGATAAAGTGTGAGCACTTCTATACACCATTATTTCTAAGATATTTCATGAATTTTATCTCCTATAAGGTGACTTATATATTAATATCTATGACATGGAAGAGATCAATTAGCTATGTAGTAGTGGCTCTCAAATGAACCCAATAGATGTGAAACTTGCAAGCTACATCATAGATGTTTTGGTTATGCAGAAAATAAAAGCATCCATCACATCAAATAATTCACACATTTGAAAAATATGTTTTGGTTATGTGGAAACCCAACTTGGATCAAAATAGTGGTGGGGATTAGTACCCACAAATAATAAGTGGTCTTGTAGTATTTCTTGTTAGGAGTTACATAGACATTGTTAGGTGCCGCCTAATTGGGGGATCTACCACTAGCCATGTTCAGAGCTTTACTTTATTAGGAGTAGCCTTATTTAAGTAATTTCAAAAATATCTAAAGTGTCACCCTATTAAAGGATTTTCAATAAGGACCTATTAGGATGCACCTGATTAAGGGATTCACATGTTGCAATTGTTAGGGAACAATAGAAAGACTAATCTATGAAATGACACTACCTTAGCCTGATCAAATCTATTCAAGATCACACTATCTTCTTAGCTCATTTTTCTTCTTCTTGGCTAGAAGACACCTTATACTTCTTCACTTACAAAAAGTGGGCCACAATCAATAACATGATAAATGTCCTTCTTTTACATGTTTATACAAGTTTGTCTTTCCACTTACTTAGCCAAACCCTAAACCTATTACTAAAGAAAAAAATTCAAATATTCCACTCAGATCCAAATTCCATAATATATCATCTTTTCTTGAAAACTAATTTACATGATTGCACCAACTAATTCATAGTATTTTTTGTTGGAGGTCAAAAAAAATTTGACTTGTAATGATCTTCCTCTAGAATCTTCTCTGTATATTGATATTGATCATTGTGATGTCAGACCATCACCTCCACATGTGCATACATGTCACTAGACCATGGATAACTCATCTTGATTTATTACAACCTTAGCACCTATCATTGATGACTAGCTAACTAATGATCACTTAGGAATTCATTCTTCTTTAACTTATATGTCATAGCTTTACATGTTTATTACAATTTCACCAATCACCTATCAACCTAAAATTATTTTACCTATCACATTTCCATCCTAGAAATTATTTACCTATCATGCTAATGAGTTTCTATCATAACTATATCAGCTTCACTATCTTGTGAAAATTGTCCTACAATCACTTTACTCCATTCTTCACAGATGTGATAAACCAATCAAATTACATGTTATTTGTCACTAGTAGTTTGATAAGTTGCATTTTCATTGGATTTCAAGAGATAACCCCAATTCCTACATGATGGTCACACTCATTGATCCTTATTTAAATACTCAATTCTCTATAATTACATTTGGAAACATACTAGGAATACTAGGTCAATAATTGACATCAGTGATAACACAATAATTGATCATCATGCAACTATATCATCACATCATCAATTATGACAACACTTAAACCTTTTAACTTAAATAAAGAGGGAGTTGTGATGAACATCATGTTTTTTTCAAATGTATAAATCACAAACATCACCTTCACCCCCTTTGCTAATCAATTGATATGATACTTAGTGAAAAATGATTTTTTGAAGCCAACCATTTAGAACAAGTTGTCCTTCAAACATATATACTTTATTTTATATTTTAATATAATAATTTAGTCTTATTGAGTAGTGTGATAATTTTTATAATTACATCTAATTATATGACATTCTTTAAATGGTCATAAGTAACACCTTTGAAATGATGGCAAAGTTCATTTTCCCATGTATAGTTACCACATTTCCCACATTCATTGTGATACCCTTTGGACACTTAGTAAAAGAAATATGACTAAAAAATATAATTTATGCCATGGCCTTCATTATTTTAAGCATCACATTATTGCCTTTGACATGCCTTTGACAAAATGAGTTCAATGGGATTTTGACCTATTGTCTTCACAATTCCCCTCTTCTTATGTTGGTAATTATTTTAATGTTATATATTTTCTACAAAAACATTCCCTTCTCTCTTATGTAATCAACATCCACACATTTGAGATATCATCAAATAATTTCATAGTTCTTGATTGCATTTATACACTTTACATGCATGGATACCATGAATAGTATTGAAGATATAAAAATAAAATTAAAGAGTGGCTTGACACCCATGGTCTGCATTGAATATTTCTAAAGTCATTGTCAATGAGATTCCTTTCAAGAAAAACTTACAACTAGTGTATTCAATGGAACAACACTTCTCTTTGAGGCATGTGGTTACACATTTTACTAGGCTATGTCAATGCTTCAAAATTATGTAGGTATGTGTATTAGATGATACCTCTTTGATTATATATGTTAACCAATCCAAGTTGTCTTTCTTTATGTGCAATTAAATACCTCAGCCATATCTTTGACATAATCATATTCTATGGTAGTTTCAATAAACTACTTATCATTTGGCTCTTATAATCACTTTTCAAAAATGGAAAAATAATTGATCATAATAGCTACTCTTCCTTTATCATTTTTTCCTCTTGATGCTTTTGGATAACTTAAAAAAATTCGTATTATGATAATTATCCTTCTATTCATCCATCAATGGTTTTAGATACTTTCTAAAGTTTCTATACTCAATGATTTCACTTGAAGATTTTGAATGTTTTTCAAAAATATATTGGTGCACATATTTGGTTCTGATAGTATCCTTTTGGTACAAGTTCTTGCCAAATTAATCTAACTGGTAACTAGGATATTATGCCTATGAAGGTACCCAATATGAACACAATTTTAAAACTTTAGTATGGAGTTTTGAACTGATTTGAACCAAGGTTCAAAGTAGTTCAAAGTGTTTCAAGGGTTCAAAGTGGTTCAAAATGTAGAATAGTTGACTCAGGAAAGTTCAGAATACAATTTTGAAATGCAGATTCAGTTTCCAAAATTTGGACTCCAAAGTTCAAAATTCAGATTCACTAGTTTGAAAGTTTAGAATCAAAGGATCAAGCCCCATAGATTCTTTTCCAAGTTTAGGCATAGATGATTAATTAGAAGTCTGGGTTCACAATTCAAATTGCATAATTAAAATTGAGTTCAAGAGTCAAGGTTACTCTTACTTTGCCTCAACAGATCAAAACTTTCATATTCAATTTACCCTATCAAGTTTTCGTGACCCAAAATCTTGAATCCATGCACATGAAGTGAAATAACATGTTTCATCTTGAAAATGCATATGATTTTGGTGTTCAAACATAGTGATTCATCATCCTCAGCCTAAACATCCCTTTCATTGAATGTGAAAAACAAATATTACAATCAACCTCACAATGGAAGGAAACATATATGGTGAAAAGGAAACCATGAAATCAAGTGGTAAGTGCATGAGCTTAGCTCCCTTGGGAGAATACATGGGATGAAATTTTTCAACACTCACTCAAACATGGTCTTGGGTGGAGGCAAATAAATACACATGCAAGAATACAACCTGCAAGCACGGATTCTCTAATTACAAAAAAACAATCATATTTCGTGGGTCATATCTAACAATCCAACCTTTGGATTAAGATAAATTTTGGATATTTATGGCCAAATATAGTTCTATAAATTCTATCCAAATCATTTTTTTAGATAAATTATGTATCAAATGTTACAAGTTTTTGAGTGCAACACTATCAGATTAGTAATGACAGTCACAAATGCAAATGACAAGATAATAGTCATATTGCAGGAGGAATAATTCATAATCCAACCATTGGATCAATATAAGTTTTAGATATGTTTGAATAAAAATAATTATCTGAATCTTCTCCAAACGGTTTGAAAATATTCCTAATGAATAGAAAGTTACACATGTTTTAATATAGTACTTTCAAAATCATCCATGACACCTAGAAAATGATGCCAAAAAAATGGATCCTATTTATAGGATCATAAATTTTAATCTAACTATTGGATTGAATTAATTTTAAGATATGTTTTAGAAATCCTAGTTTTCTAAAACCTCCCCATGTGGTTTTTCCATATTAATTAAGGATCAAAAGTTATGGGTTGATGATTGCAGTGCTGTCAAAATTTCTTATAACTATCCTGAAATGATGATAGCACTTTACAACCAACAATTGCCACCTATTTAAATGTGCCCTCACTCTTAATTCCATGGACATATTTTCTCATTCCATTTATAAATATAAAATTTATAAATGTGGAACTCATAATTTGATGTAAAAGGTTAGTCATCTAAACTATTAAACATCACCCGAGAAAAATATAGTGATCTAGATAACACAAGAATAAAAGAGATTTCATGGGGGAGAATCTCCAAGATATAGTCATCATAACTAATTAACTACATGAATATTGAAGAAAATTATATAAACCATTGAGAATGAAGAGGTTGGGGTTTCACTTTCTTTCCAAAGGGCAGACTTTGTGCTGCAGTAGGAGGGGAGAGTTTTTCCAGATTTTTCTAGTTCTTCTAAGAGAGAGAGAGAGAGTAGACTATGGTGTTGCAAAAGCATTATAAAGGGGAGATTTTGATTTTGAAATATAATTTAAGGGAGGGGAGTTTCATTTTTTTCTAGATGGTAATCCTAATGCAGTGTGTAATAAGATTTGTATAGTCTTTTACATCTTAGAGAAGAGAGATTTGAGAGATATCTGCAAACTAGAACTTTGAGTTTGGGCAGTTTTCTTTCCATTGATTTTTATCTTTCTATAACTTTTAGTTTTCTTTGATGTTGCTATTTTATAAATACATTTTGATATCAAGATATCTTTGAAGCTTTGGTTCTTCATTTTCTCAGGAGGATGGAAATTACTTCTTTGATTTGGTCGCTTTGTAATACATCATTTTGGCAAATGAACTTCATGTTATTTGCTGATTTCTTTCAATTAGTTAATCTTTTCGCATCTATTTCATGTTTAAGAGTGGATGTTTGTAAATCTTTCTTTCTTTCAGGTTAAAATCATTACCAGTTGTAGTGTAGTCAATTCATTGTATATCTTACATGTGGAGCTATACCCAATAAAATTTAGAGGAAGGTTATCAATCCACTAATAACCTATCCAACTGTTAGTGCTAATTTAGTCTTCTTATCTGGGCATTTAGAGTTAATTTGTATGTATTTTCTTGGAAGACAATCTATTCACTAATAGCTTATTACTTATGAACTAGACATCCACAAATTAGTTACCAATTGACTCATAGGCTCATTTATCTTATCAACCTAGGGAAGTGAACTTAAAATGGTGAGGCAAAGTGTATGCACTAAGCTACAACAATTTTCATCACTATTCTGCTAAAAGAAAATATTGCATTCTTGAAAGAAAAAAAATGGAAAGTAAATTTTCTAAATAGGAATAAAAAATATTCAAATCAATTACTTTACCCAAAAAATTCCAACAATCAAACAAATCTCTACTTTGTCTACCCTTATTGTAGGAGCAACCATAGGTTCTGCTACCTACTGGTAGCAGGAACAACAAAGTATTAAATAATATCTAAATATATGTAATGAAATATAAATGTCTACTCAAAAAGTGCACCCCCGTGCATGAGTGACTTGAAACAACTCAATACAACCTTACTCGAACAAAAACATCTTCTTTTTTTTTGTCATAATTAAAAGCCAAGTACATAGTAGATATAAACTGTATTAACTAGAATTGCCTAAAAATTATGGCAAAGAGTTTTTAACTTCCAGTCTAACTAACTTAAGAAGATTATAGGAAACTTATTTATAAAAAAAATGTCCTTAACTAACCTCTAAAACATCATTGATGAAGGGCATGCTTTGCTACCACTAGCAAAGGTATGCTCTGATACCACTGATGACGGGCATGCCACCCGTACCAACTCACAACCAAAAAATGCAACAAGATGGAGACAAGAGATGACAAAATGCTTCATAAAGCATCCATTAATACTTGAAATTCATTACAATATTCTCCAAATGAAAGGACTCCAAATTCTTACAATATAAGAGATATTTTCTCACTAAGAACTTCCAACTAGAAGAGCTTACAACAAAAGAGCTTCACCTTGAGAGCTTGATTACAAATGAACATAAGCCTTCCTTAAATAGGCACTTACTACCCAAGGCATGATTTATCCACAACATTCTAGAATTTCCACAAACCTTCTACAATATCCACAACCTTCTATAATTTCCACCTAAATACAACTAAGCACCACCATGTGGCCCAATTACAAAATTAAATTTTCTTTATGGATCACAAAAAATATTAAATGCATGATTTAAGGAACTTTCCACAAACTTCTAAAATACCACCTACAAACCTCGATTAATGGAATAACAACTATTTTTATTATTTTTCTATTTACGCCACCTATGCACCTTGAAAATAGAAATTCCTCTTTTCTCTTTTTTTTCTATTTTTAATTATTTTTCTACCTATTTTCGTCACTTTCTCTCTCCTCCATAAATTTTTTTTTTCTTCTCCTTTTTTTAATTTTTTTTTCTTCTAATAATTTAATTTTTCATGCAAGATGCTCCTGCATCAGACTCCCTTGGTAGATAGAAAAGTGTGTCCCACACTTTGATGTCAAAAGAGAGATATAGAACCATCTTCATCTTCACCACTAGCTTCCACTTCAATAGGGACAAGAATACCAACATGCAAATCTTCCACATTTTTTTTTGCTGATGCATGATGCTCCTACATCTGACTCCCATGGTAGGAAAAATTTTGTGAATATGGATTCACAAAATGAAGTAGCCACTGTTGACAAATTTTTTTCCTCTTCCTCCAACACATAGCTGGAACAAGTATTCGATGCTGAAATTTCTCCTTTGCAATGAACTCTATCCAAGTATAAATCTCATCCTCATCCAATCTTGTTGAGTTAATCACACCTATAATAAATCCAGCAACACCATACCAATCTTCCTTTGTATACCATACATCACGAACAAGATCCTCATGCAAACCATCATTAATATCTTTTAAACTCATATCAAAGACAACATCCCATGATTCATAAGAATTTACCTATTTGACATCTTCATCTTTGCTTGCCTCTTTTATGTCATCAACAATGCACATAACTACTCCACTTGCTTGATCTCCAACTAAGGCACTATACTCTTTCTCCATTATTTTAGTCTTCCAATCACCTTCATCTACTTTTGGCATACAAATCTAGTTATCTTTATGCTCTTCCTCTTCTCTTTCATCTTCTTCAACTTCTGGTTCACAAATAATTTCCTCTACATCCTCTTGCTCTTCTTTTGTACCACATGTCTCATACTCCACTAGATCTTCTTTCTTTTTCGCATCCAAGGAATTATCAACATCCCTTTTCTGGTGATGCGCTCCTCATTTCCACAACTCAGCTTCTAATTCATTCTCTTGCTTCTGCAAATCAAAAAATATTTCTTCTTGCATTCTCCTTCTAAATCTCTCAAGTCTAGGAATCCTCAAAATCCATTCAATCACAAAAGTCATCTTCTTCTTTCTCTTCTCCATAATCAAGTCTTTAGAAGAAAAATCTCATGCAACACAAGAACCTTGTGCAAACTGCCTCACAGTTGGCAATCTGTATACACAATCAAGAACTTCTTGACAAACTTCACCCATCTCAAGGTCCTGGTACAAACTGCCTCATGTTAGGCAATCTGTCTACACACTCAGGAACTCTCACTCTAATAAACTTCACCCAACCAAGGTCCTGGTACAAACTGCATCATGCATCAATCATCCATCTCAATTGTGTGGATGACAACATTTCAATTTCCTTACAAAAGAGTTTGAAATAATTTTTCAACTAATAGAAAATAGCTTCACTTATTAAATGACTAAACATAAATATAGGTTCTTCTTTACTCAATTTCCTTTTGAGTGTAGTGGTCTATGTTTGACTTTCTTAATGATAGTGTGATGCATTTATGGTAGTTGACAATCAATTCCTATTGGTTGTTGAATTGGTCAAGAATCCTTTGTGTTGTCAAGTTCCTTTATACCTAAATAACTTAGTCCTATAAATAATGGTTAGTAGAACACAACACATTTGTAGCATATGATTATATCATCATCCTACTTTGAATAAAAAATCTACATACTAATCCATTCTTATAGGAAAGGGTTCTTTTGGTTGGAGGAACATATTAACATTTCAATCATCCATAATAGTATGAATAATATAAAAAGTTAATAGTTAATCCATAGGTAATATCAATTAAGTTGGCCATATTCCTATCATGAAATCATAACAAAACATGATTGTAAAAATACTAGGTCCTTATAATATTTTTATACAAATATTGCCTTAAAAGATTTCAATGAAAATATAACAACCTAGCTCTTTGACTAATAAATTAAGAAAACATTAAACATAATAGGCCATAAAATGGCCTCATCATTCCCCCTGACTTGCCTTCTTGTTAGTCCCTCAAAAACTATGAAGTTTATGATTCTATCATTTGATCATAAGTCTAATGGTGAAATTTTCCTAGCTCCTTCTTTGTCCAAGATTTAGTAGTATCATTTGGTGTCCCTAAACTTCCCCCATATTTCTACTTCTTCCACCATGTTGTGGGAATCAACATCATATTCCACTTACAATATTAGATTTCCTCAATCTATTTATACTACAATATATTTTTTTGGATTTTATTGTGTGTGAATTTTCTATCCATAATTCTTTTTTATCTTTCTTTGCATTTTGTGCTATCTCATCTTGATGATGGATCATAGAGTGTGATCCAAAATATTGATTTAAAAACTCATACAAAATTGAATCCAAAAACAAATATTGCATTATCTTCCACACTGAGTAGGGGCTACATTAAAAGTGGTGGCTAAGACTTAAGAGGAATACAATATCATTACCTAACTCTTCCTAACACCATGTACCAAGGAGCCATGTGTGTTGTGAGAATGCAATTCCATACAAAATATTGTTCCCTCTTTTTCAAATTGATAGGTAAGATGATACACCTATAAGTTATGGCTCCCAATTTTTGTTGTCCTTCAATTCCTTCCATTTGTTCATAATCTATGTAAGTTTCTTCCCCAAGGGGTTTCATTTGTAACCTTGCATCTTAGCAATTAAGTTTCAACTGGACATAATATACCCTCCTTACATCCCTTTCATCTTTTCTAATGGTTATAGGTGCATCCAAGTCCTCATGTTTATATGGTCTTGTCTAATGTTCCTAACACAATTCATTTTGAATCCATGACATGAAATCTCTGAGTTGGATATCTCCCACATAGGGGATTCCGATCTCTATCATAAGGGACAACATAGTTTTGAAGTTATAACTCACACAATTTATTTTTTGACAAGTGTGAGTGAGGACTGGAATGCTAACTAAAACTCATGTGGAGTCTTAAATAAAGGTTTAAGGACATGCACAATTCACGTCATAGTGAGTATAAAATCATGTTGGGGATGTGTAATTTATCAACTCAAAAATTAGAGATGTAATCTAAGTAACTTTATCCTTTAGTGCTTCTATCTATTCTTCCTTCTCGAGTATCTTCTAGTATTGATTATCAATTATTTTTTATAGTTTTTCTTTTCTTCTTTCCATAGTGCTTTTTGTAGCAGCATATCATAATGTAAACTAAGTCCCACTATCAAAGTGGTGGATATATCAAGTAATGGTATAGGCCTCTAATTTCAATGGATATATATTCATCTCTTTCACTAATCAAATTCTCATTATTGTTTTGTTCATGGATTAGTAATCCTATGCAAAGAACTATGTCACTTTCTATGTTTTTTCTTTCCCAACTATTGGGAATCTTGTGATGAAGTATCCAAACCACCTTAATTTAATATGTTCTTTACCACTCTATTTATAACTTCCATGATAATCTTAGGGTTCTCATAAAAAGGATTTCCAATTTCCTCTTTAGGAGATTCTTCCTAAGTATTATCTTCCTCTTCAGGCATTAAATCCTCCTCTTTATCTAGCTCTTTGATAAGTATATCTTTAGCACCCTATTCCATGTCAAATGAACCTTTTAAACTTTCTTGTTTAGTATCTCCTCTTATGTTAACCTTAATAGCCTCACTAGGTTTTCTCATTATTTCCTCAAGTAAATCAAAGGACTCATTATTGATGATTGAGGTTTTCTAAGTAGGGACATTCTTCCTAGGTTTCTCCTTTCTCCTTTCACTTCTACATACAAGTGTCTCTATTTTAGATTTTACAACAGGTTCCCTTTTAGCCTTTATACTTGAGGTTTGTCTTGCAACAAATGATGTAAGATTTTTTTCCTATGCAAGTTTTCTTTTAAGAGGAGTATTTTCATTAAATTCTTCTTAGGGAATTTCTTCCTTATCAACAATAGTTCCTTCTCACACTAGGTGGAATCCTTATTTTTTACAATAGACTAGTGAGTTCGATGTTTTTCAACACTTGGTATTTTATTCTTACTTTTCCTAGGTGACAAGGCTTCAAAAGACCCTCTAGCTCTCATTTTCCCATGTGTTGAGGTACTTCTAGGATTTTTAGATTTAGAGAAAGTAGAGGGTAAGGGATCTTAAATTACCTTTTTAGTAACCTCTTTAGTGTATACCCTTCTACCTAACCCTACCCCACTAGGTCCTACTTACCTTTGAACAAATTATTCTAATAAAACAAAATCATCCAAGAAATTGTAGAATATTTTTCTCAAAGCTCTTTCTAATATCAACTTAATCAAAAAATGATGATAAATATAATCTAGGGTACATTTTTTCACTTCCTTTGTCTACTTGGAAAGAAGATTGAATAAGAAGTTTGGGAGATTGATTGACATATTTTAATGCCTTAGACAACTCAACAACTTGAACTATATTGAATGTAAGAAAGTAGTCCAACCTTCATAGGTAAAATAATGGATTACATAAGTAGCACAATGCATGAAAAGATGTGGTAACAAAATTATTCATGTGTCCTATTTCATGTCAACATCTAGTAGAGGGTTTGTGTGCAAATTAAAAGAGGCCTTGGTTGTTTGAGGATCCTACAAGTTAGAAATTTTTTTTACCTTCTTGTGGTGACCCTTAAACTTTCACAATTACTTTCTTGGTGCATTTTGACTTTAACCCCTTCACATTAGCTTCTCCATTCCATAGTGTATCCAAGAAGTGGAAGGGTATATCCTCAACATACCCATTAAGCTTCTAAAATTAATCAACCATACTCTTGTTTCAAATCTTGGTTTGCACACTTGATTAGCTAGAATGACATTGTGTATAATTGGTTCATGGCGGATTAGATCACCCCCCATGATAGCAAGGATTATCGGTAACTCCCAAGAATTTACTTGAAAACTAAATAGATAGACAATTGTTGGACAATGCAAGACTAGTTTTGATTCAAGCAATATTCTCAAAGGCTTATTTGTCTTGTTTTTACTAGGATATGAAAATGACAATTAATGAAGTAACAAGTAGTCTAGTACAAAATGTAGTGCCATCTTTTTATGAAAATCATTCAATTATGGTGTGTCATGGCTTTGAAAGGCTTTTCATATCATATTGTGGTATGTTCAATCAATTGCATGTAATACAATGAGGAGTCACAATCTTATTAGGAAACTCATATCATGACACATATAGGTATAAATATAAACAAGATTGACTAGAATTCTTTGAAAAAATACTTTCCAAATTAATCTAACTGGGAACTACGATGATTTACCTATTACTAATGAATTGGATATCTACAAAGCAGTTACCAATTAGCTTATAGTCTCATTTATCTTATCAAACTAGGGACATGAACTTGAAATGGTGCAACAAAGTATATGCACTCAGTTACAACAATTTCCATCACTATTATACTAAGAGGAAACATTGCATTCTTGAAGGAAAATACTAAAAAGTAACTTGTCTAAATAGGAATTAAAAAGATTCAAATTATTCACTCTACTAAAAAAAGTTTAGTTATCAAACAAGTCTCTACTATGTCTTCCCTTGTTGCAGGAACAACCACAAGGATCTTCTACCTAGTGGTTGTAGGAACAATAAAGTATTAAATAACACCTAAAGAAATGCAAGGAAATAGACAAGACCACTCACCAAGTGGGACCCCTTAGATGAGTAAATTGAAATAACTCAATACAATTCTTACTAGAATAAAAACATCCCTATTTTATTCATAATTAAAAACCAAGTACATACTAAATATATATTATATTAACTAGAATTGCCTAAATTATTGCAAAGAATTATGTTTTTATTTCGAATCTAAGGGAAGAATTTTATAGGAAACTTATTTATAACATAAATTTTCTTTATTTAACCCCTAAACTATTAAGCATCTCATTTATTGTTGATTGAAGGAGTAGTAAACATGATAAAAATGATATTGAGGGGGGAGGGGGGTGAATTAGAATCTTTAACAGTTTAAACTTTTCACCAATTCATTCACATCGATAACTTGTGCATGTAAAACTTGTAATGTAAATTTGTTATAACATAAAAATCTGATCAATCACATGCATGAAAATAAAAGACATAACATAATATTTTTTACCCAAAAACCATCCAAGATGAAGGTAAAACTAGGGTGGGGATGACACCCACAAATATTTACTATTACAATAATAAAGTTAACCAGTTCAGGTTACAATGCTTGATTATAAGATATGATGTACCCTGTGAGGAGTCTTCCCTATTAAAGGCTTAAGAGACTTCTAGGTCTCACCTTGTTAGAGGATTTAACACTTACAACAAAGTAAGGACCTTGTTAAAATATTTACAAAGATCTATTAAGACCTCTCGGTTAAGAGACTTACCCTAATTAAAATTAATTAAAATTGATTTAGTACTTGACTCTTGGTTTATTCTACAAGCTGATTTTTAGTCTTCTCCTTGATAACTGATCCTCTCCTTTGATCTTATATGCTTTCCTTTCTCTTTCACTTTACTGCCATGACTAGGTCACTTGCTCTATTAGATGATAACATAACCCTTCACTAACTTTTGATCTATTCTCAATCCTTCTCTTGCATATTACTTCTTGTTCACATGCATACACCTCTCTACCCTTTCTCTTACTCCGAATTCTTTTGATCTAGGTTAAGATCATCACTATTTAAAGATTTTGTAAAGAGTTTTCTAGATGATTCCATGTTTTTCCTCTTCATCTTGATCATTGAACACACAACATAGAGATCTACAATCCACATCATGTAAATGTTTTGTAACAACCTCTATAAGTATTACATTTTTTGTAACAACCTCAAAAAATTTAAAATATTCCTTCCAAGTTAGCCTGATAATCATTTTGCCTCAAACTTTTTTCTATTCCTAACTTTTATGTAAACTTTGCATTGCTCAATCTTTATTATTTCCTAATGCTTGAGATTGTTATTGCTCAATTTGTATTACCCTTCTAATGCTTGTGATGTATTGTTCTTAGCACACACTACATAACTTGTCACTTGTATACTTGGAATTTTCTTGGTTTCCAATGAGCTCGACTCGTATAAAAATTACTTTGTGACCAAAAACTTACTCAACTCCTATAGAGCTTAGTAGTTGCTTATGTACATGACTCAACCTTTATAGAGTAGCTCAGTGGCAATGATGACCATCTAACTTTTCCTTTTAAATGACTAAGTGGTTGACACCAATAGACAAAAATGGTTAGAGATACCAACAATCTCCACCTTTGAAATTAGTGGAAAAAACACTTTTTCATATTTACATCATTATAATACAATCTGAAAAATGATCTCTCCCCATGTGTCTTATGACTTATGCCAATGAATAATGAGTAAACAATGTAAAATGAATAATAAATCCACTTCACCTTTATTCAAATTTGTATTTCTCCTTTTACCTTTATTTGACATCTCATTCACATCACATTCTCCTTATCAATTCTATTTCCTCCTTATTTTTTAACACTATATGTCAACATTGCTAGGGTTGAATTGATGAAATTAATAAATAGTTTTCAATGAATTCCTTGTGAAATTTGGTAATCATAGTCAATAAATGATCCCAAGTGGTTCTTGTTGCCTTCAATATTTGACTTTGCAACTATTAACCACTGAAATATTATGATCTTCTATGACAAGATCCTAGGTTATTTTTAGTTCTCTTTGCATGACCTCCAAATGAGGTATCATCATCGCTTGCATGGAGATCGTAGTAAAGTTCTCAATACCTTTCTTACATAGTCTCATCAAACATGTATACTTTAAATCTCATGTCACTTCCAAGTACTTGAAGCTTGGCCAATGTTCCTTGAGCATTCAATAAATTATTGTAATGATCAATACTTGATCCTACTGACTCTGAAATAATGCTACTAGATCTCTTCATCTCAGCATGAATTTATTTATTTGTTCATGAATGTTATTAGTGAATCTTGGTACATTTGAAAAAAAAATTGTGTACAATGTTGTACCTTTTGAATTAACTCAATCATAACTTGTACTTTCTCTCATAGTTGAACTTTCTACTTGGCAATGATTATGAAGAATTTGTCCACAAACTTTGTTTCAAATATTCTAGCAAACCAATCCATTAGCTTCTCATTTGATTTCGTACTTACAACATTTACTTGATCAACTATATTTACAAGCTAGTTTATGATTGGTGCATCTTCTTTAAAATTCTAAATGTCAAAAGCATTAGCAAAATTATGATTTACATCATAAAATACATGTTTCTTCTTGTGCTCTCTTCTTAGCTCTTCTTTCCTTTTCTTCTTCACCAAAACTTCTTGCAAAAAAAAAAAATTCTCCTGTGTGCTAGAAAATGTGACCTGTTGGGAGCACGAATCAACAAACAAACATTAGTTAAAAACCTTAAATATGCATCGAAGACACAACAAAAATGAAGGAATATTAACTAACTAATGCTTTCTTGAGTTTTGCAACTCTTAGCAGCCAACAAACCAAATCCTCCAGCCACCTCTATAGTTCAACAAGGGCACCCATGAGAGGCCTTGTTGGTGTGTTAAGATGGAGGGTATATTTGGTGTGCTCTCCCAAACACAACAAAGTGTTGAATTTCTTGTGTGAATGTGCAAATGTGAGTGATGATGCAATATGAACCTAAACTATATGAGATGAAGAATACTTCAAGAAATGGCTATGGAGAAAGCCATACTTGAAGGCATTCAATGGTGAAAATATGAAATACAACAAAGAAACTAACTAGATATGCAAGCTAAATCAACAAGTAAATGCAAAGGAAAATTAGGTAAACCATGCAAAAGGAAAGCTAAACTAGCTACCAAATGGTTAGTATGCACCTACAAAATCACCATGAAAACTCTACTAATGCAAGCTCAAACTACCATGAAAGCTCAAACTATGAATGTAAGCTCAAATCTCAACCCAACATGATAACGATGCAATAATGAGAGATGCAAATTCTTGAGACAAGGCCTCTATAATTTATAGGCTTGAGAAAGGGCTTGGTGAGGTGGCATCCATGTAGATGCCACATAAGGTGACATGCAAGCCATGCAAGTAGTCAAAAATTCAAAGTTTGCTCACACATGTATGAGAAAACTTGAGAAGAGGAGTGGGAGACAAGAGTGCAAAGGGGAGTGTGTAGGCATTCCATCTCACACATGTGTGAGCACACTCTTAGGCTAATGAGGGGGATTAGGAAAGAGATTAAGAATGATTAAGAGGGATTAGAGAAGAATTAGGCTTAAGAGGATGAAAATAATGGTTATAGGCTAGGCTCTAGGTTAGGCTTAAGATTAAATTAAATGAAATTTAATTTAATCATGGGTTTAGAGGAATTAATAGGATGTAAGGATTAAATAAACAAAATTTATTTAAAAAAGGGGATGATGGAAAATCATGTGTTAAATTAATTTAACACATTAAAGCTAGGATTATTTAAATTAAATTTAAATACTTAGGAGAATGAACTCATTTAACTAAAATAATTTAATTAAATAAGTAGAAGAATGTGAGAAATATAATTAATTAATTAATAATTAATTACAATGTCATGGGAAATATTAATAAATTAATATAGTCTTTTGAGATGATTTTAAGCGTCTACATCTCCAAGGTGAGATTTTCCAAGTCCAATTGTGGTATCTCAATGGCTTCATCCAAACTAACCTTAATATCTAGTGAAACATCTTTTATTGCTTTCCTCTTTTTGTTAGGTGAAGGAGTATTTCTACTTGGTACTACCTTGTGAGTTGGTGAAGGGGTGTCACCACTCGGTCGTACTTGTGCATCTGTGCTCAAGATAACAATAGTTATACTCTATTTAGATATATTTGATTCTTTTCCTTCCTCATTTTGAGGCATTGAAACAAACTTATTATTTACACTTGTTTCTTTCTCTTCATCGTTTGCCTCTAAATTTGTGAGCCTTGACTGCTCGACCTCTGGAGTGTTAGAGGTGTCAACATGTATAAGATACATGTTGCCTTGTGGACTTGGGACACTTGAACTTTCTCCACTATTGTAATCATCTTTGATGTTTACGTTGTTTATCTCTACTTTCTTTATTGATAATCCAAAAATGCTCTTCCACAACAACTGATGAAGGGTGCTCCCCTTAATACCATTAACACATAATAGAAACAAAGAAACAATAGCAATTTGTGAGAATAAAATATGGGGTTCTTATTATCACTGCAAATGTAGAATTAAAAAATTTAGAATTACAATATGTGAACCCACATGGATGCCTTCATTATAGTAATCTACAAAGCAAAGCTGCAAACTATTACCCAAAGCTCTCTTAGACAATGTTTAGGCATTTCTTAAATATATAATTTTATGCCACTCAAAAAGGTTCTAGACACTCAAACTTAATAGCTAGGGCTAATAGACTCTAACCATACATATAGAGTCAACCAAATACACTTTTAACATTTATTTTAGAATTTTTCGGGAGCTCAACTTTGGAAGGCCATTACTCTTGAACCGTTGCTTTGATTGGTTATTATAACTACTTTTTAGAAACCTTGGCTCCTAATCTACAGTCTTAGATCTATGAAAGTTCCCATCCAAAAAGGTTTTAGACCTCATCCATGGCCTCTAAGGCCTTCAAAACTGATCCTAAAATTTGTAATACCAAAATTACACATTGAAAATATGTAATAACTTTGCAAATACATATTATCTGGCCATGAAACTCCATTGACAAGTTGATATATCTAAAATGAACCTTCACCTATGAAATTAGAATATTTAAAGCTCATATGAATGACTTACTAAGTAGCAAGCCTCCACAAAAAATAACTCTACATTAAGACAACCCTTATTGAAACAATTAAAAGAAAATATTTTTGGGTGATGCAAGATTGCTCTTACACCTAGGATGCTCCTACATCAAATAAGGAGACTCATGATAGGAGGATTGGATGGTTGAATAGAAGTAGCCACAATAGGTGGTACATAAGTAGGACTGCTAGATATATGAATGGAAATAGGTAAGTAGCGCTCAACACTAGTGGTAGAAGGATTTTTTCCTATTTTAAATGCATCTTGAGCCAAGGGCTTAACATGTGGATAGACAGGGTGTGTAAGTCCACATGAAATATTAACACCATGCTCATCATAATGTATCACTTTCTTAAGAGTGTCAAAAGAAGCTATGATATCAATATTATGGCTCTCTTGAATAATCCAATTGTGCATGTTATCAATCTTAGTAGAAATCTTATGAACTTATTTAGGAGGAAATCTTAAATCCTCATCTTCATCATGGGATTAATGGGAAGAGTTATTCTCCATGGAAGGACTAGGATAATGGGAAATAAAATTTTCATCAAGGTTTCTAAAGAGAGGAGAATAATATTTTGGATCAAAGGGATCCATTAGTCTACAATGTCTCATTACAAGAATACTATAGGTAGGGCTTTATGTAATAAAACTCATACACAGAGAAAGGAAAAAGGAAGATGAAATAAAGAGAGTTTAAGCATGAGGTATGAATGAGATCTAGAAGACGAAGCACACAATGTAATCCAATGAATGTAGATATATGCAACATGCAAAGAGAAATCACAAGAGATACACTTAACTAAAAAATGCAATCTAACTCTAAAATTGAATAGAAAGGGGTAAGATGTCAGATTCACCAAAATGTATAAGGTGAACACATGATAAATGCAAGGGAAAATCTAACACCACAAAAGAAAGAGTTTTATTATGTTGGGTTCACCAAAACGTATAAGGTGGAACATGAAGATATTAGAAAATTTCTCAATTACTTCACATTTTAGAGGTGGGGTTGACCTTATATCTTAAAGGAAATTTAAGGAGATCAATTCTTTCAATTCCAACTCTAGGTTAATTAGAATTAAGAAAAATAGTGCAATCTAAATTATAAAGGATCATTGATGCAAACAAAGATCTAATGATTATATAACTAGATAAATAATGAAAGACCCTTAAAGCCATAATATCTCAAGAGCTATGAAATGCAATTAAGTTTATGATTTACAAAAAAGGTATTTTTAAATAAAGAAAGAAATTAAATGACTTACCTTGGAAAGTGAGATGCAATATTGGATCTGGTTTTCTGACATTTGTACAATTCAAAGAAGTAAACATATCTAGTCTTAAACCTGAAATAGCAAGGTCTCTAAAACCCAAAAATGTCTTAGTTCTCAATCACAATAGATCTAGAGGGGTAGCATTGAGCTAGAGGGAGCTTAGGGCCACACTATGTCTCTAACATTCAGTGTTTGATTGAAAAACAATTTTCTAATCTCTGAAGTTCTACAAAAAGGGAATCCCAACCTATGCTCTATTTTTTCTTCCAATATAGACAACCTACAAGAAAAAGGGTTTTATTTTGTTGAAAGGGGTTTATGTTGGTCAAACCCCTATTTATGAATTAACCTTGAAATTAAAATAATTGACAAGTTGGAAGTGTAAAGTAAATGTAGGAATTTACATTATAATAGTAAGATATCTCATATTGAATGTAATGAGCTCACTTTACTAATTGAATGGGTCAAGAGGATGTGAATGTAGTCAAAGGATGAATGTAGAAACCCTCTCTTGATGACTGATGCAGGAGCATCCAGAGGTATAAGGGCAATCTTGTGTCACCCAAAAAAATGTACTTAGACTTAGTTTTTGTTTCATGTGTTTTCATTTTTGGATACCCATTTGGGTCAAATAAAGGTTTCAACTCTCACAGTTCCATTATCAATTTCCTAGGTTAGAGTATTTGAGCACCTTGGGATATGTATAAATGACAAAAAAATAGGAGTATGTAATTGAATCATCATTTTGGTGAACTAGAAGGTGTAAATTGGTTCGATGATTGTAATTGTAATTTAGAGAATTCCAGAAAAAGAATTAGGTCAAAAGTCTCCACGGTTTAAAAGTTATTGCAATTTTTTAGTTTTTGGAGACCTCCTAAGAATGATTCAAAGTCAGGTTAAGGGCATTAAATGACCTCTAACAAGGCTGAAAAATGGGGGACTGTCATGTCTCCTTTTGAAATAATTAAAAATAATAATCTTTGCTAAGGCAGGCAGGCCCAAAAAGGTGAAGTTTCAGCAAAAGGGGATAATCTTTGGAAGAGAATGGACTAATAAATAAAAATTATTATTAAAATATGTTTTATTAACCCCTCTTGGACGTGAGTTAGGGTTATGCCCTCTTTTAAGGGGTTTGGAGCCATTCTAGGCTCATTCCAGAACTTGTTTTTTGCGCATTGCTTTGTTGTTCTTCAGAGGCTGCCAAACCTGTGGAGAAGGAGACCCAAGAATGGGAGTTTTTAGGTTTCCAAGATGGCTAAGGAGGGGAGTTTGAATCCATTCCATGTGCATGCTCATACAGAGTTTTCCTTTGTGCTGAACAGTGCAGTTTTGTGGGTTTTCGGGTGTGTTTTTTTGTATGAGTTTGGTGTTTTCAGTTGAGTATTTCATATCAGTTTGGGTTGCTGCTGTATTTCAGACTTTAAGATGTTAAAATAGATCTGAATATATGTATATTGGGATGTGATTAAACTTCTGAGATAGATTATTAGTATTTTTGTGGTGTTTCCGGGCATTTTTGTGTTAATTTTGGGAGCCCGATGAGCATAGTTTTTGTCCTACATTTGTGAACTGTTGTGTAAAGGCTATACAGATCTGGAAATGTCATTTTTTAGGCCATTATGCTGCTTAAATTTTTGTAAAAATTTCCATTTTCAAATTTATTAATAATTTGTGAAGTTGTGAAGTTTTTTTTGGCACTATTTCAGACATACCCGATTTGGGTTTTATTGAGAAATTGGTGGATCTTTGTAATATTGGTTGTTTGATTTTAAAGATCTAATTTGAGGCTTGAAATATCACATAAAAATTAGAAAAGGGATAGTTCAGTGTTATCAGAGCTATGATCTTGCCAGCCTGAGGGTTTGTAGAAGTTTGCATGTCAGTTTTGACAACTACCCAAATCTTGCATGTCATAATTTATGGTTGCATGTTGCTTCTAATCAGCTACAAAATTTATGGTTGCATGCTGCTTCTAATCATTTGCATGTTAGTTCTTGGTGAATTTTGTGGTTAGATGTTGCTTCTAATCAGCTGCATGTCAAAATCTATGGTTGCATGCTACTTCTAATCATTTGCATATTAGTTCTTGGTGAATTTGGTGGTTGCATGTTGCTTCTAATCAGCTGCACGTCAAAATCTATGGTTGCATGCTACTTCTAATAAATTGCATGTTAGTTCTTGGTGTTTGAAGAAGTTATAATCTATTGGGGTTACACTCTACTTTATCTAGAATGGACAGGTATAGTATAGAGTCCCAGAGGACACGATCTTGGACAATTGATATCCAGAGTCAGAACAGTAGAAAGGATGGTTATTTAGACATTTGAGATAAACTTAGGAAAATAAGCCATGACATGTCTAAATAGTTGGTTGAGCACCATTGTATAATAAATGACATGTTTTTTGACCTAGCTAAGGTGGATAAGTTGACTAAATTTCTATTTGGCAGATTTTCTCACAGGGCAGATGACACAATTACCAAGAACTTGCATGAGGAGTTTGAGAAATTAGCTTATAGCCAGGCAGAGGTCTCAGATTCTACTCTGCCATAGGAGGTAGTGGGTTTAGATGATCATTATGAGGATGTTTTTGTGCATGATGGTGAGATACCTAGTAGAGATGAGAAGACATTGAGCATTCATGACTTTGCTGAGAAAGAGTACCAGGCATAGTTAGATGCTTCATCACATGAGGTTGAGGCAGGTAGTACTCCACATGATTTGTCCAGCCAGCTGAAGGTGAACAAAGATAGTATTGTGACTTCATTATCTCATCATGATAGGTATGTGAAGTTAGTTGGTATTGGTCATATTACTCAAGTGAGGAGTTTTCTTGAGTTACCAACTGATTCTAGTTTACAGATATGGACTCGAGATTTTTATATTGGAATTTGGGATTTAGTTGACTGGAGATCTTTAACACTTTTTGGTGGCAGTGTTTGTTTGGGTGCTATCATGGATTTGATTAGCAGATTGCACGGTGTTGTCTTTTCTTGTGCCAGTAGCTTATCCGATGTTGGTATTAGTTTTTACACACTGATGTTAGGCTTTGTTCATATATCTAGTCGACCATACTTGCTGGAATGTGTTGATGATCTTTCATATTTGGTAGTGTGTACAGATGAGTCCCAGGATCATATTGACATTGATGACATCCAGGAGGATGCAGTGGGTAGTTTTGAAGACTTAGTTTCCTTTGGAGTCTCTTTTGATATAGAGGAGTTGGACAATAGTGCTACAATTTTTGATAGTCCGTATGTTGATATGAGCTTTGGAGTTGATTCACAAGATATGGATGGTAATACTCTAGAGACTAGTAACTTTGAGGATACTCTTTTAGATAGTGCATCGGAGGAGGTTTGTAGGAGACAGTCTAGCCAGTGCCATCATGTGTCTAATCAGTTGAGAGTTAGTGAGCAAGAAATTGCTATCACTTGCCAGCATTTTGATGTTACTCGTCAGTTGTTAGCAGTTTATGGATGGGGTTCTCCTACTAGTGATGAGCAGGAAGGTAGTTATCTTTCCTTGACAGAGTTCCACTCTTTATGGGAGGCTATCCAATTTTTGAGATAGGATTATATGCAGTTGGTAGCTGATAGAGATTATCTTATGGAGTGGGGCAATACAACATATTATGCATTGTTGGCCAAGGAAGATGAGGTGAGTGAGCTTACTCAGCAGCTTGAGGTGACTTCTAAGATTTTTGAGAGTACACAGTTGGCTTTCAAGGAGTCACAGTTTCATTTGGCTAAGGTGACCATGGAGTTAGAGAAACTATAGTCTTTACTAGATTCTATACAGTCACAAGTTGTGGTGTCTGGTGATCTGAGGATGTCCATGGTTGAGATTGTCAAAGATAGTGGAGATGGGGATGCATCCATCCTTGATACTAACATTGGCATATCAGGTTGGTCAGGTTCAATTGAGTTGGGTGCTACAACAGATTGTTGTGGTATGCCTGACATGGTGGTGACCTCTAGTACTAATGGCACGGAGACTAGAGATGTTGTATCAAAGACCATGTGTGATGTTGGTGAGCTGACAGTTGGAATAGTTCCTGCTAGTAATACTACTCCCTTGGTGATGTCTTCAGAGGTAGTAGTCAGTTCCAACTTGGTTAGTGACCGACTGCAGTTAGCTACATCTGGATTGCATTCTAAGCCACTGACTGAGATTGGTGCATTCTATCGGCATTACATTGTGAGGTATGCTCATCAATTTATCTTTGATGACCATGTTGATGAGATGATGATACAAAGATGTACTTTGGTTCCCAGTGCTTATCATAAGTTATGGGATAGTTTAACACCTTAGGATGAGAGTTGTGATGGGCACGACATGGTGATAGGTTCTGCAGTTGACAGCTTGATAATACATGACTTAGAGTAGGAGTTTTGGAGTGATGCTTCAGCAGGAGTTGTTATTGATTCTACTCCTTTGGCTATGACATCACCTAACTTAGCTAGTGATTAGTCATAGTGGGTTGTGTCACTTGTTCATGGTGAGCTGTTGACTAAGGTTGGTTTTCTTTATCAACATTATATTGCAGGGTATGTACATCAGTTAGCATTTGATCCTTGTGTTGAGGAGTTGATGGTAGGAAAATTTGGTTTGGGTTCCATTTCTCACTATTTATCTTGTGATGGCTTTTCACCATCAGGGGTGCATGGGAGTTATGGTTATGAGATAGTTTTTGGTGATCTGCAGAGTTGTGTTGACTATAGGAGTTGTACAGTGTGTGGATTCTCCATACTTGGTATAGTTTCATTTGAGAGCATTAACTATTGTTGTAGAGTTGGATTGTACATTTCATATAGGCCAGTGGGATGCGTTGATGGTATTTACTATGTTGGTAGTTTGATTTGTCCACTTTACTTGGGTTTTGATGTTCTAAGAGTTTGTGTCTCGTGGGTTTCTAATTGTGGAAGTTGTGATTTTGGAGTTTGGTTGAGCTGTAATTGTCAGTTTGATTATGAAGTCCTCTTGGTTATATTGCAGAGGATATTGCAAGAGCCTATGTTAATTGACAATAGTATAGTTCATGACTACATTTGGGATCCAGGTGGATTGATTGGTTTATTTTTCAGCCATTTATTGAGGACAAGCAATATTTGGAAGGGGAGGACTTTTCATGTCCCCTTTTCAAATAATTAAAAATAATAATCTTTGCTAAGGCAGGCAAGCCCAAAAAGGTGAAGTTTCAAAAAAAGGGAATAAAATTTGGAAGAGAATGGACTAATAAATAAAAATTATTATTAAAATATGTTTTATTAACCCCTCTTGGATGTGAGTTAGGGTTATGCCCTCTTTTAAGGGGTTTGGAGGCATTTTGGGCTCATTCCAGAACTTGATTTTTGCGCATTACTTTGTTGTTCTTCAGACGCTGCCAAACTTGTGGAGAAGGAGACCCAAGAATGGGAGTTTGTAGATTTCTAGGAAGGCTAAGGATGAGAGTTTGAATCCATTCCATGTGCATGCTCATAAAGAGTTTGCCTTTGTGTTGAACAGTGCAGTTTTGTGGGTTTTCGGGTGTGTTTTTTGTATGAGTTTGGTGTTTTCAGTTGAGTATTTCATATCAGTTTGGGTTGCTGCTGTATTTAAAACTTTAATATGTTAAAATAGAGCTGAATATATGTATTGTGATGTGATTAAAATTTTGAGATAGATTATTAGTGTTTTTGTGGTGTTTTCGAGCATTTTTGTGTTAATTTCAAGAGCCTGATGAGCATAGTTTTTGTCCTACATTTGTGAACTGTTGTGTAAAGGCTATACAGATCTGGAAATGTCATTTTGTAGGCCGTTATGCTGCTGAAATTTTTGTAAAAATTTCCATTTTTAGATTTATTAATAATTTGTGAAGTTGTGAAGTTTTTTTTGGCACTATTTTGGACATACACAATTTGGGTTTTATTGAGAAATTGGTGGATCTTTGTAATATTGGTTGTTTGATTTTAAAGATCTGATTTAAGGCTTGAAATATCACATAAAAATTAGAAAATGGACATTTCAAGGACAATTGAAGCTGGTCCATAGGGCTATAAAGCACTTCAAGAGCTTTTCGAAAATGTAAACGGTTCGTCAATCGGAGCTACGGTTCAAAAGTTATGCCTCTCAAAAGTTTGATTACCATTTTTGGATTCTTCTAGTTTTGCACCAACTTCTAATGCAGATTCTGGAGCCTTCTATTTGGCCGGTGGATGCCAACTAGCACTTTCTAGAATGTATTCCTAATCCTTAACCCTTTGGGGTCTATTTAAGGACATTTTTGGCATTGTAAAAGGTAGTTCGGAGTGGAGTTTGAGAGAAGGTACTAGGAGAAGAAATTATCTCCTAACTTATACTATTGTAAGCCCATAGGGCATGTTTTTACATCCATTTTCTCTGTATTGCATGTAATAGCATATTTACATAGTAAATAAAATTTTTCCTTTCCTATTGTGTCCATTATGTGCATGGGTTTTGTCCCCATCAAGTGGTATCAGAGTAGGTTTTCCTGAGTGTGTAGATAGAGTGCCCATTGTGAGGCAATTTGCACTAGGACTATGTGGTTATGGGTTTGAATTAAGAAGATGCCTCCATGAAGAGAGCATGGTGGAAGGGCCAGAGCTATTAATCTTGAGGAGCTTAGAGCCCTCCAAAGGCAAGTCCAAGCATTTTAGGAGGAGATCCATAGGGGAGCAAATGTTGCTACAGGTGACGAAAGTGAGGATGACAATAAAGAAGAAATTGGACCAGAAGAGGAAGTTGATGAGGAAGTTCTGAATCAAGCAGAGGAAAGGCTTTTTAGGGCCATTACTAAGATTGGGAAAATACCTACAATTGATGTGGGTGTATTTTTAGGAAATTTGAAACCGGATGAGTTGATCGACTGGATCAATGAACTGGAAGAGTACTTTGAATATGAGGATATTAGGGATCCAGATAGGGTTAAGTTTGCAAAGACTAAACTGAAAGGCCATGCCAAAATCTAGTGGCAAGAGGTTCAATTGGAAAGAAACAGAAGAGGAACGGTTAAGATCACAAGGTGGGATCGTATGGTGGACAAATTGAAGAAGTAATTCATTCTTGTTGACTATGAGCTTGATCTATTTAAGAAGATGAATGGGTTAAAGCAAGCAGGAAGATTAGTCCAAGAATATATGAAGGAGTTTTACCGACTTTTGATTAGAGCAAGGCATGTAGAAGAAAATAAGGAGAAGGTTGCTCATTATATCAGTGGGTTGCGACCTAGCATCCAGGAGGAATTAAGTTTGGTAAGAATGAGCAGTGTTGAAGAGGCATACCAATTTTCCCTAAGAGTTGAAGAGAAGCTAAATAAAAGGTTTGAAGGGAGACAAAGAGGGCATAGTCAAGGAGGAAGGGGTAGTGGTAGGTCATCTAGAGGTTGAAATGAGACCCAAAAGAAAAATGAAAATGTGGGTACTAGCAGGAACCATAGGAATGAGGGTTTCAATCGCTCCCATGATTAAGACTTTGGAAATTAGTGAGGAAGAGGTAGAGGATGTGGACAAGGAAGAGGAGGCTTTCATGGTACCTATTTCCATTGTAATGAAGAAGGTCATCATGCCTTTGAATGCCCTTAATGACAAGGAAGGACAGATAGGAGAGCTGAGGGTCAAGCTAGGGTTTCTCATGTGGATGAGGATGCACAATCATCACATTCAAAGGATGTAGAAAGAGGAGAGACTTTAGTAAATGAAAGGGTCCTACTAAGTAGTGAGATTGAACTAGGACAAAGGAGGAGTTTATTTCATACCAGGTGCAAGTGTGAGGATAAATGTTGTGATATTATCATTGATAGTGGTAGTACTAATAACTTGGTATTAGAGGAGATGGTCTCTAAGCTAAAGCTCAAGAGGGAGAAACACCCCCAGCCCTATCAGATCACTTGGGTGAAGGATGATCATAAGGTCTTAGTAAGTGAACAATGTTTAGTGAAGTTCAAAATTGGGACTTACCATGATGAAGTTCTCTGTGATGTTATTCCAATGGATGTTTGCCATCTATTGTTGGGTAGACTGTGGTAGTTTGATAGGCATGCAGTACATGATGGTCATGCAAGCACAAACTCTCTAACAAAGGATGGAGTTCACCATAAACTAAAGCCCATGAAGAAGGAAGGTGAAAAGGTATGTAGCAGTGCTAGGATTTGTCTTGTTGATGGAAGGAAGTTTTTAGATGGCATGAAACATCAGCGTATGTGCTATGCTTTGATTCCTAGGAAAGATAAAGAAGGTAGTAGTGAAATACCACTTGAAGTTTTAGATTTACTAGGTGAGTTTGGAGATATCATCTCTGATAATGTTCCAGAAGGATTGCCACCAGTAAGGAAAATTAGTCATCAGATAGATTTAATCCCAGGAGCTAGTTTTCCTAACAAGGCTGCTGAAAGGATGACTCCTATTGAAATAGAGGAGCTAAATGGATAGGTTCAGGAGCTATTGAGGAAGGGGTTGATTCGAGAGAGCCTAAGTCCATGTGCAGTACCTACAGTATTGGCACCAAAGAAGGATGGAGAGTGGAGGATGTGTACAGACTCTTGAGTTATCAATAGGATAACCATCAAGTATCAGTTTCCTTTGCCAAGAATGGATGATCTTATGGATTTCTTGAGTGGATCTCAATATTTCACAAAGATAGATCTCAAGAGTGGCTATCACCAGATAGAGATACGAGAAGGAGATGAATGGAAAATTGCCTTCAAGACCAAGGAGGGTATTTATGAGTGGTTAGTCATGCCCTTTGGATTGATGAATGCCCAAGCACCTTCATGTGACTTATGAATGAGGTACTTAAGAAGTTCTTGAGAAAATTTGTTATTGTTTTTTTGGATGATATTTTAATTTTCAGCAAGACTTTGGAAGAACATTTATTACATATTCATAGTGTCCTTGAAAGTTTAAGGGAAGAGAAACTGTTAATTAATCTGAAGAAGTGTATCTTTGTAAAAAGGGAGTTAGTCTACTTGGGGTTTGTTATATCACCTGAAGGTCTTAAAATGGATCCAGAGAAGGTAAAAGCCATCTTGGAATGGCCTACTCCAAGGTTTTCCATTAAGGTGAGATCATTTCATGGTTTGGTTAGTTTCTACAAGAAATTCATTAATAATTTTAGTGGCATATGTGCACCACTAACTGACATAATAAGAGGGGATAAAAAAGAGTTCAAATGGACTACAATAGCTATGAAAAGTTTTGAATTTCTGTAGAAGAAGGTGACAAAACAACCTGTGTTGGCACTTTCAGATTTTAGAAAGGTGTTCCAGGTGGATTGTGATGCTAGTGGCAATGCTATTGGAGCTGTATTGAGCCAAGAAGGTAAGTCTATTGCATATTTAGTAAAAAATTGAATGATGCGAAGAAGAAGTATTCTGTCTATGATCAAGAGTTCTATGCAATAGTTCAGGCCTTAAAGAAATGGAGACATTATTTATTGCCAAAGGAATTTGTTTGTTATACTAATCACCAGGCATTACAATATCTAAATAGCCAAGGTAAATTGAACAAGAGGCATATGAAGTGGGTAGAATTCTTATAGAGCTATACATTTGTGTTAAAGCATAGAAGTGGAAAATCTAACAAGGTTGCAGATGCATTAAGCAAGAGGCAGTTGTTACTTACAGTAATGCAGGTTGAAGTAGTTGGGTTTGATGAACTCAAGAATCTATACCCTAAGGATCCTAATTTTTCTGAATGGAAAGCTTGTAAACAGCCTGTTGCTATAGAAAGAACCAAGTGGCTACACTATTTGATTTAGGATGGTATGTTGTTCAAGGGTAATCAATTATGCATTCCAAGGAGTTCCATGAGGGAAAATTTGATTAAGGAGAAGCATAGTGGAGGGATGGCAAGACATTTTGGTCGAGACAAGACCATTTCCATTCTTAGATAACATTATTTTTGGTCTCAGATATTATAGGATGTAAAGAAGTTTGTACAAAGTTGTCAGGTTTGTCAAGTGGCCAAGGGATTTAGTCACAATACTGGACTATATCAGCCATTGCCTGTCCCATCAAAGCCATGGGAGGACATAAGTATGGATTTTGTTCTTGGATTTTCGAGGACACAAAGGGGTAATGACTCAATATTTGTGGTGGTTGATAGGTTCTCCAAAATGGCACATTTCATTCCTTGCCACAAAACTCATGATGCTATCCATATTGCAAACTTATTTTTCATAGAGGTAGTGAGACTACATGGTCTCCCAAGGAGTATAGTTTCTGATAGAGATACTAAATTTGTGGGGTATTTCTGGAGGACATTGTGGAAGAAGTTGAGAATAGACTTGAAATTTAGTTCCACACATCACCCACAAATTGATGGTCAAATAGAAGTGGTAAACAAAAGTTTGGACAATTTGTTGAGATGTTTAGTTGGGGATAAGCCCAAGGGATGGGATTTGATTCTACCACAAGTGGAATTTTCTTACAATAACTCTTTAACTAGGAGTACTGCTAGATCACCATTCTAAATTTTATATGGAAGTAGCCCAAAGACTGCACCAAAATTGAGGAAGATGGAGCAAGGGGAAAGGACAAGTGCTGAAGCAGAAGAGTTTGCTAAACATATCAAGCGCCTACATGAGGAGGTCTAGGCACACATTACCAAGATGAATCAAGAGTATAAAGCTAGGGCTGATCAAAGGAGAAGACATAAGGAGTTCCAAGTAGGGGATCTAGTCATGGTACACTTAAGAAAGGAGAGATTTCTAGTAGGTACTTACAACAAGCTAAAGATGAAGAAATTTGGCCTCTACAAAATTCTAAAGAAACATGACTCAGGAAATGCATATGAGGTGGAGTTACCAAATGGAATTCACATTTCTCCTATCTTCAACATTGCAGACTTAATAGAGTATCATGATGATGGTACAGATGAGGAGCTGATGTTAGAGCCATGTCCGATTCCTACTTCTAAGAAGGAGGAGATAGAAGACATTCTAGATCATCATGTGGGCAGGAGTACCAAAAATAGGTAGGATGAAGAGTATTTGGTTAAGTGGAAAGGCTGACTGATTGAGGACTCAACTTGGATATCAGTAGTTGAGGTTTCCCATTTGGGATTTCCTCTACCATCCATAAAGTGACAGGGTCACTTTTCAATCTACCCTGGGTGTCTGATGCAGGAGCATCCGGAGGTATAAGGGCAATCTTGTGTCACCCAAAAAAATGTACTTATACTTAGTTTGTGTTTCATGTGTTTTCATTTTTGGATACCCATTTGGGTCAAATAAAGGTTCTGACTCTCACAATTCCACTATCAGTTTCTCAGGTTAGAGTATTTGAGCACCTTGGGATACGTGTAAATGCCAAAAAAATAGGAGTATGTAATTGAGTCATCATTTTGGTGAACTAGAAGGTTTAAATTGGTTAGATGATTGTAATTGTAATTTAGAGCATTCCAAAAAAAGAATCAGGTCAAAAGTCTCCACGGTTTGAAAGTTATGACAATTTTTCAATTTTTGGAGACCTCCTAAGAATGCTTCAAAGTTAGGTTAAGGGAATTAAATGACCTAGAATAGGGCCAAAAAAATGGGGTACAATAAAAGCTGGTCCATAGGGCTATAGAGCACTTCAAGAGCTTTCTAGAAATGTAAATGGTTCGTCAATCGGAGCTACGGTTCAAAAGTTATGCCTCCCAGAAGTTCGGTTACCATTTCTGGATTCTTCTAGTTTTGCGCCTACTTCTAACATAGATTTTGGAGCCTTCTATTTGGTCAGTGGATGTGAACTAGCACTTTCTAGAATGTATTCCTAATCCTTAACCCTTTGGGGTCTATTTAAGGATTTTTTGGCATTGTAAAAGGTAGTTCAGAGTGGAGTTTGAGAGAAGGTACTGGGAGAAGAAATTATCTCCTGACTTATACTGTTGTAAGCCCATAGGGAATGTTTTGAAGTCCATTTTCTCTATATTGCATGTAATAGCATATTTACATAGTAAATAAAATTTTCCCTTTCCTATTGTGTCCATTATGTGCATGGGTTTTGTCCCCATCAATGACAAGCTCTGCTATCACCAATGAAGGAAGCTAGATCATGAAAGGTTGTGACATGAATATGGAAGAGATGATGAAGAATCCCATAAATGAACTCCTTGAAGCTCCTTTAAAGGACCTTGAATGGAAGATATCTCTATAATGGTTTGTAAAAGGATCTCCTTGAATGTACTTGAAAATGGATTGAATTCTTGAACGCTGGAATGTTAGAATACTTGAGTTCTTGAGTGCTTCCTAAGCATGTATTATGTATTGAGAAATTATGAATGTCAAAATGAGGAAAATGGATGTTCTTATAAAGTATTCAGAATAAACTTTCTCCTATCAACCAACTAGCCAAGAAATTAATACCTCAGATCAACCTTGACTCAAGGGTCAAGAAGAACACCTAGAAATAGGTCTCAATCAAGGATGTATCGCATCATCAATGATGTAATACATCATAGATGATGTATTGCATCATCAATGATGTAATACATCATAGATGATGTATTGAATCATCAATGATGTAATACATCATAGATGATGTATTGCATCATCAATAAAACACTACACCCCTAACTCCCAAACACATAAATACTCAATATTTCTTCAAGGTACCAAAATAGATCCCAATTTTAGGAAATCAGGTTTAGATTTTGAGAAACCCTAGTTTTGGTGCACAAAAGAGATTCCAAGTGATTGGAATAAAGCAAGGGAGTAGAGTAGCTAAGGGGATAGGTCCTACCACAAGCTTTACGCTGTGAAATAAGAATACCAAGGAGGATCTATTAGGTCCTACCCTAATTCTATCAAATAATAATGAAAAGATATGAGAAGAAATGACATGATGCAAATTAAATGCAAGCCTAGAATTAAATACCACTAAATAAGTTGTAAACCATCATTAAATTAAAGTGCTTCTGATTTAAGATGATACACCATGATATATTTATGATTTGATATTATGACATTTGATATGTTTAGTTTATGATTAATGATTAGACATGTCATATGTTTAGTATATATGATGATTTCATTATATAGATTAGATGATTAATGATTAGACCAATTAGATGGTTCAATTGATTTATTCCATAGATAAAATTATTAGAAATGGGTTAAATGATTTAGTTATTACACATTGATTAATGGTTAGATTGATTAGATGATTCAATTTAGATAACTCAAAAAATGTGAAATAAAGTATATCAATCAATCAATTAAAGTAGATAAATTATCATTTAATTATATAGATTCAATTAGATCAATACAAGTTCATAAGTCATAAAACATGAAATAAACATGTTCATGGCATATATTAAAATATATTAATTAATAAATTAATCATATTTATTAAAATAGATCAATGTAAGTTCTAAAATATAAAATAAAATGTTACACACAAAATATATATTAAAATAGACCAATGTAAGTTCATAAGTCCTAAAATATGAAATAAATATGCACATGTGTCATAAATGTTAAAAGTAGATAAGATTCTAGGATAACTCCTAAAACACATTTGAAACAAATATTCATACATGTCATATATATTAAATTAGATCAACTAATCAATTATTCATACATATTAAGGTAGGTCAATGTAAGTTCATAATTCCTAAAGCATGAAATAAACACACAATTTAAATCATAAACATGACACATCATATATATTAGAGCTTAGATCATTTTAGATAAGTTCAATAATTTAAAATATATTAATATGTCATATATTAAAGTAGATCAAAGTAGATAGTCATAAAGATGAAATATATTTCTGTCTTCTAAAGTATATCAATGTATTTAGATAAGTCCTAAAACATGAAATATCCATGAAAGTGATAATGTTTCTAGACCATCTCAAGTGGTTCATAACACTGATGGAGAAAATTTAATATTCTCTCATGGTCCTCGCTATCTAGTCTCCACCTACAATGTCCAAGTTGAGATTTAGCTAGATGTAGAGAAGGGGAGGTAGCAACAACTAGGTGGCTACATTGAAACACCTCATTGCCACATTGATAATCAACAAAGTGAATTTCATGTAGTACTATTTTTATTTCCTTGAGATATGTTCCCTCCAAAATAACTAAACATACACACCATGTGTTTATGTTAACTATGCATGTAATTAAAATAAATTCATTATTTAATAAATGCAATGTATATTTGAAACACAAACCTATAGGGAATAACATTCTATCACTTTCTTTAGATTCAATTAACTTCATCCTTTCTATAGTATAATGAAATAAATAGTAACTTACTCCCACATATCGAAGCTCAATAATAATTGTAAAGATATCTCGTGTACACAAAAAAAAAAAGTACATGTGTGAAATAAATTATAATTGAAACTGTAATTGTGTGCATGTGTGTAAATTAATTAAAATTAAAAAAACTTACCAATTTTAACCAGTCTAGAGATATAGCCCTAATCAGTAGAAATCAAAGAAATCTCATTAAAATTTGCATCTTTGTCTCTATTAAGTGTATTCATCTCCATTAGCTATATCAGTAAAAAAAAAGTGGCATCAAAGTCCATGCACCTACATATCCATGATCCTAATTGATGCATTTAGAATAGTCCCTAGTGTACAATGTCCAATTGTGAGAATTAGTATTGATAAAAAAATGTAAGGATCATATATCCTCGTGCAACCATACATAGTTTTATTGTTCACACTTGAACACATATATATTTAACATAAAATTAGAGACAATTTATGAACATAATACATGTATAAAATTTAAACAAGAAAAATTATATGTGATTAAAAATACACATTTTTGCATGTGTACTTGTTATCCCCCAAAAGAATCTGCATGATACTACTTGACTCATTCTTGACGATGTGCCAACCTCATTTGATGTGAATGTATTTAGCACCATTCAAAAACATCATGTGAATTATTTACGTGAACTCCCTTATAATTCATTTGATACTTTTATAGACAACTTTTCTATCTTGAACCATCCAACACCATCATATTCACCTTTGTCATGCCAACTTTCAAAGAAAATCTATACATGTAGATGCCCAAAAATGGTCCACATCTATGGTTTCATCACATCTTCATACTAATTTGTCCCATTTTCTCATTCTACTAACTCTGTTTTTTTGGTTAAATTGACCATATTTCATCATTTGTATCCCCTTTCACATCAATTTCATATAAACTCAAAATCATATCAAATCAACTCAAAACCATTTCAAATCAACTTGGAATCATTTCATATCAACTTTAAATCATATCAAATCAACTCGAAATCATTTCATATCAACTCAAAATCATATCAAATCAACTTGGAATCATATCAAATCAACTCAAAACCATTTCAAATCAACTCAAAATCAACCCAAATCAACCCAAAATCACTTAGAATCAATCCTAGTCAACCCAAAACATATCAAACATCACAAATAAATCATCATTTATCTACTCCTAGGTATTGTTGTGGCTTTCAGTGCCTTGGAAATTGATCAACCTATCAATCTTTTCAATCTGACCTTAGTACTATCATGGCGCTCAGTGCTAGGTCAAACTATCATTCATGGCATTCAATCTTTGATGTTGTTGAGGCTTTCAATGTCAGATCATGGCATCATCAACCATTTTAATAATATTGATAGTTTCCGTCAATGTTATTATGATCAATGTTTCAATCAACCTCGATCCTGTAGTATTTGCAATGTTAGTTAAATGTCATGTGTCAATCAATTCATGTCATGTGTCCTTGGAATGTTATCAACTTCAATCAATCAATCTGACCATGGCTTTGATCTACTTGTCATCATCTTATTTGATATCCATCATCACCACATTTTCATCAAAGGGTATAGTCACATTCATTTAATCAATTTGGCCAATCATCTACTAATTTTCTCTATAGGATTAAATAACCCATAATTTAATCCTATTATTCTTTCTAATTATTCTTCCTAATCATCCTCAATTAATTAATTTTATTAATTAATTGATTCATTATTTGCAAACTATGAAAATTTACAATTTCCTAAGTTCCATTTTCCATCATTAATTCCATCTTCTACTAATTCTTATTTTGTGGAATAAGAGAATTTTTAATTCGAATATTCCATAAAATATTGCATATGACACCTCCTAGATTCTTCTTTTGACACATGGACGGGATTTTTCATAATTAAATATTCTTACCTCTTATGCAAGTCCCTATTTGGGTTATTCGTCATAGAATCTTGGCTTTAAATGGGTTGAGGTGTCTTGTGACGCGTCATAGATTCTCTTCCGCATTTCGCCAAGTTTGACTTGCATGCATCATAGAATCTTACAATTGGCATATTTTTTCATATGTGGCATGGATTCTCAAAGGAATATCTTACCACATCGCATTTCTGTGGGTGGAAAATCCAATGCTCTCATCCTCCATGTCAATTATAAAATGGACACTCTTTCTCTCATTTTTTGTCTTCTTGAATCTTTGAACCTTGAATCCTTGAACACACCATTTTCACTCAAGCTCAAAATTACACTTCTATTATTCTCATGGCATTATCCATATCATAGGATTTTGCTTCAATCTTGTGTGCACTATAGGAAAATTGGAGCTACAATCATTCGAAGAAGAAAGAAGGACATGGGAGCTACAAACGAAAGAGGGGGTTTCTATTGCTTTCTTTATTAGTTTGGATTTCATGGTAGACTAGTGGGTGCTAATGTATGATTATTGAGTTTTGTGATTTTCTCATAGTGTGTTATGCATTTAACCCATTTTCTAGTTTCTACATTTTGGTGAACCCGACGTGAACATGCATATCTAACTTGGGTTTTCTTGTTTTGTGCTTGTAGGTGCAAGGAAGGAGCTCACTTGGAAGGGTATAATGACTATCTGATCTTCTTTTTCACACCTAGATTAATTAAGGGGTCTAGTAAAATTCTCGTATGCTCTTGTTTCATGCATTCTGTTAGCTTGTTGTCCTAGGGTGCACTTGGGGCCCCTCGGAGCAGTTTTAGGAGTCCAGAAGCCACCAAAACCTCTTTCTATTGTTTCTGACTTCCCAACTATGCCCAAAAACAACCAAATACACCCAAAGAGTCCCCAACTACATCATGGACATAGTCTACACTATTTGGGCACACTTGGGAGTGTAGCTTTGAAATTTTGAATTTTTGGGTCTTCACTAGGTACTATTTTCCCACAGTTTGCACCTGACCTCCCAACTACGCCTAGAAACAACCAACTACACCCAAATGGGTCCCAACTACATCATTGACATAGTCTACACTATCTGGGTGCACTTGGGAGTGTTTTGAGCCATTTTGGCCTTCTGGGGTGCAATCTACTCTGTCAAAGCACACCTAGTTCACAATAAGCACATGCATCAATCAAAATCTTCACATAAGGTTTCCATTTCTTTCTAGGACATAGATTAGATGATTTTGTGTTACTAATGATCTATTTTCAGCATGTGGTGATCGTGGGATGAAGATGTGATCATAAGAAACTACTAATGTGTGCTTTTGCAGGACGTTGTCGAAGACTTTGTGTCTTTCAAAACTATGTGTGTGGATTTCCTAGATTAGATAACATTTTGTTTGGTTCTTGAAATGAACCTTTTTCTTTTATGCTTGTCATGTCTATAGTGTTAAATCCCTAGGAGTTGCATTGGATGTATCCTCTCCCCTTGCCATTCATGGATCTTGGGTGTAAGAGAAATCCATGTAACTTCTATAGGAGGCCTGCCTTGGACCAAGATACTCGATATTGGGTATGCCAGGGGATGACCTCAGAGTGGTAATGGGCCAAAAGCTAGATCAACATTCTAGCTGCTATATAAAATTTGATTACGGTGAAAGCCATGTCAGCGATATTGTTGCGTGATAGCTCTCCTCCAGTACCCTTGTGGTGCTTCAAACCCCAGTTCTCGAGGCTTAGAGACCTTCTGAGGAAGTTTATCATTCACTTGCTAAACTGAATGCCCTTACTAAAAATCATGTTTTAGTGGCCAAAATCCTTTCTATCCACTGGCTGAAGGGGTCACTCATGCCCGTGAAGACATCCTATATTCTCACGGTCCTTAGTAGAGGCAACAGTCTCTTGGGAAGTCATGCCCCTTGGGAAGTGGATCTTGGTAGCCCCGAGAAGTGAGTGCACTGTAAGGGGGAGCCTATGGTGCCAAGATCTTAGGTTGTCCACTCTACATAAGCACAACTATACTTTGGTTCAAGTAGGAATTCAGTGGATACAAGCCTAAAAGCCTAGGTTGTGGTGTGTTTGTTAAATTTTAACAATAGTTATTCTTGTCTTAATGTGTCTTGCGTGTGTGTAAAACATAATCAAGATAAAAGCCAAAATTTTAAATTTTCACCTTGGATATCATTTGAACTTTTCAAAACATCACACATTGCCAAAACATTTCAACCTTTATCAAACTCTGCAAAATTTCGTTCAACACACTCAAACCTTGGAAAATAGGGTGACTTGTGCTCTTAAACATGCTTGGCAAAATGTAGATCTTACACTTGCATAGAATTCACTTGCATTCACCCTAGTATAGGCCTCATTCATGCATCATATAGAATTCATATTGTTCCTTTTAGTCCTCATCTAGTATCTATTACGTTTCATATTGCATCCTTTTAGGTTTAGTTTACCTCCTTTAGTTTTTGCATTCCCATCTCAAAATCAACACTTTGCATTCACCACCTTGCATCTTTGCATACCTATTCATCATCTTGACCACTTAATCCATAATTATAGGTGTCCTAACCATAATTTTGAACATTCATACTAGCCCTAACATTTTCCCCTACTATTTACCTCTTTATGACATCAATCTTGAAATCATAGCTCCCAAAATTGCCTCAATTTCAGCCCAGCTTACCAACTGTGCCCAGAAACTACCAACTGTGCCAAGAAACTACCAACTACATCATTGAAATATTTTTCACTATCTAGGTGCACTTGGTGGTCCTAAGACCCAGTTTTGGGTTCCAGATAACATTTTGGGGCTTCAACAGTGTCCTTAGGTACCTGGTTAGCTCCCCTTGCACTAGCTTGCCTAGATCTGCACTCTGCATCACCTAGTCTTCATCACCTTCACTTAAGACATCATTATATACTTCATAACCTCTATTCTGAATCTCCCAACCCATCCTAACATCAACCCCAACATCTTAGCTTCCTGGCATGTCAGTTTGGCAACCATACCTTTCAGAATCAGCCAACTTTCATTCTAACTTACCAACTGCACCAAAACTAGCTCCAAGTGCATCAATGATGTAGTTGGTACTATTAGAGTGCACTTGGAACTTTTAGGGTGCACGTGGGTACTTGCATGACCATTTTGTGCCTCTGAACTGCACTTTAGGACCCCAAAACTGCATCTAGGAGCCTCTACACCTCCCCGTTCTGCACTTGACCCAAAACCATATCTTGCTCCCAAAATCCCATTTTTCATCATAGGAATTATCCATATCACACATCCACTCAGTATCAATACCATTTTGAGTCCTCAAAACATCATTTTGAACCCCCAAAACCTTTGAATTTAGTCAAAAATCTAGACAAAGTATGAGTCTTAGAGTATCTCAGAGTGTTGACGGATAATGGATCTTGACTAGTCCTTTTATCTTTTTTTATCATTTTCTTGGGTCAAAATATATCTATGTCTTGATAGATTTGATCTTTTCATCTTTTATCAATTTGATCTTTTCATCTTTTATCAATTTTTGGTCAAGATCCAAAGTCTTTTATCACAAGGTTAAACTCCTAGACAAAATACTTTCTAAAGGTTTTACCTAAGTTCAAAACTTTCCCTATACCCTTGTCATAACATAATCATATCCCTAGCATCCACAAACATCATTTTGACTTACCCTAGTGGTATATCCCCTTCATCTTGCATGGTCCAAACCTTTGCATCATTCTCACTACCAAACCTTATTAGATTATCCATCAACCAAATTGCCTTCTAGATCATTTACCCTCATTTTGCATATCCTAAACATCATTATCAACCCTTGGAAACCATCCTTTTCATAGTCTACCTTTCATAAACCTACCTTTAGTGTCATTAATAAGTCCAAAACATAACCCTAACCTTCATTTTGCATACCCTCAAAACATCACCTTGCATTTGCATAACATCCCTAGGACATTTGCACTTTGCACATCAAAACCCTAAATTATTTAGCATTTCCTCACATTTTATAGCATCCCTAAATGCTTAAAAATCCCAAAAACACTCATATCTTGCATATCCACCACTCTAAATCACTCAAAAAACTCAAAATTTCTATTGTATCTGCATTCTTAGGTATCATGCCAGCACTTACTAGGACACAATTAGCTCAGAGACCCGAGGAATTTTATCAACCTTTTTTTTCTAAGGCACAAGAAAAACCAAAATCTCATCCAAGGTAGAGAAAGAGCAAGAAAACCCAACAAACCTTTGATGAAGACCAAATCGAGGCATCACAACCATTACTAGCAGACCCCTTGAACATGTATCCACAAGATCCTCATAATCAAGCTGTGGCACAAAAAAACTTGAACAATGCACCTACCATGAGATTTTCTCCAAACACTTCCCCCACCCATGGAATGGTTCAATGGAGCCCTAACTTTGAACCTATATTCGTGTCAATGCCACCAGGAGGAGGAAGTGTACCAACCACACCTAAAGATGAACAATCACACTCCTTTGAATCTAGCTAACCTAACACAAGTACCTTCAACTATAACACATCAAACATACAACAAGGTACTATACACCTCAGTGAAAACTCTGACACTTATTATTGCATCACTAATGAAGAAATGGCTAGGTCATATCAAGACAAAAGTTTTTGCAAGAACTTCAAACGTTTGGCAGCCCAAGAAATTGTCAAATTTAACCCAAACTTGGAAGGTCCTAAGTCCAAAAATCAAACCAACACAACTATTGAAAACATACAACCCATGATCAATTTGGGTTTAGAGAAAGGAAAACAACCTTTGGAGTTTTCAAACATGATAGTGGCACCTATAAGGTCCCACCAAGAATCAACCATCGAAATCCTCCAAAGTACATTTGAACACATCAATATATCACCAATTCCTAAACACCCCAAAAGGACATTAAGACTTGGTTTTAGTGAAATGATGCAACAAGAAGAAGCACCTAGAGGGACTGTGCTCTAGGGATGCCAGACATACCTTCTCTGGAGCCAAATCAACAAAGTACACTTTTGCTCCTAACTTTACCAAGTGCTATGACATCAAATGCTATGGAGCCTCTCATAAGTACAACATGTGAAACATCAAGTGCAACCATCCCTATGGACACACAAAGGAAAAGTCTTATTGACATTACGCCCATTCCCAATAGGGACACATTGCATAGTCAATTCAATATGATGTCACAAGCAGGAACATCTAACACACAAAGGTACCAAAACAAAAATCCAAACATGGCGTTCAATTCTCAAGGAATTAGTCAACCCCCATGACAACAACAACCTATAGTGGTACAAGGACTCCACACTTCCAAGGCACAACAAGGTCCATATCCACTTAACACACATCCCACATATCAACAAAAACATCAACCACAATGACAACAACCTCAAGTGGGGCAAACATCCAACATTCCTAAAATGTAGTCCCATGTGAACCCACTTGACTTACACACAATTTATCAACAAAAATTTCAACAATAATTCCAACAACAACAAATGATGTTTGCTAAACAACAAGAGCAACTCAAGCAACAGTTGGAATACCAAAGACTCCTTGAGCAACAAATTACATAGCAAAACCATTTGTTACAACAACAACATGTGCCACAACAACCTTAAAAAATACCTCTACAACAAGAAGTAGGTACATGGTCTCACATACAACCAACAGAGGTATCCCAACAACAACCACAACACATGGAACAACAACAACACATGGTACAACAATCACAACCAATCCCACAAAAAGTGCCACATCAAATACTGCAAAAAGTTCCCCAACAACAGGGATCCTTCTGTCTTTGAGGTACAAACATACCTCCACCCCCTAGTGACACCTCCTTAGACTCATCAAACATAGAATTGTTAGAACCAAGTAGACATAGTTCCCGCCACAACAAATGGTCTACTCATAGACACAAAAGACTTGAAGAAAATACCATCATGAAAAAACCCAATGAAGAACTCTTACAACAATTCAAACAACTTTCCAAACAAGTCAAGGTATTGGGAGTCAAAAAGAAACAAGCTCTATACACAGAAAGGGACCTACGTCCTAATCCATTCAATAAAAGTCTGTATATGCCTCCATTCCCAAGACACTTTGAGGCTCCAAGGTTTCAAAAATACTAAGGAAAAGGAAACCCTATTGATCACATCCAAGAATTTTGTGCCTCATGTACAGAACTTAGTGATGAGCCCACTTACCTCATGAGATTGTTCCCATGTTCTCTAGGTGGGCCTACACTTGAATGGTACTCCAAACTTCCTAGTAATATCAAATCTTGGTCAAAGCTATCAGACAAGTTTATCTCCCACTTTGGCTTTAACATTACAGATGAGGTGACAATTTTTGATTTGTGCTCAACTAAATAGAAGATGGGAGAATCATTCATCACATTCTTACTGCATTGAAGGAGCTTAGTTAGTCAATGCTCACTAGACATTCTGGAAGAACAACAAGTAAACTTGTGCATTGAAAACTTAGTCCTAGACTTAATGTATGAACTTAAAATCAAGACTCCAAGCACCATTTCTAAACTGATGAAAAAAGGGGCTAGTATTGAAGATGCTCTTATTTGTAAGGGAATCCTCAAGATAAATAAAGAAAACAAAAACACCAGCTCGTCTAATGACATTGGCAAATTTTTTCTCCAAAAATAAGAATGTGACTAATGATGGCATTGTGGATGCCCACATTATTAGCACAACACAACCTTAATTGACTTTGAAAGGGGCAAACCCTAAAAATTCACAAACCTCTAATCAAACATCATCTCCACAAAAGAAAATTAAGACTTCCACGCAAGATAAAAGACATCCTAGAACCAAGGACAAAAAATTCACACCATTGGTAATACCACTTGATACTGCATTACAACAGTTACTGAGTAATAAATTCCTACAGCTACCCCCAATCAGAGATGAATCATTAACTAAAGTATATTGGTGGGATGACAAAAAGTATTGTGATTACCATTGCACCAAAGGACACAAGACTTCATCATGCTTCCAATTGAAACATGCAATACAAGACCTTATTGATGATGGTGTAATCATGGTTGATCCATCACTATTAGCATCCAACTCTGATCACACTATTTTCAAAGATCCTTTGGGTAATCATGAAAAAGAGAAACCCTCAAGTTCAAAATCAAGCTCACAAGGTAATGTGAATTACACACGCACTAGCTATGACTACACCACCAATTGCTTTAATGAGTCTGACTTTTGCATATCCACATTCACATTGAAGGCTAAAGACCTTCGTTCTGCTATCACTACATGCCATAGCAAGATCACCCTACTTGGAGCCCCATCTAGACCTACTACTTCTACTAGACCTACAACCCCAAGTAGACCTACTACTCCTACTTCATCTGATTATAGCCTTGTTGAACAATTCGGAAAAACCCCTGCACAAATATCCATTTTGGACCTACTGCGTGCATCTCCCCAACATCAAAAGATCTTGGATCAAGCCCTTAAAGAGTCAGTCATCCCAGATAACATCAATGTTTCCCAGTTCCAAGCCATGGTTGGGAACCTATCCAAATCACAGCATATCACTTTTTCCCCTCAAGATATTCCTAAGGGAAAACTTAACCATAATGATCCCCTTTATCTTGATGTCTTCATCCATAATGCCAAAGTCATACATATCTTAATAGATGGAGGAGCAGGACTGAACATCTATACTCTTAAGGTTGTCAACAATTTGGGTTATTCTGAAGATGATGTAGATCCCTCTCGAAGAATCACAATAAAAGCTTATGATGATGGTGAACGCTTCTCCAAGGGTGTCATCACATTACCTATCAGAGTTGATCTAGCTACTGAAGATACATTGTTCAATGTATCCTAGATAACATCAATTTTTCCCAGTTCCAAGCCATGGTTGGGAACCTATCCAAATCACAGCATATCACTTTTTCCCCTCAAGATGTTCCTAAGGGAAAACTTAACCATAATGATCCCCTTTATCTTGATTTCTTCATCCATAATGCCAAAGTCATACATATCTTAATAGATGGAGGAGCAGGACTGAACATCTATACTCTTAAGGTTGTCAACAATTTGGGTTATTCTGAAGATGATGTAGATCCCTCTTGAAGAATCACAATAAAAGCTTATGATGATGGTGAATGCTTCTCCAAGGGTGTCATCACATTACCTATTAGAGTTGATCTAGCTACTAAAGATACATTGTCCTAGATATAGAAATGAATTGCAACATGATACTAGGACACCCTTGGCTTCATGCTATGAAAGCAGTCCCTTCTACATATCATCAATGTCTGAAGTTCTCCTATCACAATGTAGAGGTTACCATCCTCGGTGATCCAGATCCTTTCTAGTTTTATGCTAAGCTAAGAGATGCTACTGCATTCCAAATCCCAACAAAAAATCAAGCACAACCCACAAATTCCTCTAAGTATGTGGATACTGATATACTGCTCAGTAAAGCCAAGGAAAAGATGAAGATTGAAGACAATGGGTGTTGAGAGTACTTTATGTCTCAAGTCTCTCACATTATGGAGTTACTAGTTTCTCCCCAATCTCATGGTAAATTGCAACCACTTCAAGTACAACATTCAGAGATGAGTACAAAGAATGATACTTCTATCAATGAGAATACTTCTATTTGTGTGGAGAAAGCCAAAGTAGAACGAGAACCCACTTTGATATCTTCTAGCAAGTATGGACTTGGGTTTACATCATGCAAAAATAATTCTATGATGGCTATAGTGGTCTTGGATCTTAGAAACAAGGAATCCTTGAACCTATCACTACAAAAGGATGACCTCCTAGTTTGGGGCTTGGATTTAAACCATTATGAATAAGTCCTCCTAGTACTACGGTACCTAGCTGTAAGACTATGGATGTTTTGAACGATGAAAAGGAATCTAAGGATATCCTGCTTAAAACCAACAATCCTCTCACTTCTGAGCATAACCCTAATGATACAATAGAATCTAATGTCCATATCCATACTTTTAACCAAAGTCCATTCAATACTAATGATCACATCTCCTCAAGTTATCTTGAACTGTTGGATTGGGACCAATGTGGACCAACAATTTTTGATCAATTTGATGATGATGACACTCTCACAACAGACTTTGAAATCTATGAAGTCATTATGATTGACAAACATAAAGAGGCAATTTCTTCTAAAGAGAACACATTGGCATACTTTGGGGAGCCAACTCCACCTAGTTACAAAGCAGAAAGAGAAAAAGATAGCAAGCATAGGTCTCTTGGTGAAAATTGAAAGGCGCCATTAGACCATAAAAAATCAAAAGCTAAGCAGCTCCCAATGATACAAAATAAAAAAGATGATGCCATGAATATCAATGTTCCAACATTCAACATGCCACAAAGTCTTTTGGAGCTCTATTGATCAACATTCATATGGAAGGTTATTGGTCTCAACCCTCCCAACCCTCCCTTATATCCATTTGTTTATCCCCAAATCTTGCTACCTAATTTTTCTAATAACCAACATCAAACCTTTATCCAACAAGCCTTTGCATATATCATCATTAGTGACACCCCACATGAAACATCTATTGACCCAATTATCCTCAAATGCCTTGATTCGCAAGAGACAAACATTGTCTTACATACGGTACATGATGGTATATCTCGAGGCCTTTCCAGTGGTTTGATTTTAGCTACAAACTCAGAGCAACTCCTACATAATTATGGTTAGTTATGGGTCCAAAGATTATCAGCTAGTAGCACCAACAACAGATACCTTCTCAGTATTTGTTAGTGACATTCTTGATTCCATCTAAAAGTCCTGAAAAAATATCAAAAAAATACTAAAAAGTCATTTAAATTTTTTTTTAAAAAGGTCATGAAAAAATGGATGCCTTGATGAAAACGTGGCAAACAGGCATCTTGGCACGAAAATTTGAGTCAAGAGAAAATTTTTGTCCAAAAGTGAAAACATGGCAAACAGGCGCTTTGGGCAAGTACCATGGTGAAAACCTGGTAAATAGGTGCCATGTGTAATCAGTGTTACTCCTCCATCTATTGGGATTCCATCTGGTTTTTTTCCCCCTCTATCATTCCTTGATCATATTCTTCCTATTGCAAGACGTCCTTGGCTCCTTGACCATGGCTCACGAACTGGTTAATGTCCTTTATTATCTTACCAAGCATTACCAGTTTGTACACACTCTGTCATTTGGCCTTTGTACATAGTTTGCATCTTTTTTGGGGGCATATTACCTACATGGTGCATGAGTTTGAATTTGAACTAGGGGCATATCCCTAAGTACTTTTTATCCATTGGACCTATCGCATAACAGATTGGAGCTAACACTTGTCTATGCTTTTATGATCTTAAAAAAATCCTAAACATTCAAATATGATCCTGAAAATTTTTTTTTCTAAAAATCACATAATGTCTTGAAGAAATCCTAAAAATCACATAATGTCCTAAAAAAATCCTAAAAATTCAAATACGATCTTGAAAAAATCACTAAAAATCATAAAATGTTTTGAAATAAACCCTAAAAATCATAAAATGACCTAAAGAAATCAATCACAAAAAAAAAAATCAAATATCCCTAAAAAACCCTAAAAATCACAAAACCCATTAAAAATTTGCAATAAACCTTGTACATATCCATTATACATAACCTTCCCTTTTGCGTACACACTTGCACTTTGTAGACTAAAACTCAAAGCACTACACTTCATTGACAATCACACTATCTAGGCAACGTGAACCAACAATCAATCCAATATGTCACTATGAACTTATCAACTGAATCCACAACTAGAACTATCACAGTATCAACATGTCAAACACTATCTACACACCTAAAACATTAACAAGAATGTAATAATGAACAAGAATAGCTGTTGGCTCATGTTTTTTAGTGAGTGATTTATTTTTACTTCTTTTTTTCTTTGATCATGTTCCTATGCCACTCGATGATATAAATTGATCTATGAGAGTGGTCGAGATGGTTCATGGTCGTCTTTTTCTATTTTTATTTGTTCCAATGTATCTTTGAGAGTCTGGTGCATGTACATATGCCTTAGGAAGGACAAGGTCATTTTCTATCTGTATTTTTCTTGTTTACACAAAAGGCTTGCATTTGCGCTCTGGCCCTTTATGCCATGATGCATTGCATTCCATTTGCCATATCAAAATAAAGCTCTATTTGACATATAGTGCACTTTCTAGAAGCAAAAGTCTTTCCATCATACTAACATCTCCTCATCTCATCTTTCTTTTTTTTTCCATCACCATAATCATGTCTTTCGATTCACCAAATCATCTTCATCTTGCATTTATGCATTCCGGCATCATCCTGCACTGTCAATCAACTTTTTGTGGCTTTCCACCTGGTTCAACCTCAGTCTAACATTTGTCTCATCATATTTGACCAAATATGACCATTTTTGATGATTTCACTCATGCTCTAACATATTTCCATCATTTTTGGTATGCACACAAAGTTTTGGGGCATTTTGAGTCCAATCAAGTTGTTTTTGGCCCCCAAATCCTTTTAGGGCACAATGTACACTTTCAAGGCATAGTTGGGCATCCCAAGTGCATCATTGACACACTTGGTACTATCATAAAGCACTTGAGCTTACCAAGTGCATCAATGAAACACTTGGGCTTACCAAGTGTGTCAATGACACACTTGGTTGAGTTTTGGCCACAGTTGGGGACCTAGGATACCTAGAACTACTCATGGGGCCTCTAGGTTGCACACCAAAGCCCATAACTTTTGCGTTTAAACTCCAATTTACAAACCATCAATTGTGTTGGATTCGTCTCTTCATTGTGGACAACATGAACTATCATTTTCATCATTTTTTTTCATTCTTATGTGGTAACCCATGAAATTACTCTAAGGCTCCCAATTGACCATGTTCTGCACTCTAGGCCTCATAACTTTCACATTTTGGCTTTAATTTTCATTCTATCAGTTGCTATGGTTTTATCTTCTTGTTGTTGACAAATTGACTTATCATATGCTTATCTTAGTCAATTTCTCAAGGGGGCACCCATATATATCATCCTTACTGGTGCATGTTGTGGCTTTCTCATCAGTTATTCTTTGATACAACGCTCTAAATCACATTGTATCAAAGAGGGGAAAAATGTAGATGCTCAAAAATGGTCTACATCTATGGTTTCATCACATCTTCATACTAATTTGTCCCATTTTCTCATTCTACTAACTCTGATCTTTTGGCTAAGTTGACCATATTTCGTCATTTGCATCCCCTTTCACATCAATTTAGTGTCAACTCGAAATCATATCAAATCAACTCGAAACCATTTCAAATCAACTCAGAATAATTTTGTATCAACTTAGAATCATATCAAATCAACTAGGAATAATTTCATATCAACTTGGAATCATATCAAATCAACTCAGAATCATATCAAATCAACTCAAAATCATATCAAATCAACTCAAAACCATTTCAAATCAACTCAAAATCAACCCAAATCAACCCAGAATCACTCAAAATCAGTCCTAGTCAACCCAAAACATATCAAACACCCCAAATCAATCATCATTTATCTACTCCTAGGTATTGTTGTGGCTTTCAGTGCCTTGGAAACTGATCAACCTATCAATCTTATCAATCTGACCTTAGTACTGTCGTGGCTCTCAGTGCTAGGTCAAACTATCATTCATGTCATTCAATCTTTGACATTGTTGAGGCTTTCAATGTTATATCATGGCATCATCAACCATTTTAATAATATTGACAGTGTTCGTCAATGTTATTATGATCAATGTTTCTATCAACCTTGATCCTGTAGCATTTTCAATGTTAGTTAAATGTTACGTATCAATCAATTTGTGTCATGTGTCCTTGGCATGTTATCAACTTCAATCAATCAATCTGACCATGGCTTTGGTCTACTTTTCATCATCTTATTCGTATCCATCATCATCACATTTTCATCAAAGGGTACAATCACATTCATTTAATCAATTTGGCCAATCATCTACTAATTTTCTTTATAGGATTAAATAACCCATAATTTAATCCTATTATTCTTTCTAATTATTCTTCCTAATCATCCTCAATTAATTAATTTTATTAATTAATTGATTCATTATCTGCAAACCATGGAAATTTACAATTTCCTAAGTTCCATTTTCCATCATTAATTCCATCTTCTACTAATTCTTATTTTGTGGAATAAGAGAATTTTTAATTCGAATATTCCATAAAATATTGCATATGACACCTCGTGGATTCTCCTTTGACACATGGATGGGATTTTTCATAATCAAATATTCTTACCTCTTACGCAAGTCCCTATTTTGCTTATTTTTCATAGATTCTTGGCTTTAAATGGGTTGAGGTGTCTTATGATGTGTCATAGATTCTCTTCTACATTTAGCCAAGTTTGACTTGCATGCATCATAGAATCTTACAATTGGCATATTTTGTCATATGCGTCATGGATTCTCAAAGGAATCTCTTGCCACATCACATTTCCATGGGTGGAAAATCCAATCCTATCGTCCTCCATGTCAATTATAAAATGGACACTCTTTCTCTCATTTTCGATCTTCTTGAATCTTTGAATCCTTGAATCCTTGAGTCCTTGAATCCTTGAACAGACCATTTTATCTCAAGCTCAAAATCCCACTTCTAGTATTCTCATGGCATTAACCATATCATAGGCTTTTGCTTAAATCTTGTGTGCACTATAGGCAAATTGGAGCTACAATCATTCGGAGAAGAAAGAAGGACATGGGAGCTACAAACAAAAGAGGGGGTTTCTATTGCTTTCTTTATTAGTTTGGATTTCATGGTAGACTAGTGGGTTCTAATGTATGATTATTGAGTTTTTTTATTTTCTCATAGTGTGTTATGCATTTAACCCATTTTTTGGTCTCTACACATGTATATTTTCATTATGATGATATCTACAAAGTGCATAAAATTGTCTGAATGATTTGAATGGTGCAGTATGCCCATTTGACTAAACATTATGTTTATCAATATTATGTCCCTTTATTATGCTTGGTTGAATAGGTAATTTTGATCTTTTGTGATTTAAACATCACCGTTGATCTTAGAGTTAGGTCATATTCATCAAATCCTTCCATAATTTTTGTTCCCCTTCTTCTAGAAACTTATGATAAAATCATTGCCTTTGATCCCTAAACAAACCCTCTTCATGTATTAGATATTCCAGTTCATCAATTCTTATCTTCTACATTCTTTGAGTAATTCAAAATTCCAACTGTGTTAGCCTCAAATTCAAATTGTTCTCAAACTATAACTTTTTTTGTCACTCAATGATCATTTTGTTCTTCAACTTGCACACATTATACTTTCTCACTCTTGGCTGTTACTATGCTTGGTCACTACAACACCTCTTACAACACTTATTCATGCATTTTCTTGACAATAACTAACATAGCTTCTACATAAGTGCTTTAATATTCTACTTCAGCTCCTTTATTGATCGTGCAATATAGATTCTTAGTTAAGCTTATCCTTTTTACTTGTTACAACTCTTAGCTTCATCTAACTATCTTCTTCACTTCATGTATAGATTGAACAATAAATTATCTTTCCATGGACTAACTTGTCAAGTGCCCATTGGATTTCCATGATACTTAACTTCTCAACACTCAACATTAGTCACTAGCTTACCTTGTCATCTCTTCTTTTCAAATCCTCTTCATCAATAAAATTATATAGCACTCTACATTGTTAGTAAATGTCTCTCTAGTAGGTTTGACACTCTATCTTACCAATAGGTTTGAAACTAATGATAACATTAAAATTACTCCAATTCTAGTTTCCAATAATATCCCTCCATGGCATTGATGGCAGCACCATACTAGTTACCATGTAATCCAAAATCTTCAATACCAATAATATCAACTCCCTTTTTGGTTATGGTCTCTCTTTCTTAGTTTCATTTTGATTCTCATGCAATGAAATCTCAAAATTCTCCCTCTATCAGTACAATACATACTCTTTCTCTATAGCAACACATCAACTGATGTTAGTTTCCCTCTTCACAATAATGACTTTGTCTTTGCATAAATTCTCTCCCTCATTGGGATAACTTTATAATCTTCTCCCTCTTTACATTTCTATCCTTGTATGGTAACCTAATCTTAATCTTTCTCTTTAACTGGTCAATGTTGTATGGTAAATCAATCATGCTAATCTCTCCCTCTTTATGTATACTTGCATGGTAACTCATGCATTATCTCTTTCTTTAACAACAATGCCAAAGACATCAACCATACACACATATCTTCATGTCACTACTCTAACTAATATAGAAATTTCATCTCAACATCAACTCCTTGTAGCTTCATCTACTCATAGGTTAGTGTCTTACTTTTCACTACTTTTGGCAGCTCCTAAAGTGTGACCTCTTGCATCAATGTTTATGATATTTTGAGTAAAAAAATTAATACAATGTAGTATCTCTGCTTAGTTTGCTTCACATATGGGAATGACCCCTAACTTACCTCTTAGATATTCAAAAGCATCCTTAGGTAGTTCTTTTGTTAATATGTCAACTAATTGTTCCTTTGTGTTCACATACTCTAGTCTCATTTCTTTGTCTTGTACTAGCTCTCTCAAGCGATGATACTTGATCTTAATATGCTTAGTCTGTGTATGCATCATAGGATTCTTTGATATTTTTATAGTACTTGTGTTGTCACATGTATCACAATAGGTTCAATGATCTCTTCCTTCATTCCTTTAAATAATTTCTTGATCCATATAATGTTTGAACAATTCACTGTCAACTTTTATTGTAGATTGTGAAATATAGTTTTGTTTCTTGCTTGTCCAAGAAATCAATCTTCTTCCCAAGAAGAAATATCCTCCACCTATTATCTTCTTGTCATCAACATTTTCTATCCAATCAACAGCTGTGTAAACCTTTATCTCAAATTTTTCACTTCTCTTGTACCACAGGCCATAGTCTTATGTCCCTTTTAGCTATCTTAGTATCCTCTTTACCACCATCATATGGTTTTCTCTAGGATTAGTAGAAAATCTAGCAACAATTCCAATAGCTAAAGCAATGTTGGGTCTTATATGTACAACATATTATAGTTTACCAATCATTTACCTGTACAAAGTTTGATTCACCTAAGTGGAATCATCTATCTTTGAGAACTTGTTTCCAGTCACCATGGGTTTCCTAACTGGTATTGACTCTTCCATACCAAAAGTCTTCAAAATTTATTTGATATACTTTGATTATGTATGAAAATACCTTTATTCATCTAATACACATGCGAACAAAGAATTTAATCTCTCCAAACATTGACATTTCAAACTCCTTTTTTATTTGATCAACAAATGACTTGCTCAATGAATCCTTTCTTCCAAATATGATGTCATCAACAAAAATTTCAGCTAGCAATATGTTATCTTTAGGTTCACTTTTCAAATACAAATTGTCATTGCCATTAGTTCTTGTAAAACCAATTTTTACCAAATAATTGTGTAACCTTTCATTCCATTCTCTAGGGCCTTGCTTCAAATCATATAAAGCTTTGTGTAGCTTACATACCATTTTTTTTTCTTGGATGAAAAAATTTTTCATTGTTCAATGTAGACTTCTTCCTTTAGAATTTCATTTAGAAATGCAGACTTTATATCCATTTAGTAGAATTTGAATCCTTTGTAAGAAACATATACAAGAAAAGATCTCACTCCTTCCAACCTTGCAACTAGGGGAAAAGTTTCACCATAGTCAACTCCTTCCTCTTGTGCACATCCTTTAAAAACTAGTATTGCCTTGTTCCTTGTGGCTTCACCTTTCTCACTTAGATTGTTTCTGAAAACCCACTTAGTTCCAATAAAAATTTTATCTTTTGGTCTAGGTACTAGTGTCCATGTCTTGTTAATTTCAATTTATTCATTCATTATCTTGGTCCAATATTCATTCCCCAAAGAATCTTTGTTAGATTTAGGATGAAAGTCAAATAATAAGCATGTATCATTCTTCAATGTTCTTCTTATCATGACTCCCAAATATTTATCTCCAATAATTTGATCAAGTGCATGATTTCTTCTCACATACTTTGTCAATATAGGTTCATGTCTTGGTTCTTCTTACTATTGTTCACTAATTTATGCATGTTCCACTTCTTCAATTACCTCTAGATGCAACTCAACTTCCACTTAGTTATTTTTTTAATGGCAAATCTTTGCCAATTGGTGATTTTATCTCTTTGAGAAATCAAAATTTGGAAAATAAAACATAGATATGGATTCAAATAGGTCACCAATATATTATATAATTTAGGTCCAAATCCCAGGCTACTTGCTCATTAGTTTACATATAATTGGTCCCAAATCCTAATCCAATCACCAATGTAATCTACGTTTAGGACACAGTTATTTTAAAATATTTGCTAGCCTTTACCTAATGTCTTCTTATTGGACAATATCATTTTGACCCTAGAATAAAATAATATTTTTCCTAGGGTCACACATTGCCTACTATTTTACTAATGTGTGTGTTGGTGTAAATAAGTATTTACTTATTACACTTACTTAAGTTTACTTAGGTTAATGCATTATTTAATTATTTTCCATTATTTTATTATTTTTATTTTGTGAGACACTTTGGAGTTTGCACACCTTTTGAGTTGTCATGTAGACAACACAGGAGTACACAACTCTATTTAAGCACATGGTGTCTACAACACTATTTTGTGTGTCCCACCCTTGTAGGCTTATCCTCTCATCACCGCACTTACTTCTGTGCTTAATGGAGGATAACCCATATCTAGTGGATATGTGCTTGGTTGTATGACACATCATGATGCTGATTATGAGACATTCTAGAAGCTCTTCTGAGGCCTTTTTATTTAGGCACTCCTAGTGTACTCTAAAATAGTTATTGAATACATTGTTATTCTGATCATACTCTCTCTCTTTTTGGTCTACTATGTGCTTGTGTTTGAGTTCTTAGTTCCTAGTTGAATTTTGCCCTTAGGCAAATTCTTACATGGTATCAGAGCTTCGAAGGTTTCTCATCACATAGTTGTTTGAGACCACGCTTGCTTCATCACCTCAGCCCAAATATGGAGTGTTCCAAAAATTGGGAGCGTCTAGAGTCAGATTTGACCTCGCCATTGCTTTCGAAATGCTAAACTGATGAAAATTGACTATATACTAGGCTACCTTGGCCCAAAGTCGAACATGAGGCAAATTTTTTTTGCAAATCGGAACCTAGAGGCCCCAATTTGTGGTATGGGTATGATATTTTTTGCCTATCTAATTTATTGATTTCGAATCAGCAGTTTTTCATTTCTCTATATTTATTTTCCATTAGTTTATTAGTAGAATTTCAGACAAAAAAATTTAGCAAACCTGGGCAGTAACACCCTAGATCTACCATTTTTTGGAGGGTTTATTATTTGTCACAGGGTTTAATTTGCAGAGGGTTGTACTGCATAAACTCGACGCCTTTCATCACAAATTTCTCAGCAATAACCTAGACCGGCCGACCAAGTCTTCATACTTCTCGGTGGCAAGGACATACCAGCCAACAACCACACCAGAAACTGGCTTGTCCATGAGCCATAGCTTGTTTGTTTTACAAACATGGCCTATTTGTTTTATACACTACAGACTCCCCACCCACAATAAATGTGGGACAAAACTCTCCAAACTTCGAGCACGTGAAAGGATATATCTGCGGTAGATCTCCAGTGATTACTCCAGATCCTGACCCTCCCACACAACATCTACAGATCCAATGTTGCCTTTGAGATTTTTGGTGACAAAAGCATTCCTCTGGTGCATTTTTAAACTCCGACGAATATTTTGTTTTGCTCTAAATTTTTTGAGGTACTATTCCCTTTTCTGTCATCAACATCAATTTTCGGCAATGACTATAAACTCCTGTATCCTGCTATCTCCCTCTAGCAACATCTGCAGTGTGTTAGAAAATTTGGCAGTAGAAGACTGTTCATGGTTTTTGAGATTTGGCCCATCGTTTCTTAAATCCACCCTATTTTTGAAAGCTCATCCCGGTGTCAGCATCAGGTTTTCGGTGGTCGCAAAAAACCCTCCTGCCCGTCGTATTTGGTTTTCAACACTATTTCACCATTTTTCAAAAACTCTTCTCGCTTGCCTCAAGCGAACACACAGCTTGTCACACACCAAGTAAGACTAGCAAAATTGCCATGTGGACTGCAACCCTGCATCACAAACTATGACAGGTGTCACCATTTAACTCGCCCGCACCAACTCAACTACACACAGGATTGCCACGTCACCTGTGGAACCTGTCATTGCCATGTTAGCATACAAAATTTTCCATGTGTATTTTTGTATAGTATGGATGTCCAAATCAGCTGACACATCAGCAAGGAGCAAACTTTTTTGCTAACATTAGCAGAACGCTAGGTTAAAATTGACGGTTGTTTGACCATCAAAACTAGGTATTTTCCAATTGTGTTGATGGCCATTTAAACATCAAATTTAGACTTGCAGTTTCCCTTCCAGACCCCTCTCCAAATTTCTTTTCAGTTTGGCAACTTGACTTTGCGAGCTCATATCTTAGACATCTAGACTCTAATTCAAGTGCAATTTTTTTGAAATCAGGTAGAATTTCTTGAATTTTCAAGTGGTAGTGTTGTTTTCTAGTTTTATTGCATAGATTTTGTAGAATTTACATTTTTTTGTGATTGTACCTACATAATCTTGCATTTTTCCACATCAGAAGCTCCGTACGGGCACATCTGGTCACTTTTTCAGGTTCTATTTTTTTTTAAAGTGCGCATTTTTTCATCTACTTTCCAAATCTAAAGTTAAATTCTAGGGTTGTGTGGACCAATTTCTCACTTTTATAATTAGGCCTTCTTTAGCATTGTAAAGCTTTGGTTCTTTTTCAAAATTGTTGTAAATCTAAGCTACAGTGCTTAAGTGACAGATTTAAGCCTCATAAGGCAATTGTAAAAGAAAAATTAGAAAGTCCACTTTGTTCATTTTGACAAGTGGCCCATTGTAAACGTACTACTTATAAAGTTCCAACAACATCTTTTTTGGGGGGGTCTTTTGATTGAGTGAAAAGGGGGGGTGTGTACTATGTTCTTGTCTCTCTATTGTGCTCTTTTCATTTCTGCATCATGGGTTTTAAATGTCCTCCTCTAACTTCATGCAACTATTCTACATGGAAAGATATTGCATGGAGTAGATTAATGGAAAAAGGATATAGTTTATATGTTGATGGTAAAATTACCAAACATACTGATGCTAAAGAACTCATTGATTGGCAAAGACAAGACCGACAAGATTTAGGTGTTATCAGGAGCTGTGTACATAGCGATCTTCTCTTCCACATTAAAAGTTGTTCAAAATCTAAAGAAGCTTGGGACAAACTTGAATAGTTGTATGGTAAGGTGGATGAAGAAAAGGGATTTTAGATTGAAGATGATCTACTTCTCTTGGATCCTAAAAATTATGACATAATTCAGGATTATATCATCAAAGTCAATGAGTATAGGGCATTTCTAAAAGATTCTGGAAATCCCATAAAGAATGATAGTTTGATTCATCACATCCTAAAGAAGCTACCTTCTGAGTATGCTAACTTTGTTTCAAGTTTTAATACTCATAGGTTGACCATGGGATCTTCTTATGGGAAGCCTTCCTTTGATGGATTTGCAGACATGTTGATTGTTGAACAATCTCACTTGGTGGATTTTGGACTTCTCAAATCATCCAAGACCAAAGCCTTGGTGGCTAGTGATGATCACAAATCAAGTCAAGGGGGAAAAAGCAACAACAAGACGAAGCAATGGAAGCAGAAAACACAATCTGAGACACAACATGACTCCTCTCAACAAGGTGGTTCTTCTTCAAACAAGAAGGGAAGTAATGAAAATAAGGACAAACTCTTTTGTGCATATTGCAAAAAGCCAAATCATGATGAGCATTATTGCAAGACAAAAAGAATCGATGAGTTAGAAAATATACTCAAGAAGAATAAGATTCAAGTGCCATGTACTTCCAAGGATTCTACTCCTACCTCTTCAAAAGGTAAAGGTCAAGCACTTATTGAAAATACAAACTCTTCTTCGAAATGGATACTTGACTCAGGTGCCTCTTACTACATGGGTTCTTCAAGGGAAGATTTTTCTTCATTAAAGCAGTCAAAGGTACCACACATCTTCATGGGAGATGATGCTAAAATGGAAGTTGAAGGGAAAGGACATGTAGAAATGGAAGATGGGTAATTCAAAGATGTTCTCTATGTTCCAAATCTAAGCTCTAATCTCCTATCAGTTTACCAAATCACTCACCTTGGAGATGGTCATAAGGTTGAGTTCCTTCTCAATTTAGTGATGGTGTGAAGTCTTAAAGATGATTCATTGGTAACAATGGGGAAAGTCAATGATGACAAGAGTTTATACTCCTTCTCCCACTTTGTTCCTAAGAGTCCTTCCCAAGCCTTTTTAACTCACTCTACTACTCAAATCAACTTATGGCATGCATAGTTTGGTTACCTTGACTTTCGCTCTCTTTAGCAACTTTGCTCAAAACACATGGTCAAACGTCTACCTAATATCTTTTCTAAGGGAGAATGTTCATCTTGCTTAGTGGATATGAATCTCAAGGAGAAGTATGATAAAGGGAAGTCTTCTTGAACACCAGTTGTTCTTCAGCTAGTTCACATGGTATTAGCAAGACCCTTTGCAGGGACTTTAGTCAGCCAAGGCCGCTACATACTCACATTTGTTGATGACTTTTCTAGATTCACTTGGGTCTTCTTCCTTCATCATAAGAATGAAGTGGTTCATAAGCTTCAAGACTTAAAGGCTCATGTTGAACACAAGTCAAGGAAAGCCATTAAAGTATTAAGGGTGGACAATGAGAAAAAATATGTTGACAGAAGACTTAAGAACTTTTGAAAAATTGAGGGGATTGATCTTCAAAACTCACCAGCATTTAGTCCGCACAAGACAGATGATGCAGCTATGAGGATTATGACTCTCAAGACCATGGCAAGTTTCTTGATTAAGGCCAAGTATCTCGATCCTACACTTGAAGTTGAAGCCATTAGCAGTGCTACTCACATACTTAATAGGTCTCCTCATCTAGCCTTAGATGGTAAGACTCCTTCTGAGGCATGGTGCGGCAGAAAACCGGTTGTGAGTCACCTTAGTGATGATGGTACATCTCTGATACTAATGATGAAGGTACACTCTAATACCACTTGACAAAGGGCCACACCACCCTTACCAACTCAATACCAAGAATGCAACAATATGAAGACAAAAAGAGATAAAATTCTTCCCAAGAAATTTTATTAAACTTGAAAATCCTTTGCAATTACAATAACCTTCCTGCAAGATCTCTCAAGATCCAATCCAAACCTAAGCTAGTCCAGATCCACACTCTAGTATAAACCTCCAAGATCTCAACTTGTGCTTGCAAGCCACCAAGCAACCTCCTTGTTTCTGAACTACAACCACTAGCTCTTCTCCAACTTTATCCAAGATCCAAGTGTAAACTGCCTCACATTCGGCGCTCTGTCTACACACTCACAACTCTATCACAATCCTGCTGTAAATTGCCTCACATTCGGCACTCTTTCCACAGACTTAGGAAAACTCACTCCTCACATCCTCCTCCTCTTTCACACCTTGAAGCCTTCACCTTCCCAAGCTTCCACTTCTTGAGCTTCTCCTTCTCGAGCTTCTCCTTCTCGAGCTTCTACTCCTTGAGCTTCTACTCCTCAAGCTTCTACTCCTTGAGCTTCCACTTCTCAAGCTTGATTAGAAATGCTCATATGCCTTGCTTAAATAGGCACTTACCACCCAATACATGACTTATCCACAACCTTCTAGAATTCCTCCACAACCTTGTACAACTTCCATAACCTTCTACAATACCCACAACTTTCTACAGTATTCATAACTTTCTAGAATTCTACCCACACACCATGATAAATGGAATGACAACCATTTATTTTATTTTATTTTCTATTATACCACCTATGCACCTCGAAAATAAAAATCCCCTTTTCCTTTCTTTTCTCCTTTTTCCCCTTTTTATTTTTTTTTTTTATTTCTCCTCTAATTTTCGTCACTTTCTCTCTCTAGATTTTTTTTTTTTTTTCCAATTTATTTTCCCATGGAAGATGCTCTTGCATTAGACTCCCCCAGTAGATAGAAAAGTGTGTCCCACACTTTGACACCAAAAAAGAAAGATCTACCACCATCTTCATCTTCACCAAAGGTTTCCACCTCAACGGGGACAAGAAAACCACCATGCAAATCTTCCACATTTGCATTACTCTATCAAACACCAAAATCTCAACCATCCAATTAGCATGCTCACTCCCAGGAATAAACTGAACATAATTCTTCATCAACAAACCCTCATTCACATCAGCAACTAGTGAATCCACACCAGTAGCAACAAACCCCACATCAGCAACAAAAAACTCCATATCGGCACCAACATGTAGATCTCCATCAATACATGCCAAACTAGCAATATCATTGCTCACAATAAGATGCTCTGCAATACATAACTCACCTCCAACAACAACTGGATCATCCACAACCAAGTGCTCTGCAACATACAAGTGACCACCAACATCAACTAGATCATCCATGACCAAATGCTCTGTAGTCTCCATGTCAGACTCAACCAACTGATCATGAAAACCAATCTCCATCCCAACATCAGCAAGGTTAGGAATATCCTCAGCAACAACCTCTATTTGCTCTATAAGTTCTGCATCAGGCTCCATAAATTGATCAAAAAAACCATCCTCTTCCACCTTGACCTTCTTAGCTTGATTAGCCAATCTAGCATCCAACCAAGAAATCATCTTCAAAAAATTTCTCTCCACTATATCATGGATTTTCACAATCATCTTAGGGTCCAATCCTCTTGGAGCCATCTCCCAAGATCTTCGTAAACCCTCTACAACAAATCCTTCCTATGCTCCTTGTGACAACCAAATTATTTGCAAGTTAGATCGCAACTTGCCACCTCACATGAATAATAAGGAACCACATCACAAGTCTAGGACCATGGATTTGCAATCCACTAGCTCTCTACAATCATGCCTCAACAAGTTCAAACTTTCATCTTTGCATCCATCGATCAAAATACATGTCCTCCCAAGGTCTTGGTGCAAACTGCCTCAGCTTTAGTGATCTATTTACATGCTCAGGAACCCCCACTCTAATAAACTTCACCCAACCAAGGTCTTGGTACAAACTGCCTCACACTTCAGTGATCTGTTTGTACACTCAGGAACTCCTGCTCTGATACCACTTGATGACGGTACGGCTCTGATACTATTGATGAAGGTATGCTCTAATACCACTTGACAAAGGGCCACGCCACCCTTACCAACTCATAACCAAGAATGCAACAATATGAAGACAAAAGGAGATAAAATTCTTCCCAAGAAATTTTATTAAACTTGAAAATCCTTTGCAATTACAATAACCTTCCTGCAAGATCTCTCAAGATCCAATCCAAACCTAAGCTAGTCCAGATCCACACTCTAGTATAAACCTCTGAGATCTCAACTTGTTCTCGCAAGCCACCAAGCAACCTCCTTGTTTCTAAACTGCAGCCACTAGCTCTTCTCCAACTTTATCCAAGATCCAAGTGTAAACTACCTCACATTCGGTGCTCTGTCTACACACTCACAACTTTATCACAATCCTGCTATAAACTACCTCACATTTGGTGCTCTATCCACAGACTCAGGAAAACTCACTCCTCAGTTCCTCCTCCTCTTTCACACCTTGAAGCCTTCACCTTCCCAAGCTTCCACTCTCGAGCTTCTCCTTCTTGAGCTTCTCCTTCTCGAGCTTCTACTCCTTGAGCTTCTACTCCTCGAGCTTCTACTCCTTGAGCTTCCACTTCTCAAGCTTGATTTAAAATGCTCATATGCCTTGCTTAAATAGGAACTTACCACCCAATACATGACTTATCCACAAACTTCTAGAATTCCTCCACAACCTTCTACAACTTCCATAACCTTCGACAATATCCACAACTTTCTACAATATTCATAACTTTCTAGAATTCTACCCACACACCTCGATAAATGGAATGACAACCATTTATTTTATTTTTTTCTATTATGCCACCTATGCACCTCGAAAATAAAAATCCCCTTTTCCTTTCTTTCCTCCTTTTTTCCCCTTTTTATTTTTTTTATTATTTCTCCTCTAATTTTTGTCACTTTCTCTCTCCTCTAGATTGATTTTTCTTTTTTCTAATTTATTTTCCCATGCAAGATGCTCCTGCATCAGACTCCCCCAGTAGATAGAAAAGTGTGTCCCACACTTTGACACCAAAAAAGAAAGATCTACCACCATCTTCATCTTCACCAAAGGCTTCCACCTCAACGAGGACAAGAAAACCACCATGCAAATATTTCACATTTGCATTACTCTATGAAACACCAGAATCTCAACCATCCAATTAGCATGCTCACTCCTAGGAACAAAATGAACATAATTCTTCATCAACAAATCCTCATTCACATTAGCAACTAGTGAATCCACACCAGTAGCAACAAACCCTGCATCAGCAACAACAAACTCCATATCAGCACCAACATGTAGATCTCCATCAATACACACCAAACTAGCAATATCATTGCTCACAACAAGATGCTCTGCAATACATAACTCACCTCCAAAAACAACTGGATCATCCATGACCAAGTGCTCTGCAACATACAAGTCACCACCAACATCAACTAGATCATCCATGACCAAATGCTCTGTAGTCTCCATGTTAGACTCAACCAACTGATCATGAAAACTAATCTCCATCCCAACATCAGCAAGGTTAGGAATATCCTCAGCAACAACCTCTATTTTCTCTACAAGTTTTGCATCAGGCTCCACAAACTGATCAGCAAAACTATCCTCTTCCACCTTGACCTTCTTAGCTTGATTAGCCAATCTACCATCCAACCGAGAAATCATCTTAGAAAAATTCCTCTCCACTATATCATGGATTTTTACAATCATCTTAGGGTCCAATCCTCTTGGAACCATCTCCCAAGATCTTCATAAACCCTCTGCAACAAATCCTTCCTACGCTCCTTGTGACAACCAAATTGTTTGCAAGTCAGATCACAACCTGCCACCTCGCATGAACAATAAGGAACCACATCACAAGTCTAGGACCATGGATTTTCAATCCACCAGCTCTCCATGATCATGCCTCAACAAGTTCAAACTTTCATCTTTGCATCCATCGATCAAACTGCATGTCCTCCCAAGGTCCTGGTGCAAACTGCCTCAGCTTCGACAATCTATTTACATGCTTAAGAACCCCCACTCTAATAAACTTCACCCAACCAAGGTCTTGGTACAAACTTCCTCACACTTCGATGATATGTTTGTACACTCAGGAACTCCTGCTTTGATACCACTTGATGATGGTATGGCTCTGATACTACTAATGAATGTACGCTCTAATACCACTTGACAAAGGGCCACACCACCCTTACCAACTCACAACCAAGAATGCAACAATATGAAGACAAAAAGAGATAAAATACTTCCCAAGAAATTTTATTAAACTTGAAAATCCTTAGCAATTACAATAACCTTCTTGCAAGATCTCTCAAGATCCAATCCAAACCTAAGCTAGTCCAGATCCACACTCTAGTAGAAACCTTTGAGATCTGAACTTGTGCTCGCAAGCCACCAAGCAACCTCCTTGTTTCTAAACTGTAGCCACTAGCTCTTCTCCAACTTTATCCAAGATCCAAGTGTAAACTGCCGGTGCTCTATCTACACACTCACAACTCTATCACAATCCTACTGTAAACTACCTCACATTCAACGCTCTGTCCATAGACTCAGGAAAACTCACTCCTCACTTCCTCCTCCTCTTTCACACATTGAAGCCTTCACCTTCCCAAGCTTCCACTTCTTGAGCTTCTCCTTCTCAAGCTTCTACTCCTTGAGCTTCTACTCCTCGAGCTTCTACTCCTTGAGCTTCCACTTCTCAAGCTTGATTAAAAATGCTCATATGCCTTGCTTAAATAGGAACTTACCACCCAATACATGACTTATCCACAACCTTCTAGAATTCCTCCACAACCTTTTACAACTTCCATAACCTTCTACAATATCCACAACTTTCTACAATATTCATAACTTTCTAGAATTCCACCCACACACCTCGTTAAATGGAATGACAACCATTTATTTTTTTATTTTTTCTATTATGCCACCTATGCCCCTCAAAAATAGAAATCCCCTTTTCCTTTCTTTTCTACTTTTTTCCCCTTTTTATTTTTTTTATTATTTCTCCTCTAATTTTCGTCACTTTCTCTCTCCTTTAGACTTTTTTTTTCCAATTTATTTTCCCATGCAAGATGCTCCTACATCACTTAGAGTCTTCAATTGTTTAGCATGGGCAAACCTTTCTTCCAAGGGTTCCAAGGCACTAGCACCAAGGCCTTGTACCTTCATTGGTTATGAAGACACTATGCAGGCTTACAGACTTATGGATCTAGAGACTCATGAGATTTTTGTGGAGAAGGATGTTCACTTTGAGGAAAGTTCTCCCAGTTTGTCCTCTACTCCTCTCCACACTTCATACATAGTGGAAACTGATAGTGACACCAACGATAGTGCTTCAACAAGTTCAAACACATGGGGTTCTATCGATAGTTGCAGTGAGAGGTCACATCAGTCTAGTCCACGTGCTTATATTGCCATAGTGAAAGGTCCATCACAACATGGTACATCTTGTCTTCCACCTCCAGCTTCAATTGACTTGGGAGATAAACTTGAGGACTTACATCTTCTCATTGATGAAGGTGATCTTTCTACAATTGGTGCAAGGGCTCACTCTGACCCTCATGTCCATTATCTACATGATCAATCTTCACAGAAATTAGTGGAGGTCTCTTTGTCAGTTGAGGAGACAGATGGTTCAATGGAACAAGTTCAACAGACATCCTTGCCAGGTCTACATTCATTCTTTTCAGCATAGTTGGAAGGGCTGAACTTCAGCATCAATACAGGGATACTTGAGCAGGTTTCAGGGCCACCATACATCTTCAAGAGTGTACCTTTGTCTTTTTTTCTGTTGGGACTAAAAATTGCATGGTCAATTTTTAATACCATTGAAAAAAATCAAGCCCTTAAATGCTTTTAAAATGCATATGTACCTGGTTGTACCCGATTGTACTTGTAAAGCCCTAAAGGTGTTCAATGTTTCTAACACGTTTCATTCAACCTGTCTAAGCATTCCATGAAGAAAAAATGAAATTCTGAGCCATTCTGTGAAGTCTCATTTTGAGTAAGTTTCAAATTTGCATTTTACCCTAAGTGTCAAATAGCGACAGAAGGCCATGTTTGCACATGAATATCTTGCACCCAGAAATGTTTCATAAGTTTCCACTTTGGGAGTGTCTAGTGTCCATATCCAAGAACCTATTTTTCATATTTTGAGTTGTTTTGAGTCCGTTTGACTAGGTTTTGAATCCCTCAAAGTTGGTCAATTACTGTTTTCATTCGTTTGCACTTTGCACGCTTTTTTGGGTAGCCCTGTTTGACCTGTAATAACTTTTGACCAGTTGATCCAAATGCTAAAATTCCTTTTGCGTTGCATTATAGATGTCAGAGACTTGTCATGTTTCAAGTTTTAGCTCTTGAAAAATTTGTTTGATCAGTTTTCAAATGTGATTCCAAATAGAATTTCTAAAGTTTTACTTGTGTCAATATTTGCATATTGATTGGAACCCATGTTCGTGACATCATATCTCCTAATCTGTGATTGGCTAAATTGAATGGATTGTAACAATGTCTTGTCCTCTGAAAATACTTTAAGTGTGTCAGTTTTTAAGTCTTGATGAATCCTTTTGCACACTTTTCCAGGTCAATTCCATTCACAAAAAATGCTTTCTGTTAGCATGTCCAGTCTACAAAATTTTGAGTAGTCCACTTTGACTAATTTCCATTTGCACCCTGTGATTCATCATAAGCTCAAATCACAAATCCATATTCTCCTCATAACAAAGTACCAGTGTCCCAGTTTTCAGAACCTCAAGTGCTTATTTGTCCAGTTTTCTAGGCCATTTTCAAATGCACTCTCCAGTTTTCTAACATGTTTGTCTGTAGGTGAATTTAAGTTGGCAACTTCGGAGGTCGATATCTTTTGACCCTAATGTTGGCATGCAACAAGTTTTTGCAGGCTTGTTGAACATGTCAGAGAGAACAGTGATTCTGAGTTTCAGAGCTCTGTCAGATGTTTGAATCAATTTTTAAAGCTAGGCAACAAGCCTTCCTATCAACGAATCACAGTTTAAAGAATAGTTATAAAATGAGTTTTAAGTGATCAACTTGTAATCAAATTTGATTCCAGTTAGTTCAAGACGATCGATGGATCATTTTAGAGAATCAGTTGTTCGAAAATGAAATTTTTTTAGCCGGGCCCACTCTGGGACCTGACTGATTCCATCAGAGTAATAATAATTGTGTGCAAATTGAAGATGTTTTCAATGAACAAAGTGGTGATGTTTGAATTATTATAAGTTTTCTTTTCACACATGCATGATGGCATGAGCGAATCCACATGTACTATGAAGCATTTTTTATTGTGGACAATGAACATTGAATTAAGGGCATCCCTTTTAAAAAGAAGTTTTCCTTTCCACATTGGGTGCCAGTTTTAGATCATTATGCATCTATAAAGACTTCCAATTTGTAGCCCCATGTGTGAAAAGAGAGAGGAGCTCTGAGTTGCAGGGTGTTCATATTCTTGACTTTCTTTCAGTTTGGCATCTACAGGGCAGCCCACGTAGATCCACAATCAGTCATCCAGTTGCAGGGTATAGGAGGAATGAAGCTCCATGCCAAGTGAAGATCACAACAAAGAAGAGGTTATAGTTTCTAAAATAATGGAGAGGAGGATAGTAAATATCTATAGTGTAAAGAAAATCCGTGTTGATACAAAATCCATTGAACAAAGACATCAAGGTCTACGTTTTATTCTTATGAGTGCTTCCAGTTTGCTCCATGTTTATGCAGAGAATGGGAGTTGATAGGGGAAGCATTTTTTAGGGAGGCTACGATTTTTGCAGAGGAGACAGAGACCACCATAGCACTCCATGCAATCTGCAGGCTAATAGCAAACATCACACCATAAAAAGAAAAGCATCACATAAGCAAGAACTCTAGTAGGAGAACTGTTGTTTGAAATGAGGGGAGGAGCAAAGAAGTCTCCAGAGAACAGTTAGTGCTAAGCTTGAGATAAAAGGGGTCCACATTTTTAAGACAAGAAGTTTCCAACGCTAGAAAAATTTTGCTTTTCAAACTTTTAGAAGTTAAAGAGAATGTTTCCACATTTGAAAGGAGTCGACTTTGACATGGACGTCAGCAAATGGCACCCACAAGCAGACAATTTAATGTAAATGAGAGGGAGTCTTAAGACTAAATGAAAAGAGAACACGCCTTTTAAGGAAGAAATGCCAAAACAAAAGCAAATAAGGAGAAATGCAATAATGGAGTAGTTTTCTCCATGCAATGGAGGTTAATGTTGCAATTTTTTAAAAGAACGTAGGCCCAGTGAAGTTGCATGCTAAACAAAAAGAATGGAGAACCCACATTTTTCATGAGAAGGTAGCCGCTTCACATTCAATGCACCAGTCAAAGATATGCCAGTAGTATTGTGGTTTCTTTTAAATGATTTATCCCACATGAATCATGTTGGGAAACTTTTGAAAGTTTAAATACAATTCAATACATCATACAATGTGAATTGAAGAAAGGGCCTTTTGAAAGGCAAGGGCGCATGACAAGGTGGGCCCATTGTGTGCTTGATGACATCAGCATGGGCTCTAAGCAAACTTTTGAACAAAGATGGAGCAAAGATGATGTGGTGACGAGGGTCGAGATTGCACCACATGGCAAGATGAATGGTGCATGCTTTCCCGCAAAATGAAGATGCCCGGGAGATAAAAAATGTGGGAAAGCATGAATAGGACAAGTGGTAGCAGGTTCCATGTGGGTCTTGAGATGATGGTGATGTGGCACACTAGTGGCGGATGACAGCCAATCAGGGGCCACCACATGGTAGCCCAAGTGGCGCTTAGTGGGCCCAATGAGGGGGAATGAAATTTTTGAGGAATATAAAAATAATTTTTAATTATTTTTGTAAAAAGGGATGTACGTGGTTTTTTAATTCAAAAGGGTTATTTTCTAAAGTCTAAACTTTAGAAACTGTTAAATATTTGAAAATATTTTAAATGCAGACCTGAACATTTATAACAGAGTTGTTTTCAAATCAACTTTCAGTGGGTTTTCGAGAAACGAAATAGGTGATGTTATAAAGATGAACTTTTCGATTTCGTAATCAGATTTTGCACAGAGTGCCATTAGTTTCTGCTATAGGAGGTTTTGTCCCAGGTTTTCGGATTGTAATCAAATTTAGGTGTCAATGTTCAATTTTGATTTCTGGCATGGTAATGAGCTAAATATGGATAAAACAAAATAAAAATGCAATTGGGGTTATTTCAATTCAGTTGAATCTCAATTTCATCAGCATTTCATTCAGTTCAGATTTTGGTAAGCAAAAGGATTTCATCATTTAGTAGAAGATATTTGTGAATCAGTTACAAGATAATGATGAAATCAAATCAGATGGAATAAAGAGGTTAGAGAGAGTCTTTTCAGTTGTAGGAGATGGATTTCTAAGTCAATAGATGGCAGTTGCATGTGAGATCTGGGAATTCATCTATCCTATATCTTTCTTTCTTGCTTCCATTGAAGGGGTTCTAGTTTTTGTGACTGAGAAACTAGTAGGTTCTAGTCTTTGAATAAAAATTAGTCACTACTATGATACCATGTTTTGGATCTAGTTTTGATTTGTTCTCATACTGTGATACCACATTCTTTTCAGCAATTTCTCTCATGTGAACAGTAGTAGTGCAAATAATACAGATAGTTCAAACATGTTAGGTATTTTCATGTTTTGATTGTATGTATTTAAATGTATTGTTTCAAGGAAATTAATACAAAGGAACAGGAATTTCATTAGTTTCATTCTGATTCTCATCTCCTTTATAAGTGATCTTCAATGTTTTACAATCTCTAAACAAAGAGCTTAGGTTGTAGTTGCAACTCCTTAAGGCTGTATGTTAATTCATTGTTGCTTATAACCCAAGAGGTTGTGTAAATGCTTCATAGAATCAACAGGATTGCAGGTTTGCTAATGGGGATATCATGTAAGCATGAGGTTCAAATTGAGCATAGATTTCCATTTACAAGTTAAATGGATAGATTAGACATCTGAAGATACACATATGTCTCAGATATTCATATGTATGCATTTGATTCATGGATTTGCCCAATAGATAAGGCACTGGTCATTTACAGGATCACTTGTTCACACTGCTGCATATTAGGGGTTTTGTTGAATTCAAAATCTTTAAATCAAATCATTCAGTTGTTCATGTTTAAGTGGAAATCAAAGTTTAACCCTCACTCAGCTTTTGTGTGTCATAGGTTTGCATTTAGCTACTATAGATCTATGTCATTTCATGAGTTCTTAGGAGATGTAAGGGGTTTTCATCTACTTAATAGATTCAGGGATATGTTTTGCACTGGTATGATATCAATTGAATCTGAGGTATACCCGCCTAGGTTTTGCAGAGCCTGAAGTAGAAGAAGGGTCTAGCCTTATAGTTGGCCTGTTGTTAGAAATGGCATGTTGAAAATGGGAGTTAGCTACCCTAAGACCTGTCACTTTCTCAGTGGGATAATTGAAAACCCTCCAGCATTTTTAAATACCAACAGTTTCTTCCTAAGGGGAGGAACACCTTTCTGCATTCTTGGACCAGCTTCTTCATTGGAGCAACTTTCACTTGTCGGCATTCTTCTTTTGGGGGGGGGAGCCTATTCTCTCTCTTCCTTCTCTTATTCTCTTATGTATATACTGGATGTATGTCATAATGGGGGGGTCTTGATTACTCCATCCATCATTCCATCTTGATTTATCTCTCTTTTTGGGGGAGGGTTTTTCTCATGAGGTTTTCCCTCTTTCCCCACTGTATGGGAGATTTGCATTTTCATTATGTACATGGGTACCTAATATGGCCTAGTAGCTAGGACCCATTCTGCGTCTTCATCCTAGTTTGTAAGCTTAAGGGAATTCCCTTAGGTTCCAATTAAGGGGGGGTGTTGGTGTAAATAAGTATTTACTTATTACACTTACTTAAGTTCACTTAGGTTAATGCATTATTTAATTATTTTGCATTATTTTATTCTTTTTATTTTGTGAGACACTTAGGAGTTTGCACGCTTTTTGAGTTGTCATGTAGACAACATAGGAGTATGAAACTCTATTTAAGCACATGGTGTGTACAACACTATTTTGTGTGTCACACCCTTGTAGGCTTATCCTCTCATCATCGCACTTACTTCCATGCTTAATGGAGGATAACCCATATCTGGTGGACATGTGCTTGGTTGTATGACACATCATGATGCTAATTACGAGACATTCTAGAAGCTCTTCTGAGGCTTTTATATTCATGCACTCCTAGTGTACTCTAAACCAATTATTGAATACATTATTATTCTGATCATACTCTCTCTCTTTTTGGTCTACTGTGTGCTTGTGTTTGAGTTCTTAGTTCCTGGTTGAATTTTTCCCTTAGGCAAATTCTTACAGTGTGTCTCCAACTACCCCCATTTAATTTTATATTTTGGACTTTGGGACACATGTCTTGATTTCAAGAAGAATTATAATTTATGTTATAATGTTTAAAATTAGGCCCAAAATATAGTTAAGGCCATTGATCTATCTTACATCAATAGTCTACATCAATTCCTTTCATGATAAAAATGATAACATACAAAGTGATGACGACCAAGTTGGTAACAAGAAAGGACACATTGTTAATTGAATCTTAATGGATTGGAATATTAGAAATACATTGTACATTGCACAGTTGGCATATGGGTCATGGCCTACCCATGACTCTATAAATTCACTAAAAATTTAAATAATAGCAACTAACAAATTAGCCAACTATATTAATATTTTGCATTATATAAAATAAGTGATTCACCTCTTACATTACAAAATGTTTATGACCAACAAAAAATATCACCTCCATTTATTTGCATGCTAATTTTTTTTAATTTTCCACAATTATTATTAAATTTTGTTATGAAAATGAAAATTTTTCCAATCGAATATAATTTTTTGCCTTGCCTCGAACAAAAAATTTCCCTTGATTAGAAAATTTTCCTTCACATAAGGGTTAGGTTGGATTCACCAAATACTTCCATCTTTTTGTTCTCCTTCTTTTAGAAATTTCTAATCAAATCCTTGTCTTTGATTGCTTAACAAGCTCTCTTCATGCATTAAATATTCTAGCTCATTAATCCTTATCTTCCATGTGCTTTGACTAATTCAAAAGTTCAACTGTATAGGCATCAAATTCAAATCTTTCTCAAATTGTAACTTTTGTTGCCACTCCATAATCATTGTGTTCTTTAGCTCAGTCATCACTATACAACTCATCACACACTATATTTTCCAAATTAGCATCAATAGGCTCACTCGACTACTACAAAACTTCTTCATATATTTTCTCATAAATAACTAACACTCAACTTCTACATAAGTTCTTTAATCTTCTGCTTCAACTCCTTCATTGGTTGTGCAATATTGATACTCGATCACGCTTATCATTTCTACTCTTTTCAACTCTTAGCTTCATCCAACTGCCCCCTTCACTTTATGTATTGATTTAACAACACATTATATTGTCAAGGACTAACTTTTCAAGGACTAATTTATCAAGTTCCCATTGTATTTCTATGATACTTAACTTCTCAACACTCAACATCACTCATTAGCTTGCCTTGCTATCTCTTCTTTTCAAATCCTCTTCATCAATCAAATGATGGAACTCTACATTATTAGTAAATATATATCCAGTAGGTTCAACATTATGTCATATCAATAGGTTTGACATTAATGAAAATGTTAAAATTGCTTGAATTGTAGTTTCCAACAAGTACTTGGGATTTTATAAGTATTTTTGAATTATCAAATTTAGTTGTTATTTGTTTTAATTACTATCCTATTTAAATCTCTCTTCTTAGAAAGATTTAACTCTTTAATATTAGTAATTGATCTCAATTTCTCCACATCCATTGCAAGTAATGATATAAGTTTCTATAAGTGATACTTTATTTACAATTTGAGCTAGTTTTATGTGTTCACCCATACCAATAGGAGAAACTGATCTCAACTCTTCTCCAACTTCCATTACTTGAGTTTCTGCACTTTTAGATCTTGAACCTTCTCAACATCCATTTGTTCATATTGTGATTGTTTTTTGTGAGATATATGCACAAAAATGAATCAAATTTGAACATTATATTTATAAAATTGAAAATGGAGATATATGAATTTACAAGTGCATACCTTCTTTCCTTTGGTAATAAGATGCTAATGATAATTCACAATTTCTCTATTCAGTAGTAGGTTTTTTTCTTGTAGATTTACTTTTTCCTCCTTTCTTATGTCCCATCTTTTTCTTCACAAAAATTGTCAAATAAAATATTCAATTTTTCTGCCCTTCTCTTAAAAAAAAGCAAATCAAGAAGATTTCATATTGGTTTTAAAACAATACAAAAAAGCCTCTTTTATTTTTTATAAGTTTGATTCCCTTCTCTTCAAAAACAAAGACCTAAGAACTTTTTGTATTATTTTAAAAATATATAAATAAAACATATTTTCTATCAAAATTAAAAATTAAAAAAACTAGCTGACAAGGGGCTTCAAGTGAAACCTCCTTGGCAAAAAATTATCAAAGTGAAAACTTGTCAAATTTTTCCCAAAGAGAGTTTCTCTAAGCCCCTATTTAGTCATCTAAATTTGGCTATGGGCTTCACAAGAAGCCCCCTTCATGGAAAGGGTCTTTAACCCCTTTGAGTGATAGGAGTCTTCACTTGAAAGTGTCTAGAAAAACATTTTTTGATAGGTCCATATAATTTCTAGCAATTTCTATCATTCAAAGGGCTCAGGAAATAGTCAAATAAGACCATGACCTATGAAATTAAAAATACAAGATTTTCATACTCTGAAGAAGCTTTCCAATAACTATACTTTTAGTATATATTGTGTTTATTGTGTTGTTCTATTTTTAGTTTTATTAAATATACGTTGCCTGACCATGAAACAAACTCTCTATTTGAAGATGAGGGAAAAATTAAAATTGAGAGAATTATTTTTTGGAAAACTTTTATTCTAGAGGTTTTTGTATTAACTTTCTAGAAAAATAATTAAAATGGTATTTTTATTTATACAAATCAAGTTATTCGATTAAAACTAACCTATGTCTAAATTACAATCAATGTCACTTCATAAATCAATAAAAGACTTAATTTTAGACCAAATTAAATGAATCCAACTAACACTGGTAGGAATCCATGTCACAAATCTAGCCTTGGAAGAATTTTTTCATTATTGTATTTTAAATAAATGCTATGCTGATTAAAATAACCACCACTCTTTAAAAATGTTGATTTTTCATTTAAACTACTTTGTGAAGGAGAAGTAAAAATGGACTCAAATCAATTCAAATAATTTTAAAAAAAATACAATTAGAAACTAGAAAGAAAATTCTACAAACTACTAGTTTACATCATCTTCAAATTCTTTCACTTTTTTAGTAATACACATCTGAAAGTGAATTTTTTAAAAAAATATTTGTTTCAATGTCAGAATTTGTCAAAAAATGGGAACTAGTATTATTGTCAATTTTATAATAAAATTTATAATAAACATTAATCAATATGGTCAATTTTATAATAAGATTTGACTTGAATGATCTAGTTGCATTTTGAGGTCTATCTTGACACTTTTATTTCAAAAGGTCAAGTTGTCATTTAGACATATGTTCAAACCCTTGAATTTGAAAATTGAAAAGAGATTAAAAAATCCTACCTAAATTCATATAGTTGACTTACTAAAAAGAAGATCAATACTGAAACCTAAAATCCAAAGCTTTTAACAAATTTCTTCAACTTCAAAAATCTAGACAAAATTTACAATTTGATGAGCATGTGTGTCTAAAATGAATAAATAATCTATAATATAGTAAATCACACAAAATTAGCATTTCCAAAATATGCAAACTTAGAAAGGAAGACAACTCACCTCATAATTAATAAAAGAAATATTTTTCTTTGTTTTCTTATTTTAGTTTTCTTTTTTATAATGTAAAAATTCCCTTCTTAAAGAATTTAAGTTAACCTTTTAATTGAGATTTCACAATTCAATTTATTAAACTAAAGTGAAACTTAATTGCATAATACAATTTTAATTTATAATAAATATTTGTAGCATATTTACCAATATACGACTTAATAATTAAATATCAATTTATTAGTTATGCATTTTGTAATGTCTTGCTTGGAGATTCTTAGAACAAGGATAAATATAAGCCAAGATTTTTATTTTTTTTAAACAAGTGTGGATGTACATGACAATCAACATATGATGATCAATAAGCTCGTAATGGAAGCCTAACTAAACACCCAAACACCAACATATCTCCAAATGCCACTACTGAACTAACACAACCAAACTAAAGAATGAAAACCAAAAGACAGCATTAGAACACAAAATCTTTGATTTGTTGAAGCAAGGAACCACTACTATTCCTTAAGGGTACTCAAAAGTCCAAATTGTACTCTCCAAAAAATAGCAGAGATGCCCCTTATTTTTCACACGAGAGAATTTACAACTGACAGTCTCATGCAAGGAAGTGCCTCTTCACCCAATAAAGTATACTAAGCCACATGAGGAAATGCCAAGGCTAGCAGCCAAAATGCACTGCACTAGTGCTGAGGTTTGTGGAAGGAAGTGCACTAAGCCACACAAGGAAATGTAAAGAACCATGTGAAAATTCCACAGTCTTGTGCAAGGAACCAGAACAACAAACCAAGAAATCAAGGAATAAAAAGCTAGGAAAGATAGTTCCTCCACATTAGAGAGTACTAGAACCATGATTGAGGCATAGAAACTCGAACATAATATCTGAAAGATGAAAATTGCATCTAACCATCTAAACATAGTAGTGATAGAAAAGTACAAAAAGGAACATCGCCAAAAGCTGAAACAACAAAACTAAAGTGTGTGATTCCTCCCAACCATAATAGCATCATGAGACCTCAAAGATCCTAGCCATCCCCCATGTGTAACATCCCAAACTGCAAACTAGATAGTCAGAGCTATCTTATGAGGATGTCACTACTAAAGTGTAATAACATCATAAGAATAGGAAATCTAACATGCTAAGAAGTAAACCAATAGATATTCCAACTAATCAAATTGCATCATCTAAATCATAAGCTAAACATCATAATAAGGGAGTGCATCAATTAAACTAACATCATCTAAACATGATATCCAAGTATTCCAATGAAAGTATAAATGTCATGACCCCTCCTAAAGAGAATCATATAATTATAATTGGATAAAATATAATAATCATAACAAATAAAGATATTAATTATAAATGGTATCAAATAACAATAATAATTTTATAATGTATATTATGAAATCAACATATTGAAGAATAATTAAAGATATAAAAATAAATAATATATTACTAAAAATATGAGAAATAAATATTATTAATATACTATGTAATAAATAATGATATTACGAATATTATTATATCACATATGTTATTAACAATACAAATATGCAATCAATATACAAGTCTAACACACATTTATAATCAACATATATAATAAATTATATAAAACATAAATTATCAATTGGCTACATCAAGGACACATCTTCTTGGATACAAATCAACGATATTTATGGAAGGACCGAGGGGCATTGGAAGGATAGCAGGAGTTGGATAAAAACTATGAAGTGCGGAAGGAGTAGAGTATATGAATCAACATCAAAAAGATACAAATCATTATATCCAATGAATCACATTAAAATCACATTGAAGTGAAATATGGATCACAACAACATGCAAGAGGATCTCGGTCGAATAGGGTATGACTATATGTGTGACAGGATCGGTGCTGAGATGGTACAAAGACTTTAATTATCCACATCAGATTGATTATCCCCATAAGAAGGAAGGAAGAAATCAAATTTTTTATAAAATGTGAAGGACATAACGCATTCTACCAAGGTCAAAATGTGGACAGACTACAGGTCACGTGAAGAGCGTTGGGAACCCACGTAAAAGCAAATAGTTAAGACAACATCCAATGAGATGAGTATAATACTCAAGCCATAGTTGGGATGTAAACCTTTGACAGGTATTGTGGTAATCACAAGGTGACATAGGTATGAGTGTGCAATGAACTATACTTCCTCCAATTTAATAAATATCTACCACTATTAATAATCAACTTGGTTCACCAATAAATTAAGAGGCATAAGTTATAATCAAGAGAAGGGAAGGATTTGGTATCTTACTAGGATAGATTCCTAGTTTCAAATATATCTTCATTAAGTATACAAATATATTACAAAATCATTATTATATATATATATATATATATATATATATATATATATATATATATATATATGATCCAAAGAGTTGGAATTAGAAAAATAAAATACAAATTGTATACTTTCCTAAGAAGAACAAATACTTGAAGCTAGTTGTAGGAACCTAAATTGGAAACAAGGAATGATTTGAAGTACATTCCAAACTAGGACATTACAATAAATCACAAGAAAGCATACTTTGGAACCTGAAGTATCAAGTGAAAATGTCAATAAATGGTCACACTAGAACAATAGATCATGTCTGTACACTGGTCCCCAGTAGTGGTATAGGTAGCTATGCCTCCCAATCACGTAAAACTCATAGGTCCACTCCCATCATGCTGATGGAGATAATGATCCAACTACAAATACACATAAAGAAAATAGTCATGGCTAACACTTACACTAGACAATAATGATGACCTAAACTAAGAAAATTAGATAAAGCAAGTACTACAAGTCCTAGTCAGACACTCAATGGGCTACTATGTAGGAGCATCATGGAGATTCGCTTTGCATCAGAAAGCCCAAGCTTGGAACTATGCGGACTCAACTTCCCAACGAAAAGCTCTCACATTGAAAAATTTTATTATCTTAAGTTTTATTACAACCATATATTTTATTTAGTTATCACTTGATTAAAATTTTAGCATGCCAACCCTTGGGAATGTTGGAAATAATCAAGACTAGCTAGGTTACTAAGAGGGGAGGGGTGAATCAATAACCTCAAATTTTTTTAAATCAATTCATCACTTTAACAATATAAATCATTCACCATTCATTCATCTAATCTACTGCATGCATGTGAAAGATAAACATTCATAACACATGAACACAATAATTTGGTGACCCAGAAACCTTCCAAATAGAAAGTAAAACTGGGGTGGGGATGATACCCACAAAACTTCACTACTATAATATAAATTGGCCTGTTAGGGCTTACATTGACCACTTCTGATGATCTTCCTTGTTAAGAGCAATTTGGACTGCCGGATCCACCTTGTTAGAGGTTATACAAACATACAATGAAGTATACACTCTATTAGGAGATTTATACAAAGACTATTAAGTCTACCCTATTAAAGGATTTAGAAAACTGATTCACTTGTCCAGATGAAATAGTAGATCTGACTTACAATTTGATTGATGAATAGATCTTTGAAGTACAAATCACCTCTTGTGATTGATATGTCTTTGCTGCTCCTTGTAAACCTTGTTGAATACTCTACTCTGCTACTGATTTGCATTCACTCTTCTCAAAAATTTACATTTCCATTCCATTCACATACTCATCATACATTGCAAATGATACAATACATTACATATATACCATTTCAATACTTACAATTGTAAGGTTGGGTAAAACACAAGCAAACAAAATATTACTAAGTTAGCCAAACAGTAGAAAACTCAAGTTCTTCAAGCTGACCTGGTGAACTTTTGATACTCGGTGTCTACTACATTACTTAGCATCATCATGAACTTAGTAGAAGTAGAAGCATGGCCCATACTAATCACACAACATAGCTTGGAACTTGGTAACCATTGGAGACTCGGTAGATATAGTGTTACTCAGTAGATACTAAATCCTTTGTTTACCTTGTTGTCACTCGATAAACACTACACATCCATCACTTGGTGGAAACTAGCTTCATATCACACAAACTGATAACTCAATAGACACTGTGAATCTTGGTGACCACTATCTATTTAGTGAACACTCTAAGCTCAGTATACACTATTGAACTACACATTCATTCAGTAGCTTTAGAAATGCTCGGTGTGAACTGCTTGAGTGATGAAATTACTAGGTAACCACTAAATGCTTGGTATAAGCTATAGACTGAGTGATAAGCTCAGTAGCCATTTAGAATCAAATAAATGTTGTCACTAATGATAAATATAACATAATGCCAACAATCTCCCCCTTTGGCATTAGCAACAGAAACACTTATGAGCCAAAACTTATGAACACTGACATACTAATTTTTGATTTTTCAAAATTGATCTTTGTAAAGTTGCTATATGTACATATCTTACATATCTCCCCCATACATATGGCATAATATATACATAGCCTTTCTCTATACATAAATCAATCTATTTTCTCCCTTGATTTCTCCACAAGTCTCTTACTATCTCTTACTCCCCCTAACTTTTACTATCTCTTACTCCCCCTTTTTGACAATAATGCCAAAGAGATATGCAAAATATTCAAATAGAGACACCAAAATGTGAGAGAAATTCAGACTATACCTTGAGAGTAAGAGCCAATGTCTTATCCCAATTGTCTTGGAAATTTTATAGGTGGAGAGTGTCACTTGAACTTTTGTAGAAAGTTCAATCATATGATCTGCTATAGAAAAATTGTTATGCTAGACTAATGTTTTAAAATATGCAATGTGTTTTTACATTAAGTCCATAACTAGAAGGATCATATTCTAGATATCAATCAATGTAGACCTAATCCTAGCTTCCTCTCTTAGAAATTTTGCCTACATTTCTAAAAAAAATTTCACCTTGAGGTGATGAGCTGAGCTTGAACTAGGGTCAAGTTGTAGCCTTTGAGCGCTTTCCTTCATATCAACATTAATTTTACTTAATTTCTCCAAAAAGTGATGTTACATTGGTGAAAGATTGTTCTAGATTGCTCAAAATTGTAGATAACTCTACCTGGTTTATTGCAATGTGCTCAAGCACCTTATCATCAAACTTCTTCTCTGCCTTCTCAATGAGATTTTCTTGGCTAGAGGTATCCTCATTGAACTTATTCACAACTTCTTCTAATTGTAGCAAAATGTGTTGAGATGAGTCAACATCAACACCTATAGCCTCAATTATTATATTTTTAGCATTCTCAATTATTGTGAACTCTCTATTTCTCTCATCTCTAAGCTATTTCTGTCTTGCTTTTTTCTCCAAAAGTTGACTGACCAATCTCATTTCATCAACTATGGCAGTGCCTAGATCCAACTTGGGAATGACAATTTTCTTTTCCAAATCAATGTCTTCATCAACTGCTTTGCTAATGAGCAGAAGTTTTAGGGGATTCTTTGGTTTAACTTCTGAACTTACTTCCTTGGACTTAGAAATGGAAACAATGGTAGAAGTAGCTAGACTTGTAGTAAAAACTTGAATTGTTCCAACTAAAGGAAAACTAAAAGAAGTACTAACTGTATCCAAAACTGATGTGCTTCCAAAAAAGGAAGTACCAATAGGTGGTATACAAACTAGAATATTTACAATTGAAGAGCTAACTGGAACAAAAGTTGGTGCAATTAAAGCTGTAATTGACAAATTTTAGAACATACTGGCAAACTTATTTTACATGCTACAATAGAAGATGACACAATTGAAGAACTGGTAGGTGTGCATATTGCTGAAGTAGATTGCTTGGGAGTTGATGAAGAGGGTTGCAGCTTGGTAGATGAAGTGACTGACACTTCCATTGTAGATACCTAGAGATGTGAGGTAGAAACTGATGATTGTGCAGATGATATATCTATGGTGGTTGCAATCATACTTGCTAAAACTAACTCCAACCCTGATGATGTAGAAGTTTTAGGTGGAGAATGAGGAAGGGAAGCAATGACTTATGTTTCTATTTTCATTGGATCATCTTGTTCATCTTCTTCCTTGTTTTCTGCTTCAACTTCTTCGTCTTTCTCTTCATCATCAACCTTTAATGCCTGATAGTCTTCAACATCAATAGTAACACATGGAGTATTATCATCTTCTTCATCATCACTATCACCATCATCATCCTTAATTTCCACCAGGTCATCATTGGGCTTATGTAGATGATAGATGTTCTTCCACATGTTTGTTGCATCTCTAACAACATGCTCAATATCTTTGATTAAAATCAAACATGTATGGAATCTAATCATCATTTTACCTTCATTATTTTTTATTGCTACCTTCACTTCTGCATCTATAAGATTGGGTAGTAACTTCCTCAAAGATTGTTCATATATATCTTTTTTTGTCTATACAACAAATTCCCACCTTGGCTACAATCTTGTCAACAATTCTTTTGAAATCTAAGGAGCAATTTGATCTAGGGAATATTTCAATTTTCCCATTTTGGTGAGTACCAATTCCTCAATTTGCATCTTCTCTGCATCAATTCTTGTCTCAAACTTTAGAGCCTTGACGTTTGTGATGCCACCTCCTTCTTCCATCTGTTTCAACCTTTTCTGGAAGGTAAGTATGGGCTTGCTAAGCACAACTTCACCTTTTCCTTTTCCTTTTGATCTTCTAGTGAAAATAGCTATGGAGGCTTTTGGAGGTTTTGTAATGATTACCCTTCCTTTCTTCTTTGGTAGCTTTGCCTCCTTTGATTCCTGCTCTTCTCCTTCTTATTCTTCTTCTTCTTCTTCTTCTTCTTCCTCTCCTTTACCTTCTGTAAGCATAAGAGGGCCAATGGAAAATTTTATCTTGGCTATTTTCCTCTTTCCTTTGTTGATTGCCTAGGGTAGCTTGATTTCAAGCTCAATTCTAGCTTTGGCCTCATCATATGCACCAAAAAATGGTAGCTTAGGATCAACTGGCTCATTCACTAGTGCTTCAATAATGACCCTAGTTTCATCAATATTTACCTCATAGGGGGAGGTTTCACCTATACAACTCAAGGCCTAATTGCTTGAATGTACACTCTATCATAGTCAACCATAAAACACACATCATCTTTATAATCCTTGACAAGTTTAGGATGAATCTCGAACCTACTATACATCCTTTCCTTGAAATCTTCAAAATAATTATCCATAATGCTATCAAAATTTATTCTCATTTCTACAATGAACTCATTTATCTAATATAAAATAGGAACATCTTTTCTCCACACAATAGAACCTTCTGATGGGAAAAAAAATTTGACATAAAAGAAAAGACATGTCAACAAAGAACCAAATTTGCAAGGTTTGTTCTTTGATGTCCTAATACTATCCATATTCTTATTCAATTACTTAAATAGTAACTTTGACAAGTCAAATTCCATGTTTTTCTTCACAACCTTAAATGCTAAATCCACTAACTCACATGGCATGCTATTCAATCGACTAGAGCTGTAAATCTTATGAGAGATTACATGAATACCAAACCTTAATTTCACATTAGAAATAGTGCTAATTTTCAAACCTCTACCATCCCACTCGGCTACGATTTTCTTCTAGAGTTCATCCTGACCTAGCATTTTGGTAGATTTTGCTTTGTTCAACATGGGAAGACTTGTAATCTTATGAATCATCTTCTTTGTATTAACACAGGTTGCTCTAACCATAGTTGCCCATTGTGCACATGACTGAGAATGTACCTAATCCACTTAATTTGAAAGCTTCTTGGTAGGTGTGTGATATGGGTCAACCCTTCTATTTCTAGATGCTTGTGCTTGAGTTTAAGTGAACCATCAAAACACATTTCTTCTAGGGCACTATCCATTTTTAGGGTTCCAATTTCCTAAATAGAACATTTAAAATGAGTGTGAATGTCATTAATTAGAAGTACCTTTGCTGAAATTTGAGATTGTGCACCATTAGGGTCAAGTACCTCCGCAACTATTGGAACTAGCTTGAAGTTTTGTGCTCTCCACTCCACACCCTTAACCAACATTTCTAAACCTCTTTTCACCTTGCTGCTACAGCTACTCCTAGATGCCATCATTCTTAGTAAATGATAGAAATTTTTTGAACAAATTCTTCTCTATAAATTTGCTCTAAATTGCCTGGATGCACCTAGAATCGCTTAGCTCTATGAATTCTAAAGTTGCAATGAAAAATGAAGTCAAATACCCTTTTTTATGAAAATTCACCATTAATGCTAGGTACCATAATGATGTAGTGTGTGATATACTGTCATCCACTCACTAGCTCGGTAGAAACTTGTGACTCGACGATCAAACAAAACTTTACTTCTCCCGACCTAGCTCGGTTGAGTCTGTGACCAACCTTGCTCAGTATGAACTGATCTCATGTGATCCCTTTGTATCTGAAATACGAATTTGGATCTTTTTCTTTCATTAATTTGGAAATTTTTGAGATATAGCTTGAAGATACAGTTCTAGTTCCTCCTTTATGAATCTAATTGGAAATGATGGAGTCACCTACTTCTTGAATGACATTGAAATCATTTGAACTATTCTACTCAGTAGATTTAAGAATCCACTATTGTCTCATCTATTTTCTAATGTTATCAACTTTAGCTTTCTTTTCATCTTCAACTCTTCCTATATTCATGCAATTTTTAGCTATATGACCAATTTCAGTGCATGTATAACATCTTACTATTGAATCTCTCTTTCTCAAGTGATGCCTTGTACAGTCTATGCCAATGTGTACATATTCCCCACAGTAGTGACATCTGCACCAAATATTGTAATCCCAACCAAATATTACTTTGACAATTTTTTCATCTAGATTGAATGATTTGGATCTGCATTTAGATGCCTTGTGACTGTGTTTCTTGCATTTGTGACATTTACCTTCAAATTTTGGTTTCTCCTTGTATTCATTAGCTTTATGACCATGTTTACTGCTATTGTAGCATTTTCCATTGAATTTTTCCCTTCCATTGCTCCAACATTTATCTGATGTATGACGTAACTTACCACAGTGATTGCAAGTAGGTCTTTGATTCCTTTGGGCACCTTGTTTGGAAGATTCACCTTCTTCTTTCTAACCAAGTCTTGCTTTACCTTTTTGCCTATGAAGATTTTGCTCACTTTGATGATTCAATTGATCCATGTCTACTTGAGATTTCATCATCCTTTCATTGAGTTTCTTTTTTAGAAAATAGATCAGCTTTCAACCTTTCATTGATCTATCTTTTAGTGATTAGATCATTCCTTAAGCTTTCATTTTCAAATCTCAGATTCTTGATTTCCTCATTTGCATTGGAGAGTTGATTGATAAGCCTTTCTTGCTGAAGGGATTGATTTTGATTTGCATTGTTCCTTGCCTCCAAGTCTTCGCTTGCCTTATTCCTTTGTTCCAAGATTTCATACATCCTTATTGACTGAATTTCCTATTCTCTTTTCAATTTTCTTACCTCTTCTTAGAGAGAGCCATTTTTTTCTAAGAGTTCTTTGATTGCCTCATTAGCTTCATCTGAACTACTTGATGGGAAAAAATATTCAATCTTTTCTTCAACATACTGATGGTGATTCATTTTTCTTGCAAGTTCCTTCCTTCTCTTTAGGGATTGGGAAAGATGCTGTTTTGCTTCCTTGAGTTGAGCTATGGCCATTTCCAGATCTAGCTTGTCATTCTCAATAGCTTTATCAAGTCTAAATATCTCCATTGTCCTTGATCTTTTCTCAAGCTATCAAACTTTATCCTGAGAACCACAAGCTCTGATACCAATTGTTTGAAATAATCAAGACTAGCTAGATTACTAAGAGGGGAGGGGTGAATTAGTAACCTCAAAAACTTTTAAATTAATTTAGCACTTTAACAATATAAATCATTCACCATTGATTCACCTAATTGCATGAGAAAAATAAACATTTATAACACATGAACATAGTATTTTGGTGACCCAGAAACCTTCCAAATAGAAAGTAAAATTGGGGTGGGGATGACACCCACAAAACTTCACTACTGCAGTATAAAGTTGGCTTGTTAGGGCTTACATTGACCACTTCTGATGATCTTCCCTGTTAAGAGCAATTTGGACTGCTAGATTCACCTTGTTAGAGGTTTTACAAACATACAATGAAGTATGCACTCTGTTAGGAGATTTATACAAAGACTATTAAGTCTCCCTATTAAAGAATGTAGAAAATGGATTCACCTATTAGGATGAAATAGTAGATCTGACTTACAACTTGATTCCTTAATAGATCTTTGAAGTACAAATCACCTCTTGTGATTGATATGTCTTTGTTACTCCTTGTATAACTTGTTGAATACTCTACTCTGATGTTGATTTGCATTCACTCTTCTCAAAATTTTACATGTCCATTCCATTCACATACTCATCATACATTGCAAATGATACAATACATTACATATATACCATTTCAATATTTATAATTGCAAGGTCAGCTAAAACACAAGCAAAAAAAAATTACTGAGTTGGCCAAATAGTAAAAAACTCGAGTTCTTCAAGCTGACTTGGTAAACTTTTGATATTCGATGTCCACTGCATTACTCAACATTGTCATGCACTCGGTAGAAGTAGAAGCATGGTCCATACTAATCACATAACATAGCTTGAAACTTTGTAACCATTGGAGACTCAGTAGATATTGAATCCTTTGTTTACCTTGTTGTCACTCGGTAAACACTAAACATCCATCACTCAATAGAAACTGGCTTCATATCACACAAATTGATAACTCAATAAACACTATGAAGCTCGATGACCACTATCTATTTGGTGAACACTGCAAGCTCAGTATACACTATTGAACTACACATTCACTTGGTAGCTTCAGGAATGCTTGGTGTGAATTGCTTGAGTGATGAACTTACTAGGTAACCACTGAATGCTCGGTATAAGCTATAAACTGAGTGATGAGCTCGGTAGCCATTCAAAATCAAATAAGTGTTGTCACTAATGACAAATATAACATAATGCCAATAGGGAAATAGTCACCGAGCTGCCACTAGTACATTTGACCCTATTTCTTGACCAATAGTGGTCAAAATTTTGACTCAGGTTGTTCAAAATTTTGACCAATCCATTGGTTGAAAACTTTCCAGAGTCATGGTGCAATTTCTACTAGGAATTGGTCGAAAACTTCCAGACATTGGTCAAAATTTTGACCAATTCTTGATTGAAAACTTTCAAGCATTGGTCAAATTTTTTTTGAGGCATTCTATAAAATAGTTCACATGCCTTACCTATGATTTGAAATTTTGTGTGCATCCTGCACTCTCTCATCTGACTAATGATGGATTACAGAGAGTTGTTTGAAACAATGATGCTAAAAAACACACACAATCAAATCCAAAACGAACTTGCATTACAAATGGATTGTGGAAATCTGATATTGTTAATTTTGCATGCATGTCTACCAAACAATCACAACTTAAACATATATATAATAGATTTATGTATACCTTTAAAGTTATTTTATGATTAGATTTATCTGATCAAAAGAAAGCATTTTCTCAAGTTTGTGCCTGTGTATCAATCAACCAATAATTATGTTTAATCTTAAAATACAAGAACTCTATCAAAACTATGATTAAACTTTTTCAATATTCTTTTCTCTGAACAAGTGTTTGCATTAAACAAACTGCTACAAAATATCTTGTTCACCAATCCAAAATTTCGAAAAAAATTCAATCAATTCATCATCTAAGATGACCTTTGGAACAAATTTATCCCCTTGTAGTGATGTTCGAAATAGGACTGTGCATGTGGACTAACATCTCAATTGTCCTTCAATCTCATAGTTATTCCCTGATTACTGGAAAGTTAGCAGTTGCACACCTTGTTGTGGGATGGTGATCATTGGTCTATTGGGCCCTTGTATGCCAATGCCACCAGTTCCAGCACAGGATGATGATCTTGATACAGATTGTCCTCCACCAATGCTACTAGTTCTTCCCAAGCCTCTAGCAACTACACCTACAGGACCATCCATAATGGAAGCAGAGCTTGTTATCTTTCCCTGGTGTTGCTTGTAAGAGATAACCTAAAACTTGGAGCTCTAATCTAATTATCAAACTCTGCTAAAGTAGGGAAGATCTCTGAATAGAACCACAAATGTAGCACACTCCTACTAGAAATTTTTTTTTTAACAAATGCAGAAAACAAACAACATATATTTATACTACTTGCACGATTTTCCATACCTGTATGCCCATGTATTCCACCATGTGATAACTGAAAAACCCAAAATATATCATGTAGAGAATAGTTAATTAAAAGAGACAATAATAATAAAAAGGGATTTTGACTCCTACCAAATTAAAATCAATGACCAAAACTTAATTTTAAAAATAAATCATCATAAAAGACAAATTCCCGTACACCAAAATATAATCATACAATTTTCAAACCTGGGAAAGGGCAATTGGGAGATTGTTTAAAGAAAAACTTCCATATGAAAGGCCACCAGAGTGCTGGTGAACACCACCAGACAGAAGACCTCCAAATCCTAAATTGCAAGATGAAATAGAAGATGGCATGGTTGACATGTTGTAATTGCCATGAACATTATGCAATCCCTGTATGTTTCCTACATTGAGCACACAATTTTAGAACTCTGTTGCAGAATACTGTAAATTGATTTGCATAGAGAGCTCACAAGAGATTACATGACAAAAATAAAAGGGTTTCTCACTTGAGTGGTGAAAAATAGGATTTGATGCTGATTATGCTGAAAACGATGTTCCAAATGGCCAACTTGTGCTTGTGGAATCAAGCAAATTTGAGGCTGGATTGTTTAGCATGGACTGCAGGAATTATTTTTTATTGTCCCAGTAAGAACCAGCAGCAATATCACATTCAAAAATTCAAGAAAATCCATAATGCATACATAATTTCTGATAGAAAATTACCAAAAGGAAAAATAAACATTCAAGCAATTAATTGACAAATTAAAATAAAGACCATTAGACTCAATTTAGTGATAACATGCAATTCTATTTTAGAATTTACTTGTAATATACATGAATCTTTAAAAGGAAAACTTTTTGGAAATAATATTAATCAGTCATACTCCTAGTAAAATAAAATGAAGGTTAAATTTAATGTTGGCAACCAACTAAAATCCAATGAATATCGAAGGTAGTACATTTATTCAAAGCCTGAAGGGCTGTTGTCTAAGATACGAGTCAGCAATGATCAACTACTAATAAATCAAACTTCTCTGCTTTACTTGAAAGTTCTCAGGAAATCCCTTAAAATATTTGTAGAGTCAAACTACAGGGATACTCTATTATATTTATCCTATAAACTAAAAATGAATCGCATATAAAAAAATTGCAAATGAAAGATTAATCAAACTCCATAATTAGAGAGCTTGCTCAATCTAGATTTCTCGACAACCATAGAAAATACAATTGGATGGATATATTTATGAGGTACACACAATATGATTAAAATGGCAGCAGGCAAAGGTACTAAAATATTCCTCAGGTAAAGATTAGTAAATTGAGGTTTAAGCATCTGCAGAAAAATGCAAATCTTGAAGCAAAAAGAAATAAAAACTACTATTTGTATAGGATAAAAAGAATTAGCAAACAAAAACACCTGCTCAGTTTTCTATAGCAAAAATAAGTGAGTGACTGTAATGTCCCCAGCCTAGTCCATTAACTCACTGATGCAATTCAATCTAGGACTTTAGATGTCCTTTATTGACATCACTTAGTATAAGAAGGATATATTATGGCCTGCTTTATAACTAATTGTCCTTTGTGACATTCAATTGATACCACTCGCCCACAAATAGACTATGAATATCTTAATCACCTTATATAATAAAGTTTTATGCACGAATGACCTCTGATATACTCCAGTCTACAAAAATTCAGTTTACTTTTTTCTATATGTAACCTTGCTACAAGTTGCATCTCAATTGCTCATAACCATTTCTGACATGGCAGGGTGAATAAGCTGCAAGTCATTTTTCATTTGTGAATAAGCTATATGTCTTGTGTATTGCAATATTCACTGAATGTTGTGACTAAACCTTGCTGGGTATTTCCCTTCATTTTTGTGTGCGAAACCTCCTCTTGTAAGGATAACAGTAGTACCATTGAAGTATAAAGACTCCAGATGTGTCAAGGTTGCTGACCATATCAAGGTTAATGCTGACTGTATTGTTGTGTTTGTTGACTCTTGATTGTCGATGATCTTTGAATGCTGAGTGTAATCTCGATCCATTACTTCCTAATCTTCGTGCCTGTGTATAATTGAACTGAATGACTTATTAAATCAATTGCTCTTTGTGAGGAGTTGTGAGAAATAGGACATATGTCTTTTATCAGTTGTCTTACATGACAATTTCTAAACACACTTTCCCATGAGTAAATCCTGATCATTGTTCATTTTATTAGTTGATAGTAGTGCCTCCCTTAACCACTATCCATCGTTATCTCAGGTGTCAAATTCCTCAATTGTCCTGGGGAAGGGAATCTTGAGAGTCTGAGAAATTGCATTTTAAATATCATCATATCCTGATCCAACATTTTCTATTATGGCCCATTAATACCCCAGCAGATGCCTGACCATACTTGTCCACTATATATTCGACTATAGTCAATCATTTTTATTTAATAATAGTTATGTAGTACTAATATTATTTGACTTTTTTTTATCTCTTTTTTCGGGGCTGTAGAATGTTATTCTCTTATCTCTTGGGTTGATAGGAAGCTGATACTATTTTCGATGTACTATTTTGTCTTTCTAATATGCAATAATATTATTATTTTATTATTGTATTATTACTATCATATTGATATTATATTTAATACTATTTAATTTATTAATCTATATATATTTTTATTAAAAAAATTATTTATTTTTACTAATATATAATTATTAAATGTATTGTTAATTATTATGATATTAATCATTATAATAATATATTAATATTTTAAAATTTAATAATATATTATTATATTAACGATAAGTTATATTTTTATTATTATTTATTAAAATTTCTATTATTATTATTCTTTATTTAATAAAAGTCTATTGTTTAATTATTATTTACAATTAGATCATATTTCAAAACAAGAGCATGACATAGAATATGACCTTACATTTGCTTTTCCTACAATAATTTTTCCCAGATTACTTATGTTGGTGTTTGAAAACACTAGAGGATTTTCAATTATCCCAATGAGAATATGACATATCTAGGGGTAGCTAACTCCCATTTTTAACATGCCATTTCAGACACCGGGCCAACTATAAGGCATGACCCTTCTTCTACTTCAGGCTCTGCTAAACCTAGGCTGGTAGACCTCAGATTCAAATGATACCGTACCAATGCAAAAACATATCCCTGAATCTATTAAGCAAATTTTACCCTTATTTCTCCTAATAACTCATGAAATGACACAAATCTACAGTAGCCAAATGCAAAGCTATGAATCTCATAAGCTGAGTGAGGGTTAAACATTTAGGTTCTTCAACATGAAAGGGAAAGAACATTTGATTAATAATGTTGATTTCAGTAAACCCCTAATATGCAGCAGTAAGACCTAATTATCCTGTAACTAACCAGTGCCTTATCTATTGGAAAAATCCATGAATCAAATGCATGCATCTGGATATCTGATACTTATGTATATATTCAGATATATGATCTATCTATTTACCTTATAAATAAACATCGATGCTCAATCCAAACCTCATTCTTACATGATATCCTTCTCAATAAACCTGCAACCTTGTTGATTCACTGAAGCATTTACATAACCCCTTGAGTTACAAGCAACAATAAAGCAACATACAGCCTTAAGGGACTGCAATTATGATCTAGGCTCTTTGTTCAAAGATCATAAAATATTGAAGCTCACTAAGATAGGAGACAAGATTCAAAATGAAACTCAACCTATTGCTACTCTTTGTATTATTTCCTTGAAATTATACAGTCATATGCATGAAATGAAAAATATGAAACAACCTAATAGATCTGAACTATCTATATATACCTTTCTACTATTGTTCACACGAGATAATTACGCTAAAAAATATATGGTATCACAGTATGGGAACACATCAAAACTAGATCCAAAACCTAGTCTCTCAGCAATTAGTGGTTTTTCTTTCTAGAAACTGGAACCTATTGGTTTCTCAGTGACAAAAACTGGAACCCCCATAATGAGAAAGAAAGAGATTGATATAGAGGAAGGAATCCTTAGATTGAATCTGCAATTGATAGGTGTCCATTCAGAAATCCTTCTCAAGAAGATGAAAAACCTCTCTCTACCCTCTCTCCTTAACTGCCAGAATCAAATCTTCATCATTTGATTTCCAAAAGCTAGAAATATCTCAATGAAAGACAAAGATCTGATAATTGAACCCGAATATGTGCCAAATTATCAATTTGGAGCCAAACACAATAAACCCTTAAAAAAATTAGATAGAAGGACCACTGAATATGTTTTAAGGTATTTATTTACTGAATTCTTCGGCTGGCAACTCAAAACACCTGATGAAACACACAAATCAATCAGAGAGACAAAACCTCCTATAGTGTGTATCGATGGCATTTTGTGTAAAAATGAACTTCATAGTCAAATAGTTCGTCTCTTCCCAGTTTCGGCGATATATAATATCGCATACTTAGCCTCTTGGAAACCCCCAGAAAGTTTATTTAAAAAACACTCCCCTGTTATAAGAACTCAAGGTTGCAACTGAATATTTTCAAAAATTTAAATATTCTAAAGTATAGACTTTAAAATAAAATTTCTCAAATTTAAAATCCTGCACTTCATTTGAAAAATATTTTAAATTTTGGCATTTAAAATATTTTATTCTTTCTCTCTGCCTTCAAATTCGTGGTCAACCCTTTGTTGATCAGGTGCCACATGTTGCTTTGTGATTGGCCCACTTGATATGCATCATCTGCCATGTGTCATCACCATACTAACCCTAGCTATGTTGCTATGGTTAACCTGTGAGCATCTTTGCTTGATGACATAGCAACATCCACATGATTTGCCATGTGTCACGATCTCCTTCCGTCTCCATTTTACGTGTCATGTCATCATCTTATCGCTGCATTCACTATTTGGCTGCCACTTGGCGCTACTCGATTCATCGGAAGAGGGACCCATGATCATTTTTTACTCTTGCCAAATTTTGGAAGTTTTTCAACTAGTCGCTATGTCACTAGCCGAAAATCTTTGGATTTTTTCGGCTAGCGATATAGTGACTAGCTGAATTGTTACTTTTTTGACACCTGCTTTCTCCACTTTGCTGGTCAAAATTTTTCTTTGACTGCATCCACTTGTCCAGCTAGCCATTCATAGCAGGCCCATCATGCAATCACTTGGCTTGCGGTTTACAAAATACCCATGTCTTATAGACACTAAGCATTTGATCATTCTTGGATTTAAACATTTAAAAGAAACCCCGTATCCCTCATGTGGGATAAAATGTTTGAGATTATTTCCCCTATTGCATTGCGCTTCGCCTCTAGAGATTCATTTTTCACTTCATTGAACTTGGAGTCCATGCTACCCTCGTCCCCCCTCTTTTATTTTCACCTTCGCAAGGGTTCAAGACCAGGAGCTGTCATCGACTTCATGCGTGGCTTCTTTCCTTTGAATGCAATGGGTGCCCCTGTTGATCTTTCTACCTTGTTTGATTGGGGGCCTCCCTTTTTAAAACTTCTTGCTTGCATCTTATGCCTTTGCAAGACCCTTTCTGGATGCATGGACTACCCTAAACATTGCCTCTACTCACTTTATTTTTTGTGATGTGCGGCTCTTTTTCTAACGTGGATGAGTTCTTAGCATGCGTGGACTGTGTGAAGGCTTCGACTGCATGGGTACCTTTTCTAATGCCTTCATTGCCCCTATTTTATACCCTGCACTTTTCTACCGTGGGGCTACTCTTTTCCTCAACGTCTTGGCTGCTTAGATTCTTCTTCCAACTAGTGCTTTGTTTGTAGCAGCTTAGAGTGTTTACTAGTTTTGATGGTGTCTTTTCCATATCACGCAACCTCTTCTTATTGACTCCTCCCCTGTTCTTGATGCGCAAGCCTCTTTCTCCTTTTTTTAAACGGCTCCCTCTATTACTCATGGCTTCCTTGCCTTCATATGGTGGCTTCCCATCAACCTACGACTGTTCTTACATTTTCCTTGGTGTTTTATAAGGCATGCTCTACCTTATTATGTGTGGGGGCTTTATTTGCAAGTCATTCATTATTCTCTTCAACATGAGTTCTCTTTTACATGGGCAACTTCTTGTAGTCATATATGTGGTGGTCTTCTCTCACATCTAACCTGCGGCTTTGAATATTCATGCTGCCCTTGGTACCTTTTATCCCCTCTGTGGCTGAGTTCTTCATTCATCCTCTTTACCCTCCACGTAGGTACTCCTTCTTTGATGCGGGACTACTTCTTTAACATTTTTCCCTTCTTTCTATCATGGGAGCCACCTCTTTATCATGCCGACTTTTCTTTGATGCCATCGAGAGCTTGATTCCCCTGCACATAATGTTTCCAATATTTGTAGCTTTCTCAAGCCATAGGTACTTTACATATACTTGTGTCTCTTATGTTTCTCGTGCTCAAATTGAAGTCTTGTTTTCCTTTGAAGAACTTGGAGTAATTGGTAGACTTACTATTGCTAGATTGAGATTGGAATCATCCAAACTATTAAAAGTTATTTGAACTTCTCCTTTCTTGCATCTGTCTTTTGGTTTTACTATGAACCCCAATCTCCAAAGGTACACCTCTTTTAGAAACTAATATATACGGTGTGCCTTTCTCTTTCTTAGAGTTTTACCTAGTACCCAATACAATAGCTCAACAATATATGTTCAGGCATTGGCCCATCCATCATCTGTACCATCAAAGCAGTCTGCTCACAAAAGTCCTCGATGAACCAAATCCTGTTATGAATAAGCATCTTAACAGTTCAAGAATACCACTTGGGTTCAATTAAACATTTGAATTGAATGAGTCAATCCAAATACTCTGAGAGTGCTTCCTCAATCTTAAGCGTTCATCTAACTACAACTCATTTTCTCTTTCTCTTGATTTCCACTTATTCTTTTAAAACATCCATTCATCACCTGATACTGACTGGAATCCAGTTCAACCACTAAAGACAAATATTAGAACTCATTTTTTCACTAATCTACAAACTGTCAATTTTGTGTTAGGAGGTCCGTTGACTGGCCTTAAAAACTAACCCAAACACCTAATCGAGTTCTGAAAATAGGCACATTGAATCTCTGTTGCGCATACTTGCATCCCATCAAATCTTGTCTCATGACGAATTCGGGGTCCAAAGATATTCCCTGTCAAAGTTGACCTCTCAGAATCATCTACAGATAAAATGTTAGAAAACACTAAATTGCATTTGGAATCATCTTCGAAAACTAGGCAAACTAACACTTGGGAGAACAAAAATTGGGGCATATTTTCTGTGTCATGAGGACATTATGAATCTACAATTTGGGCTTATGAAAAATAACAAGACGCATTTGGCGAGTGGTCAAAGTGAGCTACCTAGATTTGCTGACTGGAAACAATGACAAGATAACGATTTTTTGCAAATGGAATGGACTTGGAAAAGTGTGCAAATGGATTCATCATGACTTAAAAACTGACACACTTGGAGTATTTTTAGTGGATAACATAGTGGTACAATCTATTTAATCTTACCGATCACAGATCTCAAGTTATGATGTCCCGAACAAGGGTACCAAACAATCTGCATTTGTCAACACCAGTAAAAAGATACAAATTGCGTTTGGAATCGTGTTTGAAAATTGATCAAACGAATTCGTCATAAGCTAAAACTTGAAACATAATAGGTCTCTGACATCTATAATACAATGTAATAGGAATTTCAACATTTGGGTCAACTGGGTCAAAATTACAAGTTGTCAAACAGGGCTTCCCAAAATTTAGAATTAATTGCAAAAGCATGAAAATAGTAAACTACCAACTTTGAGGGCTTCAAAACCTAGTCAAACAGACTCAAAATGACTGAAAATGTGAAACATAGGTTCTTGGGTATGGACACTAGATACTCCCAAAGTGGTAGGTTATGACACATTTCTGGGTGCGCAATATTCAATCACAAACATAGCCTCTTGTCACTATTTGACACTTAGGGTAAAATGCAAATTTGAAATTTTCTTAAAACAAGACTTCACAGAATGGTTAAAAATGGCGATTTAACTTCATGGAACAAGTAGATGCACTAAATGGAAGGTGTTAAAAGCATTGAACACCTCTTAAGCCTCAAAGGTGAGGCCAGGTACAATCACATCAAAAGCAGTTATAGGGCTTGATTTTCTCAACAGTGCTCAAAATTGGGCCTTCAATTTTGAGCACCAACAACTTATATGTTTCCAATTTAGAATTCATAATTTACAAGATTGTGTTGAAATCTTGGTTAGATCCTCAAGTCAACTAACAAATTTTAATTTTTTTAAATGGCCCATATATTCGTCTATAGATAGCCATCGAACTATAAAGCATTAGCAACATGCCATTTTATCAACCTATTTTCATAGATGATCTACTCCAATCAACTGCCATCCAATAGAATCACTATTCTAATTGTGCATAGATTTGAATTCAGTCACACCATCAATTTGGAAAAATTAAGACACAATAGGTCAATCATACTTGGATCAATCAAAGATCTCGAAGGTAATGATGCCACAATTGCAACTATTACTTTTAAATGGAAAAAAAACCATGTTCAAAGCAAAGACCAAAGCCTAAACAACATCTCAGCCATTAGAAAAACCATGAAAAGGAAGCAAGTTAATATCCAATAGAATCTGGCAGCCATGATAGGCCTGATAGTGATTCCCCTTCTTCTATTTTATTTTTTCTATATGGTACTTTTCACGGTCATATTGTCTTTCACTGCTTTGTAACCTTATGACTTTTCATACAAAAGTAGCATCTATAAAAGAAGAATTCAATAATATAATAGTATTGATCCAAGGTCAAGAAATCAATAGAAGTACATACTTTATATTATACAATTTTACAATAATATATGGATTAGCTAGATAGTGAGGAATATTTTTATTTATTGTTGTTAACATGTTGACAATTGTGTTTCGATTCTAAGCTTAGCACTCATGCTCAGCAGTTGGACTATGAGAGTGTACCTTTTGGATGCTTTCATTGTTTAAAGACTAGACATAAGGCTTTTCAATGTCCAAAAGAAAAGATGGATAAGAAGAAGATTCTTCTTCTTATCTCAATAGGGACAAGAAAGTTTGGAAGAAGAAGACCACCATCTTAGTCCAAAAGGCTAGTTCTAAAATGGTTGGTCAGAAGGCTGGAGAAGTAAAGAAGGAAAAAAATCAAAAGCTAGCATCTTCTAGTGCATTATCTCAGACCAAAGATAAGAAGGATGTTACCCAATCTGAGATTTTTGAGCTAGTCCAAGAATCTTTAAATGTTGATGGATCCATAGATCTAAAGGAACTGCCAGAGGCAAATTCACTAGAAGAATTTCAAGACATCATTCATGAGACCATGGAATCTCAAGTCATGGAAGGGACAATAGATTTGCAATAGGTTAATCCTATGGTTATAGAATGCAAGGAAGCTTCTCAGTAGATTATGTTGGAGGCTGATTCGGAAGGGATCCCTAAAGAGTCTGAAGGGGGGTGTGTTTTGGCCTCCAAGGAAGAAGAAAAGGATAGAGTAAAGAAGGATATTATTATCTATCAAGGTCCAGAGGATAATCTTGTTTCCTCTAGAGTAGGAGTTGAAAGAGTAGTGGAGAATGATGTTTTGGAGAAGGTTCTTGATTATTGGGAGGATCTTCCAAGTACTCCAAAGAATGCTCTTATTGTATCTAGGTCGTTGGACACTAAATTGGAAAGACAAGTTTCTCTCTCCCCTAAGCCTAGGAAGAAGTATGTTAGAGAACCCTCTTTGGCCTCTCTAGTGGAGACTAGAAGCAATTGTAAACTGGATGTGGGAATAGTGGCTAGAAGAGGTAGAAGAATAGAGAAGCAAACCAGAGAGGAGGAAACCAAAAGATGTTTGGCGAATGGGCACCAGAGAACTCTTCAGGAGTGTTCCAAGAATGGAAAATGAAGATTATTTCATGGAATATTAGGGGCTTAAATGGAGCCCACAAATAGGAAATTATTAGGAATTTGATCAGGGATTAGAGACTTGATATTATGATGATCCAAGAAACTAAGATGAAAAAGGATTTTCTGGGGAAAATAAAGTTTAGTGACATGATGAGTGGGGAGGCTTCGAATTTAGAGGGTGCTTCTGGTGGTCTATTGACTCTATTTAATAACAAGCATTTTAGAGTTGAATAAATTTTTAATGAAGGTAATATTCTTTTCTGTAAAGTTTATCATATTCAATCGAATGAAAACTAGTTTTTGCTGAATTTATATGCTCCTAACAATAAAAGAGAAAGAAAGAATTATTGGACTAAAGTAGGAGAACTGGTGCAAAGTAGTAATTTAAAGAAAGGTATCATTATGGGAGATTTCAATACTCCTCTTATGGATGAGGAGAAGATGGGTGGTCTAACTTCAGACTGGGAAAGTAAACAAGACCTCTCTAGCTTCATCAATGGTTTGACTTTCTTGGATTTGGATCTAATGGGAGGTGCCTTTACTTGGTCAAACAAATGTATTGGGTAGAATTGTATCCAAGTTAGATTGGACAAAGATTTAATATCTCCTAATTGGCTAAAGTCTTCCTCTTGTAGGTTATCTCTTCTGCCTAGAGTGGGTTCTGACCATTCTCCTATTTCCCTCTCGATTGTTCCTATAGGACCTAGAAGGAACCCCCCTTTTAGATTTGAAAAAATGTAGACCTCACATCTTGATCTTTTGGATATAGTTAAAATTTGGTGGGGATTAGATGTGGAAGACACTGCTATGTTTAGAGTAGCCAGGTAATTGAGTAATGTTAAGAGGATGGTTGAAGTTTGGAACAAATCTAATTTTGGCCATATCTTTCTTGAGAAAGATGACTTGTCTGATAAATTTATTTCTATTCAAGCCTCTATTCAGTAGGACAGGTATGATGAGCTTAATAGGGAGCCTGAGTTATCTATTCTTGTAGACTTACATAATATCATCAACAAAGAGGAGAATATTTGGAGACAAAGATCTAGGGTTAACTAGCTTAAAGGAGTTCAAAATTCGAAGTTCTTTCATCTAACCACTCTCAAGCATAGAGCTAATAACAGAATTGTTTGTATCATGAAAGGGCAAGATTTTCTAACTAAGGAGAATGAAATATCAGCCAAAGTTGTTTCCTTCTTCTCCTTTCTCTTGTCTTGGGACCCTCTACCATTTAAGGTGGACTAGGAAGACATGGTTTCTTGCATTCCTTAGATCATCCAACCTCGCCATAACTTAATGCTTCAAGCTATTCCTATTGCTTTTGAAGTTCATGAAGCTCTCTTTTCTTTGCTTTTGGATAAATCTCCAGACCCAAATGGGTTTCCAACCTTCTTTTTTCAAATGTATTGGCAAGTGGTGATGGAAGATGTGGTGAAGGTTGTTCAAGAATTCTTTGGAGCCAAGAGCATTCTTAAGGAGATTAACTCCATTTTTTTAGTTCTCATTCCTAAAGTTCCCAGGGCTAACTCTTTGGAAAATTTTAGACCTATTAGTTTATGCAATTCCTTTTACAAGATTATTTCAAAGGTGCTTACATCTAGGTTGCTCAAGCTCCTCCCTTTGATCATATCATAGCAACAAATGGGTTTTGTCCCAAGTAGACAGATTTTAGACTCGATCATGATGGTGCATGAAGTGATCCACTCTATGGAAGCTGGCGAACAAGAATGGATGTTGCTTAAACTGGACCTCTCTAAAACCTATGACCAAGTTGACTAGTCTTTTCTTGATATGGTGCTCAAGGCTTTTGGGTTTGATTTAAAAGTTTGTAAGTTGATATCTCAGCTTTTCTCTACTTCCTCTCTAGCTGTGTTGATTAATGGAGCTCCTTTAGATTTTTCAAACCCTCAAGAGGTCTTCATTAGGGAAATCCTCTCTCACCTATTCTCTTCATTATCCTGGTTGAATGTATAGGAAGGCTTATTGAGAGAAAGAAGAAGGAAGGTAGAATCAAAGGGATAAAACCTTCCTCTAAAAGTGATCCTTTCTTGCATCAGCATTTTGTGGATGATACTATCATGGGGGGGAGGCTTCTATGAAGGAGGTAAAAGCTATGAAGGATGTCCTAGATATCTACTCCAGAGGGTCAGGTTAGCTTATTAACTGGGATAAGAGCTCTTTATACTTTACCCTAAAGGATAGATAGAGAAAATTTTCTAGGATTCTAGGTTGTGGAGTGGGAAAGTTTCCCTCTACTTACCTTGGGCTTCCTTTGGGATCATTTCCTCCTGACTCCTTCTAGAATGGTATTATGGATAGGTTCATCAAAAAGTTAGTAGGTTGGAAAGGAGCTACTCTTGGTCAAGCTGACAAATGCCAACTAGTTAAATCCACCCTTTAGAACTTGCCAATGTATGCTTTGACCATTTTTGTGATTCCAATGAAATTTGGTGAGAGGATGGAGAAAATATAGAGGGATTTCTTATGGATTGGAGTAGAAGGGAAAAAAAGATATCCTCTAGTTGCCTAGGACAAAGTTTGTCTCCCTAAGAAATATGGACATCTTGGTATAAGGAGGCTTACTCATCTAAACAAGGCTCTTTTGGCAAAGCAATTATGGTGTATCTTCAACAACACTGGGGAATAGAGAGACATTTTGGTTAACAAGTATATTAAGAGGCCTTCTATTTAGTCCACCCTTTTTAGTGAGGATATTCCTAGAGGATTTTCTGTCTAGAATGGTTTTTTAAAAGCCAGGGACTTGGCTAAGAAAAAAGTTTCTTGAAAATTGGGGAATGGGGAGGATATCTAGTTCTAGTCTGATAGTTGGCTTATTTAGGGTCCCCTTATGAACAATCATGTCTATGAAGTTTGGGTAAATCATTGTATTCAACACGTTGGGCTGAAAGTTAGCAACTATAGGAATGACCAGGGTTGGATAGATCTGTCTATAATCTTTGACGATCTAAAACCAATCATGTTAATGTTAAATTCTATGGCTCTCAACAACAAGAGGGGTGAAATGATCTAGGGGGACAACTCCAATGGAAACTACTTTGTTGCTTCAAGTTATATGGCTCTTTGGAGCTTAAAAGAGAAGCCTCCATGGTCGAGAGCTTGGCTCCCTGGCCTCATACCAAAAATAAATATTTTTTATTGGTTGGCCCTATAGAATAAAATCCTCACTCAGGATAACCTTATAAAAAGAGGATAGATTTTTCCAAGCAGATGTATTTTATGTAAGAACTAGCTAGAAACAGGCAACCACTTGTTCATGCACTATTCCTACTCAAGGGAGGTTTTGGATTTCCTTACCCAAGACTTAGGGATTAGCTAGTGCATGCTAGATAATCTCCTAGGTTTTTTAGCCAATGGAAAAATTTGTTCAATCATTCTATTTTTTCAGAATTAAGTACCTAGATCTTACCTCACTACTGCTAGAGCATATGGAAGGAGAGGAACAATAGAATCTTCAAAGACAGAGAGGAACTAGCCATAGTACTTGGGAACAAGATTTATAAAAATATAAAGGAAAACTACCTAGTAAGGAAGGGGGGAGATATCGAAGCGGGTGGTAAAAAAATTGAGAAGGAAAAAGACAAAATGTTAAAAAGATAGGAAGCCAAGTGGCTTCTCCCCCCAAAAGGATGGCATAAATCCAATTTTGATAGGGCCTCCAAAGGAAATCTTGGCTCCTTAAGAAGTGGAGGCATAATAAGGAATGAATTTGGGGAGGGATTAGTGGCCTTCTCTCTCCTGTTCGGCTTCAAAACTAATCACTTTGCAGAAGCAAGTGCAACTTGCCATGTGGTGAAACTAGATTTTGAAGTTGGAGTTACTAATCTCTATTTTGAAGGGGACTCAAATAACATTATTAAATGTATAAATGGAAATTCTCAATATTCATGGACAATTGCAAATCTAATTGAAGAGACACATGAGACTCTTGCTAAATTTAATAGAGTCCATGTCACTCACATTTTTCGGGAAGCAAACCTGGTGGCAGATTGGTTCACAAATAAAGGAGTTGAATCTAACCAAAAGATAACCTGGCAACTGAGAAAGAGTTTTTTGATGGATGTTAAGAGCCTGATCGAGTTGGGTAAGATCCAAAGGATTACATAGGAGATCAATTCACAATTATGACTAGGAAAGGCTTTTGGGGAATGGGTACGATTCATAAAGTTGTATTGGAAAGTATGATTCATAAAGGTTGTATTGGAAAGTGTATGGGTGTGATTCATAATGGGTACGATTCATAAAGGTTGTATTTATTACAGTTTATTCGACATGCTTTATGGGTCTTTTTTTCAAATGCAACCTGTGCAATGGTAAGGTTAATTTCTTCAGCTTTTTTCTTAAACACAGATGTCCCCAATAGGTGGTGAAGTTATAGAGGGCTATGCTTATGAAAATTATGGTAGAGAAAAGTGCTGAAATGGTGGGTGAAAGGTGCAGAAAAGAACCAATGGGAAAGATGAAAACATGGAGAAGTAGGGACAAAGTGTGGGAGAAGCTAAAATAGGGTGGGATTGTAAGATATATCATGTAGCTGCATGGTTTTGATCACAACATGATAGATAACATGGTCAGGTTGTGGAAGGATGGTAGATTCAAGGTGAATGGGGTTTCATTTTTTATAATGGAGGAAGTGATTTCGACTATAACTGAGATTCTGATGGAAGGTTTTAAGTTCTTTAGAAACAAAAAGCTCTTGGCCAATGTAGTGCAGGACTTTTTTTAGAACACTAAGGAGCTAAATGCCCTAAAAAAGAGTGATACGTTCTGGGATCCAAATTCCATAATAAAACTATATAGGTATGTTCTGCACGTTGTCATCGAGTACATTACTCTTGACCCTAGGTTTGATCATGTTCACACCAACCATTTCATTCTTTTGAAACATTTTTGGCATGATAGTAAAGTTTCATTTCCTTTCTATTTGTTGACTTCCATGAGTAAGGCAGTGTCTAGCTTCAAAAAGAAGCCCACCATTAACCTCCCATTGCATGAGGGGTTGTTATTGCTTATCTTGAGCACTTTATGGCTCAGATGATAAGTAACATCCCCTCATAGGCTGGGAAAGAGGAAAATGGAAGCTCAAGCTACTCCTCTGACTCAGATGATATTCAAAGCATTAGCTCAGATGAAGGGGGGTTAACTTTCTGTAGTAAAAATGTTACACCTCATGATAAGAAGTTGCCCTCTCCCATTACCCCTAGTAGAAAAAGCCATAGGGGTCATGGTTAGAAGATGCTTGGGAATGAGGAGAACGACTATAGTGATGAAGAGGAGGACATGGAGATTGAAGATGAGGATAAGAAAAAGCAGGAGGATAAAAAGGAAGACTAGGGTGGGAAAAAATGCAAGTGGGTGGGAATGGAGAATGAGAGGTCACAGCAGGAATCAGATATATCTTCACTGCCTCTCTCCCCTATCCATCCTCAAGCCCATCCAAATGAGTAGATAAAGGATAGTATTGGAGATAAGGGGGGCAAGTGCTAGCCAAAGATAAGAGGAAATCCTGGAGGAATTTTAATATGAGGACAACAAAAATGGGTATTTTTAGAGACATGATGAATCCCTAGATTCTGGTGGACAACCAAGAGGAGCCGCAACTTGAAGAGCTAATTAACCCTGGGATTGTGGCAATCTCTGATAATGCTAGGGAAACTAGGATGAAACTTTTGAACAATGCTTGCAACAACATGATTGATAATTTTAGGTCAATCAAGTGGCTTTTTCATGAGCTGGAGGAGGTCAAGGTGAAGGTGGGTCAAATGGAAGGAGCCAAGAATCTAATGGGTCTTGAGAAAGGGATAGACTAGGATGATATAATTAGCCTGGTGGAAAGGAGGATTCACAACTTGGAAAATTACAACCACAATCTATCAAGCTAGATGATCTCACTGCACAACTCGATAAATGACAACATTTTTTCATTAACTGATTGGCTTAAAGATAGAGGTATGTAGGGGGATGAGGAAGGAAAAGATAGGAGAAAAACTAGATCTAATGATGAAACTGCCACAGGTATCACTTACACTAGTCTAGACAAAGATGTACGCAAGACTCGTCAACAGGAGGCCGAGGAGAACCAAATGGCCTACAAGGCTACCTAGGTCATGTAGAAGCTAGAAAGAAAGAATGAGGATTAGCTCTTTTCTTTGTTTCTAGTTGCTCCTTTTTGTTTGTCTTTTTGTCTTGGCTCTTTCCTGTTTCATTTTTTTAATATAACGGTGTGGCCTTTCCTTTAGCCTTTATTGTTCAAGTAGCCCTAGTGCTTCTTATCAACCTTTAGACTTGTTCTTTTTTGGCTGGGCTTTTAACTCTTTTTATCAGCCTTGTTTATGTTGTAACTCTTGGCTTTTAGGCTCCCTATAAAACTTGTTTATCTAATAAAAAACATGTTGAAAATTGTAACTACTTTTCTTCTTTTACATAGTTTAGAATTTGGTCTTGAAATCCAAAGTTTTCATCACAAGGCTGCTAATTTGACTAAACACAAATCCATGACCCATTGTCAAGCAATAACTCTTTATTGTTTTCCCTATGCACATTGAATTTAGAGCTTCCATTTACATTACCATCTTAGAATATATTTCAACTCATTGTAACAAATTGATAGTTTAATTATAAATAAAGTAGGGTGCGAAGAACACTTCCTACCAAATGAACAACGATGAAGGAATACCAAATACAGTGTCATAATTTAATCCAAAACCTTGATATTTTGCATTTCTCAATTATGATTCATACTTCAACCCTTGGCATGGTCATCAATTTTGTTTTTGTCAATTTAGTATTCTTTGTAGGCCAAGCAAAAGCAATCTTCCTACAATCCTGAGGGGTAAAGATTGTAGCTCAAGCAACAAAGTAAAGCAAAATTTTCATAAAGACATGAAAGAATATTTTCCAATTGAAGGGTACATGCCTATGCAAAGAGGTGTATAAAGGTTAGAAAGTAAAAAAATTTCTTTAGAGATTTGGTGGGTGTAAGCATTCACCCCTATGAGAACTTGTAATTGTTTCATAAAATAAAAAAGTTGTGTAATATCGAAGTGTTTGACTCTTTAAAGACATGCAAGTTTTGTCAAACCAAAAAATCTCTCATTTATAGGTAGATGCCATCATAGAGAAATGTTAGATGTTCAAAAATCATAATTACAAAAATGTAATCAGGTACATACTTGGTCAAAGAGAAACTAAAATTGAAGTCAAAAATGTTCTCCAGTTACTAAACATCCATTTCATTACAAAGGGATACCAAAGCTTCAAAAGTTCAATTGCAACCACATACCTAGGAGTTCAAAATTTCAAATGCAAACATGTACCTAGGAGTGTGTTAGTTTAAGATGACCACATTTCATAAAGGATAAAAAAATGTCCCTATTGCTATAGGATGTATACTTGTATAAATAAGTACATTTTGGTTTTTGAAGGAGTGCCTCCTTAGCAAAGCTGGCCAATCCTTTTTCATAACTCAAAAATTGCACTTATATCTAGAGGTGCACAAGATACACAATAAATAAAAGAATCACATAGTTTCATAAAACTCAAAAGAATATTGGCATAGAATTGAAGAGAGATAGGATAAAGGGAAAAAATAGCTGGACCTTTTGTTCATAAAGACATCTATTTTACTATTCTTTGTCATTGCAGATTTTTAAGGGTTTCCAGTGTTCCTTTTCAACTATGAAGGATTTCTAAGGCATTTTCATAGATTTGTTAATGGCACCTTGGAGTTTAAAGCAATTACCAATCATCATGAACATAAATAAATGGATGTTTGTATTCCCTATAGTTGTCTAGGGTTTGGTTGCATCAAACCTTTTATTTACATGATCATTTGCAAACTATTTTGGGGGATTTCTTGACCACTATTTCAGTGAATGTTCAGTCCTCTTAAGCCAAGATATCAGTAGTGCATAGGAGCAGCCTTAATGGCAGATTTAAAGAGGCATTTTTAACATCTTGTTAGGGAATGCAGTTGCAGTTGTTCTATCATTTCTTATCATATGGAGATTTATTGCTATATCCAGTGGATGTAATCTTGTATTTGTACATTGGGTTCCCTAGCTGGGCATTTCAAGTATACTCTAAACATAGAAATATAGATATATATATATATATATGGTAATCTCATTTAAAACTATATTTTGGCCATTGTCCATTATCCTTGCTGCATATCAATGTTCCATGCTCCATGGTTTGATTTCTATGATCATAGCCTCCAACATATTTTCTAACATGAGGAAAATTTGTTATCTTGAAATCTAATTTCCAGTACCTTGTGAATGATATATCAATTCATGATACTCTCCATTTGTATTTTCATGACTTTTACTCTGTCTCACCTATTCATTTATTTTACTCCTAGCTCTATAGAAAATGGATTTGTTCTATGGGAAGATACTATGGAAGGTGTCACTTGTATCAAATGTCTTGATTTTGAAAAGCAATCGAACCCATAGAGAAGGAAATCCATAACTAGAGTATCATCTTGTTTTAGAGAAGATGATGGACTATTAAAGACAATGTCGCTATTCATGTAAACTAGTCACATTAAATAGAAGAATATCCAAGGAAATTTATAAATTATGATCATCTAATAAAAAGGAAAGTTAAAAATAAAACTGTTGTAATACATATCATCCAATTTAGTATTTGAAAAAGTAGATTGTAACTATTAGGACATCCATCATTGATGGCACTACCCAAATGTTTGATAATCATATGAAAAGCCTCTTTGCAAATACATTGCAGTAAAAGGGAAAATCATAAAATATTTTTGTCTAAAGCAACAAAATAATGTGCTTGATTACAAAGGTGATTGAACTTGATGAATTCCAAGATTATTTAAAAAGACATAAAGTACACATATACGGAGCTTTAGTACCTTTGGTATTAGCTCTACTTTCTTTCTAGCTTCCATTTCAAAGGTTCAGACCTTCATGATAGCAATAATAGCATAACCCTATGGTAAATTGACAAAGACAAATCAAAATGCATTAAATATTACTATCAAAATTTGGAAAACATGAGAACATTTGTATGGTTCTCTACTAGAGATTTTTTTTATTAATCTCAAAGCTTACACACATAAATCTTATTGGAGAAGAACATCAATGATCAAATAAATTGCAAATAACTAATATAATCCTATCAAAATTTCCAAACCCAAATATCCAAAGTTTCTCCTTCAAATTCTATGTCATCTCCAAATCTTAGAAATTGGATGGTCCCAATTGCACAAATGTGTACCAAAATCAATATAAGCATGTATAGGAAAGACCTAGAATCATTTTTCTTTACCTCTTTTGCAATGTTTATTACAAAAAGATAACTAATGACTAATTTGAAATTTTATTGCTTAAACAACTAGTTGGCACTGTCAATTTTTCTATACACCTAGACTTCTGAGATATAAATGAATTTGTTCATATTGTTTTCTACATATCATCCACACTCATAACATCATGATAAAATGATTATTCTCTCCTACTTTGGCACTGTCAATCTCTGTTAGGCCTAAACATCTAACAAATCAATGAGCTTTTCATGTTATTTTCATGCCATCTAGACTGATAAAATCATTACTAGATGCTCCATGTCATCTAGCCTAAAATCTTATAATCTTTGAGTAGAAGATTAAGTATGGATGCCATGATGCAAGCATAAGTGTTAACATATGGCTATGCAATTAGCCAATCAGAATATATTTCATTTCCACTTTTTTAGTCAAGTGAGATCTAGTGTGTAGTTTGGATAGGGACTTTTCTTTGAAAGAAATTTATTTAAGTCTAAAAAACTGACAAAGTTGAGAATAAGAATGCAAAACATGTTACGGTTCCTATAGAAGTATATTTGAAGATTGCACTCAATTATGGGTACTGTCATGTTCACAAGCCATGACACCTTACATTGACTTGAATCCTTGGACTTGAAAGTGGATTTGGTGGATTTGACTGCTAAACCAAGGGTAGGTCCCATGCTTCGAGCATCTTCCTTGTCTAGCATTCTTCTGAAACTCTAACCAACTAATCTTCCAAAGCCTGATCCGCTATGCCTTTTCCTTTCAAGGTGACCATGCAACCAGTTTCTTGATGACCCCATTCCTTGTAGGAATCACACTTCTCCAAGATTTCTTCTACTTCTAGTTCCTACGACTAGATGCCTTCGACTATTCTAATTTTGATCTCTTTCAAGAGCAAGGGGTGAGGTTTCCATAAGATGCAGATATGTGCATACATGCTAAAGTCCTCTTTTGCCATAGCTTCATTTGATTTGATGAAGGATTTGAGCTTATCACTAATCCCCTTGAAGATGTCCTCTCTCTAGTATTCATGGGGTAACATATACAAACAGATCCATATTGGAACCTCCTTGATCGAGGCTTTCTTGGGATTGAAATTTGGTTCCCAGTTCTTGATACAGAAGCACATGTCAGTCATCAAATAAGGTCCATTATACAAGATCCTTGCTTTTTCTTGCTCTAAGCCTACCATTACTAAGAAGAAACCATTTGGTAGGGTAGGGTTTTGATATTGAAATGAGATCCCCATTCCTCATCAACCCACTTTGTCAAATTTGAGAATGTTGTCCAACCCTTCCCCACTTCACGAAGAAAACCCTCATGCATAGCAAGCTTACCAAAGCTTTCCATGCCTCACAGTTGATGTGACTGTCGATCACCTTATTATATGTGGTAGCTGGCATGTGTTTTGTGGTGGGAGATTTGGGTCACTTGCTCTTTTTTTCCACTTTCTTGAATCTACTTGAGATTTTGTTGAAGATCCTAGAAAAACCCTAGTTGTTAGGTCTTGCTACGTGCTGCTTGTCCTGCACTCTTCCCTTGGGCACCCACTTGAAATTTTTGAAAATCATACCTAGTAGTAGGAAACCATGCAAAAATCACTAAAGAGTCTAGAAAACCATGCAAAAACCAACCAAAACTAAACTTCCCTCAATGCACTGCAAAAACCATGTGAAACACACAAAACCCAAATGAAACCACGTGCATAAAAAACATACAAGAAATGTTTCTTTTTTTTCCATGTAAGCTCTATGTTGGTTAAAATTTCAACCAACATGGGACTTACATGTAAGAAAAAGAAATTTTTGCCTTAAAATTTTGACTAACCTAAACTTATTTAGTTGATGGTCAAAATTTTTGGTAGAAAAATGAGGTTAAAGATAGTAGTGTGCGAAGATAGAAGCCCCCTCCATATACTACCCTACCCTACCCATGCTCATCCAATGATGAGTGCCCATAGGCATGCATATTCACAACCCTACACTAAATAATCATAACTCCTAGAAGTACCAGGGAAGATCAGGTGTCACAAGTCACCCAAAAAATGCACGTGCACATGCTCATGTGTGGTGCACCACCATCACGAAGATCATATCACAAGGACTAGATAAGAACACAAGAAAAATATCACACAACTGAAAACAAGCTTAGGAGGATGGATGTGACACATATCCCAATACAACATAAAAGTGCAACAATGATCTAACTAACATCCCAATGGATGATCCAGGTCCACAACCAACATCATGTCAAAAAAATTGAGAAAATAGAGAAACACACAAATCAAGGTAAAAACCTCAAAACTAGAAAATACTGAAAGTAAAAACCATTTGCACTTAGGGCAAAAAAGAAACAAAAATCCATTAAAAATCCATTTTAGACACCATATGCAAAAATGGCTAGCATAATGGTGGAAAACCCCAAACCCTCATTCCAAAAATAGGGAAAACATTCATACTTGACCAACCGAGCAAAACCAACAAATAGAAATGGAGGGGAAGACTAGTTCTCAGCCTCCCAACATGCAACTACCAAAAGCAAAAGAAGAAACTGAGCTACAAAAAAAAATGGGAGCCATACCTGACAACAAAAGGGGCTAAAATAGGAAATAGCACAATAAAATAAATAACCTGCAAAAGTTGTCAGAAATCATAGTACAATAAGGTCTCCCCAAGCTAGATCCAATGAGACTGACCTCATGAAGATCCTATGCCCGCAGCTCTCACAACAAATAGAAACGTATTCCTCCAGAAGAGGATTTTGGAAAAAATCTCTCAAATTCTATTTTTCCAAAATTGAGAAGTGAGGAATTAATTTCCTCTTCCAATACTTATTCACTTTTGAGTGAATAATCAATTAGGGTAAATAACCAACCAACCTAGTTAAACTTTGAATCCACCCAAACAAAAAATAGGCTATTCCAAGTAATTGGAATTCATCTATGGAAAAGCTACTAGAAATTAAAAATTAAATCAATTAAAGCTCGAAAACCTCAAAAAAATCACATAAATTGCTTAACAACCTTGCGACAATGCAAAACTATAAATGCACAAACATGTTCACTAGTCTAATCACATAATGCAAATGAGTCTAGATTTATCAAATCACCAGAAGGTTTAATTTAACATAAAAATAAAATGTGTTGACCATACAAGGATGGCATTGGTAAAATATGAACAACTGAATCACTATCTCCATGGGCCACTGCCAAGGATATAATTCCTACACACTAAAACTCATGATCAAGTGAAATTGCATATAATAACATAACTGAAGAAATAAATGTATTAAATACCTAATTTAACCATTTATTAAATCATGTTAAAATAATCTATTTACATCACTTTCATTCGCATAAAGCATAAGAAAGCAAGAATGAAGTAAATAACTATAGCATTAAATCCAACATATAACCAAATCAAAGATATGTCCAAATACCAAATAACCAAATATCATCATAAAACATATTATCATCTTAAAATGTCATCAACATAAAAATATGATCAATTGCACAGCATAGTAGTATAGCATCTATGATACTGAAATCAAAGTATAACATCTAACCCTTAAGTCATCTCAAATGCAAAAATAATAACATGAGTACAAGCATCTTTCAAATCAAAATATAGCAAGGTACATACTGCAAACATGAGAGGCACTACACATTTAATTTATTATTTGAATTTATAGTTAATAAAATCTTCAATTTATATATTTAAACTAAATAATTAAGTCTTTTTAATTAACATAGATATTTAATTAATTCTTATAAGTTAAACATTCATATATAGAATATTTCAATATTTATAAGATGTAATTATTTAATTTCATAAATAATCTTTAGCTAACCTCTTAACCATCTTAAGAAAAAACCTACATCAAACTATATAAAATGCAATTATGAAGAAAATTGGCTAAAAGAAAAATTAACCATGCTCAAATGAAGGGTTCATGAATTCATGTCACCTTGACAAATTTGGATAGCTAGTCAATCAAATAATTGCCCACTTTTTAAGGATAGATGATGACTTTGGATAGGATTTAGGTCTGAATGTTATATCCCCTCTCTACAATTGTCATTCAATGCATTTGACATGCTAGCACATCAAGGAATCAAATTGGGTTGAAAAAAGTTTAATAATTCCTTGAAATAATGAGTAATAAGAGTTAAAGAATGTAAATGTTAGAAAAAAAAAATTAATATTTAAAGGCCCTAAAGTTTCACTCATAGGAAATTTCTTTCACATAATAGGTTCTTTTAGTGGACCAAGCCATTGGGTGGCCACATGACTCACTTGGCATAATCTACTTTCTCATCCCAAACAACACTTAGCAAATATAAGATTAAAGTTCTTCTAGAAATTGTTACTATTTAGATCAATGATTTTCTATTATTAAGGAGAGTTTGTAAAATAAGAGAATACTTGTTGAATTATTGTTCCTCCAAAGTACTAAGTATAGTATGTTAAATGTAAGTCTAAGAGTATCAAGCTATGTTAAATATTCAACCAACAAAGCAACACATACATTTATAAAAAGACAAAAGGACATAACCAAATAGAGAGAGTAAGCCAAGTATGAACTCCCAAATGTCTCCTTTGATGTGTAGATATGTCCAAGGATAAGATATGTGTTCTCAATGGTTGTTCAAGACTCAACAATGGATGCAAATGATGAATATATGTGTGAGAATTTGAGCATGGTAATGGTACTTTGATAGATTTAGCTCTTAAAACAACATAATAACTTTTCTCAAGTGTTGAATGATATAATGATGAGGGTTCAATTTATAGGCCAATGGTAAGGGAAATAGAAGGCCAAGATGTAAAACAAAAAGATCATGGCAGAGGGATATGATGCAAGGATAAAGGAGCACATGTATTGTGTTTTCTCAAATCCATAGTGTTGTGAGGAAAATGAGTGTGAGGAGATAGGCTTTGTAGATAGGTAGTTAACTAAAGGACGTGCAAAATAGACTTTAGTGTTTAGAGGTGGAAGAGAGAGATGTGGCAGGAGATTGGACTTGAGCTTGAGTAAGGAAGACTTAAATTGTGCATTAATTAGTGCAAGTGATTTGGAGGAGGTAATTAGGCATAGATAAAGGGGGTGATATGGCTAAGAGAAGAGGGTCATGTGGTTTAGTTGAGTAGGTTATTTTCATGGTGGTTCAATTTGTTAGAAAAAACATGTGGGGGAATTAATTTAAATAAATAATTTATTTAATTAAAAGGTCAATCATTGGAGCATGGGTTGGATTAATTAAATAAGTTTAATTATTTGATTAAATAGGCTATTGTGGGTGAAAGGATGGGTTGAGGGTTGAGAAATTATTTAATTAAATTAATCAATCAAATGGGGGGAATTTAGAATTAAATTAAATAGTTTATACAATTATTTAAGTTAATAGAAAAATGGGGATTTAACAAATAAATTAGAATATAGGTTGCCTTTAATTTACTAGATGGACATAATTAATTAATTAATCAAACTAATTAATTAATTAGGAGATAACATTAATTAATTAAACATTTAATTAATAATGCCTTGGAATATGACTAAATATGATTATGTATTTGTGTGATCAGATTTAGGTGTCTACATTTTGCCCCTCTTCGACATAGTGTTGGGACAACACTATTTCAAAGACTTTTTAAAGATAGATGACATGAAGAAGATTTTTTTGGAGCAATAAAGTTGTCCTAGTCTTGAAAAGAAAGAAGAGAGATTGGACTAGGTGATGCCCCCTTAAGAAGGTGATGGGGAGAGAAAATGAGGACCTATGTATGAATATGTATGCATGAGAATATCAAGGAATGGATATGTAATGCAAATCAGTAGCAAAGTAGAGTATTCAGCAAGGTCATCAAGGAGTGGCAAAGTCATATCAGTCACAAGAAGTGATCTATACTTCAAGGATCTAATCAACAATCAAGTTGTAAGTTAGATCTACTATTTCATCCTAATAGGTGAATCAGTTTTCCAAATCCTTTAACAGGGTAGACTTAACAGTATTTGTATGAATCTCCTAATAGAGTGCATACTTCATTGTATGTTTGTAAAACCTCTAATAAGATGGATCTAGCTGTCCAAATTGTTCTTAATAGGGTAGATCATCAGAAATGGTCAATGTAAGCCCTAATAGGCCAACTTTATACTGCAGTAGTGAAGTTTTGTGGGTATCATCCCCACCCCAGTTTTACTTTCTATTTGGAAGGTTTTTGGATCACCAAAATACTGTGTTCATGTTTTATGAATGTTTACCTTTTCTTATGCACGTAGTAAATTAGACAAATGAATGATGAATGGATTAAGTGCTAAATTAATTTAAAGTTTTTGATGTTACTAATTCACCCCTCCCCTCTTAGTAACCTATCTAGTCTTTGATTATTTCCAAAAATTGGTATCAAATCTTTTTGGTTCTTAGGATAAAGTTTGATAGCTTGAGAAAAGATCAAGGAAAATGGAGATATTCAGACTTGACAAAGCTATTGACAATGAAAAGCTAGATTTGGAGATGGACATAGCTCAACTCAAGGAAGCAAAAGAGCATCTTTCCCAATCCCAAAAAAGAAGGAAGGAACTTGCAAGATAGATGAATGACCATCAATATGTTGAAGAAAATATTGAAGATTTTTTCCCTTCAAGCAGTTCAAATGAAGCTAATGAGGCAATCAAAGATCTCCTAAAAAAGAATGGCTCTCTGCAAGAAGAGGTAAGAAAATTGAAAAGAGAACAAGAAATTTAGTCAATAAGAATGTGTGAAATCATGGAACAAAGGAATAAGGCAAGTAAAGACTTGCAGGAAAGAAATAATGCAAATCAAAATCAATCCCTTCAGCAAGAAAGCCTTATCAATTAGCTCTCCAATGCAAATGAGGAAATCATGAATTTGAGATCTGAAAATGAAAACTTAAGGAATGATCTAATCATTGAAAGATAAATCAATGGGAGATTGAAAGCTGATCTAATTTATGAAAAGAAACTCAATGAAAGGATGATGAAATCCCAACCAAATATTGATCAATTGAATCAGCAAAGTAAGTAGAATCTTCATAGGCAAAAAGGTAAAGTAGGACTTGGATACAAAGAAGAAGGTGAATCTTCCAAACAAGGTGCCCAAAGGAATCAAAGATCTACTTGCAATCACTATGGTAAGTTAGGTCATACATCAAACAAATTTTGGAGCAATAGAAAGGAAAAATTCAATGGAAAATGCTACAATTGCAGTAAACATGGTCATAAAGCTAATGAATGCAAGGAGAAAAAAAAATTGAAGGTAAATGTCACAAATGCAAGAAACAAGGTCACAAGGCATTTGAATGCAAATCCAAACCATTCAATCCAGCTAAACAACTTGTAAAGGTAATATTTGGTTGGGACTATAATATCTAGTGTAGATGACACTATTGTGGAGAATATAAACACATTGGCATAGACTGTACAAGGAATCACTTGAGAAAGAGGGATACAATAGTAAGATGTTATACATGCACTGAACTTGGTCATATAGCTAAAAATTGAATGAATATAGGAAGATTTGAAGATGAGAAGAAAGCTAAAGCTAATAACATCATGAAGTAGATGAGATAGCAGTGGATTCCCAAATCTATTCAAAAAAATAGTTCAAATGATGGCCATGGCACTCAACATGTGGGTGACTTCACCATTTCCAATTAGATTCATGAAGGAGGAACTAGAACTTTATCTTCAAGTCAAATCTTGAGCAGTTCCAAATGAAAGAAAGTAGAAGATCCAAATTAGTATTTTAGATACAAAGAGATCACATGAAATTAGGTCATACTAAGCAAGGTTTGTCACAGACTCAATTGAGCGAGGTCGGGAGTAATGAAAGCTTGTTCAGTTGCTGACTCACAAGCTTCTATAGAGCTAGTGAGTGGATGACAATCTGTCACACACAATGCCATTATGGTACCTAGCATTAATAGTGAATTTTCATCAAAAAGGGCAGAATTTGACTTCATTTTTTTACCGTGACTTTAGTATACACATAGCTAAGCGATTCCAAGTGCATCCAAGCAATTTCAAGAAAATTTGCAGTGTAGAATTTGTTCAAAAAATTTCTATCATTTACCAAGAAACCATGGCATCAGGAAGGAGCAAGGTGAAAAGAGGATCTAAAATGTTGGTTAAAGGTGTAGAGTGGAAAGTGCAAACTTCAAGCTAGTTTTAGTAGTTGTAGAGTCACTGGACTCAAATGGAGCTCAATCCCAAATTCCTCTAAATGTACTTCTAATTAATGATATTCACACTCATTTTAAATGTTCTATTCAAGAGATTGGAACCCTAGAGATGGATAGTGCCCTAGAAGGAATATGTGTTGATGGTTCATTGAAACTCAAGCATAAGCACTTAGAAACCAAAGGATTAACCCATATCACACACATGCCAAGAAACTTTTAGATTAAGTGGATTAGGTACATTATTAGTGATGTGCACAATGGACAACTATGTTTAGAGTAGCTAGTATTAATCACCAAGAAAATGATACATAAGATTATAGGTCTTCCCATGTCGAGCAAAGCCAAAACTACCAAAACCCTAGGTCGGGATGAATTCCAAAAGAAAACCCTAACCAAGTGGGATGGTAGAGGTTTAAAGATTAGCACTATTTCTGATGTTGAATTGAGATTTGGCATTCATGTAATTGCACACAAAATTTAGCATATAAAGTTGTAAAGAAGAATTTGGAATTTGATTTGTCAAAATTACCATTGAAGCAATTGAACAAAAATATGGACAGTATTAAGAGATCAAAGAACAACTCTTCAAATTTGGTTCTTTGTTGACATGCCTTTTCTTCTATGTTCAAAAGTTTTTCCCATCAAAAGGTTCTATTGTATGGAGAAAAGATGTTCCTATTTTGTATCAGATTAATGAATTTATTGCAAAAATAGGTATAAACTTTGATAGCATTATGGAAAATTACTTTGAAGATTTCAAAGAAAAGATGAACAATAGGTTCAAGATTCCTTCCAAACTTTTTGAGGATTACAAAGATGATGTATGTTTTATGGTTGATTTTGATAAAACGTATATTTAGGCGGTCAGGCCTAGAATTGCATGGGTGAAACCTCTTCCCTATGAGGTTAATATTGATGATACCAGAGATATCATTGAAGCATTGGTGAATGAACTAGTTGATCCTAAGCTACCAATTTTTGGAACATATGATGAGGCCAAAGCAAGAATTGACCTTGAAATCAAGCTACCCCAAGCAATTAGCAAAGGCAAAAGGAAGGTAGCTAAGCTAAAAACTACAAGTACTTCTCTAATGCTTATTGAGGATAAAGGTGAAGATATTGAGGAATCAAAAGAAGAAGAAGAACAACAAGAATTAGAGGAGGTTGAGCTAGTAAAGAAGAAGGGCAAGGTAACCATTACCAAGCCACCCAAAGCCTCCATAGTTGTATTCACAAGGAGGTCCAAAAGGAAAGGTGGGATTGAAGTTGTGTTCAGCAAGCCCCCACTTACCTTCCAGGAAAGCTTAAAACATATGGAAGAAGGAGCAGGCATCACAAACTTTAAGGCTCTAAAATTTGAAACAAGGATTGATGCTGAAAAGATGCAGATTGAGGAGTTGGCACTCAACAAAATGGGAAAATGGAAATATTCCCCAGATCAGATTGCTCCACAAATTTCATATGAATTGTTGGTAAGATTAAAGCCAAGGTGGGAATCTATTGCATAGATAGAAAAAGACATCTATGAGGAATCACAAAGGTAATTGCTCCCAAATCTTTCAAATCTAGAAGTGAAGATAGCCATGAAATAAAATGAAGGTAAAATGATGATTAGATTCTATACATGTTTGATTTTGATTAAAGACATTAAGCATGTGGTTAGAGATGCAACACAAATGTGGAAGAAAATCTATCATCTGCACAAGCCCAGTGATGATCCAGTAGAAATCAAGGATGATAATGATGATAGTGATGATGATGAAGAAGATAACACACATTTTGTTACCATTGATGCTAAGGAATGTCAAGAATTGTTGAAGGACAATAAAGAGGAGAAAGAGGAAGAATCTTAAGAGGAAGACAAGTAAGAAGATGAAGAAAGTGATCCAATGAGAATAGCAACAGAAGTCATTGCTTCCCTTCCTCACTCCCCACCTAAAACTGCAAATGTGAGTTAGCTTCAAGAAATGTGATAGCAACCACCTCAGATATATCATCTACACAACCACTATTTGCTTCCTCATAGCTCTAGGTATCTACAATGGAAGTATCTACCACTTCATCCCCCGAGTTGTATCCCTCTTCCTCAGCTTCTGAGTCATCTACATCAGTAGTATGCATAGTAGCCAGTTCTACAATTGTATCAACTCCATTAGCAGCATGTATAGTAAGTGCCCCATCATGTTCAACAATTTTTTCTACTATAATTTTAATAGCATCAATTTTTGTTCTAGTTAGTTCTTCTATTGTAAGTACTCCAATTTGTGTTCCACCTATTGTTACTTCATTTTTGGATAGCACATCAGTTTTGGATACAGTTAGCACTTCTTTTAGTGTTCCTTCAGTTAGACCCATTCTAGTTTTTACTACAAGTCCAACAATTTCTACTATAGTTTCCATTTCTAAGTCCAAGGAAGTAAGCTCAGAAGTAAAACCAAGGACTCCTGTAAAACTTTTGCTTACTAGGAAAAAAATTGATGAAGACATTGATTTGGACAAGGAAATTGTCATTCCCAAGCTGGATCTGGACACTGCTACAACTAATGAAATGATACTGGTTAGTCAGCTTTTGGAATAAAAGGCAAGGCAAAAATAGCTAAGAGCTGAAAGAGATAGAGAGTTTACAATAATTGAAAATGCTAGGAACATAATAATTGAGGATATAGGTGTTGATGTGGACTCAACACAACACATTTTGTTACAATTGGAAGAAGTTGTAAATAAGTTCAATGAAGATACTTCTAGTCAAGAGAAGTTAATGGAGAAGGTAGAGAAAAGATTTGATAATAAGGTGCTTGAGCATATTGCTCGGCACATTGCTATTAACTAGGTAGACCTATCTACAATTTTGAGCAATCTTGAACAATCTTTCACCAATGTAACATCACTTTTTGTAAAGCTTTGTGATGTTACCAAGTTCACCAAGGATCGCTAGTAGAATTTGGGAAAATAAAGGACCACGTGACTAAAGATTTTAGTCATGTAACTAAAAACTTTAGTCACATGACTAAAAGTGATAAAATTTTACTATTTTATTGCAATTCATACATATACATGACTACATAAATGACTAATTTGGTCATTGAGTAAAATCACAAGATTAGATAAATTAAAATGATTAAATAAATGAGCAAATAAATGACTAAATAATTAGTTACCCACACAAGGATGACTAGATGAACAATTATTTATGTGAATTCTATTTATGGATTCGCTTGTGTAAGGTTTTTTAGTGTCAACATTTTGGATCACTCTATGATCTACCATCACGATGATAGAATGCACAAATAAAAGTTATGATGTATGATGTATCATTTTAAGACTCTTCCTCTAATTTTCACATCTTTTATATTATATGCTTGGCCTTTAAAAACAAATAATTAATTATTTTTTCTTAATACTAATATTTTATAGGTAGTGGAAAAATAGGGTTTGCTAAAAAATAAATAGGGAGAAATATAGTGAAAGATTGATGTACAAAATAATTATCTAAAATTATTATGTGTGTGTGTGTGTGTGTGTTTTACTAATTTATTTTAAAATTGATGATAATTAAAGTTGTTTGGAAGTTAAAATTAGATCTTAAATAAATAGATTGAAGTTTTTAATAAGTTAAAATATTATTTTAATAATATATTAATAGTTAAATATACATTCAATACTTTTAATGATAATTTATATGTTTAATTTTTTTAAAATTATTCATTATATAACGTGATTATAAGATTTGTATTATTGGGTAACATATTTGTCCTTTTTGAATTCATCTCTACAAATATTGGCCATTTGCATCACAATCTCAATAAAACCATCCATTTTCTTTTCTTAAAATAAAGTTTTGTAGATTTAGCTTGACATTTCGAAATTAAATTTGACCCATCTTGATAGATAGTTTATTTTACAAAATGTTAAAAATATATATATATTACATCATAATATTTTCTACCTAATGTACTTCAAATTGCTTTTTAATGTAAAAATAACATAAAATTCAACTTATGAAAAGTTCTAACTTTTATAGAGCACACAACCTATCTCATTTCTATCTTTTAATATAGTTATACTAAGAATCAAAATTAATTCTTTTAAAGAACATAGCTATGTCATTCCTATCTTTTAATATAATTTACTAAATATAAAAAGTTTAAACTTTTAGAAAGAAAATTTTTAATTAATAAAAGTTTCATTGTTACTTAGTAGCAGCGATCATACTCCCCTAGAGTAGTCTGTGATAGCTAGGAAAACACTATGCATTGCATGGAATTAGATGTGGGATGGAGCACTCGGTTTGAAAGGAATTACTGTTATCTCCAAGGTAATTTACAAGCCTTTTAATTGATTTATTTTTGTTTTATTAAAACTCTAATAAATCCGCAAGATCCGTTGAATCTCCCTAGAAAGCCTTTGATAGTAAAAAAAAAAATCATTTCCTACAGTCTCACACAAAATATCCTTATCCAACACCACATTAAAATGGGATGAAGCATTTATTAAAACCCTAGCTACCCTTGTATGCAAAGGCGACAGAGTATGAATCTTTAGAACATCTATGATCTAGAGCTGAGTCAGATTGGAGATGACAACTGCAGGTAATGGACCAGAGAGATGATTGGCAATTAGAGCCAAGTTTTGCAGTCGGGTGAGATGACCAAGTTCTTCAGGTATAGATTCATGGATTAAGTAATTAAATGATAAATCAAGGGTTAGCAGACTAGAAAATTTCAATGGGGAATCAGGTATTCAGCCTGTGAAGTTATTATCAGTGAGGATGAGCTGCTCTAACTTGGATAGCTTAGAAAGGTTAGAAGGCACTGGGTCGATAAGCTTGTTAAAAGATAGGTCAAGGATTTTAAGGGTGAAATAGTTGAAGAGAGATAACGAAAGTGCACTCGTGAGATTGTTGTGGCCCAGAGAAAGTAAAGTGAGAGCAGAGTAGGAAGCGAAGGTAGAGTAGGGGATTTTTCCAATTATATGATTGGTGGAAAGATTCAATCTAGTGAGATGGTCAAAGACGGGGAAGGGTTGTGGGAAGGAGCTAGAGATGGCTCTTTTTTGGAGATTGAGGATGATAATGGTTTGATTGGAATGGTTATAGGTGACACCCATCTAATTAGAGAATTTGGAGATGATTGGTCACAGGTGACGCCCATCCAATTGCAAAGGATCGCCTAGAAAAGTACTCAGTATCCCTACTAATCTTTTGTGTATTCTGCCTAAAAAACTCACGATAGATATATAAGATACTAGGGTAATATGCCTAATTCACCTTGATGTTATTTTTGGTCCTTGTGGGTAGAAGATGCCTTAATGTGTCACCACTATAGTTGCCAATGTTATAGATTCCTCGATCAGTAGCATTTAAGGAATAGCCTGTATGACCCCAAAATATTCCCTTTGCATCGATGAGCATATTCGCTCACCATGAACGAGCTTTCCTAAACTCTTTCCCTCACACAAATAGAGCCCCTGCCACCCACATAGTGTAAGGGCACTAGTTCTCTATATTGAAGCTCACACATTCTACTCCTTCAGAACAAAATAAGCATTTAAGTAGGTTCTTGTCAAATTGAATGATTTTAAAAGAAAGTCATGATATATCAGTTTCTATTAAATTTTGCATGTTGTATTAGCAACTGTCCCATTGCACCCCATATTAGAAATGTATAGCCAACACAAGGATGCTAGCAGCCTCTGATATTGTCTGACATGTAGCCTGCACTTGATATCTGATATTTTTTTAAAGCATTTTCTATTTTTATTGTATTTCATATTTTCAAAAGATCAGTGTTATTTTGACAGTCTAGTCTATCTTATTCCCTAAAAATGTATCATAAACATACACATCCTAACAAAACTTCACAATGTCATGAATGCATTGCCTTACACTTTATTGCATACAACTCATAACACTTATGGAAAACTTCCATTTTTTGATCCAGTCTAATCTCTAGATATTTGGTGTTCCCTTTGAAGTCCTCTAAACTCTTAATATCTTGTTGCAATTTGAAACGAGTTTATGATTCTGCATATTTGTGGGTTGTGTCCTAATTTTCTTTGCACATTTTCTTGGTCTTTATTCTGGTTCACCTCATTTATTTTTATGCACATTTCTAAATCAGATGATTCATGATCTTTTCAAATTCTGCATTGTTGAGTGGTACAGTATTTTCATTGGCACTATTCTAATTTAAATAGTTGTAGCATAAGTTGAAGATTGACTGGTTTTGTATTCATCCTATTTAGTTTTTTTTGGTAATTTATGATTGAGGGACATCTTTTCGATCAGATTTACCCAGTAGCTTATGATGGCATACCTAAATTTGGATATATGGTAGCACACTCAAATTTTGTTTATAGTTTGGTACTAGTAGCTATGAATTTTTTGAAACAAATCCAAGAAAACTATCAAAAAAATATGGTAGCATACCTAGTTTTTAATGTTTATAGTTTTAACTTTACATGTATGCAAATTTTGATTTACAATTCTTATTACTTATGCATCTGTTTATACTGTCAAGATCTGCCTTCAATAGTTGTAATCTTAGCATCAAACTATTGATGTAAGCCAAGTAGCATATAATATATAGATGTGAAAAATTAATTGATGATTTTTTTCTGTCTTTCCGATGATCATTTATTGTGTAAGAGAAGTTCAACATAACATATTAAGGGAACTTTTGAATTGCTAGAATTCAATCATCACAGTTCCTATCTATTCAGTTCTCTACAGGACATCCATAACATAGGAAATACTCTACATAATTGTTAGGAAGGAGAAAAGGTTTGGAGTCACCTTTTATCCTGCAAGATTGAATTGTATCACAAATCTGACAGTATGTGCAAGAGGGAGATCATCACTTGATCGCTTTCCCTCTATTTGCCGAGCTGGGAGTCTCCTACACACCTATCTACTAGAAGTGGTCCTTGTGAGGGTAAAGGCATGAGAGTCTCCCACAAAACTATTTATATGTATATTTTTTGTATTAATGATAGGTCAATACATGACCGGTACAAGGTACTTGAAAAACTAGTTGTGAAAAGATGTATATGAATTACATTTCAAATGTAGCTTTGTCAAATTTGTAAAATAGTGAATTTGCAAATACTAAATTCTAAGATATGAATTATATTTGTCAAATATGTTAAATATTATATGGACAGTGATATTTTCATTCATCACTATTTATATGAAACCCTTATACATTGGAGTTGAGCAGTGTGTAATTTGATCTCTTAATGCACCACAAAAAACTAGAAATGTGTTCACAGAACTCTTGGAGAAAACAAACAAATAGGTTCAAAAAATAATGGCCCAATACTCACTGGTATTGGCAAGATAAAGCATAAGAAAAAGGGAAGAAAAAATTTTAATTACTTCCTCTCTCATGTAACTAAGAAGCTCTTAGCTAGGTGGGTATTTTGAAAAAAGGAAATCACAAAATCAAAATACTATTGACTATAATAATTAGTTAGTTATGAGACCAAATTGGAAAGATTTTAATGAAGTAACTGGATTTTAGGACAACATTCACACGTCATTTTCCAAGTTACACAGCTGATGATGTCCTTGAGACATTTACTTTATCTTGTTTACTACTCCTTAGAAGGAAGAAATGATGTTCATCATTTCATTGGAGGTCATTGTGAATTTGATTATTTATAGTGATTGGAAAGCGATTAATGAAAATACACCTAATTTTGTGGTGTTGAGAAGAAGGGGATGTGGTAATGGGAAATGGTTTTCAGTTTACATTCATTTTAAAAATTCTCCATTGAGAGATACTCCAACCTGTTGTATCCTGCTGAAGACTAATTTTTGTTTTATCATTGTGACAGTTCATTACAATCCATCTCAGATACTTGAATGTTATGAGGTCTCTATTTCTGGTGTAACATCGACTTACTAAACAGATAATATTTCTTGACTAAATAAACTTATAGGAAAATCCTCCAAAAGTTGGATCAATTTGTCATTACAGACTAAATTTGTCCACAAAGATGAAATTATTTCTCCCATACATTGTGTTGATGTAGTTTATTGCACTATAGGTAAGTCATAAAAGGAGTATAAATTTTAGATCATTGCTATGGATCGCAAGAAGTAGTCGTCTTCAACAATCTTCATCTGGTTGAAGATTGCATTTGTTTTTTAATTCTATTTCCTTGTTGATGTGATGTTTTAAATACTTTTGGATGATTGTTAACTTAATCTATTTGACAAAGGTGGTTGAAAGGCTTCATTGGTATGTGAACAATGGCAACATGGTAAGGAACTTCATTTTTATCTTGTATGCTATCTTGAATATTCAATCTGTATCTTCTGCACCATATATTTAAAAGAAATCTTCGCATGCGAATCTCAATGTAAATGCATATAGTGTTTACTATTTTTTTAGATGCTGGCATTCATTCCTCTATATGGTTTTATTGGTTATAAAAGCAACATATGTTTTCAATCTTATAATGATGAAGCTTATAATTAAGCATGAATGTTTAATGTATGAATCTAAAGAAGCTACATAGATTCCTTATAGGCAAGAATATAAGCATGTAAACAAAATATATAACACTTATGGTCTGTTGATGATGAGTTTTCCCCTTGTAATCAAGACCTGCATTTTACATACAATTTCATTCCTTCCTAGATGTGATACTTAACATGATGCCACCAAATGTCATCTACAATCATTTTCTTAATGGTAGCTGCTCTTGTATTGGTAGATTGTGTCTTTTGTGACTAATTTGGGCTGATAACCATGTTAAGGAATTTCCCTAAAATGGCTTTTTATTCAATTGTATGAGCTCAAATAATTGTTTTTACAAAGATCGCAAATCCAAAGATAGCATACAATACCTTGGGAATATTTTATACTTACGTCAAATATTTGCATGATAAGTAGGAGATAATTTCCGCAACAAGTCAATTTTTGATATTGCTATTAGGATTTAACTGTGTAGTTTTTGAGGCAAACTCAATCTTGCATTTCTTGCAATATACAATATATTGGAAGAATGAAAATTGAATCCTCAATCTTCAAGGTGAGTGAGTTCAAGTCTTAGTTACTAATCAAATTTAGCATCCTTGCAAGTGAATGGAAAATTAACTCATGCAAGCTAGACATCTCTTTTTTTGACTCTTATTGGTGGATTGCTTTATGACATTTAAAATTCTAACTATTCATTGTCTAGCTGTCAAGTTTTTCTGCCTCAAGCAACTTATTCTATCGGTATTTTTAAGAGGCAAAGTACTGGTTTCATCAAAATGAAGTTCACTTTAGATTCAATGTTACTTTGAAGTATTGGTTTTTTTTGTACATGGGGCAAGAGAGACTATTTTTTAGTAAATAGACAAAGAAGTTTCCTTGATATAATAAAAAACTCAATTTTTAAGAACATAGTTTCCATAAAAATTGTGTACAAAAAATTAAAAGAATGCTTGAATCATATAGAGAGATTATTTTTTAATAATTAGATAGAAGCTTCCTCAATATAATAAAAACTCAATTTTTAAGAACATAGCTTCAATAAAATTTGTATACAAAAAATTAAAAGAATACTTGAATCATTTAAGCATCAATTTATTTGGAAATTGATAAATTAATATTAAATTATTAGTATGAAACAAAGTTATAAGATAAACATGGAAATAATTAATTGATAAGATAGTTTATAAAATATAATTAATAACTAATTGACCAAACTTATTTAGATACTAAATTGCGATAATAAATCATCAATGGAAGGATCTCAATTGCTTACGAGAGAGCTCCTTTATTTATTCTATCAAAGTTTTTTCATTATTGGAGTTGAAGCATGTTGGATCAATTTTTTCAGTAGTCTTTTGTTTTTTCCTGACAAAAATTTCCTCCCAAAAAATAGTCTCTGAGATCATGGCAGGAATTGACACAGTTCAATGCATTCTCATTACATCCACTGTACATAGCTTTTGCATGCTCTTGACATTTGTATTATTATGATGATTATATCTCGTCATTACAGCAAGTGACTCTATTTTTGCAATACACATAAGCTAATCTAAATTATTGCAAAGACTATGAAAAGAAAAAAGAGTTGGTTTGATGTTATTTTTTAATGCGGTTTGATGTTTATTTAATGCAAAGGTCTATTTTCTTGACATAAATTGCATAATCATTTGTAACTTTTCTGAGAAGTTAGCACAAGAAACAATACTTGTGTGTGGCCAAAGTGCTCCAAATTATATTTTATAAGAGTCTATCTCTATAATAATTTAGAGAAGTGTAATTGACATGAAATATAATTTTAAAATGCTTAAACAGAAGAATTTAAAATTGTTGAAGTGTTATTGATAAAGATTTAGATTATTGGTTTTCATAAGAACTAAAATTTGTGTTCTTTGAGAAGAGTATATCATGCTATAGTGACCATGATCCTGGTAGATCTAATGTTGGGAAGACAACTTTGTCAATTTTTTACATTATTCTTTAAAAGGCACTAGCTCAATGGAAAAGCACCTTCTTTATAAGTAGGAGGATGGTGGTTCAATTCCATCGTGCCTTAATATGACTAAATTAATTATTAAATAAATTACCAAATAAACTACCAAATATACTACCATATATACCAAAATATATTATCAAATATACTACCATATATATGACCCAAAAAACTACCAAATATACTACAAAATCAACTACCAAATATACTACCCAAAAAACTACCAAATAAACTACCAAAATTACTAGATAAACTACCAAGTAACAACAATAAATGACTAAATCAATGACCTAATCAATTATTCAAATAGTTTAGTCATAAATTTGTTTGGGAGATAAATGTTTGGCAATAAACTACCATTGGTCACATGATCAAAATTAGTCACATATCTATAATTTTTAGTAGTTTATTTAGTAATATATTGTTGCTTTTGTACTAGTGGATATAAAGGAGAAATTGAGTAAGATTGATGTTGATATGAAGAAAAGTGCTCAAAGCCTACAGCTTGACCCTAGTTCAAGCTCAACACATCACATCAAGGTGAATTTTTTGTCAGAAATGCAGGCAGAATTGCTAACAGAGGAAGCTAGGATCAAATCCACACTAATTGATATACAAAATATTATCCTTCCAATTATGGACTCAATGCAAAAACATATTGCATATTCAAAGACATTGGTCCAGGATAACAATTTTTTCATAGCAAATCATATGATTTAACTTTTTGTAGAAGTTCAAGTGGCACTCTCCATCTACAAAATTTTGCAAGACAACTGGGATAAGATATTGGCTCTTATTCTTAAGGTACACTTCAAATTTCTCTCACATTTTGGTGTCTCTATCTGAATATATTGTATATACTCTTTGGCAGTATTGTCAAAAAGAGGGAGTAAGTGGTAAGAGACTTGTGGAGAAAATCAAGGAGAAAATAGATTGATTTATGTACAAAATAAAAAGGATTAAAGGTTATGTATATATTATGCCATATGTATGGGGGAGATATGTAAGATATGTATATACAACATCTTTACAAAGATCAATTTTGAAAAATCAAAAATTATTATGTCGGTGTACATAAGGCTCATAAGTGGTTTTGTCACTAATGCCAAAGGGGGAGATTGTTGGCATTATATTGTATTTGTCATTAGTAAAAACACTTATTTGATTTTATATGTTCACCAATCTCATCACTCAATCTACAATTTATACCAAGAATTTAGTGGTTGCCAAGTAAGTTCATCACTTAAGCAGTTCACATCGAGCATTTCTGAAGCTATCGAGTGAGTATGCAGTCCAGTAGTGTTTACTGAGCATATAGTGTTCATCGAGCAAATAGTGGTCACCAAGCTTCACAGTGTCTACTGAGTTATCAGTTTTGTGTGATGTGTAGTGTTTACCAAGTGAGAGCAAGGTAAACTAAGGATTCAGTATCTATCGAGTGACACTATATCTACCAAGTCTCTAATGGTCACCAAGTTTGAAGCTACATCGTGTGATCAGTGTGTATTGTGCTTCTACTTCTACCAAGTGTATGATGATGCCAAGTAATGCAATGGACACTGAGTATCAAAAGTTCAACAAGTCAACTTCAGAACTTAAGTTTTCTACTGTTTGGCCAACTCAGTAATATTTTGTTTACTTGTGTTTTAGCTGACCTTGTAATTATAAATATTGGAATGGTATATATGTAATGTATTGTACCATTTGCAATATATGGATGTATGAATATGTATGCATGAGAATATCAAGGAATGGATATGTAATGTGAATCAGTAGCAGAGTAGAGTATTCAGCAAGATCATCAAGGAGCAACAAAGTTATATCAGTCACAAGGAGTGATCTATACTTCAAGGATCTAATCAGCAATCAAGTTGTAAGTTAGATCTACTATTTCATCCTAACAAGTGAATTAGTTTTCCAAATCCTTTAATAGGGTAGACTTAATAGTCTTTGTATAAATCTCTTAATAGAGTGCATACTTCATTGTATGTTTGTAAAACCTCTAACAAGGTGGATCTAGCAGTCCAAATTGCTCTTAACAAGGTATACATCAGAAGTGGTCAATGTAAGCCCTAACAGGCCAACTTTATACTGCAGTAGTGAATTTTTGTGGGTATCATCCCCACCTTAGTTTAACTTTCTATTTGGAAGGTTTCTAGGTCACCAAAATACTATGTTCATGTGTTATGAATGTTTATCTTTTCTTATGCATGTAGTAAATTAGATAAATGAATGATGAATGGATTAAGTGTTGAATTAATTTAAAGTTTTTGAGGTTACTGATTCACCCCTCCCCTCTCAGTAACCTAGCAAGTCTTGATTATTTCCAACACATACATCATTTATATGCAATAGAGAAGTATGAGAAGGACAAAACCCCATAAGAGGAAAAAGTCCCCCCCAATAAGAGAGAAGAGGAATAAGAAAGGAGACAAGGTAGTCACCACCCCCCCCCCCCCCCCCTCCCCAAATGTTGAATGTCAATCAATGATAGCTACTTTGAGATGAATGTAGGAGTTGATCCGTGACTTTTGAATAATGTTCCTCCCTTTAGGAAGAAACAATATCATAGGTTCATATGAGATTCTTTCCTTATTTGTAGAAAGAATCCCTAAGATGAATGGTTTCTCTAAAAACTTCTCAACAGTCCCTATGTCTATACTGATGGTTGCCCCTTCCAACACTACTGAAAAGAACATGTTCAAATCTAGCAAGGATTGATGCAAAACATATCTCAAAGAACCAATTGTCTCCTAGAATGATAAAGAGATCTCCTACATCTATTGTACATAAGGATGCACAATCATATCAACCTTGTAAGACTAATCATGTAGAGAATGGACAAGAGGGTCAATGCATTCCCTCACAACAACTAAAGAAATATCTTCTTCATCAAAGAGAAGATGTATATCATCAATGATGTCTTCCAAATCTGCTATGTAGGACTCAACAAACAAGCTTGAAATATCTGTTATGTAGTCATCCCCTGATGCTAGAACTAGAAGACAAGGTGTACCCAACTATATTGAATTACATGGACCTATCACTATAGAAATGTATGCATATGGAATGTGTTGATGTTGTGACCTTTTTCTGCATCTGTCAATAGGATCCCCCATATTTGAACCTATTGAATCACTATCACTATTGTCACTATCAATTTCCACAATATATGAAGTATGGAGAGGATTAGAGAATAAGCTTGGTGAAATTTCCTCAAAGTGAACTTTCCTCTCTATGAATATCTCATGAGTCTTAGGATCCATAAGTTTATATGCCTTAAGTACAAGACCTTGCTGGTGGTGCCTTGCATTCCCTTGAAGATATGTGTGCCCATGTTGGACAACCAAAAACTTTGTAGTGCTTCACAACCGATTTTCTTTTGCACCATGCCTCAAAAGGAGTCATCCCATCTAAGACATAATGAGGAAACCTATTAAGGATGTGATTGGCACTACTTATTTCTTCAACTTGAAGTGATGGAACAAGAGACTTAGCTTGAATCATGCAACTTGTCATTGACTTAAGAGTTCTAATCCTCATTGTTGCAACACTTGTCTTCTGTGGACTAAATGCTATTGGATTTTGAAGATCAATACCCTCAAGTTCACAAAAGTCTCTAAGTCTTGAGTTCACATATCTACTTTCTATTTCCATACAAAGAACCTTGATGGCTTTTCTTGATTTCTTCTCAACATGACTCTTGAAGGCTAAAAACTTATCAAACACTTCATTCTTTTGATTAAGAAAGTATACCCATGTGTAGCGTGAAAATTCATCAATGAAAGTGAGGACATAGTGACCCTTGCTAATTGATGTCACTAAAAAAGGGCCTACTAGAATCGTGTTAACTAACTCAAGAACAACTGATGCTCTCCAAGACTTCCCTTTGTCATACTTTTCTTCTAGATTCATATCCATTGAATAAGTTGAACATTTACCTATAGAAAAGTTGATTGTAGGTAGAGATTTGACCATATTTTTTGAGCTAAGTTGATGAAGATGGTGGAAGGAAAGATGTCCATACTTCTCATATCATAATTTACTTTGTAATTGAGATTGTGTCAACAAGGCATGAGAAGGAGACATAGGCACAAAGTGGGAAAAATAATAAAGCCTTTTATCATGTTGACTTTACCCACTACAACCAATGAATCATCCTTAAGATTTCACACCATTACTGAATTAGGAAGGAACTCAACTTTATTTCCACCTCCATAGTGATTGATTTGGTAAATTGAAAGGACATTAGTGTTAAGGCTAGGATAGAGAACATCTTTGAACTCTCTATTTTCCATCCCAACTTGTCCTTTCCCTTCAACTTCCACTTGTGTATCATTTTCTACAAAGATGTGAGGTACTTTAGACTACTTCAATGAAGAAAAGTGTCATTTTGTAGAATCCATATGATATGAGGCATGTGAGTCAAGAATCCTGTCCCCTGAAGAACATGAACTTGCCATAAATGCTTTCCCTTTTTCCTATGAAGTGGATGGATTTGAATCCTTGGAAGCATTTGGCACATTGATTTTGTCCTTCCTAAGTATTTTTTCCAACTTGTCTATTCTCTTAGTCTTGCAATGATGCTCATCATGATTTGGTTTCTTGCAATATGCACAAAATAGTTTATACTTCTTCTTATTTTTTCCATTCTTGTTGGAAGAAGAATTGCCTTGTTGTGAGGAGGAAGATTGTTGTGTCTTTGATTGTGATTTTTGCTTCCACTACTTTTTCTTGTTATTGGTGAAACTTTTGCCACCTTGATTTGTTTGTTTCTCATTGCTATCCACCAATGTTGTAGACTTGGATGACTTGAGAATTCCCATACCTATCAACTTGGATTGTTCCAACATCAACATTTCTACAAATGTAGGCTTAGTGAAGGCACTTCCCATGGTCAACATGTGAGTGTTGTAACTCAAAAAAAAAGATGCATACTCTAAAAGTAGCCTCCTCAAGATGTGATGAATCAATATATCATCCTTCATGGGATTACCACAATCTTTAAATAGTGTTTTCAATTCATTGGCTTTGTTGACATAGTCTTGAATGTGTCAAAATTTTTAGGATCCAAGAGAAGTAGATCATCCTCAATTTGGAATCCCTTTTCCTCATCCACCTTACCATACAAACCTTCAAGTTTCTCCCAAGTACCCTTGGCATCGTTAAAGCTGGAAATGTGGAAGAAGAGATCTCTATGAAAAAAACTCCTAATAATTCCTAAAGCCTGGTTGTCTTTAACTTTCCAATCAACTTGTGTAGAAGAATTAATGGGTTTTACAATTTTACCATCAGCATATAGATTTAAACTTTTTTCCATTAGTCTACTCCATACAATATCTTTCCATGTAGTATAATTGTGTGAAGTTAAAAGTGGAGTTTTAGGTGAACCCATGATGCAAAAAATTAAAAGAGCACAAGAGAGAAAGAGAGACACAAGAACACTAGACACACCCCCCTTATTCACTCAATCAAAGAACCCCCCAAAAATGATGCTTTTGGCACGTTATATATAGTGCATTTACAATAGGCCACTTGTCAAAATGGACAAAAGTGGGCTTCTGATTTTGTTGTTGACAACCTCCTTTTGGACTTCAAATCTAGTACTAAACATTGTAGCTCAGATGTACAATAATTGTGAAGTCTAATCAAAGCAATACAATGCAAAAAAGGACCTATTTCTTAAAGTAGTATTTCCATCCACACAAGCCTATAATTTGATTGCAAATCTAGAAAGTAAACAAAAAATAAAGCACTTCAAAAATAATGGAACCTAAAAATGTGTCCAGATGAGCCTAAACTAAGCCTTTGAGGTTGCAAAAAGTAGGATTTGTAATTTGCAAAAAAATTCAAGAACAGAGATCTCAAACATCCCGCAAATGTGTAGATCACGAAATTCTACCCCAAAATAAAATTTTAAAAAAAAAGCTCGAAAAAAGGAGTTTGTATGAGGGAGATATCATTGTTTGAAAATCACCACTATAATTATTTTTCCTAAATCGCCATCATCGCACCTCCAAAAAATAAATGACTCTAAATTTCACCTTAGATGTCTAATTTTGGTGAAAAAAAAGTTGATTTCGGTTTTTTTGACCTTCTAAATACGATATCAATATCTAATTAGCACTAGCAAGCTCCAATCTTCACCTGCAAAAAATCTCTCCTACTGGCCTGATGGCCAAAAAAAATTTAGAAAACAATGCAGATCCGAAAAAATTGTAGAGATGCAAATAAAAAATGTAGATCTAAAAATTTAATTCATAAATATAAAAGATTATACCAAATTCTACAAATTGGGCCTTCGAGTTCCAGTTTGCAAAAAAAAAAATTTGCCTCAATTTTGACTATAGCATAGGGTAGGCAAATTTATAGTCAAAATTTATAGAATCAACACTCTAGATACAATGATGAGCTCCTCTTTGGATTTAGACACTCCCAATGACTGTGATACTCTAGATCTGAATTGAGGTCCTCTAAGAGGTGAAGTGAAAATGGTCTCCAATGACTATGTGAAGAGAAGCTCGTTCAGCTCTAATACCATGTAAGAATTTTCCTTAGGGAAAAATCACCCACGATCAAGAAGCTCCAGCACTAGCACAATATGGACCAATAAAGTATGATTATAATAACAATATGAAATTTAATTGATGTACATACACACTAAGAGTGCCTAAATATAAAGGCCTCTAGACTGATTAGGAGTCAACACAATGATAAGTCTAATAGCCAAGTAGATATCCACTAAGAGTGGATTATCCTCCATTGAGCACAGAAGTTAGTGCAATGATGAGAGCATAAGCTCAACATGGGTGTGTCATGTACAATTATGTTGTAGACACCATGTGCTTAATTAGAGTGCAAACAGCTATGTTGTCTACATGACAACTTGGCTAATTATGCAAACTCCTGTGTTATAAACACCATGTGCTAAAAAAAGATGCTAACTCCTATGTTGTGAACATGAAAACTCATATGAGTACTCATACTCCTAGGTGTCCAATCTAATAAATAATAAAATAATGCATTAACCTAAGTAAAATTAAGTAAAGTGTAATAATAATTAATTATTTACACTAACAGAATCATTTGCAAAATGCTAAGTTTGGGGATTGAAAAATTGGGGATTTTTGAGGAAGGGCTTTTAAATTAAACCCATAGGATGAAAGGGGGTGGATGGAAATTGGAAAGTTGTAGGATTTTATGGTACTTTTGTAGGATTCAGTAAGATTGGGATTGTAGGATTTGATAGAGATAGGATGTTATGCGAATGGATTTATTTGGGATCTTCTTGGATTTGGATAAAATGAACTCCTTTTGTATTTCCTTTGGAATGGAGGAGGGGAAGGAGTCCATTTGAAGCTTGAGCATGGGGTTATCTATAAGGAGAACCACTATCTAGGTGATCACTTAATTTAATATACAAATGCCATGGACCTATCAAGGTTACCAAGAATATCAAGGCCTTAAAGTCGTCACTACATAAAACTAACTCAAAAATAGACACACAAGGTTTCCCCAACAACACACATAAATCCTGAAAGGAATCAAATTGAAAATGATATTGGGTAACCCAAAATCAAGTGATATTTACCAAGTACATCATGCAACCACAAGTGATCACATGTTTGAGTATGTAAGGGTTACATTTGACTGACTCACAAGAAGAAAAGAGAAACAAATGAAAGGTTGATCCCAAATTGCCTCATTTGCAGCAAGGATGGAAGTTAGAATATGACATGTTAATGAGGTAGGGATATAGAGGATAACTATGTTGACATTATAGTCATATTTGTTATTAGTGACACACACTTATTCAAAGTTAACCAAGCATTTAGTCTCTACCGAGTTGTATAGTTGCTACTAAGTCTAAGGGATAGTATTCATTTTGCACCAAGCAATTACTACAATGGTGATGATCAGCAATGCAAACTGAGCATCTTAGTATATGTTGAGTTCCTTAGTGAAAATCAAGTTGTGTAGTGCTTATCGAGTTTACAATTACTATGATGTGAATCTAGTGTTAACTGAGCCACTCAATGTTAACCAATTGATTTCATTTATACCGAGCTCATAGTGATAGTATTTACCAAGCTATGCAATGTGAATCCAGTGATTCAATTTATATACCAAGTTTCATAGTATTCATCGAGTCACTAGTGCAAAATGAGTTCAAGACTACTTGGAAGTGATTAGTATGGACTGAGCTTCTATGTCTACCAAGTGCATGATGATGTTGAGCATTGATAGTGGACGTTGAGTATCAGAACCTCACTGAGCTAGTCTTCAAAACCTGAGTTTCTATAGTTTGACCAACTTTGTGTATTTTTTGTAAACTTTTATTGTAGCCAACTTTGTTAATTTTTAATTGGATTGGTATATATGTAATGTATTGTGTCACATCCAAATGTAAGAAAACATAGATGAAATAAGCAGAGAAGAGCTGAAGAGTGAATTACAAAGGCTATAGCAGTATAAGGAGTAGAATAGATTTATCTATCATAGCAAGGTGATTACTACATTCAAAGGAATCTCATTTAGAAAACCAAGTTTTAGATCAAAGATCAGCTACTACTTCATCCTAACAGGTGGATCAATAAAATCCTTTCACAAGGTAGACTTAACAGTCTTGTGTAAATCTCTTTACCGAGTGCACACTTCATTATATGTTTGTAAACCCTTTTGCAAGGTGGACCTAGTAGTCCTTATTGCTCCTAATAAGGCAAATCATCAAAAGTGATCATTGTAAACCTTAATAGGCCAAATTTATACTGCAATACTAAAGCTTGTGGGTATCATCCCCACCCTAATTTTAATTTATGTTTGGAAGGTTTATGGGTCACCAAATTGTGTGTCAAAAGTGTTATGAATGCTTTTAATGTTTTCAGTTTCTCATGCATGTAATTAGATCATAATACACATGAAGGATTAATTGCTAATTAATGATTAAGTTTTATTGGTTACTGATTCACCCCTCCCCTCTCAGTAACTTAGCCTATCACATATACTTCAAAAAATTGGTATCAGAGCATTGTGGTTCTCAGGAAAGAAGTTTAATAACTTGAGCAATGATCAAAGGCTATGGAGGTATTCTAACTTGACAAGGCTATTGATAATGAGAAGCTAGATTTGGAATTGGCTATAGGACAACTCAAGAAAACAAAGAAGCAACTCTCTCAATCCTTAAAAAGAAGAAAAGATCTTGTAATCCAGATGAATGACCAACTCTACAATGTAGAAAGAATTGAAGACATCCATTCAAGAAATTTAGATGAAACTAATGAGGCAATCAAAGAACTAGTAGAAAAGAATGGTAATCTTCAAGAAGAAGTAAGAAAACTAAGAAGAGAGCAAGAAAATTAGTCAATGAGATTGTGTGAAGTCATGGACGAGAAAAATGAGATAAAAGAAGAGATAGAAGGAAAGAAAAATGAAATTCAGCACCTATCCCTTCAGCAGACAGACTTCATTGATCAGCTCACCAATGCAAATGAAGAAATCATGAATCTAAGATAAGAGAATGAAAGATTGCATAATGATCTAAACACTAAAAGGAAAACTGGTGAGAGGATGATGAAATCTTAAGTAAACATGAATCAATTGAATGAGCAAACAGTGGAAGACAAACCTGTGTCACCTTTTGTGATATCCCTAGCATTTTTGACCAAAAGGGTTTTGGCCGTAATGTTTTTGGTAGTATAGACATGGCGCTCTCTCGCGCCAACATGGCAGACAAGGTTACAACTGAAACCCTTTCAGCCAAAAGGGTTTCAACTTTAATGTGATATCACATACATGAGCTAGATGTACTAAATAACATGTGCATATTTTTAGTTACATTCAACTTTGTACATATTTATATACATACATGTTTTAAATTAAATTTAAGTTTCAGTTTTATATGTACTTATGTATGTATATCTTAACTCTGCATTTATAGATAGAGATCTTTGATTATATCATTATGGCATCTGGTACTGGTGGAGCACCTACATCCTCAAGGGAGGCTAGTGTTCATGGAGGGGGTCCTATTGCTGAGTCAGGTACAATACATAGACCAACATCATATGCTCAAGAGAGATAGCATTTATTTGCAGATATTGTTGCTAGATTATCTTGTGCTCTCGAGTATCTTGATTCTACATTATTAGCTTCTACACTTCTCCCTAATAGGGAGAAGATTGTTTCTATTAGAGATGATTTGTGCTAGATGATTGAGATAATCTCTATATACAACCCATTTGATGATATTAGTATTAAGACATTTTACTCTTCCCTTTCTCATAGTGTCATTGGCACTGTGAAGTATTCACAAATTGATGGTGAGGTCTCCACCGCTATGGTGAAGACCATATTTTCCTTTTATATAGATAGGTCTAGTGTTAGAGGTTATTTAGTGATGAAGTGTACAGATCAGCTCGTCACTCCATTTGTATATCCTCAGTGGTTAGCTATGCATCACAAGTGGCCATAGAAGGATGAGTTTCCTCTTTATTTCTACAAAAAATTATTTGTAGAATTTCATTTACATCATGATGTTGACTATATAGATTTTCTAGGTCATTTTGGATAGAGTCAAGGTTAATTGTTAAAGAGATTAGACCTGCAGAAACTCTTGTGCCCATTAATAAATGGGAAATGGTAGGTCCAAACCTTTTGGTCATTCTAAGAGGTCCACAAACGACTGATGTAGGTTTGAGTGTTCCTGATGATATAGTTAGGAGTCAGATATTTTCTAGCATTGCCACAGTTGTCATACACTTATAGGAGATATCTTCAAATAGGTGTGGTAGATATATGTTACAATCTTGTGGTCCCATTTTGATAGGTGCATCGGCCTCTAGCACAAGAGCTAATGACTTGTATGAGATGGCAGATATACCATTGCCACTAGAGGTTTCAACTATATTAGATGTGGATGCATTGTGCCATATGACATCTTATTTAGTATCTGATATTCTTAGATCATATCAAGCATAGTCAATGGTCACAAGGATTCCTCTTCGTGACATTGGTGGACAGATCAGCCATATATTTTCATGCACAACAGAACCACAGCCCTCTAAGATAGAAGGATATCCCTACACATTCTATAGCACCTTCTTCTATAGAGGGCTATATATCACCTATCCCCATAGCACCTGTCCCCACACCTACTCAAGATCCTATAGTACTTGCTCCTACACAACTTGGCCTTAGAGCACCTATGTTCTATGATTCAAAGATTACTCTATCACTACATGACTCAGATATCAATTAGATTGGAAAAGCATTACATGATGCTATGGTAAATCTTGTAAATTTATATATGTTTATATTTATTTGTTACTATAATTTACACATGTATATTGTTTGTTTAGCATACTCAAGATCTTTTATATGTATGTGCTTAGGTCTATACATAGATATTCTTGAGTATACAAGATCAACTGAATATACAGGATCATGAATGTCAATGTCAATGTTAGTATCTTCAAAAGGAGGCTTTCTAACTATCTCTTTCAAATCCCAATGTGAAACATATCCATTCACAATATTTTCACATGCACTCATTGGATTATCCTTAATGCAATCATCACAAAAACATGTTTTCTCTCTTACTTTAATTACTGGAGGTTTATGGTTTCCTGTAGTCATCACTTGATGTAAACTTCTAATACTAGGAACCGTTTGAAAATTGTAAGGATTAGATCGATCTATATATGTTACAAATACAAAAAATAATTGTCATATTTCATAATAAATATTTAATAAAAAAACTCAAGAATTTGAAAAATAAATTAAAAATAAATATAACTTAGTTCACCTTTCTCTTCCCAAAAGTAATGCTTATTGTATTCAGTATCTTGAGTGGCAAAATCAACTTTGTACCATTCAACAATTTGATTTGCACTCTCTATCCTATTCCATGTGTGTGCATACAATATGCATATATATAATTTAAAATATATGCTACTAGTATTAAACATGCACATTAAATGCATATATTTACCTACAAGTTGATGTTTTCGAAGTGCACACTTTATATATGCTCCTGCTCCATCACGCTCCTCTCTTCCATGTCCACTTTCAAAGAAATTCCATAAAAACCTAACATTGGTTCTAGCATGTTGCATTGCTAACCAATTAAATGCTTTTGCAGATTTGAATTGTCTTGTGAACATGAAACATGATAAGTATCTACAATTATCTATGTACATGTATCAAATCAAAATAGGCATACAAACAAATAAATATAAATTAAAATAAAGTTAAATAAATGTGTAAGTTTGTGTATACTAACCTGCACATCCATCAAACCAAATACAGTGCTCTGAAACATTTATTCCATGCTTTCTAAGATTTTCAGAGAGTATTGCAAAAAAATGAGCCACATAACTCCTATCATGAACTCTATCATCACTAATATAGAAATGAACCTCTTTGATGATGATGCATTCATTTTCATCCAACCTTTCTATCTCATCCACCTCAAATTGTGCATGTCTATAGGTCACTTGCACAAATATTGCAACTTGTTCAAAATTATAATATTTCCCTTGAAGCTCTATTTGAGGTGCAAATGTATAATTCTCAAAAAAATCTACAATTGAAAGTATACAACCAAGTGGAAAATAATTTTTGGAATCACGAAATTGTTTAGCTTGCCATCGTGCACTATGACAATGTTGGATATGTGGATATATCAATGGATGAAACTTGGTCATAAACTCATCATAAAACAATTCACTCTCCTTCAATAATTTTTTTTTGGATTCATCTGTTTTCTTATTTTGGTATGCCTCATATTCATGTCTCATCCATGAAACTGGTGTTGATTCATTAATATTCTCAATTTGCATTTCAAAAAATTTGCGTAAATCTCCACAATCTTCACACTGATTTTTGATGCATTGCACTTTGAACTCATTTGAATCTTCTAATTTATCACATAATATGGACTTCACAAATTGTGTTGTACTACTAGGGATGACCAAATTAGGATCAAGTACTACCATAACTTTTTTATATGATTGCAAGTGTAGACCAAATTCAACATGATTTCGAGAACAACAAGTTTCACAAATCTTATTTATGTGTACAAAGGAAGGACACAAACTTTCAAACATTCTCTAGCATATTTTGACATTTGAAAATTCTTGCCTAAATGTTTGAAATAATTTACTTTGAGTTATATCTATGAAATTTTTTGGACATTCAATTTTGACCCCTATTTTTTGATCTTTAATTTGTATAGTATCACGTCTATAGGAAGAAACATGAGAATGTGTGGTCCAAAATTCAATAACTTGTCTTTTCACATCTTTAGAAATTGTCTTTTTGAGGAACTCTACAAATATTCACCCAATTATTCTTAATGTTATCATCTATCATATTTTTGCTCTTGACGTATCTCTAAATAGTTCTTCTAGATATATGTAGTACATCAAAAAGTGCACGTACATATTTTCTACGTGTCAATTTTTTACTAGATATATTAGTCATCAATGCTCTGCGTGCATTACTCAAATCATCTCCTTGAGTTGTGTTGTTAATTTTGTTATAAGCATTTTGCAAGTTTTCAACTATTCTTTTATTAATAGTATGCACATGGTTTTTCTTGTTATCAACACCCAACAACTCTAAAACAAGTCTGATATCTATTCTCTTAGATAATTTGACAAATAATTGTGCCTATCCAAATATACTTTTATTTTTGAAATATTCATCCCACATGTTCTAACAATGCTTTCTAATAGTTTATCATTTATCATATCTTTAGATGGAATTTGGTTTAAAAGTAGTTCCTCATCCAAATGCATCAAATTTTTTATGCCTTCTAATTTGTTTCTATCAGTAGAACTACTAATTTCTTCCTCTTCATTACTTTCATTCTCTTCATGAATCTCATCCTATTCAAGAATTTCAATAGGTTGGTTTTGGTTATGTTTTGTATGACCTTTCATTTTGTCATCTCTTTTCCTATCATATTTCCTTGACCTTTTCCTTTTACTTCCCACTGAATACTCTAATCTATAGAAACAAAATAATAAATTTAGATTTTGAACACTAAATACTAGCTAATGCTTCAATTTAGAATACATAAAAATAAAAATACGTAGATAGGAAAAACCACCATAAAAATATTCAATCCTTTGTGATTCTAAGGGTATCTGTGAAATCGTTGTTGAAAATGGCATCAAAAATCATTGTCTTCCAAAAATTCTCTTCTACTTTTTGTTGTTTTCTATATTTATTAAAATAAAGGAAACACAAATCTTATTTTTTACATGAAATAGCCAAACTAACTTATTTTATACATGAAACTGCCAAACTAACCGCTTGTGGTTTGTTGGGCTGACAGGGGTTTTGGTCGAAACCCTTTCAACCAAAATAGTTACGGTCAAAACGGTTTTGGTTGTAACTACCTATATGGCATCCTAGGTGGCAACCACACAAGCAAAAATAAGAACTTCTAAAAACATCTCACTTTGAAGGCCAATTTGACCTACTAAATTAAAGGTTTTTAAAAAACTAAAAATATACTTTTGTAGGTCTCAGAGTCAAGATTATGATCATATAATTTTATTTTTATTTTGATTATGAATAGTATATTATAATTTGAAAATATTACAAGTAGGTATTTTAAGATTCAGGAAGATGTCTATTCAAAAATAGACAAAAAATAGTAAATCATGTTCAAAAATTATTATTTTTAATGTTGCACTAGAGGAGAGAGTCTTCTTCAAGAACATGTAAATTTTATTTTTTTTAAATGTAGATTTGATAGAAAAATTTTGATGGGAGAAAAAAATTATCAATTTCTGATAACTTTGACTTTGACCAGTTATAACTTGAAAAATATTAGTAAAATTTCAATTTTTCTTTTTTGGTGCACTATGAATACATGTCAACTCTAACATATTCCAAAATCAAACCAAAATATGAGCATTTGCATATATTTCTTTGACAGGGGAAAAACACTATATTTTCAGCATTTTTAAAAAATTAAAAAATAGACTTTAAAAATCCAAAAATAAATAAAATTTTCACTCAAATTTTTTTATAAAAATTATAGACATAAACCTCGTCCAATTTTACACATTTCATTAGTGTACATCATCTTCAAATTCTAAGTACAAATGCCACTTTTATGTTGTTAAATTTGAAGACTTTAAATTATGATATCACTTTTTCTTTATAAAAGGTAACATGGGTTGTTACTTTTACCCCAAAGTCATTAAAGAAAAAAGGGAAAGGAAAGGAATTGGATATATAGAAGAAGCTGAATCATCCCAACAAGGAGCTCAAAAGAATCAAAGACCTACTTGCAGTCACTGTGGTAGGTTAGGTCATACATCAAACAAATGTTGGAGCAATGGGAAGGCCAAATTCAATGGAAAATGCTACAATTACAATTAGCATGGTCATAGGGCTAATTAATGCAAATAGAAACCTAAATTTGAAGGAAAATGTCACAAATGTAAGAAGCATGGGCACAAATCCTCATACTACAAAACTAAGATATCAAACCCAATAGAACAGATTGTAAAAGCTATATTTGATTGGGACTCTAACACTTGGTGCAGATGTCATTACTATGGAGAATTTGGACACATTGGAATGAATTTTGTAAAACATTACATGAATACAAGAGACACTATGAGAAAATGCTTCATTTGTATAGAACTTGGTCATCTTTCCAAGAACTGTATGAATATTGGAAAAGTAGAAGATGAAAAGAAAGCCAAGGTTGATAACATCAGAAAGAAAATGGGATAGCAATGAATTCCAAAATCTACTAAGAATGCAAGTCCAAGAAATAATGAACATGTCACTCAAGAATTGGGTGACTCAAGTATCTCTACTTGATCTCTCACAAGGAGAATTGGAACTAGGATTCTAAAAAAAATATCTCACATCAGTTCTAGTTAGCAAAATAAAAGATTTATATCAGCATTCAAGATGCAAAGGGATCACCGAATATTTTAGATGTCAATCATCACCGAATGAGGTTGGTTTATAGTCCTTACTGAGTGAGGTCAGGTTGTAAAACCCTATCAAGTAAGGTTAGAAGTAACTAAGCTTTGTATGGTTATTGAGTCATGGATGACTCTATCGAGCTGTCAATGCAAGTGAAGTGGATGACAGTCTTTCATTTGAGTGAACGATTGTACCAGGCATTTATGGTGATTTAAAGGTGAAATTTGATGAAAAGGGAAAAATTGAAGTCATTTCTTACCACAAATTTTTGGGAGCTATCTGTGCATAGTGAATATTAGAGCATTCAAGTGATTCGAGAGCAGCATTATTGAAGATTTTAGTATCATTGAAAACCCTACCAAGAAAATATGGCATCCACTAGCAAAAAATATAAGAAAGGCTCAAATATGTTAGTTTGAGGCATGGAGTAGAAGCCACCAGACTTTAAGCCGAGTTCTGTCATCATTGAAACCCTAGATCCAAGTAGAACTCAATCGCAAATTCCATCAAAGGTACTATTAGTCAATGATATTTGTTCACATTTCAAGTGTGCTATTCAAGATATTGGAACATTAGAAATGGATGAATCATTAAGAGAATTATGTGTGAATGGTGTGTTAAAACTAGAGCATCAACATCTTGAAGCAAAGGTTTTAATCCACATTCTGCATATGCCAAGAGATGTTTAGATCAAATGGATAAGATTCATTCTTAGTTGTGTGCACAATGGTCAACTATGGTTGGAACAACCTATTTTGATAACCAAGAAGATGATCCATAGGATCACTAGTCTTCCTATGTTGGCAAAAGCTAAAATGATGAAAACCCTAAGTTGAGTTGAGCTAAAGAAGAAAACCCTTACCAAGTGGGATGGAAGAGGAATGAAGATGAGTTGTGTTATAGATATGGAACTAAAATTTTGGATACATGTCATTGCTCACAAAATATACAGTTTGAGCGAGATCAACAATGTGTCATGCAAAGCAGTGGATCGAGCATACAAAGTGGTCAAGAATAACCTATCACCTAACCTTGCCGACTTGATGTTGAACCAGTTCAACAAAAATATAAAAAGTATAAGAACTTCAAAGAACAATCCTCGTAAGTTTGGTTCTCTCCTATCCTATCTATATTTCTATGTACAAAAGTTTTTTCTATCCAAAGGTATAGTTGTATGGAGGAAGGATGTACCCATTCTTTATCAAATTAATTAATATATAACTGAAATGGGAGAAAACTATGTGAGTATTATGGACAATTACTTTTATGAATTCAAGGATAAGATGAATAATGGATTCAAGATTCCTAAGAAACCCATTGATGATTACAAAGATGATGTTTTTTTCATGGTTGATAGTGATAGAGTATATTATTCAGGCAATTAGACCGAGAATTGTATGGGTCAAACCTCTAAGTTATGAGGTAAACATAGATGAAACCAAGGACATTATTGAGGCACTGATTAATGAGCCTATTAGCCCTAAACCTAAATACTTTAGCACTTATGATGAAGCAAAGGCTAGAATTGAATTGGAAATCAAACTCCCTCAAGCAATCAACAAAGGGAAGAAGAGAATTGCAAAACTGAAAACCAGCTCCACTCTTCTATTGACTGAAGGCAAAGGAGATAATAGAAGTTGAAGAGAAACTAGAGGAAGAAGAGCCATTAAAGAATAAAGGAAAGGTTATTATAACCAAGCTTTCTAAACCATGTACTATTGTTTTCACAAGGAGATCATCTAGGAAGAAACTAGACAAAGAAGGAGGAGATGTAATCTTTAAAAAGCCTCCACTCACCTTCCAGGAAAGGCTAAAAGACATAGAATCAGGTTCAAGCATACTAAACTTCAAATCACTAAAGTATGAGACTAGGACTATAGAGGAGCAAAAGCAGATTGAAGACATCACAATGTCTAAAATGGGTAAGTGGAAGTATTCCCCAGACCAGATTGCTCAAAAAATTCTGAATGATTTAATGGAGAAGGTCAAGCCAAGATGGGAGAATTCCATGAAAACTACTAAAGAAATATATGAGAAAACCCTGAGGCAACTTATGCCAAGCTTAAGTGATAAGGAAGTGAAAGAATCTCTAAAGAAGAATGAAGAAAAAGTTACCTTGAGATTGAACACTTGTCTTATACTGAAGAATTACATTGAACATGCAGTGAAAAAAGCTACCAACACATGGAAGAACATTTATGTTCTTCACAAGCAAAGTGATTTTTTGTCAATGTTAGTGAAAGGATGATCATGTGCATGAAAAAAATGAGGAAATTGATGATGAATAAGTAACTCATTATGACAATGTAGATGATGAGGAAGAGGAACATGCACAAGAAGCCACTGAGGAATATTTACCAGAAGTTCAAAACACTTAGGAGACCAACCTAGAGAAAATTATTGCAGGGGTCATAGCCTCACTTCATCATTCTCTGAGAAAAGTATTGAAAACATCAAGCCTAGAGAAAGATACTATAGGATTGATTGTGTCAAACACTGTAAGTACAAGCACTCAATCATTTTTGCACCTATCCAACTCAGCATTTCATTGACAAAAGTGACAAGCACTTCATCTACTGAGTAGACAACACTTCCCTCTACATCAATTTGGTTACACTAGGTATTTCAACTATTGGTAGTTTAACAATAAGTGCAGTATCTACTTTTTCAGCAAGTCCTAGTATATCTACCATTGTTTCTATTCCTAGCATGCAAATAATAAGTGCAAAGATAGTTGAGACCAAGTACAAAATTTTTGGGTAAGGGCAAAGAGAAGGAAGAAGAATCTTGATGAGGAGATTGTTATTCCATATTGGGACATCTCCAATCTTAATCCTGATCAAATGCACATAATTGGATAACTTCTTCAGAAGAAAGCTAAGCAGCAAAGGCTTAGAGATGAAATAAATAAGGAGTTCCAAATAATTGAAGATGCAAAGAATATCCTAGTAGAGGAACTAAACACAAAGGTTGATACTTCTCAACCAATTTTCAATCAGTTAGCAGAGGTAGTCTAGAAATTCAATGAAGATTTGAATAGACAAGAGAAATGGTTGTAGATAGCTGAGAAGAAATTTGAGAATAAAGTTCTGGGACTTATTGCTCAGCGGATTGCTATTCATCAATTAGAATTATCTATCGTTCTAGGCTCACTAGAGACCTCTTGCAACAATGTGTCTTTGCTATTTGGTAAACTCTGTGATATTTCAATTTTCACCTAGGAAATAAGAGATAAAGTATAAAAGATTCATAAAAATATGAAGGCAAGTGCACAACAATTGCAACTTGACCTGAGTCGTAGCTCTACCCACTACACAAAGATCAAATTCTTAACTAATATGCAGATAGAATTACTAAGAGAAGCTAGAATATGAGCTACAATGATAAATATACATGGCATGATTCTGCTAAATATGGATGCATTACAGAAACACATTGTACATGCTAAAACACTCATCCATGACAACAACTTCTCAATTGCAGATCACATGATAGAACTTTCAACAGAAGTTCAAATTGCATTGCACACATGCAAGGTGTTGCAAGAAAATTGGGACAAGACAATGGCATTGATTTTAAAGGTACATTCAAATTTCTTGTCACATTTTTGCATTACTGTATAATACATATCATACATCTTTGGCATGGAGAGAAATTATGCATAATGCTTGTTTGCCAAGTTTTCATCATGGTACTTGTCCAAAGTTCTTATTTGTCAAGTTTTCACCATTGGAAGGATTCTTGATTTATTTGGTTGGATTTTTACTCATAGAAGTTGGTAGGATGGGTGGATAAGTAAGTATGAAAAGGATTGGATTAAATGAGTTGAATGGTGGATGAGATTTGGTTGATAATAGATGGACAAATGAAATATTTTTTGATAAATGGATAAGGGAATTAGAAAGATCATCATTGGTACATACCTTGATTGGTAATGAGGTAGTGTGGAAGATGATGTTGTAAGAGATTAAGGAGAAAATGAAGAAGGAAGAATATAAGGACCAAAGATAAAATTGAGAGATGAAGGATTGACAATGTGGCATAAGAAGCATAAGGACTAAGAATGAATTGGGGGGATGGAGGATTTACATATGTGGATTTGGAGAACTTATGAATGTAAGAGGCTTTTGGAGTTGTAGGATTGGAAGCTGGTTGAGATTTTTCTTTGAGAAGCATTTCTTTTATGAGTATCTTAGATTTGTGTCCATTTTAATTTTTTCTTTCTTTTGGATCATATTTTTGTCTTCTTTAATGTGTATTTTAGATTGGACGTGTTGATAATTGGACTTTTGTGGATTTTTTGATTTAGGATTTTTAATTTTGGCATCCAATTTTCTTCCATTAGCCTTGGTATGGGAATAAGAGCATGGAGGATATATAGAGATTATGGATAAAATAATAGAGGTTGAAGGTTGGAAGGAAATGAAGGATGAGTGCTTTTGATGATCTAGATTGTACATTTGAGGGGATGGACTGATGGATTGGGATACGAGATATACATGCAAGTGCCCAAAATGGAAGGAAAGAGTGAAGGATAAGGACCTAAAATAGGTGGAAGTGAGGAACGAGTAGGACCCAAAATAGATCAAGGAGATGAAAGATTTGGATTAGGTATATAAGGATCCAAAATGGATGGAAATTGGCAAGGATTTAGATAAGGGATATAGTGAACCAAAATGGAGGGATGGAAGAAGTATTAGGATAAGGGTCAAAAATGGATATAGAATAAGAGGGGTGGCAACTTGGGGTGAAGATTGAAGGACTTGGGACTATGAAGGGATAGAAGATATACCAACATCTAGACAATTTTTTCTCTTTTTTCAATATGATATTCATTATTTGGAAGCTTAGAATGAGCTAGATACCAATGGATTTGAAATATATGTGAATAAATAGATGAGGTGATTGTAAAGATCATCATTGACACACACCCTAAAGGATGATGAAGTAGTGGGAAAGATGTTATTGGAAGAGATTAAGGAGAAAATGAAGCAAGAGGAATATAAAGACCAAAAGTTAAGTTGGGAGATGAAGGATTGACAATATGGGATAAGAAGCATAAGGAATAAGAATGAATTGGGAGGATGGAATATTTATACGTGATATTTGGATAACTTATGAATGGAAGAGGCTTTTGGGGTAGCAGGATTGGATACCAATTGAGATTTTTCTTTGAGATTCATTTCTTTATGAGCATCTTGGGTATCCACATGATTTTTTACTTTTTCATTTTGGCCCTTTGTGGCCTTTTGAATTTTTATTTCTTTTGGATCATATTTATCTCTTCTTGAACATGTATTTTATATTAGACTTGTTGATATTTCAATTTTTGCAAATTTTTGGATTTATTCTTTTTTAGTTTGGCATGCAATTTTCTTCCATTATTATGGTATGGGAACAAGATAATGGATGATATGGAGAGATTATGGATGGAAACCTAAGGTTGAAGGTTGGAAAGAATTCAAGGATGGGTTCCTTTGATGATCTAGCTTGTGGATTTGAGTCGATGGTGTGATGAATTGGGATACAGGATATGGATGCATGTAAGTGCCCAAAATGGATGAAAGGAATGAAGGATAAGGACCTAGATAGATGAAAGTGAGGAAGGAATAGGACATAAAATAGATGGAGGAGATAAAGGATTTGGATTAGGTATATAAGGACCCAAAATAATGGAAAGGGTGAATGATTTAGATAAGGGATATAGCAACCCAAAATGGAGGGATGGAAACAAGTAGTAGGGTAAGGGCCCCAAATGGATGTGGAATATAAGAGGTATGGGAGCTTTGGGGCGAAGATGGAAGGACATGGGACTATGAAGGGTAAGAAGGGATGCCAACATTTAGAGACACGCATCTTTCTCTCTCTTCAATATGGTATCCTTTATTTGGAATACAAGATGTGATTCCATTAGTAGTTGGAGGAGTATAACTTTGGGGTATGATAGTTATTTCTTCTTCTTCAAGTGTATTACCATGGTTGCAGGAGATGTGGGATCATGAAGCAAAGGTAATAGGGTTTGATTATCTTTATTGTATTGGGTAGATGGAAATGGACCGTGACTTGGAGGGATGATGAAACATTAGGATGTTGAAGTGGAGTGGTGGTTAAAAGGGTAGGATCTTCTCTTGGAAGAGTGGATGGTAACAAGCAATCATGTAATTGAGGAAGTGAGCTGGGAAGATCTTGATTTTCTTTAGTGGACATCACAAAATGTTTTGGGATAAGATCTTCACTTAAAGGAATGGGTGTTAATGGTGTGATAGGGGATATGTGGATGGACTCTTCAGATGGGAGGGATGGAGGAGTGGGATGTTTTTCAATGGGGGTGAATGGGTAGGGTATGGACTCATGAAGTTCATAATATGGGGTTAAGACAATTATGGGAGCAAAAAGAGATATGAATGTGAATTGGATGGATTCAATGGATGGAAGGATTTCAATGATGGTAGAAGATGGAAGGGGGTCTATAAATGTGGTGGGTGAAAGAGGGATGATAGTTGGGGTAGATGAAAGAAGAATGATGGGTGTGGGAGATGGGAGATGGGAAGACTTTTGGACTAGAAAATTAACACAATGGAACTAAATTGGATGATTGATCAACTTTAGGAGACTAATTTTCTATTGGATTCCTTGTAAAATCTCCTTGGAGACTTGCATATAAAGGTGATATGGTATATTGTAAGCTTGACTGAATGAGTGATGGTTTTGAAATGGGGGTATGATATGGCATGGCTAGATAGTTCACATATAGAGGTATGAAGGTATCTTGGGAACTAGAATGACTAGATGGTGAAGGAGTGATGGATTGGGGTATGGAATATGAAGTGGATTAAGAGATGTATGTGGTTTCTAGAAGGTTTTTTTTGGTGATGTATGAGGGAATGAAATATGGTAGACTAAGAGAAGGTGGAGGAGATATATAGAAGAGAGTGGACAGAACTGAATTGCAAAGAGTAGAAAGATTAGGGTAATGCATTGTATAACTAGGATTCGATTAAGGATTTGAAAAATGTGTTGGGGGATATTGATATTGTAGATTTAGACTAGAGATGTAACTAGTAGAATTTCTACAGAAAGATGGATATTTAGGTATGACTACGGAGGAAGATGGAGACATGAATGATGTAGTGGGGGATATGTGGATGTGATATAGTAATATGGTGTGGATGAATAAAATAATGGATTTCCCTTGTCAAAGGTAGGATAAAGAGTATTGGTGGATATGCATAAAGGCAGAATGGGGTAGTTTGGAGGAATGTTTGAATTTTGGAGGATGATTGGAGCAATATTTTTAAGGCTTTCAATGTATGCTTCATGTTCAACAAGAATCTCATCCTCATTAGAATAGGATGAAATGGGAGAAAAGGTGGGATGACCAAACTCATTGTATAGAATTGTGACACCATGATTTGATGATGAGTTGGATAGGGATGAAGGATGAAGATGGATGAACACCAAGATCTTAGATTAGGATAATAGTAAGTTCAAACTAGGATTTAGATTAAGCTGAAAATAAGAGGAAGGAATGGCTCCAAAGAAGATAGAAATGGGATGGAGATGACCAAAACAAATTACTTAGGACATGGAGAGAAAAAGGAGGACTTGATGGAAGGCTAAAATAACATCGCAGATGAGACTATGAGACTAAGATGACCATTTTGGGAAGCTTGGAAAAAATTATAATGAGGCAATGACTACACTAAGTATTTCCTAGTTTGACTTTGAGATAATAGTCTTGTATCAAGTGAAAAAACAATCCCTCGAAGGAAAAAGCAACTTTGAGGGAGACAAATAATGGATCTCTTTTGGTACAAAAGGGTTTCAATAGAACCAATAGTGTGCATGTTCAAAAGAATGTTTTCCACATAGTCAATCACAATACAGACACTTCAGGAATAGGTCATCCCTATGGTCATTTGGTTTCAATATGCCCATAGGGAGGAGACCAAGTTTGATATTTTTTGGCTCTCATTTATTGTTTCCCTCTCAATTTAAGAGGTAAGTTGATACAAGAGCTGATCAACAATCTTACATGTCAATGAGCCTTCAAAGTATGGAAAATAGTGACCCCTATCTGCAAGGTCAATGACTCTTGGAGATGAATCCCAAATAGCTTTATGCCTATACTAGGGAAAACACATATGAAAAGTATCTTTAGAGAAACCTTATATTCTCATGTACCATGAGTAACATACTGAGGATAAAAGGTGACTTGCTATACTTGGTTCTTAATAAGATTTGTAGTGTCCTCTCAATCAATTTGTATGCATGTGACTCACTAAAGATCCTAGTTGACCATGCCAAAATTGTAGGGATATTAACCTACCTCAAACTACCATCAACACACCTCACCTAATGTTGAGGGAATAAGTGAGTTTACTCAACATTACATTTATATGCCACTCGAGGATTTTATCAGTTTGAGGAAATTCTCCAAAGGGGATGCACATTTCCCAGAGGATAGGCCTATCTAGAAGTGCTCCTAGAGTTGTTGTGAATGATCTTGCTAACAACTTTTTGGTACACACACCAGTTGATTAATTAGATATATTATGTAGAAAGAAAAAGATGAGCCCACGAAAGTGTTGAGAAACACTCCTTCAAACACATCAAGCACTTTTTCATTCCAAATTAATTTTTTTTATTTCTTCTATCTATGACAAAACACACTCATGGTTAGCATACAAGATTATTTCCAAGGAAAATGAAACCATGGGTGCTTAAAAAAGGAATGTGAAAACTTGAAAAAGGAGGGGATAAGAATGTGTTTATACTTTACTCATTCAAGAATTGTTTCCTCAGTTTATAGCTTCAAATTGAAATGTTTGTTTGAAATGTTAATTCACCTTTAAGCATTCAAGATTTGTTGACTTTGTTTTAAACTCAAATTGAAATGTTTGTCATAGCATTGTTCTGGAAACTTTAGGCATTCAAGACATGTTTGGTTTTGGATGTTTTTTTAGCCTTTGTGATTTTTAGCACCCAAGTCAAAGTGTTTTATTATATTGTCACTTGTCCCTTAAGAATTCAAGATTGGGATTAGATTCATTTTACAGACCCAAAAAATTAAAGTGTGATGTTTTCTTTGTCCAATTTTATGACAAAAAATGAAGCGTGAGGTTTTGTTTGGAAGACAAATTTCTTTTAGAAACACCCACAAATAAATGTGAATTATTTTTAGATGTTTGATCTTGTTGATTATTAAGAATGATAAAAAGATAGATAGAAGAGAATTCAAGATAGAATGGGGCAAGTCTTGGGAATGTGATCTCATGATAAATAAATAAATCAACTATGGATTTCCTTTTAATGTATTAATTGGGCTATAATTAATTTGATTTAATTAATTAATTAATTAATTAGAAGATAACATAAATAAATCACATATTAAATATATAATTTTATTGAACAATCAAATTTGCTAAATTATTGGTCTTTGTGTGAAGTGGTTCACGAAATAAAAAGTAAGGTGAGATTGCAAAAGAAAATAAAAAACACAAATGCAAGAGTAACAAAAGTGGTGAACTATTGTGATTAACACCCTTTAAACAAAATCTTATAATTGAAGGTTCAGAAATATACAATTCAAAGACACAAATTCCTTCACTTTTTTTTTAGTAAGAATCATCAGAGTAGAAGTTAAAAGGAAAGTTACCAAGGTAAACTGAGCCATAATAAAGTTTGCACCCAACCACCAATAACCTATGCGGCATGGTTGACTATTAAGGTGTGAAATTCAAGACAATCTTTATCAAGATAAGGTAGGTTTAAGGAGGAAGCTAAAGGCTTTTACAATTTTTAAATATGGAGGCCAAATTCATCAAAAAATCAGATTTAGGTTGTGAATTATATTCTAACAAACATAATAATATAGTAGATCAAATCACTAAGGTTTTTCGCAAGTGTCCAACTGAGAAAATTCAAAAGCATCAAAGGCCAAAGAATTTGTAAAAACCTTCAAATCAAGCCAAAAAAATTAGCATGGTCTAGTATATTAAGAGCTTTAAGGAAGTGGATTCATAAATAAATAAGTAGTGAAATTATTAGCTAACAAGGAAATTTTATTGCAATAAACAACAAACTACATCTTAATATACAAAAAATTTCTTCATAAGATTAGATGAAAAATTATCTAGAGGGCATCTAAGTGTTCGAATAAGCCCTAAAGAGGTACAAAGATCAGAGGTGAAGAAGCAAATCAAAAATCTGATTGCAAGAATTCACAATATACTATAATTTGCTAAATTGGCAATCAGTCAATCACATCCACATTGTAGGAAAGAGTCTACAACACAATAATATTAATAACTAATTTAAACAAATAATAATAAATAATCTAGGCTTTGATTCATTACCTATCTGGAAAAAAAAATCTTGTTAGAAGCATAGGAAGAAGGAAAATGACAAATAGGAATTGTTGGGATAAAATAACATCACCTAGTAGACATAAAGTAGACCACACTAGTGGAAAAGAGAAAATAGAAATAATACATAGAGAATAAGGGATAAGAGGAAAAAAAATACAAATAATACACAATGATAAGGATAATTTGAAGCTTGGATCCAGTCGCTTTCAAGATCTAGCAAATGCCTAACATAAATCTCAACATTTCCCCTTTGTACAAATGCTTTTCTTGAAAACAAATATTTATTTCTATGTGTAATTAATAACTATTTAAAATTATCTATGAATTTATAGTTACTGATTAACAAAATAGGTGCATATATACTTAGGAGAAAAATTAGTTGAAATAAAAGAAATAATTCCTTAGCAAAAATGAATCCTGCAAACTCTATGTTTTGTTCAATCTATGTGAACAAAGTGGCTAAATTTAACAGACAAAGTTTTATCTTTTGGTGCACAAAATATGCCCTCCCCTTTTATTGCAAATTGATTCTAGGTCTTGTTCCTTGGAATCTTTATGAACCAGTGAAGAATGAATCTAGGGATGTGATCTAATGAACGGATCTAGACTAATTGCAATATTGAATACTTAAATAAAATCAAATTAGCAGAAGTCTTAATACATTCATACATAAATAAATTAAGCATCAAAACTTAAGGTGATAAACAGAATTGAGAGAGAAGAAGATAGAAAGTGCAAACAAAGTTTGATTTCGGAGTTCGCCACAAACGTGACTACATCTTCGAGTCGGTTCCAATAGAGTACGACCGATCCGATTAATCTCCAAAAATCAATTACAAATGCACCAAGTCTATTCCTTCGAGCACTTTGGCAGCAACAAAACTTCGACGTACAGAATGACTCAAAAATCTCCTTACAAGACCTCTTTTTTTGTATATCCCCCTTCAACACTTCATCACCCCCACCCCCCCCTTTTATATATAAAATTTTACTCAATTTGGTTCATAACCAAATGATTTACAAAATATTCCTTATGTCTCCATAATATTTTAAAATCTCCCCTAATCTTTATTTTAGCCCTTTTATTTATTATTTACAGGTTTTTGTTGTTACAAAGGATGAATAAGGGAAATTAGTTTTAACAAATAACCTTATTTTGAATAAGGTTGGTAGCTTGAAAAATAGTTAAATAAGACAAGCGCCAATAATATAATGTTTTCTATCAATAGTGCACCGGTGGGAAGCAATTTTGGTGGGCCGGCGGTTGACCATACTTATATGATAGGAAAGCTATCTTCTACAGGGAATATAACAAGTATCATTTGTTTAAAAATGGGATTGAATACATTATAAGAGCTCATCGCATGAAGAATGGAGGATCAATTGTAAATACAAGACATTTGAAAATGATTGTAAATGCAAGCAGTAAACTGACTCTCATGTCTGTAGCAGCTAGTGAGGATCAAGTGCAAGCAGAATCAAGTCTTCAGCCAATAATGGTCAAAGAGGATTTGAAAGGCTCATTTTCTAACAATGTTTATGTATGAGAGGTTCAAAATGTTGATACTCTTTCCATTTCATCAGTTATTTCAATTTTGTTACTTCTACTTCTACTAGTTGGTGCTATGTGGGTGATGGATGTAATAGTGGAAATTGGTGGATTTATGGTTAATTGTGTCAACAATGCTATCTCATATGTCTTTATGTTTGTGGTGGGTCATATGTTCAAAATTCCAATAGGACAGACAGATGATACTGGGCAAGTGGGGCAACATTGCCCTTGTTCAAAATGTACATAAAAAAATAGACTTTTGGAGGTCCAAAAGCTTCTTAGTGGGGAGGAATGATCCAAGTGGATCCAAAAGGCCAAAAATTCAACAGTCTCATAATCTCTCAAATTTAGTATCACTACAAAGAGCTCAGAGAATAGAGCTTGATGCAACTTGAATGGGTGAAAAAGGAGCTCATATGCAAAAGTTACGCTCGGTCAAAGTTCAGGTCAACAGGCAGACTAGAGGGCTAGATAAAGGGTGAAATCAGACCATCTCAAAAAGTGGTCAGCAATGGATTTCAAAATGAAGAGCCCAATGAGAGCTTTCCAACGGCGTTCATTTCATCAAAAATGAAGATCTAATGTGAAAATTATAACAGTTTGAAGTTTAGATAAAAGTGTGGATTTTGATGACATCAGCATGACATCTTAAAGAGAGGGAAAAAATTCAAATTCAAATTTAAATAGGTATTTAATTCGAATTTAAGAAAAGGGATAATGGGATTTGAACTCCCAACCATTACCCTCCTAAAATTAAGGTCAACCAATAGGTTATTTATGGCATATGTAATATTAGAGGAAGAGTTGTTATGTATCCATAAAAAATCCGCCCAGCCTTATTTAAATAAGGTTATTTGTTAAAACAAACCCCTACTAATGGAGTAAACTCACAACCATAAAATGGTAAAGGGGTAGATTCAAATTTATGTAACCAAAATAGGGGATTATGTTGGTTAATTGTTTTAGCCCATTTTTGGCTGAATTTCATGTATAAAAGGAGGGGAATTTAGAAGAGATGAACAATTAGCTTGGAAGAAAAATTTGCTCTTGGGGAAAGTTTTGTAATTCTTGAGAGAGTTTGTAGGTGAGAGATTATTGTAAGCACGAAGTTATTATCTTCATGTGCAAAAGAGAGAGAGACTATAAAGGTTGAAGCTTGGATGTTGTAAGAAGGTGTGTTTTGCCTGGCAACATTAATAAAGCGGTCCCCGAATTGAGAAGCAGACTCGGAGATGTAGTCCTAATCGGATGAACTCCGTTATCAAATTGTTTGCATCTCTTCTATCTCTTTCCTATTCTTTCATTTCATTCTTAGTTATGTTCTTTCTTTTATGTTGCTAAACACAATTGATTTAAGTGTTTAAAGTGTAACACTTCTTCTCTGTAATTTCAATGATTTAAGAAACATAACCACGCAATTACTGCTTGGATTGGGAATCAAATTTGTAATTTGGATTAAGTTAAAAAAAATTGTAAATCCTAGTTTATAGATCAATTTTGGTATCAAAGCTTGTTCTTGAAGAGAAATTGCAAGTGGTGAATGTTAACCAGGTTGAAGTTGAAACAAGGAGAAGGTAAACTTGTAGAGTTCAATCCAGAAATTGGAAAAAGAAGGATTTTTCCTCGATCAGAGATGGAATCTGAACAACATGTTCTTGAGTTTGATGCAGAAGCATTCCAGAGATCTTTCATGGAATTAGAGGCTTTGGTCAACATTCTTCTTCAAGAGAGACATGAACGAAAATTAAGAAAGGCGAATAAGGCTAGGAAGAAAGAAGAAGTTAAATCCTCAGCAAAAGATAGAAAAGGAAAAGGAGTAGGAGATGGTAGTGACCTTCCTGGACCTTCATCTCCATCCTCTTCATCTTCTTCATCATCTTCTTCTTCTCTATCTGATTCTTCTAAAAAGAAACATTCTGTGAAGACACCCTTGTTAAAGCTTGATGTAAAGTTTGATTTGCCTATATATAATGGTGAATTGGATGCTAAAAAATTGGATAATTGGCTTAAGTAGATTGAAGTGTACTGCAAGGTTCAAAATATTTTGGATGATTCTTTCAAAATATTTTGGATGATTCTTCCAAAATCCAGCTAGCTACTCTCAGAATGGGAGGCACTGCATTAGTCTGGTGGGAGACAAAGATCCAAGATGATCTTGCTACACATGGTAAAATCATTTCATCTTGGTATGAATTTACTTCTGCTTTGAAGAAACAATTTTATCCATTGGGTTATATGCAACAAGTCATTATGGATTGGAAAAATCTTAGGCAAGGTAAAGGGCAGTTTGTGCAAGAGTATACACAGGTGTTTAGGAAGAAGGCATTAACTCTTGGAATTCCTCTTTATACACAAGATACTTTATTAAAGTATATAGGTGGAATGCATTCATATTTGAAGCATACAATATTGATGTTTAGTCCTTCTAACTTTGATGAAGTATGTGTTCAAGCGACTCATATTGAAGCAGGTGGAGGAAATGTAAGTTTCAGTTCAAAGAAGGAATTTGCTCCCCCTGACAGCATCAAGAAAGGAAAGAAAGTAGCCATAGTGAAGAAAGAGGAAGGTGACAAACCTACATGTTCGCATTGTCAGAAGAAAGGACATGTAGAAGAGAAGTGTTGGAAATTGCATCTGGAATTGAAACCAAAGTGGTTTAAGGATCATAAGGGTAAGAAAAAGTCTATGGTTGTTGTTCAAGATCTTGGATCAGATTTTTGTGATGAAGCAACAATATCAGCTATGGGTTTGAAAGGTAAAACTTTTGTTGATTCTACCACTGATGTTTCATATACTTCCACTTCAAAAAGTCATGTTGTTCCTGAAGATAGTAAAAGGTGTGAACTTTTTCATATAAGGGTGATTCTGATTTTGTCTTTGAGCCCACTTAGGCTTCAATTCAGGATGCAACTTCCAACAATGTTCTTCATCATGACCCTTCCTGTCACAATGAGTGCAAGAAAGTTTCTCATCCTTCTTAACTGTAATTTCAACAGTTTAAGAAACATAACCACACAATTACTACCTAGATCGGGAATCAAATCTATAATTTGGATTAAGTTAAAAAAAATTGTAAATTCTAGTTTACAAATCAGGATGAGGGTTGGAAAACTGTTAAATCTAAATGATCCAAATGATAAGAAGCAATGTTTAATCCCCCAAAAAATCAAATTCCTTCCCACTCTTATCCTAAAAACTCACATAGGTCAAAACTCCCATCTACAAGAAGCCAAGGATCAACTTAGTCCAGACATCTTAAGGATTCTAATCCTTTCATTCCTCTGAGAGATACATTTCTAAGATCACCCTTGCCCAAATTCAAATCTGATCTTATAACCAAGCCAACTAGGAAGGCAACCCAAGTAAGCCAACAAGAAGTAGTCATCCCTAATCCAATAGGAAATGACAAGGAGGATATCCTCACTAGATCTTCAAGGTTATGAAGTGGAATATACCTAGCGTCAACGCCAGAAGTAAAAACTCTATGCTAGATGGATGGGACCAGGTGTAGAGGTAGAATCAATTGTGATATGGTTGAAATAATCTTATGGAAAGAAATTAGAAGTAACTAACCTCAAAAATGGTTTTCTTTATATTGATTATTGTAACTCCAGTTTGAACAAATGATTTTTATGTAAAAATACCCTTGTTTTCAATGAAAATTATTTTAGGGTCCTTAATTGGTGGCCTTTCTTTAACCCAAAAAACCGAGGATCCTTCATAATAGATCATGTTCTAGTCTTCCTAATCTCCTGATTGAATTGCTAACAAAAGAGACTCTTAAAGTGATAGGTGATAAGTTAGGGAAATATGTAGGTTTTGTGGAATATGAATTGAGGTTCTCCAATCTAATTGTCATAGTTAGTATGGATGCCAACATTAGGAAACCTAAGTCTTTAAGAATTTTCATTAAGGGAAGGTCACTCATAATAGAACCAAGATTTGTGAAAGGAACTTTCATAGAGGACCTTGCACCAACTTCTTTGATCTAATTAGAACCGTTCTTTCCCTTATCCTCCTCTAGACACATAGATTATCCTTAATAAGGAAAAGAGAGCCTTTGACTTTGTGGAATCCCCTATAGCAGACAATTTGGATGAGGGGGAAATAAGAGAAGCAATGCCATCACTCCTCTCGATTATAGTCAAAATTGTATCTTTGTAGATCAAGGAGAGGAGGCTTCACAATTGATCAAGAATGTCCCCATTACAACTTGGCATGTGTCAAAGATAGATGTAGACAAAATTAAGAGTGAGGAGAGTTCCAAGAAAGATATGAGCGAAGATGCGAGGGTAGAAACCACAAAGGTAGGAGGAAAGCTCTCCAAAAGGGATAGGTCTCAAGAAGACATAGCAGTAATTCTTAATGAGGAAGAAGGAGGTTTCAAAAGTGAAACAAATCAAAGGAGAGAGGAAAAGGATGATGGATGAGGAGATCATCTGAATAATGACATAGATATCCTAGAGGGAACATTGTATCCATCAAGCCCTTCAAATGAGGAACCCAATAGTCAAGATAGAGTGGAGGAAGAGGTTAGGATAATATATGAGCATTTATGTGAATTTGTAGTTAATGACCTGATGAATGAATTTATGAATGAAATTTGTGACGAGGAGGAACTTTTTAGATAGAAGGAATTGTTGATTAAATATTTGAAAGATGAAGAGTTGTTGGAAAAGGAAGAAGTGATAGAACATTTGATATCAGAACAAGACGAACTAGAGCATAATGATTAGGAATAGTTGGGGATGGCCATGACTCAACCAAGTAAAAGGGCTCTTGATTGTGCAAAAATGAATGAGAAGAGAGGAAGAAAATCCCTACAAGAACTAAGAATGAGGTATGGATGTCCCCATGGTCAATCCAAATGAACTAATATTCTTAATGTGGTGAAGAGGGAGATCCTTCCCAAGTTTCAGTGAATATCCTAACTTGGAATATTAGAGATTTAAATGCTCCTAACAAGCAACTGGTCTTAAAATGTTGCATCTCGAAAATAAAACAAGAACCCATTTTATTACAAGAAATGAAGCTAGATAGGAATGATCTAGAGGGTTTTGAAAAGAAGCTAAGGTTTTTTACTATAACATCTTTAGAATATCATGGAAATTGGAGTTGTGGCTTAGTAAGAAGCTCCCAAATGAAGTTGAGCTTTAGGATTTTTAATGTGTATGGCCCTATTTAAAATAAGGAGAATTCAAAGTTTGGAAAGATATTGAAGAAAAATTAATTGTTTATGAGGGAGAGATTTCAATCATAGGAGGGGATTTAAATACTATAACTAAAGAATCTAAAAAATGGGGTGGAACTTAGAAACTCCCTAGAGCACGAGTAGTTTTCATCAAATGGATTAGTAGAAATTGACAAATAGAAATTGTCACTTCCAGAGACAGTTGCACTTGGAATAATAGAAGAAAAGGATTCAACTTTATTGCGAAGAAACTAGATAGATTTCTTTTAAATATGGATATGGCAGAATTACCCTTCACTCTAGAATAAGAAGTGAAATCCATCTCATGTTTGGATAACTACCTAGTTGAATTATGCATTATTAAGGATAAAAAGCTAGATAATTTTCCTTTCCTATTTGAACTAATGTGGTTTAAGGATGAGGGATTTCTAAAGATGATAAAAAGAATTATGGGATAAAAAAAATTTCTTTGGGTCTAAACTTTTACCAAGTGGTTAAGAAACTAAAAATCATTAAGAAAAGGTTTAAGGTATGGAATTCTAAACTCTTTGGTGATATCTTTGAAAACAAGGAAGAATTGGAAGATCTAAACAAGAAGGTTATAAAGAAAGGCATGGATTTAGCCTTATATGAAAGAGAGAGGTGCTTAATGAAGCATTATGAAGACATCTTACCCAAAGAGGAACTATTTTGGAGACAAAAATCAAGAGAAACATGGCTAGATGCAACAAATAGAAACACAAAATTATTTCACAATAGTACAAAACAACGTAGAATACCTAATAGAATCACATCTATTCAAAACAAGGATGGAAAAAAACTGGAGGACCGAGATGACATTGTAAAAGAGGCAATAAAGTACTTTGAAGAAATATTCAATAATATAGGTAACCAAAATCCAGGGGCACAAAAAAGAATCACTAAGAACATCCCATAAGTTATATCCAATGAGCAAAATAAAATATTTTTGGGAAAAATTACCTTTGTCGAAGTAAGTGCAGCCCTCAAGAAAATAAATTCAGGTAAATCTCCAGAGATGGATGGGTTTCTAGCATGCCTCTTCTAGAAACGTTGGGACTTCATAGGAATGGAGGTAACATAGGCTTTAGAAGGGGTACAAAACTCAGTAAAACTCCTCAGGGAGGTGAATGATACCTTTATTGCTCTTATCTTGAAAAAGGAGAAATCAGAGACCTTTGATGATTATCATCTCATAGCTCTTTGAAATAGTCTCTATAAATTATTTACTAAGACTATCGCAATAAGAATCTAGAAACTTCTCCCTAACCTAATTAGCAAGGAACAAACAAGGTTTGTTAAGGGTAGGTATATCTTTGATGGAGTAATTATTGCCTAAGAGGTCATACAAATTGTTCAAAACTACAAAGATCCTAAAATGCTAATTAAGCTCAATATTAAAAAGGCATATGATAGAGTGGGTTGGATTTTTTTGAGGAAATATATCAAAGCCTTTTGGTTTGCAAAACAATGGGCAAATTTGATCTTTGAATGTGTATCAGGTCCCGTAAGTTATCAATGCTAGTAAATGGATTACACAAAGGCATTTTTGGAATTAGTAGGGGACTTAGACAAGGGGGTTTGATATCCCCTTTTTCTTTTTATCTTAATGGAAGAAGTGTTGGGAATATCAATAAACAATGTCAAGTTTGATAAGAGTATCAAAGCAATAAGGATCACTAGCGACCTGGATCTAAAAACCCACCAATAGTTTGTTGAAGACACTATGCTTTATGGATAAAGTACCATAGAGGAGGAAAAAGAATTTAAAACTACATTAATTCAATACAGGAAAGAATCAAGTCAAGAGATTAACCCTGAGAAGTCATAAATCTTCTTCTTTAATACCCACACTAATTTGGAAAAAGCAAATTTTCCAAATTTTGAATTTCAAAAGATGAAGTTTGCCTTGTAAATACCTAGGACTCCCTTTAGACAAAGGGGCTCGGCTTAAATAAATTATGGGATCAAATTACAAGAAATATCAAAAGAAAAATGGATTCCTAGAAATGAAAATGGTTCTCTTTTGTAGGTAGAGCAACGATGATACAATCTATCCTTTTAGCATAACATATTTATCAAATTTCTTGTAAAGATATCCCCATAATAAATAGAGATGAAATCAATAGAATCCTTAGGACTTTAGTTTGGCAAGGAATAGAGAAAAAGAATTAAACAAACTTGTTAGCTTGGGATAAGGTATGAAGACCAAAAGACAAGAGAGATATAGGAATCAAAGACATAAAAATACAAGGTAAAGGTTTAGGAGCTAAACTAGTATGGAGAATGTACAAAAATCCACACCTTAAGTGGGCAAAGATCCTAACGAAGAAATATCTTAGCAATATTGTTCCAATTAGCATAGTCAGGGAGAAATCTCTACCTAGAGGATCAAGAATTTGGAACTTTGTAATAGATTGTAGATCCTCCATCCAGGATAAACTAACACAGAACCTAGGGAAGGGGGAAGAAGCTCTCTTTTGGCAAGACTCTCGAGGAGGATATGGTGCTTTGTAGATGGACGGTAATTTAGCCCAGTTAAAGTTGAGACTTGAAGCTAAATGGAAAAAAAAGAGTTATAGATTATGTGACCTTTGACAAAGGAAGAAAAGATTGCAAATGCAAAGATTTTAAGGGCATGAACCTCCCACCTAAGGAAGAGGAAGATCTAAAAAGGACCCTATCAAATAGAAAGTTAACTTTCAATTTTGGTAAGGACAAATTGATATGGGATGGAAGCAAGAGCGAGGAATACAACTCGAAGGAGGGATATTAATTCCTTAAGTCTCTCCAAATGAGCACAAAGGATTCCTACCCATAAGTTATGTTGGGATAAGTGTGTCTACCTAAGGCAAGATTTTTCATCTGGCTAGTCTTAAATAGGAAGCTCCTTTCCTCTAAAAGATTTAAGAAAACAGGTTTTTAAGGCCCAAGTAGTTGTCCTTTGTGGGAAAATGAGGAAGAATCCATTGACTACCTTTTTTTGGTTTTTCTTTATTCGAGTCAATGTTGGAAATGGCTCTGTTGACCATTGGGATGGGTATCAATAGTTCCAAGAACTATAACGAATATGCTACATATTTGGCCCCTCCTTAGAAAGGATAGTATTTATAGCTCTTTATGGATATCTTCACCTTTCATAATCCTATGAGAATTTTGAAAGGAACATGACCAAAGAATTTTCCAGAATAAGAAGATGAATGTAGAGCAACTTCTAATTAAAATTGAGACTTTTGTCATTAAACTTACCCACAGTTGGGTTTTGAATAAACAAAGGAGGAGATTATAATGTCTCATTGGGATGAGAAAATTAGAGGCAAGTGGATAGGCCTAAAATTACCCCGCTTTACAAGAGTGGGGGGGGGGGGGGGGGGGGGGGCTTCAAAAAGAAAACAAGAGATGTAACATCAAAAACCACCAAATGAGGGATGGTTTAAACTAAATTTTGACAGATCTTCCAGAGGGAATCCGAGCAAAGAAAGCATTGGTTGTAGTATCCATAACTCAAAAGGCAAGGAGATAGAAAAATAGTGGATACATTAGTTAATATAGGTATAGAAGGTCGGACATAAGGAACCAATATTTCAATATAGGGACTCCATCTTAACTAGGGATGGTTTGGATTTTTAAAATTTCAACCACAGTTTACATCTCATTACCCCTAAAAAGACTTAAGGGCCTTTCTTTAGCTTTTACCCATAGCCTACATCTCGCATCCCAAGACACCCAAGACAATATGATTGGATAAACAAATTCATTGTGGAAGGTATTAAATGTTAGAGACATTTAATTCATATTAGTTGCCAATCTTACATCTTGTTAAATGTTTGGGTATGAGTTTGAGGTGAATTTGAGGGTTTGGAATCATCCAGTTTGGACTCTATGGACATATTGAATGAAGGTGAGCCTCTTTCCATCATTTTATGTTGGTAGAGTAAAATAGGTTTATTAGTATTGTATTTTTATTTGAGAAAATGCTTGTATCACTTTACAGTTTGATTTTATGTCGTTTTTGTATTCATGTTTCATGATTTTTCCGAGCTTTATCCTTAAGTACATGATATAGTGCTTAAACTATACATAGATCATAATCAGAGGCAAAAGGAGGGAAGAATGAGGAATGACCTAAAAGAAAGATGAAAAATGTAACTTGGAACTAAAAGTTGTTTATCTAGATGTATCTATGTATTTTATGATGTATCAAGTATCCAAAAACAAAAAATCAAATATTTAAGATTTAATTAATAACACCTTAGAAGATGACTAAATATGATTCCATATTTCTGTAATCAGATTTAGGTGCCTACACTAAGAATCAAAGATAACTTTAGTGGGGAATCTTCACCAATTGGTTAATTTCACTCATTGTTGATCTTGAATTAGCAAAAAAAATTATGCTTTCAAGGTGGCCTTCCCGTCCACACTTTAAAATTGGGTCACATTCTTATACCAATCAAAAATAATGATACTTCAGGATTAATCCTTTTAAAACTTACATTTGAGAATAACTATTACAATCGAAAAATTCCAAGTTATCAAAGAAATGGAAATCTCTCAATAGCTCATAAACTAATTTTATCTAGAGTTAGTAAACCAATTTTTTAAAAATAGGGGGACACGAGAACAGGAAAAAAATAGGGAAACAAATATATAGATAAATGATGTAGGAAGTGGGTGTGTGCATGTGTGAGTGAGTGTGTGCACGTATGTGCATATCTAAGTTCATGTGTGTACAAGAGAGGAAAAAAATCAGGGAATCAAATAGATGAATCTATGATGTAGGAAGTTTGTGTGCATGTGTCTGTGTGTGCACGTGCACGTGCATGTATGTGCATATGCACGTGTGCGTGTGCACATGAGTTGTATTTCATACTTAATCATTTATAATACATTTGAAGCTAAGACTGTGCTGGCCTACTATTTAATCTCTTGATATTGCCCCTAAGAGGAATGATTGGTTTGTGTTCGCAGAGATGAAATAAACCATAAAAGGAGGGTAAATCTTAAGATGGAATAAGGGCAATGTCCTAAAGCCTTGAGGGAACATGCTTGTAGATTTTGTATAAGTGTCCTATGAGAAATTAATCTACATTCTTTGCATGGTTGAGTTTATATGAGAGAAATAAGGAAGTGGGCTTTAATATGTTAGTTGCCAAATGTATCATGAATCATTTGTCATTGCTTTCAATTAAATTGATTTAAATCGTAGTAATGTATGTTACACATTGTAAGTTGATAGCCTCTTAATAGAAGACGTTACATTAGAATATAATGAAATTGATTTTAACAGGAAATTATTGCATGAACCCTATTATCCATTTATGCTCTATGATAGGGATATATTAAGAAATGAGAGGGCACATTAGATGTGCCTACTAAATGCATGATAAGTAAACCACATTTATTAACAATTTCAAGTCTTGGTAATTAAAACTAAAAATGTTACCCATTGCATTAAAATGTGTATATTGAAAACATAAGGTTGTCTCTCAAAAATAAATATTCATCTTTGAAAGAGGTTACAAATTGTAACATTTGAGTCCACATTTGAATATAATAGACCATATCATAAATTACTAATAATATATTTAGCCCCATTAAATATACAAATTAAGCTATTTATATTGAATTTATAACACAAAGTCATAAAAGTTCAATCTTGAATTAATATTGATCATAGCTTAATAAATACTTGGGATTAAACTTTAGTCGTTCAAATTTAAGCTTGATTATTGAGTTGTTCCTGCACAAATAACAACAAATTAGTACTCCTTAAAAAATCAAAGCGAGATTATAAAATTCTTCTACCAAGAACAAAGAATAATAAATATTTTAACAATACATTATCAAGGTTACACAACAAATTACAATAGATTAAAAATGATAATATTTTTGACAAAGTAAATACACTTCATTATATAAATGACAAAGGCCTCTTGCCACTCATAAGAATTGTACTTCTATTGAAATGATCTTATTGTCAATATTGTTATTACCATTTAATCTTTAAGTACTTTGAAATGTTATTGATCTTATTTTAATGACTTTGAAATGTTTTGTTATCATTAAATTGTAGGTGTTGATTGATTATGAAGAGAAAATGAGTATTAAATTTTTTATAATCAAATTATATAAAAATCTTAAAATCTCTATTACATCCCAAATTTTGCCCTGATTTTATTTGTTAATAACTGTTGGATTTAACAAATTATTCTTTCATGATCATGTAAAATAGTTAGTTATTTATATACGTTGTATTAACTGTTGATGAAATGGTCAGCAACCTATAACTGTTATTAGATGATTAACAATTGTTTGATTTAAAATAACGATTAATATGTTTTTTTATAAATTACTATGGAATTATTATTATGGCGAAGTGTTTTTCATGGGTGATTGCAGGAGAATATGAAGAGGGGCGAAACATTGCTAAACGGGATCATTGGAATGGGATGTTTACTTAGTTCAGTCATCAAGATCGACAAGTATGACCTTACACATCCTTAGCAGGGATACAATGACTTGACCATAGGATACATTATGAGATTCACATGAGCTATTAAGAAAACAATCTAGGAAAAACATTAAATAATCTAATTCTAAATATAAGACATACCTCATGAGATTATAATTAATCTTGATCATATTATTATAATAAATACTTACATACAAACACATAAATAAAAAAATGAAATGGCACCAATAAATTATAATAAAATAATTTAATGATGTAACCCCATTGTTATACTTACATGAACGTATATAAGAATATATTATAATAATAAATGAAAATTATAATATTTTCAAATCCTCTTTCAAACTTTTTATTTTATTCCTTCTTCCCACTCTTTTCATAATTCAATTTATTCACTTGGAAGTCGAATGGTTTTTAAATCTTTTAACCAATGGAAGCTGAGAAGCCATGGCTAGTGCTTTAAGAAGCCGTAATAGGAGTTGGACATCTCAGACCTTGGCCTTCCATCCTTTTCTGCTACAATTACCATATATTTCGTCTACATAAGCCGAGTTCCATACTGTTTTCATCTTATTTCCACCAATACTTGCAAACTTCCAAACCAAGCCATAATCGAGTTGGGCGATATAACTAAGCCGAGTAAGAGTTCTGGCTAGAGGATGGAAGGGAGCCAAATTCACGTCGGATCCTCAATCGCATACACATCAAGTTATGAATGTTTTTTCCTTCGAAATTAATACTTTCATCTTTCTGATGTAAGTCCGACTACAGCCAACTAATCAAATATTAGGACTGAGATTATTATATGTTGCTTTGTTGATGGCCTCTTGCGAATTTCTTATAGTTCCCATTATGATCTTTTTATAATATCATTGTATCTTGACCCACCATTAAGAAGTCGAATGGTAGTTGTAAGAGTCTTATAATGACTGTATGAACCATCACCAATAACATGGATATCAATGGCAATAATCATGATGTCTTAATCCATAAAATAAAGAGTAGAATGCTCACAAATTTCTAACACTTAGGATTCACTGGCAATGAAGCCATGAAATGGTGAATAGGTGTAAATAAAAAAGAACAGAATGTTCATAATCTTTCAGGCACCTAAGATTCACGGCAATGAAGCCATGAAAAGGTGAAGAGGTGGAATGAACCTCAAGGAAATAGGAATGAAATCATATATGAATATCTTAATAATGAAATACTTAATAGCTCATGTTTATCCCTGTAATAGAATCTGTTGTCAAGGCGAGTGGTGGTGATCGGGTCAATGCACCCATCAGAAATCCTTGGCCAAGGTAGTTTATAGGCATATGTGTCATCCAATGATCACTTGATGTCCATAACATCAGTTATATAAGTATAATTAAGTGGGCACTCAAAACACCCGGTAGCTCGGATCGCTAGACTGAAGAACATCCCAAACCCGATCCTGAGGTAGGGAGGGTCATTCTAATATGTTAGGATGTGTGGGGATAAGTATGGTTCGAGGTTGGGAGCTTAAGCCCATGTCAATGCTTCTCCTCTCACCAATGCCGAGGTTTGCACAACCAGATAAAAGATCCTTCAATAATACTTGTATCTTTTCAATCTTCTTGTTACTTGTTAATCGTTTATCATGGATTACATATATGTTAGATAATTGTTTTATTTCAGCTGCATATGATTAGAATAGTTAAGTGTCACTAAAATTGAATAGGAATATGTATATTTTCAGTTTAGCATGATTACAGTTAAGATGGATAGTTGTTACTCTATTTTCAGCTAAACATGATTACAGTTAGAAATGGCTAAATTGTTTAAATTGAATCTGTTTATGTTTATTTCACGATAGATAGTCGTTATTCTATTATTTCAGCTGATCATAAAATTACAGTTAGATTAGTTAATAATTGATCTTGAATATTATTACAGTTACCTTCTATTATTGTTAAAAGAAGTCATTGTCTTGTGAAATGAAATCAGTTACTTTTATGAATGTTGAGAGTTGCTAGTTTTTAAATGTCTTTAATTTACTTATGAAAATCCATTTGTTACAATCTCCATAATGTATCAAACATTAAGTTCGTTCTAGTTTGATAAGAATTTACAAGTACCATAGATTCTCTATTTCTAGTCTACTTGTATGACCGGATTTTTAGCAGCAGATCATATACAAACCTCAAAATCTCCTTAATATTAAACAATAGAACTCAATGTGTCAAAAAAATTCTCTATTGTCACTATTATCAATTTGAATCAAGAAGATTTTGAGGATTGTATATAATACTTCTGCAAGTGAAGTTGAAAAACTTATAAGATAAATGACCAATTTAAGAGCATATTCAATTGCACTTTTTGAGAAATGATAAAGATGCTAAATCGTTCCTCCAAAACTGTCAAAATGACTACTTGGCCTTACAACTATATCGTTAAGTTTGATACAATTATGAAATTGACAAATAATTGTCCTTTGATGCATTTCCCACACTAGCACATTGAGGAAATCAAACTAAATTCAAATGTAAACATTGTAAATTTTGAAAAATGTTTGTAAGGCTATTAAACTGCATCTAGAGGTAATGTGTTTAACAGAACAGATTTTTTTTTTAGTGTACTCGGCCATAGGCCTCCTGCTTGGCATAATCTACTTTCTTTCCTAATTCTAAACAGCAACTCTCCAGAAACTGTTACCATTTGGAACAGGAATTTTCAAAGGTTTTGTGATTATTATAAAGGAGAGTTTTGTAAGAGCAAATTCTTTTTACTTCTTGATTTCTTGCTCCTCCAAAGTACCAAGAATTTTTACATGGTTCCAATTTCTATTTCTGTTTTTTAGGCTTCAAACCCTTGTTTGTAAGCTGAAGGAATTTTGGCTTCAGACCATATCAAAAGTACACTTCAAAGTAATTATTATGAAGGACAGTAAAATTGACATGCATTATGCCTACCGAATTAAAGGGTCAATATTGCGGAGTTTACCAGTCGAATTTTTATTCCCAAGTGGCTTGAAAAAAATTGAGGTATAGAGATAGAGGAGGGAAATTGTAAATGAAAGATCCGATAGAAAAATTCAGAAAGAGGATAAATTATCTTAAGTATTCATGAAGTTGCAGCTTCTCTATTTGTTAAAGCCTCCCTAGGCTAAACTAGGCTACTGAGTAATTAAGAAGTTGGGATGGGAAAATATTGGCTAGGTTCATTACGGAAGCTTCTGATGATTAATTAGGTTTTCTTTGTCTTAGATGTTGCGGTTAGGTTACTGTGGCTAGATGCCATGAACAATGGAATTCAAACAAAGCATGAATGAAGCAAGCTTTTTTTACCATAGGTCCAAAACCATCTCAAGCTTGTTCCATAAACCTTCCAGAAAAGATAATTTTCATGACCTCCTTAGGGACAATATTGACATGGTTGAGCAAGGTCAACAAAGGTGTGAGGCTGATTTTTGAGAAAGAAAAGTGCTAAACATCCACAAATCAAAGCTCTTCACTGTCAAATGTTATTTGACAAGTGATATGAGGTGAAAGATGCAATCAAACTATTAAAATAGTTTGTCTTGAAGAAGGAAAGTGACCGATAAGAAAACACCTTATCATCAAAACATTCAGTGGAGGTATTGTATACAATACATATAGAACTTGAAATGCTAGTTATGAAATGATGTTTCAGTATACTATACCAAATTAAAGAATTTGAAAATAAAAAAATTGCACTACAAACTAGAACTGTTGAACATTCAACATAGCAACATGGTACATACTACATAGTAACATAGTACATACTACATACCTAATAGTAACATTCAAAAATCAAAATTCAAATAGAAGTTCACACACCCGTCTTGGTAGTGGAGAGGTTGAGGAATGGCAGAGGTGTGATACTCAGGTATGCCAAGCACCTAGTGTGGGGATGTCTCAAGAACAGGTACTTCAAAATTTTGGAAGGGGTGCACGCTGTCACTGTTATGTAGTCAATGTGATCATGGAGACAATCATATAATAGAAGTTTACACATAATCGAAAGATACTAATATTCAGTGATTATGCAACAGTGAATATGAAATAGGCAATGTGCACACTAAGGAGATCCACCGTAATAGTGTTTTCTCAGAGTACATAGCACAATAATAACTTGAATGAAAGCGGTTATCCCAGGTACAGTCAATTAGTTTCAAAAGCATTGTTAAATGGAAATAGAGTTTGATAAATTAATCAAGATGTCATAATACAATTTAAGTTCAACTCATAGCCACTTAAGGAATTGTTATATGCTACAATCAATTTATGTTATTGTTTCATGAAGAATTGATCTATTATGATATTGCACGATAATGAGCATGATTAGTCAAAGACAAGGCAATTGTAAGAATAAACAACACCATAGTCAATGATGTGGCATGCTATTGATACAAGGAGAGAAATCTTCGATATTAGTATATGGTGGAGACAGAGATTAGTAAAGAGACTAATTGAAGGCCATAGACAACCAATTACATATGGAAAGAATGCATTGTTTGGTAATAAAGTGGTGCAGTGGTATGTTATAAGAAGACGTTGTGGTAAGGGGTGTCTTTAGAATGCAATGCTTAGGCTGACATTGAAAAGAGGGTGAGATACATGGATGAGAAATATAAAAAGTAGAACATAATGTTGTGGTAAGATATACAATCATTTACTATGTTGTAAGCATGGTATGACAGTAATAAGATGGTCAAGTATCTGATTAGATTCTAACTTATAGAATTATATATGTGACATTAAGAATGAAAATTCATCATATACATATAATGATAAGTTCACACACACACATATATATGTATATAATGATAAATTCATAATTATAATACAAATTCATTAATATGGAAATTAAATTCATGATAATAGAATAACAACAATTAATTAATATATAATTCTATATAAATAAATATATTTATGTACTTAGTTCTATTACTACTTGGTTAAAAAGGGAAGATTGAAGTGCCACCAAGGAGGGGCTTTTATAAATCCAAGAAATGGATCTTTGTCCCAAGATAGGGTAGGGATCAGCAGCCTTGAGCAACTTGCGGGCAAAGTCCCAAGAAAGGTTTAAGGACTTGGATAAGTAAACTTTGAGGGAATCCATTGAAAGTTAGTAAACTTGGATAACACTGACTCCTTCCATCATTAAGTTGAATAGTAATTAGATTGGATATGAGAGTAAATCCTCACAAGATAGGTGAATTCCAAGATGGGTAAGGATATGTATTTTCAATGCCTTGAGGAGAAATCTTGAGATCAGTACAAACATATAGTCTCAATGCCTTGAGGAAGCCTACTACTAGATTGGTGTTAAGCGTCCTAAAACAAGTAAATCCACATCCTTTGTAGGGTTGAATTTGGGCCAAAAAGTAAGGAAACAGAAAAAACAATTCATTGTTTCTTGAAAGGAATTGATTTAGATGGTTGCTAATGTTTGTAGAACATTGGAAGTTGATAACCTCCTCGTAGGAGACGTTACAAGTGCTGTTAGAGCACGATCCTACGATCCTACAAGGTAAAAGGTAAAACAATGAATCTAGACATATGCATATACTTGAGATTACTATAAATATTATGAATCTATTATTTGTGTCGTATGTGTCTAATCTCATAACAAATCAGAATGAATGTAGGAAGTAAACTTTAGGGGATTGCAGTTTACCAGTTCCCCCAAGCTAACTATGCCACCCCAAGGGATGGAATTGACATGGTGAGACATTCCTGCCACTTGTGGGCCAAGAGGTGAGTTGTCAGCATGAGACATTGCATGCTCTTGGGCTTAGTTGGGTTGAGCAGTTCACAAGCGCCCTCTCGAGGCTTTCCTACCAAGAAATTTTATGATTAATTATATAAGATGCATTTAGCACTCTTTGTTTTTTAATGAATAAGAATGAAACTAACAAAGTGTATTATGTATATGCTTTGTGTCTTTGTGCATCAATGTGTATGCTTGATGTTTTCATGCATTAATGCGTATACTTCATGTCTTCATCCATTTATACATATATTTCAGATTTTCAAATATATGCTCCATGGGCAATTCTATGCTTGTTTGATCTAGAGTAAGATATTAACTAGAAGAGAACCAAAAGATATGAATTTGAGGCCTATTGAATGAAAATGTTGGTTTTTACAAATTCAATTGACAACATTATGGAATGGCCTAGATCCTTTTCTCTAGAAGATGAGAGATCTCCTCTTGAATCAAGCATTGCCAACTCCTTACTATCAAAATCATCACAAGGGAGGAAACCTAAATGATATCAATTGAATCCTAATACCAACAACATAATTTGACTTTCTATGAATTTAAAAAAATGGCTTAATTATCAATACTACAGAAGCATAATGGAATATGGATAATAGATGGTTCTTTACGAAGATTTAATCATTGCTTGAAGACAAACAATTTTGGGAAGGAAGGACCGCAGTATCTTGCCTACTAATAGAATATAATATATAAACTACAATAGAATTGAACTATATAAATAAATATTTAATCTTTATTATAAGAACACTAGTGATGAACATAAAAATAATATTAACGAACTCATTCATAATATTAATATAAGTAATGAATAAAATAATAGATTAATATATCTTTACAAGGAATAGAGATAGAGGTCAATATCTACAAAAAGTGATGGGGAGAATAGAATCGCAAGGTTATGAAATAAGTTGAATCTATAGTGTCGTCTAGATTGTCATATGAACAAAGACTAGAAGATAAACATAGTCAGAAGAAAAAATTGATTGGTGGTAATATTAATAAGGGTTAAGATCCCATTATGAAGACGACCTGATGTTATTAATCCAATTCAAGAATCTGTTGGTAATGCTAGGCATTAAAAATTGATAAATACGAAGTGATAAGCGATCTGTATATTGATTGATGATCGTTAAAATAGTTAGCACCAACTAGTGAATAATGTCAGTTTACTAACCCTCTAGCACCTTTCATAATCAAGTATCAACTAATTGAATTGTAGACAGACACGCTGTAATTTATTGAGAGCAATTACAAGTTGGAGACTAAATATAATGAAAGGATGTGACATTTACTATAAACCAAACCGATCACTTATGGAAGAAGACTATACAAAAGGATGGAAATACAATGATTGATTAACGAAGAGGTGTGTTTAGCACCAAGTTAAGGGAAATACTAAAGAGACATGTCCTTGCGCATCGTATCTTATCATTCCACAAATAAGATATAAGAAAGCATTCACTACAAATAAAATAAAAGGAAAATGAGGGAGTCACAGAACAGTAAATATCAATTCAGCAATATATATACCCTTATCAGTGTATAAGGCAGAGCAATAAGTCATTGTGATTATAAATATATAATTCCATATAATTGCTTTATATATACACACACATGATTGTATACAGAAATTATAATCCAATCCTATTACTATTTGATTTATAGAAGGGAAATATGTGATGTTACTAAGGAGGGGCCATAAATCCAAGCAATGGATCTTTGTCCCAAGATGATGTAGGGGGTCAGCATTCCGCAAGCCTTAAAGGCAAGACCCAAGATAAGATACAAACATGGACCTATAAACTTAAAGGGAATCCAATGCAAGTTGGTATCTAGGCAAATTGGATAACATGTACACCTTTAACCATTAAGCTGAATAGTAATATGATTGGATACGTAGGAATTAACAGATAATTTGTCCTACCATGAACTAATACTGTTTGTGAATATCTTATATTGAAATTATTTATCTTAGGACATACAATGTAAGAATTTCAATTAAATATGGAATAATTATGTCTAAGCTAAGAGGGGACATTACATTGACATATTCATTTTTTTCCCATAGCATGTTTACATTGTTCATACATTCTATTGATGCACTCCAACTTCACAGAACCTTGGTGAGCAAAAAGTGGAATATTTTGTATTTAGAATTTGTGGAGGTCATTCCAATGGTGTCAAAATTGGGTTCTTATTAGATTGAAGGGTGACTAAAAAAGTGTTGATGTCACTTGGTGAAAAAGAGATAAGACATTAGTGGAAGGAGGAAAGCAAGTTTTGAGAAAACCTTACTCCAATACAAAATAAAAATTAAGGTGAAGAGATGGAAAGTTATAAGAGAGAATTTTTCTTAACAATGGACTCTATAAGAGATAGGTAGTAACAAATAATAAATTCTTTGTTCAAAGAATTCCAAACTTTGAGAGCTCTTTCCATCTATTATGTGAGAAATTGGTAAAATATAAATCAATAATCAAATGACCAATTATAGTAGTACAAGATCAATATTTGTATTAAGAAACAATCGATAACTGATGTAAATTGAGGAACATTTAATATTTATAATATTGATCATTAAATAAGGAATAGTAAAAATATCATTCTAACACCTCCCTTAATGGTCAATCTATCAACTACACCAAGTTGCCTTGAAAATTTTGCAAACTTGTCTAGGCTCAGAGAGTTGGTGAGAATATCTGATGTCCAGTATGCAGTCAGAACATACAACAACTCAATTGATCCGTCTTTAACTAGCTACCAAGTAAAATGACAATGAAGGTCAGCATTCTTGGTTCTTTCATGGAAATGTAGACACCCAAAAATAGACATACTAGCTGGTTCAAATTTAATGCACTAATTATTTTTCTATTAATTAAGGGTTCTTAAATCATTAATTAATAATCTCATTTCCTCTAAAAATCAAATCTTTACATCATTTAACCTTCTCTAATATTAATTAAAAAATTAATATTATTTAATTAATTAACCTTTAACTAATTGATAATTATTAGTTAATTAAATTCAATTTCCAATTTTCCATAAATAATTATTTAATTTAGATATTTATTCCTCTTCATTAAATTAAATTCTAAATTTAATTTAATTTCATCTTAATTTCTATCAATTTTTGATTAATTTCCATTTAATTTCAACTAATTTCATCTTTTTAATTCAACTAAATGTTCTAAAACCGGAAAATTCATATTTATGAGGAATTATAAATTCTAAAAATTAGGAAATCCTCATAAAATAAAATATCGATTTTTCTGAAAATCTAAAATCAGAATATATCTTAAACTTTCCATTTTCAATTTTTGGAAACCATCTCTCCAACAATTGAAAATATTTTCAGACTTTATCATATGTCTTTTTCAGTTTAAAATTGAAAACTTTTTAATTATTTCAAAGTCTCTTTCATCCCCGTCCGTTGGTCGTGATTTCCTATAATAAATTTCAACCATTTGTGGATTTCTTAAAAATCTATATAATTAACCCTCCTATCTTATGTTTTCATCACTCATTCTTGCATCGAATCTCTGTCAGTTTGCTATCATTTGAAATCATATCTTTTATCATATTTCTCAGAGTTCAAAGTCAAGGCGTTGGTCAATTCACAGCTGAGTGCAATCCCTCATACAAAAGAAGAGAAGCAACGGACACTTGAAGCAATCGCTCAGTTTGCATTTTTAGTTATTTATTAATTTCTGATTGTTTATGTTTACATTTCTGTTATTTGTAAGGTTAAATAGATTTGTTAGTTCAGCAAATTAAATAAATTGGTGCTACTAATAAGTTTTTTAGAGTCTTGCAGATTTTCCACTACCATTGGTGGGAAGCTCTCTTAATTGAGAGGTAAAAGCAAGGCTCCTTGAACAGATCATTTCATTAAATCCTCGTTTCTTAGAAAGCCTCCTTTTACAGCCATATCGAGCCAAATTGTCCTCAGGTGGATTCCTTGGTATCTATTCTTGAGCAAGACCAGTGGAAATGATCTGGAACATACAAAGTGTTTAGCTCTAATGACTATTGATTGAAGTGAGTCTTGTGCTTGTTTACTTTGTTATTAAATTCAAAGTTTCATGTTGCAAGTATTGTCCAAAAGTCTTCAAATCAAATTTCAAGGTTTGCCATCAAGGATCCTAGATCCTTAGAACCAAGAGATCACAATCAAAACATCAATAATCTAAATCATAGAGATAAACCTTTCTTTGTCAGACTTCATCACAAAAACACACTTCAATTTTGGAATCCCTGCAACAGCAATTTGAACTGCACTCCAAACACTTCAAATCAATATCAAAATGTCTCTTCAATATCCTTTTGGTCAGAGATGACTCATCAGATCTCAAACAAGGAACAACCCAGATCACATGTACTTCGATCAGTTTTCCACCTATGAAAAGGAACAAGATCTTAACTACTATAATGCAATAGACCCTTTTGTATATTCAGAAATTTTCCCTGAGATGACACAACAAAAATGGAAAACTAATATCACCATAAAGGAAGACCAGATTCTCAGCCTATTTGAGAACCCCTTGATTGTCCCAGTAAAAGGGAGTAGTGCTGAATGTGATTAGATTTCTTACAGATTTGAACTATGAATGTCTTTTACATTTTTAGAGTACAATTACTAGTAATCTCTGATCTTTATTGTTTGTGGGTTATGATCCAAACATATTGGTCTTGATAAATTTCAACTTGATCTGAATTTGATTCAATATTTCAAATACTGAATATTCAGGTCTGATCACAGAACTCTAGACGAGGCAGAACATTTACCGATTTTTATATTATCTTACCTAGCTGAGTGTAAGTATTTATATCTTAATAGAGAGACATATCTTGGGTGGACGTCTCTCCTCAAAGAGGAGACATGTCCACACTAGACATGTCTCTTCACAAATTGTGATTAGCTATGCAAGTAAACCAATCCCAATCGGTGTCTGTTATTTAGTTTGGATTTAATCAAACATCAGCATAATGACGCTGATCTCTATAGGAGATTAAATCAGAATTGGATCTGATTTTATATTTACTTATGAGCAAATTACATGATCATGAGTCAACCACATATAAGAACATGAAATGTCAAATTATAATCTGTATGAACAGATCAAAGATATACTTGGAGTAGTATAACAGATTTGGTACATAATAATACAATGATCTGCATTAATATGGGTATGTAATAAGCAAAATGTATTATGTATGCATGTGAGCAGATCAAGATTATATAATCATTTAATTTATCTGACCAACGCTAATTCTTCAACACTCCCTCTTAGCTAGGGAAGATTAGAATCTAATCAAGTATGAATATATATCACAATAGACTCGTCTATTGTGAAAGGAGATATCACCTAACTCGTGAAAACAGAGGATATAATGTGCCTAAGAATATCAAGTCACGTGAAATTCTTCTTACATATATCCAAGTTATAGTATGTGCACTGACATCAATTTTCATGATGTCTACCATAACAAATCATGGCATATCCATGGAAACACTTTTCCACCATGATTATCTCATAAGGAACATAATGACCTTCAGCTGATATCAAGTCTCATGATATCCATCAAAATGTCCAAGAGATAGTAACTATCATGATATGTCCATGAATATTACATCACATGATATTCATCATAATAGTGAACATTGTAAAGTCGTCACCTTACAATGTTAGATACAAGTGTATATTATCTAAAAGATTGTCAACTTTCAATAATATACACAAAGGGCCCATAAAGTCATAGAGTCACGCAAACGAAAATAAAAGATTTTACATGGAGTCACCATAGATTCTCTCACTTGCTGTTGTCATGGCATCACACACGACATCCACCATGAACAATATTCATAGGAGTAGTTTCTCGTACACAAATGTACTTGTCTGATTCCATAGTAACATGAGTGAATGTAATAAGCTTTGGATTTATCCCTAGCCTTGGTGACACCAAATATTCATGATAATGTGGCTTCTATCTGAAGCTCCAAGTACATGCATCAACCTCTTGTCCTTCTCGTCCAAGGTTGCCTTAGACCTTTTATGAATGTGACATCAACCTTCTAACCTCCTCGTGCAAGGTTTGTTCTAATAGATTATCAAACTCCCTCTAAATCTGATGTCCATCTTCAATTCATCTTCATTACTTTAAGTATCAGGTTTTCTTTCCCTTGATTACAAATTCTTATGCTTCTTGATGCATCCTAAAGACATTCCAAATAGTTGATAAAACTAAACTATCTCGAAGGGAAATGTTAATCATAGAAGCATACAAGATTTGTCATCCCAATGTTACAGCATGAACTAATGAACATAATTCAAGGGTATGAAATACTTATCTCTTATGTTGGCACATCATAGATCTAGTCTAGAGCTGGGTCACAAGACTGTAGTAATATTATTTCCTTTGCCATCTTGTTGGTTCTAGGAAAAGCATCAAGAATGTCACAACCATGTATTGTATAAATACTATTTGCTCCTTGATTGTTACAGGTCTCTTGTCACTAGAGCAGTCATCTCGACATGATCCTCTCCCTCTGAACCAATATAATCCTTGATAGCAATTCCTCTAGCTACTCCCTCTCTCATAGAAGCATATAGGTTTGAATTGTCTCCAATGACTCATGACGGATGAACCATCATTCTCTACTACTGCTACAGAGAGTGTTTCTCACCAGGGCATCATGATTGATGTCCAAAGTTTTATGTCAATTTTTAACCTCAGAGATTGTGTCCAGAAACCATCATTTAGGTGCCAATCCTCTAATTCGCCAACTTTCATAGATTATCCTGCTACTGAAGCTACCTTGCATTTTTTTTGTTGGCTTTGCTCCTTTCTTGGATCTTGCCAAATTTAATGGTAAGGCCCATGAAAGATAAACTGTTGATATCATTCACTTTATTTTTCCTAGTATGCTTAGACACTCAATTTTCTTAATTGATATAGCAGCAATCTCTAGAGTAAACACATCATCTACCAGAAGTCTAATGCAATGTTTCAGGTATCTCTGAAAATTTGTTCAATGAGGCATTGCTTGACTGGATTGTCCCTTCATCATTAATAGTCCCCTTTTCCTTAGTACAATTTGCAATTTAGAAGTGCTAGATCCAAAAGAAGATGGTATATATTAAACTCTGCCTTGTGAAGATTCTGTTACAACCTCCCAGTCATGCCATTTTCAATTGCATTATGTGATGTAAATGCCAAGGAGACAATTCCATTATCTGTAACATCACATTTCGAGACCTCCAAATCCTAAGGGCACATACTTCCCAATAACCCAAGTAGTAACATACATTGACAGACTTCAAAGATTCACATGAAGGAACTGGCATGGTTACATCTCCAGATTCTGTTATTCCACTATATTTCCCTAAGAATGTTGTGCAGCGTTGATGATGCTCTCCACAGAAGTGAAATCTCTATCCATAAGTCTTATTAGTGCTTCTAGAATCCCTTAGCTTGAAGATAATATAGAGGGGCTTCTTAACATCTCAAGAAGCTTTAGAAGTTTCATCCTCTCTGTAATTTAATTATTGCTCCAAGAACTTTGACGCTATGATATCCTATCAAATTGGCATTTACGAAAATGACTTTTACAGTCAATAGTGCTCAGAACATCCTTTTGATCATCATTTGATGCCACTAACATTCTAGAAGGCTCAATTTTCTCATTTGAGTTTCATTATCCATGAAGAAGATTGACTCTTATAATTCACCATTACCAAATCCTTTAGTACTTAGTGTTAGAAAAATGGGCATTGCTCAGTTATGGGAGGTGCTACATTATCTCAATCTTCTGCCTCGATGACATAACCTGAAACTTTTCCATTGTCATCATCTAAACAATCTTCTGCATATTGTCTTCAGCAGTCCATGACCAACCTTTAATAGGTGTTTTCTTTTATTGCCCTTAATACCACTCTATCATATGCATGAATTGAACTGTTTGATGAGTTCATAGCTTATTAGTGCTATCTGTGCCAGGGAATCCACCAACTATTGGTAATGCTAAGAGTTCAACATAATAAATCACTGTAAATTTATCCTTCCAACCTTATGTTGTCTAATTCTTGCATTCGACTCTCATTAACCGCTTATTCTGGAAGACTCAAGGACTTCAAACTCTTCCACAAGTGTATTTACAGCATCCAACTCAACTTTACAGGTTGCCAAAAAATATTTGGCAGCAATGACAACTTTCTACACTGTATATCTTCAAGCGCTCCAGCAATTGGAGACCAACAAAAAAACTTCAATCCAAGCAAGGAAGGCAAAAGCCTATGTTCTCCTATGCTTGAATTTATTATAATCTCCCCTTGCTGGTAGTAACAATTGTCACTAATTGCATCAGACATTCCAATCTTGGTATTGTTTCCTAACCGCAATCCCAATAACAGTTCTGTGAAATCTTTAATATTGAAATCATATTTTGTAGGATAGGTTGTACAGAAGAGAGTCACAATATCCACAGAGTTTGTATCAAGAGTTTGGCAAACAAACATAATCGGCACAACGACCATACATTAGAAACACTAATGTTCATTGTGGCACGGAAATAAGTCTGTCACCGTACCCATGGGTTGTCATGAAAAACCTGGATGTAGAAGTCAGGGAGCGTGAATTGTTGTGCCAATAAAGGCTAAATTAAATCAATTATTGCTTCCAACTATAGTCTCTCTCCAGAAATGATATGAAGCCGATAATAATATTTGTAACCATAGCAATTGTAATAGATTAGTTCCCTGTGATATTCCAGTCCCACATGATATAGATGGTTACAGAAATCCATGTCCTTAACAGGTTGCAAATAAAACATTTGATGCAGTTGTACTGATTCAGATTGCAGCGTAAGTGTAAATTTCACATAGCCATAAACAGACAATGTACTGAAAAAACTCTTTCCAACAACAATTTTGCTGAGATCCATGTTGAATGTGATTTATTTTTTAAGAGCAGTTTTATATTCTAGATAATCTGCTATCTCAAATCCAATCAGATCTTCCTTACCAAGGCTCTGATACCATGTTGAATGTGATTAGATTTCTTAAAGATTTGAACTATGAATGTCTTTTGCATTTTTAAAATATAATTATTAGCAGATCTCTGATCTTTATTATTTGCAGATTATGATCAAAATATATTGGTCTTGATAGATTTGAACTTGATGTGAATTTAATTGAATATTTCAAATACTGAATATTCAACTCTGATCACAGAACTCTAGATGAGGCAGAACATTTATCGATTTCTAGATTCTCTTGCCTAGCTGAGTGTAAATTTTATATATATATATATATATCTTAATAAAGAGACATGCCTTGGGTGGACATGTCTCCTCAAAGACGAGACATGTCCACACAAGATGTGTCTCTTCACAAACTGTGATTAGTCATGCAAGTAATCCAATCTCCCATTGGTGTCAATTATTTAGTTTGCATAATGATGCTGATCTCTATAGGAGATTAAATCAGACTTTGATCTGATTAGATATATACTTATGAGCAAATTACATGATCACGACTCAATCACATATAAGAACATAAAACGTCAAATAATAGATCTGTATGAACAGATCGCAAATATACTTGGACTAGGATAATAGATTTGGTAAATAATAATATAATGATCTGCACTAATATATGTGTATGTAATAAGAAAAATGTATTATGTATGCATGTGAGCAGATCAAGATTATATTATCATCTAATTTATCTGACCAATGCTAATTCTTGAACAAGTAGGATCTTCTTGAGACATTTATATGTCTGAAAACATCCTTTGAATCCAAATTGCCAGTCAAGCTGCCTTAATTGTTCCTTCATACTCAGCTTTTGTCAAGGAAAGAGCCACTACCTACTGCTGCTTGCTAGCTATGTGACTGCACCAAATCCCAAATTGGAAACATACCCAAATTTTGATTTTCTATCATCAATAGATCCTCCCTAATCTAAATCTGTAAAACTAATAAGTCCTGCATCGTGACTTTTTCCATATAAAAAACCAAAATTAGAAGTGCCCTTCACATAATGCAGCACACATTTTGTTGCTACCCAATGATCAGCATTGGAGGCTATTATGAACTGTGAAATTTAGGTCAGTACAAAACTGAGAGTAGGCTTAGTAGCAGTAAGGTAGATGTTATTGCCCACCGATTGCCTGAATGTTGATTCATTCACCACAAGTTAGACTGATTTGGTTGTCAGCTTCAGCCCTTTCTCCATAGATGTGATGCAGGTTTTGAGTATTGCAGCTGAAACTTGTCCAGCAAATTGTGGGCATACTCAAAACAATAGTGCGAAATCCCCAAGTTTGTCATGTCAAAAAATTAACACAAACTCTGTTTGATCTGATTGATAAAAGTGTCAAGCTACTAATGATAATCAGATCATCAACATAGACAACAAGAAAAATATCATCACCAGTGTTTTTTGACATACAAATAAGAATCAAATGAACTCCTTTGAAAACAATTAACTGAAAGCTACTTGTCAATTATTATGTACCAAGCCCAAAAAGCGTATTTTAGGCTATAGAGTTCTTTCACCAGCCTGCACACTTGATGTTCCTTTTTAGCAACCATGAAACTAAGAGGCTGCGTCATATAGACTTATTCCTGCAACTCACCGTTGAGGAAGGCACTCTTAACATACATCTGATGGACTTTCAAACCAAACTAAGCTACTAAGGCAAGGATAAGTTGTATGGTACATAGACAAGGATGTAATGACCCTGTCTGGTTATATCTAACTTAAAAACAACAACTTCCTACTAATTTATGGGTTTGACATTTCTTCAAACACTCAGCAAGCTTCCCGGATATCACAGAATATAAAATTTCAAATTCAAGCTAGATAATTCAATCAATGCTCACAAGAAATTAGATGAATGCCAATTTTTGATATATGTTTCTGCCCTATGAATTCTTGCAAATTAATAATCTTTGGAATGGCAAGGTTTCACAGTTAATTTCTAAGTTCATTTAATATACTTTTTCTCTAACAATATGCACAACAATGATTTATTTAACGCCAAGAACCTGATCATATAATGCCAGTCCTTTCCACTACCTTGTGGGATAGTGAAACCACCAAAATAATGAAGTTGCCAGACTGAGATGTCAATGCAGCTCCCTTCCACTGCCCTAGCCACCTCTGATTTCAATTTCCAGCCCCAGGAAATGAATTGTGCAGGACTGCAACTCTATTTCAGTTCCCAAGTGCTAGCTGCAGACAATTCAGATAATTGTCGAGCCTCTCAGTCAAAATGCAGGCACTCAAACCAAACACAAGTGAAGCATTCGGGCTGCTGGCACTGCAATCCTGGTCCTCCTATCACCAAACGCTGGTCTCAGACAATCCGCCCAGCCTTGGATATGGGTGTTCCCTCTCTGATATGAACTTCTGAATATCAGTGAGTCCACACGTGGTCTTAGGGTCAAAACGGCAGCTTCAAAATTCTCCAAATCACACCCCAACTTTAATTGCCATCATTGGATGTGCAAACACAATTAACTTCCTTCAGTAAATCGGTCTCCTTAGCCACAGTAGTCACAGTAGGAGAAAAGAGAAAATCTATTTGCAAATGCAATTCTTAAACCACCTTTAGAATTCAATCTCTTAGCAAGACAGTAACTCCCAGCCACAGGAAACATAATTAGGGAGATATAATAAATATTCAGAATATCACAAATCACTATACGTCAACAGTGAATTGCCCACTCAACTTGAGACCCTTATACCACAGCAAGAGCGAAGAAATCAGAACTCGGGAAAAAGCCACAAAGGCAACAAAAGCAGATTAAAATATCCAAGTGTGCTTTTCCCAATGAAATGAGATCCTATTTATAATCCTTTGTTGGCGAAAGTTTCCTAAAAAAACTCCACTTCAAAAATTGTAGAAGATTCCCAAAAGAACTCAACACTTGAAACTTTCCAACATGCTTTTTAGAAATATCTCTTAATGATATTATTATAATAACATAAATATTATTATAATAATGCAACTCAATAATTAATGAATAGATAAGAGCTCATGCAATTATTAACCTTATTTACTACAGGTGACGACCAATTGCCAAAGCCAACCACTACACTGCCATATATAGCAATAGACTTACTAAAAATAGTAAATCCAAAACTAGGACCCCCAAAACACCCTGTCAGCTACCAAGGTCGCTATGATGAGCTAACTCCATCAACTACATAGACTTGCCAAAAACGGGGACATTACAAAGGACAAGTCACATGGTACAAATCTTGGTTGTACGAGAAAAAGTATCCTCATCATCAATACCTATTTTCTATGAGAACCCTGTAATACTGAGATGATCTTTACACTTGTCAAGGGTTCTATCAGCTTTGGATTGTTAACCACTAGGGTTGTCGTTGCACCAGAAGATTGGCCTAGCCATGCTCAATACAACCACTAGACTTATAGAAGACATAGGAGGTTGTTAAACCATGACACGAATCCAATGAGGGACATTGTCCCATTGCCAAAAATCCCTCTCCCAACGTTACTCATTGTGGCCTGCAAGGCTTTGAACATGTAATCAAGCTCTAATATCAATTGTTAATTGCTAGGGTTGTCAGTGTACCTAAAGATTGACCTATCAATGCTCAATACAACTACTAGACTTAGAGGAAGACATAGGAGATGTTAAACCAAGATGCAAAACCAACTAGGGACATTGGCCCACTGCCAACAAGTACTCCATATAATCCATTTATCACTAATAGGCTTCTTCCTTGGAGGATATTACAAAGACCCAAGTGTTATTCTTCAAAAAACTATGGTGCTTAGCTTCCATAGCCTTTTCCGACTCAAGAATCCCTTTAGCCTTAATATATGTTTGAAGCTCAAAAATACTATGAATCTTGGTCGTGAGAGCAAAGTTGACTATATTTTGCTAGTTTCTCTTTCTTTTGGAAGATTTACCCTTGATGACCTCATGAGGACGAAGATCACTGATGGTTTTAGCCCACCATTTAGGCCCCAGAGAAGAATAGACAACATTCGATGGAGGAGAAATAACTAGAACATGATCTAGAACAAGTTCATCAAGAAGAACATCATCCAGAAGAAATTCAGGTAGTGTATCATCAAACTTTGGGTTTACATCATCCCTCACATTAGATGAACCAAATGAAAGACAAACACTTAAGTTAGCATTCTTCAAAGCTTGATCCTCAGAATGTTGTAGAGATGAGGAAAATTGAAAAGATCCTCATTCTTCATCAAAGACATCAAGATTGAAGATAAGAAGATCAATGTCTACATCAATCAACCAGTAAGCCTTGTGGCTGTCACTGCACCCTATGAACATAAGTTTCCAAAATCTGGAATCCAACTTGGAGCATTCAACGTTCGGAATCCATACATATGCTCAAGAGCCAAAGACTTTCAAATGACTAATTATAGGCTTGCAACCAGTGCAAGCTTCTTCAAGAGTCTTCCCCTTAATGGCCTATGTGGGAGACCGATAAGGATATAGACTGCAGTGAATATTGCTTATGCCCAAAATTTCTTAGGAATACTCATGTGTTCCATCATTGACCTAGTCATTTCTTTATAGTGCAGTTTCAATGTTTAACAACGTCATTTGGCTATGGAGTGTAAGGTATTTTTAGTTGGCATCTGATGGCACATGTATCACAGAAGATGGAGAAAGCATTAGAATAAAACTGCACCCCATTATCTAACCTAGGAGTGACTCTAGGAGAACCTTATGCTTTTCCTACTAAGCCCTAAAATTTATGGAATATAGTACACATACCTAATTTCTGTATAAGAAAGTGCACCCAAATTTAGGACTAAAATCATGAACAAAAAGCAAGAAATAACTTGCACCAATAATAGAAGTATTCATTGGACCACATAAATCAATGTGGAAAAATTGCAATACATTTGAGGCTCTTCATGAGTCATCATCATTAGATGGTATCCTATATTGGCTCCCATCTTGACAAGTTTTGCAAACTCGATGATGTTGAGTCTAAATCTTAGGTAAGCCAAGAACTAGATCCTCCTGAACAAGATAGTGAATGTTAAGGTGGCCATACTGTTGATGTCAAAGATTGTTGATGGAAGATTGCAAACACATGCTCAAGAGAATCCACAAGTCTATACAAACCATGATCCTAGATGTCAACAACCATAGAAGTATGAGATGCACAATCAACAATCAAACACTTGTGTGAATTCAAAATCACATCAAGCTAAGGAGAATGCCACATAATTTGGTTTGCAAAGAAAAGATCTAGTTTCATATCAAGAATATAGTATACATTAAGGAATAATAGAGTCCTTCCACTAGACTACATCTATACATTGTCGGTGATGATAACTATACACTCTTCACCAAAAATGATTGAATCAATGAAATGTGAGAAGTCTATGAAACAATTATGTCAATTGGTAAAGTGTCAAGCAGCCCCAGAATCTATGTACCAAGCAAAAGACCTCACATGATCTGTAGGGTGGTCTGTCATGAAAGCATAAAATGTCGATTCTTTTTGCTCTAAGTGCCTCGTGTCATTGACCTTACGATGAGATCCTCCCTACTTTTGTTATTCAAAGGCAAGCTATTTCCGACACTCCTTCAAATGACCAAATTTGCAATAGTAGTTACAATTAACTTACTTGTTCTTCAAGTTGTCGTCGGTAGAAATTGTGCATCGGCCGACAGGTCCCTTCGGTAAAAGTCTTGTTATGTAGCCGACGGGTAAACAGTTTGTAGCGGGTATAATGTACCTGGCCGACAGACTCCTTCGGGAAAGTTCTTCAGAAAGTATTTATAACCCCTTCGGGAAGCATTGTAATCATCATCATATATCATGGAAGCATAATGTAATGTTCTGGCATATGCGAATAATAAGAGTTCTGCTGTTTGCGGTTCGGTGTTCATGTCTATTTCCTGTGTGCGTTGCTTAATTAATCCATACGGTAAACATTTGGCGCCGTTGCCCGATGGATCTGGCACGCAAGCAAGCGTATATGAATTAAAAGCCGAATCAGTTGAACAAAGATAAGTGTAAGCTGAAGGAAAAAGATGACATACACGTTGCGCAGGAAAATTTAATTTTGGCTCAGCAGATAGAGCGTCGAAGGAGGTTTCAGAAGATTTCCGATGGAAACAAGAGTGCAGAAGGATTGTTGAAGGAGACTCGACAACGGCTTGATTTGGTGGAAGAAGCGAGGGAGGAGTTTCTGAACCTGCATATGCCACGGGAAGAGAATCCTAATGGAAGGAGATCGACTCGCACGGCTCGAAGTGTCGAAGGAGCACAAGCGTGGAGTGACCTCTTCGTCCGAGATATACTTCCGGAACGAACAGCTTCGGTTGACGAACCCTCTTCTTCACCAAATAGCGCGGAAGTAGAAAACAGCGCGGGTATTGAAAACAGCGCGAGGGTTGAAAACAGCGCGGGTGTTGGAAACAATGCGGGTGTACAGAACAGTGCGGGTGTTCAAAACAGCGCGGGAGCTCAGAACAGCGTGGGTGCTCAAAACAGCGCGGGAGTTCAAAACAGCGTAGGTACACAACAAAACCCTCAACATACAGTGATAATGGCAGGTATGAAGGAAAAATTGCCTAAATTTGATGGTGATGAAGCAGCTGATCCCATTCGACATTGTAAAACATGTGAAACGATCTGGAGGGCGAATGGCATAACAGATACAAACGAATGAATCCGACAATTTCCCGCAACCCTACGAGGTGTTGCCATTGATTGGTATACTGATGCTGATCCACAGAAATTAAATAGTTGGGATAACATTAAGAAGGAGTTCATCGTAGAATTTCAACTTTTGCGTGATGACAATGAAATTGTCGCAGAGATATTCAATACCAAGCAAAAGAAGAATGAAACAATACGGGTCTTTGCTAGGAGATTGAAGGACTTAATCAGTAAAATGGAGAATAAACCGGCAGATGGGCTCTAGAAAAGATGGTTCATTGAAGGCCTTCACCCGAAGCTGCGAAAAAAGATGAAGATCGTGCCACCATCCACATACAATGAAGCGTACAATCGGGCAATGAACTTCGAAAGTGACCAGAAGACAAAGAAGAAGAAGAAGACTAGCTCATCCGATTTAGATGACGATGCATCCTCAGGAGATGATAGCAGCGATGACGAAGGAAGCAACAAGAAGGTCCGTGCCCTCCAGAAGGACATGATGCGGATGATGAAGGAATTCAAAAACATGAACAAGGAAGCTAAGGGCAATGACCTATGGTGCACGGAATGTAAGAAAGAAGGCCATACGAAGGGATCTTGCCCCAAAGATCAATTTTGTGAAATCTGTCAGATCTTGGGACACTCAGTAAAGGAATGCCCTTTCAATTTAAAAACAAGGACACCACAGCAAGTGTTCCTATCACAGGAGGCATCCCCGTCAGGAGGAAACGGGAACACCAGTACGGAAGGTGCCACATCAGGCGGATATAGAAACAACCGGCGCGGTCCAAACAACAACAGCAATAACAACAATGGAGGAAGGAGTCGAATTCAGTATGATGCGAATGGTCGGCCAATTGTTCAATGCTGCGCATGCAATCTGTGGGGTCACCTCGCCTAGGAGTGCACAACGACGAACACACCGAAGCTGCTATGCCGTTGGTGTGGACCTGGAGATCATGATGATACTAAGTGTCCGAAGTCCGGAGTAAACTTGATTACCGTAGGGACAGACGAAGAAGAAGTTCTGGCAATCACTCGAAAAGAGGCGAAGCTATACCTTGACCCAGCGGAAGAAAAAAAGAGACTGGAGGAAGCAAGGGCAGAGATCCAGAAAGCAACACAGGCAGAAATGGCACACCTGAAGGACCCGCCAAGTACCTCAGTCAGGAACTGTGCAAAACAGAACATTGTACGGCAAATATTGCAAACTGAGCTACCCGTCAGGATAAATGATCTGTTGCTCACGATGCCTCAACTCCGTACGGCCCTCACAAATATAGTCCCAAGTGCTAAGCAACCCGTAGAACAAGACAACAACAAACAGGGGGGTACAAGTGCAGAAGATCCGATGTTGTTAGCTCTTTCCTCTGGACGCTATCTGGCGGTTGTTGAAATGGGCATTCTCGGGATTGTACTAACGGACACGATCGTCAACGGAGGATCCGGTGTCAATGTGCTACCAAAGGATACTTGGAAGAAGTTGGGCCGGCCGACATTATGGCCACCTACCTTCCAGTTGCTAACGGCTGATCAACATGGAATCAAGCCATTGGGAATACTCACAGCACAACCAGTGACAATCGGAACACAACCATTCCTGTTGGACTTCGTTGTGATTCCTCTCAAGCGGAAGGGGTACGATGCTATTTTGGGTCAGGGGTGGCTAATACAAGCAAAAAGCAAAACACGATTGGAAGAAAAATACTTTATCACTCGAAAGCAGAGGCCGAAAGTATGTCATTGATCTGCACACTCAGATGGTCGAGGACGAAGCCCTCTCGTCAGATTCTGAGGGAGAAGAGGATGACAAGGGGCAAATTATGGAACCGGATCAGGAGGGAGTTTTACGACTGGAAGGAGACGACGATTTAGATTCAGTAAATGGTCTGTACCATTGGTAGATAGAGGATTATGAATTGTTTCCAACCTGCAACGTACTGACAATAGAAGAAAACAATACCGATGCCTTTCCAAAGGAATTCACTGAAATAAAGGAAGGGGATACGTCACTCGATGTGACCCCGGCACATCAGTTCACTAAAGGAGAACCCATCAAATATAATGAAGTCGCGTTGCAAACCATGAATTTGGGAGATGAAGCAGAACCACGGAACATACTGGTAGGGGACAATTGGGACCCAGTACTAAAGGCAACAGCCTTCAAGATATTTTTAGAATATAAGGATGTCTTTGCATGGACGTACAAGAACCTGAAGGGCGTACCACCTGAATTATGTGTGCATCGCATTCCATTGATCGAAGGAGCAATACCCGTACGGAAAAGGCCCTACAAAATGAACAAAAATTATGTGGCCCGGGTTACGGAAGAAATCAATCGGATGCTAGAAGCCGGAATTATTTTCAAGGTACAGACCAGTGAATGGGTATCCCCGATCGTGATCTCCTTGAAGGACTCCATTCAAATCCGAATATGTGTTGATTTCCGATGCTTGAATGCAGTCACCATCAAGGATCCGTTCCCGATCCCATTCACGGATAGCATCCTCGAGGAGGTGGCGGGACATGAGATCTACTCATTTATGGATGGTTTTTCCGGCTACAATCAGATCTCAATCGCAAAAGAGGATAAACTGAAGACAACATTTGTCGTAGAAGATGGGGTCTATGCCTGTAATCGGATGTCGTTCAGTCTATGCAATGCGCCTGCAACATTTCAGCGGATCATACTACACATCTTTGACAAGATGTCTGTCGGAAACTTCAAGGCATTTTTGGATGATTGGTCAATATTCAGTACGGAGGACAAACATCTGGCAGCCTTAGGTGAGTGTATGGAAAGGTGTCGCCGTGCGCGTTTGGCCCTCAACCCGAAGAAGTGCAGATTTATGGTTCCACACGAAAGGTTGCTCGGACACATAGTCTGTAAGGAAGGACTGAAGACAAATCTGAACAAAGTGCGAGTCATATTGGAGATGCAGCCGTCCACCAATGTGACAGAGGTAAAATCTTTCCTTGGGCATATAGGATATTACAGGCGTTTTATCAAGAATTTTGCAAAGATAGCCTATCCATTGGATAGGTTAACTTCCAAGACAGAATCGTTCCGATGGGACAAGGAACAGGATGAAGCATTCGAAGAACTCAAGGTACGCCCGGCTACAGCACCTATTTTGGCATACCCTGATTGGCAAAAGGAGTTTCACGTCCACGTGGATGCATCAAACTATGCGATCGGAGCGACTCTCGCACAGACGGAAAGCCACGGGTTGGATCATCCGATCTATTTCACCAGTCGATTGTTATCAAAAGCTGAACAAAATTATAGTACAACTGAATGGGAAGCATTGGGGATGGTCTATGCTGTACAGAAATTTCGACATTACTTGTTGGCCACTCCATTTGTGTTCTATGTTGATCATCAGGCCCTGTTGTATATGATCAACAAACCAGTCATTCAAGGAAGAATCAGCCGATGGTTACTCCTGTTGCAGGAGTTTACTTTCAACATTATTGTCCGGCCAAGAAAGAAACATGTAAGCACGGATCATTTATCACGAATCAGAACGGGAGAACCGGCAGACGGTGTAAATGATGACTTTCCTGACGCACAGCTGTTTCAGATTGCTGCACTACCAGAATGGTATACGAGCATCGGCGAATACTTGTCAACAGGACAGTTCCCAAATACCATGCCACCGAATGAAAAACGGAAGTTGGTGATATGGAGTGGAACATTCCAGCTGATTAATGGATTGTTGTATAAAATGGGACCAATCAGATCCTGCGGCATTGTATCCTGAAGGAAGAAATTCCACGGGTACTGAAGGAAGCGCACGAAGGACCAGCAGGAGGACACATGGGCCCGGACACAACTACACGAAAAATACTTCTAGCAGGATTATGGTGGCCAACAGTATACAATGACGCCAGGGAATGGGTTGTTGCATGCGATACATGTCAACGAGCTGGAAAACCCTTGAAACGAGATTTCATGCCCCTAAATCCTTCTCATGCTCAGGAGCTTTTTGAACGATGGGGGTTGGATTTCATAGGACCCTTGAAGACGAGCCGAACCAGAAGATGCCGATACATTGTGGTTGCCACGGAGTATTTGACTAAATGGGTGGAGGCACGTGCACTACTGGACAACTCAGCAGTAAGTACAGCACAGTTTATTTATGAGCAAATTATTACTAGGTACGGCATTCCATTACAATTAACAAGCGATAGAGGACATTTTGTAAACCATGTGATCCGACTGCTCACCACGGAATTCAAAATTTACCATTCGCTGTCAAGTTCGTACTACCCAAGGGCAAACGGACAGGTCGAAGCTACCAACAAAATCCTCGTATCAATTATATACAAATCCTGCACCGTCGAAGGGGAGGATTGGGAGGAGAAATTACCTTCTGCTCTGTGGGCTTACCGTATGGCATACAAAGTCACAACAGGACAAACGCCGTTTCAACTGATGTTTGGACAGGAGGCCGTCGTACCAGCAGAATTTATGATACCAAGCTTGCGGATAGCACTAGAAAACAAGTTGGGCGACATGGAAAGCTTAAGGGAGAGGCTGTATAAACTGAACAGGTTAGAAGAGAGGCGATTATTAGCACAGTGGGCAACTGAAGTAACGCAGAATAGGCGAAAGGCATGGCACGATAAGCACCTGAAGCTTTACAGGTTCCAGCCCGGCCAGTGGGTATTAAAGTACGACGGTCGGAATGAGATCAACCCGGGTAAGTTCAAGGTTAAGTGGGTTGGGCCGTATCAGATCTGAGAAGTAGGGGACAATGGAGCAATCAAATTATGGACTTTGGATGGACACGAAGTGCCTCAGGCGGTTAATGGGTCAAAGTTGAAGATATATCATGAGTGGAACACTTCTGCATCAGAAAATGGCCTTCGGGAGACCCCTCTGTCACTGCAGACCAACGGTGACAACGGTCGAAGGGAAAATTGACTTTTTTTGTTCAACAAAAAAAAAAAAAAGAAAGAGAGAGACAAAAAGCACCATATGGTTTTCCATAAGTGAAGTACGGATTTTGAAGCACCGTACGGTTTTTTCATAAGTACGGATTTGGAAGCACCGTACGGTTGTCCATAAATGAAGTACGAATTTTGAAGCACCGTACAGTTTTCCATAGCAAGGTACAGATTTCATGTTGCCGTACGGTTTCCATTGGCAAGGTACGGATTTCTTGGCAAAGTACAATTTTCCACTGGTAAGGTACGGATTGCATAGTACTGTACGGGTTTTCATTGTTAAAAAATATGGATTTCAGTAATACCGTACGGAATTCATTGCCAAAATACGATTTTTTTGATATCGTACGGATTTCTCAATAACAGTGTACAATATTTTGGGGTACGGTTTGCAATGAACGGCTTTCACATAAAATAATGTGTAGTACGTCTGCAAATATAAAGTAAAGGTTGAAGGCACAGGCCTTGTGGGGGTACCAAAGACAGAGCTGCAGATAAAATTGATGAGCCCTCTTCGATGTTGAGCTTGTACGAATCCTGCAGTACAGCAAAGGAGGACAATAGCATTGACTAATCATCTTCAGTTGAAATCCCCACAAGGTTTTCTTGCTCTTTCCATGGCAGCAGGTATTTGCAAAAGAATATACAATTGGCAAAGTGGTAACGTATGGATTCCAAATTGTTCTCATGGCATGACCGTATGGTAACCACACCATTCCCATAACCCACCGTACGGACTTTTTTAGGGCAACACTCTACAGATTTGTGCTCTTGCTGCTGTACGGATTTCTCAATTTCATCACCGTACGGAAAAGATAAATATAATTAATGGAGTCTGCAGGTAAACGGCAGTGGAAAAAACAATTAGCACAGTCCAAACTTGTGGAAGGCAAGAGCATGGCAGGTATAGGTAATTTGAATGAAGGCTCAAGCAGAGGCAAGGAGAAGCGTAAGACCATAGCACCTGCAGTAGCTGAAGTCACACCACAGAGTATACAATTTGAGGGATTAAATGGAATGGATTGCCGGAAATGGTGGCAAGAAACCCCTGATAACCATCCAGTCAAAGCAAGCATCAGAAGAGCACAGGTTGAATGGGCCATTCAGATGCCGGTTTTTTGCATTAGAGAGTATGAAGGGTATCTGCGTACCATGATTGAAACATATGGCAAAGCCTCTCGCAGAAGCACATTTCATTATCTAGGACGGAACTTAGTGGTATCATTCAAAGCAGCAGATTTCACACGGGTTTTTGGCATTCCAGGGCAGCAGGGCAGAAAGATTCAACCGAAGAAAATGCCAAAGGATGGAAAACTATTTTTAATCAAATTAGTGTGTGGAGATTTGACTGAAGCAAAACAGGCGGCATTAGCCGAGACATCAAAGAGGAGGGGTTTAAAGAAAACCGACATTCCGGAAGGGCCATGGCGGTGTCTGATGGACTTAGTCAAAAGCAGGCTCACGGGATCCTCTAGGGCATCGGATATCACATTTCCGCAGGTGTCCATGATGAACGGCATAATGACTGGGAAAGTGTATGATTGGGCGTCTGTGCTGGCTGAACGGATGCATGAATTCATGACTCTCTAGCACAAGACCTTCTATATGCCCCATTACGCCATTGGTCTATTCTTGGATGCTGTAGCACGAGTGATTCCAACGGAGGAGATTGAGGCACAACTTGGACCACTGGCTCCAAGAGAACCTCCTATCATGCAATGGAAGCACTTGGACACAATCTCTGGGCAGAAGGGTCCAGCAGGACAAAAGAGGCCCCGGATGGACATGGCAGATGATACTGACAGCAGCCGACAGGAGACATCTTCTGAGCAGGATAGTGTGGAGGAAGAAGAAGGCAAGGGCGAGGATAATGAAGCGATTCAGATTATCACGGCTACCCCCTTGCTATTTCTGCGTACTACGGTTCCTATGACCTCTGAGTTGTTACCCCGAGGCCTACACATGGCTCACATTCCAGGATTTGGGCAGACTCGGTGACCGATATTGATGACTGGAGGATCCCACCAGGCAGTCACACTAGCCGCACCATGGCAACATGGGGTATGGCCTTCTCCTGTCCGACCGGGGGCAGGATTTGTGGTCGGCTTTGCCCACCTGGCCGCACCTGTCGACCGAGAGACTTCTTCAGCTCCTGAAGCACTTCCGATAGCAGCACCCGTGGCGTCTGCCATAAGTCAGCCAGCAGCAGTTGTTACAGTAGCACAATCAGCAGAAGCTCAGGCACTTCCAGTAGAGAACGTATCAGACGGAGGATTACAGGAGTGCACGGACCTAGCACAGCCAGAGGTCATGGATAGAGCCAGTGTTTTTCTGAGGCAGTAGTTCCGACTCGTCCCTAACAAGCGTGGCCCGTTCATTCAGCCCCCAGCTATTCCGGAGTAGCACCTGTACCAGAGCCTCAGTCTCAGGAGGAGGGAATGCCACATGTCATGATTGCGTCGACAGTAGAGGAAGCGGCACCGGATGTGGGCATAGCTCCCGCTGATGAGGAGGACAATAGTGATCCCGAATGGTCATTCGAGAACTTCGCCAAGGAGGATTACGGGTCGGATGAGGACAGGTGCAGAGACTACCTCAGGACTATGAAGTCTGCATTAAAGAAGGGGCATGATGTGGCCATTCAGGCTCTCACTCGACGAAGGGAGTGGCATTTGATTCGAGCGTATATTCGTGGGATTTGTCCTAAGCGATTTCAAACTTGTTTTGTAGATAGGGGTTGGCCGGCAGTTGAGACACCAGAGATGTTGGCAGATTGGGCCACTAAGCCAAAGTTGGGACCGAGTGACACTCCAATGATGAAGTTGGCACATGAGATCGTCGGACTGTACAAAGAAGTTTACTATGCGCAGCAGCGCGCGGAGGCGGATAGGGCAGCAGACAGTGTTACAGCTCAGAGATCTCTAGCAGTTGAAAAAGAGGCAAGAGAAAAGTTAGCCACTGATTTGGCCGACAAGCAGGCAGCATGGGCAGCAAAGCGGGCAAAACTCTTGAAGGATATGGCAGCAGTGGTACAGGAGAAGGACGCAGCTATACGGGATAAAGATGCAGCAGAGCATGAGTTACAGTTGGCCAAGAGACATGCTATGGATGCTGCGCTTCTACTGAAGGAGGCCGTAGAAGTTAATTCACAGATTCAGACAGATCTGCGCATCCGGACTGACCAGGTGTATGAGTTGCGTTGTCAACAGCACTCTTCTGGGACCCCTCCTTCTTCTCTCTAGTATTTCTTTTTTCTTGATTGTGGGTTGTCTCCTAATTTTGCTAGTCGTCAGGAGACGACTTTTCTTTTTGGGGGGGATGATGTCGTCGGTAGAAATTGTGCATCGGCTGACAGATCCCTTCGGTAAAAGTCTTGTTATGTAGCCGACGGTTAAACAGTTTGTAACGGGTATAATGTACCTGGCCGACCGACTCCTTCGGGAAAGTTCTTCGGGAAGTATTTATAACCCCTTCGGGAAGCATTGTAATCATCATCATATATCATGGAAGCATAATGTAATGTTCTGGCATATGCGAATAATAAGAGTTCTGCTGTTTGCAATTCGGTGTTCGTGTTTATTTCCTGTGTGCGTTGCTTAATTAATCCATACGGTAAACACAAGTTATCATGAAGCTGACTAGAGCTTTTATACTAAGCTGATTGAGATTTTCCTTTATCCTTATGAAAGGATTTCGCTAGGAAGGCTTGTTCTAACTACTAAGTTGCAATGCTACCAAACTATTGTTTCCAATGATCTCTTGCACAAGTATAAAAACTTCAACATCAGTTGCAGCAACATTGAGCACTTTTGTGAAGTCCTAAGAGTTATGACTACCATATCCTCTTCCTTCATTCTTTTACCAATGGCCTCTAGCTGATTTCTAATGTCCTTAATCTTCAGCAAATGCTTTTGTAAGGACATACACACATCCATCATAACGATGTCCTTTTATACTTAATATTTGAACTGATGACCAACAATAACAATGGATACCACAGAGTAATATAAATATATATTTATTCACAAGTTCTTATAAGAAGTAGACAAGAGATGATTGACCAAGGACCAAGTTGTTTTCTTTGACTACACTATATTTAGAACATATAAATGCACTAAACAAACAAAATCAATGATAACTAATAATACTAACTAAATCAAATTGACAAATGAATAATGCATAGTCAAATACAAAACATAACAAAGGGATGCTACACTAACCACAACATGGAGTGCATGTTTGACCAAAAATATAGCATGTCTAGATCTAAACAAGTCTTTTTTATTAAGCCATGTTTTTTGCCCTCCGCCTCTTATCATGCTTCTTCACTTGAGAGCATATCCTTCACAAATACCTTAGATGTTATATGTTTATTATCTAATGGTCCTTGTTCATCCATGTTTATCTTATGGTTCCTATGCAACTACATTTACATCTTACAATGTTATGCTTCCCATGCATATGACTACCATGTTCTTCCACTTATTTATGATCACAAAATCCTAAATGGATATTTAACACTATATATGGCCCGTATTGGGGACAACATTAGAGGGCATCTTATTTCCCTTCCTACAAGTTTTTTCATGCTTGTGTCTTCTTATTTCATCACATGACCATCATAACATGTGTCTAGGACACATTACATAGTTGTTTTCCTAAGGATCAAGTTGTTTTCCTTGACTACATAGTCTATTTAGAAAATATAAATGTACTAAAGAGACACAATCAATCATAACTCATAGAACTAACTAAATCAAATCGGCAAATGAATAATGCATGGTCAAATACAAAACATAACAAAGGCATGCTATACTAACCACAACATGAAGTGCATGTTTGACCAAAAACATAGCATCTCTAGATCTAAATATGACTTTTTTATTAAGCCAATTTTATTGCACTCCGCCTCTTATCATGCGTCTTCACTTGAGAGCAAATCCTTCACAAATACCTTAGATATTATATGTTTATTATCTAATGGTCCTTGTCCGTCCATGTTTATCTTATGGTTCCTATACAACTATATTTACATCTTACAATATTATCCTTCCGTGCATATGACTACCATGTTCTTCCACTTATTTATGATCACATAATCCTAAATGGATATTTAACGCTTGCATGTGGCCCTCATGGGGGACAACATTAAGGGGCATCTTATTTCCCTTCCTACAAGTTTTTTCATGCTTGTGTCTTCTTATTTCATCACACACCCATCATACGATGTATCTAGGACACATTACATGCTTGCTAGGCTTTCCTTGATCATATATTTTTTACATGTTCTCGAATTCCTTACATAACTTGTATGCAATCAATTGGAGTAGGGAAAATACTATCACTACAAAAAAAAATTATGACATGGTCATAATGAAAACTTCATGCTCTTTTACAAACTTCATGCAGCCACAAATTTGTGCCCAAAACAGCTACATGCTCCTTTTCATGGCTCTCACTTTACCTGATTAATGTTTATGGCTCCTATCATGCTCCCAATAGATGTCTCCTTTTTACTTTTACTTTCTCGATCGTTGACATTATGAAGCAATTATGTTAAAGCTTATTAAAACTTTATATCGAAAACCACTCATGAAAATCCTTTTGTGCTTGCAATAGTCAAGGTGGGCAGCTAATTACAAGAATCGTGTGCAATTCATGTCCTTTTAATGAGTCAAAACTAGTTACTTTCATGTTGATCGGTTTTTTAATTTGAATTGCATTTTCATTGTAGCTGACATACACATCGATGCAGAGGAAAAATATTAAAATATCGCATACTTTGCGCTTTACCTTGAAATGATAATTGATTGAGACATTCAGTTTTAAATGGTACAAAGGAATACCACTTAAATAGGAAATTTCAAGATCTTTAAGAATGGAAAAGATCAAGAACTAAAGACTAGATAAAAGTTACTAAACTAACTAAACAACTTAGAGAACACAAAGTTACGCAAACCTAACTAGCTAAACATAAAAGAAAGTTCCTTATATGATCATTATACTAGATATTACTATATTACTTTAATACCCTCCCTTAATGCTCATTCTAATACCTATCCTACAAAAGAACCACTAAAATCCGCAAGCCATTTGGCAATGATTCCTTCTCTTCAAATATTCTATGAAAAGAGCCAATTCCTAAAACCATCTCTAATTGGACTTCATTTTAGCCAGCCGCTTTCTACAGAATGTTAATGTTTTGCCTTGAAATAACAATAAACCGAAGAACAAAATAGGTATATAAAGACACAACAATTCATCGTGAGAAAACCCTCCAACTTGAAGGGAAAAACCCAGCCACATCAGAAAAAAAATCTCTTTATTAAAATAATAAATGTCCAAGGACAATGCTTTCCACTGAATACAATACTTATCACATAAAGAAAATATATATGCTTAATTGAGAGAATCTCCTTATCATAAGTGAAGGTCTCTTCATTTACCAAATGCGAATCTCTTCATATTTCCAAATGCATGTCTCTTCACATGTTATTTGTCTCTTTGTATAATAAAATGTCAGATATTTAGGATGAGACACCTAGTACACCTTGGATGCCATGTCATGCTTACTTGCAAATATCATCATAAACCTTTTCTTTAGTTGTGACGCAATACAAAGGCATTTTCTCAATTTCAAAATATAACAATATTAGAGGTAAAGATATTTATCGCAGCTATAATCTTCAACACCCGCTCTTAGAAAAAGAGAGATCTCTAGTATGGCAGGCACACATAGCTGCAACCAAAAATGTCAAACCGAATTCTCATCATAGATTTTCTCACTAAAAACATTGTTATCTCAGCATAACATTATTCACCATAGCTACTTCATAAATGCATAAGATTAAAGTCATGAAGTCACACAAATGACTTCCACCATGCATACTCACAAAGAGTGGAGCAAGGGCTTTCATCTCAGAGAAGAATGCATTTCCACCATGCCTACTCGCAGAGGGTGGATCCACCATACCTACTCACAAAGGGTGGAACAAGGGATTTCACCTTGAACTTCTCTCGTAGAGAACAACTCATTAACAACATGTATAAGAACGGATGAGATTCTCTCTCAACAGAGACTCCTCCTCAGCAGGAGCAGTATTCTCATTGCTCTAATTACCACAATAAGAGAGTTGATTGCAAGTTGACCAAATAGAGAGCTTGAGCAATCCCACTACTACACAAGCTTGTAAGGAATTACACATTCTCCCTCTGTTATGCAACCTCCCTCTAAAGTTGAATAGTCTCCTTCTGAATATCATTTCTTCCTCTTTAAAGAAACTAACATCTTTTATATGATCTTCCTCTTTAATGAAATATGCATCATCAATTCAGTCTCATAACTGCAAGTAGTGTCCTTATGATATTTTCTACAAGTTGCATGTCTTTTCATATAATATCTCATTATCCCATTACTTCTTGATCCATCCTGTAACCAAGCGAGGTTAATAATAACTCATAAAATCAACCGATCATGAAGACAAATAAAAAACATACATCATTCCTAGTGATATAACAAACATTCATGATCAATATTCAAAGAATCAAAAGTATAATCATAGAATACTTATCTCTTTGTAATCTATCTCCTTCAAAAAAAATCTCGATGTGCACACAATAATCTCTTTTAACAATATTGAGCATATCACATAGATCAAATATTCAAAACAAAAATATATATCTTAGTCAGTGAAAATGCCTTGCTTAAGCCTGTTACTAAAACAAGTGAAACATTCCTTCTTTTGAACTATAGAGAGTTGACATGCAAAGACGATTCTAGATTGCCACAAACATATGAGCCTCGCGGAGACCACCCGACATAAAGAGTGAGGCCAAAAAAAGAAAAATAGCGTCCAATTCCTAAGAAGAAGAAATACAGAAACACAACTATTGAACATACTTGATCACATACAAAATGAATCTATAGCATGTATCATAGAGGTATAACAATGAATAACTAGCGAAAGAGCTCCATACACACAACTGTCAAATCCTCTGTTGTTAACTCTAACCCACAATATAATAGTTGTTGTAACTTGACAATGAAAAATGCTTAAATCACCATATAAAAGCGATCATACCAGGCTACAACAACAATATATTGAAAGATACAAAACATCAAAGGTGTATTATGAATCTGCTCAAAATAAAGATATGTTGGCTTTGAATAAAAGACCCAAACACTTCTACACTCTATGACTTCAGCAACAAACTCGACACATTAAATCATAAGAACTGTACTCTTCTCAAACTTAACTTCAATACATTCTATTTTTCTGCCGCCATAGACCCGACTATAAAAGACACAATACCTTTCAATATTTTTCAAGAAAAAAGATGATACATAGACTACTGACCCTATGTATGATGAAACAACTCTTTGTATTAAAATTGTTGATGTTTGGTAGCTTCAATTGGATAAACCAATATATAATTATATATGAGATATAATTTATCTATGTGTTCATTATATATGAGATATAAGTTTATTGTTATATGAGACAAATTAAAATACTAATGATATATATACATATATATAACTATAATTAAATTTGTTATAATATTAATTATCTAAGTCTCTTCATCGCTTATTCTCAATATAAATAAGAGATCACTATCATTGGAAAACACGTACCTTAACAAGCAGTGCTTAGTACATTTGCAGCGATCCTCTTACTTCCTCAACATTGTATCAAAGCCAAAAGAGCAAATATATAAGTAAGGTCAAATTTAAGGAGAGTTCTAGATTTGGCAGAAAGACAATCAACCAGGATTAAAGAAACAAGGCTCAAGAAATTCATGCAAGTCGGAACAATTAATCCATTTTCATTAGGGAGGGTAGGAAACAGGCAAAAGCATGCGAACGGACTATTCCCCATGGCGGTCTATAAGGAAACAAATTCAATACATAATAGGGGAAACACTATTTGGTTTGACCTTCATATAATAGTGTAATGTACTTCGGGAACATGATCTACAAAACTCGACATAACATATTTAATAAGTACGACTACTGATTGGTCAAACCCATTGTGCAAGCACCTAATACAAGTAACTTCATTGACAACCAAAAACAAGGTGTTGTAGGCCCTTGGTGAGGCATCGAAAATCAAGGCAAGGAAAAGATGGTGAATCAAATTATAAATGAATTCCCCCTGTCGTTGTACAAGGAAATGGAGTCCCAACATGCTAATGTTGGCAAACACAAATGAAGCCCACCTTAGTTCAGTCATATGCTACGTGGAAGGCCTAATTATGGGGCTTGATTAAATAAAGATGACGATAACCCCCTTGATAATGGCCTCATAAAAAGGACCGTGGGTCCCACTTGGGGATTACGTCTGTTAACTAAGACTAATCAAGCATCATGGAATGGGTACTGTACTACATGCATATAATCTAAGTTACCAAGAGACACCAACATCAATGTGGATGTATGAAAATCTTGTAGAGGTATGTTGGTGACGCTACCTTATTCATTATTTAACTTTGGAATATAGGTAAAAGATATTACATAGTCAAGGTAAGATTATATATGAAAATAATAGATAATTTATAAGTGAATACAAGAGATTGGAAAATTAGCATTAATGATAAAATTATATGTTAAAATATAGATTGATGTATATATTTAAATTAAACATTTATCTATATTATTGAGTATTATATTAGTCTCCCTTATAATTTCAATATGTACTATAAGAATTATTTGCCTTGATCTTTTCCTCTAAGGATGTTTTTGTAGGAAAAGGAAGATTGATGCAAAGGGAGTCTTACACTTTGTCAAAGGTAAAGAAGCTCAAAAGATTGATGTTTAGAGGGAGTCTGACAAATCAATCTAAATGAGCAAATAGAGGATATGTTTCAATTGATTTTTGAAGATCTTGATCATATCAGAATCAAAGGGAGTTTTGAATTCATGTAAACTTTTGGTATCATGCATGTGATTGCATGATTTAATGGGCCTACCCACTGTGTACATCATGAGAAAGTGACGACTTCCAAATGATTATCACTTATATTTGTAGAAGTTAGTGGAAGGTGATGATCTTACAATAACTTAAGCCATGATATACATTTTATGTAAATATTGAAACAAATCATGATGGATAATATCTTATAAATCAACAACTAAGTGCTAGATATCATTCACTTGATGGTTTATGAGTTGTTTGTATAGATATATACTAGGTATTTGGTGAATATCATGTGTTCATACTCTGCAAGCCATTACCTTATTGAGTACATGGTGAATATCATGTGTTGATATTTTGCAGGCCATTACTCAAAGTATTTGGTGAATCTCTATGTTGATATTCTTGGGGCCAATACCCATGATATCAAATGTGATATCAAAAATGGTGAATATCAGGAGTTGATATTCTGCAAGGCATTATTCAGAATATTTGGTGAATATTATATGTTAATATTCTAGAGGTCAATACTCATCATATCAAATGTGATATCAAAATGGTGGATATCTTCTCATCAAAGGCATCCTTAAAAATTTTCCATTCCATAGAAGCATAGGAAAACCCTCCACAATTTCGCCGAAAAAAGGCATGGAAAACATGCCATGCAGAATTCTTTGAAAAATCATGATTTTTGGGGATAAAAATGTGAAAAACCATCTAGCATCAGAAAATCAGCAATCCATGGTCACAAAAACAGAGAACCCTTGCTGATCTAAGAATATTTGGTTTTCTTGTGAAAAACCGGGTAAAGACTTGTCCTATAGATTTACCCTTTCATTATCTTGGGTCGTATGCTCAGTACGAAAATAACCCTGGGTCAAATGTATGGTGTGTAATAATCCCCTAATTTCCAAATTCATATTTAAAATAGTCGCATACTAGCTATTATATGCCAAATTGAGCATGAAACATGTCATTTGAATGCTGGAGTATTGTAGATCAATCAAATTCCAGTTTACACATCCAAGAATCTATTACATCCATCCATCTAATAGCTCCTTTTCAACTACTTGCAACATCAGCTGCAGAGCACTGTTAAAATTACATCAACATCCACATTTAGTGCAGACTAATGTATATTGAATGTTGCTTCTGTCTTCAATCTTTTTACTGTTAAATCTAATCTAGGGATTTGGAAAAATGACAGGAATTCTCACTTAGTGAACTCACAAAGGTATTCATCAACACTTGCTTCACATCACATCCATTAAACAGTGCTGCAGGAGCACCCGAGAAAACTAGCAATCAACATCACCAAAATACATCTGCTTTCACTTTGTTTGTTTTAAGTTTGGTTCGTTTGGCTCTGTCCCCCCAACTTTTCAATCTGCGAATCTCTATCTGGTTCTCTTTTCATCATGGAAGAATAATGGGCATCCATCAAATCACAAGGGATTAAATTTTATTATATGTCAGTGTGACTGACTTAGTAGCCATGTGTTTAAATGTGGAATCACGAACAAGATTAATGAACTGTTTGACAGAATGCTTAACTGAAACTGTGGTTTCAAGGATTGCAAGACATGAGTTACTTTCAAGCAAATGTAATTGATTGGTTCAAGTTGATGCAAGTAGCCAGCATCCATCAACATCTACAACATAAACACAAAATCGCGATTTTTTGGGGCCGGTGATTTAGTCGCCCCAAAAATCGTGATTTTTTTTTGCAGATTTTTTCCAAAAAATCGCAGATTAATCGCCTAAAAAATCGCGATTTGTTGCAAAAAAATCGCCCGCGCCCGGCAGTCACATAAAGTGACGAAAAAACACATTTTTTTCATTATGTTTTTACATTGCTTAGGGCATTTTGGAGAGGAGAGGATAGAGAAGGAGTTCTTGGCAAGAAACAGGCGGAATCAAGTGCATTTGGAGGCCTTTTGATTCGATTTCTTCGTTACTAGATAAGTGATTTGAATCTTTGTTTTTTGTTTTTGCAAGAGATTGTGTTTTTTTTTCTTGCATGTAAATGGATAAAAATACATTCCTAATTAGTTAGGAATGCATTTGATGAATGTAAGCAAGATTAAATGCATTCATTTGCAATTTTTTCCATTCTAGATCGAATTTATGCTAAAAATTTGCCCTTTTAAAAAAAATTTGAAACCCTAGCAGCTAGTTTGTTTGAATGTTATTTGGATTTCAATTTATTGGTGTTGTTATTGGAATGTTGCTTGAATTCTTTGTTTAACTGTTAACTTTGATCTTGTTATAATTTATTTATAGTTTTTTTTTTAAATTTGTATGTGTAGGCAGCCCGCAGCAGTTTTAAATGGCAGACAAATGGCCATTGACTCCATGCCCCTCAGGCTACATTGGCAACAGGCCAAAGAATGCGAGAGATCAAGCATGGAAATATGCCTATGAAGCACCCGATGAACCAACCAAAGTGATTTGCATTCGATGTGAAAAAGTAATATCCGGGGGCATTTACCGGTTCAAATATCACATCGCAGGGATCTCAAAACATGATACGAATCCTTGTGAGAGTACAACAGAAGAAATAAAAAGGTTTGCAAATGCCTTGCTCGCAGCTGGAGAGCAAAAAAAATTGCAAAGAGAGCAGAATAAATTGCATGTCAGGGCAGCCATAGCAGAGACCCAGGGCAGTTTCGTTGATGTTCAGGAGGAGGAGGCAGCCATTGAGAGCATGGCTGGCTCTTATCGTGGGCCGCGTGTCCGCAAACAGGGTGGTTTTTCTTTCACGAGTTCCACTCCCACTCCCACTCCTACACCTCCTAGCACTTCCGCACCATCAGGATCAGCAGGTGCTTCTGGGATAGGGAGCTATTTTGTGCCGAGGCACACACCTGGTGCACAACCTTCATTAGAGGCCACTAGATGGAATAAGGAGGTCCATGACCAGTTGGACAATGCACTAGCAGATTTCTGGGTTTTCAACAACCTTCCTATTAGTGTTGTTGACAATCCCTATTGGGAGGCTTTGGCCACAGGGTTGACAGTTGCAGGAAAGGGGTACAAGTCCCCTTCTCGTTTTGTGTTGGGTGGCAGGTAAGCGAATAATTTTATTACACTCGATTTCCTTTTAATTTTTAACTTTTTAGTTAGTTCTAAATTTTAATTAATTTATCTAGAAATTAGAATGTTGATTACTAAAGTCTAAATCAATTTTAAATTACTAAGAATCTAAGACATAACTAAATTTTGTTTTTGCAGGCTTATTGGAAATGTTGTTGAGAGGGCCAAAGCATTTGTTGAGGAACAGAAACAAGAATGGACAAAATTTGGTTGCACCATTCTTTCTGACGAGTGGACGGATGGGAAGAGCAGGACCATAATTAATTTTTTGGCCTGCTGTAATGATAATGTGGTGTTCCTGAAATCAATCGATGCCTCCAACAAGGTAAAAAATGCTCAAACATTAGCATTGATATTGGAGAACATGGTCTTAGAGATTGGCATTGAAAATGTGGTGCAAATCATCATAGACAATGCTGCTGCATATGTATCAGTAGGTAAACCATAATTTTATGTTGCATGTGCATTGTGAATTTCACAACAAGAATTTTTAATAGTTTGATATATCTGAAAAGTTGGAAACTAATTAGTATTTGCTTTTACAATTGGCAAGAAAACTCCTACAGCAGAGGCACCCCACTCTCTCTTGGACCACGTGTGCAGCACATGTCCTTGACCTTCTTTTGGAGGACATGGGCAAACTTGAGTGGGTCACTCCAATTGTGGAGGATGCAAGGCGGGTGACAAAATACATAGACAATCACCCATGGGTCCTTAGCCTGATGAGAGAGCACACTGATGGCAAAGAAATTGTCAGGCCTGCCATCACAAGGTTTGCAACGATTTTTTTGACATTGCAAAGCATTCTCGATAATTTGGCTTCTTTGAAGCAAATGTTTGTTTCCAAAAAATGGCTTGCTTCCACATTTTCAAAGAAGAGTGAAGGAGAGAATGTTGTGCGGATTGTGTTTGATAAATATTTTGAAGATAAGGCTGATGAAATAGTAAAGGTAACTACAAAACTTTAAGTTTTAGTTTACACTTTACAACTTTATAACATACTAAGTTTGTAACTCAAGTAAATAATAATTTTGTAACTTGTCAACTAATTTCAAATTTATATTACAAGTGTCTGAGCCTTTAGTCAGAGTTCTGCGTTTGGTTGATGGAGACCAAACGCCAATGGGTGAACTATATGAGGCCATGGACAAGGCCAAAGAATCTGTCAAAAATTACTACAAGGGGGAAAGCATCAAATATGAACCCATTTGGCAGATCATTGATAGAAGGTGGAATAATCAGCTTCACCAACCCATTCATGTAGCAGGATATTTCCTCAACCCACGTTTTAGGTATACTGTAAGCTCATTCTTACTCAAATTTAAGTTAACGAAGACTTGAGTTCATTTTGCTTTCGTAGGGTGTTGGGTGTGTACTAAAATTGCAAGACTTATTTGTTTTTGGTTTTTGGTTTTAGGGCTGATGGTACATATGCAAATCCTGATGGAGAGGTCATCAGAGGCCTAAGTGAGTGCGTCAAAAAGATGGTAACCAGCAAGGAAACAAGAGATAAAATCATTGCTGAGCAGGAGATCTTCACTTCAGCAGGGGGCAAGGTGTTCTCCACTTCTCTCTGCAAGACAGCAAGGCTTACACAAACCCCAGGTAATACATTTGCAAACTTTTGAATCTCAAATGCTAAATTAATATTTATGTTTCACTTTTTGTTCTCTATTAGTATTTTCTAACTTGTACAATTTTTGTGATGCAGTGGCTTGGTGGACCACTTGGGGTGCAAGCACTCCAAATCTTGCAAAATTTGCTCTCAGAATCCTATCACAGCCTTGTAGCGCATCACATTGTGAGCGCAACTGGAGTTTGTTTGAGGCCATCCACACAAAAAAGAGAAACATGTTGTCCCAAAAGAGGATGAATGACATGGTCTATGTGCAATATAATCTTAAATTGCGCATGAAAAAGGCGCAACAAGATCCTCCTGGACCAATCGATTTGGATGAGATAGATCCTTATTATGATTGGACGGCATAGGAGCAGGCTCCCTTATTTACACAGGAGGACATCTCCAATTTGGAGACGGAGGCCACGGAGGAGGCTGCGGAGGAGGAAGGGGGTGGAACTGGATATGACATCGATTTGGATGACATCGAGGAGGGCAATGATGAGGATGATGACATTGAGCTTACTGTAGAGGACCTTGACATCTTGCGCGCAACGAATGTGGAGCTACCGACATCTAGTTCTATAGCTACACCATCTCCTGCATTGGCACAGACACAGACACAGGCACAAACCCTGCGAGGTTCTAGTTCTAGAGCTTTACCCTCTCCCGCACTCACTAGTAAAGTGACTGGGAAGAGGAAGATGTAGTCCTGTATTTGACATTTGTACTTATTTGTAGTCATGTTGATGTGCTTATTTGAACTCTTTACATTTGACACTTTATTTATGAGAATACTTCTCATGTGTTGTGAACTTGTTAGTTGTTAGTAATTTACAACTTGTCACTACTTACTTGTTAGTAATTTACCGATTAATAACTCTTTTTGCATTGATATATATCTAAACATGATTGTTTCTTATGTATTGTTAGTAATTAAGTCATTAGATGCAAAAAAACATTGAATTTTGTAATTTTTTATTAAAATTTAGTGGTTTTTTAGTTCCCGATTTTTTCCCCGATTTTTCCCGATTTTTCCCGATTAAACTTTTTCAGGCCTAGGCGATTAATCTCCTCAGGCGATTTTTACGTCAATGAACACAAACATGTCAATCATTGTGCAAGTATTTCAGGTCAATCAATTTGATTTCTGTGGCATTGGCCAGCTATGAGTATATTCAGACTTCCTGGGATATCAGGAGTAATGTACTCTTGACATTTGGGCCACCTGAAACAGAGATTTCTATTTGATCCTCCATAAAGTTTTCCTTAGCCTAAGTGACCATCTGCTTCAAAAGAATGTGTGGTCGGCATTTTAAAAAAGCAAAAATAAAACTTGTACTGCTGGAGAATGTGTAAAGATAAACATCACACTTGAATAGGAGAAAATTTTTGAATTGATTGGCAGTGTCAAAGAAAATAAATGTCAAGGGCCAGGGAACAGAAATGTAATAGAGGCTGCATATTAAAATAAACCAATACCGGTCTAGGAGAAAAGGGTGAGGTTGTGGGATGAGAGGGGCAGCATAAGAGAAAAATTACAGTGCGCCAGGAGGCAGATTTAGGGACAGAGAAATAGGAGAGAATGGGAATATGTTTGATGGAATAGTAATATAGAAAGGGTGTTTGTATCATTGTTTTGTAATGAAAAAATAATCTCATTTGTTTGTGTTACATGATGCAAATTCAATAGAATAAATCATATTTCTTGTTGTCAAAATATGAGCTTTATAAACGAGACAATCTTGGTTTCTGTTTTCTGCTTGTTAAGCTTTCATCATTGAGATTTGAGGTTAGTCCCTTTTGCTTCAAAAATTGCACAAGTCAATTCCATGTACACAGATTGGATCCATAAGACAGGTTCATTTCTGTTGGCACAGAGATGTGTTTTGTAGGCATAGATTTGACCTATAGCAGAAAGAAGGATATCAGGCCACTTGTCAGAGATCATCAGTGACAGATTTGACTATTGAGTTGCATTTTAGAAGATTGAGTAGAGTTATCCTCACCACAGTTGAAACCAGGAACATAAATTATTTTGGAAACAACATATAGTGCTATAACTGTCTCATATTTTTGTCTACGTTAATTTTGAATCATTGGCTTTAAATATTCATTTATCCTAGATAAATTGGAAAGTTGTGTTTGTTTCCTTTCAATGCTATATACTATATAGACATGACGTAGATAGAAACATGAAAAGATAATACTTCATGCAAAAATTAACACGGGTATAAATTGAAATCACAAGGCCCGTTCATTTACAAGAAACAATCGATTGAAAGGCACATGACAATTAGATTTCAAATTTTGAGCTAAGAACTGGGAGGCAAGAACTAAAATTATTGAATTTACTAAAAAGCATAGCCATTATTTTCTTTTTGTGTGTGTCCACTAGATGCAAGCAAATTTAAAGTTGTCCTTGTAGTACATAAACCTACTAAAATGCTAAATAAGTATATATAAAATGTGTGATAAAGAAAAAAAACATTCAATACTATGATTCTGTGCCTACCTCTGTCACAAAGAAAGCATGGAACCCATATGGTACCCTTGCTGGAAGTGGAACAATTGCTATGGCCTTAGGAGACATCGTTCTCGCATCAATCACATTAACTTCTGATTTCCTGTTCTCATTACAATTATTTTGATTAGCAAACCATTCACATGATAGTGATTCTAGCTGTAAAGCTGTTCACATCTTTGCAAACAAAATGTCTGTATCTTCAGCTCCCGCTGTGTCAATCAAATAATACAAAGCCTGTAAATTATCTTCATCGCAATTATATGGGAACTGCACATACCCAGTGTTCTCATCATGAACAAAGCATATCAAATAACCGTCATCTTCATCTAACTCCACACCAGATTCCCTTGGCACAAAGATTGCTTCAGAACCAAATCTTCCTGGCCCAAACTGAAAGATGCCCTTCACATTGCCTCCAACCTCAATTTGTTTTTTACCCACTTCTGGTTCAGCTTCGAGATCAAACTTAGCAACACCTTTCACCTTTGCCAATGAATCTAATATGGTTCCATACACAAAACGTTGCTTCCTATATGAATGACCAAAATACAAAAGAAAAAAATTAACAAACTTTCTTTTAATGATGGGATTTATATAGAAATATCAAAAGACTCCACCAGAATTCTTTGACCAGAGAAAGAAAATAAACATTAATTGGGCAACAATGAAAACCTCAAAAGGTAAATATTCATGAATATGCAGAAATAAAAGAGAAATCTACATGGTTTTCCAGCCTTCTGTAGGTGCAATTTTACTGCATCTTTACCTCCCAATGTAATTTTCATTGATACGTGGAAAATCTACAGCAGATTCAGAAAGCTTCTTCTGTGAAGCATCTCCAGTCTTTAGGTTGAATCGCATTTCATAGCTGACCCACAACAATAAAAAATGAATATCTACATTGTATTTTTCCAATATGTCTTACTGCATACAAGTGCAAAACTTTAATCTGTCCATATTCAGACGCCACAGGTTTGTAGAATTATCTTAACTTTCAGGAAAAAATGGCCTATAAGCATCAAATGATACTTGTAAATCTTTCATTCAATGACCACTGAAGAGAATGAACAACATACAATTCATTTACATAGTTTTTCAGATTTTCTTTCAAAGGCCCTGCAGCCATTTCAAGATCTAAATCCAATAGGCGACATGTGTAAAGAATAATTTCATCACCCTCCTCCCATGCATTGGCTGAAACAATTGAAACAAGCATACAAACAGCATGATTAAAATCATAATCTTCTAAGCAACTATAAAATCAAATTCATAGTTTTGATATAATTAAGTGCCCAAATAGAATTAAATATAATTCTTCTAAGCATCTATAAAATCAAATTCGTAGTTTTGATATAATCATGTGGCCAGATAGAGTTAAATATTGTAGCAGATTCAAGGATAATGGCAAAAGAAAGAAGAAATGCTATAGATGATTTTGTAAAATAATCATTTTGTAGCTTTATGCAACCATAACAACTTAACACGAGGATCATTCAGGCTGTCAATGTTTAGTTGTTACCATTGTGAAAAATGTAGCAGTTAGGAAGCTCAAACCAACACATTTGAAGATCATCTTTTGCATATCGGGGAAGCACTCCAAACCGGGCTTTCTTGGTTTGATCAAATGTAAGAATAAACTTTCCTTTCATCATATTCTGTAGAAGAAACACAAGTTAAAGACTAATAGTTTAAATCATTAACACGTGAATCTGAACTTCATATGAATTATATTAGTTCAGCAACATACAGGGAAGCATTCCTAAACAGGCAGTTTTGAAATTTGATAAAAAAATCGTCTAGGAGATACTTCTAATGATGAAATTCCATTCATCAAATGTGGCTTTCCTTCCTTGCAATACTTTTTGTTGGTTCCCTTGAAGCGGGGCATTTTTAAAATGTCATACGCCATCTTAACTGTTATCTGACATGAAAATAAATTGAAACTAAAATGTTCAAAGGTTTAGTCACCTTGGGGTGAAAATATAAAGGGAGATCCATGAAAATTGCATAGTTCTGAGTTATTGCAAAATCATGCATCATGACAGGTTCTGGAATCGTTATTGGAACTGGATCAAGCATGTAACCTTCCTTAGTGATAACATGGTATGTAACATATGGAGCAGTGAATTGGTAGCCAAACGTAAACATCTCTCCTGTAATTCCATTAAAACCACAGGATCAAAAGAAGTTCCATCTGCCATTAAGTTATCATATTTCATACATACTATTGTTCAGAATTAGAGTAGCCATACATTGCTCATGTTTATCTTTACTTACCAGTAACAGGGTCAACCTTTGGATGTGCTGTAAAAGAGTGAGTTAATCTTTTATCATAATCCATCAGCCCAAGTGTCTGTAGATCCCCATCTTCGAGGACTCTTAGCACATCTGTTAGAAATGGAAGATGAGCAATTTTGTCCATATCCTTAACCAGCATTGTATGTCCTAAAGTTTGTAATAAAAGATGGAAATGCTTCAATATGTAATAAAAGATGGAAATGCTTCAATATATGCGAAACACAATTAAAGTACTTATAATTGAATAATATAAATGATAAACAAATCAAAACATTAAAAATCTATAATGATTTGCAAGCCTCTAGCATTTACTGGTCATTAGTTTCAAATTTCAAATTTCTTTTAACTTAGACGAGCCGAATTCATCCCCTCAATTTTAAAGGAATTTTATATTTTATATTTTTATAGAGGACGTATAAGATAGCTAAGTTGAATACTGGGTAGCTTTTTAAAAAACAAAATTCCCAGCTTGATTTAAATTCCTGCAGCAACGGTCTGCAGGTGGAATATTTGTTAAGGATCATATCTCAGTGCTTGCTTTTAGATCAATTGCACATAACCAGGCAGTTTTTTGGTGATTTATCTCAACTTAGTCGAGGGATTATTGACATCTCTAATAAAAATATATGCTCTCATATTGGAACTATAATCATTCTATTGTTATACTTAATTTATTTGTAAGGTAAATATTATTCAGTCTTCTTGCAACTTATAATGGTTAAAAAACAAGAATCTAGATGACTTGCTCTAGAAATTTCCTAGATAATAACCATTCTTCCTTCAATATAGTTGTTCCTTCAATTCGTAAGGTAGCATTCTTAGTAGATAAACTGCAAAAGTATAGTTTGTTCCCCAAATCGATCATGAGATTTGAACCCAAGATATAAGATTTTAAACATAGATAAATTAAAAGGAAAGACAGCACTAGTGGATTAAATGAAAATTATATTGACATGTTCTTCCTCTCTCTGTCACTCCCTGCCTCTCATGTTTCCTCTTCCTACCCACTCCCTTTTTCCCTTCCATCCTCAGCCCTTCCCTCCCTTCCCCATACCTAACTTCCCCTGTTCTCCCCTGCCTAACCTCCCTCTTACCTTCATGTACCCATTCTGTCCTCCCCCCCACCCCTTTCCCATGCTTCCTTCCACATGGACATGGTAATGAACTAAAAAGTTCAATCATTAACTTTAAAGAGGTTAAAGTTGGAAATTAACAGGTATCTCATTAAAGTGTACGCCCTTAAATAAATAATTATGCATATTTGAAGTTGAATTTGGACAGAATCAATTTCTCAATAATGGGAGTGCTGTCACACTCAATCTGTTAATTCCTGTATAATCACGTTGTTCATTTTCGGAAGTATTACTGTTTTCCACGTTGGGTAAGTTAAACAAATATGAGAATGTAAAGTAAATGTAACAGAACTGATGTAATATAAGATAACTCACATATTCATATCCATTAACCTCATAAATGCTTATAATGTATCTCAGAATGACATCAGCCTTACTTCTAATTCATCACAACGACAACGACATATCTTGGAGATAAGTGTTAATGTTTTCAAAACCAGAACAGTATTGACACAAATATCATCAGTTTGACACAATTATTTACCCTAGGAAAACCCTCCTACTCTAGGGAAAAAACCCAGCCAGACACAGAAAAGATTCTCTTTATTGAATATTCAGAAACAAATACAAAGCTCTCAAGCTTAATCAGAGCAACAATCTAACCAGTGTTTGTTAACTCTTAACAATCTACAGATGGATGTCCTTTTAACAGATTAAGCAACGCCTGCTCTGCATCTATAATATACATGAACTTCTTGTATCCAAGATACAATAAATAACACACTAAGAATTGATCAAGCATTGACCATATACAAAGAGTATATCTGATACAGAGATTGCTTCATTTGTATTAATACCATTACACATTAATCATATCTCAATCAGCCATACAAAAGGAACAAACAGTGAATAATATATGTGCGAAGATCTCCTATAAAAGAACAGTTAACAGCTCTTCATAACTGTCACAACAATTGCATTTCTCTTGCCATGAGCAATCAAAGACAAGGATTCCCGTAAACTGAAGAGACACCAATGGTGACAGGAAGTCATTCGATATACACATTACAGAAATCATAAATGAAGAAACACAATGCCACCTCATATCACAACGTGCACAATAATAAGACACAAAGTGAACATAATATGAAGCTGCACAAACATAAAACAGTTACAGCTTGAACATTCAATTAAAGAAGACATATGAAGACTCTGGCTGAGTGGAATCAATATCTGAAGGAGGTCATTTTACTTCTGATAAAATACAAATCCTCTCTCAATATTGAAATGAAGAAATAAATAAGGTTCTGGGAATACATAGCAGAGAACCATTCACACAAATATACTTTGGGAAAAGACACAATAAAACCAACAAAGGTATGAATGACATCCCTTGCAGCTACCTAAACATTAACACTCCCTCTTAACAAGATAGAGATCACTCATATGTCATAGTGTGTCTCATCCCAACAAGCATAATGAAGCTACAAAAAAAAAGTGTCAATAACAAAGTCTCATCACAGATGTTCTCAACATAATATTGTCATCTCAGCATAATATTCACCATGGATACTTGCAGAGGGTGAAAGAACAGAAAACTAAGTCATGGAGTCTCTCACACGACATCCACCATAACTACTCCCAAAGGGTGGAACAAAGTTTTTTCATCTCAAACTTCTCTCATAGAGAAGAATGCATTAACAAGGGATTTCACCTCGAACTCATCTCACAAAGAATAACTCATTAACAAGGGATTGCACTTAGAACCTCTCTCGCAGAGAAGTCATTAACAAGTGATTGAATCTTAAACTTCTCACAAAGAATAACTAATTAACAAAGAATTGCACCTTGAACTTCTCCCTCACACAAAAGAGCTCATTAAAGCACATAAAAATCATCTAAATGTTAAGACTCCCTTGCAGCTGAGACTCCCTCTCAAGAGGGGCAACATACTCACAAAGTGAATATATTAAATTAATTGACTCCAATGTTTGATCAAGCAAGGAGCTTTTGCACTCTCCCTTTGCCACATAATATCCCTCTGAATGTCATTTCTTCCTCTTTACAAAGAAACTAATCATAAAGACAACCTATATAGGATCTTTCTCTTTAATGAATTTGTGTAATCATCATTCAGTCCCATGGCTACAAGTTGTGTCCCCATGTTCATTTCTACAGCCTGCATGACTTTGCATGTAATCTCTCATCATCTTATTGCTTCTTGATCCATCCTGCAACGAAGAGAGATTAATAATAATTCATAGAATCAACCTATCATGAAGAGAAATCTATAGATCAATGCTAAAAGCATACACTATTCCCACTATTATAACAAAAATTCATAATCAATATTCAAAGGTATAATCATTAAATACTTATCTCTTTATTGTCTAATCTTCCTCAAGAAAGATCTCAGCAAGGACATACATAAAGATCAATACACGGCTATATCTTTTCACAATATTGAACAATTCACAGAATAACATTCATACAATGATTATCGCACTGCATGCATACTATCTCTCATAATGAATACTATCGAACATCTCCTTAAAGAATATCATAATGAATGACACCTGGACACTAATGACAGCAACTTCCCTTTACTAGATGGTGCAAAACGTTCGGTATGCCCTCAAGCAATCTCAAAATAAAATTGCCTAAATTTGAATATTTCAAGGCTACAGTCCTAGTTCTGGATCTTTTCTTTAAATCTGGCTCGGATACCATGATAGTGTATTCATAACTATAATAGTACTGATACAAAAATCAGATATCTAAGAACACATACAGATTGACATAATTATTTACCCTGGAAAACCCTAGTACTCAAGGGGAAAACTTAGCCACACCCAGAAAAAATTCTTTTTGTTGAAACACAAATCTCTCGAGTTTAATCAGAGTAGCAATCTAACCAGTGATTGTTAACTCTTAACAAAGTACAAACGAATGTCCTTTTAACAGATTGAGCAACACCTACTCTGCATCTATAATATATATGAACTTCTTGTTTCCCAAATACAATAAATACACTAAGAATTGATCAAGCATTGACCATATACAATGAGTATATCTTATATAGAGATTGCTTCACTTCAAATAATACAATTACACGTTAATCATTTCTTAATAAGCCATACAAAAGGGAAAAACAGTGAATAATATATGTGCAAACATCTTCAAAAAAGAACAATTAACAACTCTTCATATAACGTCACAACAATTGCCTTTCTCTTGCTGTGAGCAAATGAAGACAAGGCTTCCCCTAAATTAAAGAGACTTCAACGGTGATAGAAAGAGTTACTCGATATACACATAACAAAAATCATAAATGATGAAACACGATGCCACCTCATATCACAACCCACACGATAATAAGACACAGTGTGAACATGATATGAAGCCACAAGAACATAATACGGTTAAAGCTTGAACATTCAATGAAAGAAGACATACAAAGACTCGGGCTGAGGCGATTCAATATCTGAAGGTGGCCTTTTTACTTCTGATAAAATGTGTAGCCTCTCTCAATATGAACAATAACATCTCTCAAGAAACAAATCAGCTTTTGAAACTACGTAGCATAGAACCATCCACGCAAATATAATTTGGGAAAAGAAACAACAAAACCAACATAGGTAGATATTAATGAGATCTCTTGCAGGTACCTAAAAATGAACAATAAGTGCATAAACATATATAGAGGTGTCGAGGGCTGCGAGTGCCAACCATTGGCAATTGTCATCCAACTTCCTACCCCTCAACAAATACTAACAAAACTAATTACTCAACAACATCATCCCCCCTAAAAGAAAGTAGTCTTTGGATGACACACAACAAAATGGGGACTAATACAACCATACAGAAAGAAATCAAGAAGGGAATGGGTGCTGAGAGAGTGTCCCTAACGAGGAAGGTGTCAGTGGTGATGTAGATCATAGTTGGCATAATCGCCGACTACTCTGAGATTAGCCAAAAATTGCCATTTCAAAAAATCACCTCCTTGCAAAAACTCGTCGATTAATGGCAGAGAATTCAGCAAGTTTTTACTTGCGACTCACCTGCGCGCACAAACCAACAATATAGGCAAAAAAATCATTTTTTTTCATTTCAACGTTTAGAAGCTTCACGGTCACGTAGCTTATGCCCACTCCCAATGCGGGGCACCTCTTCGAGGACTAGACCCCCTCTCTTTTTTGCTAGTAGATCTGGGAAAAGGAAGATGTGATTGTATTGATGTATTTACCATATAGTATTTACTTCTAATTTGACAGAAACTATTTACTATTTTTCTTTCAGCCATTAGCATTCTGCATGAGAATGCAATTTTGTACCCACTATGCATTTATATATATCTAAACTATGCTCATTTCTTGTGTTCTCTTTAATTAACTCATTAAATGCATCTTCTCATTGAAATTTGCAAAAAAAAAGTATTTTTAATTAAATTTTTGCAGTTATTTTAGGTTCCTGAGTTTCTTTTTTAAATTGGCTGATTTTTTTTCAAATAAACTTTTGGGAGCTTGGCAAGTTATTGCTAAGTGAGATTTTTCCAACTATAGTGCAGATGATGGAAATTGCCCCCTCAACTCATGAGCTTGTTAAGTTCTATGTCCTAGATCTGTCTCACCATGAATGTTGCTTTCTGAATCTCCTTATTTTTCTTGTCCACCTCCTCCATAGTTGTCATAAGATGAATCTTTATTACTGCAACTTGATCTCGATGTTGCTCCTCCAAAGCAATCACCTCGACCCATAATGTGCCTAAAAAGCTATCATTTGAAACTTTTGTTGTACTAACTCTTCCTCCACCATTTCTAACCAAGTGGCGAGCTGCTCTCGAGCTATCATGTCACCCACTCGCTCAACCTCAACCTCTGCTCCTAGGTGTTGGGCCCTCCAAAGCTGATAGTACATCAAGCAGAATACCTGCTCAAGCAAAACATGGGTCCTATTCTCTCCAATGAGTTCCAAGACCCCCCATTCCTCTATCATCTCTAGGGTCTTTATAGCATGCCATCCTTGAGACTAAAAACATCTCTAGAAGTCCTAGGCACATTTCCCTGTACCGAACTCCAACAAGTGCTCTACATCCTGATCTACCATCCCAAAATCCTTCATGTGTAATGAGGCTGTTATTTGTCATGCACTAGCCTCTATCTCTACTACAACCTACTCTATGACACCCAACTTACCCTGCGTGTAAGGTACCACCTACCAAAACAACTAGGGAGCCCTACTCTCAGACTCCACACCTCGCCCATTCATCTCCTCTTGAGGAATATCCAACTCCATCTCTTTGGGTTGTGTCCTTCTATCCTCAAGATCAACAATCTTTCATTGCCTGCAATGCGAGAACAAGAGGTCTGACAAGTGCCATAGGAGTAAGCTAGAAGCAAGTATGCCGTGAATCTATGGTTTCTTTTGCAAGGATCTTTGACTTTACTACCACCTTAACTACCTCCTCTCTCGACATCTCCAAAGCATCTACCAACTCCTCCATGGAAGCCACTATCTCTCCTACCTGTGGTTCAATTGTTGTTTTTTCTACTGCTACAGGCTCTGGTCTTGTCATTGTTGTTGGGGGCACAACTCTCATATCCGTACTTGCACTACGAGTGAAAGTAACTGGGGCCCTTCATTGCCCATATCCAAGTATAGGAACAACTAGCACTATCATACCAAACGAAGTAGGAGGGGCCAACAAGTTGGCCTCATTAATAAGTGTTAGTGCAAAAACAACTCTCCTTTGTGAAGACGTAACACCCAAGGGTGTAGGGTTGCCCAAGACTAATATGGTACCAAAACATATGATACTATTAAAGGGGTGACACAACCTGAAGGTGTGTCTCCTATAAAGCCTGGCCACTATACATCCACCACATGCCCATCAACCTAGCCACTTTCACGTTGGATCACAACACAAAAATTGCCTCTACTAGTCCTCGAGATATCCCCTAACTCCTTGTCATTGTTATCACTCCCCCTATCATCTTTCTTTGACTCTTTCTCGGAGACAAGTACATGTTGCTTGTGTCTTTTACCAAACTGATCATTATTGCTCATGACCAAAGTGTCTAGGTGTGTCCAATTAAGGATGGGCGGGTGAGAGGGCTTCATGCAGGCTTGTGGTTGTAACTCCAATAGGTGTGAATGCACTTGTGTCCATGTGGCCTCCAAGAATAGCCCAATGGCATAATGTGGCATATAATAGGTCAATTCCAGTAGGTGTAAAGGCACTTGTGTTTGTGTGGCCTCTAAGAGTTGTGGCATAATGTGGTGTATAAAAGGTCTAATGCTAGAGGGTCACAAATTTTTCCATCTTATCAGCCAACACTAACGCCTAGTCATAGACTATGTCATTCCTTAACCCATTCATGAAAGTAATCTATGGGAGTGCAATATTTAAGGCTCGATCGAAGCCTATGAGTTGACTCTTTATGACATCCATCAAGCACCTCCACTCACCAACTACAACAAAAGATTTTTTTTCAACCCATGGCTCTTGCTTGCCTTCAACACCAACTCCCATTTCACCTTTCTCAAATCTCGGCAAACCATCTTTATGTAACTTTTTTTTGTTTGGCAGTAATCTTTTTCACCGTCTTATCAATCTTTGTACCTTGTGGCCCTAGAATGCCAAATATGCGAGCTAACTCCACAATTGAAAAAAAATTTGCAAGCTCACATCTCAAGTACTCAAAAACTGATTTATGTCTATCATAGGTTTTGATCACTGCTCTCAACTTTCCTAAAATTGTTGAACAAAAAACACTAGCATCTGGATAGCCCAATGCATATGTACACACCTAAGATTTTGTATAATAGGGTGGTTATGGGATTTCCTGCCACCATGTCTTACACTCCACATCGTAAACCCCTTAAATGTGATTGTTTGCACTATTACCTCTTCCCTCAAAGCCTAGACTTTTGACCTTACTTTCTTCCATGTGGTCGTCTTCCCAATATTCATTTTGTTGGCAATTTTCACTCCAAATGACAATGTTCTCTTTTCTTTGTTTATCCCAGTTGAATAGCTTCCAGACTATGACCTTGATAACCGTTCTCATGGCTTTCTCCAATTTTCTTTCTATTCTTGGGTCCATCAACAACCAATTTGTCATTTTGCCAAATCAATTAAGTATGATCTCAATATAATTTTGTTAGGGCATACAAATCCCTCCATATAGTTGTATTGAGAAGTATATTTGGATTAAAGTGTACGTTGGTTTTCTAGCCAGGACAATGTCCCTCTAGTAATGTTGTATGGTGCATCCTATCTATATGGTTCCATACAGTAATATTCCAAACTTCTCCCTTGTCATTTAACTCTTATCTTTCCCATCTAAGCTTTGCCTTTGGTGTTTGGACAATGGTCTCTATACTGCTCCCGCTTGTTTGTAACAAATCTTCAAGAATATCCACATCAATGTATCTATATTTTGACCCCTCTTGAGGCAGTTGAGGTTACTGATTTTACTAAGTGGAGAGATCCCAAATATTAGCTAGCCTTACAAAAGATCACCATATGCTCGTATGCTATCTCTAATGTTCTATGCTTCATATGACCCTAATGTTGTCTCTTCCTTCTCCCACATCATGTGGTACCCTCTCCTTCTGCAAATTTTGTGATTCTCCTTACAGGATGTTGTTGTGTGGTGCTTATAGTGTGTGATATAAAAAATTTCCCGTCACCCTTCACTTTCCCTTATTTTCATATGACCATCAATCTTCTATCTCTGTTGTATGATGATCTACTTTTCCTCCTTAACCTCGTTGTACAGTCTCCAATTTATCTTTGACATGCATATGTTTTAGCCTTGCGGTACAATATCTATCTTTTGTTCAGTTTTGATGCTTCTCTTCAATGATGAGGCTCTTATGTGTTGTATGCCAACATTTTTCTAATGTTGAATGGTCTCCCCTTTCTTTGACCATATGGTGGGCAGCATTGCATCATACAATGATCACCGTACAACCATAACTTGTCGTACAATAGCCACTGTACAAGAGAGTTCCCAATTTCTTTCTCTTTTTTAACTTTTTCTTTTTAAATTTCCTTTTCATTAATTTACTTACCTTCATTGGTTCGGTGGAGCTTTTTTATCTAAACTGAGTTGTTTTGGTGCCTTCGTTCATGATATAATTTTAACTTCAACCCATTCATTAACTCCTAAACTGGTTAGCCATCTAGCATTAACAATATTATGGCTCCATTCTCTCCATTTACCACAACACTATAGGGACTGAGCCAACATACTTTGAATTTTCCCAATTTTATCTCATTGCAACCATTGTACTTCAATACCAACTATGCCGAAGTGAATCCCATGCACCTAAAATGTTTGCCATGTCATAATTTCCAACGTTGCTTGACCGCCTCAATCGCTCATTCATCCAACTTAATCAAGGCAAACAACCCCTCCCTCAAGCTTTCCATGTCACAAACCCAATTCTTAACTACTATCCTCAAACTCATTACCATGAATTGGGCTAGTACAATTGCTCCTTGGTCGTACATCAATTGGAACAATGTTTGGCCAGTTGTCACCTTAGATGTTGTATGTAAGCCCATTGTGCCAACAACTTCTCCCAATCCTCCTATTCAACTCTGTATGACTTGTAAATCACTGACACCAATATCTTGTTGGTTGCTTCTACTTGCCTGTTTTATCTTGGCTAGTAAGGGCTTGACTACGAGTGGAATATTTTAAACTTTGTCATGAGTATTTTAATGACATGATTTACAAAGAGCCCTCCAAGGTTGCTTGTCAATTGGATGGAAATATCCTACCGAGCAATGATTTGTTCATTAATGAACTTGGTCATGCTCAAAGCGGAATTTTAGGTAAGGCTCGTGCTTCCACCAACTTTGTTAAGTACTCTATGACCACAACAATATATCGACACCTTTGGACTAATAAAATCTAGTCTCATCCTTCAAATAGCTCTTCTGCATGGGAGGGGTTCAGAGGCTTGAAATCCTCTTCAATGGTTTCTCATCCCTTTGGCATGTGTCGCACCCCATGACCCATTCTCGAGCATTATTGTGTAATGTAGGCCACCACAAGCCCAACAGCAATACCTTCCGAGTTGTGGTGTTTAGTCCCATGTGGTCTTCACTAAAGCCCTTGTGTGCCTCACTCAAAACACTTGGAACTTCTTCCTTCACACATCTCCTCAACACTTGGTTGGATCCCATTTTATAAGTAGTCCAATTATCAATTGGAATGTCCTACTTCTCAGGACAAGCTCTCTCCTTTTGCCTGGTTGCATGTCTCTCAAGAATTATCAGGTTGAGAGGTATTCCTTGATATAGGTATACTAGGATGGTAGTATCACAATCTGAAATAGGGAAGCATCCGAAAAATCATCATTCACTCCTTTTGGCGACTCTCTGAAATTTATCCGTGATAAATGGTCAGCAATCACATGGCTTTTTATCAGTCATACAATGATTGCGAAGGTGAACTCTTGTAAAAGGACTAGCCACTAGCTAACCCTTGAATAATCAGTTTGTTTACCAAGCACATGAGTGTTTAGTGGTCCATGTAAAATGTGAGCAAGGTCGCCAGTAGGTGATTACAGAACTTTTCCCCACATTAATTACTAAGTGGTGATAAATATTGAAGATTGTAGCTGCAATAGAGATCTTTTTCTCTCTAATTTAATGAAATAGAAATATGACCATTATGGTCATCTTCAATTAAAGAAGATATTTATGAAAATATTTGAGATAATATCATATGAAGAGACATGTGTCATACAAAGAGCTATGTATTTGGATATCTAAAAAGACTTATTTTGGAAATTGAAGGGACCTTCGGTTGTGATGTGAAAAATCTCTCAATTCTATATATTCATGAGATTGATTTGTGTAGGTAATTGTATCAAGTGAAAGCATTGTACTCAAACATTTCATTATCAATAAAAGAGATTTTTTTTGGTGTGGTTGGGTTATTCCCTTCAAGTAAAAGGGTTTTCCCAAGATAATCCTGTGTCTTCTGTGCACTTTTATTTACTTTTCTTATTGTTATTTATCATTATTTTCTGCGCAAAAAATCAACATGGTATCAAAGCCAAGTTAGAAAGCAGCAATAAAGGTATCTATATATCTACCTCGAATATTTTGTCTACAATTTGTTTTCATGGAGTCTTGTCAGGATCTCTTGTAGGTATCAAACAAGTCATGTTTGAGCAAGAAGTTACGAAACATGATGCTACTTCTATGATGTTGGAATTTCAGTCTCAATCATATCTATTCCCTATCGGCAGATTGGTATTTTATCTTATATGATTTGGCGACTATGTCTTATGACTCAATTGTTGAATTAGTTTGTCTTGCTTATGTGTGGTGTTATTGTTCCTTTTAGAGGCTCAATTTGGATGATGGATGTGCCCTCTGTTATATATCTTGTTGGCTCTACCTTGAGGAATATGATTTTTATTTCTTCAAAAACTTGAAGATTGATCATTATGTTTTCCCAGAAGAACAAAATTGCTGCCATTGAAGTAGAGAGTTGCGGAATATTGTAAACCTAAAAAGTCTGGAAGAAAATTTCAGTCAATTCGAAGGCCGTATAATTTTGTGAAGATAAAAATATACAGAACTAGCCTTTTCATGCTCTTTCTGCAAGGGATCCTATATTAAATAACGTGCTCTTGTCAGGGGTTTTGTTATGCTTCAAGCCTATAAGAAATAGGCCCGCGAGACAATTTGAAATTTTGGTAATCTTAGGCGGTCTTGACATTGAAGCATTATATAACCATTTAATTGAAACAAAATAAAAGATTGGTGTTGTGTATTCTCAGTTTGTTATGTTGTAGTAACACGATTTCGAATCTTGAAGTGACACAAAATAGTATGTGAAATAATAACGAATCATCTACCACTAAATACCATGCCTCTGCCAAGAAAAACGAAGAGCTTCTCTACCTAGAAAGCAAGCCATAAGAGTTTCTTTCCGAGCTGGTTAGACAAAAATTTGGTGTTGTGATATTTGAAATTTGACTGAATTAAAAAAGAAAAAAGAAAAAAAGACATTACAATCTCTACTGTCATATTCAGAACGAGGAAATGGGCATGATTTTACAAGACATCCTGAAAAGTCTTTGCCACAAGAATGGATGGTGTTATGCCGCTTTTTGGAAACTTAAACAGCGAGGTCATCCATTGTTGACATGGGAAGATGGATACTATAAATATGCAAAATTATTTACCCCAAATGATTATTCTTCCTTATGAATCACTTTTGACAAATTTGAAATTGTAGGCAACTCACTTGACTATGACATCTAAGGTCAAAAATTACATTTCACAAAAGATAAAATTGGTCTGGCTATGGCTAAGATGTCGTATCAGATTTATTCACTTGGAAAAGGCTTGTAGAGGTTACACATTCCTTTACATGTGTTGCGTGGATATTTTGCAACTGACAGTTTGGGTAAAATTCAATCACAAAATAGGTAGACCAGCCACAACGTGTGAGATAGAGTCTCTCCTACCTTAAAGGGAAGGCTCCCCCTTTTCACTATTCCTTGGATGAATTCAAGGTAAGCAAGAAGTTAAGAGATGTGAAAGGGTATTACCAATATTCTTTCCTCTTAACTTTCACGAAAGAATCCACTTACCTAAGGGCCAGTAATGGGCTAAATCAGACCTCGAACTACACTTCTATCTAAAGTTGTAAATAATGACACCGATAAACCAACACTAACTCAAAGGCTAGCTGAAAGCGTACCAATTTGGTTCTAAGTCTGATCTTAATCTATACTATAAGAATAACCTTTACTATTGGGGCACAAAGACTTCCAGAAGTAAAGAATTCTAACTATTTTTGTGAATTAAGAAAGAGATACAAGCTACAGTCAAAGCTCCTAGTCTATGTATCTCCACAACTGCTCCCAGTCAAAGCTTCAACTCTTATTACTTCCTAACTCTTTATTTTCAATTATCCAGAATGAAAAAACAAGTGAATCAAATATAGCAAATGCAAATCACAATCAAAACTTCTAATTTGTACTAGTTACAATTGCACTCAATCAAAGCTCAGCTCCAATTATTTCTTTGTATTCACTTTTCTTTCAAAATAGTACTACACAATCAAAGTTATGCTTACACAATTTCTCCAAAGCTATCTTGCACACAATAAAAAATAACTTTTACAATGAGAGGGCACTCCTTTAAATGAGCAAAGGAGTTGAAGAAAAGGAGGAAAAAGTGGGAGCAAGTCAACCAACTTTGACCCATTCAAACTAAGGAGAGAAATTATCGGATTACATGTCATGAGGACATGCAAATTGTATTACATGTAATTACACAATTTCATGCAATACATCCTCTCAAACTACATGCATGAAAAGAAAGAAGACGGTTAGAGGAAATAATCCTAAGGATTATTCAGAAGTGTCTTGTATTTAACGATGCAATCACGCACTGCAGGAAGATCTGAGATCTCCATTAATTTCGATATGGCATCAATCTTGATTGTATCGGTGTATGTTGATCTTACAATCTTGTCGTTTGCTGCAATCAAATCATGTAGATGCTTTGAAACTGATTTATATGTTGCAAATCTATTCATTGTATGTAAGCCAAATTCCTCATAATCAAATTCAACATTGACTCTGTTTGTGAATTCAGAAGTCATTTCTTCTACTGAAACCAAATTATCATGTTTAGTGAGAACAACGCATCCTATTTGTTCCAAATTACATATAAGATTTGTTTCAAATGTCTGACAATCTTCCAAGACTACCCACAATTTGGTCAATAGTTTTCTTAGTGTCTCTTCCTTGTGTCCCATGAGACCCTGGCATCTGTAAAACATCTTTGAAGACGGAATGACATGCCATCCAAATCAATAATGGCTATCTCACCCCAATCTACCAAAAATTCTTTTAGAGTGTTGGCTTCTTGATTCATAGAAATAATCAAGTCATGTATAGTTTCTTCAATTTCTCTAATGAGATAAAGAACTCTCAAAGCATCTGATGGCTTGTACTCCTTCTAAGACAACTTCTCCAAACCAAGTTTTGGCTACTTCAATCGGCTTTTTTCTCCTTAGTTGTATGAGAAGTGGTAGCCACAAGTTGTGATGACTATTGTCAGATAACCTCATTTAGGCGAGTGACTTCTTCCTTAATCTAATTTTTCTTTTCCCAAAGCTCATGGTTGCTTCTTGAGCATCTTGCAAACATCCCAGCCATGTTTGTTTCCCTAGATCAATCCTGGTGATCTTAGAATCTGAGCAATTAAGTTCCTCAACTAGGTTATCCAATAAGAGCTTTGCAACTTAAGCACATTTGATTTTCTCAAACCCAACCACAATTCTTGAAACAATCTTGTCTTTCAAAATTTTTGGATTTGGTCTTCTTGACAAGCAGATTGTCTGGAGGCAAAACTATTTCCTCCTCTTCATAGTAATCTTTCCCAACATTGCAAGCAAATTGAAACTACCATCTGCTGAAATAGTAACAGCGGCTATGGTAGACATTGATCTTGATTGTATTCCAGCTGTAACTATGCATGCCTCAGTCTATACATTTGAATCCATAGGTGCTTGTTGAGATGATTCCATTATGAACATATGAAAACCAACAATGAAGTGTCAAGTTGGGAAACTTGTCCTTCTGTGAAGTTTGGGAAATCCTCAAAAACATCTCCCTAGTGTTCACACTGTTCTACCGTGAGAATGGGAGGAGTTGCGGAAGAGATAGAAAAAGAAGACATGTTCACTTCTGTTGTAGATGTAAAGACAGTGGAGAAAGAATCCACATTGTTGTCTGCATTATCCATAAGGGATTCCTCTTGAGTAGGTAGTTTTTAGCATTTGGTGGCCTTGGAGGAGAAATTATCATGACTTCTCCTTCCTCTTCATCAAATTCTTCTTCAGATGCACTTTCTTCTTCAGCTTCTTCTTCCTAAATTGGTGCTTGAGAGGGCTCCTAAGATGACTTCGACCCTTTTCCACCTTTGAGATTAATCTTGAGAGATTTCTCAGGTGTTGAAGAAGATGCACCATCTTAGCTTTAATCTTCATCTTAGATGTCCTTCCAACTGGTCTAGAACTCTTGCAATCTAACCCGAGCTTAGGGTATACCCTACTAAGACAGTTGATCTTTGGCCATTTGTTGATATTTGCCAAGATGGACTGGAATCTATCAAAGATAGAGACACATTCCTAGTGTTTCCAATTGGTGGGAAATGGACAACGCTTATCAAAGCCCGCCTAATGTTATTCCGGATCTAGTCTATTGTCATTGTCTCTTGTCTAGAAATTGGGTGGAATCATAACCATGTTGAGATCAATGATCTGTTGCAAGGTGAGCCTACAATAATCCATCTTCATAATATCTAGCTCTATGCATGTATCAATCCATACATCCTCCATGTGATGAACATGAGTGAATGCTCTCTTGATTTTTGAATTCAAACCTCGATAATCAAAATCGTACCTAGCCTTGAACTTTTTCATTGTAATGAGCTGAAGTTTTGTCTCAATGTCTTGCCTTTTATACTAAGTTGACATATGCCACCCAATCACCAAAGGTTTAGCGGTAGTGATACCAAAACTTGGATTATGTATGTTAAAGCTTGTAGCTGCGATAGGAGATCTTTATCTCTCAAAATCTGGACGTTATTACCGCTATTGTCATCTTCAGCTAAATAAGACACTTAAGTTTAATTTGTAATATTAAATGTAAATGACAGGTGCCATTCACATGCATTGAGGCATGAATATTCGAAGAGTCATATTTAATTATAAGAGTTATGAGAATCTCAAGAGAACTTCAGTTATAATGTGAAGAGTCTCTCCTATTGTTATATATATTGCATTAAGTGATAGGCGTTGTACACTTTAACATTTCATTATCAAAAAAGATATTTTTGCATTGTGTTGTTGGGTTTTTCCCTTCATTCTCGAAGGGCTTTCCCAAGATATCCTCTGGTGTTGGTTATGTCTATTATGGTTTCTTTACTATTGTTTTTCATCTAATTTCTAGGCTTAAGTTTCAACATGGTATCAGAGCCTAGTCATGATTTCTGCAATGAAGAAAGTTTGTTCAAAGTAGCATGGAGTGTGAAGTTGGAGTATGTCTGCAGATTCCTCCATTAATCTTTTCTTCACGATTCAAAGGGAATTCCTCTCAAATGTCATTAGGAGATCAAATTCTGTTGGGTCACCTGATTTGGTATTTTCATTGATAATATATATATAAATTTAATTGTATTGGGCATCTATGTTTTGCATGTTGATATCATATCATATCAACAAGTGAGAAGGCACATCACAATGATCAAATATCATGTAGTAATAATTTCCTTCGAATATTTGCATTTCTCTGTGATGAAGAGGCTACGATATATTCAAATGAAAACTCTTATCTGCTATGATGTGCATGGTGTCTTTTCATTTGTCTGGACATGTTGTCTGAGATTTTTTCGAGAAAGTGCAAGTTTTGGCAAGGGAACAATGATTTTACCATTACAGTTCTTTGTTTTTGACAATATCAAGTTATTGTCTTAGTAATGGTAGGAGAAGTTTGTAATGACAGGCTGGAAAAAGTTTCATCGTGATAGACAGGAGACATCCTGTGGATCAAAATCTACTTGCTCTGCTAGGTTCCAAATTGAATATTGGATCGAGTGTGGATGTTGGACCTCTACCATTTTTATTTATTTTTCGGGTGATGCTTCATCAGGTGCTTCTCTTCAATGGAAATCGTTTTGTGTAGAGATTAAATAAAAGGTTGTATTGTGTCCTCCACATTTGTCTTTTTGCAGATTCATCAGTGGCCTTCTTGTAGCTATAAAATTCTAGAGCAATACATACAAACTAGTGATGCAGCCAGATTAGATGCTATCATCTCAGAGACAAGTATTCCTTTATTTTTATGGATATACGTTTCTGTAGTTAGCACTCCCCTTTGACAAAATTCATCTTGTATGTCCATGTGTCATTCTCGTCAATTTTGATATTCACAAGAGTTAATTCTAAAGATTGGTAATCGTCCATGTTTTTTTTGTCATCGGGCCATACTCCTATCATGGTTGTCACTGTTTTTCTTTGTTATTGTCTCTTCGTGCTAGTTATTTTTGTTACTCGCAATGTATCAATATGGCCTTTGGTCGTAGTGGAGGTCTCTCACAATTTTTTATTACTCCTTTAACGGCAATTTAATAGTTTATTAATAGTTTTCTCTTCCTCAGTTCATGTTGTCACCGCTATTCACATTGATTGTATTCGTGTAGGGGAAAGAGGAAAGGCAAAATAAATATTGGGTTTGGAAAAAGGAGTAGAGCATCCTGCAATCGATTCCAGGAAGGTGAGACAGAGTTAGTAGTTTGTAAGATTTTGCGATTTAGAGGGTTGTAGGGATTGAAGTCTAGTAATGGCAACTACAACTAATTTAGAGTGTCGGATGTATGAATCTTGTTACCTGGAAGTGGACATGGCGGTGATGATTCACGTGAAGAACATTGTAGACATGGGGGCTTATTTATCACTGTTGGAATACAACAACATAGATGGCATGATATTGTTCTTGGAGTTGTCGCAGTGGCGCATTCAGAGCATGAGCAGCCTCATAAAGGTGGGAAGGCAAGAGCCCGTCACGGTGCTCCATGTTGATAAGGAGAAGAGTTACATCGATCTCAGCAAGTGTCATGTGTCTGAGATGTTTTTGGGGAGTAGAACTCACATCCATGGAGTCACCATCACAAAGTACTCTCTCAATCGTCAACTTTACTAGGAATATTTGAAGTTGTTGGATGACAAGCAACTACAACATTATGATGATTTTATGCAATCAGACAATCAAAGATAAGCCTTATATTTTCTTGAATTCTTATTATATAACCGGAAATAGCTATTGACGCATCATTCTGAACCTCTTTGTGTATGTGTGTTTATTGAGATTAGACCACAAAGAGATGAGTATTTATGGTTATATTGCTTGAAAGAGATTACTTTTTAGCATTAATAGTTGATTTTAATAATCTCTCTTAGTTGCAAGATGCAACAAGATAAGAATTATAGCTCCATAGGGAGATGTTGAGCTTTAGAAGGAAATTTTAGCTTCAGAGGGAACTTGCGCTTCAAAGGGAGGCTTCAAAGTTGAGTGTTTATGAAATCCCCTTCACTCTCATATATGCTTGTGATGCTTATGGTATTTGTAAAATTTGAGACTTAAATGGACCTAAGTCTTGCTTTTATGCATATTTCTATTCTTGAGTGAATAAATGAGATTGTAAGATCAGCTATGATAATTCTTTGACTTTCACTATGAGATAGTAAACATCGTGTTGAGAGAGTCCATGATGTCATCATGTTGAAAGATTCTGTGATGGGAGTTGGATGTCATGTTGAGAGATTCCATGACAATTCACGTTAAGAGAGTCCATGAATAAAGGCTTAGCTGTGACTCTTGCAAATCTTTTCATGTTGAGTGATTCCATGAATGTGTAATTGTTACAGGTTTTCATGTTGAGTGATTCCATTGTAATGTCCCCTCTTTAGTTCGACATGACATTGATCATGGATTTTGCCTATTCCAGACTCTCGTAGGCAAATGGTGTGGAGAGAGAGTCAATTCTGCGGATCAGATGGTCATATCTTGCTCTTGAAGAAGTGTTAAGAGGTTATATTTTATTATTATGTGTTATTGGAGCCTACATGTTATAATTTTAAGTTGAGTTGCACTTTTTATTTTATAAAATTACTTTATTATAAAAAGTGCATTATAATGAGATTTTATAAAGGATGTTTCTAGAAGTTCTAGCAACTTCTTAGAAAAGTGAATAAATAGAGGGCTGGGCCTCTCATTTTGGACATGCTTGGATTTGAGATTTCTTCTACTTCTTCCATTGTGGAGCAAATTTGTAGTCTCTTGGGTCTGCAAATTATTATTTGATCTTTGGGAACGAATCACTCCCTTGGATTGGCGACTTTGAGGGTGTGAAATATCACCTGAATTGTTGCATTTGAGGAGTTGGTAATTCAGCCATCTCATTTGGACTTCATTGAGATTCAGTTATAAGGGTTTACTTTGGTTGGAATAAGCGTTTCAGTTGTGCCCTAGCATTTGTGGATTGGTTAACAGGGTTTGAAGACACAGTTGTGCATTATTTTCAGACTGCCAGTCCAGGGTTTGGACCCACGTTTTTGCTCATAACTCCTAATTGGCTTGACGGATGAATTTCATATTTTAGGGGGTTATTCAGCAACCCTAGGCGCCCAGATTTATTGCTTTTGGAGTGACAAAAAAACGCTGCAATATTTTTATCTAGCAGCCGTACCAGGCCGTACCTGTACGGCCCTGTCAGTTGGGCAGCAGCAGCGATTTTGTGAGTCGGTTTGGGGCAGATTGTGAGGTCTTCGTGTGGCATTAATTCAGCATTCATATCCGGCAAAATTGGAGCTATTCCAGGTGCACAAACTGAAGTTTTGATTGCCAAAATATTGCATTAGAACAGTCAACACTGTCATTGCATAAATAGTTATTTCCAGTCATTAATAACTGTTGTAAAAGTTTCGTCATTTGCATTCCAAATCTGAACTGGGTTATTGTTCATGTCATAACATTGCATTGTCAAGAGTTTGATGTATTAGAAGTGCATAGTTGTGACAGTCTCTCATTGTCATCAGTTCTATTTGCTGTCATAAAAATCAGAATTGCATTGGACTTCATATTTGAGTTTCATATTGTCATCTATCTCTTAGATTGGTAGTGTTATAATCTGGAATTGTTGTTCATACATTATTGGCATCATATATTGAGGTTTCGTTGTACAACAATTAGTAATATTGCAGCCTTATTTGGTTACATGCCAACTGTTTGACAAAATTCCTAAGTCCAGTTTGAGGGTTTCAGTGGCCTTTATAGTAAGGGTCATTACAGTGGTATCAGAGCTATAAGTCCTGCCATCCTGTGGAGGTCTTATAGGGAATTTGGAACAGCTGGATAGAAGGGAAAGTGTTTGACGAAATGTCAAAACACTAAAATCAGAACATTTATGAGCATGCGACAAAGGCTTTATAATTTTCGCAATACCAAAGCAAGACAAGATAGGATTTCAGACCTGCAGAGCGAACAGTCTAGCTCATCTGTACAGGTGGACATAGAATCCAGTCATACAAACACAGGGGAGGTATTCTTTGATCAAGACTACGACTACAATATGGATAGAGGCGGGAATGCCGGTCCAGATCAGCAAGAGGAAAGATTTTTACAGTTATTAGACACCTTGGCACAGGGACAGCGATTAGCCGAACAAAGAGCACAGGAACAGAATCAAAGAATGGAGCTTATGATGCAGATGATGGCTCATCAAATGGGGTTGAACGCTAACATAGGTGGAGGAAATAATCAGAATGGTAACAATCAGAATGGGAATAATCAGGATGGGATACATAATGGAGGCGAACAAATTGGGAACAATTTCGGTCATGCACCCCAGCAAGCTAGGACAGTGAGTTCGAGACCTATGATTCCCACGTTCCTTCCTAGAGGTCCAGAGCAGCCAGTACCAGAACCCCAGATCACTGACATACAGGATCAGCTGAGGAGAGATTGGGAAGCAGGAGGTCCAGATTTTACAGCTGCAATCACCTTTAGAGAGTATATGGATGTGCGGATGAAGCATATGCCCCATGGACATGACAGGACTCAGAGTTATGAGCTACGAAAGAAAGTAGGGAACCTTCAGTTACCATATTATGATGGCTCGGGGAAGTCTACAGCAAGAGCTTGGGTTCAAAAACTTGACACATACTTTCAATTGAACCCTATGTCTGAGGAAGAAGCTATTAAGTATGCAGCAATTCACCTGGATGGGTTAGCACACGAGTGGTGGCATCATGGTATGATCACTATGGGTCATGCACACATTACCTCATATGTGGAGTTTACGGAGAGACTGATTGAACGTTTTGATAAGAAGGATCCAGAACTCCATTTCAAGGAGTTAGCTCAGCTTAAACAATGGGGATCATTAGAAACATACATTTCAGAGTTTCAGAAACTTGCAGTGTTAGTAACAGATGTATCTGAACGGAGGCTATTGGTTTTATTTATGGATGGGCTAGTTGATCCGTTGAGAGGGTGGATTAAAGCTCTCAACCCTCCCACTTTGCAGGAAGCCATTAAGAAAGCTCGTGACATGGATTCCTCTTCAGCTTCTAAAAATAAATTCCAGGCAAAGAGTTTCCCTTCAGGAAAAGATAGGGACAGGAAACCCTTTCATAGAGAGGCACAGCTACCTAAGGAGGAAAGTAAGAGGTTGGACAAGGAGACACTTAATGACTTGCGTAGGAAGAAGCTATGCTTCTATTGCAAAGGCCCGTATGAGTATGGCCATGACTGTCCTATGAGGCCAAAAGGGAAGGCCAACCGAGCAATGTGGGCTTATTACGAAGGCTCAGATTCAGATAGTTCAGAACATCATGATGAGGATCCTAATGAAGCAGAGGGAGAGCAGGAGATAGACAGTGCAGGGCAACAGCAGGGAACAGAGCTACATTTACAGGAAGCACGACTGTCTAGTATCCAGAGAGAGGGATCTTTCAGACTTCGGGGAGTTTTGGCTGGGCAGAAGGTTATTACATTATTGGACACAGGTGCCACACATAATTTCATTGATGCACGATTCGTGGAGAAGTGTGGACTCATTACTGAGGAGTTCGTGGGACTAAGAGTCAAGGTAGCTGATGGATACACTCTTCGTTGTGACAGGATGGTACGAGACCTACCTTTGCGCCTAAACAACTATGAGTTTAAGGCGGACTATCATGTGGTCAACATGGGTGACATGGATATAGTACTTGGAATGCAGTGGCTACATTCATTGAAGGTGGTTACCCTGAGACTAGAGGATATGGAGATACAATTCGAAGTGAATGGTAGGACTCATGTGCTTAAGGCTATCCGTAATGGAGACATCAGGACTATCTCATTTAGGCGGCTGGAGAGATTAACTAGGCATAATGATATAGAGTGGGCAGTAGTTTGTACTTTGACACCTACACAGGAGAAGCAACATAAGACGGAATATCATCCTGAAATTCAAAAATTGAGGATTAAGTACGAAAAGGTATTCAGTGAGATTCCACCAGGCAGGGCACCGGACAGAGGCATTGAGCATGTTATTGAGCTGGAGGAAGGTGCTAAGCCTATCATGATCACACCATATCGACACCCAAAGCGACTCAAGGATGAGATCGAAAGGACCATCGAGGAGTTGCTAGCTATGGCGCACATCCGACCCAGTAAGTCACCTTTTGCATCTTCTGTTGTTTTGGTAAAAAAGAAGGATGGAACTCTTCGGATGTGTGTTGATTACAGGGAATTAAATAAGAGAACCATTAAGAACAGGTATCCCATTCCTCGCATTGATGAGTTGATAGATGAATTGCATGGGGCTTGTTATTTCACAAAAATTGATTTGAGAACAAGATATCACCAGATCAGAGTTCGTGAACAGGATATTGAGAAAACTGCTTTCAGATGTCATTGTGGGCACTTTGAGTTTGTAGTCATGCCTTTCGGCCTGACCAATGCACCTGCCACTTTCCAGTCCACTATGAACAGAGTTTTCCACCATCAGTTGAGGAAATTCGTGCTGGTGTTTTTTGATGACATTTTGATCTATAGCCGATCATGGCAGGAGCATCTAGAGCATTTGGAGACAGTGTTGAGCATTTTACAGAAGGAGTCCTTGTATGCAAAAGAGTCCAAATGTGACTTAGGGATGACCGAGCTGTTATATTTGGGACACATTATTAGTGTGGATGGAGTGCGGATGGATCCTGAAAAGATTCGCGCTATTGTTGATTGGCCTCCACCAGAGAACCTTACACAGTTGAGGGGGTTCCTTGGTTTATGTGGTTTCTATCGCAAGTTTGTCAGTGGCTACTCACGACATGCAGCTCCCATGACAGATCTACTGAAAAAAGGGGAATTTGTGTGGACTCAGAAGGCACAGGACTGTTTTATGAGATTTAAGGAGATAATGACTACGTGCCCAATTCTAGCATTACCTGATTTCACGAAGCCATTTGAGCTTCAATGTGATGCATCTGGAGAGGGAGTAGGTGCTGTACTTATGCAGAATAAGCACCCCATAGCTTATGAGAGCAGGAAGCTCAGAGGCCCCGAGCGTTCATTCAGTATATATGATAAGGAGATGTTGGCCATCATGCATGCTTTGGCCAAATTCAGACAATATCTTGTGGGTAGCAAGTTTTGTATTAAAACTGATCATAACAGTTTGAGGCATTTCTTGGGACAGCGGGACCTGAATGATCGCCAGCAAAAGTGGGTAAGTTGCAGGCATATGATTTTGACATCTCATATGTCAAGGGAACTCAGAATGTTGTTGCAGATGCTCTTTCTCGAAGACCACACCTCACTCTTATGGTTCAGATATCAGAGGATTGGCGACACTTGATTATAGCAGAGTATGCCAGGGATACATGGGCCTCCGATATAGTAGAGGGAACAGTGATTGATACCAGATACACACTTGTAGATGATTTAATCATTTACAAGAACAGGATTTACCTAGTCCCAGGATCGAAGGTTAAGCAACTGATTTTGAGAGCATTTCACGACTCACCGACAGCAGGCCATCCCAGGTACTTCAAGACTTACAGGTCAGTTCGAGAGCTGTTCACTTGGAAGGGGCTGAAAGCTGATGTTTTGCAGTACGTTCGAGAGTGTCTTGTTTGCCAGCAAAACAAACAAGAACACACCTATCCGGCAGGGTTCCTACAGCCACTTCCGATCCCTGACAGGAAGTGGGAGTGCATCTCCATGGACTTTATCATAGGTTTGCCCAAGGTACAAGGACGGGATTGTATTTATGTGGTGGTAGATAGATTAACAAAATATGCTCATTTCTTTCCTATCACCACTACCCACTCAGCAGCTCAGGTGGCAGAGGTTTTCTTTTGGGAGGTTTTCAGATTGCACGGATTGCCTCGGAACATTGTGAGTGACAGGGATAGCCGTTTCATGAGTCATTTTTGGCAGGAGGTATTCCGGTTATGTGGCATGGAGCTTACACCCAGCACTAGCTATCACCCACAAACCGATGGTCAGACGGAGATTGTGAACAAATGGGTGGAAGGGTATTTAAGGAATTATGTGGCAGCTCAGCAGCGAGCTTGGGTTAGATGGATATATCTCTACGAGTATTGTTACAATACTACATATCACATCACTATACAGATGACACCCTTCATGGCACTTTACGGTTATGAAGCACCTAGTTTCTTGGATTTGTTGTTGGGCGACAGCCGGGTACCCAGTGCAGGAGAATTATTACAGGAGAGTAAGGATATAGTTGCTACTCTCAAAGATAATATTGCGAGAGCTCAGAACCAGCAGAAGCAGTATGCAGACCAGAAGAGGACTGAGCGTAGTTTTGAGGTGGATGATATGGTTTACCTCATGTTGCAGCCATACAGGCAATCTACTCTTAAGAAGAGTGGTGCAGAGAAACTCAAGCCACGCTATTACGGACCATTCAGGGTTATCAGGCGAATTGGTGAGGTGGCTTATGAGTTGGAGCTTCCGGCAGACAGCAGGGTGCACAATGTGTTTCATGTGTCCCGCCTCAAGAAGGCGTTGGGTCAGAATGTGGTGCCTTCCGCAGTATTACCTCCTTTAGACGATGAGGGAAAATTGATTTTAGTGCCAGAATCCATCCTGGAGAGCAGAGAAAAGCAGCTTCGCAGAAGAGTGATCAGAGAATACTTGGTTAAGTGGAAAGATCTACCTGTTGAGGATGCTACTTGGGAGGGGGAAGCTATTTTGCAGCACCCGGCGTTGAGATTGCTTGAGGCCAAGCAATTTCAGGAGGGGCGGACTGTAATGTCCCCTCTTTAGTTCGACATGACATTGATCATGGATTTTGTCTATTCCAGACTCTCGTAGGCAAATGGTGTGGAGAGAGAGTCAATTCTGCGGATCAGATGGTCATATCTTGCTCTTGAAGAAGTGTTAAGAGGTTATATTTTATTATTATGTGTTATTGGAGCCTACATGTTATAATTTTAAGTTGAGTTGCACTTTTTATTTTATAAAATTACTTTATTATAAAAAGTGCATTATAATGAGATTTTATAAAGGATATTTCTAGAAGTTCTAGAAAAAGTGCATTATAATTAGATTTTATAAAGGATGTTTCTAGAAGTTCTAGCAACTTCTTAGAAAAGTGAATAAATAGAGGGTTGGGCCTCTCATTTTGGACATGCTTGGATTTGAGATTTCTTCTACTTCTTCCATTGTGGAGCAAATTTGTAGTCTCTTGGGTCTGCAAATTATTATTTGATCTTTGGGAACGAATCACTCCCTTGGATTGGCGACTTTGAGGGTGTGAAATATCACCTAAATTGTTGCATTTGAGGAGTTGGTAATTCAGCCATCTCATTTGGACTTCATTGAGATTCAGTTATAAGGGTTTACTTTGGTTGGAATAAGAGTTTCAGTTGTGCCCTAGCATTTGTGGATTGGTTAACAGGGTTTGAAGACACAGTTGTGCATTATTTTCAAACTGCCAGTCCAAGGTTTGGACCCACGTTTTTGCTCATAACTCCTAATTGGCTTGACGGATGAATTTCATATTTTAGGGGGTTATTCAGCAACCCTAGGCGCCCAGATTTATTGCTTTTGGAGTGACAAAAAAACGCTGCAATATTTTTATCTAGCAGCCGTACCAGGCCGTACCTGTACGGCCCTGTCAGTTGGGCAGCAGCAACGATTTTGTGAGTCGGTTTGGGGCAGATTGTGAGGTCTTCGTGTGGCATCAATTCAGCATTCATATCCGGCAAAATTGGAGCTATTCCAGGTGCACAAACTGAAGTTTTGATTGCCAAAATATTGCATTAGAACAGTCAACACTGTCATTGCATAAATAGTTATTTCCAGTCATTAATAACTGTTGTAAAAGTTTCGTCATTTGCATTCCAAATCTGAACTGGGTTATTGTTCATGTCATAACATTGCATTGTCAAGAGCTTGATGTATTAGAAGTGCATAGTTGTGACAGTCTCTCATTGTCATCAGTTCTATTTGCTGTCATAAAAATCAGAATTGCATTGGACTTCATATTTGAGTTTCATATTGTCATCTATCTCTTAGATTGGTAGTGTTATAATCTGGAATTGTTGTTCATACATTATTGGCATCATATATTGAGGTTTCGTTGTACAACAATTAGTAATATTGCAGCCTTATTCGGTTACATGCCAACTGTTTGACAAAATTCCTAAGTCCAGTTTGAGGGTTTTAGTGGCCTTTATAGTAAGGGTCATTACATCCATGAATATGAGTAATTGTTATAGGTTTTCATTTTAAGTGATTCCATAAATATGAGTAATTGTTACAGGGTTTCATATTGAGTGATTCCATGAATATGAGTAATTGCTATAGATTTTCATGTTGAGTGATTCCATGAATACGAGTAATTGTTATAGGTTTTCATGTTGAGTAACTCCATGTATTATGTTTTGAATTCCTATGATCAAAATTTATCATTGACATTTTTGGTTGTAGCTTTGTGTGACTATTCAGCTAAAGATCTCTCTCTTGCTAAGAGGGAGTGTTAAAGTTTGTAGCTGCAATAAGAGATCTTTATCTCTCAAAATCTGGATGTTATTACCGTTATTGTCATCTTCAACTGAATAGGACAGTTTAATTTGTAATATTAAATGTAAATGACATGTGTCATTCGCATGCATTGAGGCATGAATATTCGAAGAGTCATATTTAATTATAGGAGTTATGAAAATCTTAAGAGACCTTCGGTTATAATATGAAGAGTCTCTCCTATTGTTATATATATCACATTAAGTGATAGGCATTGTACACTTGAACATTTCATTATCAATAAAGATATTTTTGTGTTGTGTTGTTGGGTTTTTCCCTTCATTCTCAAAGAGTTTTCCTAAGATATCCTCTGGTGTTGGTTATGTCTATTATGGTTTCTTTATTGTTGTTTTTCATCTAATTTTTGGGCTTAAGTTTCAACAATGTAGAGTATTTTGATATGATTGTACCTCCATAAACTGCCTAACTAACTCCATCAGAATGATCATGTCAGTAGGATACCTTGGTAGTGTATATAGCTCTCTTTTGAAATAACCAACACTTAGAGAAGTGAAAGTTGGAATCTGTAGAAAGATGCAACCAAACCGATTCACCTTATTCCAAGTTTCATCTAATACTCTCCTGATCACCAACTCCTTATCAAACTAACATTTGAAACATCCAAAGAATTCATCTTGGACTCTCCTATAATGTACCTTACTGTAATGCCCCTCCTTTGCTATCATTTTATACTTAGTTGTTAAAATTCTATATGACTCTTCTATAGATGTGTTAGCCTTTATTTGAAATTTGAAATGCAATACTTTGATATGTTGAGTAATTGATTATGTCAGGGTGTAACAATTTCCTACTTGCAATGATGATGCTTTAATTGCTCTTAGATAGTTAATGAAATTTAATTTTATTATGATGTCATATGGTGTGTCTTATAAAGATGTTTATTATGTCCTCATGATGATGAGATGTTCATGTTAGTATATGATGTTATTTATATTTACGATTTACTATTGTACTTACCCCATACTTGCATGTGTATGGTGTGTGTGAATTTTAAATTTATGTTCGATGTGTTTGATATGGTTGAGGGAGGGAGTCGTAGTCACCTGATAGCCTTTATCTACACAATGTACCACTCCCTTCCATTGTTTGTTTAGTTTAGCTATACATGCACATGTATATGCTCGTCTTTTATACAGATTTGCAGACAGGGCATCGACTTCCCTGAATTGTCAGGATGAGCGTACCCTATCACAATAACTCAATGGTAAGAACGGGAAAATAATGTTCAGGTCCAATCCCAGCCATAGTCTAAATACTTGTCCTGCAAGGAGGACTCATAACTGACTTTCCACCCTTCTAAACCCATGAGTTTATCTTTGCTTGTGAAGTTTAATTTTGAGATTTAGCCAGTTTTGGTAATGTTGCTTTTATGTGGATTTGGCTATGTGATTTACTTGATAAATGATTTAATTATAATATTTGGGCTAATCATATAATATTGAGGATTATTAAATATTATTTGATTAAAAAGAAAATATTAAAATATGAGAATATTTAATTAATTAAATATGTGCTTTAATTTAAAAGACTTAATTTGAAAATCTAAATTGGAGAATTAGTTAAAGAGAAATTAAAATATGAAGATATTTAATTAATTGATAATTAATTAAATATGTGCTTTAGTTTAAAAGATTTAATTTAAAAGTCTAATTTAAGAAGTTAGATTTTTTTTAAAAAGAATTAATGGATTAAAAGATTAAAGATTTGATATTGCTTTATTAGAACTATCTAATTAATAATAATTAAATTAGAATTGCATTTAATAATAAGCTTTAATTATTATTATTGATTTAAATAATAAATTACGCATTAAATAGTGCTTGCACTAATTAATAAAGTGGAGAAAAAGAAAATAAACGAATTACAAGGTTCTTTAAATGTGCATGAAAGGATGAAATAATTAATGTAATTATTATTTAATAAAGTTATGGCTTTAGTAATTTAGAAACCCTAGTTAGGGTTATGGCTTTTTATAAAGGGGTTGGTAGTTCATTTGAGAGACACAAGTTTTGAGGAGCAAAATTTAAAATTGGAGCAAAAGAATTGTTGACAGTTTCAAATGGTTTGGATTTGCATGCGTTCACAAATTATCTCAGATTTTAGTTGTAGTTTTGAGATAGGGTTTAAAAACCCATTGTAGAATTTTATTAAAAGATCGATCTACTTTGTATCTTCTTAGGTGCTTGCATAATGCTTATTACTTTATTGTATTGATTTTTGAATAAAGAATTATGTTGTAAATTTTGAAAAGGAAAACATATTGATCAAGAAAACTTGACTAAGGAAAATTATAAAAAAATCTAAAAAATTATTGACTGTACTCTTTTAAACCCTTTCTAATATAGGAAAAATTCAATCATAGAAAATTGGAAGAAAACAACAAATTCAACAGTTAGGGTTTCAACTTTAAATTTGTCATTACAACCATGTGATTATCATGCATTTTCTAAATAAAGAGTTTTGACATTTAAATACTTGGACATTTAAATAGATATATTAGCCAAACTATCTATGTAAACGTGTATTGTTACTTTAATGCTAAAGACATCCTTATGACCCAAACTAAACAAGACAAATTGATGGAATTAAATCATATAACTCAAAAATGTGTTTTCTTATATTCTATTTATAATCTTGTGATGTTTATTTTCGTGATGGTTTTTCTTTGTGGGTTGTTTAGTTGACCAAGTTAAGATGTGCACTAGAGGCGTTTTTGAGATTTCTTTTATGATTATTTGACTTGATGTCATAATGTACTTTATGATTTGAATTGAGATTTATGTTTTACGAGCTTTATGTTATTGAAAATTTATGGGAACTTGGGTTTTGAGAACCAATGTTATTTTTGGGTTGCCTGTTAAGGAATCAAATTCGATCAGTATTACTTTTGTGGTATGAGACACAATTGTGGTTTGTGAGTTTTGGGAAGGTAGTCTAAGTGCATGTCTATGAGAGTGGCTTGTGATAGGGGCCAAGGCCTAAAGTGGTTGCTAGGGTAACTCATTGTAAGTTGTGTAACAAGTAAAAACATAGTAATGAAAATATCTTACCTAGCCCTTTTCCTTGAGATACACTAAAAAGATAAGTTAGAAATGTTTGCCTTGTCCATGCCTTGAGTGCTTGTACAGGCTAAGGATGGGAATGGGATGATACCTAGTGAGAGGCATGACTAGTTTTCCTTGTCTTCATGAGAGGGTATTCTGGTTTTGCATGTGTCGCATTAAGGGTATGGGGTCTAGAGTGACCAGTCCACGGTAACTCAAAGCTTGAGGGTCTGAGGTCTAGTGAGAGACCAATCCAGGGTAACTCAAATAGTTTGACCATGTGATGACACTCCCTAGTATGTAGCCTGAATCTCCTTCATGATTTTTTTTAATGTTTGTCTCTATTGGTGTACTTGTTGAATATTACTTTTGATGGTGTATTTATTGTGAGTTGTTACTCACTGATTAGATGTCATTTATTGTTGACAATTGACTTTTATTGATGAGTGTCAATTATTTATTGGTAGTGTACTTATTGTTGGATGTTCTTATTGTTGGTGGTTGTTATCTATTGATTATTGTTCTTGGACATGCAGCTTTTGACTTAAGGTGGATACCTTTCATTAACTTTATCTTGATTTGATACGACATTGTATTTGGTATCTAGATGTTGACATGGTGTGTGATGTTGGTATTGGAATGAGTGCCCTTTCGATTTTGTTATCTCTTCTTCTTGAGTAGTTTGTGTTGCCTTTGAGGTAGTTTTGGCTATTAGGATTCCTTTCCTAAGATTTTTTTGTGATTGATTAGTTGTTTTTGGATCATTCATTATTTTTCCTGCATGGTGGAAGTAGAAGGCTGACAAGGTAATCACAGGGTCAAGAGGTAGTGTCTTTTTAACATTTACGTCCTCCTCACATCGCCAATTGTTGGATGTTTGTTGCAAGAGATGTACCTTTATTATTCTTATTCATATCTTGGAGACTTCTATTCAGTTGATGTATATATAATAACATGTATCTTTTATTTGGTTGTATTTTTACCTATTGTCGCATACCCTGTAACACGTGCAGTGGATGTTATTCATTAGATGTATTGTGTCAAATGTACTTATGCATTTACTTATGAGATAATGTATCTTTTATATCCTTATGATTCATGAACATGTACAGGAGACTTAAACTAATTATTAAAAACTTCTTAAACGTGACTCAATGAAAAGGAACCTTTCAGGAATGAAATCTGTATTGTAATTGCATTTCTGTAAATGTTGTGTATGTCTATATTGCTTCCACACTGTTACTTTGATGTTGTTTAAACTTTTTTTTTAAATAGTTTTTTAAACTTTGTAACATATTAGATTTATTTCTTTTGGGTTCTTAACTTTGTGTCAATGTGATTTGTTCATAGTGATTCTAAATGGGAACCAAAGCGCAATCTCCCTTGGTGGATTATCATGAAAAAACTCCCATAGTTGCAGCTATATAAACTAGGTATGAATTCATGTAGAATGGTGTTGAAGTTTCCATATTAAGCAATTGTTCACACAAAGTTATACCAATGAGCTCTCCCCAAAAAATGGGTTCTTCATTATCATAGATTTGGAAATGAATTTGAACATCCATGGTTCAAATTTGCTAGATTCCTTAAGGCCACACAACCGGTTAAGAAGGGTAATCAAATCTTTACATTCTGGCTTAAAGTCAAATCTGTGTAGTCTTTGGCCATCTAGAAAAAATATTTCTTCTGACGGTCAAGACACATTCATATGCTTTTGATATTCTAACTTTTTCTAGTTCCACAAGTAGAGAGTTCTATCCTTTGATAAATCTACACGTTCTGCACTTTGAGGGACCTTGAAAACCTTTTCAATCGCCTCCAGATCTAGACTGATGAAAACTTTATTATCTGCATTTTTTATTGTTCTGAATTTAGGACTGAAATGGCGAGTGCATCCTAAGACGAACTTAGATTCCAAGGCAGCCATAGAAAAAGTAGATACAAGATGAATGTTACTTTTCTTTATACGCCTCATTTCTCTACTTGAAGAATTTTCAACCCTTTGTAGGAATTTAGCCATGTCCACATGTCCAATCTCTATATCAGATACATTATCTAAGGTAGAAGAAAATTGAGATGCAATTGCATATGCCAATTCCTTGTCATATTGATACTTCATCTTTCCTTTTGACTTTGAAGACAAAGCCATCTCTTGTATTGCAACATGAAAATTCCAAAGTGTAAACACATCATCAGAAGATATGGATACTGACTCCATGAGGATATTGGCAAAGACAGATATTGAGAAACAATGAATTTGGTGTATGGATTAGATACTCATGGAATCTACGCAATGAGTTGGATGTGATATGGAAAGTATGTAAGGAGGGCTAAAATGGGACTTAGGAAGTTGGATAACATGTGTGTGCGTATATGTTTTCATGTAAATTCTTTTTGGAATGCAAGCTAAGTACATGGGAATGTTGCAAATGACAAAGCTGATTTCGGTAATTATAGAGTGACCTTCTACCAAAATGGGTTCTCTAGATGTAATTACATGTAAAGTGATTTACATGTAATCACAATTTGATGTAATCATGCAATTAGGTTCAAAGACTGAGATTACATGTGAAGGATAGAATCACGTGTAATTGCGGACGGAGAGTGAGATTGCATGTAAATGCGGATAGAGAATGGAATTACACGTAAATGTTCTTGGAATGTAACTGCATATGAGAGAAATGGATGTAATGTGCTTTGGCATTAATCAGTGAAATGGTGTGATGCACTTGCATATAAAGTTGGAAAGTGGAATGGTGAAGAACGTTTGTGGATTCTTGGGAAAGAACCTTTAAGCTTTTCGAAAAACAAAACAGCAACAAGCAACAAACAAAAACCAAGAAGAAAACAAAAACATACATTTGGATTTTGACTCAAACATGGCAAATACCAAGCTACTTTCTTATGAAAATTCAAAATTAGAATTTGGGGAAATTCCAAACACTTAAAAATGAATGTTTTCATCTTATTTAAAGAGAATTTGCACTTTACATGGCATATGTTTGGACAAATGTGTAAGAATTAACCAAAATATGCATGAAAATAGCAAGATAAGCATGAATTGATGAGCAAAGTTGGAAATGTCTACTTACTTGGAGATCAAAAAGCCAAAATAGGAAGATTGATAGGTTTGAAGACAAATTCTCCTCTATAACAAATGAATTTTCTTAACTAAAAGGAAAGAAACTATTATCTGCTTTCAATTAAATATGAAAGTAACATTTCAACTAAACTAACAAACATAACATCTTAAAATCCATTTCATGAGATATTAACAGAAATAACTTTCAACTGAATTAACTACCAATTGTATTAACTATTTTCTAACATTTTTACATGAAAGTAAAGTAAATCATTACTATTTGTACTAAGATTCAAAGTAAAGTAAATGCATTGAGACAGTAGATAAAACATACAAAAGTATCGAAGAGTCTTGAATTGGTTGTGCAAGCCTCAGCTGCCGAATAAGAGGAGAAGCATTGGCTTAGATTTAATCTCCGAACCGTTGACCATATCCATCCCCACACAATCTTTTGAAAAGAAAAGCCCTCCCTACCACAGGGCTAGGCTTGGGGCACTACTAGTCCAACCATCTGAGCAATATCGGTGTTTAGAATGTCCACACAATTATGGACGAACATGTCTGAATAACTAGCACCACTAACATCATGTGATCTTTTAGAAGGCAAGCATCCCTTTAATGACCTTGGCCAAGGTTTTCGGATGAGTTTCTATTACCCAATCACCACTGTTCAACTTGACAATAGGATAGATTAAGAGGACATGCATGAGCTATTTAATAATTCTTTTAAAATGTAATAAATTCATTGATTCGCTTCTAATTCTGATTTTCTTGTTCTTGCAGATTTTCTCTCAACTCTTCACCCTCTTTCTTGGCCATCCAGCTAGGTGAGTCCTACATGTCAATTCTTTAAAGGAATCCAACTCTTTTGCTAAACCTTAGCTGGTGTAAAGAAAAATATAATTTCAATACTGTCATCATTCAGTTTTATGACCCAAGAACCTCTCTTTAAGGACTTATAAGAAGTAGTTTGATTATGGAATCTGACTGTAATAAGAGACCTCTGAACATAGCATATATGATTGATTTCGACTAACATGGGAAGGATGGACTCATCAAATATTCTATTTGATATAGCAATTTCAATAATGATACATGGAATTCAATGACACAGTTCTTACTCTTCTATTATCGAATGCAAATATATAACATTTATGAATTAAAATGGCTGACCACAACCTGATAATGAAGACGTGGAGCTTAGCTTGACTCTATACAACCGGCTATTCTTGACGTATGTATTCCAATGTGTAGAGCTCAAACAAATAATGATTACGATTGTCCTCCAACATTTGCAGCAATAAAGATCAAAGAATAATAAGAGAGAAGCGGTATATATGTAGAACTCCCGACTTGTATATAAAGAAGACATTCGAAGAAAATTTAAAGGCTTCCAAGAAGCCGTGACTCTTTGGCCAGTTATAAAAAGAATATAAACCAATCTTCTTGAATCACCGATAAAAGATGCTAAGTGGACATTCTTACCTCTTCTAAAGAAAATTAATTATGAGGAAGAATTCGAAGGTGACCAGATCAAAAGGAATAAATTATAATTTATATTTATATATACATATTTGCATATATGTATATTATTTAGAAAGGTGGCATCATATTATTATTTGTCCAAGGTTGTACCTACTAAGGTATGCATATCTAATTAAATGTATCACTTTGGAAGATTATTTTATCTCCACATCTTCTCAAGGTATACACATATTTAAGTATACATATTTTAATAGATATGAGCTTGTATAAAGTAATACTATAGTGGCACCATACTTTTTATACATATGTGCATATGTGTACGTGTGTGTGTGTGTGTGTGTGTGTGAAGTGATCAGAAGGTTAACATAAACCATTAAAGGTATGTACTTTGATTAAATTAAAATGTTTAATTTTTTAATGATTGTCCAATAGCTCATGTGTGTCCAATGATTGTGTCCCGTTATGCAAGTAGCTAGGTCCTCACCAAGATTGTTAGAGGTCATACCTATCGATTAGATAAATGGACTAAGGTAATACCCCATTCCGTAGATTCTGTTAAACAATGCTTCTCCCCTTCATCTACTCCTACAATCACCTGTGCAACCTTTTCCAAAATAATAACAAGTTCTCAAGATAAATCCATATTAACATTTAACATAGATATTTGTAAAGAAATTAGTTAATAACCATAATTTTGAAACCAAGCAACTACTAACTACTATCATCAACATATGACAAGTAACGGTTAACGACCATCATCATTAAACGTTTATACATAATAATTGATAACAACCAATGTCATTAGAAACAACGGTTACATTTAACTACCCTTTCACATGAACAAGAAAGAAAAATCCATTCAACTCAATGTCTATAATAATTTTAATTAGGTCAAAATTTGGGATGTAACATCCTCCAAATTTGAATCCACAAACAACTAACTTGGCTCTTTCAACCTTGCAAATGATGAATCCGAAATGAGTAAGACATGAGACATTTATGGATAGGAATGCCAAAAACGTTAAGATATCTTTTGACAGTTAAAACCGATTAAGCCCTAAGATATATCTTTTAACTGTCAAAACTGATTAGGCCTTAAGATATACTAAACTGAAGGGAAAACTGAAAGAAAAGGTTTGAGCAAAACTAGAAGACCAAAAGCAAACAAACACAACTCGAAAACGTGAAACATGACATTGAAGGCTTTAAAAATCAAGCATAGGCTCAGCAAACAAAAAAACGAAAAAAACTTAATGAAAGCCTTCAATAAAAGAGTTCATGATATGAATTGGAGTCGATTGATTGATCAATACTAACCAATTAAATAACAAACTAATCTCAGAGAAATGTGAAACTAAGTTGAAAATGTTCTATACCGTTACCTACATTTGCAGGACAACAACATGTTCTAGTCGTTTTCTTGTTCGTGGTTATTTCATGATGGGGACACAGCCCAAGAACAGAATGGACACAACAGAAAAGGGAAATTGTATTGACTGAGAAAATAAGCTAGTACAAACAGTACAGAGAAAATAAACTTCAAAACATGCCCTAAGGGCTTACAATAGCATAAATCTGGAGATAATTTCTCCTTTCAGTACCTCCTCTCAAACTCCACTCCGAACTGCCTTTTACAATGCCATAAATCTCCTTAAATAGACCCAAGAGGGTTAAGGACTAGGAGTACATTCTAGAAAGTGCTAGTAGGCATCCACCGACCAAATAGAAGGTTCCAGAAGCTGCGTTAGAAGTCGGTGCAAATCTAGAAGAATCCAGAAATGGTAACCGAACTTCCGAGAGGCATAACTTTTGAACCGTAGCTCCGATTGACGAACCGTTTACATTTCCGGAAAGCTTTGGAAGTGCTCTATAGCCCAATGGACCAGCTTCACTCATCCCCACTTTTCGGCCCTTTTCGAGGTCATTTAATGCCCCTAACCTGACTTTGAAGCATTCTTAAGAGGTCTCCAAAACCCGAAAAACTGCAATAACTTTCAAACCGTGGGGCCTTTTGACCTGATTCTTTTTCTGGAATACTCTAAATTACAATTACATTCATCTAACCAATTTACACCTCCTAGTTCACCAAAATGATGGCCCAATTACATGCTCCTATTTTTTCGGGATTTTCTAGCACACTGATAGTGGAACTGTGAGAGTTGGAACCTTTATTTGACCCAAATGGGTATCCAAAAGTAAAAACACGTGAAACAAAAACTAAGTCTAAGTACATTTTTTTGGGTGACACAAGATTGCCCTTATACCTCTGGATGCTCCTGCATCAGACACCCAGGGTAGATTGAAAAGTGACCCTGTCACTTTATGAATGGTAGAGGAAATCCCAAATGGGAAACCTCAACTGCTGAAATCCAAGTTGAGTCCTCGATCGATCGTCCTTTCCATTTGACCAAATACTCTTCATACTGCCTGTTTCTAGTACTCCTACCCACACGATGATCTAGAATGTCTTCTATCTCCTCCTTCTTAGAAGCAGGAATTGGACAATGCTCTAACACCAGCTCCTCATCTGCACCATCATCATGATACTCTGTTAAATCTGCAATGTTGAAAATGGGAGAAATGTGAATACCGTCTGGTAGCTCCACTTCATATTCATTTCCTGAGTCATGTTTCTTCAAAATTTTGCAGGGGCCAAATTTCTTCATTTTCAACTTGTTGTAAGTACCAGCTGGAAATCTTTCTTTTCGTAAGTGCACCATGACTAGATCCCCTACTTGGAATTCCTTATGTCTTCTCCTTTGATCAGCCCTAGCTTTATACTCTTGATTCATCTTGGTAATGTGTGCTTGAACCTCCTCATGTAGACGCTTGATATGTTCAGCAAATTCCTCAGCTTCAGCACTTGTCCTCTCCCCTTGTTCTATCTTCCTCAATTCTGGTGCATTCCTTGGGCTATTCCCATATACAATTTGAAATGGTGATTTTTCAGTACTCCTATTCATAGAGTTATTGTAAGCAAACTTTGCTTGTGGTAGAATCAAATCCCATCCCTTGGGCTTATCCCCAACTAAACATCTCAGCAAATTGCCCAGACTTCTGTTTACCACTTCTGTTTGGCCGTCAGTTTGTGGGTGATGCGTGGAATTGAATTTCAAGTCTATTCTCAACTTTTTCCACAATGTCCTCTAGAAATACCCCACAAATTTAGTATCTCTGTCAGAAACTATACTCCTTGGAAGACCATGTAGTCTTACCACCTCTTTGAAAAACAAGTCTACAATATGGACAGCATCATGAGTTTTGTGGCATGGAATGAAATGTGCCATTTTGAAGAACCTATCAACCACCACAAATATTGAGTCATTACCCCTTTGTGTCCTCGGCAATCCAAGAACAAAATCCATACTTATGTCCTCCCATGGCCTTGATGGAACAAGCAATGGCTGATATAGGCCAGTATTGTGACTAAACCCCTTGGCAACTTGACAAACCTGGCAACTCTGTACAAACTTCTTCACATCTTGTGAAATTTGAGGCCAAAAATAATGTTCTCTAAGAATGGAAATGGTCTTATCTCGACCAAAATGTCCTACCATCCCTCCACTGTGTTTCTCCTTAATTAGATTTTCCCTCATGGAACTCCTTGGAATGCACAATTGACTACCTTTGAACAACATACCATCCTGAATCAAATAGTCTAACCACTTGGTTCTATCTACAGCAACAGGTTCTTTACAAGCTTTCCAGGCTTCAGCAAAATCAGGATCCTCAGGGTACAAATTCTTGAGTTCATCAAACCCAACTACTTCAACCTGCATTACTTCTTGGCTTAATACAACCCCAATAGCGCTGCCACTAGCATCACAATCCACCTAGAACACTTTTCTAAAATCTGGAAGTGCCAACACAGGTTGTTCTGTTACCTTCTTCTTCAGCAATTCAAAACTTCTCGCAGTTGTTGTAGTCCATTTGAACTCTTTTCTATCCCCTCTTATTGTATCAGTTAGGGGTGCACATATGCCACTGAAATTCCTAATAAACTTCCTGTAAAAACTAACCAGACCATGAAATAATCTTTACCTCAGTAGCAGACCTTGGAGTAGGCCATTCCAAGATGGCTTTTACCTTCTCCGGATCCATTTTGAGACCTTCAGGTGATATAACAAACCCCAAATAGACTAACTCCCTTTTTGCAAAGTTACACTTCTTCAGATTAATTAACAATTTCTCTTCCCTTAGCCTTTCAAGGACACTACGAATATGCAATAAATGTTCTTCCAAAGTCTTGCTGAAAATTAAAATATCATCCAAATAAACAATAACAAATTTTTCCAAGAACTTCTTAAGTACCTCATTCATGAGCCGCATGAAGGTGCTTGGGGCGTTCGTCAATCCAAAGGGCATGACTAACCACTCATAAAGACCCTCCCTGGTCTTGAAGGCTGTTTTCCACTCATCTCCTTCTCGAATCCGTATCTAGTGATAACCACTCTTTAGATCTATGTTTGTGAAGTACTGAGCTCCACTCAAGCAGTCCATAATATCATCCATCCTTGGCAAAGGAAACCGGTACTTGATGGTGATCCTATTTATAGCTCGAGAATCTGTACACATCCTCCACTCTCCATCTTTCTTTGGTGTGAGTACTGCAGGTACTGCACATGGACTCAGGCTCTCTCGAATCAAGCCCTTCCTCAACAACTCCTGAACCTGTCTATTTAGCTCCTCTGTTTCAATAGGAGTCATCTTGTGAGCAGCCTTGTTAGGCAAACTAGCTCCTGGAATTAGATCTATCTGATGACTGATTTGCCTTACTGGTGGCAATCCATCTGGAACATTATCAGAGATAATATCTCCAAACTCCCCTAGTAAATCTGAAACTTCAACTGGTATTCCACTACTACCTTCTTTATCTTTCCTAGGAATCAAAGCATAGCACATATGCTGATGTTTCATGCCATCTAAAAACTTCCTTTCATCAACAAGACAAATCCTAGCACTGCTACATACCTTTTCCCCTTCCTTTTTCATGGGCTTCAATTTGTGGCGAACTCCATCCTTTGTCAGAGAGTATGTGTTTCCATGTCCATCATGTACTGCATGTCTATCAAACTGCCATGGTCTACCCAACAATAGATGGCAAACATCCATCGAAATAACATCACAGAGAACTTCATCATGGTAACTCCCAATTTTGAATTTTACTAAACATTGTTCACTTACCAGGACCTTATGATCATCTTTTACCCAAGCAATCCGATAGGGCTGGGGATGTTTCTCCCTCTTGAGCTTCAGCTTAAAGACAATCTCTTTTGATACCAAGTTATCAGTGCTACCACCATCAATGATCACGTCACAACATTTATCCTCACACTTGCATCTGGTACGGAACAAACTCCTCCATTGTCCTAGTTCAATCTCACCACTTAGTAGGACTCTTTCATTTACCAAGGTCTCTCCTCTTTCTACATCCTCTGAATGTGATGATTGTGCATCCTCATCCACATGAGCAACCCTAGCTTGGCCCTCAGCTCTCCTATCTGTCCTTCCTTGTCGTTGAGGGCATTCAAAGGCACGATGACCTTCTTCATTGCAATGGAAACAGGTACCATGGAAGCCTCCTCTTCCTTGTCCACGTCCTCTACCTCTTCCTCTCTGATTTCCAAAGTCTTGATCATGGGAGTGGTTGAAACCCTCATTCCTCTGGTTCCTGCTAGTACCCACATCTTCATTTTTCTTTTAGGTTTCATTGCGGTCTCCAGATGATCTACCGCTTCCCCTTCCTCCTTGACCGCGCCCTCTTTGTCTTCCTTCAAACTTTTTATTCAGCTTCTCTTCAACTCGTAGGGCAAACTGGTATGCCTCTTCAACGCTGGTCATTCTTACCAGACTTAATTCCTCCTGGATACTAGGTCGCAACCCACTGATATAACGAGCAACCTTCTCCTTATTTGCTTCTACATGTCCCACTCTAATCAAGAGTCGGTAAAATTCCTCTGTATATTCTTGGACTGATCTTCCTGCTTGCTTTAACCCATGCATCTTCTTAAACAAATCAAGCTCATAGTCCACAGGAATGAACTGCTTCTTCAATTTGTCCACCATGCGATCCCATCTTGTAATCTTCTCCTTTCCTCTTCTGTTTCTTTCCAATTGGACCTCTTGCCACCAAATTTTGGCATGGCCTTTCAGTTTGGCCTTTGCAAACTTAACCCTATCTGGGTCCCTGATATCCTCATACTCAAAGTATTCTTCCAGTTCATTGATCCAATCGATCAACTCATCCGGTTTCAGATTTCCTGAAAATACACCCACTTCAATTGTAGGTCTTTTTCCCAAACTTAGTAATGGCCCTAAAAAGCCTTTCCTCTGCATGATTCAGAACTTCTCCGTCAAATTCCCCTTCTGGTTCCATTACTTCTTCATTGTCATCCTCACTGTCGTCACCTGCGGCAACATTTGCTCCTCTACGGAGCTCCTCTTGCAATGCCTGTACCTGCCTTTGGAGGGCTCTAACCTCCTCAGGATTAACAGCTCTGGCCCTTCCACCACGCTCTCTTCGTGGAGACATTTTCTTAACTCAAACCCACAACCACACAGTCCTGATGCAAACTGCCTCACAGTCGGCGTTTTGTCTACACACTCAGGAAAACCAGCTCTGATACCACTTGATGGGGACACAGCCCAAGAACAGAATGGACACAACAGAAAAGGGAAATTGTATTGACTGAGAAAACAAGCTAGTACAAACAGCACAGAGAAAATAAACTTCAAAACATGCCCTAAGGGCTTACAATAGCATAAATCTAGAGATAATTTCTCCTTTCAGTACCTCCTCTCAAACTCCACTCCGAACTGCCTTTTACAATGCCATAAATCTCCTTAAATAGACCCCAGAGGGTTAAGGACTAGGAGTACATTCTAGAAAGTGCTAGTAGGCATCCACCGACCAAATAGAAGGTTCCAGAAGCTGCGTTAGAAGTCGGTGCAAATCTAGAAGAATCCAGAAATGGTAACCAAACTTCCGGGAGGCATAACTTTTGAACCATAGCTCCGATTGACGAACCGTTTACATTTTCGGAAAGCTCTCGAAGCGCTCTATAGCCCTATGGACCAGCTTTGCTTGTCCCCCATTTTTCGGCCCTTTTCGAGGTCATTTAATGCCCCTAACTGACTTTGAAGCATTCTTAGGAGGTCTCCAAAACCCGAAAAACTGCAATAACTTTCAAACCGTGGGGCTTTTTGACCTAATTCTTTTTCTGGAATGCTCTAAATTACAATTACATTCATCTAGCCAATTTACACCTCCTAGTTCACCAAAATGATGGCCCAATTACATGCTCCTATTTTTTTGGGATTTTCTAGCACACTGATAGTGGAACTGTGAGAGTTGGAACCTTTATTTGACCCAAATGGGTATCCAAAAATAAAAACACATGAAACAAAAACTAAGTCTAAGTACATTTTTTTGGGTGACACAAGATTGCCCTTATACCTCTGGATGCTCCTGCATCATTTCATTATGTTTTATATCTTGCAGTGTCGTGGAAGTTTAAGAGATGATTTGGCAATTCATAATGTCCACCTCAACATCTATGGCAGCATCTCTTCATTCCTTATGTTTTGTGAGAATTTTGTTTCTTCTATTGAATTATTTCTTATAACATCAAGACTTTAATCATCGTTGGAGGAATGATCGAATGATCACATTCTTTTTTGTGTAATCATTTTGTCAATTCTTCCTTTACGGTGGTATCACTCTACTTTGATTTTTTCGTAAATGGAGAGTGCAATAAAGAGAGAAATTTTAGTGCAGATCCTAAATAATAAAACTAAGAATTGTGGTCACAGAGCATAATGGAGTTGAGATGGAATTGGGTGATTGTGTTAGTGGCATATATCTGTGTGGTGGAAGCTCTTTATGGGAACTCATCTAATGTGTTTCGGTCATCTCCCTCCAATCTTAAGTCCAAGGAATTGAGATAAAAAAAAAACTTATGTTGATAGAGTTTTATGCGCCCTGGTGTGGGTACTGCAAGGCATTGGCTCCCATCTGGGAAAAGACATCCAATGTTTTGAAGGGATTTGTTTCAATTGTCAATATCGATGCTGATGCCCACTAGTCTCTTGAACAATTGCATGGCCAATAAGTAAGCTCTTGGACTTGTTATTGGGTGAAGAGCATGTTGTTCTCTTTACTAGAGCTGAGTTGAAAACATTAAGGAATTAACATGGAAACGAGTCTATGTGAAAGGGATAACTATCCTATGATTATGTCTTGAATATTGAATTTTTGTTATAAATTGGGTATAGTGTTTTCCTTTGAGTATTGATCTCTATATATCTTTTAATTATAGATTGATTTTATGAATTATTTTTAATCTCTTTTCGTTGCAGGACGCATCAATGAAATGATGAGAAACTCGTGAACATGAAGATGTTATATGTAGGCATGGGACTTAATTGATGATACAAAAATTTCATAGAAAGTATATTCAGCTTCAGAGGGAGGTTAGATGACAGAGGGAGATGTCTAAACCCTTTGCAAGCTTATGTGATAGTAAACAATTGTGATCAGCTACCTTATTTTGATAATCAAAGTTTTCCTTGGTGAGGGGGACTATCTGTTGAGAGAGAACCTCAACAATTCTTACACAAGTTAATGAGTTCTTGTTTATGGGAGAAGTTCAAGTTGAAATCCCTTGTTCCACCCTCTATGAGTAGGCATGGTGGAAACACACTATTCTCTAGGAGAAGTCTAAGGTGAGAGCCCTCGTTCCACCCTCTGCAAGTAGGTATGGCGGAAATGCATTCTTCTCTGCAAGAAATTAGAGATGAATGTCCTTGATCCACCCTCTCTAAGTAGATAAGGTGGACCACCCTCTACGAGTAGGCATTGTAGAAGTCATGTGTGTACCTCCATGACTTAAATTTTATAAGCTTATGAAGTGTCCATGGTAAATTATGTTATGCTGAGATAATATGTATTTATGTGATGACAATTTATTCAGTTGAAAAAGATATTTATGATCATATTTGAGATAATATTATATGAAGAGACCACATTTGGAAATATGGAGAGACTTGTTTTGGAAATTGAAGGGGGCTTCACTGGTGATATGAAGAATCTCTCAATTCTATATCTTCATGAGATTGCTTTGTGTAAACAATTGTAACAAGTGAAAGCATTGTACTCAAACATTTAATTATCAATAAAAGAGATTTTTTTCTGGTGTGGCTGGGTTTTTCCCTTCAAGTGAAAGGGTTTTCCTAAGATAATCTTGTTGGGTGGATATTTTCCAACCGATAGTTTTGGGTAAAAATTTAGTCGCAAAATAAGATGACCAGCCACAACGTGTGAGACAAAGTCTCTCCTACCTTAAAAAGAAGGTTCTCCCTTTTCACCATTCCTTGGATCAACTCAAGGTAAGCAACAAGTCGAGAGATTTTATAAATAGGGTGTTACCAATATCCTTTCTTCTTAACTTTCAAGAAAGAATCCACTTACTCGTAGAGAGAGTAATGGGCAAAGTGAATCTCTAACTACACTTCTATCAAGAGCTAGAAACAGTGATACCGATAAACCTTCACTAACTCAAAGGCTAGCTGAAAATGTACCGATGTGGCTCTAAGTCCGATCGTACTTCTATATGTAAAAAGCTTTACAATTAGGACACAAAGACTCCTAAAAGTAAGAATACTGAACTATTTTGTGAATTAAGAAGAAAATATAAGTTACAGACGAAGCTTCTAGCTATACACTTTCACAATTGCTCCTAGTCAAAGCTCTGGCTTCAATTGTTTCTTAAATCTTTTCAATTCAATTCACTAGAACAATTACCAATAACACAAGAAAATATGAATCAAAGATAACTTGGATGAATCATAGACAAAGCTTACAATTCACACAAATAACAATCTCACTTAATCAAAGTTAAGTTTTGAATGCTCCTTTGTATTCACTTTCTCTCAAAATGGTGCTTACACAAACAAAGTTCTACTAACACAATTTCTCCAGAGCTCTCTTGCATAAAGATAATGATGATTTTACAATGGGGGGCACTCCTTTATATAAGCACAGAAGTTGAGAAAAAGATGGAGGAAAAAGTGGGCACAACTCAACCAACTTTGACCTAGTCGAACTACAAAAAATAAAGGGTTACATACAACTACACATGTAATTCGCATTACATCCGTTTACGTACATGTAACTCGTATTACATGTAATTACACATCTTCATATAATGCATCTTCTACAACTACTAACATAAAACAAAACAACAATCTTAGAGATTGTTTCTTAGTGCCTTGAATTTGACAATAATGTCACGCACTGTGGAAAGATCAACAATTTTCATCGTCTTTGATATAGCTTCAACTCTTACTGCATGTTCATGTGTTGATTGCACAACTTTGGAATTTGTTGTTGTAGTATCTAACAAGTGTTTTGTCAAAGATTTATACAAAACAAACTTGTTCATCATATGCGAACCAAAATCTTCAGAATCTACATCAGCATTGATCCTAATTGTATATTCGGAAGTCACTCTCTCTGCTGCCAAAAGATTACCAAAATCATCAATAACACGATATCCCATCTATTCCAAATCACAAGTAACACTTGTCTCAACTACTTGACAATCTCCCAAGGCCACCTGCAACTTTGTAATCAGCTTCCTTAATGTCTCCTCCTTATAACCAATGAGCCCTTGAAATCTAAAGAACATCTCACGTGATGGAAGAATATCAAATAAGACCATAGCATCCAAACCAAATTTTATCATTTCATCCCAATCATCAAGGATTTCTTTCAGGTTATCTACTTCCAAAGTCAAAGAAAAAATCAAGTTTGGTTCCATTTCATTCATCTCTTTGACATGCTTAAGAATTGCAAATGTCTTTGTGATAGCTCGAACTCCTTCAGAAATGATTTCTTGTAGCCAAGACTAGGTAGCTTCAATTAACCTTTTCTCTTTAGATGTTTGAAATATAACAACACTCTGAGAAGATTGTTTCTAGATAACCTCATTTAAATGAGAGATCACCTATTTTAACTGATTCTTTTTTTCCCAAAGTTCGTAACTGCTTTTCGATACATTTGTCAATGCATCTTGAGCATCTTGCAAATAACCCAAATGAGATTGCTTTCCAACTTCAACTTTAATAAAATTGTAGTTAGAACAAGTAAGTTCTTCAACAAGTTTATCTACCAAAGGCTCAACTATCTCAACAAATTTGGTTTTATCAAAATCAACTAAAATTCTAGAAACAATCTTATCTTTCAAAGATTTGGATTTAGTCTTCTTCACAGGAAGATTGTCAGGAGGAACAACCACTTTCCTTCTTTTTGTTGTTATTCTACTCAACCATGCAGGCAAGCTAAAACTTTCATCTACAGAAGCAGGCATAGTGGAGACCATTGGCATTGATCTAGATTGTATATATGTAGTGACTGAACATAATTCACTCTGTATCATTGAAGGCATAGGAACATGTTGAAAAGACTCTGTCATGAATAGTTAAAATCCTATCAAAGATATATCAACTTGGAAAACTTGACCATTAGTAAGAGTCGGAAAATCTTCAAACACATTTGCTAAAAGATCATATTGTTTATGTGTAGAAACACAAGGAGTAGCAAATGAAATAGGAAGAGTCATCGTGTTAACCTCCGAGACTAGAATGGAATGAGTGAAAATAGTGGAAAATGAATCTACATCATCATCAACCTCCTGCAAAAAGGGTTCATGTATAGAAGACGTACAGGCTTGTGCAGACTTTGGGGGAGATGTGATCATGATTTCCCCTTCTTCATCTGAAACTTCTTTATCAGATTTTGTTTCCAAATCTTCTTCTGATTCTGTCACTGATTCTTGAATTGACTCAGGAACTTGAGATGTTTTACTTCCTTTTCTGCTCTTTAACTTGAATTTGAGGGAACTCTTAGCATTTGAAGATGAGGCACCATCTTTCCTTGTAATCTTCAATTGCGATATCCTACCGGGAGGACCAAAACTTTCACAATCCAAGCCCATCTTAGGATTTACTCTTTTAAGGCCTTTACTTTTCAACCATTTGTTAGTGTTTACTAGGATGAATTGAAACCTATCCATGATAGATGTACCTTCCTTTTATTGCCATTGAATAGGAAAAGGGCACTTCTTATCAAAGCCGGCTTGATGAAATTCCAAATCAAGGATGTCGCCATCATCTTCAACTTGAAAATCTGAAGGGATTTCCAACATATTAAGATGAATTATTTGCTGCAAAGTTAATCTGCAGTAATCCATCTTCATGATGTCAAGTTCTGTTCTCATATCAATCCAAATGTCCTCAATGCAATGAACATGAGTATAGGCTCTTTTTATTTGAGAATTCATTTCTCAATAGTCAAAATCAAACCTAGCCTTGAACTTTTTCAATGTAATCAATTGCAATTATGCTTCCATATTCTTTGCTTTAGGCACAGAAACAATTAAATAATTGCCAATAGCCAAACGCTTAGCTAAGGTAATGCCAAATCTGAGCCTATGTGAAGCATGTTGATCACTCTGTACATCCATGAGCTATTTAGGTAGCTCCATCAAGATGATTCGATCTATAGCATACCTAGGTAAAGTATATGGCTCTCCCTTGAAATATCCAACTCTCAAGTATGGGAAAGTGGGAAACTAAAGAAAAATGTAGCCGCACTAGTTCACCTTCTCCCATGCTACATCAGATCCTCTCTTGATGGACAACTGCTTATCAAACAAGCACCTGAAATGTCCAAAGAAGGCATCTTGGACTCTTCTGTAGTGGAACTTACTATTTTTCAAAGTGATTTGGTCATAGTAGTCCTAAATAGGAACTTGAAGACGATCTCCTTTGGTAGAAAGACCAAAGAAAGATCCCATAGCAGCAGCGATGTAGACTAGATAAGAATTCATGTAGAAAGGCGTTGATGTTCCCACATTACATATCTGTTGGCAAAGTGCAATACTGATAAGTTCTCCCCAGAAGATGTGTTCTTTAATCTCCATAATTTGAAACATAAACTTGTACATCCACGGCTCAAAATCAGAAGAATCTTTAAGGCCACAAATCTTGCGAAGAAGGATGATGAGATCCTTATACTCTTGTTTGAAATTTGACCGATAAAGTGTCTTTGGCCATCTGAAAAAATTGCTTCTTTTATTGTCTAACCAGTAAAGGTTGACATAATTCTGATAATTACTCTTTTGCTCATTCCAACAAGCCAATAATGATTCTTTAGTCAAATCAGCACATTCTGATTTACGTGGAACTTTGAAAATTTCTTCTATAATCTCAAGATCAAGGCTAATGATAACCTTGCCGTCAGCATCTTTGATAGTCTTCATCTTGAGAGTAAAACGCCATGCACATCCATAAACGAAGTCAGGTTCTATAGCCGCCATAGGAAATGTGGATATCAAATGAATGTTGCTTCTCCTAATGCGCTTCATTTCATGACTAGCTAGGGCTTCAATTCTTTGTAGAAAGTCAGCCACATCTACATGAATAATCTTCGTGTCCAACACGTTATCCAAAATAGATGTGACTGAAGGAACTGCATGAGCCAATTCTTTATCATATTGATATTTAATTTTGCCTTTGGACTTAGATGGTGAGGATATATCTTGTGCTTGTGCTGCAACACAAAAATCCCAAAACATAAATACATCATCAAAAGGAACCTCCATACAAGTGAATTCCGAATCAACAGTGAAGATTCGAAGATTCGAAAATGGATTGAAGACTTCACAAACCCAACAAAGTAATCTCAAAGAGAAAGCATGTGCATATGCAACGGAACAGAAAGTGAAATGAAATGAACGGAAAATGGAATGAAATGGTATGAAAATGTGAAGGTGAAACGCATAAGAATGCGTGCAAAGTGAAAGTTTCTGATTTCAAAAGTGACTTAGCATTTTCAAGGCTTTATTGTACAAAAAATGAGTATGTGTAAATGCAATATGTAACGGGAGGTGGAGGGTGAAATGAGATGCAAACGCAAGTGAAGGATACACTTTACATGTATGTGCAAATGAAGGTCAAGATGTAAAGCATGGAATGAGGCAGAAACATGTATTTACTCATGTAAACGCAAATGCATATGAAGAGATGGAAATTTTTAAAAATGGAGATGGGATAATGAGTTTTATAGTCACTTTTAGTGAAAAGAAGTCAAAGTACATGGCAAGTGAAAATGACATCTTTTTGACTTTTCAAAATGTGACTTTCAATCAAAATCAAACCTTTTGGATGTAATTACAGGTAAAACATTTCGTGTGATCGTGTCGTGCGAATGGAAGCAAAAAGTGAGATAGGTGAAAATGGAAGTGGAAAATGGGATTACATGCATGTGCAGATGGTGAATGAGATGGAAAACATGTAATCGCATTTCATTGAGTGAGAGATGAAGTGTCGTGACATGGAAATGGAATGTGAAAGATGACGATGCTTTCACATGAAATGAAACAAAAACAAGTTGTTGGCCAAAAAAACTTGTAACTTCTCCAAGTGGAGAAAAACTGGCAAGTACAAAACACAAAATGCAAAAGAAACAATGTACCTTTGGAAAATAACTCAAACATGCCAAGATGTAATGCACTTCAAAGCTCAAATTCGAAATTGGGACTTGGGAAAGAACCAAAAACATGAAAATGAAAGAAAACTTCATATTTCAAGGGAAAATGCACTTTTCATGGCAAAGACCTTCACAAATGGCAACCATCTAATAATTTCATGCATAAAATTAGCAAAGATAAGCATGAATTAAATTACAAGAAGGAAGAAGTCTACTTACATGCCAAATATGAAGGAAAACGATGCTCCAACGTTTGAAAAATTCTTCAAAAATGGTGAGACCTTTTCTAATCTTGCAAATTCGAATGGAAGAAGGCAGCAAACAAGGAGAAATAGTTGCAATATGCCAAAACCTTCCCTAAAACTTCTCCAAATTCCAAAAATTTTAAAGATGAAAACTTGCAACACATTTTTGAAAAAATGCATGTTTTACCAAGAACCCCAAGTAAAACGTTTTGGTGTTTAAACACCAAAATATGAATCAATATACAATGTAATCACTCAAAAAGAGCAAATCAATTCATCTCCATGCAAAAACGTAGATCAAAAATGGAGATTTTTTGAGTTTTTTACAAAAATGTGCCCTAGATTTGGGCTTTCAAAAATGATTTTCAGCACATTAAAATCATCTTTGATACAAACAAACTCATCACCAAGCCAGAACGCCTTGAATGCAAAAGATTTCATGCAAATCCATGAAGAAAATCTTGAGTTATGGCCAAAATCGGATTCTTGGAGAGCAAGTGGACATTTCCTTCTCAAAATCAAACTTTTTTATGTACATTACATATTTTAAAATATGCTCTCCTCCAAAATCGGACTTTTTGGAGTCATATGCATGTTTTAAAATATGCCTTCAAGTGAAATCACACTTTTTGGAGTGCATAACATGTTTTAAAATGTGCTCATGGGTAAAATCGGACCTTCTGAGGTCACTTACACATTTTAAAGTGCATCTCACCTTTTAGATGCTAAGGTATAAAAACTTGACTTTTCATGTCATAGCATCAAAAAGGTCCACTTATGGTGAACACTTAATGTCATGACATAGAAAGTGTCCTCCAAAGTGAATTTTATATGCAAAGGCATGAAAAGAGTCCACTTTTCATAGTTTTTACATTCAATTGCATATAAAATGTCCCCTTTTGAAGCCTTTAAGTCATGTAATTCATTGAAAATTTATAAAAATGTCACCAAATGGGTCAAAAATAATATTCATTTATCATATTATTAAATATAATACATAAACATCATTTTAAAGTGGCATTTAAATAAATATTTGATTTTTAAAACCAAAAATTTAAAATGAAACTATATAGTTATATAGTTACTTTAAGTGAAAAATTAAAAAGTAACTCAAATTAAAATTATAACATAAAGTGCACTATAGTCACTTTAAGTTATGAATTTAAAGTAAAAGTAACTTTAAAATATAACAAAAAGTGAGTATAATGTTATATTTTTCAAAAAGTGGAAGTCAAATTGAAAATATAACATCATATTTTTAATTCGTGCTATTGCACCTAAAATGTCCACTTTTGAGGCACTCAAATGGGTATAAGTCTTGACTGGCAACTCCAATTGACCTCTAGGTTAGACCGAATTGAAGAGAAAATCGAAAGGCATGACATGAGCAAAACCAAAGGACTAAAAACAAGCAAACACAAACTCAAAAGCAAAGAACGAGCTGTGAAGGCTTCAAAAATCAAGCAAAGACTCGACAAACAGCAAAACGAAAAGGACTTGATGACGGCCTTCAATAAAACAATTTGATATGCGAATTGAAATGGATCAATCGATCAACATTAAACAATTGAATATCAAATTCAAGCTTAGAGAAATGCAAAACTAGCTTGAAAAAGTTTCGTGCTGTTAACAACATTTTGTGGTGACAAAATGCAAGACAACAAATCTCTTATATCTTCTCTGCATTTTTATTTGCTTTTCTTATTTTTGTTTATCACTATTTTCTAGATAAAACATCAATTTATTGTTTTTGTTGTGTATTTTTTTGTTTAACCACAAAGATTTGATTTATTTGTACATAGCTACTCTCAAAGATTAATGTAAGAATCGCATTCCAGACCTCTACTTCAGCCATGAACCAACTCTTTGTGGCTAACATTCAAAACTCAATATGTGGACAAATTATTTAGTTTGATCTTCATATTTGACTAAGGTTAACTTGTAGACCCCACATTGTTGAATGTTTGTTCAATTCTCCCTATTTCTAGGTTGGTTCACACTTCCAAATCCCGTAAGGCATGGTTTTTTTACTTAGGCAAAGGTTTAGGATAGCACCCTTTTTTCGCATGAGTTCAAGGGATTCTCTAAATTCCTAAATTAATTTCTCAAGGAGCTAATAGATCTTAGATGCCCCTTCTTAGTGTCCTAGTTCTCTTACTAGAGTCGCCTTGAACACATGGCATGAAGTCCTTTTCTTATTGTAGATTGGTTTGATTTAACTTCTCTCTTAGGACTTAGGAGAAGTTATTATAACCTTTCATTTATAATAACTTAGTAATGTGCTTATCCTCTAACTCTATGTGATCTGTATATAAGATTCTAGGTGCTTTAGTGAAAAGCAACTTAGGAACCCAGCTTTTGAGGATGAGTAATGGTATGAGAGTTAATTATTACAAATGCATATACATCTGCTATGTCATCTTTAGTATACTTCTTGTGAAAATGAGCCACCGTTATTGTTAATTGAATGTGTTCATGTAATATGTTGAGGTAATCCCAGGAAATATTTACATACTCTGTTGATAATAGATAAACATGTCTACTATGTACTCTGAACAAGTAAGCTGGGAATCACACTGCAATGGTCTATGTTCATTGATTTTCCATATGTAATCAGCTATATATATTGATTAAACCAGCCTATACTCTGGAAAAAGATAGTACAAGAAGCAACAACAAAAGCTAAGCTAAGCCTTTAAAAATGTAAGAGGCCTTGAAAGCCCAGTTATACAGAAGAAGCATGTTTCCATTAGTTCCTCTAGCTACTCCCTACAAGTGGGAAGATGAAAAGGACGGTGAATGTAGATTCTAGTCAACAATGGAGATTCTTGTGACATCTAACACTTCTTAAACATGTCTCTAGGAAGAAAAAATAGTAAACCGTTTAAAAGATAATTTCCCATATTGGTAACAAGGGTTTGAAAGATTATGCAAATATAGATCAGTAGTTTGATATCTTACAAGGCTTGTCTCCTTCATTCAAAGCAAGAAGCCTGCCATGATGGTAGATGAGGGCTGTGTTTCCTGCCAAAACACCAAAATAGATTCACAAAATTTAGAAAGCATTGATTTTGTGGAATCTGTGATATCAAAACAAAACAACTTTGGTTTATTGATAAGCTTGCCTGTTCCCATCCCATATGTACCATCCAACACACCAAGTTTTACACGCAAACTGTATATTATTGCAGTGACCAACCCAAACAGTCCTTTCAAGTCACCTATCTGTGTAAATATATAGATGTGTTAGTTTCCATCCTTTTATGATTGTGTCTTTTCAAGAAAAATTGTGAATAGACTGAGATATGTACAAGTAACTGATGACAGAAGAACAATGTAGAAATAGAGGTTAAAGCTACATTTAAAACCCTGCATAAACTCCAAAATTAGTAAAATAAAATGCTCAAGTAGAAAGGAACATATAAATAGATGATATGCCTACCTTAGAGCTACTATAAAATACGTGTATATGTATATGTGTGTCAATATGTATATTTATTATTTATATATATATGTATAGATTTATATCTGGGTATGTTTACATGTCCATGTGTGCTAAGCGTGTATAATTTTAAATTCACAAACTCAAATTCATATGCACATGTGTGCTGATATGTATATTTATTATTTATATATAAGTATAGATTTATGTCTGGGTATGTTTACATGTAGGCGTGTGTGTGCCTGAATAATTTCAAATTCACAAATCCAAATTCATGCATATATAATATCATTTACATAAAATGTGAGAAAGTAGCTAATAAATATAGAATTGGGAATATAATTCAACAGTTGATAAATGATAACCATTGAGTTATAACAATTGAACAATGTCAATTGTAATTCGTACATCAAAATGTAATTTAATGATCATTATCAGTGACCATTGTAGCTGAAAATTAAAATCAATTATAAATGAGGTAAAAGTTCAAAATATTAAACTAAGACTCTACAATTGACATGTATCAAAATGACAATTAAATAGCCCAAAATGATATAAATAGTTGTTTTTGTTTGAGCAAAAAGGTCAAAACCAAAGTCATCGTCATCAATTGAAATATATATTATCTTGCAATGTCATTCAATCTCATTTGCCAATCCTACTCATTATTTGTCATGGCTCCCTCAATCTCTACCTTCAACAATGTCACTAGGGTCTCCCTATGCTTAGATGTAATATAATCAATAAGGCACAAGACATTATACATAACAAAAAAGACTTATTTCTCCCTTGGAAAAGGCAAGTCTAATTCTCTTCAAAGAGTGGATAAGCTATATATGAACCAATTCCTCTTAATAGTAGAACATAGAAACCCATAAGAGAGCACAAAATGGAAAATGTATGTAATGACTCTAGATATTCATATATTTTCCACCAACTAGCTATTCTGGTCTCATCATTGGGGACAAGAATACTAGGTCTTTCCAAATAGAATTTTGGAATTAAAGCATGTGCAACTATGTGTAGAGGGGTGTTCAACTTCCCTCGCCTTCTATTGATGATGGGTTGAATATTCTCAATATGTAAGCATCGGGTGGTCTCTCTCACAAATGAAGGTCTTCCCTTGAACAAATATGTTATCAATGCACTAATATATCTTTCCAAGAAATTCCCATGACTAGGACTATCAAAATCTCCAAATCTAATGACAATGAGATTTAAGTTGTAGAAAAGATGTCATGCATTTCACAATCAACGAAAAACTAAGTTGCAATACAGATTTGTGTTCGAGATTTGTTCAACTTTTTCTGGGTTGTATGTATATTTATAGATATGCACACTTGCAACAATCAATGTAGGAATTTCTTACAAACAAGCTTAGAGCATGCAATAATCATCTGTCAACACTTCTTGAGCAATGGCAACCAAACAAGAAAGTTTAGCAATGGAGGCAACAAGTTTTATTTTTCATTCACAAATGACATATAAAACAACCTTTATGGTCTTTGTAGTGGTCACTTTTTATGTTGGAGGGTTGAATAGACGTAATTTAGCAAAAAATAAAGTTTTTGAAAAAGTCAACAAAGGTGTATGTTAAAGTATAGCTTTTGTCGAAGTAATATTGAACAAATTATGTAATGCCCCGCCCAAAGATCCTTGGAACAAGGATGAAATACAAGCCAAGATAAAAAAAAAAGAAAATTAACAAGTATGAGTGCACATGACAACATCATACATGGATCACATAGAGCACAACGAAAGACTTAACCACCATCCCGGCAACCAATGAATCTCCAAACGCCACTACTTGAACTAACACACATACAACAGAAAACGGAAACCCAAAATGACAACAGCACAAAGAATCTAAGATATGTCAAGGCATGGAAAATTAAGTAAACCCAAAGGGTACTAGAATCACCAAAAACTAGCAGAGATGCCCCTGTTTTTCACGCGAGGACCAATAGCAGACAAATTCTCACACGAAGATGTGCAGCATGCCACGTGAGGAAGTACCTGTCGTGCAAGGATGTGAAGCAAACGGTGCGAGAAAGTACTTGGCCAAACAGCCAAGACACCCAAAACTGGTGTTTAATTTCGTGCGAGAAGGTGCCAAAGGCCACACGAGGAAACCAAACACACCACACGAGATCTTGCATTCTCACACAAGAAAGTACGATTTCGCACTAGATTCCAAGACAACAAGCCAGAAAACATAAAAATTAAAAAGCTAAGAAATAAAGTTCCTCCACACCGGGGAGTACCAGATCCACATCTCGAGGCAAGGACACTCGAACAATAATTGAAAGACAGAAAGCCAACAACTAAATCTAACAAGTAAACATAGCATTAAAGGGAAAGTATAGAAACATCGCAGTGTACTAAAACAACAACGCAATAAATATAAATACCATCGCAATGAACAATACAACCAAACTAAGTACGCGGTTCCTCTCAACTATAATAGCATCATAAGACCATCGTGGACCCTAGCCATCCCCCACATGTAACATCCCAAGCTATTGATTAGATTGTCGGTACTATCATATAAGGACGTCACTACTAAAACGTGCTACCACATAAGCATAAGGAAATCTAACATGCTAGAAGTAAAGCATAAGATAATCCTACAAATATGGATAACATCATCTATCATATGTTCATCATCATAATAAGGAAATGCGTCAATACTAACATCATCTAAACATGATATACAAGCATCCCAATGAAAGCATAAATCATAAGAAAGCATACTCTGAAACCCAAAGTACCAAGTGAAAACATCCAGCAACAGTCACACTAGGACAAAAGACCCATCTCTGTACACTGGTCCCCAATAGTGGTATAAGTAGCTACGCCTCCCAACCACGTGGAACCTGTAGGCCCACTCTCGTCGTGTTGATGGAGATAATGATGCAACCACAAACACACACAAGCAAATGTCCATGGCTAACACACATGCCATACAGTATGATGACTGAAACCAAGAACATAGACAACGCATAAACTACGCGTCTTGATTAGACACTGAATGGGCTACTAAGTAGGGATTGACATCATGGAGAGTCGCTTGGCATCAACAAGCCCAAGCTAGTATTAGCAGCTGCTCTCTCCAACGGAAGGCGCACAATCCAAATTTAATTATCTTAAATTTATTACCACCCAGTATTTTTATTATCACTTATATAAAACTTCTTCTGCCAACTGGGAAACGGACACCAGGCTGTGAAATAGAAGCCCCTCTATATGCTACCCTACCCTACCCATGCTCATCCAACGATGAGTGCCCGTAGGCATGCAAATTCCCAACCCAACCCCAATGATCATAACTTCTAGAAGAACCACAAAAGATCAGGCCTCGCAAGTCACCCGACAAATGTACGCGCACGTACTTGTGTGTCACGCACCACCATTACAAAGATCATAACACAAGGAGTGGATGAAAACACAATGCAAAAAGTCACTCAACCAAAAATAGACTTAGGAGGACGAATGTGGCACGCATCCCAATGCAACATAAAAGTGCAATAAAGGTTTGATCGACATCCAAACAGATGATCCAAGTCCACGACCAAAACTCATGCCAAGAAAACCTGAGAAAATAGGGTGGCACACAAAACAAGGTAAAAACCTCAAAAATTGGAAAGCTTCAAAATTAAAACCCATTTGGTCTTTGGGTACAAAAATCCTGAAAATCCAATAATATTTGGGTTCGGACACTGTATGCAAAAAAACGGTCCGCATAACAGTGCGAAACCCCAAACCCCCATCCCAAAAACAAGGAAAATGTTCATACCCGTCAACTAGGCAAAACCAACAAACAAAAACGATGAACACTAGTTCTTAGCCTCCTAACAAACTGCTACCAAAAATAGAAGCTAAAACGAAGCAAAAACAAGATAACTGGAAAGCCCTACCAGACAACAAAAGGGGCAGAAATCGAAAACAGCTCAATAAAATAAATCGCCCACTGATTCTATCGAAAATCACAGCAAAGCAAGGTCTACCCGAGCCGGATCCAACAAGACTGATCTCACAAAATCCCACGCTCACAACTCTCAAAACAAGCAGAAAACCAATCCTTCAAAAAGAGGATTTCAAAAAAGCTCTCCAATTTCTAAATTGCAAAATTGAAAAGCGAGAAAACAAATCCCTTTTTCAATACTTATTCACGTTTCGAGTGAATAGTCAATTAGGGCTAATAGCCAGTTAGACTAGCTAGACTCCGAATCAACCCAAACGAAAACAGGTTATTCCTCGTAATGGGAATTCACCTAAGGCAAAGCTATCAAAAATTAAATTGAATAAAATTTAAAATCTAAAAACCCAAAATCACAAAAAAACCCTTTAAAACTTTTGCGACAATGCAAACCTCTAAATGCACATACACACTCACTGGTCTAATCACATAATGCAAATGAGTTTGGATTAATAAATCACTAAAAAATTAAATTAAACAATTAAAATAAGGATACATCAACCATTAAAAGACGACATTGGTAAAATGTGAATAGCTGAATCACTAACTCCATGTGTCACTACCAGGTATAGGCAAGCACTTACATGCCCTAGCCTACCTTTCATTCTCCTAATACAAGTTTGTTGTTAGTATTATTTGGCAAGAATAGCAATGTGCTTGGTCTTTCCTACACACTAAAACACACGATCAAGTGCAATTGCATACAATATCATAGTCGAAGCAATAATGCATTAAAAATACCTAATTAATCCATTTACATCACTCATGTTCACATAAAGCATAAAGAGACAAGAATGAAGTAAATCACCATAGCATAAAATCCATCATATAACATAATCAAATATCATCACAGATCTACTATCATCTCAAAATGGCATCAACATGCAAATATGATAAACTAAACAGCATAGCAGTATAGCATCTACGATACTAAATCAGAGTATAGCATTCGACCCTCAAGTCATCTCAAAGTACATAATAAGAGTATCAAGTATCTCTTGAATCAAAAATAAACAAAGTATAGACTGCAAACACGAGAGGCAGTATAGATTAAATCTGATTTTGTGATTATATTGAACAGATACATTTCCCTATGTGTATATATATATATATATATATGAATGCACTTATTATCACTACCTTCGATTCATATTGGCCTCCACTTGTTGTTAAACATACTCTATCACCGATTTCATATCGAGTGTGATGTATCGATAATAATTTTGGATCAGGAAAGATAAGGTTACTATCACCGATCTTAAATAACATTGCTTTGTTAAAGATAAACCAATAGTTATGCCCACGAAGGGTCATGACCCTACGTGGCCTTTGGCCATGTAGAGTCATGCCCCTATGGGAACGTAACTTTTCATTGGATATATATTATAGCATCGGTGGGACTTATCATATATCAATTACAAGTCATATATACAAGTCCCAGCGATCTACTCCTCTTCTCTGCGGGTTATTACAATCAATCTCATCAATACTCCATTGGTGCACAATACTAAAGATTACTATACATCGACTGAATCTAAAGATCATATCGATTGCTATCCAAAGACAAAGATCTACATCATTGTTTCTACAATCTAAGATACCAAGTAAAGATATTTTTTAATTGTTCGATTCTAATATAATAGCTTTCTCTATCAGAGATCCTTAAAACTAACATGGTATCAAAGCCATCTTGATAAAAAATTCTATTATTCAAACTTGAAAATAAAATCTCAGATTTCAATATTAGAATTTTTATTCTCTAAATCAAAATGGTTAATCGCATAAGATTAGAGGATAGACTTGAGGGAGCATCAAACTTTTAATAATGGAAAATTCGAATCATGATAGTACCAAGAGAAATGGAATTAGAAGAGTACATAGAATTAAACAAATCTATTCCTAAAAATGAACTAGATAAAACAACATGGAAAAGACACAACAACGAGGCCATGAAAATTATTATAGACTCAGTGGAGGATCATATTCTTCCTTCTATATCGAGTCTTAAAATTGCTTTTGAGATGTTCTCCATTGGAAAGAATACTGACGAAATTAGTAACACAAGCAGATTGCTAACATTGAAGCAAGATCTACTATATGTCAAGATGAATAATGGAGAAACTATTACGTCCTATTTCCTAAGAATCTCAGAATTAAAAGATCAACTTGTGACCATTGGAAATGAAGTAGATGACAAAGAACTTAGCATTATAGCCCTAAAAGGACTACCACTGTCTAGGGAGACATTTATTCATAGACTAAGTTCTCGACCAGATCTTCCTGAGTTTGAACTACTCAAAAACGAATGCACTCAAGAAGAGTCAAGATTAATTACGACAGGAATCATTTCAAATCAAGAGGGATAATTTCAAGCTCTTCAAGCCAGTACCAATAATAAGGGAAGAAAGAAAGGGAATTCATCAAGACAACAAGGAATTCAACAAATCGTACAGGAAAAGAGATTGGTCCAAAGTAAAATGCTTCAAATGTGACAAATTCGGTCACACCCATAACTTTTGTCCAGAATGGGAGAAAATTCAAGCAACCCTAGCAGAAGTTAAGTATGAAAAGGATGAAAATCTTGCATTTTAAGCCATTGAACCAAGAGATAAAAGGGAACGAGAATCCTATAGTGAGGAATCAGAGGGAGAGTGATACATTTCCAAAGTTCGAATACATAAGTGGCATATGCAATGTTGTACTCAGATAAATCGGTTATCTATAAATTCAAATTTTGAATCAGAGATATGGTATATCAAGATTGATGAGAAAACAACAAATATTCTTACTGAACCTCTTGCCAATGTTAAATTGGAATATTTCAGAGGTAAACTTGATCAAATTGTAATTTTTGAATATTGAACTTAAGTTTCAATTTATATGTGTGTTTATGTTTCTATGGTTGTTTAGTTGCATCAGATATGTAATGAAAGGTGACAATCTTTTTGGACATATATATTTAGAAGGTAATCTTTGTAAAGTGACGATCTTGTAAATGATAGGCTTGTTATTATGACAGTTTTGTCCCGGATATGTCGGAAGTCATTGATAATGAATGCATCATGATTACTATAGATATTATTTCAAACAATTAGATATCATAATATATGCTATGACAGTGTTCATAGCATGGTGATTTTAATTATTTGACTAGTCACTATTTTAGAGTGTTAAAAGTCAGATAATGTGTTATATACAAACATTTTGTATTCTTGTATTTATTGAAGAAGCTATTACTTTTTTCTCACTAAGAGGGAGTGTTGAAGTATAGCTTCTGTCGAAGTAATATTGAACAAATTAAATCTGATTTTTGTGATTATATTGAATAGATACATACACCTATACACACACACACACATATGTGCACATATATATATATATATATATGCAATTAATATCACTGCCTTTGATTCATATCGGACTGCACTTGTTAAACATACTCTATCACCAATTTCATATCGGGTATGATGCATTGATAATAATATTGTATCGGGCAAGATAAGGTTACTACCACCAATCTTAAATAACAATGCTTTGTTAAAGATAAACCAATAATTATGCCCACCGAGGGACATGACCATACGTGGCCTTTGGCCACGTAGAGTCATGCCCCTACGGGGATGTAACTCTTCATTGGATATATATTATAGCATCGGTGGGACTTATCATATATCAATTACAAGTCTTATATACAAGTCTCAGTGATCTACTTCTCTTCTCTGCAGATTATTACAGTTAATCTCATTGTTACTCCATTGGTGCACAATACTGAAGATTACTATACATCGACTGAATATGAAGATTATATCGACTGCTATCCAAAGACAAAGATTTGCATCATGCCTTCTACAATCTGAGATACCAAGTAAAGATATTTTTAAATTGTTCAATTCTGATATAATAGTTTTCTCTCTATCAAATCAGATATCCTTACAACTATCATTTTTGGACCAAAAAGCTCAAAATTATGCCAAATTTTGTTCAAGTTCCTTTTCAAGAAACCAGAATCACCCAAATTAGATCTAAATTCCGTCTAGGTTCTTCTACAACAACTCCCAGCAAATTTCAGTTTTTGTGGCAGACTTTTGACCCAATCTTATAAGGACCAAATTTTTGAGCAAATCAAACAGTGAATTCCCAAGTCCAAGAGCAAATCAAACTAGGATGTGTAGGAAATCAGTATCCAAATGATTCATGTCTATAGGATGAGTTAACTCTTAACTCCCCTAACCCCAACATATGAGCCTATGAAAAACCATCAAAAAGACTAACAACCCACCATACTAAACTGATTAGAAAGGGAACATTACACATGCCTAGGTTCAAAAACATTTTATATTTTTCTATTTTCATCATCTTTAGAATGAACTATAATTAAAAATGCAGCATGTTATATGTGCCTTCCTCATTACAAATCTTCAAAGTGAAATTTAATTGGCCCTTCAAGTAAAAGCAGCGAACCTATTGCCCCCTCTTTTAGAAAATGCATACACTTAATAGTTTCTCTAGCAAGGAAACTCACAAGGTAAATCTATGTCTCTCTCGCATTCATATTGATGTTAAATTGTAAGGTGTTGTCCTGTATTTTGTCACCACAAAATGTAGGTAACAGTATGAAATTTTTCCAACTTAGTTTCACATTTCTCTAAGTTAGTTCATTATTTAATTGGATAACATTGCTCAATCAATCGACCCCAATTGATATATTAAATTTTTTACTGAAGGCTTTCATCAAGTTTTCTTAATTTTTCTGTTTGTGGAGCCTATGCTTGACTTTTGAAGCCTTCAATGTCTTTTTTCTCATTTTTCAGTGTGTTTGTTAGCCTTTGGTCTTTTGGTTTTTCTCAAATTATTGCTTTTGGTTTTCCCTTCAATTCAATATATCTTAGGGTTTAATCGAAGTTGGCAATCGAAAGATATGACCATTTTAGTCCCCAAAAGGTGGACTCTCTAGATGCAATTGCATAATTCAGAATATCATGTTATATTTTAAAGTTGACATTCACTTTTTTTAAAAATATAACATAAATTGACTTTATGTTATGTTTTTAAGTTACTTTATCACTTAAGTGACTATAGTGCACTTTATGTTATATTTTCATATTGAGTTGCTTTTTAAATTTTTCACTTAAGTGACTTTATGAACTATATAGTTTGATTTAATTTTTGAGTTACTTTATGTTTTAATTTAAAACATCTATGTAAATATGACTTTTTGAATGATATTTGCACATTTATTAAACTCTATAGTGTAAATATTATTTTTGACCCAATTAAGTGGTATTTCCTCTAAAATCAATTAGACATGTGCTTGATTCATCACTTAAATTGTGCATTATATGTCTTTCGACCCAATTACATGTAAATATGCATTTGCACCTAGAGACCATGTTTTGCACAAAAAATGCATTTTATAAACTTTTTAAAATATGTAATGCTCATCCTAGAGTGAATTTTGCATATTTTAAAATGTGCAATCACCCTCCTAGAGTACATTTTGCACTAAAAGGCATATTATAACATGTTTTTAAACTATGCATTGCTCCTAGATTGTGTTTTGCATCTTGAGGGAAAATGCATGTTTTTATTATATGCAATTACACTCCTAGAGTGTGTTTTGCATAATGAAGCCAATCCATATTTTTTAAAATATGCAAACTCACTCCTAGAGTATGTTTTGCATCTCTTTTCATGCATTGGCAAAGAGAGAACCCAAATTTGAACATTCAAGGGGAAAAAAAATCATGTTTCCCCTCTCCAAGAGAACGTTTTTCTAGAGTAACAAGACTCGCCGCGAGTCGAGCGAGTCTCCCAAGTCGACAAGTCAAGCAAGGCTTGTCGAGGCAAAATGACCCGTGACTCGAGCTCGGCAGGTCAGGTCAGGTGACTCGCCTGACTCGCGGGTCACGACTGTCGTGACCCAACCGCATCAGTCAAGTTTCAACTAAGACAAACAATTAAAAAATGGTTTTTTTATAAAACATTTTTTAAAGTGATGCATTTCATGGATTTGATGTACATTTTGATGGGTTTTATGGATTTTATATATCTATGTTTACTATTTCCTTCAGCTATTATTTAGTATTTAGCAATTTACCTATGTAATTATGTAATCGATATATGTCTAAGTATGTGATCAAATTACCTTGTATTTCGTGATATTATTGTGTCTTTAAGCTTTATTCAATAATGGGTGCATGGAATGTTCTTTAAATCCTAAAAAATCTCAAAATTTCAAGGGTTTTGTTAGTTTGTCAAGTCACTGGCAAGTTCAAGCCGAGTCATGAGTCAAGTTACCCTTGCTGACTCCGAGCTGGGTCAGAGTCTCATTACTTTGCATTTTTCATCAAAAATGCTTAGATCTGCCCATGTAATGGCTTGAAAACTCCAAGATCAAGGTTGGTTTTGCATATTTATGCATTCCCATGCATTAGGCATTGAAATCCATGCAGCAAACAATGCATTTTGTGATATTTGAAGGGCGTGTTTTTGTCAAAAATGCCCATATTTCTTTCCTTTTAAACCACGAAATCCATCACAAGGGGGACTTTTTGAATTTCAATGCATTCACATGCATTTGGGGATCATGATTTTGCATATCCAAGACCAAAATGACCCAAATTTTTGCATTTTAGAGCCATGCTTTGGTGAAAAATGCCCAGATTTGGGGCAATTTTGACCATATTTTGGCTCAAATAGAATTCATTCAAAGGTTCTGATCCATATATTTTCTATCAGTGAACACATTTATGCCTATCAATAGCAAAAACAGCTTGTTTCATGGCAGCAAAAGACCACAGTTTTGATAAAAACAGCTTTAACTTAGTATTTTTGCAAAAAATGTCTTCTGTATTGAAGGAAAGGGACCACATTTTGGGGATTCTCATGCAAAACGTCCATTCATTGCACATCAATGTCCATCACTTACAAGATTGATGGAGTCAACATTGTTGTTTGAGAATTCGGATTTGGAGGAGAAATCATCTTCAAACCTATCAATCTTCCTATTTTGGCTCTTTAGTCTCCAAGTAAGTGGACATTTTCAACTATGCTTATTAATTCATGCTTATCTTGCTATTTCCATGCATATTACAGCTTGTTATTGCACACTTGTTCATAGATATGCCATGAAAAGTGCATTTTGCTTTTAAATATTATGAAAACTCTCATTTTCACACTTTTGGATTTTTCCCAAACACCAAATTTGAGATTGCACTTGAAAGCAACTTGCTTATTAACATGTTTGAGTCTAATACCAAAGGTATGTTTTGTATTTGTTTTCATTGTTTGTTTGCTTGCTTTCTTACTTTTCTTCTTTTGGAAGAAGTTGAAAATTTTTCCCAAGAATGCAAGTGCATATTGCATCACTTACCACCTTTCCATGCAAATGCATCAACATCTTTTCATATTACACCAATACATGTCAAAACCTATTTACATCCATTCCTTTCATATGCAATTACATTCTATGAGCATTTACATGTAATTCCATTCTCCATTCACATTTACATGTAATCTCATTCTCCATCCACATATACATGTAACTACCTCCATACCCACTTAAATGTAATTCCATCCTCCGAACCTAATTACATGTTTACATCAAGTCATGATTACATGTAAATCACTTTACATGTAATTGCATCTAGAAAATCCGACTTTCGTAGGTCACTCTTTAAACACCAAAGTCACCATTTGCACAAATCCATATGCATCCCAACTTGCATTCTTAGTCATACTCACAAAAGCCCATCTTTGCCCACATGCAATCCACCCTTGAGAGTTCGATTTTGGCCCTTTTTGCCCAAATACATATGCTTTTTGGTGCATTTCCAGCCATCATATGTGTTTCATAAGTATCTAATCCATACTTTGAACACTCATTCCCCATGGATTCATCATTTGTAACTCAAATCCAAAGGTTTTCATGGATCTAATCTCATTGAAAGATGTTTTCGTCTTCATGTTGTGGTGAACTTTTCAAGATATGTCAAAACTTCTTCAAAGAACAATGACATCCTGTGCTTTAATTTTCAAGAAGCAATTATTCATGTGGTCCCCACTTTCCCAGTGGCTAACTTAGAACCTGAGTTCGTGTTTTGAAAATGGATAAAAAAGGTTAAAGGTACTAATGGAAAGTTGTTTCGAGTTTACATCCGAACACCATCGAGAAGGTTTTCAAAGTCTCAGAGACTCCAATTTGTGCTGATCTAGAAAGGAGAATTTACAACAACTCAAACGAGAAAAAGCTTAGTCACATCAAGTTTTCAAATGATAACAGGAAATTCATCAAATAGAGTCAAAGGCTAATAAAAAGATGCAACACCATGATTATCAAGGTGAATGCAGTGGCATGAAATACAGGGATTCTCGATCCTGTGATCATTCGAGATAGCATCGCCAAGTACAAGGACTTTCAAAACAATCCCTACGATTGTTTCAATCCTCTCCCATCTTCTTCCTTCTTTAGTTTTCATGTTTGTAAATTAGAGAAGATGTATTGAATGAAATTGTGTAATTACATGTAATTCAATTTACATGTCCTTATGACATGTAATCTAATAATTTCTCTTGTTTAGTTAGAAAAAGGTCAAAGTTGGTTGAGTTGCTCCCACTTTTTCAAAGTGTCAGACTCCAATTTGTGTTGATCTACAAAGGAGAATCCACAACAACTCAAATGAGAAAAAGCTTAGTCACATCAAGTTTTCAAATGATAACAGAAAATTCATCAAATAGAGTTAGAGGCTAACAAAAGACGCAACACCATGATTATCAAGGCGAATGCTGTGACATGAAATACAGGAATTCTCGATCTTGTGATCATCTGGGATAGCATCACCAAGTACAAGGTCTTTCAAAACACTCCCTAGAATTTTTTCAATTCTCTTTCATCTTCTTCCTTCTTTAGTTTCCATGTTTGTAGATTGGAGAGGATGTATTGAATGAAATTGTGTAATTACATGTAATTCTATTTACATATCCTTATGACATGCAATCCAATAATTTCTCTTGTTTAGTTAGGAAAGGTCAAAGTTGGTTGAATTGCTCCTTTTTCTCAACTCCTTTCCCTATATAAAGGAGTGCCCCCTTATTGTAAAAATCATTTTTTGTTATATACAAGAAAGCTCTACCAAACTTGTGCAAGCATAACTTTAATTGTGTAGTACAAATTTGGGAGAAAAGTGAATAAAAGAAGCAATTGGATTCGAAGTTTTGATTAGAAGCAATTGTGAAAGGGAAAATTAGAAGCTTTGACTGTAGTTTGTGCCTATTATCTTTGATTCATGTTATTATTGTGTGTTCAAAATAATAGAGCATAGTGAGTTAAGAAGCAATAGGAGCCGAAGCTTTGATTGGGAGCGACAGTGGTGATACATAGACTAGGAGCTAGAACTAGAGCTTGTATTACCATCTCAAATTTACGAAAAATAGTTAGAATTCCCTCCTTCCAAAAGTCTTTGTGCCCCAATGGTAGAGGTTATTCTTATAAAATAGGTTAAAACAGGACTTAGAACCAAACTAGTATGCTTTCAATCAGCCTTTGAGTTGGTGTGAGTTTATTGGTATCACCGTTTATAGCTATTAGATAAAAGTGTAGTTAGAAATTTCATCTTGCACATTATTTGCTCCGCTGGTAAGTGGATTCTTTCCTAAAAGCTAAGAGGAAAGAATATTGGTAACACCCCTCATAAATCTCTCAATTTCTTGCTTACCTTGAGTTGATCCAAGGAACGGTGAGAAGGGGAAGCCTTCTTTTTAAGGTAGGAGAGACTCCGTCTCATATGTTGTAGCTGATCATCCTATTTTGCAACTGAATTTTCACAAAATTGTCGGTTGCAAAAAAACCCATCCAACATAAGGTAATCCTTTGGTTCATATGACTGCACAATAATAATATAGTTCAACAGCCATGAGACCTATGCTTAATATTTTCAATGTCATGCAAGGAATTGTAAAAGGAAACACAAAGAAGATAAGAGAAAGGACATCTTAAAACTTGTGTTCCCATGAAGAAATGAGCAGAAATTATGTAGTAAAAGATATTAAGAAATTTTCCTGGGATTGTACGATTTCTATGACCAGGCTTATGGAATCTAGTTGTTGAATTTTATATTGATTAGTTATATATTTGTTTGAACATGAGATTTTGAAGATTTACCAAGAAACAGTGAACTGTTCGGTATAGTAAACCATGCATATGGATGGCAGAGATTCAAGTTGGAATAAATCAATTCCTCTCCTCTAATGATCTCACGATTTCTATCATCTCAGAAAATTCGTCTGTCAGAGACTTTTTCCAGTGTTTGTGTCCTAGTCAATCCATTTCATAGCCAGAAATCCGTCAGATTGATCAAACAAGCCGAGCATGTTTTGATTTCTAATATTTTTCTAAAGATATTTTTTCTATACTTAATAGAAGAATTTGTTGAAAGACGTTGAACTATGTGACACAATCAAATGCATAATAGGTCGATGAAAACATAATGTCTACCAAAATGACTCCTCTATCGTTACGGCTTCAGATTTGATGACCAACCGTGAATTCACTGTTTCTAGATTTATGAACGACATGTATGCACAAATGTATATCCACATATGTTTATATATGTGTATGCATGTATATACATGTATGTTCTGTATAAATGAGTATATATATGTGTATGTTTAGTATGCACAAATATATGTCCTTACATGCATAATCAAATTTATAGACTATATTGGACTACAGATCTTTCAAGATTAATCGTGTAGGCAAGGCTGAACAGTTCAGTGAACAACTCACTTTTTGGCTTATGATTTTTCACTTCACCTTAATTATCGTATGTGCGTGCATATATGTATGTCCATTTATGCAGTAATACATATTATTCAGATGAATAAAATTCTGCGATGCAAATCTTTTCACAATCTGTATGAGATTATATGTGCAGGCAAGAGATTAAGCATTCTTGTGAACTATAATCACTCATGGCCTGTGATTGTTTGCTTTCCCTTGATTACCATACTTCGAGTGAGGACTGTAAACATTTATTAAGGTATACTCATGCCATAAGTCTTTGGACTAATATGTTGAAATAAGGAAATTTGCTTTTTAATACGAGAGATATATGTTCTGGAAAGCCTTCTTTAAAGTGTTTTGATACTAATAAAGTGCGCAGAACGGTTCTTAAATAATACAGGATAGGTGAAACACTTCCTTATGCAGTAAGTACCAAGACCTATCTAGGATTTGTATAGTGAATATACCCTTCCCCGCCAAAAAAATGATTAGAATACATGTCCATTGAGATTGTATATTGGATCACTTATTCTGATAATGACCCGACCTCAGATTCTGGAGGCACAATTCTGTCGGTGTACTTGGGTATGCCTCTTTATCAAAAGTACGTAATTTATTAGAAAACTAAGTAAATCCAGGCAGTAGAATTGAGTAACACCGGTCACAATCCGAAAGCTCAAGCAAATACTCGCCATGCAAATACGAAATAAAACCTATGCAAGCAGATCCTAGCCAGACATAGATGAACACCTCGTGAAATTGTGCAAGGCAGCCAAAGACAAGTCCTACGAAAGGGCCGACCAAATAGGAGAGCTTCCCCAGGCGCATCCAAACAAATATGACACCATCCTTAACATACTAATGCCAAATTCAACCAATATCAATTGAGGGACCACCCACAAGAGGACACCGTAAAGAAAAATGGGCCCAATGTTTCCTAAAATCTTCCAATTCTCCTGCAATTTAAAGATAACAGAGGAGAAACTAGCTATTCGTGGCAGGAAAAAGAAGTGCTCCGCAGTTTGTGTAGACAAACAGATAATCCTTGACAGTTTAAACTATCAAGGGAATAAACAGGGAAAAGAAAGGAATATAAAGAAGGATACATTTTTTAAGTTGCAACTTTAAACAATTTAAAATATTAATTATGTAATGGTTTACAAGTTTAAACTATAAAATATGAGAAGTAGGTAGATTGGGAAAAGAAAAGAATACAAGGAGAAACTGGGTTTTCATGGAAGGGCAAAAAAAACTGAAAAATTCAAAAACCGTAATACTGTCGTCCATAACATGCTGAGAGCAACAAAAACCTTTCTTGACTGACTAAAGCGTCAGACTGTTAACACCTTTGGTGTCGCTTATGTCGATATGGACAACGGGCAATCTGAGGTAAGGATAAACAGGGGACTGCCGAGAAAGGACCTGGCAAATGTGCGCGAGGCAGCATGAGCAAATCCATCGGGGAGGCCATATTTGATTTGTAGGGTATGGCCAATCTCCATGTTAACATGAATTAGCCGGAGGAGGTTGCTTAAAGAATTGCAATAGTTGTGCCTGTTTTTGTACTTGAATCTTTCTTTATTTTTCCTCTGGTGACGCTAGTTTTTGGTTGGTTGTAGACAGTCTTTGGCGATTAGTTGCCTGTTGCTTGGCTGTGTATATATCCTTTGGAAAACTGCTTTACTCAATTTAAAACTTCTCTGTTGAAATCTATGAAAATGTCTAGTTGACATGAATTTTATAATAACTAGTGGTTCATAAATTAATTATCAGAGATTTATTAGTAACTTTTTTCATCAAAAATTATAAAATTGTAATTTTAAAAAAAAAAAATGATCTTTTTTTTCAACATACACACAAATACAGATTATAAAGGTTTGTGTAGTCTTCAAGGTATTAATAATACAAGGATACATAGGAGTCAACATTTCTTGGAGGGCTAAAATTCTTATTGCTCAGCTGAGAACTAACTCTCACCAACTTCGTTGTGAGACCGGACGTTGGAAGAGGCCAAAGGAGGCTTGGGAAGAAAGAACTTGCAGATTCTGCAAATTTGGGAAAGTGGAAACTGAACAGCACTTTGTTTTAGAATGTGAAGCCTACAAGAGTAGTAGAGATAAATTTGCGGACACTATATGTGACAATTCTTGGCATAACCTATTCAACGAAGAGTACATTGAGCAATTGGGTGGACTCATCATCATCCTACACAAGCAACGAACATTGTTACTTAAGTCTGCTTGAGTTGTCTTGCTGTCCCATAGGCTATTTTTAGCCTCGTGGACGTTAAAATTTTATCTTATCTTATCTTATCTAATACTTAGCTTGCAAGGGCTCCACCAGCAATGCTTAATGCTTTATGCATAAAGAGGGTTGATATTGTAGAGTAATGGTGAAAAAGTGGCATTGCTAATGGTGTCACAAAAGTTCACACTCCACATAGGGCAAAGTGAAAAGGAAGAGGCCCTCATTTTTTAATTTGGAGATTTAATATAGGATTAGAAATTGTCATGAAACATTTTTTCGTCCAATTTATTAATAGATTTAATTTTTTTCAATTAATTTTACTATTATTTTATATTTATTCACTTTCTTTAATTAAATATAAAAAATAATAAAATTCATGATATTAGTAGTTTTTATAAATTTTAAAATGTAATCTACACTACAAAATTCATAATCCATGCACCTGAAAATAAATTTAAAATGTTCAAAAAAAACAAACAGAAAATTACTTTTAAAAATCTAGAAGACCCCATCTTATTTGTATTGGTTGGTCCCTCCATTTTAATTTGCTTGCTTCTGAGTCACTAGTATGTATGGTTGCTAAAATAGGAATAGATATTCTTATTTTACTCTTAAAATGAACTTAGTCCATTCCAAAAAATAGTTATTAGAATAGCTCTCAAAAACTGTGCGATGAAAATACAGCTGCTATGTGGTGACTGCGGAGTAGAACAGAGTATACAGAGTATACAATGCGGAGTAGAAAGAAAAAAAGACATTTTCCTGTGAAACAAAGAAGGATCGATCCGATTATCTTCATAAATTTGACAGACCCAAGATTACCTTCATAAATTTGGCAGACCCAAAATATTCCTCTTGTTTAAGGCGAGAAGTTCTCACGAAACGCGACACGTATGTTGCCTTTCCATCTTTTATTCTCAAGCCATGCACCATTCTGTACCAGATCCAATCCCCAGTCAGAACTCAAAAACACTTGAGATATGCGTAAGAATCTCAACCTTTAAAAAATACTATTTTAGATTTATTTTCTTAGTTACGCATGAAATTAAACATTATTCGATGTCCTTTCTTCATCGCTTTAACCCAAAGGATAAAAGTTAAATGTTGCATCCCCTTTATCGCATGTTTTCTCAACACTATTTTGCCATCTAAAGTTTTGGATTTTTTTAATATGTTTTATAAATTAATGATAAATAAACGATTCAGAAATTACAAAGAGATAAATTCAGCAAACTGTTTAAACAAATCAATAATAAATAAACAGCCTGCAAATCGTTCGTTACTTGGAATTTCAGCCGTACAAATAATAAACAATGTATAAGCTTGTTTAAGATTAATCTACGGATTCAAACTTCTGGTACCGACTGCCTGCTCAACAGCATTTCCAAATTTTGAAGATCTTTTGAATCAGTTCTTAATTAAGAAACGCTTTCGGCGCTAAAAAAAGTTGAAGAAACAATGGAAATTGAACGCACCCGTCTCCGTCGAACCTGCAAGCAACCCTAACAAATTAGCACTCCTTCGCTCACAAGATTTATAAATAATGAAATCAGAGTAATCAAATTGAAGCTTGATAGGCGCAAAGAAAAAAATTGTTACCAGTGATAGGCAGCAACTGGTGCAAATTTGGGATTGGGGCCAACCCGCACAAATTCTCCATCCAAGCATTTCTGAGTTATTCCAAAATAATTACGCGCCAATAAATAGATCATATTTAACAGTAAGCATATGATAAAAGAGAATTTCCTACTTACAGGGAGATATCCGATAACAGGCAAATCTGCATGCGGTGGAGTTTCATGCTGGGCAGAAGCGAAATTTCCAGATAAATAATGCAGGGGTTTGGCGGAGGCATAAAGAGTTCGAACCACCAATTTTTCGGCCAAATCGATCAAAGATGAGACCGCGCCCTTTTTGGGACAAGGACACACCTCCATTATGTCTCCTCCATTTTGGTTGGTGATTTTCGAAGGTTTCTCCATGGATCTCCCGTCCTATTTCCTTACCTCAATAGAAATTCTCTGTAGTTTTGTGTTAACATTATTTGCAATTGAGGTTCCGGACGCAGCCACGGTGTAATTGTTTGAGCCTCGTCTGTAAATAGATTTAGAGAGGTGGTGATGTAACAGCCTTGTATTTACAATCGAATAAGATTGAAAGATTTTTGTTTTGTTGGGGGAGATTTTTAACCATTCATAAGGTTGGTGAAAGATGGAGTTTTTATTTGCGAAATTACTAGACCCTGCCTTTTAAAAGGCAGAGACTAATGTTTTCATATAATAAAAACGATTAATACTGCTTCCAGAGAAAATAAAAATACCATATGATTTATACTCATCTGCATTAGAGAGATAATTATAGAAAAACGTAGGGATATGTTTTATTGTCATACATCACACTTGCAAATAAAAATTTATGTAGGGGATGTCTATTAACTATTGAATTTTTTAGGCATCGTTAGCATTTAATTTATACAACAGTTTGTATAAGTTTTAGCTATTTGTTTGATTTTTTTCCCAAACACCATTTAAATATAATTAATGTTTTATCAAATAAATTTAAATATGGTAGTAAAATAATTTAATATTTTAAGTTATAATTTTTGTTAATGTTTTAGCGTCATAAAAGTAAAACATTGATTATTTGATATATTAATCTGTGTTTATGTTTTTCAGATAAATTGTTATTGGTTATTCTTATATATATTATATATATATTATATATTATGCATTATATATCTTATATATATAATATATATGATATATGTAATATAATATGTATTATATATACTATGCATTATATATTATTATATAATAATATTATATTATTATATTATATTACATATAAGGTTAATATATTAATATATAAGATGAGATATGGATATAGTTATTTATAAACTAAATGGTGATTAACTATAGAGACATGTCTCTTCCTGTCATATTATACATATATGAGATCCAAATCTACATTTGGAAATCATCAATTACAATTGAAATGAAAGTACATATGCAAAAACGATCTAAACTATTTCAACATGTTATCAGAGCCAAGTTGCATTCTACAAATGTAAGAAAGGTATCAAAGGAGATTGAGGAAATACGTGAATTTGGATTGCTATGGATGAGGGCACATCTCACATGTTTGTATCAAAGAGGGGCTCACATTGAGGAAAGAAAGATTAAGTTGGTGAGTGATATGCTACTTGTATGTCAAGAGATCACTTGCGCTAATGGTGTAGTCAACTCAGGCTCGGTGGGAACTAGAAGATAGCATGAGATTTATAGTCCATTATCGATTCATATCAAAGATAATAGATTATGATCAATGGTTAGATGATTCGAGCTCAACTCTTATAATGATCCGCAACACTTCTAATGGATCGATGGGCTCAGATCTGAGGAGAATGCCACTTTGGGTTGGTTGGTGTAGTCCAAGGAGAAGATCAATACTGCAAGTCACAATTTGTCAGAGTGAAGTGAAAGTGGGGTCATCCATTGTGACATCACATTGAAGTCAGCAAAGAACAAAAGCCTATAGATAACCAAAGAAAGAATCCACTGGTAACAAACAAACAAAGAACATTTAACGTGGATAGCATAGATCAATCAAAAACAAAAGTGGCAGGCACATTACCTCAAGTCGATATAGTCATGCCCTTTGAAAATGGAGTAAGTCAGGCAATATGTAATGTGGAACAAGCTCCCAGAAAGGAGGCATACAAAGTATAATAGTGGATGATCTACATGTCCAAAAGTCACCTGCTGTGAGGAAAACCATTTACAAAGGTATCAAATGCACTTGGAATTCATTTAAAATCTAACACTCAGGTCACTCTGTCGAAGCAAGCACACAGTGGAAGGAGGATCGTAACATAGTCATTTCGTTAGCACCTGCCCTTCATTAAGTGTTCAGCAAGAAGCCTATCTAAATCGACCATGATATAGAGGTAGGGCAATGACATTCCATCCCCGGTTGGGAAATTTAAATCTACTTGAATTCAATAGCTAGGATGAGTCAATTTTCGTCGAGACAAAGAGAAGGCATTTTTGGTTAGATACAATGACATAAGCGAAGTGAACACTCCGTTGACTAATAGACCAATCACCTTCTAATTAAGAGAAACTGACAACCAGGTAACACAATCCAAAATCATGACAAATAGAAAGTTTATATCGAACATTAGGTCAGTGTTCAGTTTCGATCAAACAGAATCTAATGAATTAGGCTTATGACGGAGAAAATGTGCAATCATTTCCTCCCATAACATATGACAATTTACTCTAACCACTTTTTAAAACAACAATATGAATGAGTAGCTGAAGAACGCATGTACGTTCTATTGGGGCACTCTAAGTAATAAAAATTGAATTATATACACTATCATTATCTTCTTCCTTTGTAACCGATTGGACATCACAATTGGGTGAATTTCAATGCAAATTTATAGATCATGGTGCCTCTAGGCTGAATCAATTGCTCGACTATAAAGTAGGTACTAGATTCTGGTGCAAGCTAGAGGTGTTGTCCTGGGATACACTATGGTGGTCAACGAAGATGTAGATGTCTATGAGAGACTCATAATCATTTATTGGAATACAAGCTAGTACATAAAGACAATGAATGAGGAAATGATATGTGACATAGAAGACAATACAACCATTGCTATAGGAAATAATGTATTCAAACGGCAATTGACCGTATGCGATGACATTCAAATATATAATAAAAGGTGATTATGTGGCAAACATGTCACTAAACTACTTGAGGAAGATTAAATGATACTATGGTTATAATCCAAACTGAAAGAGATCAACAATTTAAATAAATTTGTTAGTGACTCGTATAAATCTATCTACGATTCAAATAAATATAGTCATCAAATTGTTACCATTGATAGTAAGCAACATCACACAAATATGGATAAAAGTTAACGAATTGTATATAGAAAATACACCATGTGTGATATTAATTATGAGACAATGATATGGGTTATCGATAATGTAATAAGGAGAGATATCAAATCAAAGCTAATTTGGAATATAACAATACACGCGATAGCATATACAAGTTGCAGATACATAGCAGTTACGTATCAGTAAGAGTGATCCAATCTTGTAACATAGCCAACGATCATAGATTTATTGGAGAAAAATAGTAATAATAAGAATTGATTAGAAGAACTAAATTACAGAGTGATGAGAAAATAGAAACAAGTTACAGAAACACAGAGAATGATAATAGTTATATTCAAAGATAATAGATAGCAGAATCATCATATAGAGTTAGTCACAGAAGTCACATCACTTACGGTAAGGTACATCCATATTAAAGGGTGGAGTGAATGGATACGATTGTAACAAGTAAGGCATCCATATGTAAGGTATGTATAAAGGTATGATTTTTATTTATTTATTTGTTACTATACCATATGAGATGCTATAGTTGGAAATATATGTCTCATAATATATAATATGTTCTGTATTTAACATTTTGAAAAATACACACACACAAACACACACACACACACACACTCGTTCAAAATGATATTTGATAATTTGATAAAATGGTTGCTTATTTATATGAGAATATAAAAGGTAAAAATCAAGTATAGTTGTATGATTAATTTTAATCTTATATAAATGATGAATTAATATAATTTTATATTTTGAATTATACATGTCCTTAGCTTAATTACACAATTGCATGGATTGTGAAAATCATATTACATTGAGGATAGAGAAAATATTATGTAATTTCTATTATCATTATGGGGACTAATATATTATTCGGTTGTGTAGATAAATTTTTATTAACACTTCCTTATTCATTATTTGAATTCCATACTCATTGTTAGCCATTTGATAATCAAATAATATGTTTAAATATAGATTAAAATATATATTGGAAATTGAATATATATGTTCAAAGCATATAAAATATTTATCTATATTTTAAATAATATTTTATATATTTTTTTATTATTATTATTATCTTAGTCTCTCTTTCTTATTTGTATGCAACCAAGAGCTATGTGCCTTGATCTTTTTCTTCAAGATTGTTATTTCAGGAAGATGGAGAATATAATGACTTTTCAGGCAACCTTGAAAGAAAGGGAGCAAATAGAGGATATGGTTTTGTCCACAGTCAGTGATATTGATCATATTGATTCAAAGGGAGTAAACCAATGTTGTGATAGAATCTTCAGTAATCGATAAATCATAACAATCAAGAGGACTGTAGTTCATGCAACTATGTGAATGGGCCTACCCCTTTGTGTACATCATATGAAAGTGGTGATTTCAAATTAAACTATCTATGAATCTCTCTTTGATTAACAAAACTTGATGTATGAGTTGAAGGGTCATTCAAGTGGCACAATCATACTCAATCAAGATATCGATGTATTGTGGATGAGGTTGTGTTAGTTTCTACTATTAAGCTTAATGAATGTTTGGAGCTTCAATGAATGGAAAAGAGCAAGTTGCAACTTAGAGGGAAGTTGTCAAATTTGATGTGATGTAAAAGTCTTCAATGATATAAAAGTAGGAATTTTACATTGAAGGGGGGAATAATAGGCAATGTTTTATTCCCACTTGAACCATCCTTAGAAAAGGAGATATTCCATGATCCTCGTGGGTAGATAAGTACTTGTATCTTTTACATTTATCATTTGAAATTCTATACATACCATAAGGGTCATTTTCTTTGATCTTTTCCTTTATGTTTGAGGATATTTTTACAGGAAAAGAAAGTTGGTACTTCAAATATGCTACCAAATATTGTGCAGACTAAATCTAATAATAGTAGTTCCAAAGACCCTGATGATCAAGATGGATAAAGTGTGGCTCTTGATGCAAACTTGTATCTTTGATGATTCAGATTATGAGATCCTTCTACATTAAGAGGAAGTATGACACTTCTCTGAAGGAAATGCTAGAGCTTAGAAGATTGATACTCAGAGGGAGACTAGAAATCCATGTGGGTGACTGCATGATGTTGATGGGCCTACTCCTGCATATATCATGAGGGAATGATGAGTTTGTCAAGCATCCTTGGGAAAAGAGAGTTTATGAGGAAATAACAAGAGGACCTAACATCCCAGGATCAATATTTAGAGGGAGAAATTTTGAGGTGCAATCCCTTATGGATGATATCTTCTCTATGAGGAGAAGTTCTAAAGGGAAATGTTAAATCAAAATAGTTGAAAGGTAAAACTTGATATGTTGATTTCAATCTATGTCTAGTTATATAATTGTTGTTTAAGATATGTAATGAAAGGTGATGATCTTTCATTGACATATATAAATAGAAGGTAATCATTGTAATGTGACGATCTTACATACTATATGCCTGTTATAATAGTTCTTTGGGCCAAAATTTGTCGGACACCATGATAACAAACAAATAGAAGGTAATCTTTGTAAGGTGACGATCTTACAAATGATAGGCTTGTTATTATGATTGTGTTATCAGAATTCATGAATAACAAAACAAGGTTTGGGCTTCTCTAGACATTGCTCTAGTGCAAGTAGAGATTATTTGGGCTTCTCTAGACATTGCTTAGGTGCAAGTAGAGATTATTTGAGCTTCTCTAGACATTGCTTAAGTGCAAGTAGAGATTATATGCATCTCATGAACATCTCTAGACATTGCTTAAGTGCAAGTAGAGATCATGAGTGTGTCATGGGCATCTCTAAACATTGCTTAAGTGCAAGTAGAGATCATATGTGTATTATGAACATCTCTAGACATTGCTCAAGTGCAAGTAGAGATCATGAGTGTGTCATGAACATCTCTAGACATTGCTTAAGTGTAAGTACAGACTATTAATTGCAAATGTGTCATGGACATCTCTAGACATTGCTTAAGTGCAAGTAGAGATCATAGGAAATACTTTATGTTGCTAAGAGATTTTAATATACATTGTGTTGATTACATAATGATTATGATTCTAATCTAATGATGTTTTACTTCTCCCTTGCTAAAGAGGGAGTGTTAATGTTTTAGTGTCAGTAGAAGTAAAACATTGATTATTTGATATATTAATCTGTGTTTATGTTTTTCAGATAAATTGTTATTGGTGATTCTTATATATATAATATATATTATATATGTCATATAATATATATTATATATTATGCATTATATATCTTATATATATATATATATATAATATATGATATATGTAAATATAATATGTATTATATATACTATGCATTATATATTATTATATAATAATATAATAATATTATATTACATATAAGGTTAATATATTAATATATAAGATGAGTTATGGATATAGTTATTTATAAACTAAATGGTGATTAACTATAGAGACATGTCTCTTCCTATCATATTATACATATACGAGATCCAAATTTGCATTTGGAAATCATCAATTACAATGAAAATGAAAGTACATATGCAAAAATGATCTAAGTTATTTCAACAATTTCAACCTTTTTAATATATTTTTAAAAATTAATTTTCATATACAATATATTAAAATAATATTAAACAAATTTTTAATTTATAATAAATAGTACATAATTTTTAAATATATATTTACTGATATATATATATATATATATATTTACATTTAATTTCATGTTTAGCATTATATGTTGCATATAATAACACATTAGATTTAATTTATTTTTTTTTTAATTAGAAAATAAACTAAATATTAGAATGACAATCTAAAAGTATTTTACCTTTTTACGAGATTTCATTTTATTTTTAAATTCTAAAGTTTAGGTTTACTAAATATGATTTTTATTTTAAAATTTCAATTATTGTAACCATTATTAATGATTGAGCTTCATTATCTTCATGATTGAAAAGTTATGTTTTAGTCATGTTTTATTTTCATTAAAGTTTTACATTATATAACTAAAAATTGAACTTAAATTATATGGATAAATATGTAATTATTATACTTAATAATTAAAATATATAAAAATAACAATTTAATTATAACAATTTATAAATATTTAATCAATAATTTGAATTCTAATTAATGCATTACCTTGGATACAAGTGTTATGCATAGAATATCTTCTATTATTTACAAAACATAAATGATATTCTATTTCCCACAAAAGGCAGGGACTCTAGCTCCTCAAGAGCTCTTGTTTGTAGTTAGTGATAGTAAAACATTAAGTTTTTTATTTGGAAAATTATTTCAATTGAGGTTTCAATTTGTCGTGTCCTTAGGATGTGGATGTCTTATAGTGCATTTTTTTTTTTAAGAAATCATTTCAATTGGTGTTCCAATTTGTTTTATTGTGTGGAAGTCTCCTATTTAATAGGATTTGATTTTTTTTGGAATTGATTGAGACTAGATGTCTTATAATGGAATATTGAGTTTTTTTTTTGTTAGAAATCATTTCAATTGGTGTTTCAATTTGTTTTATGATGTGGATGTCTAGTACTCAATAAGATTTGAATCTTATTTCTTGTAGTGTTTTGCTTTACATTCAATAAGTTTTGATCTTTTGGTAGACTCTTTTAAGAATCAAATTATTGAGAAATATTACATTAGAACAAATTCTTGTTTTATAATTGTTACCACTTTTTTCTAAGATTTTCTTTTTTTTCTTTTCTATTGATACTATTACATTCACTTGTGCAAAATGAGCCAATAAAAATACTTTTTTTTTTCAATTTGAAAATTATCCTAATTGATATAAAGTTTTCACTTATATTTCTAGTTATTATTATTTTTAAATAAATGTGATTGGCCTACACAATTTTATGTTATATGAGCCCTCAATATTACACTATTTTTGCCTAGATTTTTGTGCATTATGTTGTAATTGTTTTGATGTGAGGAATTTGTTTATAAAACGTAATTACTAAATTAGATTTTAGTTAATTACTTAACCTAGTCAAATTCTAAATTTTTTTAAACAATCATATTTAACCTAGTGATTTTTTTTTTTTAAAACAAAGTTTAGCTTTTTGTATTTTTTATTTTTATTTTTTTTTAAATTGTTATTTGTATTAAAATTATATAAAATGAAAATTTTATTATTATTTTATTTATTTATTTTTATTGGTAAACCATCGAAGCACTGCAAGTTTCTCTATTTAAACAGGCACTGGTAGGAAAGAATGGAGGGAAATGATGGAGAAGAAAACCTCTAGTCTTGCCTGGGACCGAAGTCTTATACATATACATATTAAAAAGGGCTCACCCCAATTTCAGATCTTTTTGACACCATCTATCATTAATTGTTAGGAACATTTGCCCTTGTCAAAAAGGAGTTCCTTCTTTACATCTTGATTTATCAATTAAAGTGGTGTTCTTGTATTCGTCTTAATGCACCAACAATGAGGAAAGTTTGAAGGCTCCTTCCTATTGCTTTTTCAATTTCAAAAACTTCAAGCTCATGTGAAACATTAGTTATTAATTTCTATCAAATATGCAATGTAATAAGGTTCTTACATCTATTTTAACTTCTCTCTTGAGGTGTTACTAGTTTTTTCTTCTTAATCTTCATTTTGTAGATTTGCACATTTGTAGCCATCTTTTTAAACTAATGAAGAATATGATAAAGGGCATATGATGAACCTAAAAGGAAAAATACTAAACTAAGACAACTAACATGAAAGAAGAGGGATAACTAACAAAGAGAGATTCAAAAGGAAGAATTTCTAACAATAATCATAGAATAGCTCTAACCATAAAATTAAACATAATATGTTCCATTATTGGTAATAAACTTATATGTGTATTTTAGAAATTGCATAAAAAGGAATACTAAAAGAAGGAACTCCGATTAAATTGATATAATCTATTAGTATACCTATTGTCCAAAGAGGAGTATTTATTTGAATTGTGACAAATTTATTAATGCATTCTATGGATATTTGTATTGAGGTTTGTATCAATTATATACCACAGTCCCTATGTTTTTTCAAAGGGTTCCCCTTCGTCCTAACTTCTTTATCACTTGTTACAAATTTCCTAAATATACCACAAGAAGCATAAATATAGCAAAATAAGGTAGTCAAATCTTAAACAAATATCAATAAAACTGCTCGTAAATAAAATTTAACTACTATTTGCTTGATGAAAACCTATATAATGACAACAAAGAATATCCATTGATGTCCCAATTTTGTATTAATTACATAGTATGTTTTATTAATAGTCAGATTAAGTACATTAAGAGCTTGACACTATCCATAATTTCAAAATAGTAAGAGTCATCTAGTTTGATATACAAAATAACCAAGGTATTGGGTTATATACAACTTTTCATTTTTTTGATACAAGCCAGAGGAAGCCATCTAAAACATAGTACAAAAGAAATCCCTAAGCCCACATAATGCAACCACAAGGAGAGACTAAAGACCAATATCTACATCCTCCATTCGCATATAAAGGAACAAACTTAAGATAAAAATACACCTTATCCAGATCAAAATTCACAAAGTTAGCCCTAAGTGATATATTTTGGTATTAAAAATTTAGGATCATCTATTGTCATTACATATCCTCCTCTTGCTTCCAGAAAACCATGACTAGATTTGTCACCTCCTCCAAATCAGCTACCATAGATCCCGGTACAAGCACGAACATTGTCTTCTCCCTGTTGGATTTATAAAGGTTTAGGAGGGTAAAATCAAGCTTATTCAAATCATCAAATTCGGCCCCTAGCTCAATTTGATTCAAAGATATATATAGATAGTTAAATGACCATGCATTATCCTGGTCCTCGACAACTCCCCTCCATCGAAACAAAAATTGTATGCTTGCCTCCATCTTAGGCCATTCTCCATAAAATAGATTGACATCTCTAATGAATAGGATAAGATTCCTAATTATATTTTCTTGCCCTAGGCTTCCTAGAGGAGTCACCATATAGACTTCTGCAAGTGGAATTTTTAGGTTCCTATCGATACTTAGAACAACTTCCTCAAGGCCTACTAACTAGATAGGGTCAAAGATATTATGGCAGAGCTAGATAATCTCCCATTGTCCTACGTTAGCCTTAAACATACATGTTATAAAGGACCCTATCATAGCTCCATTGGTATGCCATGAATACTCATAGTCAAAGGCCCTTTCCCCTAAAGCCCTATACACAACTACCATAGTCATATCATCTACTAGGTTTAGGATTTGATTACATCACTCAAGTTTAACAATGTCTATAAATGCCATAGTTATAGCTTTAGAAACGTGATGTAGGGATATGGTAGACTCGAAGTTTAACTATGATTGTAATTACAGGATAACAACTGAACAATATTGACAAGGGGAAGGAAGAAAAAGGACTTAAATAGATCGATCAAAAAAACTCTATCTTCGATAGAAATCTAGAATGTTCTAGATTCTTGATCATTAATTCAACTAGGTAACTAAACACCATTTGGAATCATAATGGCACTCCTATTTCAACTTGTGTAATTGATAATTATATGAGTGATAATAGTCTATGGTAAATTCCAAGTCATTTTGATCTAGTGTTGAGGGATATTATAATAGTAGATTATGTGAGCTTGGGAAAAGTCAAGATAGGTTTTATAAGTTAGTGTTAAAGAATTACTAAGGTACCTATATAAGGAGGGAAACAAGATTAATATTATGATTTTTTTTTTTTTATGCATGCATAGTTATGTCTTCTCCATCTACACCCCTATTAGCTAGATTATCCACCTTTTTATTTATTGTTCAGTAAATATGAAGGAATTTTGTTTTCTCAAGTTTATCTATGAGTTTGAGAATGGTTTCTAGATTTGAATTAATTATCCAATTTGATGTTGACCTTTTCCTTAAGGCATTGAGAATGATTTGAGAGTCCCCTTCAATGATTAATTTCCTTATACCTAGTTATAGGCTTAAATTAAGCCCTTCCTATAACGCTTCTAGCTCAACTATATTATTGGTTGCAATGCCTATTGGTTTGGCTCTCTTCAAAATCCATTCCCCAGTTTTAGAGTTAATGATACAACCTATCCCCACTTTCCCTAGGTTTCTCCTTGATGCTCCATCAAAGTTTAATTTTTTCCACCCAAATGGTGGCGACTCCCATTTACAATCTTTTTGATCTTCAGGGTTTCTTTTTTGATGAGTTAAGGGAGGATTGATTAAATTGGTCCAATTCTTTTGCATCTTTGCATCCCAATCTGAGAAAGACCCTTCTTCTTTTATAACTTTTATTAAATGACTATTCATTAACTCTGTTATACATGTTTCCACTTTATTAAGAAGAAGGGGAGTATTGAGTTCTGAGTCATTAAATACTCGCCTATTTCTCTCGTTCCATATTTCTCAAAATAGAATGGAGGGGGGTATGTTCCATAACCTTCTAGCCATCCAATTAGGTGATCCTTTAATTTCTCTAGGAAGGGAGACAACCAATTTAGCATTTTGCAAAGCCAATTCCAACACGTTTTCGTATATGGACATTAATATAATATATGTTCCCCTATTTTAGAATTTTCTTTACAAAGATAACATCTCGATGGTCTCTCAAAACCCATCTTTCTAAATCCTTTAGTAGTTAAAATTCATTTTTGAGATGTTTCCCATAGGAACATTCTTGCCTTTGGCAAGCATGTTGATCCCAACATAGCTTGAGAGGATTGTTGGAAATATAAGATGAGTAACTAAGGGGGAGGTGTGAATCAGTTGTCACTAAAATAATTCCAAATCCCTTAGATGTCAATACAAACTTCATTTTAACTCATAGCTCGGTTAGAACTAGATATTCACTATAACTCAGTTAACAAAGTAATCTTAAGATAATGATGTGTTTTAATCTTTAGTAACTTAGTTGCAAAAAGATAAAGAAATAAGAAAATAACATGAAAACAAGAGACACCAAGATTTAACATGGAAACCCAATTTGGGAAAATCACCAATGCAACTAGTTACAACTTTTCACTCTTTTGAAGTGAGCCCTATTAGGAGCCAACCTTGTTAAAGGTTACAAAACACACTATTAAGTGTGACCCTATTAAAGGATTTGAATCAACCTATTAGAAGTGTCCTTGTTAGAGGTCTTAAGACACTTCAATCTAGAAATGTCACCTAGTTAGATGATTTACTATTAACTCAACTCTGTTAAAAGATTTCTTCACTGCTACAATTGTTAGAGAGTAACAATGATTGACCTATTTAATGAAGCAACTGAATTGTAGATTTAGATCATTGTTTTGGTTTATCCTCTAGATCCTTCTTGATTAGAATATTCTTTGCAGCTCCTTGGATGTTCTACTCTAAATTAGATATCCTTCTTTATTCGCATATTTTCTTCTTCCACACTTTCTCATATTTCAATCCACATCTTGACCTTTCATATATATGAAACCCAATGTCAAGTTGGATTGAATACCCTTTCAAATAAACAAATAACATCCATTGAGTGAACTTGCATAAATCAACTAGTAAACAAAGTTATTCTGTTGTAGGTCAGTTGATACAGAAACTTGGTCACTTGGTTAACACTAAGCTCCTTGGTAACCAACTTGACTCAGTTTACACTAAACTCTTTTGGTAACTAACCTGACTTGGTTTACACAAGAATCCCTTTGGTAACCAACCTAGCTTGGTTTGCACTTAATCATTGAACTTGGCTTCTTCTAAACTTTTTTTTGACTAATATTGGAGTTTTCTGAGCTCAGTTTCAACTGGCAATTCTCGGTTAGGGTATAATATTTGTGTAACATCAATGACAATATATAATTGAATAATTGTTATAAAAATCTTCCTCTTTGGCATTGATGGAGCACAACACGTTATTAAAAATAAAAAACTTTGGAGCAAGTATCCTTAGTTTGATTCTGATTCTTCAACCATGAGAACTCCCTCTAAGATTCTCTGTTTACCATCTTATCTTTAGAAACCATCATATCAAGTTCTCCCTCTTGCATATTACTACCTCTGATTACATCAATCTCTCCCTCAATGAATATATGACATAATTCTCTCCCTCTTTGATATCAAATGCTAAAGACTTGACATAGTGATTTTACAATGTACTCGATGTACTAATTCATATGCAATGAGCTCTGACTTCTTTGAATCAACTTGATAGATCTTCAAAACAGTTTGGTTGATGTATCACTAATCTATAAGGGAATGACCCCTAGCTTTCCTCTTAGATACAAAAATGCATCCTTAGGAAATGGTTTGGTAAATATCTCAGCAACCTGCTCCTTTTTGTTCACATATTCTAATATGAACTCTTTATCTTGAACTAATTCTCTCAGAAAATGATACTTGATTGCAAGGTGTTGTGTCTTGGTGTGCATCATTGGATTTTTTATATATTGATTACACTTGTGTAATCACAATAGATAACCACTAGATCCTTGATTTATTCCTTCATTCCTAATAACAGTTGCTTGATCCACATTATGTTGGAACAATTAATTGTTGCAGCAACATATTATGCTTCTACTATAGGCTGAGAGATGCAATTATGTTTTTTGTTTAGAAAGAATGCTCCTCCACTAGTGCTCTTCCTATCATTAATGCTTCCAGCCCAATCAACATCAATAAAGGATTTCAACTTGAAGTTTCCTCCTTTCTTGTACCATAGTCTTGAGTGCCTTTTAGATATCTCATGATTCTTTTGATTGCCATCATATTATTTTCTCTAGGATTTGCAAAAAATCTTTCAACTATACCAACTATTAATGCAACATCAGGTCTTGTTTGAACAACATCCTGAAGATTTTTTATCATATTTCTATAGGTAGTCTAATTTACCTCCTTTTAATCATCATCCTTGGATAGTTTATGTCTAGTAGACATAAGTGTTCCAACTAGTTTGGAATCTTCCATTCCAAAGGTCTTCAATATCTCCTTGGCATATTTTGACTGAGTAATGTAAATGTCATCCTTCATTTGATGAACTTGTAAACCAACAAAGAATTTTATTTCTCCAAAAATTGGCATTTCAAATTCTTTCCTCATTTCTTTAGAGAATGATCTACATAGGTCATCATGGTCTGTGAATAATATATCATCCACAAATATTTATGCTAACAAAATCTTGTTCTATGGTCCCTCTTTAATATACAAACTACTATTATCATTTGTTCTTTAAAAACCAATCTTTGCCGGATATCTATGCAGTCTCTCATATCATGTTCTAGAAGCTTGCTTCAGACCATATAAAGCTTTGTGCAACTTATAGACCATGTCTCTTTTATTTGGATCAATGAAACCTTCAGGCTTATCAATGTAAACTTCCTCTTCTAGAATTCCATTCAGGAAAGTTGATTTTATATCAATTTGATACACTTTGAATCCTTTAAATGCAACATATGCAAGTAATGTCTTGAATCCTTCAAGTCTAGCAATAGGAGAAAATGTTTCTCCATAGTCTATATCTTCTTCTTGAGCATATTCTTCTCACACTGGCCTTGCCTTGTCTCTTGATACTTCACCATTTTCATTCAATTTGTCTCTAGATGCCCATTTTGTACCATTCACATTTTTTTTCTTGGGTCTAGGAACAAGAGTCCAAGTATTGTTCCTTTCAATTTTCTCAATCTCTTCATTCATTGCCTCAATCCAACTTTCATTATTTAAAGCATCTTTTACAGTTCTAGGTTCAAATTCAATAAGCAAATATGTACCTTTTAGTTTATTCCTTGTCGTTACACCTCCTATCTAATCTCTAATTATTTTCTCATGTGCATGATACCTTCTAACATATCTAGAAAGTTCAAGTATCTTACTTCTAGATTTTGGACTGGATTCACTTGGTTCACCATGCTCAAAGGTTCTATGAATCTCTAAGCTTTGCTAAGTTCCTGCTATATGAGACTTGGTTCCCATAGACTGTGACTCAAGTTCCTCTATCTAAGACTCAATTTGAACTGATCCCAACTCAGGTTGCACTGGCTGCAACTCAATTTGCTAAAACATAACTTGTTGTGATGGGGCAATCTATTGTGGTGGAGCAGTCTGTTTTGGTGGAGCAGTCTGTTTTGCTAGAGCAATCTATTATGACCCAATCACATTTTCTTGTACCCTTGGTAAAGTATTAGGCTCAATGTAAATAATTTTTCTATAGTTTTTAGGTTCCTTGTTTTGTTCTTTACTCTTTTCTACAAATTTGTCAATTTTTACATCTACACTTTCTATAACCTTGTGAATAGCAAGATTCAAACATTTATATGCTTTTCTCTTGTTTGAGTATCCTAGGAAAATGCCTTCATCACTCTTCACATCAAATTTTCTTTTCCTCATCTCTTTCAAGATATAACATTTGCTTCCAAATACTTTAAAATAACAGACATTAGGTTTATAGTCATACCATAATTCATAAGGTGTTTGATTTGTACCTTTCTTTAGTTGATCTTTGTTCAAGGTATGAAATATTGTGTTGATTGCTTCCTTCCAGTATTTGGTTGCAACACTTTTCTCTATCATTAGTGTTCTTGCACAATCCATGATGGATCTATTTCTTCTTTTTGCTATGTCATTCTACTAAGGTGTACTGGGTGTAGATACCTATCTTTTGATTCCTCTTTCATTGTAGAATTCATTGAACTCATTAGAGATGAATTCTCCTCCTCTATCTAATCTTCGGCATTTTAACTTCATACCTATTTCTTTCTCAACTCTAGCCAGCTACCACTTGAATTTTTGAAAGGCTTCAAAATTATGCTTCAAGTACATTACTATCATCCTCCTAGAATAATCATCTACAAACAAAATGAAATATTTGTCTCCACTATGGTTTTCAGTACCTATTGGTCCACAAAGATCTGTATGAACTAGTTCCAAGACTTCTTCAATATTGAAATTCTTGCTTTTGAAGCTAGTTTTACCCATCTTTCCAATTTGACATTGTTCGCATATGGTCATTTCAGGTTTATTCATATTTGGAATACCTCTTACTCTTTTGTTCTTGATTATAGTAATCAGATTATCAAAGTTTACATGACACATCCTTTTATGCCATAACCAATTTTCCTCTACTTGTGCCAAAAAGCATAAACTTTCAATGAGATATAGATAGAATAGATTACCTTTTGTCTAATTACCAATTCCAACTAAGTTTCCTTTTCCATCCAGAAGCCTAGCCTTCCCATTCATGAATTATCCCTTGTATCCAATGTTGTTCAGTTGTACCACACTTAGAATATTATGTCTCGATCCTTCAACCCAATAGGCATTATCACATTTGATTCCATTAGTAAATGCAATACAACCTTTTCCCTTCGCATAACATGGTTCATTGTTTCCAAATTTAGCACTTCCACCATCATAGTGCTCCAACTGTTCAAACTTAGTTTTATCACCAATCATGTGATGAGAACAACCATTGTCTATTATCCATGTGTCATTCTTGCTAACATGAGAAATAAGTGCCATCTTTTCATTTTCCTCATCATCTGATTCATCTTTAATAGCAATATATACCATTTCATCTTCATCATCACTTTTAGAATCCTTAGCAATATAACAAGGTTTCTTACCTTTGTCTTTGTAGTCTTTCTAGCTCTTGAAATCTTTCTTGCCTTTGAACTTGTTTGATTTTTTGTCATCTTTGCTTTCCTTGTTTAGACACCTTGCAGTAATGTGACCAACTTCTTCACAAGAGAAACAAATCAATATAATTTTACCTTTACATTTACCTTTTCCTTTTGGTAACATTCTTGCAAGTAGGGCTTCAATAGCTTCAAGGTCATCATCTGATTCTTCTTCTTCTTCACTATCAGATTGTTTTCCTTTTGAGTTTCCTACCATTCTACCAAGAGTTAGTTTGGCTTTGAATGTTGATTCTATATTCTGAGAGCCAAGAAGATAGTTATCAAAATTATCCAACTCAAAATTTGTCAACCTTCCCACTAGTGCATCCGAAGTTATATCATTTTTGGAGTCATATCTCATCTCTTGAATAGCTTAAACTCTAATTGCATAAATAGGAAGACGAGTTCTTAATACCTTGTGGACTACTATCACATCATCTATTATTCTTCCTGAAGCTTTGATCATACTCACACTTGCTTTGATTCTCTCACTGTATTTTTCAATGTTTTCATCTTCTCTTATCTTCATTTGATCAAATTGGTCTTTTAGGCTTTCTACTTTGGTTCTTCTTACATTGGCATCTCCTCCATAGATCGTTTATAGCTTGTTCCACATTTCATGAGCAGGACAATCTTTGACTTTATCAAATTTAGAATAATTGAGAGCAAAAGAAATTTCAATCATCATTATGTTGTAATTATTTTTATCCACCATCTGATCTATGGTCAAAGGATTAGGAGGTTCCACATGCTGGTTGTCTAGGAATTGTAGACATGTATCTCCAATAGTTCCCAAATGTAGCTTCATGAGTTCCTCACATGCTTTGAAGTTATCTATATTCAACTTAGGAATCTCTCTTCTGTAAGACATCTCGATCTTTAGCTTAGGTCCTTGAAACCTTTCCTATAAGCACCAACAACTCTAATACCAATTGTTGGAAATATAAACTAAAAGGGGAAGGGTGAATTAGTTACCACTAAAACAATTACAAATCCCTTAGATGTCAATACAAACTTCATTTTAACTCACAACTCAGTTAGAACTAGATATTCATTGTAACTCAATTAACAAAGAAATATTAAGATAATGATGTGTTTTAACTTTTCGTAACTTAGTTGAAGAAAGATAAACCAATAAGAAAATAACATGAACACAAGAGACACCAAGATTTAACATGGAAACCCAATTTGGGAAAACTACCAATGCAACTAGTTACAACTTTTCACTCTTCTGAAGTGAGCCTTGTTAGGAGCCAACCCTATTAAAGGTTACAAAACACATTTTTAGATGTGACCTTGTTAAAGGATTTGAATCACTCTATTAGGAGTGGCCTTGTTAGAGGTTTTAAGACACATCAATCTAGAAATGTCACCTGGTTACAAGATTTACAAAATGTTTGTTAAGTCAACTCTGTTAAGTGATTTCTTCACTTCTACAATTGTTAGAGAGTAAAAATGATTGGCCTATTTGATGAAGTAATTGAATTGTAGATTCAGATCACCATTCTGGTTTAACATCTAGATCCTTCCTAATCAGAATATTCTTTAAAGCTCCTTGGATGTTTTTCTCTAAATCAGATATCCTTCTTTATTCACATCTTTTCTTCTTCTACACTTTCTCATCTTTCAATCCACATCTTGACCAAAGTCAAGTTGGGTTGAATACCCTTTCAAATAATATCCACTGAGTTGGCTTGCATAAATCAATTAGTAAACAAAGTTATTCTATTGTAGGTCGGTTGATATAGAAATTGGGTCACTCGGTTACCATTGAGTTCCTTTGTAATCGACCTGACTCGGTTTACACTATACTCCTTTGGTAACCAACTTGACCTACACAAGAATCCCTTTGGTAACTGACCTAGCTCAATTTTCCCTTGATCACTGAACTTGGCTTCTTCTAAACTTTTGCTCGCTGATACTGCAATCTTCTGAGCTCGATTCCAACTGGCAATGCTCGGTTAGAGTATAACATCTATGTCACATCAATGACAATATACAATTGAATAATTATTATCAATAGTTTTCACTTTCTCCCATATTTTTGAATTAATGATAAGATCATATACTTTCTTGACACCATATTGACCATCTTTTGAAGCCCTCCAGACAAGTCTATCTACCCTATTCTTAAGATTGATATGTTGATTGCCCAAAAGTTGCTCTAAGGTAAGTTTTTCTTCATTAGTTAGATCAATGTCTTCTAAAGATTTCCACATTCAGGTCTCCTCCCCATTCACCCTTCTCATTTTTGTATAATTTCCTACATGTTTACCCCACTGGTTAATAAGAGTTTTTTTTTATATTTGTAGGAACCTTGAGACTATCTAGAGAAGGTTGCCCATTACAAGAATCCTTCCATAATAGAGCTTCTTCTCCATTTCCTAAATCCCAAGTTAAGAATTTACTAATTAGATGTCGATAGCTTAACATAAAGTTCTAAATCTTAGACCCTTTTGGGGGGTTTCTAATTTTGAATATAGAGGTAGGATCATTGACATTAAGATATTTATGATATAGAATCTTGGCCCATTTGCTATTTATTTCTCGATACAATTGTCATACCAGTTTTAATCCTAATGCTTGATTTTGCTAGTTCAATTTCTTAATGCCAAGGCCTCCTAGTTCTTTAGGTTTGCATATATTATCCCATTTAATTAATGCTAGTTTCTTTTTCTCTTCTATTCCTTTCTAGAAAAAGTTTATAATTTTTCCTTCTAATTTTTTTGTGAATGTTCTTAGGTAAGGGAAAACATGACATTTGATATGTTGGAATGGCTAATAGTATCATTTTGATTTTCAGAATTCTTCTAGCATGAGTTAACCATTTCCCTTGCTAATTTTCAATCTTCTTATTTACTCTTTCTATGATGTTATTCCATGTTTTAGTGCTTTTCGTCTGTTTTTGTAAATGTATTCCTAGATACTTACATGGAAAGGATCCCTTTCTAAAACTCATAGTATTACATATGACATCTTATATTTCTAGAGGTGTGTTAATGAAAAAAAATCTATTTTTTGTGCATTTACTTTTTGTGTACATGCTTTCATATAGTATTGTATGATTTCTCTAAAGTTTTGTACTTGTACTATAGTACTTTCTCCTAGTAGGATTGTGTCATCAACAAATTGTTGGTGTGTGACATTCGAGAGGTTTTCTATTATAGTAGCTCCTTTAATGTTTACTTATGTCTGAGTTTTTTTAATTTCTCTATTGAATGCTTCTGCCATGATGATGAATAAGAAGGGTGAAATAGCGTCCCCTTGTCTGATTCCTCTAGAGATGTCAAAGAAACCTTCGGGGACCCATTTATTAGGAGTGAGATTTTTGGTGTTGATATACATTTGGAGATAATGTTAATCCATTGGCAGGAAAACACAAAGGATTCTAATGTCTTACATAGGAACCTCCAGTCTACCTCATCATATGCTTTTTGAATATCTAATTTCAATAGCATGTAGGCTTCTTTATTCATTTTTGCTAAGTGGGTAGTTTCTTGAATGATTGTAATGCCATCTAGAATCGATATACTTGGTACAAAACTAGTTTGTTCTTCATAAATGAGCTCGGGAGGATGCTCTTGAGTCTAAAGGTTAGGGTTTTGGATATAATTTTATATATTGTGTTGCATAATGCAACGGGTCTAAAATCTCCAGGTCCTTCATGGTTTGATTTCTTAGGTATCAGTGTTAAAAAAGTATGATTAATTTTTGTTAGTATTGACCCTACATTCCTCGAGGCTTCTATTGCCTTCCAGAGATCTGTTCCTATGATATCCTAACATTTTTGGAAGATAAATGCTTGAAAGGCATCTGGTATTGGGGATTTGTTTGGGCTTAGACTAAATAATGCATGTTTGACTTCCTCTAAGGAGAAAGGTTTATTGAGAAATTGATTATGAAAAGTTGTGACAAGTTGGGGTATCATTTTTAGCATTTCTTCTTCTACTTTTAGGTTGGAACAATCAAAGTTGTTTAGGATGTTCTTATAATATTCTATGAATATCTCAGCAATTTTATTAGTGGACCTTCACTTTGATTCCTTCATTATTTTTCATTTTTAAGATTCGGTTAATTGATCTATTATTTATTGTGCTATTATGGAAAAAATTGCTATTACTTGCTGCTAACCAATCCTCTCTTGATTTTTGTTTCCAATATATTTCATCTTTTGCTAATATAATTTCTTCTTTTGTTAATGGTTCTTTTTCTTTATTGTATTTTTTATTGTCCATTCCTTTTTTAAAGATTTTTTTCATTTAGCTTTTTTATTTCTTCTTCACTATTTATTTTTCTTTAAATATGTTGTTAAAATGTGTTTTCCATTTTAATATATGTTCTTTTAGCATTTTCAATTTGGATATGAAGCAATACATTTTTGACCCTTGGAAGTCTCCTTCTTCCCACCGCATTTTTATAATGGTTGAATCACAATAAAAATTGTACAAATTAAATAATCCTATTGTACTCATTTTTATTTTTAATAATATTTCAATTTTTTATTGAATTAGTGTTCTTATTTTTTTAATAATGATTCCATAATTTTTAAGCTTTCCAATAAATTAATTAAGCTTATTGTATTTATTTATGTTTTCAATAATATTTCAATTTGTTTTAGTCTATATGTTGTCACTATAGCATTCTCCATTGCAACTTGAATATTAGGTGTAAATATAGATTTACACTTGAACTAACACTACTCAAATTTTAAATATTGGTTAAATTAAGAAGAATGTATGGGCAAGAAACTACAAAAACAAAAAATAACTAAGTCATTTTTAAATTTTTCTTAACAAAGTTCGTATCTGTACACATAATACAATATTTTATTGCGCACTATATTATTTTTCAATGTTCATCTTGAAAAGTTTTAAAATATAATTATACAATTACAAATGATTACAATACTCATACATTGTCTATAACATGATTTTTTTTTAATTATAATTTAGTTTTAAAATTGGTTTAGGCTTTAGATTTTTAAATTATTTAGCTTATTTTTAAATTAATTTACTTTTTAGCTTTAAGTCAATAGTGTTAATAAAAGCTGGAGAGATGGTGACAGAGCTATGTGCTGCAACCAGGGCAGCTAGGGTATGCATGCCCTAGCTTTCTCTTCCTTGGTGTCTTCTATTGCTGCTCACGGGTTGTATGGCATCCTTGCTACTGGTTGTTCCTAATTCCTAGTGCATGAAGTGTGGGGAGGTGAGATTGTGGGGGCTAGATGGGGGTTTTGGTGGAAGCTTGGAGTTTGGGGATGGTTGAGGCTAAATTTGGGTATGGGGTTGCTACACTTTAGCTATGCATGGTGCATGATTGTGTGTTGTTGACCGAGGGTAAGGGGCTTTCGGATTTTGGTGATAGGGTATCTTTAGGTTTTGGTCATGGGGCAACCAAAGATCCCCTCATCTAAGCCTGTATCCATAGATATGGAGATGGTTGAATCCTCTATGCTGATGTAAATAGGGGCCAAGGGCCAAGATATGAATCCTCCAACAGGGTTTGATGCTTCATCTTCAAAGGGTATTTTACGAATCAAAAAGGTGAATGGGTATCTAGAGAGACTAGATGATTGACCAATATTGGTTATTCAACCTGAGTGGATTTTTGAGGATGTAGAATACTAGAGCAAGCATGTGCTCATTTATAAGTTTTTGGGCCTTCGTCTCTCTCTTCATGTGTTGGAATCATGGGCTCATCAGATTTGGAATACTAAGGGGGACATAGAGATTCTCTTGGCTACAAATAACTATTTTCTGGTTATTTTCTTGAATATGAAAGACAACAATAAGGTGTTTGAAGGTGGTCCATATTTCTTTAACCAAGTGGGTCTCTTTATCAAACCCTGACACATAGGATTTCATTCTACTAAGGAGATCCCCTTTCGGCTACCAGTGTGGGTTCATCTACCAAGGCTACCTCTAGAATTTTGGAGAGAGGATATCCTCCACTCATTTTTTCTATTGCTTGGGAAACCTATAAGTTTGACTACACATGCTCAAGATTGTAAGTTAGTCTATTATGCATGGATTTGTGTTGAGGTTGATCTTAATAATGCACTACCAACCTCTATGGAAATCTGCTTGAGCTCTACCTCATGGGTTCAACAATTGGACTATGAAATCCTACCTTTTAGAAGCAATATATGTAATGAGTATGGGCACTTACAACGTAAATTCCTTAAGAATAATTTCTCTCATCCATTGGTTCTTGCTTCTTTGATCCCCAAGGATGATAAGGGTAAGGCCCCTATGTTGAAGGGATCTATAGACAAGGAGGGATTTGTACCAATTAAGCCTCACAATAAAGGGGAAGGAAATAAGAGAACTTGGATGGATAGACATAATGATGGCACTTTTAATAGGTTTAATTTTCTAGATGATTTGGTGTAGGAGGTAGGTTTACCAATTGATCTTCCCTCAGGGGTGTATCTCAATAGGAGACCCAGGTGGAGGAGGTAAGGAACCTAGCCTAGTTATCATAAGAGAAACAAGGTCAACAAATTCTTGTGGATGAGTCATCTTAGGTGAAGGATTGTCATGTCCTAAGGGGCACAACCTAGGGACAATTTAAATAACACTATTTCTACTCTCCTTTCCTAGAAGGGGATGCTAGATATCACAAAAGGTACCAAAGGTGCTCCCACTCTAGGATTACATCAGAAGCCTTTTAAAAAAGGGTCCTTAGAGAAGTCATCCAAGAGTGAAAGGAAGACTAACTAGGAGAAGGTTAAGATGATGGAGGAGACATTAGTTGAGTCCGGGTTTGTGAAGCCCATTGATTCCCACTTCTCTCAACCTTACAACATCCCTAAACAAAAGGTTGTCCATAGATTAATAGAGTCTCATTCTCCAGATATTGTTTTCGTTCAAGAAACTAAGCTTACAATTGAAGGTTTAGATAGTTGTGGGACAAAGTTGTGGGCCCATGGTAGCTAGTAGAGAGTGGGTGCTCAAGGTAGCTCCAGTAGAATTGCCTATATCTGGAATCTAAGAAAAGTGACACCTTTGTGGTGGATTTCAAGTAGGTCCTCTATCTCTTTGATTGCTTTCCACTTCAAGACTGGTGAAAGGTGCATGTTTTCTAATATTTATGCTCCTAATGATTTGGTGGATAAATCTCTTATATGGTCACATATCACCTTTTTTTGATCCTTGGACCCTTTCCTTCCTTAGGTTGTGGCTAGGGGTTTTAATGTTGTTACTAGTTTAGATAAAAAGAAAGGCGAGGCAGCTCGATTGGGCCCTTCTTCAAATCTGCTTAGAGATAATATTGGTTTCTTAGATCTCATTGATATTAAACTTGGAAATGGTACCTTCACCTGGAATAAAAGAAGGGGTGGGATTGAGGCTATTTTTGAAAGGCTAGATAGGTTCTTGCTTTCTTTCTTTTGGATGGATGTCAGATGGTCTACCGGATTAGAGGTCCTTGATTGAAGAAAGCTCTGATCATTGGCCTAAAATGCTTTTTGTCACTCCCTTTAAGGTTACTAAAAATCCTATTGGAAAAATGTTTAATTCTCCCCTTAGGATTCATGACAAGGGTTTAACTACCTCCTATGTACTATAAGTTGAGTGGTTGTATCAAGCATTGACAGATTAATCTTTTAGTGCAACAAAAACCCCACTCTAAAAAGTGGTATTAGAGCTTGGTCATAGGTTTGAATCCTCGAACCCTTGGGTAATGCTAAGGGGGAGATTGTTGGAAAAATGTCCAGTGCTCCCCTCAGGATTTCCAACAAGGGTTTAACTACCTCTTGTGTACTATAAGTTGAGTGGTTATATCAAGCATTGACAAATTAGTCTTTTGGTGCAATGACAACCCCACTCTAACAAATCCTTCTTTCAAATTTTACCTGATGTGGTTAAGATATCACTCTTTGCAAGATCTTATGATAGTTTGGTGGCATGAGGGTAGGCCTTCTCATGGTACTGCCATGTTATTTTTTGAGAAGAGGCTTTAGCATGTGAAATTTAGGCTTAAAAGATGTAACAAATAGTATTTTGGGAATCTACAGGACCAAAAGTTGGTGGCTCAGTCTAGGTTGGACAAGGTCACTCACCAAATTAGGGACCAAGAAATGACTGAGGATTTAAATAATGTCAAGTCCTCAGTACTGAGGGTGTTAGAGAAAGGGAAGATTCAAGAGGAAATCTTTTGGAAGTAAAAGTCTCGTGTGGATTGGCTACAAGAGGGAGATAGGAACACCACTTTCTTCCACAACATAGTTAAATCCCGTAGGTCTAGTAATTCTATCTCCTCCATCATCTCTATTATTGGAGTTCAACTCTCTTCCAAAGAGGATATTTCTCTAAGGCTATTAGACACTTTTCCCAACTTTTCTCTAAGGAGGAACCAATTCTAATGGTGGAGGTAAGGACCATTTTAGATTATATTCTCCACATGGTTTCTAATGATATGAATAGGAATCTCTTATGGCTTATTTTTGTAGAGGAGTTGGAGAAGGTGGTTTTTGGTATGAAGAAAGGTAAAGCCCTAGGCCTAGATGGTTTTCCCATTGAATTCTTCCAAGAATTTTGGGAGATTATTAAATTTGATCTTCTTGAAGTGGTCTAGGAATCACATAAGAACAAACAAATGCTCAAGTCTTTGAATGCTACCTTCTTGGCTCTCATTCCCAAGATTTATGAGGCTAACGGTTTGGATCAATTTAGGCCTATTGCTTTGTGTAAAGTTACTTACAAAATCATCACCAAATTAATTGTTGAAAGGCTCAAGCATTATTTGGCTACTTTTATCTATGAGGATCAGGGAGGCTTTGTTAGTGGTAGATAGATCCTTGATGGGGTTGTCATTGCATTAGAGGCTATCCTCTCTATGGCTACTTCCAAGGAAAAAGCCATGTGTTCAGTAAGTTGGATTTGGCAAAATCATATGACTGAGTTAGCTGGGACTTCTTGAGTAGAATGCTTCTAGCTTTTGGACTTGATGTGGATTAGGTTGATTGGATTCTCAACTATGTGACTTCCCCATCCTTTTCTGTTCTTATTAATGGAGAACTTAGTGGGCTATTTTCTACTTCTCAAAAACTCTAGTAGGAGGATCCTCTATCTCCATATCTCTCTATCATTATGGCCAAGGGCCTAGGAAAATTTATTAAATTTCAAGCTGAACAAGGACTTATTCATGGATGGAAATGAAATAATAATGTCCTAGTGTACTCGCACCTCCAATTTGTGGATGATATTGGACTAATGGGCTTGGCTACAATCAATGAGGCAAGAAACTTTAGAATGATTTTAGACATCTATTTGAAAGATTCTATGCAGCAAATCAATGAAGGTAAGTCATCCATTTATTCCTTTAATACTCTACAGCCGATCCAACATAGGATTGCTAGTATTCTCAAATTTCAAATTGGCTTTCTTCCTACGATTTACCTGGGAGTCCCCTTAGCTCTAGGAGCTTAGTTGAAGGATTATTGGTAGAACCTTTAGGATAAATTTTATAGTAGGGTGAGTCACTGGACTCATAAGTGGATCTCTTCCACTATGAGAGTTATCCTCCTCAGGACAATGATTCAAGCTCTTCCCATTTACAGATGTCTTGTGCAAAATCCCCCTACTGGTGTTATGAAAGAATTTGATGCTTTGTCTTGGAAATTTCTTTGGTCATGTAATATTCTCTCTTCAAAGTGGAGCTTAGTCAATTGGGCACAATTTTCTTGTCAAATTTTGCTAGGGGTCTGGGTCTCAGATGTATGGCCCTTATTACCAAGGCTTTGGCTACTAAGTTATACTAGAGGTGGTGTAATAATTAGGATCAGGATTGGGCTAAGATTTTGGCCTAAAAATATTTTTCGGGAGTGGATTGTTAGGATATCCTAAGACTAGCTCTAGCTGGGAAAGGTTCCTTTATTTGGGATACTCTTAAAAAGGGAGCCCATCTTATCAAGGAGGGCCTTTTCTGGATATGTAATGAGGGATCAAGTGCTTTGTTCTGGCAGGATTTGTGGGGTGGCCATCCTCTCATTCTTTCTAGCTACCCCCATTTCTAGCCTCTCTTCTGTATCTTTAAGGTTGCAGGGTGGACTAAGGTGGCACACTTCAAGATTGTCAAATGGTGTAGATTAGTGGATGTGGCTTGTTGGAAGGACCCATGGGAGTGGCCTTTGGATGGTCCCATGGAGATTCAGGTTGAACTTTCTAGTCTCCTCTTTGATAGGCTATGCATATCCTCTAAAAATAAGTGTATCCTTTCTTGGGGTCCATGTCCTAAAGGAAAGTTCAGTGTGGCCCAAGGTTATGCTTGGATAGATAAACAACAACATGGACTAATTAAAGTTCCCTAGTGGAAGAAGGTTTCGAATAAGTTTTCTTGGCCTAAGTGTAATTTTTTCTTATGGATGGTGGCTCAAAAGAAATGTCTTACTTGGAATAACCTACAAAAGAGAGGGTTCCATCGGCCATTTCTCTGTTCCCTCCGTATGATGAATGGGGAGAGTGTATCCCACTTATTCTTCTTATGCCCTCTCTCTAATGAAATCTGGCATAAGTGGTGGGAGGCGTGGTATCATGGTTGCATTCATGCCAAGTCCCTTATTGAATTTTGGGAAAGTTTTGGTAAACCCTTGGTGAAAACTACTTTCCTCTAGGTGGCTTGGGTTGTTGGACCTACCTTCATTATATGGAATCTTTACTTGGAATGTAATCACATGATTTTTTTCAACTCCAATTTGGGAGTCACTAAATTGTAGCAAATGATTTTGAGTAGACTCTAGGAAACTATCTATGCCAAGTGTGATATGACTGAACATGTGGACCCTAGATATTATAGTATAGTAAAGAATTTGGGACTAGTAGACCAAGGAATGGTATGCACAAGCAGTAAAAGATCTCAGTCGCTCAAGAGAAAGGTTTGTAGAGTTGGGAGGTGGAGGCCACTTCCAATTGACATACTTAAAATTAATACTGATGGCTCTTCCCATAGTAACCCAGGTGTTGGAAATATTCAAGATATAATAGGTTACTGAGAGGGGAGGGGTGAATCAGTAACAATAAAAATTTTAAGTCAACTATACACAACATTTACTCATCTATCCTACTACAAAAAAAACTATTAAACATTTAAACCATATATGCACAGAGATTTGGTGACCCAGAGACCTTCCAAAAATAGAAAGTAAAATTGGGGTGGGGATGATACCCACAAAGCTTCGTTACTGCAGTATGAAGTTGGCCGGTTAAGGCTTACAATGATCACTTCTGGTGATCTTCCCTGTTAGGAGCACAGAGGATTGCTAGATCCACCTGGTTAGAGGATTTACAAACATACTTTACAAGTATGCACTCTGTTAGGAGATTTGAATAAAGACGGTTAAGTCTACCCTGTTAAAGGATTTACAAAAATGATTCACCTGTTAGGATGAACCAATAGATCAACTTACAATTTTACTGAGTTCTTTATTGTAGATCACCTTCTGTGATTGATGAAATCATTTCCGCTCCTGGTAGACCTTGCTGAGTATTCTTTTTTGCTGATGAATTCGCATATCATATATTATGTCCCTCCCTTTTTGCAATATTCTATCTCTTGTGTATTCTTGAATGTGTCAAAATGTATATATACCATTCCAATAATTATTCATGCAAGGTTGGCCAAAAACAAGTAAATAAAATATAACTGAGTCAGCCAAATAGTAAAATAAACTCAGGTTCTTCAGATAGGCTTGATGACCTTCTGATACGCAGCATCCACTACGTTACTCGGCATCGTCATGCACTCGGTAGAGGTAGGGGCTCAGTTCATACTAGTCATACAATGTTGCCTGGAACTCGGTAACCATTGGTGACTCGGTAGATATAGTGTCACTTGGTGGAAACTAACTTCTTCGATAACCTCTTGAGCTCGGTTATCACTGAGTGCTTCCTCACTCGATTAATACTAAGTGCAACTTTACTCAATTGACACTAAGTGCAACTTTACTCGGTTGACACTAAGTGCAACTTTACTAGGTTGAGACTGTGTCTTTGATGCTCGGTTTGAACTGTGTCTTCAGTGCTCGGTTTGAACTATGTCTCCAGTGCTCAGTTTGAACTATGTTGCCAGTGCTCGTTTTGAACTGTGTTGCCAGTGCTTGGTTTGAACTGTGTCTCCAGTGCTCAGTTTGAACTGTGTTACTCGGTGTTGTCACTAATGGAAAATAACTTTATGCCAACACCAGGGTAGGCATGTATTGGGGGTATTGGAAGAGGTAAGGATGGGGAAGTTATCTTTCTTTTCTCTATTTATATAGGAATTCATTCTAATAATTTGATGGAGGACCTTTTCATTAAGCTAGTTATTGGGTGGGGATGTTCTTTGGGGTGGAGGAAGATTATTTGTGAGTTAGACTCTTAGATTTTTGTGGAAATGATAAACAACCAGAGTGTGGATGATGTTAACTAGCAGTTAGCCTGTATTATTAGAGAGATTTTGTATCTAAGTAGCTATGTGGATTGGATATCTTTTTGTCACATTCCTAGGGAATGGAATGGAGTGGTTGATGTCTTGGTAAAATGGGCATCAGAGAAAGGAGTTGGTTGGGATATTGTAGGAAAGGACGAACTTCTTGTTGATTATACTAGGATTTTTGAGCAGTTAGTGGAAAATGATAGGATTTTATTATGATTGTGGTTTGTTTTGGGCCTGAGGCCTTTTGTATTACTTTGACTCTGATTGAATAAATTTTTATCCCTTTTTCCAAAAAATAATGTTAATAAAATTTAGATATTTTGAATAGATTAAAAATAAATAAAAATTAATACAAAATTGTCACCCTCTTTTCGGATAACTTTATTTTTCTACTGTGATTTTTTTATTTTTTAAAAAAAATTAATAAATAATTTTGAAATTAGAAATTGATTTCTTTAAAAAAAAATGGAAAATTTTGTATAATTTTATTTTTAAGTATAGTTTATTTTTAAAATTGCTTTAGGTTTTATTGTTTGAATTATTTTAGTTTTTTGAAAATTAATTATTTTTTATATTATTTTTCATCTATGATAAATTAAATATAAATAAATAATATTTTTTAGTCTATTTAAAAGATTTTTACAATATTATTTTATTTAAATTAGAAATTATTAAGCCTGATAGGCTTATTTCTATGAGGAATGCCATCGGATTGTTCTAACTTTCTGACTTGTCAGATGCCTGAAATAGATTTAACCACCATGAAAAATGATCTGACTTATCCAAAATCCCGAGTCCTTGATTTGTGCACTTTTTTATGCCATTTGGTAGGCTATATAGACAATTGAAGGGTAAAATATTGTACAGATGGCTTTAAGAACTCACATATGCTGTGTATTGAGGCTGTTGTGGTAAATATTTTTAGATATGTAAAGATTAACCGTACTTGTCTTGTTTTATAATTGTCTATGACACCAGTGAATTTGTAAATTGTTTAAATCGATTTTAATGTTGATTTAGAACCAAGCCCAAACATTTTGCCGAATTTGAAATAGCAGACAATTTCATCGAAAAAATCTTTACTTATTTCAAAACCCTTTTTATGTTTTTCATCATTTTTCTTCTTCGATTGGATGCCATTTGGTGTATGATTTCAATTCTACACACCTCCAGAGCATCACACTTTTGTTGAGGATGCAAGTCTATGGGGTTAAATGCATGTTATTACGGGTTTTGTCTAGTTGTAGGCTAAATCCTTATCTAACTTTTTAAATTAAGGGATCAATAATTATTTATTATCCAAGTCATGTTTAAAAAATGTTATCTACCTACATACTATATTCAATTGAGTAGTGTGTTGATAGGAGTCATATCAATTGTGTTATAGTATATTATTTATGTTATATATTTTAATTAATATAATATGGAAATTCACATTTTTTAAATGTAAATATATAATGATTGAATAATCTTTTGATGAACATACTTTCATTATTGATTTATAATATTATACATATACATATACATATGTATGTATGTACATACATACATATGTACGTACACACACACACACACAGAGTCTCAAATATCTATTATATCTCTCCCATCTCCCATCTCCCCACTTTCCTCTCTCCTCTTCCTATTCCTCTCTCCCTACTTCCTTATTCTTTGCCTTTTCATTTGTATTAATCTCCCTCATACATACACACCCTCTATTTCTTTTTCTCTCTACCTATTGTTTATCAATATCAATGTTTTCACCTCTCCATATCTCTTGTCTCCTCATATTATTTATTTTATTCAATCCCCCTACCATATCCCCCCTTATCCCTTCTACATCTCCCTACCCCTCTAATTATCATTGACCACTCTAGAATTGAAATCTTGTTTGTAAATAACATATAATATTATAAAATTTCTATTAAAACTATTATTAAATTGAAATTACAATATTATTACACTTTAAATAATGTTATATTATTAATATATTATTTTATATTATATACATAATTTAAAAATCATGTAACAAGTTTTTTTAAAACTATACTTTAATATTATAAACCAGTAATGAAATTATGTCCATCAAATGATTATTCAACATAGATAGATAGACAACATGCATACACAAAGTAAATTAATTTTTTTTTAAGAAATAAGATAGATATACACATGAGAAAACAATAAATAGACTAAGATAAAATAGAGATAGGAAGGGAGAAAGGAGTGTCCTAGGAGTGAGAATAAGAGAGATATAAAGATTAGGGTGGGGAAGTAGATATGGAGAGTTTATAAGTAACTATTCAAGAATATCATCAAAAGTATACAAGACTATAGGCTTAATTCTTGCACCCTTCAAAGGTGCAAGTGCTAGTTAATAATTTAATTTATTTAAATAAGATTATATTTTAAAATAGAGTTTTATTATCAAGCACCTATCACAAAAGTATTTAACTACTATTTTTACTTAATAGTTAGAAATTGGTTTTGCATGTGTCATGTTTTGAGCTAGGTATTTGTTTTCTTTTGATTCTAATAATTTTATAATTTCTATTTAATATTATTAGGGAATAATATGTATTAGTCAAACATTGTACTTGGTAAATAGTTATTATCTTCTTTTTTATTCTTATCTTTACCTCTCTTATCTTTTTCTTTTTTTCATTTTACCTTTATATTAATTTTTCATAATAGAGTTTCTATATTGAGATTGTTTTAATTGATCATTTTTTCAAATATGATAAACTAAATATAAATAAATAATATTTTTTTGACTCTATTTGATTTTATTTTTTAAATTATTTTATTTAAATTAAAAACTAAGTATTCACGTTAAATTTTATTTTATTATCAAATGCCTATCAACTTATTATTGTGGACACAAAAAACTTGTCAATGCTAATATTTATTAGCGAAGAGAATCAACTAGTTGAGTACGCACACATAGTTATGAGAATATTTATGAATTTGATTCATTATTATAACATCTTCTCACTATTGTTAAGATATTAAAAAATGATAAATATTTTATTTAGATTCAAAACCACCACTTCATGGGTGTCTTAATATATCCAACTACTCATTATATAGAACTAAACCAACAAATACTCATGGTCAAAATTTGACCCTTAAGAAACATAAGAACCTCCATTGCAAATAAAGAGTGCTTATGAGATTATAGAAAAGCTGACCGAAAGGTGAGTGAAAAGCAAAAGCGTGGTTATGATCGGCCGAGGCAGATTTAGGGATAAACAGGGCATCGACCGTGGACAAGAAAGACTATGGAGGCCAGTATAGGCAACAAGGTTGAGAATCATTGATCAATGTAGAAATTGTAAGGAATTGGACCATACATCTAAAGAATGTACTATAAATAAGAAAGGGAAAGGGAAAGAAGCTTCAATAATTGAAGAAAATATCACTACAGCCCTCACCAAAAAATTTAAAATCTAGCAAAGGATACTGAAATAACTTAGTCTATGAAGGATTTGGATACATTTAGCAAATGAGATACCTGTCAAGGGAGGATGGCTACAATTTTAAAATATATAATTGTATAGCTAAATCCACAAGTTTTTTAGGAAACTTTTGGGGAAGAATCTAACAAAGGATTAAATTAAATCACAAACCCAAACAAGAATGAAGAATTTGAACCATGAAAGGTTGAAGAATTGGAGGATGGAAGTAATGCTTTGTGCTTTGAAAATGACACAATAATAGGCTCATTTTTATCTCCAAATAGGATAGTGGCATTGTTTGAAGGGGTGGAACAAGAGGAGGAAGCTTCTTAGTCAGATGATTTTCTTGGAGTTTATGAAGAAGCAGGTGTTGTAGAAAATAGAACTATTTCGCAGACAAAAATAATGAATCCCGTAGTTAAATGGGGTCAAAAAGGTACAAGAGGGAGAAGATCACTAAAATAGTTATTGGCTAATGCCAGTAATACGAAAGGACGAAAGAAACTTAGATCAGGGAGAGATGTAAGAGGCCATGAAACTATTAACATGGAATTTTGGGGTAACAATGTCCCTAACAAGAGATGCTTTCTGAAGAGAGGACTTGATCAAGCAAAAGCAAATTTTGTTTGTGTGCAAGAGGGAAAAGTCAAGGCAGAAAGAGCAAGCACCATTTTTTTGGTCAGACAACGGTGGTTAGGTTTCTTTGTAGATGTTGAAGGAGCTTCTAGAGGTTTAGGTATAATTTGGAGTCCAAGGATGATTTCAATGGTCCCAATTTCCAAATAAAGTCATTGGCAGATAATGCAATTTGTTGTTATGACTATAAATTTTGTAGGGCTCCTAATAAATTCTTATGGTCCAACTCCCTTAGCTCAAAAGAGGGTTGTATGGGAAGAAACCAATAGGGGCATAAACAATGTAGGGAAGGAAGTTATCATTATCACAAAATATTTCAATGTCACCCTATCCCCTCTTTATAAGAGAGGATTGAGAGGTGTAAGAAATCAAGTACAAAAGGATTTCTAGAATTTTGTTTCTATTAATAGTTTATGAGAAATAGAGGCCAAGGGTGGTTCATACACATGGACAAGTTGAAGATTTGGCTTCTCAAATATTGCGAAGAAATTGGACTAATTCTTCCTTACAAGACCTTGGATGCAATTGCCTTTGGTTTTTGAAGCAAGCATTTTGGGACTATCTAGATCCAATCACTACGCAGTTTCACTCCTAATCCAAAGAGATGGAATCTTTGTATGATGTTCCTTTAAGCTTGACCTAATGTGGTTCCAAGAACCTAGCTTTATGGATCTAGTCACTAGCTGGTGGAAATCAACTCCCAGAGTTGAAGGCAATTGGGCCTATCAATTTTTTGAGAAGTTAAAGTTTGTAGAACAAAATCTAAAGGTGTGGAACAAGACTCATTTTGGTAATATTTTCAAGGAAAAGAAGGAAATTGAGGGCTTTCTAGGGGGCATATGCACCTAGTTGTGGTGCCAAAAAGGTGACAAGTTTTTTTTTTCTATTTTCAATAGCGCATACGTGCTATTAGAAAAATCAAAAAAGTATATATGATGGGCTGCACACCCGCAGCCCATCATTTTCATCAGCATTTTCTGCTATTCCTACAAAGAGCAGTGCATACGCGAGTTAAAAATCCAACATTTTCACCATCCTTTGCCAAAATGCCTCCTCACCAACAAAATCCAAGACCACAAGCGCACCAACGATGATGCCGTAAGTGATATAAACTTAACTTTGCATTGTTTGAGATGTTTTTCATATTGTTTTGTAGGTTTTTTATATTGTTTTGTAGGGTTTTTACAAATTTCATTTAGATTTGTTTATTTATTTGGATTTCAATTGATTTTTTATCAGGAAATGTCCATAATCAACTCGCAAATCCACAAGAACCTCAAAACCCTCAAGAACTTCAAAACCAAAACCCTCCTCAAGAAGAACAACAAATTCCACAACTCAAACCAATTACAAGACCTTCGCTAGGCACACAAGAAAATATAATAAATGAAATAGAGAGAGGCAAAACTAAATTAGAAAGACTCATTGCTCAGTTGAAAGAATTTGGACAAACCAATCCAATGAGGGCTCAATTGGCATCATCCCTCGAATCCATTAACACCCAGATAGCCTCAGTTAGTGGTCAGTTAGATATTTGGCGGGTTAAGAGGGATGAACAAAAAATATTTTATGCAAATAAATTGTCATATGAAGATGTTAAAAAAAAAGAAATACCAAAAGGTAGTACATGTGGATTATTTAGAAAACTCGGTGAGCAAAATACTGTTAGAGAGGGTACTAAACAATTCCCCATCCATTGGTGCATACGCGATGCTATTAGAAATAATTTTTGGGATAGATGGTGGATGGTTTTTGATGCCCCTCCTTGCAACAATCATGAGGTCCACATGTATTTTTTGAAGAAATTATCTTGTGAGTTTTTCCTTGGGGAGATCCCCAATTATTTTGATATATTAGACTCCCAGGGTAGAGGTGGGGGGTCATCATTTGAGAGGCCGACAGCACGTCGTAACCCTAATGTAGTTAGGGCACCTGTGGTCAAGCCACAACTCAAGCATGTGACTATTCCTTCAGTTGTGAAGGAACATGTAGAGGCCAGTGCTCTAGGGACCATTAATGCTTTAAAATAGACCCTCATCCATTCCATGAGCCCATTAGTTGAGGGGGAGCCTTCTGTGCATCGTGGTCACATGTGCACTTCATGTAGATCCCTATGCACATTTGGCACTCATGCTGGAGATGGTGCAGATGATGGGCTTGTCATCGATCAGTTCTTGAATAACACATTTGGCATTGAAACACAGGTAAATTACAATTATAATTTACTAATTTGATCACATTTCATACGTATAGTGAATGATTAATTAATTAGCATCTATTGACATTGTTCAAAATTCAGGGTCAGAGTGTTGCTGGGCCTAGCAGTGATCCTCCAGGCCCATTTTTTGTCCCTTCCATGAGTCCAGAGGTATGTATCAATTTAATCATTTTAATTAATACATATATTTATTACATAATCATATTAAGGATTGAAAAAAATAATTATGCATGTGCATCAATTCTCCACAGGACCGTCAACCTTTACTACGGACTCGGAGCATAGACATCATACGAGCTTCACACAAGTATAGTTGTTTCATGTTAATTTAATTCATTTTATTATATTTATTTCATGTTTCATGATAGATTTAATGTGTATTGTATGACATGCAGCTCATGATGGTAGACACACCTCCTCATCTGTGACAGTCTATTGATAGTGGAGTGGCCATAGCTGTGGCTAGCTCACAACCATTGACGGAGGTATGAAAGAATTTTCTTTGTTTTAGTTGTTGTTTATAATAGTTAGTCTCAAAATTTATAATGTTATTTATAAGTGATTATATTTATTGAATTGTTGTAGGGTCTTGTCACGCCTGATCGTCCACGAGCATTCGAGGTGGACTTACAGAGTGACTATTTGATGGTGGTAAGAAAATAATTGATTTTGTGTGTACATATATTTGATTTCAATGTATAATAAATATTGACATATCTACTTTCTTTGTATCAGTTGGAGTTGGAGAAGAGCCTCAACAAGAGGTCGAGTAAGCATGTCAGGAGGACCCTATCATCTCCACTGTCTCCCTCCACACAACGGCAAAGGATGTCGAGAGAATTGTTTCCTTCCCCTCGTGGGAAGGAAAAGATATAGTTGATCTAGACATGTATATATATAGGCATCAGTGGACATATTCGATACACATTTGATGTATATGACATTCTATATTTGATGTATGACATTTATTTGATGTATGACATTATTCGACTTATGACATTATTGGTTAATATATGATATGTTTGTTCATATATGACATTATTGGTTATCATAATATATTATGTGTTTGTTAATGTACATGACATTATTGGTTATCATTTTATATTATATGTTTGTTCATGTATGACATTAAATTAGATATGTTTGTGTATGACATTAAATTATATATGTGCATGTATGACATTAAATTAGATATGTTTATGTATGACATTAAATTCAAAACCTAATATATTCAAAACTTTGATAGAATATTGATTAACAATAAACTTTATCATTGTTTAAGTATAAGTTAATCATTTGCAATATGTCATCGTCATATGATTTATGATCTTGTTCATGTTTAAAGTTTTCCTTCTCTATCATTTGTTTATCAAGTTTAATTCAATACCTAATTAGTGTGAATTTTTGATACAATATTGATTGGCAATAAACTTTATCAGTCAAGATCGATTAGGACCTCCTAGCAATAAAATTTATCAAGCAATATTAATGGACCTCTTGGAAATTGGTCACCTAAATGAGAACCTTGAGATTTATTAGGAAATCCATTAAAGAAATCAGTAGTTTGAAATTACTCTATCCAACAAAATTAGATCAAAAGTTCTCTAAACATTTATGTTAAAAATAAGATAAAAATTTGATCACAAGTGGTCATAAAGTTTGTGTAGAAGAAAAAATCATTGTTACAAAAAGAATATAGGCAAGAAGAAAAAATACAATTAGCTTGTTGAGCTTCAATACATAACCACCATTCTTTATCATCAATTGAAAAATGTCAGAGATAGTAGAGAAAAGATGGATTATTTGCAAAAAAAAGTCATTTTAAAAATCATAAATGTAACATAATCACTGATAGTTTTATGTGTTTTCATACATTAATGATTGTCACATAATCACCAATTTTATGTGTTTTGGGTGTCGATTTTCTAATGAAGGATTCAAGCATTGCAATTTGGTAGTTTTGGCTCATGTTATCCTTGTATCTCACTCTATCTTGTATCTCACTCTCTCTTATTCCCCCTCCACCCCCCCTCTTTATATTTCTATTTTTTCCATATCTATGTAGCCATCTATCCTCTTCATCTCCCCCTCACTAATGCAGAGATGTTGAGCAAGAAGTGAGGTTTAAGCACTTTCTTCTTCCTAATCTACCGAACTAAACTTGTGGCCTTCCTAACATCTTACTCCTTTTGGATATCATTTTTGTGGCCTATCCAAAGTGATAAGGTCATTTGTGAACTCCTCCAAGGTGAGTATTTCTCCAATCAAGATCTTGCACCTTTTTGTTTTAGGGATACTAGCCCTATTCCAAGCCAATAACTTTAACTCTTCACCAATGGCTTCACCAACCCTGAGTTTCTATTGGGACACCTTCCTTATTTTGAACTGATTGAGAATCAACTCTTGGTTTAACCCTCCAATTATCATACAGTACAAAATGTTGACTATCATAGAATTCCTTGTAGGTCTCCTACTCTGATTTTTTGGACTTAAATTCCTCTTAGGTTGAAATCTAACTATTTTATGGGTAGATTTAGACACCCTTTTGAAATTTATTTAAGACTCCAAAGTCTAGATTCCCAATTCCATTCCTATAGTACCCAACCCATGTAAAGTACATAGACCTAATAAGGTCACACTAAGTTTGGTTTTCAAAGTAATTACTAGATAATTGGTGCATGGTCTCAAACCTCCTCTACTCACCAATATTTATTATCTTCAAATTATGATGAAACACAATAATGTTTCCACTTTTTTCTATTATATATTCCCCCTTATGAAAATACTCATAGAACTAATAAACCCTTCATCTCCTCCTTGCAACACTTCTCTACTTCATGTCTCTGCTTGACTCATATCTTAACTATAACACTTCTCTCCCTGAGTAGCATCTGCCAATAGTTCATTTCTCCCCCTTTGACTCATATCTTCTATTTTTACATCACTACCTTTGATATAAGTCCATTCAATATGTTATCTTCATTAACAATTTATCAATGTTTTTAACTAAATTTCCCCTTTTTCTTAACATCTTTAAAGTTAGTCAATATTGATTATCCATTGTCACATTGGAATATATTTATATTTTGTAGAAAATATTTTATATCTACTCATACTCTTATCATCCCTAGTCATGACAAACAACACAGAACAATAAGTTGCCTCTAGCAATTTGATGTTTTTAGTGGAGGATAGAGAGTTACAGAGTTGGTGAAAATTTGGATGTGTAATGAATATTAAAAAAATGAGTAAACAACAAGCCATTAGAAACATGACCTACAATGTGGTATTTTCATGCATTCATTGGGTTTCAATATTATGACTTTTGTGAGAGCAAAGTTATCATTACAAAGAGATTCACACCTTGAAGGTGAGTGCAATGTACCCTTCTCAAACATAATCAATTTGAGAATGATTAAGCTTTTTTGAGTTTTTTTGTAGACTAATTTGGTAGACAAGGGAGAACTCCAAATTGGAGAGGAGAAGGTTGATTGAGCAATGATTTGTTCATGGACAATGTCAACCTTGAATTTGCATAAGGTTACTATTTAAATTAAGTTTACATTTTAGCACAAATTATTCCTAGACCTTTCTCAAAACTTTGGATGGGGCTAAATAAGAATGCTAATAAATTTTTGTTGAAAAATAATGCCTAAATTTAATGTAATAAAATTTCTTATTTTTGAAGTTGGTATAAAAAGTTACAAGTCAATTTTGAAGGTCTTAAAGACTCCTAAACAACTTGAAAGTGTTTGTAATTAGTGTAGTGGAGAATGTTCGAGAATGCCTGAGAATGTTTGAGCGTTGAAGGGGAAAAGATGAGGTTAGGGATAGAGTTTATCCAGCCACTCAGAGCTAATGGAGTAGACAGTTTGATCCCACGATGAAAGGTGAGAGAGATTTGGCAGTTGGCAACTTTGTACTAGCCAATACTACAAGTTTTAGCATCACTCGAGATGGCATTGTAAAATAAAAACAAAGTGTGATATCCAAAAAGTGAGAGAGGTTATTGTAGTTCTCTGCAACATCTTCCTGTAGGAACTTGAATTGCAACCATACCTCACACGAGCTCTGAGATATGCCTCATCAAAGATCGCAGCCCTATGACATTTAGTGACCCTTAGGGACATTCTGGTTCGGCGTGCCCGAGAATGTTCGAGCGTTGAAGGGGATAGGACGAGGTTAGGGATAGGGTTTACCCAACCACCTGAAGCTAATGGAGTAGATAGTTCAATCTCATAACGAAAGGTGAGAGAGATTTGGCAGTTGGCAACTTTTTAATGGCCAATACTACAAGTTTCAACATCACCCGAGATGGCATCGTAAAATGAAAATAGAGTGTGATCTCCAAAAAAGTGGGAGACCTTATTGTAGGTCTTCGTAACACGGTCCTGTAGGAACTATAATCACATCCATACCTCACATGAGCTTCGAGATATGCCCTGTCAAATATTGCAACCCTATGGCATTTAGTGACCCTTAGGAACATTCTGGTTCAGCATGCTCGAGAATGTTCAAGCACTGAAGGGGATAGGATGAGGTTAGGGATAGGGTTTACTTGGACACCCAGAGCTAATGGAGTAGATAGTTTGATCCCACGACAAAAGGTGAGAGAAATTTGGCAATTGGCAACTTTGTACTGGCCAATACTGCAAGTTTCAACATCACATGAGATGGCTTCATAAAATGAAAACAAAGTGTGATCTTCAAAAAGTGAGAGAGGTTATTGTAGGTCTCTACAACATGGTTGTTTAGGAACTATAATTACATCTATACCTCACACGAGCTCCGAGATATGCCCTATCAAAGATTATAGCCCTATGGCATTTAGTGACCCTTAGGGACATTCTAGTTTGGCATGCACAAGAACGTTCTAGAACTGAAGGGGATAGAATGAGGTTAGGGATAGGGTTTACCCAGCCACCCAGAGCTAATAGAGTAGATAGTTTGATCCCATGATGAAAGGTGAGAGAGATTTGGTAGTTGGCAAATTTGTATCGGCCAATAATGCAAGTTTTAGCATCACTTGAGATGGCATTGTAAAATAAAAACAAAGTGTGATCTCCAAAAATTGAGAGAGGTTATTGTAGGTCTCTGCAACATGATCCTGTAGGAACTTGAATTGTATCCATACCTCACACAAGCTCTGAGATATGCCCCATCAAAGATCACAACCCTATGGCATTTAGTGACCCTTAGGGACATTCCAGTTCGACATGCCCGAGAATGTTTGAGCATTGAAGGGGATAGGAAAAGGTTAGGGATAGGGTTTACCTAGCCACCAGAGATAACAAAGTAGACAATTTGATCCCACAGTGAAAGGTGAGAGAGATTTGGTAGTTGGCAACTTTGTACTAGCCAATACTGCAAGTTTTAGCATCACCCGAGATGGTGTCGTAAAATGAAAACAGAATGTGATCTCCAAAAAGTGAGAAAGGTTATTATAGGTTTCCACAAAATGGCCCTGTAGGAACTATAATTGCATCCATACCTCACACGAGCTTTGAGATATGCTCTGTCAAAGATCGCAGCCCTATGGCATTTAGTGACCCTTAGGGACATTCTGGTTCAACGTTCTTGAGAATGTTCAAGCGTTGAAGGGGATAGGATGAGGTTAGGGATAGGGTTTACTTGGCCACTCAGAGCTAATGGAGTAGATAGTTCAATCCCACAATGAAAGGTGAGAGAGATTTGGCAGTTGGCAACTTTGTACTAGCCAATACTACAAGTTTCAGCATCACCTGAGATGGCATCGTAAAATGAAAATAGACTGTGATCTCCAAAAAGTGAGAGAGGTTATTGTAGGTCTCCGCAACATGGTCCTATAGAAACTAGAATCAAATTCATACTTCACACGAGCTCCAAGATATGCACCATCAAAGATCGTATCCCCATGGCATTTAGTGACCCTTAGGGACATTCTAGTTCGGTGTGCCCGAGAATGTTTGAGCGCTGAAGGGGACAGGATGAGGTTGGGGATAGGGTTTACCTGGCCACCTGGAGCTAACAGAGTAGATAGCCATGATGAAAGGTGAGAGAGATTTGGCAGTTGGCAACTTTTTACTGGCCAATACTGCAAGTTTCAACATCACCCGAGATGGCATCGTAAAATGAAAACAGAGTGTGATCTCCAAAAAGTGAGAGAAGCTATTGTAGGTCTCTGCAACACAGTCCTTTAGGAACTGGAATTCCATCCATACCTCACACAAGCTTCAAGATATGCCCCATCAAAGATCGCAGCCCTATGGCATTTAGTGACCCTTAGGGACATTCTGGTTTGGCATGCCTAAGAACATTCGAGTGCTGAAAGGGATAAGATGAGGTTAGGGATAGGGTTTACCCAGCCACCTAGAGCTAATAGAGTAGATAGTTTGATCCCACAATGAAAGGTGAGAGAGATTTGGTAGATTGGCAACTTTGTACTGGCCAATACTACAAGTTTCAGCATCACCCGAGATGGCGTCGTAAAATGAAAACAGAGTGTGATCTCCAAAAAGTGAGAGAATTTATTGTAGGTCTCCGCAACATGGTCTTGTAGGAACTAGAATTGCATCCATACCTCACATGAGCTCCAAGATATGCCCTGTCAAAGATTGCAGCCCTATGGCATTTAGTGACCCTTAGGGACATCTTGGTTCAGCGTGCTTGAGAATGTTCTAGCGCTGAAGGGGATAGGACGAGGTTGGGGATAGGGTTTACCCAACCACTTGCAGCTAATGGAGCAAACAATTCGATCCCACAACCCTTTTTCCATTAAGTTGCAAATTTGAGCAACTTTTACAACTTTCAACAATGCAACTTTGGACAAAAAGTGAAATTTTTATATTTTTCATTTGATTCCAATTCTATGACTTAGAAAGGTTTCGGAAACAGTAAAACCTCAAAGGAATATAGGAATATAGACAATTTTATGGTTATTTCCTAAAAGTTGCTAAATTGTTGCAAAAGTTGCTAATGCAACTTTGCAATTTTTGCACTTTTTGGAATTTTAACTAATCACCAACCTAAATAAATCCTAATCATTCCAAATGATTATTATAGACTCAAAACCACTAAACCAACCTACAAAAGTGTAAAAAATTGCAAAATGCAAAAAGTTGCTAAGAGCAATTTTTGCAAATAATAGTTGTCAAACTGAACATGAGGTTGTATGGTTTTCCAACCATCCAAATGAAAGTTATAACTACTTGAAGGCATGTACTTAATATCCCCACATGTGGAAAAGGTCATTATACAGATGGTGGACAACATTGGTCAATAAAAAACTTAGATTTTATGCCTTTTTAACTATTTTTTCAATTATGTATGGCTTGTATGGATTGGTGGTGGTACAAGTCTTATATCGTTGGATAGAGGGTTGAGTTAGGATTCCATTTCAATTGGTTTGAGGTCTTTATCTTGTATACAAAAAATTTTATATCAATTTTAGTGTAGGTAGGTCAAATTTACTCCAAATTTGAGAGTTTCAGCAAGATGGAATCCTAACTTGCAAACCTACTGTGGGATTTCAATGTTTCTTTTTGGAATAAAATTTAGGAGAGGGTTCTTTAAGATGGAAGAGATTTAGGGCTGTAGGAGCATGGCATCTATTTTTACTAGCAAGCCCTAGATTGAACATAATCTTATGTCTGGTCTAGATTTGAAGGAAAAAGAAGGATCAGGCTCCTAAAATGATTAATCTGACCCAAGTGAAGGGTGTAGAAGGACAAGTTTCATATATAGTAGAGATACAAGGGGTCAAACCAAGTCTGTGAACCCATTTGTTTATGTTTTCCTTGTAACCCATCCTAAATTGGCCATTTAGGACTGTGACACAAAGTGGGCATAACTTGATGCTAGAGTCGAGTTGTTGGTTGATCTTTTGGAATCTCTTAGGGGATGTTGAAGAGTATTTAAAAATGAAAAAATAGTAGGGGGTCCTTTTTATGTTTAGGGATTTTGACCGTTAAAACTCGAAATTGTCCTAGTAGGAAGTGTTGGTAACTGTTTTGAAATTTGATTGTTGAGTGTTGAGAAACCTCAAGTTTGAGATTTTTCTTGTTGATTTGAGTCTATAATAACCATTTCCATCTTAAAAGTTGAGTGTTGAAACCATTTAAGAATTATTTTCCTTTGTAGGCCTATTGGTGGCAGGGAGTTCCTAAGTGTTGATCCAAGTTGTTTGAGTACCCTAAGTTTGAGGGTTGGGCTTGAGAAGTGGAGTCCACTTGCAGGGTAGAGTCTCCCTATATTAGAAGTCCATTGGATTCTTAGTCCTTCGTGTCTTCAATGAATGTATCTTCATAGAATGACCTTGGTGCCCCTACACCATTAAGCGATGATGATGAACATGAGTAAAATTATGAGATTTGTGCCTAGATGTTACAATGAAAAAGTCGTATCTATTTTGAAATTAAGAACTATAAAACAAGTTTCAAGAGAAGCTTAGGCTGTGATGTAGCAGCATCATATGCTTAGTAGAGGCACATTGGAGGTCCAAGTCATCACAGAGGTCATGGAGAATCTCCTAGAGTCAATTGAGCAATCCTTCAACCAATCATGGCATTTGAAAGCATAAAAAAGTCATAATGTTGTATGATGTCTTGATGGATTTCAATGTTGGAAAAGTTGTAATTGAGCCATTGAATAGGATCTAGGGATTTCATAGGGTAGGAGAGTCCTTTGATAGGGTCCTATAGGTTATCATAACCTTAGCATGTCATTTGATAAGTTAAAAGATTCAAAAAGGTCTTTAAAAACATAGTTTAATAGTTAAAAAATTTAAATCTTGAATGTAACGGCTACATGGGCATTTTGGAGGGAAACTCCATAGTTTAAATTTTATGAAGGAATAGGAAGCGAAATCATTTGGAGTTGGTTAAGGGGGTTAATTTCTATCTCCCAAGTCTATAAATATTTGTTTTGTATGGACTGTAAAGACAAATTGTACGGACTATCTCAGAAAAATAGAAGGAAAGTGCTTGGTTTCAAGAGTAATTTGAAGATCTCTTTGCTTTGTGAGTGCTTTCATGTGTTGGAATGATTGGTAATATCTTAGTAGACATGTTTTGAGATTCTTTACTTAGTTTAGCATTCAAACTTGAAGTTTTGTTCATCAAATTTCTATACTGTTGGCTGTAGCAGTCTTATTTCTAAGCATTTTGACAGTTTTTTGCATCTAATCATGGTCGTTCCATGAAATTCTCACTTTTTCTTCATGGGATGCCATTTATCTAACTTCTACAAATATTTCTAACCATGAAATGAAGATCTAACTTGAGATTGGTGGCCACCAAATCAAATAAAGTTGTGAAAACAAGGGTTATTTGGAGGGGACAGTCAATTAGGAAGAGATTTTCCTTAAGGAGGGTAGTGTTTGTGAGTTGATTCATGTTTATGGTGATAAAAAATAGATGTCTGAATTTTGAATTAGTCCAAGAAGGCTTGGCACATGTGAGATTGGTGATGCTCTAGGAACAAGGATTTTGAGAAGGTAAATTGGGGCTTTTGGGGTTAGGGAACCCATAGACTGAAATTGAGAGTGGATTTGTCTAATTGAAGTCATTTTAGGAGCCTATGAAAAGTTTTAAGTCCATAAATTGAGTATTTCTATATGTTGCTTTGTAAATGCACTATTGCTTCATTGATAAAAACAGGGGCAGTGTGTAGAATCTCAGATATTTTCTAAAGGAGTTGCATCTAAGTTTTACATATGTTTTAGACAAGGATAAAGGGTATCTAGAAAGGTCATTTATTCAAGAATTCATTTGAAAAAACCAAAAGTTATCCATCATTTTGTCTTGTTGTTGCCATAGACTTGTGAAAATGCATTGACAACATTTGTTTGAATTATGCATTTTGGCTTGCAGGGTATAGAAACTGAAAGGTGTTGATGGGAACTATGAGGCCTCACCCGATCCGTCATAGTACCAATGAGATAATTGCATTACGGTGATTTTAATCCTATGTATTTATACACGTTTGAGACCTTAGGGTTTGTAACGCCCCGCTCGAGAACCCAAGAGAAATAAACTTAACATGTTACAATGTTTACTGAACTATTTTTTTTTTTTTTTTTTTGAAGTTTAAACAACATCAAGATAACATTAATGCGGAAGCAATATGAACATACACAACAAATACAATTTGCAATTACAGATATAGTTTCAATTTCTCAAAGGTTCCTTTACGTTGAGTCACATTTAATAATCTTAAATTAATTAGTTTAAGTTTCAAATACAATGTCTCAAGATCATAAAGGAATAACAGATACATAGTCGCATAAGCAAATGCATAAGTATAAACAATACAATGAAAGTACATCCAATCAATAACATCCACTGCACATGTCACAGGGTATGTGAAAATAGATATTGTACAACAGAATACATGATAACATATATACTTCATCTGAAAAGAAGTCTCTGAGATAAGAAGTAAGAATGATAAAGGTACATCTTCTACAACGAACATCCAACAGCTGGAAATGTGAAGGGGAACCCAAATGGTAAGAAGGCACTACCTCCCGACCGCGTGGTTACCTAGTCAGGCTTCCACTCCCACCGTGCAGGGAAGATAATGAACGATCCACAAATGGCTATCAAACATAAAACACTCCTAGGCATGGAATACCTACTAGCCAAAACTATCTCAAAGGTAACACATACTACTCAAGAAGATAAAATAAACCAGAAAGAAAGAACACTCAATCCAATACTGACATCACATAACCAAACATCATACACAAACCAAGTATAAACCAAATACCAAGATCACAAGATAAAGTCAACAAAAGATAATCCTCCTCAAGTCAAAAACCACATGTCAAAAGTACAACATAATGAAACACCAATCATCATCAATGAAAGTAAGTAACTACAATAAACACATCCAACAATAGATACACCACCAACAATAAGTACACCACATCCAACAATAAGTACACCACCAGAGATACACAAAAACTACAGAGGAGACTTAGGCTACATAGTAGGGAGTGTCATCACATGGCTGCTTGAGTTACCCTGGACTGATCTCTTAATAGACCCCGGACCCTCAAGCGTTGAGTTACCCTGGACTGGTTACTCTGAACCCCGGACCCTCAACATCACACATATGGAAACTAGAAAGCCCTCTCAAGAAGACGAGGCACTCATCTCATTCCCATCCTTAGTCTATACAAGCACTCAAGGCATGGGTAAATCAAAAATCTCTAACTTATCTTTTTAGTGTGTTTTCCCCCCCATAAATTTTAATTACTAGGTTATCACTTATTACATAACTTGCATTAGGTTACCCTGGTACTGACCACTTTGGGTCCCGGACCCCTATGCAAGCCACTCCCAAGTCATGTCCCTAGACAACCTCTCCTAAGCACATAAAAACATAGTTGTGTCCCATACCACAACACTCATAAAGATCAAACTCGGTTCCTTAACAGGCAACCCAAAAATAAGATGGCAAACCCAAGTACACATAATTGCTCCACAAAGTAAATCTCATAAATATAATTTCAATATGAATCACAAAACACATTATGACATCCAGCCATATAAATAGTATAAAATAAATCTCACAAAAACCTCTGGTGTACCCTCTAGACTGGTCGACATCTAATCAACCTCAAAATCCAAAAGCACAGACAATACATGCAAATAATATAATTTCATGGTTTGCATTTGATTTGAAATACACAATAGAGTTACCAGTAGAGCTTTAGTTTTAATTTGTGTTTCAAAGCATAAATTTTAAGTAAATAAGTCTCAAAGATCACCCATACAAATTATCTCGTTCTTAGTTTGAATTTTACCCTTATTGATTTTTAGTCAATTTCCTAAAAACAATCAAAGAATAATTTATTTAAATTATTAAATTAATACTTGCTGATTCTTAAAGATATAACCTATTACTTTTATCAATATTAAATACATTTGTCTCTTAACTGAACATCTTATATTATTAATTAATTCTCATTAAAGAAAATTTAACTAGATTAATTAACAATCTCTAACTTTGTTAATATTCATTAATTATAATTTTAAACAAATTTAATATAATTAAATAAGTATATTATTATATATAATATTAAAAATTATTATTGAAAATCATAATATTTAAAATTAATAATTAATAATTTAATTTTAATATAAATTAATTTTAACTAACTTAAATAATATATATAAAAAAAAAACATAATATTAAAACTTTTTAAAAGAAACAACCTACGGCTTAATAATCGCCGACCCTTATAAAGGGTGGCTGCCGTGGTGGCTTCGCTGCTGCAGTAGCAGCAGCGTACTGCCTTTACGGTAGTACCTGCTGCTACAGCAGCAGTCATAGCTGCCGTGCAGCATACCTTATGCCGCCGATCCAAGGAAATGGGTGGGGTACGGTGGGGTACCCACCCCAAATTATATTATTTATTATTTTTTTTTCTTTTTTTTTTTTCTTAATTTAATTTCATTTATAATTTAATACAATTGCTATATATGTTTTTATAAAATTATTATATATGATGTTTAAGAGGAGTTTTGTAAATTTATAAATTACAATTTTTATTTTATTAAAATATATGATACTCATTTTAAACAAACTCCACAATAATATATATATATATATATCACATTATTAATCTAATAGGAACACTAAGTTTAATTATTCGAATTTCTAATTCAAAATTTTCTTTTTATTTCAAACCCTTTCTTGGATTAATATCGTTCTTAAAGTCTATTAGAAAAAAAAAGACAACATTTATCTTCTAAATCTCAAACCCGATTTCAAAATCCAATAGATTATTGTATTTGCTTGATTTCTTATTAAATCTTATTCTTATTAAAAATACAACCCTCTAAAGTAAACTCAGCGAGGTATCCATTAAGTCCATGTACAGATATTTCTCAATCAAGAACAAATATTTGCATACCAGGAAAACAACACATGCAAAAGACACGGAGCAGACAGAAGTTTGAAAAGCGAAAATTACTATACAATTAAATCACAAGATCCTACCTGGATCTGATGCTAACCTCTGACAACTAAATGCAAATTCCTACCGCAAGCAAAATCTTTCAAGCCACGTAAAATCCTTTTCCTTCCAAACCCTTCGAGTTGCTCTCCATAAATCTGTGTGTGCCCTAAAATCTGTGTCTGAAAAACTTGTGTCCCCAATAATGACCCGAAAACCCTCTAATATAGAATCTAATTACCCTTTAGGGTTTTTAACTCCACAACTCTAAAATTACAATTATTTTATTTAATTAATTCATTCATGCACAATTAATTTCCCTTTTAATTAAAATTATTATTTTATTATTCCTTTCATGCACATTAAGTGAATTGTTAAATTACTTTATTTAACTTTTCACTTTACTTTAATAAATTTATAACTTTAATCTCATGCGTACTTTATTAAAATACTTTTATTCAAGTTCATATGTTTTATCTTTTAATTAATTTTATTTTTAACTCATGCATAATTCATGCGAACTATAATCTTTATGATAATTAAATATCTTTTCACTTTTAATTTCATTTTTAGAAACTTAATTGATAAAATATTTATTAACTTAAATAACAATAATATTTAGCATTTATTTAAAAATGCACTCTAAATATATTATTATTAAATTAAATAAATATAATCACGTTCTAAATTTAAACTTTAACTTTTATCTCCAATATTTAATTCTCTCTTATTTAATTAATTCATTCATGCACAATTAATTTTCTTTTTAATTAAGATATTCTTTTATTAATCCTTCATGCACTTTAAGTGAATTGTTAAATTACTTTATTTAACTTTCCACTTTGACTTTGCTTTTAAAGTTAATTTATAATTTTAATCTCATGCGTACTTTATTAAAATACTTTTATTCAAGTTCACATGTTTTTATCTTTTAAATTAATTTCTATATTTTAAACTTATTCATGCGAACTTAAAACATATTCATAATTTAATATCTTTTTCCTTTTTAATATATTTTGAACGTTTAATTTGATAAATATTTATTAACTTAAATAACAATAATATTTAGCATTTATTTAAAAATGAACTCTAAATATATTATTATTAAATTAAATAAATATTATCATGTTCTAAATTTAATCTTAAAACTTTTATCTTCCAATACAATTCTTTATATTTAATTAATTTCTCAATTAATTAAATATAATTAAATATTCAAAAAGTCATAATAATTCTTCATTAAATTAAATTATTAATTTAATCTATTAATTAGACTTAATTAATAGAAATTCATCAAAGACTCACAAAACAACATACGCACAAAAGACTCACGGATTTAAAAAGGGTAGACAGTTTGTTACGAGTCCTCCTTGCAGGACAAGTATTATAGGCTTATGGCTAGGATTGGACCTGATTATTATCTTCCCATTCTCACCATTTGAGTATTTGTAATAGGGCACGCTCATCCTGGCAATTCAGGGAAGTCGATGCCCGGTACCTGCATCCTGCATAAAAGACGAGCATGTACATGTATATAATATATCTAAACTAAACAGACAATGGCGGGGAGTGGTTCATCGTGTAGATCCCGACTAGCAGGTGACTACGACTCCCTCCCTTAACCACATCAAACACGTCAGACAGAAAGATAAAATAAACACGCACACCATACACATGCAAGTATGGGGTAAGTATCGTAAAAATTACAAGTCTAACATCAAATGCGTACATATAATAATGCATCTCTATCAATACAACATAATCATCATTAAAGACATCATGTTAACATTTTTATGAAAGAAACCACATTTACTAACTAGGAATCATCAAAATACCATTAACAACACATGAATGAAATCAACTAAGCAATAATAACTGATGCATTTGTAATTCAAGACATGAAATAATATCATAATATTGTAAATCCAATATCTCTAAACTAATCAATGCATAAAATCAACCTAAAAGAATTTGACAATGATAACAGCAATGCAAACTAGGGGCAGGCACTACAGGGTTATGTCATTTAGATATCTGCATTTTGATGATCTGCAATTACCTCTACATATTATGACCTAATCGATGCATTTAATGATTCTACTCATGTTTTAAGCTATTGACATTGCTTTTATAGAAATTGAATGGTATAAATGCGTGTAATGTAAGAATGTAATGTTTACAGTTGAAATTAGAGTTAAAAGATAAATTTTGTTATGCATTGAGACCTAACCCGCATACCTAGAGATTTAATAGTTGTGAAATTTAGCATCTTGTTGCAATGATAAAAAAAAAATAGACTATGAAGTTATTCAAAATATTAAATTGACCATGTTATGTTGATAAGTAAAGTTTGATGTTATAGTATTTTGAGCATTTTACATGGAAGTTATTAGAAAAAGTAATTTAATTAAAAAGAATGAGGTATGGAACTCAAATGCCGAAATGTGATATGTAAGTTTTGATATTTTAATATTTTGAAGGTTATATTTGAAATGATTGAGAAAGCGAAAGCTAAATTGAGATGATGAAATATATGCAAGTCTAATGTTGAATGAGATAATGATTATTTCACTTATGTACTTATTAATTACATGATTTTCTTGAACTACTGATGCTTGAGGTTAGTGTGCAGGAATTTGACCATGGGTTTAAAGGAGAATTAAGGCTCAAACTACTACAAACATGACATAGCCAAGGTTGAATTAGTGGAAAAGATTCAAACCTCATTGTAATGTGTTTTATTTCGTATATGTGAATTGTATGTGTGTGTAGTAGCCTAGTTCATGTATTATTGTAAAACAAGTCACTTTTAATGTAATATTTTGTGTGTGTCATTTGACACTTGTGTTGTCCATGTGGAGATGCCATGTCATTTAGGGTTTGTCAAGAAGTAACCTAACCTAAACCTAACCTCGATGAAGAACCCAAGTTAACCTCACATAAAAAAATGCCATGAGGAGTCTCAATCAAAGGAAATTCGAATTTGGACTTGGGTAGGGTTTTTAGGGGTCATTAGGTGGTCCCAAAGTGTCTTTTATGTGAATAAGCTATCCATATGATAGTACAACAAGTTATAGGCCTAATTTTGACCATGTGAGTGCCTAGACAACCTAGAGGGTCCCTTTACCCATGCATTCTTCCATCAATTCGAATTTGGAGTTGTCATATCCATGTTCCCACTTAGTCAAAAATAGAAAAGTTAGAGGAGATAAGTTTGTAAGAAGTAGTGGCTTAGTGTTTTTTTGCTAGAATAAGTTAGTGAGAAGGCTTTATTAGAGGGTCTTGGCCAAACTAGTGGGGTGTCTACCCACTCTCTAATTTTAGAGACTGTTAGGTTTTGGAGGGAGATTAAGGGAGCTCTACTACAACTATCCTTACCATAGCTTGGACCAAGGTTGGTGTCTCAAAACTTGTTTCTTTCTCATTTCTTGCTTTTAGCATGGTTAAACAAATCTGCAAGTGTGAGAGTTCATTAATAGAGTATGCATTTGCATTATAAATCTTGTGATATGGATTTTTGGGTATTGTGTGAAAGTGTGGTGTTCTTGTTGCATTATGAGCATTGATTATGTATTGTGACAATGTGAGAATGTGTGATGTTCTTGTAAATTTCTTGGTTCACCTTCTTGGTTTTGTTTTGTGGTTCTTATTTGTTTTGATGTTGTTCTTGTTGAATGTGAGTGTTGATTGTGATTATGGGTATGAAGGCTTCACTCACCCTTGGGAGGGCAGAGAAGCCTTGGGTGAAGGGCATAAGTTGGGCTTGACATTGCAGGTGAGAAAGAAAATTTTGTTTTTACCTCATGATGAGGTTGTTATTATCATGGAGCATGGGCTCCATCATGGCCATGAATCTTGTTGTTTTGGAGGTACAAGGAGGTTTGGTGGATGAGGAGAAGATGGTTGTTTTGGAGGCCTTGAGAGGCAATGCAGTGACAATATGTTGTTTATGTTGTGGTTGCCTTGAGAGGCAAAATGCATTGGCGATATGATACTTACGATGTTAAAATTTCACCTCCTTGAAGAGCCCACCTTCACCCAATGTTTTATGATTCCAATGGTGAATCATTGTGCAAGCCATGGAAGGGTGTTGATTGTGTTTTGTGTTGTGTCTTCATGCAAAATTGTGTGATGTATGTGTGTGTAACCTGGTTCGAGCCTTGTTCTCCTAGCGCGGGGGTGGTCTCTTTGAGGCCTATGGTTGGGTGGAAAGCACCCATGGTACTTGTTGTTTTGTTATGGTGCATATACAGATTTTCTGCTCAAGGGAGCAATGGAAACAAGCTTGGAATGATCATCTTATGGACGTTTCTTGAAGATAAAAACTTGTCATTTTGCTTTGTAACTGCAATGGAGAACTCTCCATATTGTTCATATGGTAGCAATGAATGATTGCATAGTAGAGAAGAAAGGATATGTCATTTGTTGAAAGGAGATATTGTTTTATTTTGCATAGCATCAAATATTGTATTTGTAAAAGTATAGTCCCTGTTATTTTGTTTTGTGTATTAAGCTATAAAAGCAAGTCTCCATTCGTATATACCACTATGATGTATGGGTTCATGGGGCAGAGAAAGTAATTTGGAGGTTCTCATAACTAATTGCATTGTATTGTAAGACTCTATCTATATGTGCATGGTTTTCAATTGGAATAGAAAGAGTTGTTTATCCTCTCAGTCATATATGAGAGAGTTTCATGTTTAGAAATAGTCATAATTATATTTTGAATAATAGTTTTAGTATGCATTCAATTTATGGTTGCTCATGTAAGAAGGTAATTGTCTTTCAATGTGTATGAATAAATTTTATGGTTCACTATTATGGATTTGATGCAATGGAAGTATCAAGTTTTCTGAATAGTTTCATATGTATGCTCAAATGGAGATATATCTTGCTTAATACAAGCTAGCCTCTCTTGAGAATGTGCTTATCCTTTGGAAGATTAGTAATGGAATATAAACCCTTGGGCACATTTAAGCCTACATAGATAATAGAAAACCCGTTGAATTCATCACCTTGATGACATAGAAGGAAATACCTTCTTATTAGACTTAGTTTAAAATTTTGTAAGGAAGGTTGGCTGTAGATGCACTTTAGTTCTCTAGAAAATGTATGGTGAGGAAATAAATTTCTTCCCAAAAATTACAGAGCAATATTATAATGAAAGAATATTCCTAAGATCATATGCACAAATCAATAATAAAAGAATAACTTGACTTAATGGAAATCCCCACACTAGCTAGCCCTTAATCATGTAAAAGAGCTACTCATTATACCCGTGACCCTTGTGTCACCATCCTAGAAAAGAAAATACAAATATATATATATATATATATATATATATTTTATAGGCTCACTAACTAAGACCACTTAACTTTCAAGACTCAAATACAACAAAATAAATAAGATAAATTAAGGACATAATAATGAGGGGACTCCCCAAGGTCGACCACCTTAGGAGCCTCCCCATCACGTACCCCCACCCTCTCACATGTGAACTAGGCGCCAAGCATAGTTCAGTGGGAAAATCCAAAAAAGGGCGCTGATTTGACTAAGGGATCGAATGTATCCTACATCATCTAACCACCAAAAAACATATGATTACAGCTATATAGTCACGTGGACCTAGGAAGGATACGGAGTGAAGAAAAAAGTCAAATCAAGCCTTAAACTAATTCTGACGCCAGCTATGGGGAAAGTAAGATAGGCGCCAGTTTTAGAGGTAGGAATCATTAAAGGGAATACATATTAATGTTTGAATTGTAGTATTGTTTAGGGTCCAGTATTATTGGATGAATAAGCACGTCAAATGAGATTAGGGAGTAAAGAAGAAAGTGAGTTATGTGGATAGTAGTTAGGTAGGATAAATATATAGGAGTATTAGGAAGAATGGTGGGAAGTTAGTAGGTAAATAGGATTGTTTCATTTTTTATATATCTTATGAAAAGTTTGATATTAGGTTAGGTTAAGTGGGAAATGTTTTTTATATTAATGTTAAGTTAATGATTATAATGCTTTATTTTAGTTAGGTATGTAGAAATTTGGTAATAATAGAATTAATTGGGGATATAGAAAACATTAATATCCTTTTAATGAGATTTGAAATTATAAAAATATATTGAAAATGTAATCATAACTCCATAAATGGTTCTGGGTACTCTTAAAGTATTAAGTTCGTAGAAGGAAGTTGATATAAAAGAAGCTTTATGTGAAGTTGGGGGGGAAATTTCTTGTTAGTATTAAAAGAACATTAGATGCATGCACGCCTAGCTAGTTTTAGAATTAGACAATTAAGTAAATAAAATTAAAATGCTAGAATGAATAGAAAGTAACACATTATGGTAATTGGGAGTATGAGTTATTGTCAAATACCTAGTCCAAGGACACCAATTTAGTTAACAAAGGATAAATATAAGAATTTCAGTAAATAGCTATACCTATATCCTATTAAAATGGATCAAAATCGGACATAGGTTGTAACAAGTAAGGTCACATATATACATATAGTAAAAACGACCTGAGATAAGAGCATCTAGAACAAATAGAGACATATTTTCAATTCACAAACTATTATCTCAACTACATGGATACAAAATTGATAAGGATTAGATGTGAAATCAAAAAGATAATATTTTCTAGTTATAACTTGGACTTCCAACGAAGGTTAGAAAACTAACCAAATTTCCCAAGAAACTTGAAGTACTAAATGAAAGAAAATTCTTCGTCATAACTAAATTAATTATTTCCCATTCAATGACTGAATAAAGTAACATTCTGATAATATCAAAGGATATAAGTTATTCCTGACATCCCATAGTTTGATAGAATACTCATAACAAAGTATGGGTCTTCTTATGTGCTATCATTAGTTCATTCTTCAAAATAAAAAATAAAAAAAAATTTGGTTGTGTTTTATCTCATAAATTTTGGGCATGACATTCTGGTATCAGAGCCTGGTGTTGAAACACTAGGCATTAATGGGTCCATAAACAAATGTAAAATTTAAATATTACCTTTAAAAAAATCAACAACAAACAAAGACTGGATTTCCATTTAAACGATCAAATTTCTTTAATAGATCTTACTCTAGTTTAAACAAAAATATAATCTTTTATTTTTATTAAATTGATTTCTAAATTAAGTTTCATGCTTAATTGAAGAGTATTAAGAGAACCTATACATTTTTAACAATAGCTAAACTTGTACTTCTTCATAAAAGAATACTAATTTAACAGTATGTGTCAAAAAAAGTCCCTATATGCATGTCACTGCATGTAAGAGAACTTAGTGACCATAGATTGAACTAGAATGGAAGATCTGTAAAAGAAAAAAAAAAAACAATGTAAGATTTTCCATGCAAATTTAATCTAAAAAAAAAAATTAGTAAGAAAACATTTAAGCTAGAACATGTATGCAATTTAAAAACTAAAATGGAAGTATTGAATGAAAATGCAACAAAGCTTTTGAAAGCACAAATGTGGAGTACTGAAATTGACAGAGTTTATTCACTTAAAAAAAAAATTTCATCCTCTCAAAAGAGAAGCATAAGTTCCCAATTTATAGAGAAATCCAAAATAAATCAATGGTGTATATCAGTTAGATGAATGATGGAGATTGAGTGAGTGTTCATGTTGGAATGGAAGTTTCCATTTGAGAGAGAGTTAATTGATTTGTTTCCTTATTCTTTTAAAATCACTCAATGTTTCCATTTGAGAGAGAGTTAATTGATTTGTTTCCTTATTCTTTTAAAATCACTCAATGTTTCCATTTGAGAGAGAGTTAATTGATTTGTTTCCTTATTATTTTTAAAATCACTCAATGTTTCCTTTTTTTTTTAATAAAAACAAATCAAAAGAAGATTTTGGAGATTTTGTTAAAATTGTGTCTCATATTTTGACTATTTAAATTCAAATAATAAATATATGTAGATATTTAAGTCAAATAAGTAATAAATTCATTTTTTATGTAATCTTAGAAAATGTCAAAATTAATATAATCAAAGTATTAGGAAATTTTAATTAAATTAATTGATTTAGTGGGTTTAATAGCCAAGATGTCGATATTCATGAGCTTATTATTTTATTTATTTTTATTAATTAATTTTTAATAGTGATTTTTGTAGATTAATGATTTTTTTTACAATTGATATTTAAATCAAGTAGAGTCAATTAGGACTAGAAATGCCTAATAAATTAGGATTTTGTTGATCATTCGAAAGATTAGGAGTAAGTTAGTTCTGAGACCAATTTTGGGTATTATAAATATAAGAGTACAAGGTATCCTATCTATTATATTTAATGGAATACATATATAGTATGCCTAGTTTAACACTAATCCTATAACTAACAACATTAATTATTTATGATTAATTGTACATCTGTGACAGTTATAATTGATTATCATTAATAATAATGTTGAAGGGTCAAGGTGTCATAAAAATATAACATTTAAATTAGTGTGGAAAATGATAATAGTTGGAGGGCATAACCATATCAAAACATGATAAAATGATATCCTAGATGTAAGATTTGTTACAATGTAGGTAGAAGAGAAAATTGACCTCAACTGATTAATGTTGAGGTGGTCATGGTGTACCGAATATATATAGTAGAGGAATTATCATTTTTTTTTAAGGGACTACGATACTAAACAATAATCCATTTGTGATATCATTGTGTGGTATAGCCAAAATTGCAAGTGTCAAGAAGTGATATTCCTATATTTGATATAGGATGTAATCGATAGTTGAAATCCTTAGTATGATTGCTACTTATCACACTATCATATATAACTCTTGACATGAGTAGATATTAATCATCTAGGAGTTATGATCTCAGTGTACATGTTTGGATAAGTTGGATAATTACTTATTTAGGCACATCCATTTGGACACAATTCAAATTGGAAATCTAGGTTTCTAAGGGAATTACATGTTACTATATAAATATCATGCTTACCCTCATGGATAGGATGTTAAATTGAATCTTTGATAAAGGATATTTCTATAGCAAGGTTGCATAAGCATACATTCCCTTCTAAGATCAACTATTAGCAGAGTCTAGTTTCAATACTAGGTGCCTAACCCATTACGTTTCAACATATGCTAGAAACTGCGACCTTGTGTAAGGTATACTTGTGCACCTGATTAAACCACGATCTATGGATGAAGCACTTAGAGACATAGGAGATATGGGACTTCTTACTAAGCCATTAGTTCCATAAAACAACAATGTATCTTCTTCTCCATCAAGGACCTTCGGTATGGTCACATCATGCTTGTAAAATTGTTATTCAATGTAAAAATTTTCCAGTCCTTTGTTCTAATTTTGCATTATACAATTTTTTAAAAAAAAATTCTTACCAATAATTTGACAATTCACATTTTGTTAGATTCTTTGAAGATTGGTCCCATTGTGCCTCAGGGACATGTCTTGTGTTATTTGAAAATCTACTAATGTGGCCACATGCGTATTATTTTCTTGTAAACTATCCCTTTTATTTGTGAGTTTCTTTTGAGGCACTTTCTTGAAAATTGTATTGAAATGGCCATACCAAGGAGAATCCTTGACAAAACATTTAGGGAATTAATGTAACTATAAACTTTCTAGTATCCATTGAAAAGATGCTACACAAGATTTCTAAGGCATTACCCTTTGTATGTCATAATTATGGAATAAGGATCAACCTCTTTTACCATAGGTATATTATGTATATTAAACTAGTTAAGACCATAGATTCTTGTTATGTTGAGGACCCTAAGCAAGGACATAAGAAATTTAGCAATTAGACCTTAGTAAAGTAAGGATTGGATTTTTGGCACCAACAATAGAATACTCAAGTAGGGTCAACTCTGATAAGTACAACCTAGGCAATAACATAACACTAACACCTAGTTTATGAACTCCAGGAGGAGGTTCATGCCTAGGGGGGAGGATGTGAGGCCTCACCCGATCTGTCATAGTACCAATGAGATAATTGCATTACGGTGATTTTAATCCTATGTATTTATACATGTTTGAGACCTTAGGGTTATGTCATTTAGATATCTGCATTTTGATGATCTGCAATTACCTCTGCATATTATGACCTAATCGATGCATTTAATGATTCTACTCATGTTTTAAGCTATTGACATTGCTTTAATAGAAATTGAATGGTAGAAATGCTTGTAATGTAAGAATGTAATGTTTACAGTTGAAATTAGAGTTAAAAGATAAATTTTTTTATGCATTGAGACCTAACCCGCATACCTAGAGATTCAATAGTTGTGAAATTTAGCATCTTGTTGCAATGATAAAAAAAAAATAGACTATGAAGTTATTCAAAATATTAAATTGACCATGTTATGTTGATAAGTAAAGTTTGATGTTATAGTATTTTGAGCATTTTACATGGAAATTATTAGAAAAAGTAATTTAATTAAAAAGAATGAGGTATGGAACTCAAATGCCGAAATGTGATATGTAAGTTTTGATATTTTAATATTTTGAAGGTTATATTTGAAATGATTGAGAAAGGGAAAGTTAAATTGAGATGATGAAATATATGCAAGTCTAATGTTGAATGAGATAATGATTATTTCACTTATGTACTTATTAATTACATGATTTTCTTGGACTACTGATGCTTGAGTTTAGTGTGCAGGAATTTGACCATGGGTTTAAAGGGGAATTAAGGCTCAAACTACTACAAACATGACATAGCCAAGGTTGAATTAGTGGAAAAGATTCAAACCTCATTGTAATGTGTTTTATTTCGTATATGTGAATTGTATGTGTGTGTAGTAGCCTAGTTCATGTATTATTGTAAAACAAGTCACTTTTAATGTAATATTTTGTGTGTGTCATTTGACACTTGTGTTGTCCATGTGGAGATGCCATGTCATTTAGGGTTTGTCAAGAAGTAACCTAACCTAAACCTAACCTCGATGAAGAACCCAAGTTAACCTCACATAAAAAAAATGCCATGAGGAGTCTCAATCAAAGGAAATTCGAATTTGGACTTGGGTAGGGTTTTTAGGGGTCATTAGGTGGTCCCAAAGTGTCTTTTATGTGAATAAGCTATCCATATGATAGTACAACAAGTTATAGGCCTAATTTTGACCATGTGAGTGCCTAGACAACCTAGAGGGTCCCTTTACCCATGCATTCTTCCATCAATTCGAATTTGGAGTTGTCATATCCATGTTCCCACTTAGTCAAAAATAGAAAAGTTAGAGGAGACAAGTTTGTAAGAAGTAGTGGCTTAGTGTTTTTTTGCTAGAATAAGTTAGTGAGAAGGCTTTATTAGAGGGTCTTGGCCAAACTAGTGGGGTGTCTACCCACTCTCTAATTTTAGAGACTGTTAGGTTTTGGAGGGAGATTAAGGGAGCTCTACTACAACTATCCTTACCATAGCTTGGACCAAGGTTGGTGTCTCAAAACTTGTTTCTTTCTCATTTCTTGCTTTTAGCATGGTTAAACAAATCTGCAAGTGTGAGAGTTCATTAATAGAGTATGCATTTGCATTATAAATCTTGTGATATGGATTTTTGGGTATTGTGTGAAAGTGTGGTGTTCTTGTTGCATTATGAGCATTGATTATGTATTGTGACAATGTGAGAATGTGTGATGTTCTTGTAAATTTCTTGGTTCACCTTCTTGGTTTTGTTTTGTGGTTCTTATTTGTTTTGCTGTTGTTCTTGTTGAATGTGAGTGTTGATTGTGATTATGGGTGTGAAGGCTTCACTCACCCTTGGGAGGGCAGAGAAGCCTTGGGTGAAGGGCATAAGTTGGGCTTGACATTGCAGGTGAGAAAGAAAATTTTGTTTTTACCTCATGATGAGGTTGTTATTATCATGGAGCATGGGCTCCATCATGGCCATGAATCTTGTTGTTTGGGAGGTACAAGGAGGTTTGGTGGATGAGGAGAAGATGGTTGTTTTGGAGGCCTTGAGAGGCAATGCAGTGACAATATGTTGTTTATGTTGTGGTGGCCTTGAGAGGCAAAATGCATTGGCGATATGATACTTATGATGTTAAAATTTCACCTCCTTGAAGAGTCCACTTTCACCCAATGTTTTATGATTCCAATGGTGAATCATTGTGCAAGCCATGGAAGGGTGTTGATTGTGTTTTGTGTTGTGTCTTCATGCAAAATTGTGTGATGTATGTGTGTGTAACCTGGTTCGAGCCTTGTTCCCCTAGCGCGGGGGTGGTCTCTTTGAGGCCTATGGTTGGGTGCAAAGCACCCATGGTCCTTGTTGTTTTGTTATGGTTCATATGAAGATTTTCTTCTCAATGGAGCAATGGAAACAAGCTTGGAATGATCATCTTATGGATGTTTCTTGAAGATAAAAACTTGTCATTTTTCTTTGTAACTGCAATGGAGAACTCTCCATATTGTTCATATGGTAGCAATGAATGATTGCATAGTAGAGAAGAAGGGATATGTCATTTTTTGAAAGGAGATATTGTTTTATTTTGCATAGCATCAAATATTGTATTTGTAAAAGTATAGTCCCTGTTATTTTGTTTTGTGTATTAAGCTATAAAAGCAAGTCTCCATTCGTATATACCACTGTGATGTATGGGTTCATGGGGCAGAGAAAGTAATTTGAAGGTTCTCATAACTAATTGCATTGTATTGTAAGACTCTATCTATATGTGCATGGTTTTCAATTGGAATAGAAAGAGTTGTTTATCCTCTCAGTCATATATGAGAGAGTTTCATGTTTAGGAATAGTCATAATTATATTTTGAATAATAGTTTTAATATGCATTCGATTTATGGTTGCTCATGTAAGAAGGTAATTGTCTTTCAATGTGTATGGATAAATTTTATGGTTCACTATTATGGATTTGATGCAATGGAAGTATCAAGTTTTCTGAATAGTTTCATATGTATGCTCAAATGGAGATATATCTTGCTTAATACAAGCTAGCCTCTCTTGAGAATGTGCTTATCCTTTGGAAGATTAGTAATGGAATATAAAACCTTGGGCGCATTTAAGCCTACATAGATAATAAAAAACCCATTGAATTCATCACCTTGATGACATAGAAGGAAATACCTTCTTATTAGACTTAGTTTAAAATTTTGTAAGGAAGGTTGGCTGTAGATGCACTTTAGTTCTCTGGAAAATGTATGGTGAGGAAATATTTTTCTTCCCGAAAATTACAGAGCAATATTATAATGAAAGAATATTCCTAAGATCATATGCACAAATCAATAATAAAAGGATAACTTGACTTAAGGGAAATCCCCACACTAGCTAGCCCTTAATCATGTAAAAGAGCTACTCATTATACCCGTGACCCTTGTGTCACCATCCTAGAAAAGAAAATACAAAAAAATATATATATAAATTTTATAGGCTCACTAACTAAGACCACTTAACTTTCAAGACTCAAATACAAAAAAATAAATAAGATAAATTAAGGACATAATAATGAGGGGACTCCCCAAGGTCGACCACCTTGGGAGCCTCCCCATCACGTACCCCCACCCTCTCACATGGGTACTAGGCGCCAAGCATAGTTCAATGGGAAAATCCAAAAAAGGGCGCTGATTTGACTAAGGGATCGAATGTATCCTACATCATCTAACTACCAAAAAAATATGATTACAGCTATATAGTCACGTGGACCTAGGAAGGATAAGGAGTGAAGAAAAAAGTCAAATCAAGCCTTAAACTAATTCTGACGCCAGCTATGGGGAAAGTAAGATAGGCGCCAGTTTTAGAGGTAGGAATCATTAAAGGGAATACATATTAATGTTTGGATTGTAGTATTGTTTAGGGTCCAGTATTATTGGATGAATAAGCATGTCAAATTAGATTAGGGAGTAAAGAAGAAAGTGATTTATGTGGATAGTAGTTAGGTAGGATAAATATATAGGAGTATTAGGAAGAATGGTGGGAAGTTAGTAGGTAAATAGGATTGTTTCATTTTTTATATATCTTATGAAAAGTTTGATATTAGGTTAGGTTAAGTGGGAAATGTTTTTTATATTAATGTTAAGTTAATGATTATAATGCTTTATTTTAGTTAGGTATGTAGAAATTTGGTAATGATAGAATTAATTGGGGATATAGAAAACATTAATATCCTTTTAATGAGATTTGAAATTATAAAAATATATTGAAAACGTAATCATAACTCCATAAATGGTTCTGGGTACTCTTCAAGTATTAAGTTCATAGAAGGAAGTTGATATAAAAGAAGCTTTATGGGAAGTTGGGGGGGGGGATTTCTTGTTAGTATTAAAAGAACATTAGATGCAGGCATGCCTATCTAGTTTTAGAATTAGACAATTAAGTAAATAAAATTAAAATGCTAGAATGAATAGAAAGTAACACATTATGGTAATTGTGAGTATGAGTTATTGTCAAATACCTAGTCCAAGGACACCAATTTAGTTAACAAAGGATAAATATAAGAATTTTAGTAAATAGCTATACCTATATCCTATTAAAATGGATCAAAATCGGACATAGGTTGTAACAAGTAAGGTCACATATATACATATAGTAAGACGACCTGAGATAAGAGCATCTAGAACAAATAGAGACATATTTTCAATTCACAAACTATTATCTCAACTACATGGATACAAAATTGATAAGGATTAGATGTGAAATCAAAAAGATAATATTTTCTAGTTATAACTTGGACTTCCAACAAAGTTTAGAAAACTAACCAAATTTCCCAAGAAACTTGAGGTACTAAATGAAAGAAAATTCTTCGTCATAACTAAATTAATTATCTCCCATTCAATGACTGAATAAAGTAACATTCCGATAATATCAAAGGATATAAGTTATTCCTGACATCCCATAGTTTGATAGAATACTCATAACAAAGTATGGGTCTTCTTAAGTGCTATCATTAGTTCATCCTTCAAAAAAAAAAAAAAAAAAAATTTGGTTGTGTTTTATCTCATAAATTTTGGGCATGACAGGAACATGCTAGATAGGCTAGAACAAACCTATTAAAGCCTAAAAACATTTTAGAGTTGACTGTTTGTGGGATTTTCCCATCAGGACCTAGAAGTGTCACTTGGCACATTGTTACAAATTTGCTCATTTTGAGTTGACCTAAAAATTCCATCTTGAAATCTTCCACCTCTTCCACCTTAAATTTTCTCATCTTTTTTAAAATTATACTTAGTCTTTAGGGTACTAATAATCTTATGTTATGTTTTGAAACTTAACTTATTTAATCCAATCTTGTATTGAAGCTCTATAAAAGTATTCAAATACCTTTCAAGCCTTTTAACTTCATTATCTCTATAACCCTGGATCTGATATCTAATAAATAAATTTCCTTAGTATAGTTTGCCATACTAAGATATTTCTTTGAGAGACAAGGATGATGAAACTACTAGATTTAAAAATTTAGTTACAATGAGCCTGTAACATGGAGTTTTACATGTTAGGCATACAACTCTAACTTCAGCTTCAAATCTCTTATCTTCGAAATTCTGAGATCTAGTCTTGTAACTAATTTCATAATACTTTCTTGATTAAGGATAACTACCTAAATTTATATAATTATGTGACCAACACATCAACATAATAAATATTAAATTTCCAAATGCTAAGAAAATGTATAACAAATATAGGCCAGGAATCAAATAATATAGATCTATTTCCATGAGATGTGAAATTATTGGAAATCAAAGATTCAAATCCACATAAGGTCAAGAACATCAAGATATGTTCCATTATATATGCTTCATCGATCAAAAACTTCCTTCATGAGATTGGGAAACACATAATGGGCATGAACCATGAAGAATAGTTGTGATATGATAAGAATTACCAATAACTTGAGTACAAAGAGTAGAGAAAGGTACAAAGCTATTGAAAGGTTCAACATACTATCTAGAACATGAACCTATCTACCTAATAGTAGGATTGAAGTCCTTTGAATTCTTAAGCATGTTATACAAATAGAAAGATAACAACCAAGTCTAGAAAACCATGGTAGTGTTGTCGACACTAACAAAGCATAAAATCATTTTGAACTATCGATATCCTCCCAGTGTTTGGTGATGCCTTGAAGCTATCTTTTCTATCTTTCTTCATCCTCTTCTTCCTAAATATCCTTGTTCTCTTCTTCCTTCCTACTTATTTTCAAGTACTTATTTAGTTTTCTCAAATTATTAGACCATCTTGTACCATACATATAGAAGTGACAAAAGAATAAAATTATTCCATTGAGATAGTATTAGGAATGACCTATTTTGATGCAAGAGTTCTATTGTGTAGGGTCTCAATATAACCCATGACATTTCCTTCAATAGTAGCACTCTTCATATGGCTTTCTTGAATAGGGTTTTCCTTCCTAGTTCCTACATGGGTAGGAAATTACACTCTAAATTCCTCATTTCTTGCACATTCCTTTGATTTACTAAAGTATGAGTAGACTTTTCATCCTTTGAATCCTCAATTTATTCCTCTTTCTCATAATCTTTTTCCTTAGAACTAATGGTTTCTTTAGGATCCACAAAGGTATACTCTTTCTTTGCTTTGCAAGCCGCTTCCTCTTCTTTAACTTTCTTCATAGTGTCTTTCTTACTTCTAAACCTCAACAACCTCCTTTCTCCTAAGATAGACTAATTTTTCTTATTTTTTTCTGTGCATCATTTTTCTATCTTCCTCTTATTGGGTTTCCTTGTCAAAATCTCCTTGGTCAATGCCAATATATTTTCTTCTTTTGGGGTTTCAATTTTCTAGTTTGTCAAGGTTACTTTTAGTAGTTGAAGCTTTTCTTTTCACATTTTTTTATCAAGAGAAAATTCTTCAAGGGAAACATGAGGTGAGATTTTATCTTTAGAATATGAGACATAGGGCTTAGCTTCTTTTTTCTCTTTGGAACTACTTTCGGGGTTTTTCCTTGAGAACTTCACTACTCTTCAATTTTGTCACAAATTCTAGGAGGGATTCCTAGATATGTATAGTTAAAACATCTATTAGTGGTTTGTGAATTATTGTACACATGCTAATTGAGGACATAAATTAACTCTAATTGACCTCTTTATGTTATTATTTGCTCATTGTTACAAATGGCCTTCTAAGGTCATTAAAACTTTTAATGAGTTTAATCATGGACATGTATTCTTGTTTTGATCATATATTGATCATATTATAATCAAATAATTAATGTAAGCCTTAATGAATGTATAGTTTTCCCTAAAATTTGAGTGCATAAAAAGGGGTATGTGATTGCTCCAAAGGTGGATTTAGTGTTTTCTCCAAACAAGAGTTGCATTTTATGTTGGAAGTCATCTAATATAACCAAAGTAAAGGTGTTTCAAACATTTTGGGGTTCTAGAGATGTTGCAAAGTAAGATTTCTAGAAAGCCCTAGGGTAAAGGGGCTAGAAAGGAGGGTTTTGTAAAAACCATTGTAAAGTTGATCATGAGACCAAAAATATAGAATAATCCTTGCATTTGATTAGTCTCTTAAGACTATTTTGGATCATGGGAGTTCCAAAATTCAAGGGATTGTGAGTTTCTTTGTAAATGGCCTTAAATTAGGCCTAATTGGCAGACTAAAATAGCCAGTTTTGAGTGATATTTTACAAAACAAGTGTAGTTGGTTTTGGAGTATATTTTAGAGTGAGGAAAAGGGTATTTTAATCACCCAATATTTTAGGAATTTCTGTGGGAAAGTTTGGAGAAAACAACAAATTAGTGACTGGCAAGGGCTAGTTAGAACAAGCCTAGAAGAGGCAAAATCGAGAAAGTGTAAGAGATGAGTTGCTGAGAGTGTGCAAGGAGTTGGAAAATGTTAGATGGGATGTTTTGAGATGATCAAAGGTGTTGGGTTCATGGTATGAAGCCAAGCACAAGTTTTGGTATGTTGGAGGCACCAGGGTACACTAGGTGCATGGTGAACAATGTGAGTGTTTAGAAGACAAACTGAAGATTTGGGTTATAACCTCTTAGACATGGTTGTAGGAAGATGTCACCAAGTCAGAGAACTCCTCTTGAAACCTATTAGAGTCTAATTCCTTGGGTAGATTCCAAGAATACAAGAGAATCCCAAAGTTGAGTTGTGGTTCCTAGGGGAATATAGGAGGGCTTTGCATCAAACACACACACTTGTTGTATAGTCATGGATATTGTGATCATTCATGAACTTGAACAAAACCATGTTAGAAATAGTGTGGTGAAAAAGGACTACAAAATAGAGAGAAATGGCCATCAAATATGCATGATTTAAATAGCTACATTATCCTTAGAGAGAACTATATCTATCACTACGCCATTATCAAAAGATGATTAACATACAATGGTACTTGAACAAAGAACACTAATAAATATTGAGGATGGGAATTGATAATACCATTTCACAGATGATTTTGGCATCTCACCCTTTATCACTTGTGCATCAACTTTATTAGCCCTCTTCCTTGGTGACTTGCAAATGAAGAATTAGCACAGTAAAAAATCTAAGATAAGAATTAGCCCTCTTCTCTCTCTCTCTCTCTCTCTCTCTCTCTCTCTCTCTCTCTCTCTCTCCCTCTCCCTATTCAATCTAATGAGCCAATTGGATCTACTCAACATTTTAATGTCTCGAGTATTGCCTCATGGTCTGACTCACGAACTTTCCAAAGAATCTTATTATATGGTTTTCCACCATATTTTATCAAGTGGACATTTGATGCAACAACAAGGTTTGAATAATGAAGAATCTTCCTCTCTGTTTGCCAATCCTCGAATAACCACAAGTTAGGGTTCTTCATAGAATATCATCTAAGCCATGTGCCTGTTATAACCACCACACCGACATGGTACTCTAAACCTTCACCATCTATAACCGAGTGATCCAATTTTTGTTTGGCTTCAACATAATGACACAAATAATAATCTCTCCCTTCTTTATTGTCTTTAGGTACAATAATAGAAAAAACATGGCCTATAGTGACAAATGTACAAAATGCGCTCATTAATTTAGAAAATACTTGGGTAAAAGTTATAAAGTTACATATTGAAATTACAAAGATATATAAATATATATATATATTACCAGGTTGCACTAGATCTGACAAGCGGTCAAAGTCAATAGATGAATCCATCTCTACCATTTCCAGTGCTTGTGGGGGATGATAGGTGTCAATTGGGTCCAAAACTTGTATATCCCATTTGTCCACCCATTCAGTTGACTCACAGTCATCCCAATTTTCCTCTGCACATGATGGACAATAGCATTCCATTTTTCGTGTGTGGATACTCCATGAACCTACATTAGAGTTCTAAAAGAGTACAACTCACTAGATCGTATTAGTGTGCAACAATCCTAATATGGTGCAATGTTAGTATTATTTATCAACCAAAAAAATCTATGAACCGTAGACTCACCTTCCTTACCTAGACCCATTGTAGCGTTACACCACTGGACGATGGCTTTTGCATCTATCAATATTGCTCCATCTTTGTACTTTATTTCTTCATGAGCCAAGGCTCTTTTAATGTATGTGCCTACACCATTGTGCTCTCCCTTACCATGACTAGCTTCTAAAAAATTCCAAATATATTGAATTCTACACAACTTGTGCATCCTGCTCAACCAATAGAACATCTGTGCATTCTTGAATTGAGATGCGCAATTGTCTGACCAAATAATGTGCTAACAATATGTTATGCCCCTATTAGCCAAATCTCCATAAAATAGTTATAAACAACCATGTACGAACTCCGTAGAATGTGATCGATCATCGCTGATGTAAAAATGGTACTCCCTCAAAATCTTTCTGTCATCCTCTGTACTTGTAGGTGAATGCCTGAATGTTATGTGAACAAATATGGAAACTTGTTCAGAAGTTTAATACTTTTCTTGCACCTCATTTTGTAGTTGTATTGTGTAGTTCTCTACAAAATCTACAATCGAAACAATGGTATCCAGTGGAAACATATCCTTGCACAACTTGAATTGCAAATCCAACTATTGAGCTGTATGGGTATACCTTGCATACTCGTAAATAATCTTTTCATAAAAAATCTTCACAAACTCATACACTGGAATCTTTTCAATGACTAAATCACATCTTTTACCATGTTTCCCACACTAGTACATTTGACCCCATTTTTAGACCAAAATTTTCGACCATCTAAAAAAAAGGGGTCAAATTGGTCGTTTTATGCAAGCAATGTATATAATTTTTTTAATAGAAGCCCGTGTTGGTCGAAATTTCAACCAACATGAACTTACACTTTCTTGAAATTAAAAACAAGGTCTTTGCCGTGCCAATGTATATAAATTTTTTAACTAGAAGCCTGTGTTGGTCAAAATTTTGACGAACACAAACTTACACTTTCCCAAAATTAAAAACAAGTCTTTGCCGCGCCCTAATTTCAGTCTTGCATGACCGGAAGAAAGGTTGTGTGGTTAATGTTGGTTGGATATTGCATTTTGTGGCACCATTACATGCAGAGGAAGGGTTTGAAGATTACGTGCCACATTTGGCAGCTTCAGTGCAACCTGTGCCGGAATAGTAAGGTTCTATCTCTGTTATATCTCCTCTTTTTCGTTGTTCAGCACATCATCTTCAATGTGATTAGAATTTGTAACATATCATTTTCCTCAACGGCTCCCACCTTACATGCCTTGCGTGGATGTTCTATTTATTGGATTGGGAGTTTTCTTTTCACTACTAAACACCTCTATTTTAAGCTGTGATCTTCTAGCCATTGGCTAGCTTCATGGTGGATTCCCCAACTGCGGGTTTGATGCTTTGGATTGGCATGAAAGGTTTTCCAAAGCTTTAAGAGATGCAAGCTTTGATTCAAGTTGCCTCGATTTCAGGATGTCAACTAAAGCCTCTATTACATGTGCATCAATTAATGAATCTCTACGGCTGTCATCAAGATCAAATTTTGCAAGAGCTTTTGCCATTTCCAATTTTGATTCAGCTGACCCCCTGCAAAGGCGATCAACCACTGGCTTGCACCAGTTTTCCATCACCATAGCTTTAATGTTTTTTGGAGAGTCTGCCAGTTCATCTAACATTTGTTCAATTTCTATTCCCTTGTTTAAGCATCCATCACCTACATCATAATGCAAAAAGCTATTGAGATAGCTGATAATGGATTCTTTGCTTCTCACAATTACATAATAATTTCTATTCAACACTTATCCATAAAATGAGAATCTGCCAGTTCGAACAAGCCTTCAAGAAATTGTGATACTGGTGGCCCCACTATATTGACTTCTCTTTTGACTATAGCTCTTCAATTATTCAGTGCCTCTTTTCCCTATGTTTCGCTTTTAATTGTTTTCATAAAAATTAAGCTTGTAGAGTCTTCAAAAAACCATTTAGCCAATGGGTGAAAGAATGGCAAAATTATAGAAAAGAGATAGTTCAAAATAATTCACACAATTAAAAATATGCTAGAGTTTGTGTAAACTGATACAACAATTATGTACCCCATTTTCTTCAATACAGATTCTATTCACAAATAAAACTTATCTACATCAATTGTACCCTTGTTTATCCAATGTGCTCACAAGTTTGAACCTCTTCACATTGATGCTGGTGGCATTCATGCCAGATCACTTAATGCTGATAAAGTTACAGACCCTTGCTAGTGTAGTCATGGGTTTTGTCTCTTTTAATATGTGTAGAGAATCCTCTTTCATTAGATAACAACACTCTTATGATCTCAAATCAACCTAGACTATTGTTGTTCCCAAATTGGGACTATTTAAATCCGATGTAGAACTAAAACCAAATCTTGAAAAAGAAACCAGTATCATAAAGCATACCCCAATTTCATATTCAAACATTTAACTTCTTGAAACCAATAACCGATACCAAGAATTGACTTGGAGCAAAACAAAATTGAGATCTTTGAAATTGTATTGTAATTGGTGATGACTTCAATCACAACTCTCTTTTAAACTATTGTTAAACCATTTCATACTCATCATGACCAGCCACCAAGGTAAGAATAGAGAAATTATAGATAGCTTTAGTATCTTCAAACCAAAGAGCAATTAGCGCAAGTTTTGAATACAATATAGTTCCATAAAACTTGTTTACTCCATCTATGATGATTCAAAAATTTAAGAACATAGAAATGTGCATAAGAACAATGAAGAAACAAAAGATCTGAACATAATTAAATTCTACCATTATTCCATTCCTGATTACATTGTTTCTCCACTTTCCTTGATTCTCAAATCTTCTCATGCTACTACTATTCAGAAAAATTATATATATTCATCTCGGGTTTCTTTAATTACATATATCTAAAGATATTCAAAAGAAGTTAACCCAATAACTAATTCTTAAAACTGACTTTTAACTTCCCACACCTAACTCATTATAATTCTAAATATATTAAAGATACTAGTAAAGTATCTTGGAGTTTATTCAAAACTCTTAACTTATAACCCCCAATTACATCATTAAATTAACTATATAAAACTAAGACTCATCCCAACATTATTAAAATAATCATTTAAAGTGCATTAGAATCCTAGATCTTGAAAATAATTGGAATCTCTGGATGCCCCTGTATCATTATGCCTTTGCCTTCTTCCTTTTAGCTCTTGTAGGTCCCTATTTAGCTAGTTTTTCTAGCTTAGCAGTAGGAGGAGTCCGATCTCCTTGTAACCTTGTGAGGTTGAGGAGTAACCTCAAATTTTATTGCCAAAATATCAGGTGTGTCTACCACCTCTACACTCTTCGTAATGTTGTCCTTGATTGGTTTTATGCTTGTGCTTCCCAATTGAACCTTTATTGAAACTTTGCTTCCCTTCTTCATCACTTCCCATTATTCTTTGATAATGCCCTCCTTTTTTCTAATATTTTCCACAAATTTCTCTACCTTCATTTTTCTAGATCATTTGTATAATTATTACCTTGTCTAAATTTCTCGTTATAAGTCCCCTATTTTTATGCTTCCTTATCTCTAGGTGAGACCAACATAACCTCAGCATGTTTTTCAAGAAATTCTTGGCTAACCTCATAACCAAGAATGGTGAATAAATATCTCTCTAGGATCAATAACCTCCATGAATGCCAAATTAGTTTCAACCATAAAGCAATTTATATTTGTATACTTCTCCACAACTAACCTAGGTATTGTATGCATATATTTCATCTCTATTTGAAATCCCTTGAACAAACCAAGTAGATCACAAATAATGTCATCTTTGTATTACATGTGATAGTGCTAAGTTACCAAAGAATTTGTTGGTACATAATTAGTCAAAGCATGTGGGTGCATGTTTCTTTTCTTCATTACAAACACAAACATTTTAGTTTAATCCAATAGCTTTGCTCAATCATTTATTGCTTAATCGTTTAATGTTTAATGCTGATCATATGAGCCCTGTAATATCTAACGCCATAGAATTTTAGGGCTGCCAGCTGACATCCCCACATTCCATATGAAATCATTTGAACATAGGGAGATCTCCAAAAAATAAATGATTTTATAGATAACTAAAATAAATGTGAGTACTTCAAACTTATCATAAGAAGGAAATCACTTATTATTTTCTTTTTTACGTCATGGATGATTTCAACTTTCAACTTCATCAAAAGACCAAGGATGCGTTGAAATATTTCACTATTTTGAATGCAATTACAGTCAGTATATTCTAGGTTTAAATGTGTCAGATTATAGCAATTCTAATTTTTGTAGATACACTATTGGATATTTTTTGTGTAGATATTTTGTATTCAACATTTTGATTTTGTTGATAAGTTATCCTTCTCTAATTAACATACTCTTTCAGATGGAAATAATTAACATACATTGTCTCACTAGTACATTTGACTCGAATTTTTGACCAAAACTTTCGACCATCTGATACTTTGGGGTAATTTTGGTTGAATTGTGATGGCTTTGGTTAAAGATGAGCCCGTGTTGGTCAAAATTTTGACCAACACGGGCTCACACTAAGCAAAAATTTAAAAAATGTTATGTTTGCCGCCCTAATCTTATTGTTACCGCGCGACCCAGAAGACTCGTTCATTGGGGACTCCTTCTTTTTGCAGTTCTAGGAAGATGGGTTTAGTTGAGATTTATTATCTAATATTTCTACATTCTGGAGTGGGTCAAAGGAGTTAGATCATTTCCTTGATCGCCTGCCTCCATTACACATAAGAAACCTAGTTGGGGGATTATTCCTTTTCCCACTAAGGAAATTTAATCTTCTCTTCCTGGATCTATAAGAGTGGACTTCAGCCCACCTATCTTTCAAGCACATTACTTTCTGGATGCAAATGCAAAGGTTGATAGAAGGGCAAGGCTTATGCCAGAAGTAAACGCATTTTCAATAATACCTTGGTAGATTTGAGAGAGATCTACAATTTACTGGATTCACAAAGTTAGCAGGAGTAAAATATTTTCAAAGAAGTATCGAGATTTATGTCACCCGTTTGCTTAAGCTTGAAAGAGATTTTGTCGGACTTTAAAGTGCATGCCAAAAATTGGCAATCCAATGTTTGATTAAGAGTAGATCACAATACTCAGACTGCAATGCCAATGTGTTCACGTGACAATTAGCTCAGATTGTATCAATGAGTCCCGACTCAAAGCAATGTATACAATGGTTGACCAGGGAACTTGGCTCTTAGATGTAAATGTGTGAGATGACTCCAATGTAGTGAGGTGATAATTGTTTGATGTCATAGATTATGGCATGGATTTGAATGTCTCATGGATCTCCAATTAAATGTTCCTTGTGTGTTTCACTGAACCATTTTCTACCACTGCGATTTGTGGCCAGGAGTACGCGGAAAAAGGGTTTAATAGCATCACATTGAAAGAGATTTCAGAAAGAAGGCGGCATGAAAGGATCAAATAATAGCTGGAAATGTTGAAGAGTCTCCTTTCCAACGTTACAAAGGCAAGTTGAAGTTTTGTTTTATAGATTGACATTTCTTGCCTTGTTTTGAATATATTTATATGCACCCTATACAATGTTTTCCTTTTTTTGTACTAGACATTTCTCATTTGCTTGAACCTTGAATCATGAAGTTCTTCCTTCAAGTGATCTTTATGCTCAATACCCTAACAAAGTGGTGAGGGAGTTTTATAGTGGTCATCTACGAAACTGTTTTAGCTAGGGATATGATGAAATTTGCGGGGCCAAAAATACCATAAAACATTAAAGTGACACATCATGCATATAAATTTTTAAAATTTCTTAAGTTCATAAAGATTTTAGTCAATATTTTATATTCTTTGATGTGTAGATTTTCATTTGAGGTATATAGTACCACAAACATAGCCCACTTGTGCCAAGTGCTGCAGTAAAAAACATATAACAAAATCCCAAATGAAGAGAAGAGATATTTCTTCTGATTTGTCTCCTTTACCTCCTGCTTGTCTAACAATAGCTACAACCAATCATCAACTAAGAACATATATATAGAACTAGTGATGTCCACCCCCACTGTAGCAGTGAGGCCTTATTTTTCAGCATGAAGCAGGTGAAGATTCCTAGTTATCAAGTGCATAACCCTACCAAAAACTTGGCCACATCATCAAATATTTGTTCAATAATCTCTTGCCTCTCCTATAGTTTCTTAAAGCTTCTCTAGGGTGAGATAGTTCTCTTCTTGTTTCTAGTTTTCACCTTCAGGAGTCACTTGGGTGTCCTTGACCTAACACTGCTTGTCTTTCTCCTGCTGACATGGAGGCGAAGTGAAGGTCTCTCCCTTTTCTCCCACCCATTTTTAATTATCAGGATTATTTGTAAGTTTTATGAAGACCCACAATAATAGAAAAAATGCAGCGACACTTACTTGGAATCCAAGCATTCGACATCGAGTGGAAGATGGACCAGACTTCTTTTGCAAGAAAATGATCAAAACTATATAATTAGAGAAAGGGAGAGTCCTTGCATGTTTTCAATAGGTACTATGTGTCAGGTGCTCTATCTACCATTTTATTGGACATGGAAATCAAGGTGTGCCTTAAAGAAAAAACAAATCTTTTCCCTTCTCAAAAACAGACCAGATTGAACTCTCCATTAATCTCAAGTACTGAGAATAATACTTAATTGTCCATGAGATACCTATTAGACTGGTGCCTAGACAAGAAATTTTTAAAAAGTACTCTCATTCAGCTGGTCCATTAATCAGTGTAAAATGTAGTGTGTCAACCACCTTTTTCCTAGTTGGAACATGGCAATACAACATCGCACACTTCCCATAATTTATGTGCACTTATCAATCATTCATAGGTCTGTATCAAAAATGTTATATTCTTGTTTGGCATTCAAGCATTCATTACAGACAGAAAGATAGAGCAGACTTATCTTGCAAAAAGCAATTAAAAATTACATAATAAGCACAGTAACTTTTTTGACCAGAAAGCATTGAGATCAGTTATGAGTTACTTTATAGAGCAGAAAATCATCACACCACCAAGCATTGCAAACCATCAGAAATAAGTTGGATAGGGGAAAGCAGAAATGTACAATCTTTGATAACATCTTAATGGTTTTAGGAAATCAGAAGCAAAAAATATTTTGAGCCATAAGGAAATGCAAATGAATACACAAATCAAATACTTTGGCCCCTATAATTTGATTATAAGATTACACAAATAAAAGCAATGTATTTTTTTAATATTTGTAAGTAGTGCAACTACTTATGTGCTTCCTTTTAATTTACTTTTTATACATAAAACTAATTACATTTTAAACATTCTGTGATGTTTATCTAATAGAATGTACAATATGTTCAAGCATATATTTTCCTATCTCTTAATAACAAGACATTAGACTATTAATATGATTGTGACAAATTTGGAACATTATTTGAAGAGGATTATATTCTATGAGATAGTTTTGGAAGGATGATATGATGGACTAGAGGAAGAAAGTGATTTATTATTTTATTTAGGATTTTATTATTTGGATGAAAAATCAGAGGATGATTCAAAGTATTAACACAAAAAATATAATACAATTGAAACATTGATGCAAAAAGTTCTCATTCGCAACCCCTGTAATATCCTAGTTATATAATAGGGCTTTAGATAGTTATTAAAAAACATATCTTCTTTTCAAGCTCTCTATTATTCTGATGATGGATTCTCAATTTATGCCAGTGCAATACAAGCATCTGATTTGAAATGTCAATGCAAAAAAATTCTTCTCCCTTAATTCTTTGTTATACTGACGATAGAATGTGATTTAAAATGTCAATCTAGAAATGTTTATCTCTGACTCTATATTATACTAATAAAAAAATGGGATTTGAAATGTTGATGTAAAAAAATTCTTCTATTCTAACTCTGTATCTTGATGATAGAATCTAAGACAACGAATTACACATTACTTCATTTTATGTTGCATGAAATTTGGCCCTACATAAGTGCATTTAGAACTTTTCTGTGATACTGTACAAAATTTGCGATACAGTTACTCCTCTATTTGAAAAGTATTTTCAAAAATCAAAGGTGTTGTTGATGTGGTGACTATGATGAGGGTGCAATAATAATGTGACAAGATCTGATGCAGTTTACCTTGCATCCTCGGTAGAACCCAGAGATACTTGATATTGCCATCTCTATTCAAATCATAGACAAAGACATATGTCCCATCTTTAGAAGCCCAATAGATTTTTTGGTTCTGCATGAAAATACTTGTAAAAAGCCAATTGGCATATAGTCATAAGACCTTCTTTTCTTGAAGGGAGCATCTCTTATTTCCCTTCTCTTATTCACAGATTTATAAATCAGAACAACAAATTTCTTACTTCTAACAAGGTAAAGATTTCAAATTATAAGGGTTACCTGATAGGTTTTTGTCTTGGGATCACAGTTGAGATGAACAGCCACATCATCATTATAATCTTTTATGTAATATGAAAGTTTGGTTTCTCTGTTCAGTCTTACATCTTCAATATAATGGGACTACATAGTCAATGGATTGACCACTTGAAGGTTCCCATTTCTCTTACAGCTATACGCCAAGAGGCCTCCATCTCCAGCTCTTAGACACCATTGCAAGTCACTACATCTCTAGTCTTCATTAAATATCTTCTTGTACCTTCATCTTCTATTGACATCATAGAAAATAAGACCTTTGGAAGATCCAATGGTTTCGTCATAAAGTTCCATCACCAGCCACCTTTGTGCGTTGCCCTGCTCCCATAGATTGTGAAAGTAAGCATATCCAAAAATAGTACGTTGCTATGAAGTAGAAACTATTTGCATTTGGAACTGTGTGGAGAGAAATTTTGCAAAATATCAAGGTCAAGATTTCCTCTGGAATATGACATGGAAAAAAAATTCTTCCCTTCCTTCTACTATTTTGTTTGATCCATCATCACTGCTTGATGAAGCCTCCCCTCTATTTTCTATAGCATTGGCCTCATCTATGAAATCTGTATGCTTACTAGTTCCATCTTCAATGTATGAGCCTTCTTCAAGGGTAAGCCAATTGGCATATGGTTCAGTTGATCCAAAGTCACCTTCATTTGGTGCAGCCATTGCCTTACCTTTGCTGTATGGAGACTTGCTTAAGCCTTTGCCACTCCCCTCATTCTCTTAACTCCAAATGTTATCCAAGCAGATTTTCTTCTTCTTAATATTTTGGATGAACCTTGAATCATCAAGTTCTTCCTTTGAAGCTATCTTTGCACTCAATACCCTAACAAAGTGGTAAATGGACTTTATGAGGCATTTATGTTATAGTGATATCATTTCACTTAAATGACAAAATTTTCATTCTTTTATTTATTTTTGTACAAATATTTGTTTTAGAGGACATTTTTCAAACTTCATTTGAGGTTCAATGTGAGATTTATGGGGAAGAAGCTATGTTAAAATGTTTTCTCAATGCTTCCACATCGTTCCATCATTTTTTTCATAATAACAATCGTGGATCTTAGGTTCATACGAAATTTCTAGATTCAAAAGATGATGCATGGCAACATATTTGTTTGTGTCTTGGTAGACCTGGAAGCACCTACTAGGATGTCAAGGTAAATGATGAACACCGGAGGCCTACTCTAAAAGTGGATCTCTCCTCTTTAAGAGTGGTCTTAGTCAATAATTCCAAATGAATATGTTTTATTTGATTGAATTAATTTATCACTAGTACCGACATGATACCTTCATATCATTTGACTTCTTAATGTGATTCCTTATCTTCTACTTCCTCATATTGGTGCACATCAAACTACAATATTTGCCAATATCTTTCTTAATATAGTAATGGATGACTAAGATCCCAGATAGCAATGGATGACCAAGTTGTTACAACGAGTATCCACCAATTAGTGCCAAGACTTTTGAGTGCTCTTAAAGGATTTTGATGTGCCTTGTTCTTGTTGACTTGCTATGCCCAATTCAGGCAATATGATTGACATAAGAAAGTAATGCCTAGCTTAAGATGTATGAACTACATAGCTATTTATACCATCAACTGAACATGTGGAAATTATACATACCAAACATCTACGCCTTCTAGAAATTATAGGATCATTTTAGTTACATTTGAAAACATTAATCAAGAAAAACCATATGTGCAGATATAAACATTAATCACAACATGTCCAATTTATTTGCAGATATATTTTCCTATGAAGAAAGACCACGCTTGACAATATGAATGCTGAACAAAATAAGACAATGGCTGCATTGTGGGCTCAGTTCTGAAGAAAACCTCATAAATGTTATTGTCCTTGCAAGAAGTGTAAAGGCTTAAAGACTCGAAGAATTCTAATCACAACAGCCCAGAGTCATTGTAGGCAACATGGTCATGTTGAAGGGGGCCACGATTTTCTTCCATTGCTGGATGTGGATTTCCTACTGGAGGAACATGGAGGTGTGAATATCCAAGCTGAGGATAACACTCTCATGGAAGAAGATGATAATGTGCTAGAGGACATGATTGAAGAAGATGGTATTGGGGCAGGTGATGAAGAGGCTCACAATGATTGTACTAGCAAATCTAATAATGATGATGAAGATGGTCTTGATATACCTTTACTTGAGGTGGCACACGAGCCCTTATATGAAGGCTCCCAAATAACTCTACTCTCGGCTATAGTGTTGTTGGTGAACCTAAAGGTTATGAATGGTATATCCAATGTAGCAATGTCACGTATGCTAAGGTATGTCATTTTTGTCATCTTCAATGTTAGCATACAATTACTATTCATTATATTAACAATGCATATTTGTTGTTGTAGGATGATTAGTGATTTTTTGTTACCACCATCAAACATTTTGCCTCGTTCTTACCGAGAATTATCTAACATTATCGCTAAGATTGGAATTAAGTATCAAACAATACATGCATGTCCCAATGATCACATTCTATATCATAAACAATATGAATTTGTAGCAGAATGCCCTGATTGTCATAGTAGTAGATATCTATCAGATCAAATAACAAAAAAAGTGCCTCACAAGGTTCTTCGGTACATTCCCATTATTCCACGTCTTTAACAGTTATTCAGGTGCGCTACCTTGGCACACTTTATGGATTACCATGCACACAATAGAAGTCAGGATGACATTATGCGAATGCCTGCCGATGGTTTTGCATTTAAAGAGATAGAAGAAACATGGTCACACTTTAAAGAAGAACCTCGTAATTTGAAGCTTTCATTGGCAGCGGACGGTGTCAATCCATATGGAGATATGAGATTTGTTTACTCAGTGTGGCCTATTTTTGTTATTAATAATAAAATTCCTCCTTGGATGTCCATAAAGAGGGAGCACATAATGTTGTCAATGATTGTGCCAGGTATTTTTATCATTTTATAGTTATCTAAATTAATTTATAAATAGTGCATGAAAATGGTCATAATAATTATGTAATGTTTATGTTCATTCAATTGCTAGGTAAATAACAAGTGAAAGATATGAACGTGTATATTGAGCCCCTGATTGACGAGTTGTTGAAGTTATGGAATGGCATCACTATGTATGACATCTCTAGACCGATAGGACATTGACAATTTCAATTCCATCCAATGCTTGTATGGACAATACATGATGCCCCTAGGTTAACTCATTTTTGTGGTATGTTATATTGTTAATATCACATATTTTTGGTCTGTTATAGTGCTTACACATTACTATCAAATGTTTAAGTTGTGCATGGTAATTTTACATGATCTACTTCTACATGATCTTGTAGGTCTTCAAACAAAGGGAAAATTTGCATGTCTAGTTTGTGGTCCGAAGATGAAATCTCATCATTCGAGAACTTTAAGAAAGTAGGTGTTTGATGAGTTTAGACACTTTCTCCACAATAATCATAGGTATCGAATTGCCAAAAAATATCTTTTCAATGGGAAAGAAGAGACATCATCAAGGCCATGAAGAATGACACCTCATTTATGGAAGTTGGAATATGATCGACTAAATTGTCGAGGTAATATCCAATTTGTCATCCAAAGTTTAAAATTTGTATTTTGATATTGTCTTATATTTACTAATGTTGTAATTGATACTTGTGAAGGTTGTGAAGGCATCAATGACCAACTTCCTAGAGGAATGAAAAGTTATCCTACTCAATTTAGTAGGTTACCGTACTACAACGATCTCCCAATTGCGCATTTGTTTGATGCTATGCATATTGGAAAGAATGTAATAGAGACACTATGGAAAATGTTGGATGGAAGGCATGATAGAGAAAAAATTGCCAAAATTTGTACCGACATTCATGAATCCAATCATGAACTAAAAGCTTCCATTGAATCAAATAGCAATGGAGACTGCATAAATACAAGCGCCCTTCCTTGGTTATTAACGAAGCAACAGAGTGATGCATTAAAAGAAGTCATAAAAAAAACAAAATTTCCAATAGGATTTGCTACAAATATAAGCACTCTTCTATCAAAGAAAGGTGATTTTGGGCCTGGGTTGAAAACACATGATTGGCATACCTTCGTCAAGGTAAGTCATGTTCTCTATTTACAGTATATTTGTAAGATTGAATGTACTACCTATTGCATTATTTAATAATATATTGAAATGATCATTTTTAATGATTGCAGTTCATACTACCTCTATCCCTTTAACAACAGTATTAAATAAGTTATATATGATCTTGGAAAATACATGAGGTTAGAAGTATTTTTTCTTAGATTTGTAGCTTTCTCTTAAATCTATTGTATAATTTTATTTGAAATCTCGTTTATGTGGTTTTGTGTGTTGAATCTCTTTTAGGTGGTTATCATCTAAAGAAATTGACAAAAAAGATATAAAATATTGGAAGAGAAAAATTCCACAACTTATATGTGAAATGCAAAAGTGTTTACCTCCAACATTTTTCAATGCTCAAGAACACTACCTCATACATCAAGTTGAGGAGATTGAATTGTGTGGACCTGTACAAGCTAGATCAATGTGGATGGTTGAGAGGCACTTGAAATTTATGAAGGGCTTGGTTTGACAAAGAGCACGTCCTGAGGGTTCTATGATAGAGGGATATATGATATACCAGACCATGGTGTACATTACTTAATATCTTCCAAAGTTTGCAGCAGATATCCATGTAGATCGCATTTGGGATCCCAACTCTAATGACAAATTCGAAGGGGAGTACCTGAGGGGGAAAGGTAGATTGAGGAGAGTGAGAGGTAATTATAAGTTTTTTTTTTTGTAGTTTAATAATTATTATTCATCATCAATATATATAAGTTGTTTCTAACTAGTGTAATTGTCTTCTTTATAGTTGGTCGTGAGTGGGATGCACTACACTTGTATATTGCAAACAATCTTGATTGGATGACAGTATGGATTGAGTAGTCTCAAGAAAATGGTCACTCATTAACATGGGATGGTGTTGTATCATTCGTTAAAGAAGCTCATCATAATGGAGATCCCAATGTTACACAAATGGTACTTGATCTAATATATGGCTTAAGAGATACAAAGGTACACATAAGATTACTAATCATTACACATAAGTTTAATATCAACTCACAGATCGATGCAAATAATCTTGACATGTTTGAATAATTGCAAGTCAAACACCACAAAGCTATGTACTACCATGGCTATAAATTCCGCACAAAAAAGTCAGATGAAATAAAGAAAACATGTGATTCCGGGATAAGTGTTGTCTTTGCGGTCACCAATATTTCATCTAGAACTGACATACATCCTCAACGATCTAAAAATCGATACTATGGCATTTTGGATGATATACTTGAGTGCAAATTTAATTCATTCAAAATAGTTCTATTTGTCGTCAAATGGTTCAGGTTACGACTAAATCGAAATAATCCTGATAGGACTGTTATTGAACATGATAGTGGATTTACTATGATTAATACAAGGTCATTTGAGCCAGTCGGAGATGAGCCCTATGTTCTTCCAAGCCAGTGTGAGCAAGTGTTTTATTTTGGTGTTCCACAAAAACCAGGTTGGTCATTTGTTGTTAGACATGACCCAAGAGGAAGGCCGGTAAAGTATAATGTGATCGAAGAAGAAGAAATTGAAGAAGCAGAAGAGGAAGTAAATGATTATCAGGAACAACAGTTACCCAATGGTGAAGATGAAGAAGATGGTGATGATTTTGGTCATGTTGACGATAATGGTGATAATGATGATGATGATGTTGATGACGATCATGATCATGGCGATAATGGTCATGATGATGATGGTGATGAAGATGATGATGATGGCAATGAAGATGGTGATGATGGTGAAGAAGATGGTGGTGGTGACGACGATGATCAAAGTGACAAGTACGATGATGGTGATGATGATGATGATGATGACATGGATGAAGATCATGATGATCAATGAAATGTCCAGCTAGGATCAATGTCAACTATGATGGGGTCTTGTACAACCAAACTTTTCTTTCTAAACCATATGTGCACATATAAACATTAAGTAGAACATGTCAATTTTTTTTTAGATATACACATTAGATACACTAAATTTTTAACTTAAGACAAATGATTTACATATACAATCTACTTTATTATTAATATTTTTTTGGTAAGTCTATTACTTTAATTTCGCTGCTGATTTCTAAGACTTACTAATTTTTTTCACAAGGCGATATGGATGCACCATCTCAGACACCTTCAATAGAGGTAAACATTAAATATTGTAAATTTTAATGTTAATATAGAAATAGATGTCGTATTATTATGTTCTTTTCTCTGTGGCTTTGGAGTTGTTTTGATGAAATTTTACTGATATTTAATGTCACAAATGATAGGAAAAAGCTAGAATGACCGCTGATCAAATGTGATCTAAAATACGGGCTTCATATCTACATAACATCGCCCTTAGTACTGACCCTGTGTTCATCACCCAGAAAATCAAGCAAAGATACACTGATGAACTTGTTAACATTATCATCGAGGGTGGCAAAAGTGAGGAGAAAGAGGCACTGAGAACAGAATTGGGTCGTAGAATCCACTCTTTGCAGGTAAGCAGTAATTCAACTAAAGCAATAATAGAAGTTCAATAGATATGAATATTTTATACTATCTTATGGATCTTGATCTCTAATTTTATGTGTACTTGTATAGACATTTGTGCCATTTGTGACATCACATGGTGAACATGGTGATGGTCGTTGTGCACAACCTTCGTGTCAGTAGCACTTTGTTTGTTTTCATCAACATTATAACAGTTACTTTTTTTTTGTGGACATTGTTGTCACTTAGGTTTGCACCCTTGTCCAAGGCCTATGCGTGAGGACAACCTAGTGAAACATGGAAACAACCTCCAAGCTGTGGGACTTGAACTGTGAGGTTGAGTCTCGAGAGAAGGCTGGCTTCCTCTTACTATCAGGGCACACCTAACTACTCTCGAAAGGAAAAGGGGAAGAAGGAGATGCAGAAAACAACTCTACCCTACCTAAACTACGGAGGTGATGCACCAAAACAGAGTGTTCAGACCCATTTATGCCCATATATGCACTATTGAACCAGAATGAAACTAAGGATATATACATACAGGCTTGTTTTTATCTAATAACCTCATACAGATCAAGAAACCAAACTGAATAACACAAGGAAAGAGGAATCTCACTTATATATTATCCAGTAGGCAAAATAGATACAGTATCCAGGCTACAGATCTCAACAATACACCAATGAGAGGCAAAAGGGATGCACATACACATTAATGGTTGAAGGAGATAAAACAAAGAATCATTCAGTTCAAAGGCATAGGGAATGTTACACTGAGAGTTGCAGAGCAATATCAGAGAAATCAAAAAAGAGTCGACCCTTGGAAAAGATTACAAAATTGCCTTTATAGTTCAGGCATAACTGAGGGAAATGATTCTGCATTAACTGCTCAACTACTGCCATTGAACCCCAAAATATCTGATCAAAGATCACACTCGAGCATGGTTCTGAAGTACAAAATCAGATATTCGACTGAAGGAATGCCTCAAGTAGACAAAAGTGATGCCAATGAATGATCCTGACATAGTAGATGGATTGACTGAGACGGTGGAGTGTTTCCCTATACCTTGCATTCATTTCTGGTAGGTTAGAATTGATCGCGAAGATCAGATCGCAAGATAACATTGATCATTTTTGCTTCCTGGTTCATGAATCAATAGGGTTGAAGCAAGTCAAATAGGCTATACGAGCCAACTGGGCCAATCACCTTTCTTCGTTCTGCCACTTGGGGAAGTCTTTCATGGTTGACCTTCCATCATTGGACTAACCGTGCCACCCTTGGAGATATTCATATTAACTGTGATGATTACATTAACCGCCAGCCACCGACCGTCCTTCCTGACTAGGCCAGCAAGACACATGTCAACAAGGTGCTGTGTCGCCAACATAAACCTCGAGCGACTTACCCATAGCGAGGTGGCAACGACCATCGATCGGCCTAGATCCGACGATCGTGAAGACTCGTCATACTCTACACTGTTCTTACCCCGGGCCCATCATATTTGGCACCACCTCTGCAACTGCTGTCGTATCCAACCGACACCTGGCAACACCTCAGCGACCATACCCTGGCGAGACTTGGCCCACTGACATGTGGCAACCTTTTGCTATGTCTCTATGGTAAAGATCGCACATCTTCACCATGGTGACATGGTGACAGTCGTTGATCTTCTCTAATCTAATGGTTACGAAGACCCACCTTCCTGCGACCTTCCTCCCTCGTAATTCATTGGGCCCACGGTACATGTGGCACTTCCCTGTTGGTTCGTCGGTCGTTTAATCCCTACTGCACTGGCGGCATGAAATACGGTCCCACCAGGACACGTGGTGCCCTGTCGCTACGTCGCCAATGTTATCTCTCGAGCGGTTTCTAATGGCGAGATAGCGCCAGTTGTAAATCTCTATAGATCTGACGATCATGAAGACTCGTCTTTGTGCTGGCTGAACTGAAGATCCGGTGCATGTGGTTCCCTCTGATTTGCCATCGTGACACCAGACTCTGCCAACTAGGCAGATGAAGTACGTAACCCAATCGCTTGCCTGAAACCTCGCCGTTATCTTCTCCGACCCGCCAAACCTTGCCATTGAACATGCTGACTCACCGTCGTTGGCACACCTTTTTCAACGGGCGCTATGTCGCCATGGGAATTTCTTGGCCAACGCGTGATAGCGACATAGCGCCTACGACACTGCAAAACATTTCCAACCCACGATAAAACTTTTTCGACCCGCGCCATCCTCTACCCTACAAGCTGGACCCACCGGACACGTGTCGACTAGTCACTATGTCAGCATCGTAACCCTCGCACAACTTCATCATAGCGAGATGGCAACGACCATTGATCGACCTTGATCTGATGGCGGAGAACTTGCGAGGCATAAAAATATCATAAGGTTTGGAACTTAGGTAATTTTGATATCTTCGTGGGTATTAAAATATTAGTAATCGGGGAGGTGACCGTTGGGCGGGGTAACATTCAAATTTTGAAATTTGGCGGGGCAAACAAAATGTGGTAACATTCTGGCGACTCACAGGGGGCATGAGCCTGCTCGATGCATAAGACCAGTGCTTGTAAACAATCCATTGGGCTATGGAGTCAAAAAATGGATCTGAAAGGTACAAGTTTGAGAACTCCAAAACCCTAACCCCTCTGCAAGGAATTAAAACATAAAAACCCTAGATCCACCTTCATAACTGAAACAAAACAAAACTTCCTCTGCAACCTGAGACTGTCAAAACTTCAAAAGCTGGCAACTCAAAAAGAGAACCCTTGTGCATGCACACTTCTTGAAAAGCAGGAAATAATAGAAAAGAAACTAGACTAACTATGTACATGGATTCACAATCTTCATCAAAAGAAAGCTTTAAGATAAATCCCATTGACTGGGATGGGCAGAACTTCACCGTTGGGTCTGCTCAGTTGGAATGCATTAGCCTATTTGCAACTAGCAATTAGGTAAGGGCCACTCCACAATGCATCAAACTTAGAATGTCTTCCTGGTTTCGCTCTATCAGCATCCCATTTCAAAACTAGATCCCCCTCTTTGAAAGTCCTATCCTTGGCCCTCTTGTCGAAGTTCCTTTTCACTTGTTGCTGATGCAACTCCAGGGTCTTCATAGCTTTATCTCTTTTTTCCTCTAGCTCCATCAGCTTTGCCATTCTTACTGTCATGGCACTATTTTCAATCAATTCAAGCTGATGAGCCAACTCCAAGGATGAGAACTCCAATGAGATTGGAAGTCTGGCCTCCCTACCATATACCAACACAAAAGGTGAATTCCTAATAGATCTCTTGGGTGTTATCCTATCAGCCCATAGAGTAGTTCTTAATTTCTTATGCCAGACCCTCTGATTGTCTTCTATTGTCCTCTTCATGATTATGATCAGATTCTTGTTGGAAGACTCAGCCAAACCATTGCCCTGGGGATAATAATTAGATGATGTGCTTAGGTAGATATTTTGATTCATTGCCCATGCACAAATCTAGGTTCCAACAAAAGATTTAGCATTATCTGAGATGATAGTAGAAGGAGCACCAAACCTAGAAACAATCCCATCAAGGAATTCAACAAGTGATGGTTCTGCGACATCCTTCAAGGCAACTGCCTCTGTCCATCTAGTGAAATAATTAGTAGCAGCCAAAATCCATTTATGACCTGCACTAGATGGAGGATTAATAGGGCCTATAAAATCCAACCCCCACTGGGTAAAGGGCTGATCCACCTAAATAGGATGAAGGGGGAGAGCTGCAAGCCTTTGTTTGCCTAAAAAGAAAGCACATCTCTCACATTTTCTCACATACCTATAACAATCATTAAACAGAGATGGCCAATAATAACTAGCTCTCATGATCTTCATAGCAGTTATTCTTGCAGAGAAATGGCCACCATTAGGGCCATCATGAAGTTCCTTAATCATCCTTTCAGCCTGGTCCTCTTCAATGCATCTCGACAGGGTCCCATTAAAATCCCTCCTGAATAGGATACCATCAATCACAACATAGGGAATGGACTACAGTCTATATTGTCTCCTTTTAGTTCTATCCAATCCCTAAGGGTATCCATTCCCTGATAAGAAGCTCTTCATATTATTTATCCAGCTCTTTGGGCTGCCAACATTTCCTTCCTCCTACTGCTCTGTTAATACCATAGCAGCCTCTTCATCAGAATCTTGACCTGATAAAATTTCTTTGCACAATCCTCTCCCTCTTACCAGCTTGGTAATCTGAATATCAACATCATATTCCATTTCCCTAGTGATCCATCCAGCTCTCTTTTCACTAATATCCTTGCTTAATAGAAAATCTTTTACACTGGCATGGGGCACCAACAAATGGATCCTATTGTGGGATAAGAGGTGCTTGAATTTCTTCAAGGCTCTGATGACTGCAAGGGCTTGCTTCTCAACAAAGCTATACTTATCTTCATATTCTTTGAGTCCTTCACTAAAGAAAGCTATGGGCTGCTCCTCATCCTTGCCATTTGTCTGAGTCAAGATAGCAGAGATACTCGACTCACCACCTAAAGTGTAGAGGATGAAATCATTCTCAAAATTTGGGTTCATGAGAGTAGGGGATGAGGTTATGGCTATCTTGATCTCTTCAAAACTCTCCTTCCCCTCCTTGGTCCATGAGAAGACCATGTCTTTCTTAAGAATTGTTGTAAGAGGTTTCACCATGGTAGCAAGATTAGGGATAAACCTTCTCACAAAGTTTATTCTACCAAGGAAACTTTGCAGCCCCTTCTTGTGTTTAGGAAGAGGAAGGGCAAGTATTGCCTTTGTCCTTTCTAGATCAATGGTTAGACCATCCTTAGATACAATGTGTCCCAATAATTTTCCTTGGCTTGTAGCAAAGACACACTTGGCTGGGTTGAGGGAAACCCCAAACTCTCTACATCTTAGAAATACCTGCCTTAGATGATCAAAATGATATTCTACATCTTTTGAATATACAGTTATATCATCAAGGTATACTAAGACAAACTTATCAATTAATTTTTTTAAGGCCATCTCCATTGCCTTCTGAAATGTGGCACCTGCATTTGTTAGTCCAAATGGCATCTTGTAGTAAGCATAGGTGCCCCATTTAGTAGTAAATGCTATTTTATGTCTATCAGATTCTTTAACTAGCACTTGGTTGTAACCAGAGAATCCATCAAGAAAAGAGAATCTCCTTGACCCACTGACCTTGGATAGAATTTGCTCCATGGAAGGGAGAGGATGGTGATCTTTAAGAGAAACTTGATTAAGATCCCTAAAGTCCACACACAACCTGATTTCCCCATTCTTCTTCCTTATGGGGACAAGGTTAGCTACCCATGATGAGTGTTTGACAGGAAATATTATATTGGCCTCTATCAACTTGGATAATTCTTTTCTCATTAGGGGCTCAATCTTAGGATTCACTGGTCTCTAATTTGTCCTTACTGGTTTGGCCTTATCAACTAGATCTATGGTATGCTGAAACAAACTAGGGTCAAACCCTTTTAAGTCATCATATGTCCAAGAAAATACATCATTAAATTCTTGACATAAATGAATGAAGTTTTCTTGCTCAGTTTCAGAACATACCTTCCCCATATTCAGAGATTTTCCATCAGCAATTGTAACTGGGGCATAATCATCCTTTTCTGCAGCTAGATTTATTCCTTTGCCTCTTGTTTGATCATCAGGATTAAAGACACTCTCCAAAGTAATGAGACCCTTGGGCAACTTGTTAGAACTAAGTTGAATAATTTGATCACCATACTTATCTTGCAGCCTTGACTGGTTTTTATCTGAGAATTCTGCCTCATTCTGCAAGAAACTCACAATTTTCTCATCAGAGTCAAACACTTGCCAATGAGTGTTGTTGTCAGGGATGGCAGGCCTCACTACCACCCTAATTTTTTGCTTCTTCTCCTCCTCAAGATTCCCTGGTAGATCATAAGCTACACCCACTGCTGCAAGTCTATCAACATGTTTATTTTCTTTCCTAGGAATGCTCTGAATATTGAATGCATTGAAACCCTCAAGAAAATCCCAGACTCTATTTTTGTAACACTTGAGCAAGCCATTTTTGGTGATATTCTGGCCTCTCACCTGATTCACTACCAAGTCACTATCTCCATATACTTTCAAGGTTTGAATCCCTCTCTTTTGGGCAAGTAGGAGACCTTGAATCAAGGATTCATACTCGGCCACATTATTGGTGCAACTGAATTGGAGCCTGAAGGAGAAGTAGTATCTTATTTGTGTAGGAGAGACCAACATAACACCAGCCCCTGATCCATTTCTATTCCTTGAGCCATCAAAGTACATACTCCATATTCTGTTTATGTCATCATTAGTCCCAACAAGATCAGGAACTTAAGCCTCTTTTTCTATTATGCAATATGTACTAAGGTCTGTCTCAAGAATTCCTGACATAGGCTCAAACTGATATGCATTTGCCCACTCATCCAAGAAAAAATCAGGAATCTCTACTATGGAAATGATAGGCTCATTTACTATGTCATTTTCATCCATTTCTAGAATAGGGCAATTCATATTGATGAAGTTGGGGGTGTAAGATTCAGTGTGATGAAGGGCTTGAGGTTCTGCTCTAATTGAGGCATTGGCTCCATATCTGGTCTTAAATGACATATATGACCAATTAGTAGATATGAATCCACCAATATGAGCAGTGAAGTCTCTTGAAAGACAGATGGCAAAATAGGGCTTGACTTCAGCAACAGATATATCTTGAATCACAGTGCAACCGGGGAATGCATGTAGGGCCATTTCCACATTCCTAAGGATACCTATGGTTTTGACAATATTACCATCTAGTTGTAACACATCCCTAACAATGGGGTCATATTTCATCCCTAAAGCATCAACACACATAGGCATTATTGAGCTACTAGCCCCTGAATCTATCATGCAATTATGGACTAATTTGCCTCCTATAATTAGGGAAACATAGAATGGGGAACGTCTAACCCTTTTATTTGTCTCCACATCCCCTGCTGGTTGTACTAGGCTTGTGGCATTCTCCATGATAGATGGCTGATCCTTGAGTTCAATCTTCTCTAATTCTTGCTGCAGCATCCTCTTCTGCATTGGTATGGTAGCAACAACATCCCACATAGAGATATTCGCATTGGTTTTCTTCATTTGCTCTACCACACTGAAAGGTGCATTAGGAGCTTTGGTAGAAACTTTGGGAGCTGCACCTATAAGAGGTTGAGGTGGGGCAACGTAAGGATCACCTGCATCTTTCTTTCTTGGATCTTGCTTTTTCTACTATGAAGTACTTGCTTGTTCATTTGCTGCTTGTATATGAGGTGTAGCACTTGAAGTTGAGGCCTGCTTAGGAGGAGGGGTAGCATGTTCCATAGCTCTCTTCCTGCTTCTTGTGTTATGAGCAACGGAATCCTGGTTTACATTACAATGCTCCCCATCTTGATGATTCATGAAAGAGCAATCATCATGTCCTTGAATATATGAGGCCTCCTTGGGATGATCCTCCTTGTATGATTGCTTTGCTATAGGTTCTTGGACAGTTAGGGCCATATAAGATTCTGCCTTCTGGCACATGCAATAGGTATAAAAATAGTTGCAAGAAGGACAGAAATCTTGATCTTGGGCCAAGTTATTTTGAGGGACTATAGCTCTATTTTGATTTGAGCTTGAAGCAGAAGCATGACTATTTTGCCTACCCTGATCAAAGGAGCTATTCCACTTATTAGGAAGCCTAACACCACTTGGAGCTTGATATTGCAGTTGGGGAGGCTTGTCACTTTGAGCTTGCTGCCTTTCTAAGGCCACCACCTTGTTACTCATCTTTTGTATCATAGAGAGACTATCCTCTAATCTCTTCCCCTAGTCCTTCAACTCCCTCCCCTGCTCTTGCAATTTTTTATCCAGGGTCTTCTCTCTTTTATCTGTATTCAGCACTAGGCCTTGGAGCATTTCTTTGAGCTCATCTATCCCGTTTGAGGATGTAGAAGCTCGAGGGACTAGAGTAAGGGTTTGTGATGTAGAGGTTGTAGGAAGAGGGGTCATTGCTGGTTGATGATTAGGAACATTAGGGAAGAAAGGCATAGGAGGCCTTGGAGCCAATTTTCCTCGTATTAGGATGTTCTCAGGTTTTACAGCTATCTCATAAGCATTAGGCAAGGTATCTCCTCCCATAGTTTGGATTGTAGTGGCAATATCACTATTAAAAGCTCTAAGGTAATGCAAGAAGGCATTACCAGGGGTAGGTTTCACTACAGTAGGTATTATATCCCATGTCTTTTGAAATCTATAATTAAAATCAGTCACACATTCATGGGGGGCTCTTTTTATTGTAGTCAGTTGCTCTAATAGTGACAAATGGTCACTCTTATCTGCAAAATGTTTGCATAATCCTGCTCCTAATCCATCCCAATCAGTTATAGAACTATGAGCTAAGCCCCTATACCACTATAATGCTTTTCCTTTTAAAGATGAGTCTAGAAGTTTGACAGCAACATCATCCTCTGTAATACCATGAATGTTACAGACATTAGCTACTTCTTGGATATGCTCTAAAGGGGAGATGGAAGTTTCACCAGTAAAATTAGGTATACTTTTTAGTGCAGATACTGGTATATCATGTCTTTGGGCTAACAATAGAGGACTCCCACCATTAAAGGTGGAAAAAGCATGAACTCTCAGCTATGCCATGTAAACAAGAGTTCTATTGATGAGTGTTGATGGCAATCTAGGCTGAGTTTGGACAGTAGGAGGAGTAGAGATAGATCTTATAGGTATATTAACTATTTTTTACCCCTAACTGGTGATAATGAAATTCTAGTCCTCCTTCTCAAATTTGAAAGGGAAAGCTCTTGATATTGAAATTTACCTCTAGAAGACGCCCTTGTTTTAGCTCTGGGCATGAATCACTGCAACTTTGGCCTGGAACCAGGTTTGTTGATGTTCAGAGTCGCCAAGTACTTTGAAGGACCAACCTCTTGAAGGCTTGAATACTGAAGCCACCACCACCTCTTCAGCATTAATCTCTGAAATTCTTCCTTCTTTAACACCAGTAGACTTCAAATCTTCAATAGGATGGTCCCACCGGGCGTGCCAAAAATTGTTGTCACTTAGGTTTGCACCCTTGTCCAAGGCCTATGCATGAGGACAACCTAGTGAAACATGGAAACAACCTCCAAGCTGTGGGACTTGAACTGCGAGGTTGAGTCTTCAGAGAAGGCTGGCTTCCTCTTACTATCAGGGTGCACCTACCTACTCTCAGAAGGAAAAGGGGAAGAAGGAGATGTAAAAAACAACTCTACCCTATCTAAACTATGGAGGTGATGCACCAAAATAGAGTGTTCAGACCCATTTATGCCCATATATGCACTATTGAACCAGAATGAAACTAAGGATATATACATACAGGCTTGTTTTGATCTAATAACCTCATGCAGATCAAGAAACCAAACTGAATAACACAAGGAAAGAGGAATCTCACTTATATATTATCCAGTAGGCAAAATAGATACAGTATGCAGGCTACAGATCTCGACAATACACCAATGAGAGGCAAAAGGGATGCACATACACATTAATGGTTGAAGGAGATAAAATAGAGAATCATTCAATTCAAAGGCATAGGGAATGTTACACTGAGAGTTGCAGAGCAATATCAGAGAAATCAGAAAAGAGTCGACCCTTGGAAAAGATTACAAAATTGCCTTTATAGTTCAAGCATACCTGAGGGAAATGATTCTGCATTAACTGCTCAACTACTGTCATTGAACCCCAAAATATCTGATCAAAGATCACACTCGAGCATGGTTGTGAAGTACAAAATCAGATATTTTACTGAAGGAACGCCTCAAGTAGACATAAGCGGCGCCAATGAATGATCTTGACACAGTAGATGGATCGACTGAGACGGTGGAGTGTTTTCCTATGCCTTGCATTCATTTTTGGTAGGTCAAAATTGATCACGAAGATCAGATCGCAAGATAACATTGATCATTTTTGCTTCCTGGTTCATGAATCAACAGGGTTGAAGCAAGTCAAACAGGCTATATGAGCCAGCTGGGTCATGCAGGCCAATCACCTTTCTTCGTTCTGCCACCTGGGGAAGTCTTTCATGGTTGACCTTCCATCATCGGACTAACTGCGCCACCCTTGCAGATATTCATATTAACTATGACGATTACATTAATCGCCAGCCATCGACCGTCCTTCCTAACCAAGCCAGCGAGACACATGTCAACAAGGCACTATGTCACCAACATAAACCTTGAGCGACTTACCCATAGCAAGGTGGTGACGACCATCGATCGGCCTAGATTCGACGATCATGAAGACTCGTCATACTCTACGCTATTCTTACCCCGGGCCCATCATATTTGGTGCCACCTCTGCAACTGCTGTCGTATCCAACCAATACCTAGCAACACCTCAGCGACCATACCCTGGCAAGACCTGGCCCCACTGACACGTGGTGACCTTTCGCTATGTCGCTATGGTAAAGATCACACATCTTCACCATGGTGACATGGTGACAGTCGTTGATCTTCTCTAATCTAACGGTTACGAAGACCCACCTTCCTGCGACCTTCCTCCCTCATAATTTGTTGGGCCCATGGTACATGTGGCACTTCCCTGTTGGTCCGTCAGTCATTTAATCCCTACTACACTGGCGGCATGAAATACGGTCCCACCAGGACACGTGGCACCTTGTCGCTATGTCACCAATGTTATCTCTCAAGCAGTTTCTAATGGCGAGATAGCGCCAGTCGTAGATCTCTACAGATCTGACGATTGTGAAGACTCATCTTTGTGCTGGCTGAACTGAAGATCTGGTGCACGTGGTTCCCTCTGATTTGCCACCGTGACACTAGACTCTGCCAACTGGGCAGATGAAGTACATAACCCAACTGCTTGCCTGAAACCTCATCGTTATCTTCTCCGACCCACCAAACCTTGCCGCCAAACATGCTGACTCACCGTCGTCGACACACCTTTTTCGACGGGCGCTATGTCACCATGGGAATTTCCCAGCCAACGCATGATAGTGACATAGTGCCTATGGCACCGCAAAACATTTCCAACCTGCGATAAAACTTTTTTGACCCACGCCATCCTCTGCCCTGCAAGTTGGACCCACCGAACACGTGTCGACTAGTCACTATGTCGCCATCGTAACCCTCGCACAACTTCATCATAGTGAGATGGTGATGACCATTGATCGGCCTTGATTTGACAGCGGAGAACTTTCGAGGCACAAAAATATCATAAGGTTCGAAACTTAGGTCATTTTTATATCTTCGTGGGTATTAAAATATTAGTAATCGAGGAGGTGACCGTTGGGCGGGGTAACATTCAAATTTTGAAATTTGGCAAGGCAAACAAAATGTGGTAACAAACATTTCTAGCCAGTATCCCATTTGATCTTTATCCATTGCAAATGTCTTTGTTAACAATATTGTATTCCTCAGCTCATGATGACGTGCAGACTCCTCCTTCAGTTGTCGGTCCACTATTGCCTACTGCATTGTCGGAAACAAGGGCCACGCAAACATCCTCATCTATACCCACTAGAACCGGTAAAACCTTGTTTTGCTAGATTTTGTAATGTATTTGTACAAGTTGATGAACAACGAAGTAGCATATCAGTGCTTAAATGAAGTCTACAGAAGCCTGCATACACACAAACACATGCATACACACACCACGCATACATACATACATACATATATTGTACTACATAGGCAAGATTTTGTGCTACTTTTTGAATTAATGTCAAATCAAAGCCAAAAAACTTATGAACACACCCCTGCAACTAAGCCACACACTTAGCAATCATAGCAGTACCGTATGAAACCGTACAACCCACTATAATAGCAAAATTACCAGTAAATCAGAGGTTTTTTATTCGTTTTGTCCAAGCATCAACTACAACCTGATCTCCCTCACCTTTTGAGATCACACATGATATATATAGAGGCCTATAGGACTGTTGGAACAACCAAGTAGCCATTCCCCAACTTAAAACAAACAATAACAACTTTTAAACAATACCGAGCAACATTTTTAAAAGTTGTCAACAACTTTTATATGCAACTTTATGCATTTTTGCAAATCTGACTACCTAATGAAAAAACATTTTTGCTAGTCAATTTCTTCAATTTGATTATATCCATAAGTATGCTTTAATTCATTTGCTGTCTACTTTAATTGTCGCGATGTTTCAATTGATAGACTAGCAAAGAGCAGTATTGCTAAAGTTGATCCATTTCCTGGAGCAGTTTGTATGATTAGTACTGGTTCATATGAAGGGACATTATTGCTGAATAAGAAAACTATGTTTTCGTTAAAAGAACGAAAGCTTCCAGGTGCTTTAAAATTGTTTTTATTTAAAGTGTAAATTTAATTTATTTTTATATTATTCGTTTTGGACTGATAAATCCTTTATGTTTTTGTAGGTAATAATGTTTTCTTTGTTCATCTTTTTCATATGACATTGAGACTATTCGGACCCACCATACGTAAAAGGTACGTAGTTTCATATCATTTCTACATAATTTTTCTTTTCTTTCATTTACTGTAATATATTTAAGCTATTGATCTAACAATCTATTTGTTTTTAAAAAGGTGGAATTTACAAACTGTGGAATTAAAAAATCAGCTCATTGCATCTTTTGATGAGAAATTTGGAAAAGACATGTTTGACAATGGCCTACTTCTCAAAAGAGTAGTAAAGCATTTAAAGACTGTGAGGGATCAATATAGAAGGGCTCTTAAGGATAACCCAAAGTACGATTGTCCAACTATGATTCCACCAATGGAGTGGAATGAAATAGTAGAAGATGCAAAGGAGAAAAGGCTATGTGAAGATAGAGGTAATGAAGCAACGCAGGGAAAAAAGAGGTATGTCATGATAGTATTAAGTACATTGTAATCATGCACTAATTATTCATATTTGTAAATATATAATCTAAGATGTTTGAAATTGTTCATAGATTGCAGAACACATCCGTGGCTACAAAAGCGAGACTAGAAAAGTTTGGCCAACACAAACTTGGCTCTGGTGGCTTTATGAATCTCCAGTCTCGAGTTGTAAGTAGGAGCAATGATATGAAATAAATTTTTTTAATATAATGTTGCAAAAAATTTTGTTTAGTGAAACCATACATACAAAATTGATGATATTAAGAAAAAAATATAGGGCACAGAATTCAATGTGGAGGTCACAGATGAAGATAGAAAACTTTCCTTGAAGGAAGGCTATAAAGTCGTGGCTGCACGCCTACGCGAAGAATCTATAAGCCTTGCCCAAGAATCTAGTTCACCAAATGATATCTCATAGGTAAATTGGTTAGATGAAAAGTAAATGAAATTGAATAGTTGATCCTTTTCTTTTTTGGTATTACTTTTGAACGTAAATTGACTACGTAACAATGTGCATAACATTTTATTGTAGCCTTCATATCCTACCACATAACCTGCTCGTGACGAAGGCCATAATGTGCATTATAGTGGTGGAGGTATTAATTTGCTATTGGAAATTAATTATGCAATCAGAAATATGAAATGTTCTCCTTCCATTTATTGTCCAAGCATGGTCTTATCCAAACATATATTCTATGCTCATATATTCTTCGCTATTTGTTGTTTATTAAATCATAGTAGTTTGCATTTCTTGTATTATGTATTTAGGGTATTCTTGAGCAATGACAACCAGGTTTATAGATTGGTAAGGCAATTTATTATATGATTTGGAACATTCACATAGTTTTGTTCTTATTTCTCTAACACTACTTTAAAGATTATCTCTGGTTGCTGAAACATATTCATTATTTTAAAATAGGGATCTTTAAGCTTTTGATCGGTAGTTGATTATGATTTCCAACTTTGTACTTTGATAAATCATTTGTTCTAACAAATCTCATAGAGTAAATATTGTGATATTGCTATCATGATTTAACTGCGTAGTATTTGAGTCAAATTTATTGACTCATATTTCATGTGCAGTGCTCAAAATGAATCCATCACTCATGATAATATTTTTTTGAATATTTCAGAGCATGTTGAACATCATGTCGAAGGAGTGGAACATGTTCCAAGTGTTCAACATGTTGACGTGGTGGCGGATCAAAATGTTAATGTACATGATGTGGCTTTGTCAGGTAAGAAAAATGCATGTTATGTTGTACTAGTACTTAATTATAGACTAGTAACAGTTAAAAAAAGAAAAAGAGTATGCCAATTTATCCCATTCACTTGTTCTTGCAACAAAGCCCCCTTTAGTGCAGCAGCCTCCTGCTCCTGCAAAGAGAAGGAGCCATCATAATTTGACATTACACGTGCTAGAAGAGGAGGAGAATGATGCAGATATGGATGCTCCTATGAGCGCTTTTCTTAAAAGAGCTCATAAAAACAAAAAGAAGAAATGATGTTTTAAAAATCTTCTTTGATAAACCTTTTTGGATAATGAAAGAACTTTGTTTTAAGTAATTATGTATGAATGATGCATATTAATACTGATTTTTATCTTATGTTAATGAATATTGTTATGTCTTAATGAAGTCTTGATTAGTATTGTGTATTAATGAATTTTATATCATATTAATGAATGTTATGTGATTGTATTGATTGAATGTTATGGTTCATAAATGGATGAATGAATAAATGAAGTATGTAATTAGATGATAATGGGTACTTTAGATTGATGTTAGGGGGAGGGGGGTGAGGCTAGATGAGCTTCCACCTTCACGTGGTTGGCCTTGTTAAGTAGAGAATATTATAGTATTCTTGAAACCAAGTAAAGCTCAAACTAACATAAAATGGACACTTCGCATGTCGTAGGTCTAAAATGATCCACGACTACTGTTGCCCATAACATGAATTTGTGAAATACATTTTGATATCACCAATTTCAACACTCTATTCAAAGCATAGGAGTTTCCTATAGTCTTAGCATGAATTTTGAGTAATGCCTCAGTCCAGATTGCCTCAGAAGTGGCTTGAAGAAGTCTGCATGAATATGAGACTATGAACTCTCCCTGCCTTGGCCGAGAAGAACTTGCCAACTCTCTACTATTATGGAAAACTACAGAGTGGTGTGGCTGGTCTGCAACCAACCAATAAGTTCACGATTAAAGGAATGAGCCTTCCTTCACCAAGGATTGCCAAGAAATGATCTCAAGTGTACCAATTTGATCAATGCTCCAATCCTTATTGAGAATCTTGTCCCAATCAATCTCTAGATGAAACAGGGACACAAAGTGACTATTCAAATGGTGAATAACACCTAAATGTCTGAAACTTTCATCCTTATATCTTCCAATGTCACTCCAGTGAATCCCAACCAGTTCCGTTACTTCTTGTTGAGAAATCCCAACATTGACACCCAATCGAGATTGATCCCCAAGACCAATGCATCACATGAAGAAACTACATTCCCAAGTGCCATAACAAGTGCAATGCACTCTTAGTCTATGATGCAGAGGTGGTGTGTGGTATCCATATTCTTCATATGAGATAACAAATCCATTCATTTAGCAACAACTCTTTACTCCTATGTCCCCTCAAGGACTTACCTTCCAGGCTACCCCAAGTGCACTTAGAGTTTCCCAAACACCATAACTTCTTCCAAGGCTTCAACCTTCATTATTGGTTTGTGAATCATCTCCTCATGGCCTTTCCACCATGTTCCATCCATCCATTCATTTTGGACAACTAATCTCTTACCCAACATTCATATCTAGCCTTAAAGCTAGTAGCCCTCACCAGTCACTAATTTGGATTTCTCTCCAATAGTTCCCAAAAAACTATGGAAACTAAAACCTGATTAAGATACCCTTTTGGGATCTATACATCCTCCCTAAGTTTCAATATCAACTCTTTTGGACCATACCCAAGATCCGATACCCCTAGCCTATCCACACTAGGCCTAATTCTCCAATTTTACACAGCAACCCACAACTCCACTAAACCCTATGATTCCAAAGGTGAAATAGTCCTTCTAGGGGTTGAGAAACAATATATTTTCAAGATTTTAAGGTTCTACCCTTTACACAACACATTTGCCACCAAACCCTTGGTTTTGGGGTCACTAATCTAGGGCTTGTTCAACAGGACCTCTAACCATATCACCAGAACAAAATAATTGCATAAACACTTCATAACTGATCCCCCCATACACATTTGATCACCAAACATCTTCAATCTCAAAGTAAATTACTTTTAATATGACTAGTGTCTATATTGGTATGTACAGAATAGTATAGAAATTGTACAGACAACCAAGAATTGAATAAAATTTCTGAGTTTTCTTACCCTTATTGATGACCTTATTGAGAAGACATGCATATATTTTCATGGAGTGGAAAGAATATGGAGCTTTGGAGAGGTCCAACCATAGCTGCAACAACAATCTAAGGATCCAACAATGTAAAAATACTAATTAATATATTTATAATTTGATATGGATTATAATTAATAAATATTCAAAGAGATAATATAAATGAGGGAAAAAAGGGTTGCAATGAAGGGAGAATTTCAAAGAGCATCCTTTTGTAGTAGCAATAAGGGAGCACTGTTGTAAGAGCCTGTTATTGCAGTAATTTAGGGAGAATGACTAACAACACACTCTTACTAGCATGTTCCCAAGTCTACAATAAAGGTAGAATCGCTAGGTCACCCTACTGTAGTACTAGTAGCTAGGGGAGAAAGTCTACGAGGGAACTCTACTGCTCTATGATTAAGGGAGAATTGTGAGGGGATTCTATTGCAGAGGGAGATGAGGGAGAACCACCAAGGGCACCCTATTGTTGTGGTAGTTAGGGGAGAAATGCTTTTAGGAACCCTACTACATAGTGAGTAAAGGAGAACTGTGAGGGCACCCCACTACAAGGCAAATATCTCATCTCTGAAGGCCTAGGAGAGGTAGAACAATCTTCTAAAGAAGTGTTGGATATACTTAAGGCCTTAAGGAGAGAGGAGTTGTGAGGAGACAATATCATAGTTGGAGGCTGCTCCAAGTTAATTGTGAGACAAGTAGAGCCCCAAGAAATCCTCCCACAGGGATTAAGATTCTGATCACAGACTCTCCCATAAGAATTGGGAAGAGATAAATTCTCTCCTAAGAATTATCAAGATGGATACACAAAGTAAAGTATATCCATAAGGCCTTTGAAGGAGAAATTTGTAACGAGATGGTGACATAGCTTGAGGACCGTTCTAGACTGACTATAAAAGACAACTAGGCTTGACCATAAATTAGATTCACTAGTAGAGAATGAGTATACATTTAGGCAACTAGTGGGCAACCTTATCTATCCAATCGCTACTAGACTTGAGACCAGACGTGCTATTAGTTACCTTTCTTGCTTCATAACAGCCCCAAAGGATGAACATTGGGTTTTTGTGAAGCATATGCTGTGAGATGTGAAGGGCACTCCTGATTTTGGCATTCTATATGGCAGAAGTCAAGATGCTCAAGTCATTGGTTATACAAATTTGGATTGGGGAGGTTTTATTTATGATTGAAAGTCTTCTTTTGGGTATGTTTTCAGTTTGGGCACAGGTGAAGTCACATGGACTAGCAAGAAGCATGAGACAAATTCACTCTTATCTACTGAGATTGAATACAAAGAAATAGTAAATAAACTTGTAATGCAGTTTGTCTTTATTGGATGCTTGCTGATTTGTCTATGTCTCAAGCAAGCCCTACTCCCCTCTTTTGTGATAATGAGGGAGTTCTGAAGTTCCATGAATGGACCAGGCATGCAAATCTTCATTGTCACTACATCTGCTAGCTTGTTGAAGATGGAATCATGATGTTGCAGTATGTATGCACTAAGGACAACACTGCAAACTCCTGACCAAGTCTCTCAATCCAGAAAAGTTTATCAAGTTTAGGGGCCAACTTGATGTAATTGCTAGAATGACCATTAAGGGAGGGTATTAGAAATTTTACTATTTTTAGTCTCTATATTTAGCTAGATCTAGTCAATGGTCATTTATGCTTTCTTTTTAGTTTGCTTATTTAGTTCTATTTTTAGACATTGTCTTGATTAAGAAAACTTTTCTTTTTTGTTCACACTATTATTAGCATTTGTAAACTCTATTTAAGAGTTCATTGATAATAAAATTATCCTCTTGTTTTTAATTATTTCAACAATAGAACATATACATATAAGTTACATTGTTCTTATGCTTAGATCAAGATGCCATATAAATACTATCAAGATGTTTGAGAGTGGCTTTAGGCTCATAGGAGTTCTAAAAGAGATTTTAGAATTTGAGAAATTCTAAAAGCTTTCAGACTTAGCCAGTTTCAGGAATCAGCGTGTCTCCATTAGTGTATCTCCCACAACTCTTCTTGACTTTTCAAAGCAATTTTGATATTAGAACAAGGATTTTCTAAGGATTCAAATTCATTTCATCACAAATCCCTTGATTTCAACTTCATGACCTTCATTAACTTAGCCAAACCCTCATTCTTATCTCTAACTTTGCTCAAACTCATCTCTTAGACTTGGAGACCTGAAAATGCTACCAACAAAGACCACTTACGGCCACTACTCCTAGTGCCAAAGCAAAAAGAGGGTCCCCATATGCAATGGGGCGATGGTGTGAAAACCTCATAGCAACTGCGATACATAATTAAATAATAAACATATTGAGACACCTTAATCCAAACAATAATTGTAAAATAGACAAACAAACTACTATTATTATTTCATGTCAAATGTAGTATGGATGGTTAAAACCAAATATTATACATAACAAAAAAATTGATTGTCAAAAAAGTCGATTGGACTTTTTAAAAACCTATTTTGCTTTTGGCTGTGAGGTGTTTAGATAATCATACTTTTGGCCTTGAAACAGTAGGCCATTTTGAAATGAGACTGACCTGCCAATTTATGGGCAACTAAGTTAAAAGAAACTCTCATTGTGGTTAAAAATTTACATCTAAATAAGAAGGATAATGAAAACCTAAAATTGTCTAAACCTGTAACAAGAATTTTAAGCCTTGTTTCAAATATATTAATACGATACAAGGCAAGGCTTAAAATTCTTGTTATGCATGTATCTATGTACACTTAGGAAATCGCATAGAAAATGATATGGTTATGATTACTTAGGGTTTATAGGAGGTCTTTCAAGTGCAATGTTACTTTGGTCATGATGTACTGTTGTATGAACTTAACTATTTTATGGATACCAAAAAAGAGATCTGAGTAGTAAATACTATCTTTCAGGTCTAGAGAGTAAAGTTGTTGCCATTTTTCCATATTGCTATATGTATGTTAATGTTTACATTGAATTAGCATGATAAACTCATAATTTTTACCCATGGTTACGGGGAGACCTGTCTTCCCCCTAAAAGACATGTCTCAAAGACGAAGGTGCATTTTGGAGACTTTTCGCATCTCCGAAGACCTCAAAAAATGTTAGAGACTTCATGACAAAGTCTTTGGAAGTCTCCTAGTATTCTAATCCAAAAATTGAGGTATCTCCGAAGTCTGCTGATAAAAATAAATTTAAAATATAATATTAAATTATTTTATGTATTTTAGCCCTCATTTTAATATTTTTAAATGCAAAAGTAAAGACCAATGACAATTTAAATGATTTTTTGGAGAGAATGATAGTTGAAGATCTTGAGATTGATGATCACAACCTTGTGGAGTAGATGATAGTACCATCAACATCCTAGTACTAGATGTATTTCTGGTTTTTGTTTACTATACTAAATTTGTTCATTTTCGTTTTCATATTGGCAATTCAACATCAAACTGTACTTTGTTGCATTTAAAATTTGAATATGTAATGATAATGTCAGTGATTATCAATCTCATATGATGATGATCATATGCAATATTCGAAAAGCAAGTATGATTATGAGATACAGTAATGTGATTATTTGAGTTTTGAAATATTTGACTCTATATTAATGTGGCATTACTATTATTATTTACTTTAGTCTTTTAGTTTTACAATATTACTATTTTGTATTTAGTATTAGACTCAGCAAACTGTCAAAAAAACAAATTGTAGTCTCCAAATACCCCCCATCTCCCATTTTTGAAAAATTTTCGTACCAGTACCAGTACCAGAGACCTCCAAGTCTCCCCATCTCCCGGTGACCTTGTTTTTACCACTTGGTGAACAATAGATCAGAATATATTAGAAGCTCAAATTTCAAATACTGCCATTAATATGGTGATGCTATTATGACAGATTTTAGTATAACTTATTGTCTTATTTGCTTACTATCTATCAATAGATTGTAGTATAACTTATTGTCTTATTTGCTGACTATCTATCAATTGCAGAGTGTTAAGTTGTCATCACAAGTTGTCTCAATAAACCTCCAATAGATACTAGTTGATCTAATAGGTAGCTTGTTCTCAAAATAATAGGTAGGAATATGCTAGAGTTTAGATGTCATTACTTAGAGCTCATATATGTGACAATATGGATTCCAATGCTCTTTTTTTCTTTGATTTTATGCTTTGGTCTAGACAAATGACATGTTTTTTCTGTTTTCTACTAGTAACATTTAGCCGGATTGATCTAGAAGGAAAGCTTGTCATGGGTTATCAAAAGGCTTCTAATACTATATTAAACCAGGTTGGCTTTCCTGCTTATTGGACTTACAAAGTAATGAAATGTGAAGTTATGTCATATTTCTTGTCTTAAGTCTGACTGGGTTATATGATCATTATACAATTTAATCTTTCATATTATTATTTTGTGTGCTTTATTGATTATTACAATAGCATTTGGGTGCTTTTCCAATATTTCTATTAGAAAAGTAGAGCACATAACAATTTGCTTGATGCATTGATGTCCTCTTTTCTTATTTTAGGAAGTTCAACCATCAACATCAAGAATTGGGCCATTTTTCAGTAGCGCCCTTAACTCTGCAAGTACAATTTTTTTTTAAGGCTATACACTTCCTTCAGTCAATGTAAAAGAAGAATCATTTGCAGAGCCTCTGACAGGTCAAGTCAATACTCCAAGCACAAGCTTTAGTTGGTATAAAAGTGATAAAGTTGGAGGCAAATCCAAAGATAGTTCAAGTCAATCCTTGTTGACACCAGAAAAGAAAAAAATTCGCAATCTTTGTTCCAAGAATAAGAGACTTTGCATGGAGAATGGTAATGTGTTTGAATTGAAGTTGGCATGGGAAGAAGCTCAGAATTTGCTTCATCCTGCTCCAAAAGTTGTACCTAGCATTGTCATGATTGAAGGGCACAAGTTTGAAGAATATGAGGTATGGATTCTTTTATTTTGTCCTCTCAATCTATGCATTCTTTTATTTGTTGTAAAGCCAATGTAATTTTGTAGTAGATATGAAAAAAATTGCTTAATGATTTAATCTTTTTAATACACCTCTAGAAGTTACCTTCTTGAGGTCAATTTTGAGAAAACTGAATCTACATCAGGTTCCATGCAAATTCGCCAGATTTTATCAAATTTTAGGCTATATCTAAATGGGCCTCGCAAAATAATTTTACATAGAAGGTGAATTGTATGGCTTATCAGTGCATGTCAAGTGCCTTAATTGCAGTTCCCAATTCCCTGTTATAAAATTGGGATTATTTGTGAGTGATGTGCACCCAATATCTATTTAGTGGAGTTGGATTCTACTGAACATTATGTATTTTGGCATTTCTCATATTTAACTTTTTTGTAATACAGAAAATGTGCTCGATCTTTACTTGTATCATAAAGAATTATGTCATCAAATTGTCAAACAAGGTGACTAACACATAAGGTTGGTAGTACAAAATTACATTAATGTCGCAAAAAATTAAAGAATGGATTTCACAACATAAAAATGCAATGTGCTATAACATATAACTCACAAAACCATAATCAGGAGCTGGTGATAAATTGAATGGTTGTATGTTACTACATGTGTGGCACCTTTTATGCTGAAACCAATCATTGTATTATTTTTGGCATTTTAACCTTATGGTGTTATATAATGTGTAATGTAGATCAAAGTTAAATATGTAGTTCTTTGGCAGCTAAAGACCACATTGGACTGCACGGATGACATCCTTTTCAAGTTTAAATCAATTGGTGTCAATTTTCATTGTAACTATGTGTGTTATACTTTTTGCAATTTAGATTAATGTTAAATTTGGAGTTCAAGTGCAATAAAATAAGCAATGGGCACTATATGGCACACATGCAAGGAGTTACAATTCATCGTGGCTATTAGAGAATACAATGAGTGCCTGTCACGACAATAACCAATAGTATTCCACATTACACAAAGGAGCGAAGTTCCACTCAGTGGTAGAGAATTGTACACATCAGAATATTGCATGTGGGGTGAACTTTATGATTTTACATTTTGAGCTTATTTGCATGCTATTTCCATAGCTATACATTTGAAGATTGACAACATTAGTTGGCTTTTGATTTGCATGCTTTTATGCAAAGTCTTGTTGAGTTTATTGGTGCAAAAATAGTGACAATCACTTAAAATCATTGTTGTTGATGTGTAAGGGCATGACATAATTTGCTTCATCAAATTGTAAATGATGACACGCACACACAAAAACTAGGCAAGGTTAGTTTCTCCATTCATCAAACCTTGAGATGAATAGATTTAAAGGCTTGGAGCAAAGATGAAGGATGACAATAATCCAAATTGTTTGCCCTAGGATGATGAAATAATGTTAATATCATATTCTTTGAATGATATAGAAAGTGAAAAATGAATTAATACTTTGCCAATTGTGGATGGTAGAGAACTTGTGCTCTTGTAAGAGGTCAAAAGTTCAAATCTGTAGTGGGGAGGGGTTGTTCACCTTATATTAAAAGCATTAATATAAGCACAATAAGAATAGCAATCGACCAAAGAGTACTATCCTAAATTTGAGTATTGTTGAGGCAGAGCATGCTTCGAGTACTTGAACAGTAGACTTGGTGAGCTGACTGAAAGAGTCAACTCATTGAGGTGACTGGGTGGGAGTGACTTGGCAAGCTGACCTGGAGAGTTGACCTAGGGGATGGGCTTGGTGAGAAAACTTAAAGAGTCAACTTGGTGAGTGCACTTGAATTTTCGGCTTGGCGAGTAGACTTGGGGACTTGGTGGGACATGTGGGCGAGCCGACTTGGTGAGGCAACTTGGTGACATGAATTAGTAGGCTGGCTTGGCGAGCCAACCTTAAAGAGTCAACTTTGTGAGTGTACTTGAATAATCAACTTGGTGACATGACTTGGTGGGCTTGGCGAGCCGACCTGGCATGCGTACTTGAACAGTAGACTTGGTAAGCTGACTTAAAGAGTCAACTCATTGAGGTGACTCGATGGGGGTGACTTGGTGGGCTGACCTGGAGAGTTGACCTAGGGGGCGAACTTGGTGAGCGAACTTAAAGAGTTGACTTGGTGAGCATACTTGAATTGTCAGCTTGGCAAGCTGACTATGGGAGTCGGCTTGGCAAGCTGATATGGCGAGTCAACTTAAAGTGGCAACTTGGTGGTGCAAGTTGGTGAGCTAACTTATCGAGGCCACTTGGTGAGGCAACTTCGTGAAGCGACTTGGTGAGCTAACCTACTAAGTGTACTTAAAAACTAACCTTGATGAGGTGCTTTGGTGGGGTGACTTGATGATAAAACTTAAAGTGTCAACTTGGTGTGCCGACCAAGTGAGTTTACATGGTGAGCGAGCTTAGAGAAGCAACTATATGGGGCAACTTCATAAGCACACTGAGTGAGCCCACTTGCTGGGGCAAGGTGGTAAAACCATTGGGTGAGTCAACTTCGTGAGCTAACTTAATGAGTCAACTCATTGAGGTGACTGGATGTGGGTGACTTGGTGAGCTGACCTGGAGAGTTGGCCTAGGGGGCGGACTTGGTGAGCGAACTTAGAGAGTCAACTTGGTGAGCGTACTTCAATTGTCAGCTTGGCGAGCTGACTTGGCCAGGAGCCGGCCTGGCGATCTAACATGGTGAGTGGGCTTAAAGTGGCAACTTGGTGGGGCAAGTTGGCAAGCTGACTTAGCGAGGCCACTTAGAGATGTGACATGGCGAGCTGACTTGGTGAGCAAGCTCGATGAGCGAACCTAAAGATTGACCTTGTTGAGGCACTTTGGTGGGGTGACTTGATGACCGAACTCAAAGAGTCAACTTGGCGAGCATACTAGTGCATTTGGGTTCATTTTTTGACCTTCATTGATCAAATTTTTGACCCAATTTTTGACCAAATTTGACCGACCCATTGGTCAAAATTTATCTGGTCAAAATTTTGACCAACTCACTGGTACATGATTTGTCTCAATCATATAACTAGTTATATATTTTTCATATTAGTTACTGTCAGTTTTTTTCAGGCATTCTATAAAATAGTTCACATGCCTTGCGTATGATATGACATTTTGCATGTATCCTGCACTCTCTCTCATTTGGCTAATGATGGATTACGTAGAGTGATCTGAAACCATGATGCTAAAAAACACACAATCAAATCCAAAATGAACTTGCACTACAAATGGATTTTGGAAATCTGATATTGGTAAAATTGCATGCATGTCTACCAGGACAATCACAACTTAAACATATATTTGTCCTGGTAGACATGCATGCAAAATTAACAATATCAGATTTCCAGAATCCATTTGTAATGCAAGTTCATTTTGGATTTGATTGTGTGTTTTTTAGCATCATGGTTTCAGATCACTCTATGTAATCCATCATCAGTCGGATGAGAGAGTGCAAGATGCATGCAAAATGTCATATCATACGCAAGACATGTGACTGTTTTATAGAATGCCTAAAAAAAAAATTTACACCTATCTGTTGGTAGAAATTTCTACCTTCGTTGGTCAAAATTTTTGACCTTCATTGGTCAAAATTTGTACCTTATTTGGTCAAACTTTTTGACCTTCATTGGTCAAAATTTCTATTTTCATTGGTCAAAATTTTTGACCTTCAGTGATCGAAATTTTTGACCTTCATTGGTCAAAATTTCTACCTTAATCCACAAAAAATTTTAACCCTCGTTGGTCAAAATTTCTACCTTGCTTGGTCAAAATTTTTGACCTTCATTGGTCAAAATTTTTACCTTTTTCAGTCAAAATTTTTTCTTTCATTGGTTGAACTTTCTACCTTTATTGGTCAAAATTTTGACTAATTTGTACTAGAACTTGCACATGGAAATTGAGGTTTTTCAACCAACGTATTGGTTGAAATTTTGACCAACAGAAGGTTGGTCAAAATTTTGACCAATGGGTTGGTCGAAGTTGGTCAAAGTTTGGTCAAAAATTGGGTCAAATTTTTGACCAATAATGGTCGAAAAATGGTCTCAAATGTACTAGTGTCATTTCCAATTGCATGTGTACTATTCATATGTTGACAAGTTGATAAAAGTTGCAAAGAATCACAAAATAAGCATGTACCATCCAAGCATGATGTCTTCTAAAATTGTTGGCCGTACCCTATTTCACATAAAATGTTAGATATGAATTCTCTTAAAGATTTTGGTGGCTCATTCATGTCACAATCCTGCAAAACAAACTGAAAATGCAAAACTATGCATATATGCCTAAAAACATCAAAATGGTTAGAAAATTCAATATGTATCCTACAACAACAAGTTGTGCGTGTGTGATTTATCTTCACATAAAAAGGTTTACCCATCTCAAAAAATCTTTGAATTATTCGAATTTGAGGATACATACCAATAAATTTTGCAAAAAATTGTGTTTGAGTTGAGTCCAAAAAATGTTTTGCATGTGGGTCGCGATTTTGGCTACCAATCCTCCTTACAACATCTCTTTGATTAGGGGAAACACGTGTGTTATTTTTCCAAAAATCTTCTATTAATGATTTCAAAGCTTCACTAATTTTTTTATCCTTTCACGGTAGTCTACCACTAAATGCTCATAACTCATTTTTTGTTAGATCTTCCAATCTCTCATGCCTTAGCATGGCTCTCCTTAGAGTACTTCTAACAATTTTTAATATTTTGCTTGTCTTTCTCATGAGTCAATCTTTCTTCATTTGGCTACTTACTATTGTCGATGTAAGTACTCGTCTTGTGATATTACTATCATTGGTGCATGATTTAGAACCCACTTTGTCATAAGCACTCATTAGATTCTTTACAATATTTTTTTCATTTGAATTGTCCATCGTTCTTAGCCCAAGAATCTTCATGATAGGCCTAAATTTTAAATTCTTCATCATTTCAACAAATAATTTGCATTGACCTGTAATATTAAATTCTTCAAAAAATAATTTCCACATACGATTAACTTTTCTTTGACAAGTACGCTTGCTAATCTTGTCAGGCATTGATTTCAAAATGTTAGTATCAATATCAATCAAATATTTTGGTCTTTTAAAATGAATTCTAGAAGGTGTTATAATCTCTTCCATTCCCTCAATATTTTGAACATCAACATAAGGTCGAGTGTATTACATAGCTTGAACCGAAGATGATGTGCCTTGACAATAAGATGCAAAAGATGGAATATCACCTACTTGATGTGTTGATGTTGTGCCTTCAACATGACATGATGGAGTATGTATATTGTCGTATCTACAAATCAGTGTCTCTTCAACATGAGAGGACGATATGACTTCAACATTGGAAGATGGTGTAGCTACCAATATGACTCCAATATTGGAAGATGGTGTAGTGGACGATATGACTCCAACATTGGAAGATGGTGTAGCGGACGATATGACTCCAACATTGGAAGATGGTGTAGCTTCACAATTCAATTGTCTTCTTGAGTGTAATAGTCTCATTCGTTCTCTTTGTCTTTCCAATTCTTCCTCTTTGGTTTTTTATACTGGTGGTTCTTGATCCTCTTTGAAAGTCAATTCTTCATTATTGCTTTGCAATTTTCTTTTCTCACATAGTAATTTCATTTCATCTCTATTAATTGCCAAATCTCTCTCTCTCTATCTTCATTTGTTTGAGTTTTTGGTTTCTTCCTTGGCATGATGATGATTTCTACATGTCAAATTATTCAAACATCTGAATTACTTAAAATGTGTAAATTATAAATTATTCAAATACATATAAATTATAATTATTTGAATGAATACACAATATATATCAAACGACTTGTCAAATTTCTAACCATTTCGAAATAACATTTCATTCAAACATACAAATTTCAATGAATTCACTATATAATAAATAACATGTCAAATTATAATCAAATTTGTATCTATATATCAACAAATAATATTTAAAATAGATTGCACTAACCTTTTCTATACAAGGAATATTCAAAAAGTCTTCAAATCACATATCCAATGATTGAATTTCATGTTTGCTAGCTTCCAAAAGTTTTGAAATAGTGTTTGCCATGTTGAAACTCATGATTTCTATCAGAATAACAAAGTGCATAATAGACCAAAAGTAGAGAATGGATGAAATGTGTCCCAAAGTTTCTTTTTGCCCATTTTTAGGTGATTTCTCATAGTGCGAATGCACTATAGTGCATACGCACTATGTGGAAACGCATCACTCTCCATCTTCCTTACTCTCTATCCTCCCTACTCTCTCTCCCATCCCCTACCCTCTCTCTCTTCCTACTCTCTCTTCCCTCTCCCATCCCTTACACTCTCTCTCTCTCCCCTCTCCCATCCTTTACTCTCTCTCACTCTCCCTCTCCCACCGCCTACTCTCTCTACCTCTCTCACCCTCTCTCCTCTCCAATCCCCTACTCTTTAGATCTCTCACACACACTCTTATCCCCCTACTCTCTTCTCTCAAACCCCCTACTCTCTACATCTATCGCACACACTCTCATCCCCCCATCTCTTTCCCTCTCCCTCTCCTACTGCCTACTCTCTCTCTCTCTCTCTCTCTCTCTCTCTCTCTCTCTCCCTCCCTCCCTCTCTACTCTCTCTCTCTCTCTCTCCCATCTTGTATGAGCTCTCTTTACCACCATGTACTCACTCTCACACTCTCTCCCATCCCCTACTCTATCTCTCTTACACACACACACTCCCATCCCCTCCTCTCTCTCTCCCTCTCCCACTCCCTCTCCCACCACCTACTTTCTCTCCCCCATCCCCTACTCTCTCTCTCTCCTCTCCCATCCCTTACTCTCACACACTCTCCCATCCCCTACTCTATCTCTCTTACACACACACTCCCATCCCCCCTCTCTTTCTCCCTCTCCCACTGCCTACTTTCTCTCCCCCATCGTCATACTCTCTCTCTGCCACCCCCTACTCTCTCTCACACTCTCACACTCTCTCCCATCCCCTACTCTCTCTCACACTCTCACACTCTCTCTCCCATCCCCTACTCTCTCTCTTTCATAGACACACACACTCTTATCCCACCACTCTTCTTCTCTCCCATCCCCTACTCTCTACATCTGTCACACACACTTCCATCCCTCCTATCTCTCTCCCTCTCCCTCTCCCACTCCCTCTCCTACTGCCTACTATCTCTCTCTCTCTCAAGTTCTCTCTCTTCCTCTCTACTCTCTCTCTCTCCCATACCTTACTCTCACTCTCTCTCTCATCCCCTACTCTCTCTCACACTCTCTCCCATCCCCTATTCTCTCTCTTTCACAGACACACACACTCTTATCCCCCCGCTCTCTTCTCTCCCATCCCTCCTATCTCTCTCCCTCTCCCTCTCCCACTCCCACTCCTACTACCTACTCTCTCTCTCTCTCTCTACTCTCTCTCTCCCATCCTGTACGAGCTCTCTCTGCCACCACCTACTCACTCTCACACTCTCTCCCATCCCCTACTCTGTCTCTCTTACACACACACTCCCATCCCTCCTCTCTCTCTCCCTCTCCCACTCCCTCTCCCACCACCTACTTTCTCTTCCCCATCCCCTACTCTCTCTCTCCTCTCCCATCCCCTACTCTCTCACACTCTCTCCCATCCCCTACTTTGTCTCTCTTACACACACACTCCCATCCCCCCTCTCTTTCTCCCTCTCCCATTGCCTACTTTCTCTCCCCCATCATCGTACTCTCTCTCTATCACCCCCTACTCTCTCTCACACTCTCACACTCTCTCCCATCCCCTACTCTCTCTCACACTCTCTCTCGCATCCCCTACTCTCTCTCTTTCATAGACACACACACTCTTATCCCCCCACTCTTCTTCTCTCCCATCCCCTACTCTCTACATCTATCACACACACTCCCATCCCTCCTATCTCTCTCCCTCTCCCTCTCCCACTCCCTCTCCTACCACTTACTATCTCTCTCTCTCTCAAGTTCTCTCTCTTCCTCTCTACTCTCTCTCTCTCTCCCATCCCTTACTCTCACTCTCTCTCTCCCATCCCCTACTCTCTCTCACACTCTCCCATCCCCTGATCTCACTCTCTCTCTCTCTCCCATCCTATACGAGCTCTCTCTGTCACCACCTACTCTCTCTCACACTCTCACATTCTCTCCCATCCCCTAATCTATCTTTCTCACACACACACTCCCATCCCCCTCTCTCTCTCCTCTCCCATCCTCTACTCTCTAAATTTGTCACACACACTCCCATCCCCCCCCTCTCTCTCTCCCACTCCCTCTTGCACTGCCTACTATCTCTCTCTCTCAAGTACTCTCTCTTCCTCTCTACTTTCTCTCTCCCATCCCCTACTCTCACTCTCTCTCTTCCATCCCCTACTCTCTCTCTCACTCTCTCCCATCCCCTACTCTCTCTCTCACCCCCATCCCATATGAGCTCTCTCTGCCACCTCCTACTCTCTCTCAAACTCTCACACTCTCTCCCATCCCCTTCTTTATCTCTCCTATTAATAAATACACATTCCCATTCCCTCCCTCTCTCTCTCTCCTGTAGTCCCTCTCCCACTGCCTACTCTCTCCCATCCCCTACTCTATCTCTCTTACACACTTCCATTCCACCTCTCTCTCCCTCCCACTCCCTCTCCCACCGCTTACTATCTCTCTCTCTCACTCTCACTCTCTCCCTCTCTCTCCCATCTCTCTTCCATTGCCTACTCTCTCTATCTCTCTCTCCCCTCTCTCATTCCCTACTCTCTCTCTTTCACACACACACACATACCCATCCCCCCCTCTCTCCTCTCTCACCCCCTACTTTTTCTGTCACTCACTCTCCCTCTCCCACTCTCTCTCCCACCGCCTACTCTCTCTCTCTCTCTCTCTCTCTCTCTCTCTCACTCTCTCTCTCTCTCTACGCTCTCTATCTTTGCTACCCCCTACTCTCTCTTACATTTTCATACCCTCTCCTATCCCCTATTCTCTCTCTTACACACATTTCTATCCCCACTCTCTCTCCCTCTCCCATCACCTACTCTCTCTTCCATCCCCTACTCTCTCTCTAGCTAATCTATCTTCCCCCTCTCCCATTCCATACTCTCTCTCTTTCACACACATGCACTCCCACTCTATCTCCCACTGCCTACTCTCTCTATCTCTTTGTCTCTCTCTCTCACACACACATAGCCATTCCCCTGCCCCCCCCCCCCCCCCACCTAGCTCTCTTTTGGCCTTGGTTTGTAATTTAGGCCTCAATAGGGCATGCGCCCTATAGCGCGCATGTGCTACTAAGAATTCAATGCTTCCAATAGCACATGCACGCTATAGGACGCACGTTCTATTGAAAGCTTTGCATTAAACCAAGGCCTAAGGCTTGGTTTTGCCTTGGAGATCCAACCCAAACCTTTGGAGTTTATAAATAGGTCTTAGATGTGTTTTCCAAAAAAATACCAAAAATGATAGATTTTTCTTGTGTGCTCCCCTTCAAGATTCCTTGTGGTTGGATATCGATAAGATCAGGTTACATAGCATTATAGGTCTTTGTGTTAGCTATCTAACCATATAATTTATTTTTAATTTGAACTATTTCAAGCCTTTCATCTATAATTTCTTTTGAATGTATGTTCTTTTTTTGGTCAAAAACCACCATGTACTAATTGGGCTATAGATTTTAGCTTGTTCATCGAATTTTGCAACAACTTAGTTTTTTAGAAACTAGACTCCATTCTACACACTTTGAAAAAAAAAAGTTTAGATTTTAGATTAGTTTTCAATTATTTCTAGGGGGAGCACACAAATATTTCACATTTTTGGGATGTGTCTAGTTAAAAAATTCATTAAAAAAAAATACACATTATAAAATTACCCGAAAAATTTGGGATAAACTACATAGTGTTAAGTAACTTTCAACTAGAGCGATTAAAGAATTTCAAAAAAAAAGTTAAAATTTTAGGGGGGCCACACTTTGTACTATGTTATGTTTTTTTGGAATAAACAGTACCACTTTTTGTAGCCCCCTTTTTTGAGGACCTAAAACTAAACCATTTTGAAAAAAAATTAGTAGTTTAGAAACTAGATTCAAAGGACTACAACTTTTGTTTTTGTCATATCTTAAAATTTTGAGCGTAACTATCTTCAAATTCTTGTTGAAGTTCAAAATTTGCAGATTTCAGGAAAAAGGTGTCCACTTATACCCCCCTTTTGGAACCACAACTTGGTGCACTTACCCTAGGAGCTCTTAACTCTAAAGTTTTGAAGGATGGTATGGATTTTGTAGACATTGATAATGAAAAAGATCTTTTAGCTTGATATGGAAAAATTGTGCAACCCGAGGAGATTTACTAGAGGCAGAAGTCAAGGGAGACTTGGTTGAAGGAAGGGGATCACAACATTAAGTTCTTCCCCTACTTTGGAAAGGAAAGTAGAAGCATCAGTAAAATCCTCTTCATTACGACTGAGGGTAGGACAGTTACAAAGAATCCATAAGCCATCAATCGAGAGGCAATTAGTTTATTTTCTTCTCTTTGAAGCAATGACACCATTGATAGATCATAGGCACAAAGGGATCTTCTTATTGTGATTTCACCCTTGATTTTGGAGGAAGACAATGTGATGTTAGTGAAACTAGTCTCTAGTAAAGAATTAAGGAATGCATTTTTTGGTTTAGGAAAAGATAAGTCCCTCGGTCTGGATGGATTACAAGCGATTTTTATCAAAAATTCTGGCACATGAAAATACAAAATTGCTTGAAGTGGTAGAGGAATCTAGAAGGAAGGGCTTCATCTTAAGAGATTTCAACAATACCTTTGTATCCCTGATTCCAAAGAAGAAAAAACCTTAAGCTTTTTAGGACTTTAGGCCCATTTCTCTATGCAATATTGTATATAAGATCATTTCCAAAATTGTAGCTAACCATCTGAAGAAGATCTTGCATAAACTTGTATCCTTGAAGAAAAGTGGATTCATGCCAAACTACAACATTGTTGATGGAATCATCATCATGCATGAAGCGATACACTATGCTTGAACAAGGACATATTTATGCTTCTCAAGCTAGACATCAGGAAGGCACATGACATGGTGGACATAGGTTTTCTTCTCTAGGTAGTAAAGAAGTTTAATTTTGATGAACAATAGATCAGATGGATAGAAGGGATCATTGGGAAATAATGAGCATCAATTCTAGTCAATGGAACCCCCCAAGGCTTCTTTGAGACCTCGAGGGGTCTTAGGCAAGGGGACCCCATTTTACCTTTTTTATTTATCCTACTAGCAGAAGTTTTGGGAATGATAATTCAAAAATGTAGGGAAAATGGACAATGGAAAGAAATTCATATTGTTTGGGAGTTAAATGCACCCATTCTTAGTTTGTAGATGACACTTTTTTCTTTGGGGTTGCCATGATGGTTGAAGCCAGGATAATGAAATGAACCTTGAATAGTTACAACTTTGCCTCTGGCCAAATGGTTAACTAGAACAAGTCTGAAATCTATTTTTTCATCAACATTGGAAGTGATTTGGAGTAGTTGAGTTGATACTGAGGAAAGCAGAGTTTTGAAGATCAAACCCTAATTAATGAAAATGGCATCAAGTTTGACTATTGAGAAAGGTGAAGCATGAAAGGTAAGTAACATGCAATTATTTTAAAATTAAGTTATTAATCCACCAAAGTTTAAGGCATATCTAGAGATTGTAGTGAAAGGGGACACGTCTGGTGCCCTATCTTCAATCCTACAGAGGGTAATTTTGATCCATGATGTTCAATCCTATTACATGTGCAAAATCAGTGAAATGGGATATTTTTGAGTTAAGGAATGCTTATGAGAAGTTGTGTGTTGATGGAAAACTTAAGGAAGAACATAGACACATTGCCAAGAAAGGGCTAACTCATGCCCTAAATTTTCTTAAGTTTGTATTGAGACAAATCCATGACATAAAGATGTGGTTGGAAGGTGGACCAGTCAAGATTAAAAAGTAGATTTTTCACTGAGTTATTGGATACCATGTTCAAAAAAAAAGTGAAGACAATTTTTTGCCTGAGAAAGGATGTGATAGATGTAAACACATTCGTAGTATGGAACAAGAGAGGGATGGTGATTTCCACCATCAAGGATGTTGAGATAGATTTTGCAGCGAGAACTATTTCTCACAAGTTATATCAGTCCAACTAACCAAATAGTGCACCTTGTGTTTAGTAGATGTGGCATGGGAGATTACAAAGAACAATTATAGATATGACCTTGCCAACCTACAGTTAACACAATTAAATAAAGATTTTTGAAGCATAAAAAAGCCAAAAATATAATGTGTAAGTTTGGATCCTTACTAGTTTTCATATTCTTTTATGTACAAAATTATTTCCCCACAGTTGGTAATATTACTTGGAGTAAAAATAAACTTGTCACCTAACAAATAAATGAATTCATCACTTACTTAGGTGACAATTTTGAGAAGGCTATGGATAGTTATTTTGAAGAGTTTAAATAGAAGATAAAAAACAAGTCAAGGATTCCTCAAACTTTCATAGATAAGTATTATGATGATGTATGTTTTTAGGTGGATACTGCCTGGACATACATTCAGGTAGTGATACCTAGGATGGTATGGTTAATGTCATTGTCATATAAAATTAACATTGATGAAGAAACAACAATAATAAATGCATTATTGGATGAGCCTATTGACAAGGATGTTGAGTCATTTGGCAGGTACAAGACATCCAAGGTTACGATCACTAAGCAGTAATACACCCAAGATAGAAAGAAAAAAATGCATGATACAAAACTTGGTTCAAAGGACATTTGGTGAAGGTGTCGAGCAAGAAGCACCATTGTAGATAACAAAGGGTAAATGTGAGCACATGTCTAGTGATGAGGATGAAGAAGATGAAGGAAATGAAGGAGGAAGAAAACATAAAAGGAAAAGAAATAGTTGTTGCCGAGCCTTAGACAAGCAAGAGTGTTAAGAAAGCCAGTCCTATAACACCAAGAGTAACTAGACAAAGGACAAGGGCATGTACTACTCTGGTGGTTTAGCCCAAGAAAGGATTTGCAAAGATTTCAAAGCCTACTCAAGATAGGAAGCTAACAAAGAGGAAGAATATTGCAAAGGAAGTTCAGCCAAGAAATCCTATAAAGAAGTTTTTAGGATTCAAATACATAAATTATGATAGTTTGGGAACTATAGATAAGGCAAAGATTGAAGAGGAAATTTTGGACATGATGGAAATAGTTACATACACACCTTTGAAGTTAGGAAATTTGATACCTAATGAGTTATATAATAAGATTGATGAGCGATGATAATATGCCTTCAAGACTGAAAGGTAGATAAGTGAAGGTACACATGCTAATATGATGCTTGATTTGAGAAGAAAGAAAATTAAAAAGGCATAGTAAGTACAAAAATAAATTTATTCCTAAGGTGGACCATTTTTTTAATCTTGAAACATAATTTAGAACATGTGGTTGAAGATGGGAAAATAATATGGAATAAGATATATGGACTTGATCATGAAAAGAAGGACAAGGTTGAGAAAGCTGAGCCTAAACAAGTCGAACTGGATAATATAGAAGATTTCAAAGATGATATTGTTCAACAAGGTGGAGATCAAATAGAAACAATCACAATAGAAGATGAAGTAGAGGTCAATTTGGTCAAAGAGGTGAAAAATGAGGAAAATGTACTGACTAAACCTAATAAAGAAGATAATGTTGAATAATCTAGAGAGGAAGGAGTAAACTCCAAAGTCTAAATTAACACATGAAACCTTGATGGACCCAAACCCTATGATTACACATGTCAAAGATTATCCCAAGGTTCACACATAGGTAATCACACAACAAGTTGACTCAATACCTAATATTCCATCTATTCCTATTATTTCATTGAGTCCAAATGTTAGTAAGGGTGATGAGAATATTGGTGAGGCAGGACAACAAAGTGTGTCGGTCAATGAAGGTGAGAACACCCAAGAACAAGAAAAGAAACGTGATGCCACTGAGGGAAATACAAATGTTAATAATGAAGGTGAGAAGTAAAGAGCTTAAATGATCAAGTTGTTAGGATATAACCTCAGACATAAATAACAATTACATGCAAATATAAATAATATCAGAAAATAATAGATCACAGAAAAGAACACAAGACACCAAGATTTAACATGGTTCACCCAATCCCTGGGCTATGTCCACCAAACAACAACTCTGATATTATTACAATCCAATGATTACAACTTGATTACAATTTGTAATCCCTTACCACTCAATATAGCTGCAAGGACCAATTTTTGTATCACTCACTATGAAACAATCCCTAACCCTAAGCCCTTTTATACAAGTATTTTTGAGGCTTTAGGGTTATAACATATCGGCCATAAATTGGCAAATATTAGCACAAACTTTAGTGTTGAATCAGAAAATAGTACCAAAATTTATGAAGTATGTATAGTACTTCCCTGATTAGTCACCACAAACTAACAATCTCCCACTTAGGGACTGATCAAACTCCACACTAGACAATAATCTCCCACTTGGACACTGATCTTGTAGCTATGCCACTACTTCATGAGGCTCCCACTAGATCAAACCCGTTGGACTCTGTTGTTCTTGTATTCCTATTCAGTCTAGAAGACCAACCAAAGTTGAAGAGGAATTCAACTTCTCCCTTTTCACTACCCTTGTAAACATATCCACTAGATTATCATTTGTATGTATCTTATCCAGCTTTAACTCTCTATGATCTAAAACTAACCAAATGAAATGGTATTGCAACTGAATGTGTTTAGTCTTTGAATGCAAAGCTAAATTCTTTGCAAGATTATTGGCACTTTGACTATCTATAAACAAATAATTATCCCTTTCAGGGTGTCCCAATTATTCCAAGAAGAACTGAAGCCATATCATCTCCTTGGATGCCTCTATAGTAGCAACATACTCTACCTCAGTAGTGGATAAAGCATTAACCTTCTGTAACCTAGAAACCCAGCTCACTGCTACCCCACTGATAGTAAAAAAATAACTTGTAGTACTTCACTTGGTATTAATATCTCCTACCAAATATAAGTCAACATAGTCCTATAGGTCAGTAGTAGAGCCCCCAAAGTGTAAACACTTACTGGACGTTCCTATCAAATATCTGAGAATCAATTTTAATGCATTCCAATGCTTAATTTTTGGATGACTCATATATTTGCTAACGACTCCCACTACATGTGCAATATCTGGCCTTGTACATACGATAACATACATCAAGCTTCCTACAACTGAAGCATAGGGTACCTTTGACATCTTATCCTCCTCTTCTTATGTCTTAGGAAACATCTCCTTAGTCAACTTCAAATGACTAGGTAAAGGTGTGCTGACAGCTTTAGCATTCCTCATAGAGAAACATTGCAACACCTTCTTAACATAATCAGCCTGAGATACCACTTGTTACAAGCTAGAGTTACTGTTGCACCAAAAGATTGACCTATTGATGCCCAATACAACCCACAACCCACTAGACATATAAAACACACAAGAGGTGATTAGTCCAACAATTCCCCCTCAGTGTTACCTGAGGGGATTTGAACTTGTGACCAAGCTCTAATACCACTTGTTAGGATTAAACCTCAAATAGAAATAACGATTACATGCAAATATAGATAATATAAGAAAATAATAGATCATAGAAAAGAACACAATACACCAAGATTTAATGTGGTTCACCCAATCCCTGGGCTACATCCACCAAAAAAAAAGTCTGATATTATTACAATCCAGTAATTACAACATGATTACAATTTGTAATCCCTTACAACTCAATATCGTCGTAAGAACCAATTTTTGCATCACTCACTATGAAACAATCCCTAACCCTAAGCCCTTTTATAAAAGTATTTTTTCCACTTTAAGGTTACAAAATATTGACCATAAATTGGTGAATATTAGCCAAAAATTTAGTGCCAAATCGGTGAATATAGAGGGAGAAAAGGAGGTAGAAAAGTTGAGTTCTACCAATCAAGTCAAATCTAGTGATGAAAAGGAGAAGAAAGATGAACAAGCTCAACAAGAGCACAAACATGAGGAGAAAAAGATAGATGAAGAGCCTAAGAAGGTTGAGGAAATAAGAGATGAGATACTAAGGCCACATCTAGAGATTTAAATACAAGAGTATCAAACTATGTCAAGCTCCAACACACTAGACTCCAAGGGCAAAAGATTGAAGAAGAAGGTGAAATAGTCACCACAAGCCATTAAAGGTAAACATGTTACTTTATATGAAGAGATTGTGATCCCTAATTAGGACATAAATAATTTAAATTATGATCAGATGATAATACTTAGTGATTTGTTAGCAAGTAAGGCCAAGTAAGATAAGACAAGAAAAGTGCATCAACAAAGGCAAGCATAACATGATATCAAAGATACTTTTTTTTTTATACTTTCTTTATTAATAACCTATATGAAAAATCCCCCATCATTGATAAGTGGGTTAATATTGTGGAGCAAGTCAATAACCCTAACATTGATACTCAAGAAAATTCACATAATGGTTAGAGAGGAAATTCAAGAATAATATTTTGGAGAAAATGATGCAAGAGCATCTTGGGTTTGCTCGATAGCTACTTTGGAGTTCATCGGTAGAGGCTCAGTAGTTTTTTTGGAGGGTGCTTGGATTGGTACTTGGTTGAAGAAGAGTTGCTCAGTAGAGGTTACTCAGTCATCTCTTGGTAGTTCTTGGTTGAGAACTCAGTGGATGAATGGACTCAACAATCCTGGAGGTGCTTAGTTTTCAAAGGAGCTTAGCAGAGCTTGGGGCACTTGATTGTCAAAGGCACTCAACAATTCTTGTAGGAACTCGACACACACTAGGAGCTTAGTGAAGCTTGGTTATAGTTTTTCCTGAGTTGTTGTTGGACTAACCTCCAATGTTCCCCTTCAGGGTTCATGACATGGTTTAACCACCCCATGTGTTCTATAATTCTAGTGGTTGTATCGAGCATTGACAAGTCAATCTTTTGATGCAAGGGCAATCCTAGTTTGTAACAAGTGGTATCAAAGCTTGGTCATAGGTTTGAATCTCCTCGGGTAACGCTAAGGGGGGGATTTTTGGAATAACCTCCAATATTTCCCTTTGGGATTCATGACATGGTTTAACCACCTCTTATGTTCTATAAGTCTAGTGGTTGTATTGAGCATTGACAAGTTGATCTTTTGATGCAATGACAACCCTATTTTGTAACAGTTGCTTGGTCTTTGAAGCAGTTTGATTATTGGAGGAACTTAGTCTTTGAAGGAGTAGAACTCAACATAAATTGGGGAGCTCAGTTTTCTGCATGGTTCGGTTGCTATGTTGATCGAGTGGCTCAGTCAATGAAGGGGCTTGGTTATACTTGTGGTTTTGCTAATGCTCAGAGGTTATTTCTGACACTCAGTTTCTTTGTTTCCTAAGTTTTCCATGTTTGGTCTCTAGTGTGAGCCAACCTTGGAATTTAATTTGGGTTGTAGGTATTTAATATGCATTGAAGCCAACTTCTGGCTTGCATGGGCATTTAATGTAAGGGATTATTTTAATTTTTATTGGGCTAGGACGACTTGTGGCCTAGTTGGGTATAAGTAGGGAGTCTTAAAGTATTCATGCATTCAAGGGAGTGAGTTGATATTGAGTGTGGGATCCAACATGGAGAATATGGAGTAGCTAAGTGAGAAAAGTTTTCCTAAGTGTGTGGATGGAGTGCTGAATGTGAGCTAGTGTACACCTAGATCTTGGGTAAAGTTTGTGAAGGGCTAGTAGCTAAGGTTTGGGAAATAAGGATATTATTTGGTGGGCTTGCAAGAACAAGTTTATTTCTTCCTTGGAGGTTTCTACCAGAGTGTAGATCTAGACTAGCTAGTGTTTGGGGTTGGATCTTGAGGGATTTTATAGAATGGTTATTATAATTGCTATAGTATTTGGCCATAATTGGGAAGGCCTTACAGACTAACACATTGGATGTAATAAGTTATTTTATGAATAAAGAGTTGTGTTTGGTATCAGATTGTGTATCTTGTATTGTGTTCCCATTGTGTGGTTATTTGTTGGGATCTATATTACCTCTAATATGGATGCCTTCATATTCTCATTGCATTATATGGTATCAGAGCACAATTGTTCCTTAGCATGTAGATAGATTGTCAAAGTTGAGGTCATTTGTACCAGAACCTTGGGTTGGAGAAGTTGATCTAAGAAGATATTGATATGGTGGTGGATTTTGCTTTTTGGAGTCCTAGATATACTGGTTGTGAGTTGGCAGATTGTGGTTCTGACTTATAATTGTAGAGGACTTACAGATGGATCGATAGATGAAAAGATGGAAGGTTGACCTTGTTGGAGCATCATCACAGAAATTTTGTGTGATGTGTATTGCAGATCCATTTTCCTAGACTTTTGATTTTTTCTTGGTTGTTCATGCAAGGTGACAAGTTGTGATCTAACTAAATACCACACAAGGTGTGTGGTAAAGATTTATTGCAAAGGGTTTACAAAGATCTTGGAAGATGTGTCCAAGAAGATTAGACCCTAAGATGATTACAAATCTCCATGATGTGTTGGAGAAGGGGCTTTCTGAGATGTCTACTCAGTTTGAAGCTAGTTTGGTTGATTGATCCAAGGACGGGATAGTTGAATTTCATAGATGCTTGTGGAGTTGGAGTCTACTGATCAAGAAGATAGTTGTCTAGCTAATTAAAAGACTTGTACATGAGAAAATATGGCATAATAAGGTTACAGATAAGGTAAAAAAAGTATGTACGGTTGGTTTTGATTATTTTTTGGGGTATGATGTGAAACCTACATAGCAATTAGTGGTTGTTGTTAAAATACCTAAGCTTACTAGAGAGATTCCTAATCTTGTTGATGCTAAGGTTGAGATTGGTTTTCATGATTAGTTGATTGTGTTTGACATGGAGATCATAGAGCACCTGATCATGGATGATTAGGTTGCTATGGGTGATAAGTTATGTGTTGCAAAGCATCTTGTTGTGAGCAATAAGATTGTTGGTGTTAAGAGTTTGGCATGTGTTGTTAAGCAGTTACATATTGTTGCTGATGTGGATTAAGTCTTGGATTTAAATGTTTTCATTATGGATGTGGTATTGGAAACACCTGTTGTTGATATGGATGGATGTGATAAGTTGCATGTTGATTGGTTAGTGGTAATGTACATGCTTTTGATGTTTGGATGGTCAATCAAATATGGATGATGTGTAGATTGGTTTTTCTTGTCCTTGTTGGAGTGGAAGGCTTTGGTGAAGATGAAGATAGTTGTTGATCTTTCTTTGGGCACCAAAGTATGGGACACACTCTTCTATTTACTTGGGGAGTCTGATGTAGGAGCATCTTGGTTTTTCTCGGTAGCTACTTTGGAGTTCATGAGAGGAGGCTCGGTAGTTTCTCTAGAGGGTTCTTGGACTAGTACTTGGTTGAAGAAGAGGTGTTTGGTAGAGGTTACTCAATCATCTCTTGGTAGTTCTTGGTTGAGAACTCAATGGATGAATGGACTTGGTGATCCTAGAGGTGCTTGGTTGTCAAGGCAACATGGCATAACTTGGAACACTCAGTCATCGAAGGCACTTGACGATGCTTGCAAGAACTCAACACACACTAGGAGCTCAATAAAGCTTGGTTATAGTGTTGCCCAAGTTTCTCAGTCTTTGAAGGAGTTTAGTTGTTGGAGGAACTCGATCTGTGAAGGAGTAAAACTCGACATGCACTAGGGAGCTTGGTTTATTGCATGGTTTAGTTATTATATTGACCTAGTGGCTTGGTCAATGAAGGGGCTCGATTATGCTTATGGTTTTGCTGATGTTCAGAGGTTGTTTCACACTCAGTTTCTTTATTACCCAAGTTGTCTATGTTCGGTCTCTAGTGTGAGCTGACCTTGGAATTTAATTTCAGTTGTAGGTATTTAATATGTGTTGTAGCCAACTTGTGCCTTGCATGGGCATTTAATGTAAGGGTTTATTTTAATTTCTATTGGGCTACACTGGCTTGTGGCTTAGTTGGGTATAAGAAGGGGGTCTTGTGGAGTCTTAAAGAATTCATTCATTCAAGGGAGTGAGTCAATATTAAGTGTGGGATCCAACATGGAGAAGATGGAGTAGCTGAGTGAGCAAAGTTTTTGTAAGTGTGTGGAGAGATCATCAAATGTGAGGTAGTGTACACCTGGATGTCGGGTAACATTTGAGAAGGGATAGTAGATGAGGCTTGGGAAACAAGAAGATTTCTTGGTGGGCTTATGAGCACAAGTTTAGATCTTCCCTGGAGGTTTCTACCAAAGTGTGGATCTAGACTAGCTAGTGTTTGGGGTTGGATCTTGAGGGATCTTGCTGCTCTATTACTGTAATTGCTATTGTATTTGGTCAAAATAGGAAGGCCTTACAACTTGGTACATTGCATGTAATCAATTATTTTATGAATAAAGAGTTTTGATTGGTATCAGAATGTGTATCTTGTATTATGTTTTTGCTATGTGGTTATTTGTTCAGTCTAGATTACCTCCAATAGGGGTACCTTCAGATTCTCATTGCGTCAAAAAAAGGATACATAATTTACAATTAAGAAGGTGGAACTTTTCACTCCAATAATTGATTTGGACCAATTAGTTAATAGTGTCAATACATTGTTTGGAAAAATATTCAATGTTCGAGGTTTTACAAAGGAGACAAGGGAGAAAATGGACAAAATAGATGCAGATCTAAAGAAGTGTGGATCAGATATGAACATGGATCCTAGTTTTAGTTTAATTTATTTTTCAAAGATTAGATTTTTTTAAGGGAAAATAGTAAGAGTTGTCACATGAGGAATGCAACATAAGGAATGAGGTTATGACTATTCATGCACTATTGTTACCTCATTTGGAAGTTATGTAGAGACATTTACATACTACAAAAGATCTCATGTAGAGTCCACAAATGTCTACAATAGATAACATGGTGGATCTTTCTACTAGAATGGAGATGAGAGACAAACTCTTGAGACAATCAAGAAGAATTGGGATAATACAATTTATATTATTATGAAATGGCACAACCCATTTTTGAAAGATTTTACATCTCTACTTGACATTCATAATAAAAATAAGGAGGAATATTGTATGAGTATACTAAAGGTGGAAACGTATGCAGATTTTGACTATTTTGACATATCATGTATATTATGTCTAATGGGAAAGGTGAAATAAGGAGACAAACCCAAAGTTGAAAAGCAAAACAAAATATTTTTTTAAAAGGTTTTGAAAACACAAGTTACAATGATGTGATTATCAAGCTACAAGTATGAAGTACAACCTAAGAGGGAGTCAATATTTTGACAGATTTTGAGCATGACAAGTGTTTTTTCCACTAATGCCAAAGGGGGAGATTGTTAACCCTATAGGTTTTCTTAGTATTTCCAATTAGTGCAAAACACTTAGTTATTTACTAGGTAGAGTTGGTCAACCAACACTATGACTAAGCCACAATATAGGTTGAGCCATATAGTGCAAAAGTTTACAAGTTCAATGTGTGTCTAGGCAGACATAGTTGTTGAGAACACTACAGTCGCTAAGCGTTTAATTGTTGCCAAATAGGTTGAGGGAAAAACATCATACCAACTGCGTACTATATAAGTCGAGTAGTTCAAAGTTGAAATAATTCAAGCCAAGAAAAAGTCAACCTTAGAGACAAGGCAAAGAAACAAGCATAGCCATGCGTTAGGAGGTATATGTGCCAAGTAATACAATTTTTGTATTTGAGTTCAGAATGATACAAAATCACATGTGAACCATTTTTGCTGAGATGGAAACATGTTCTATGTTTGAGGAGAGAATCATGGAGGTAATTATGCTTTTGATTACACTCCATTAATCCCTATGTAATGTAATCAACCAATTAGTAAATAGGAAAAACTAAGAAGCAAAAAGGATGAATCATAATCATTGATCAAGATCTTGCAGCTTCATGAGATGATTATAAAATAAGGGCTTCAAGACATAAATTTTTGTTGCAAGTGAGAAGAATACTTGTATGCAAAGTCGAAAGTGAATATGAAGTTGAAGGACTAAGGTGATCAAGTTGTATAGAGAGTAGATATTGCATATCAAACACATTAAGGTGATTATAGTTTGAAAAGAAAAGATATGTCATCAACATCTCAGTGCATACCAAAGGATCAAGGTACTAATTACATTCTAACCAATATATCAAGTGAATCTCTTAATAGGGTGGTCCTAAAAGGGTTATTATAAATCTCCTAACATAGCGCTCACTTTATTTTGATGTATAAATCATTTAGTCAAGGTAGACTTAACATTCTTGTAATATTTTACCAAAGTAGACCTCTCATAGGATAAATCATCAAAAGTGAAAAAAATGATAGCCCTAACAAACACAATTTTGTGCTTGACTTCTAAAGAGTATGACTTGATGGAGTGTCGAATACTAGTAAGGTTACCATGGCTTGGATGGTAGTTTGCTTCTTCAATTGTGGTGCCATCCCACTCTCTTCAAGCTTGCCCTGTTTTGCCACAGTGACTTGACTTGCATCTTGTCCTTGTGTTGTAGGTGAAAATAAGTCTATCTAACCTATTTCTATAGTAGCAACTTGTGTTTCCACTGTGTTCTTATCTAAAGTATCAATCTTGGCAATTTTATCAACCATGTTAGATGTATCTTCTAGAATTTGGACCAAAGGTTGTACATTAGTGATTGGAGGGATGATAGAAGGTGATTTTTTGTGGATTCACATTTTCCCTTGCAACATTAGTCACTAACTTTTGTAGCTCATCCACAATGACCAAAATAGGATTATCACAAAGTTTGGCCTGTAGTGTAGACTGATCATAGTAGTGTTTGCAAGTTTTAGACTTCCCCTTTTAAAGCTTGAGGTCATTGGATAAAGTGAATGTGTTCTGAGTGAGAGGTGTCTAAGTTTGTTTTAGGTCACTTAATTCTCATCTTTCGTGAATTACTCTATTGTCTTTGTTTTCTAGGTCTCCCTTTGAATTACCTTTACCTAATCTCTCTTAGCTGATTTCATGTTTTTCTAGTGCACAGGGGGATTAGGTGATTTAGGCATGGTTGGGGTGTGATATTGCATCCTCCTAATGAGAAGTAGGTGTTCTAAATTTTATCTTGCCTATTATTTCATATCCTTTGGATTTTAAGCTGTCGAGCTAACTTTCCCCTTGTGTGAACTACATCAAGTGTGAATCTAAAGCGTTAAGCCATGAAAGTGAGTAATAAGATGATAATATGATTTTGTCTACTCCCAAAGGCTTGTGAAGTTGTGGATAGATGCTAGGGTGAGTCTCATTCATATCTATGGAGATAAGATAGGGTATTACTAGGGAAAATGGGTCCATGGTTTTTCTGCTACATGTTCATGGAAATGATGTTGTTTTGTTTTTTAGGCTATATGAACTTGAGCCTAATATCAGTTCAAATGATCAAATAGTATGAGCATAATGTTGAGAGAACTATTTAAAGGCTCATAAATAGTAAGGAATGCTTGAGTTTTAACTTCAAGGCCATCCGATTGGAGTATAAGGATTGAATGTTGTTTGTTGTGCTTTGGTCTAGGAAATGATATTGAGAAAGTAGCTTTCTATCCCAAGGTAACAAAAGGGATACTTTTCTAGGGGTTTTGAGAACAGGAAGTCAAGTTACCCTAAAATGTGAATATCTTTTGGAGATGTCAAAAAGATACTTCCAGAAAAATAAGTGTTGGAGATGTGAACCCATTATGAAGGAAAAGTAGTGTTAAAAGCTTTAGATAGAAAGTGGAAGAGTGGAGTGTGTGAGCTAGCCAAAGGCTTACTGCTCATGCTACAATTTTGAATAGAAGGAAATAGCTTTGAAAAAAATCTAGCTCTCTCTCTCTCTCTCTCTCTCTCTCTCTCTCTCTCTCTCTCTCTCTCTCTCTCTCTCTCTCTCTCTCTCTCTCTCTCTCTCTCTCTCCCGCATGTGTTAATGTCATTAAGTATATCTACTTTCTAGATATTTTATAGTGAAATGAGGCACTTCTTGCAAAGCTAAGTATTTTTTTTATCTAATGAATTTTAGTCATATCACTTTACTTTAAGGAAAAGTAAGATTTCTTTTGGGAACTTAGTATTTTATGTGTAAATAAATGGAAAGTTTAAATAGTTGTTACTTATGGAATTAAATGCAAATCTAGCTATTATAATCATTGGCTGAACTTAATTTCATTCATGGGGTGCCAATGTTCTAATTCCTAAATCTATTTGATTAGAATTTAAGCAATTGGTTTCTACAAGTATATTTAATGACTATTTATTGAAAACTACATCCTGTGCAATCATAGTGAATGGCAATCAGAGTTTCTGGTTATGATAGATTAATTGGCTTGGAGAGTGAGTTAAAAGATTATATAGACACATCCTTCAAATTCTACGATTTGGGTGATCTATATAGGAGGCTAAATTCCCAACCCATTCACCTAATCACTCTAAAACTCAAGGAGAGCATATTGGTAGAAGCAACTAACTCTCTAATGATAGTTCATGCACCTAAGTTGGTTAAGGAATGTATAGAGAGATACAACTTGGAAATGAAGTAGATTTTGTCTCCTGATCAATCCATTCTCATATCAATTAACCAGGCACTAATGTAGTCTTCATTTGGAATCCCCATAAAAGAGAAATATTGTGACGTCAATTTTGGCTCCTCTGCATCCATGTTCAACAAGAAGAATACCCTTAGATGGGAGGACATGGAGAGGACTTGGTTCCAGAATACTTGCTCAAAGAAGAGCAAGATACCAAAGAATTTGTTTGGCACAAATTTGAAGCGAGAGATTGTGGATATCCTCACACTTCTCCTTAGATTGAAAGGAAGAGAGCTAATTTTGAAGTTCATCGAGCACCACTTCTTCCTTTTACAAGAAATCTATGTGGAGAATATGCAGATCGACTGGGCATAGATCATCTATGATGAACTCACCTCGTGGTTGTGGTTGGATAAAGGATTTAAGGAGTTCTACATGTCTTCTTATTTAATTTATGCTTTGGCAACCCACCACTTGTGGCCTAGACTTCCTAGCATCCCAAATTATGATGAACACACAAAAGTCTATGAATTTGATTTGCATCTACAATTGCAAAGGAGCTATGAAAATTATGTAGCTATCAATGATGTGTTTACAATGAGGTGGTGTCGAGAACTGCAAGGATGCCTTGAAAGGAGGTTCTCACCAAAGGAAATTTTGGCTATAAGCCAATTAAGATGCTCATTCATTTAATTTTCAAGTTTCTCCTATTTGTGAATAGGAGCCTATGATGGATTACCCAAGAGGTTGCCTAGATATTCAAAGGGTAGGGTAGTTCTAGTCGAGCTATTTTGACAAATCCTAGAAGTGAACACCCTATGTTTAAATGTGAAGAAGATAGTTTGGATTCCATTCCCTATAGTGGTAGGCTTGTATTTATGTGCCTCCATATCAGATGCTCAAAATCTAGTAAAGAATAAATTATTAGATTGTGAGGTGCTCAGGCCTTAATATGATCTAGTGAATTTTGTAAGTGATCATCTAAAGTTGGGATATGTCTATAGGCATGTATCAGATATTGAAGATTTTTTTTCTAGGTGTCTTAATGAGTACCAAACTCAAGAGAGATTTTGGTTGTGACTAACCATTGATGAAATAAAATTGTATAATGATTATGTCATTGTCTCTAATCTTGCAGATGATAGAGCCTACATACACCCCACTTCTTGTGAGAAGATCAAGGACACATCCATTTTGTCTACCCCACCTAAACAATTGATCATTGACACAATGGAGGTCCTTATGTATAGGATAGTTAAGATAACATATAAATGGGTAGAGTGGACATGAGCAAGGAAGAAAAGAATTGGGAGTATTGGTTCTACTAGTAGAGTGTCAGCTAGAGTCACCCAGTCAGCTACATCAACAACCACAATGGCCACTACATCAACATGTACAAGGCCATCATACTCCATTGGCCAAGGAGGAGACCAGCCTCTAGAAAATAATGTGCCACTCACTCCTACTTGTGGATGTGGCCCTCTCCTGAACATTAGGAAGACTAGAGAAAGGAGTATGACAAGGATAAGGGGAAGGAATAAGAAAAGTTAGTGGCTAAGAATTCATCCCCTATTCAAGTCATCAACTTGTATGGTGACACTAACCCCATGGATGGCTAGGAAGGGGATACTCTAGCCCTTTCGATAACCAAAGTTGTTGCCTTCCCTCTTGCTTCTCAAAGCAAGCCAACTCCATTAATCCCAAGGAAGTTCTTTGATCCCACATCACTATAATCTTCTATCAATGTGCTCTCTATAGAGTCTTGGCTCAAGGAGACCATTGATAGAAATAAGAGGAGACACGAGGATGTGGCCCCACCAAAGGACTTGATCACACAAATCACCTCCTCCCAGCCATCAAAGAAAAAGAAAAAAAGATCATTGCAACACTCATTATAGATTCATCAATTGAAGACATGCTAGTCGAGATTGTTGAACCTCAAAAAGAAGGAATATTTCATGAGCTCGGATGACTTTCAAATCAGGACATTGGATCTTGGTATTCCTTTTCAAGACTCCATGGTGAACATGTAGAAGTCAACCATTGAGAAAATTGAGGACAAGCTAGAAGATCTAAGAGTGGACAAGGATATATTGAAGGCCTCAAATAGAGAGCTAATGGATTACATAAAGGCTACACTTGAGAGTACTTCTAGTCAATTTGACCCAAATGTAGAGGAGGCCAAGAACTTACTACTCAAGCTGCAACAAGAGAGACAATTAGGGCAAGTAGGTTGAGAATGGGTAGATCAGATAAAGGCTCAAGGTCCCCCACTAGTTGAGAATATGGGAAGCCTAGTGTTGGATGCTCACAAGCTTAGAGAGGTAGCCTCATATCATCAAAAAGCCATACAAAAGGCAACAGACAAGCTAACAAAGCAATTGGCCCTTCTACAGGAAGTGATAGACATGAAGACTAATTTATCCATTAGTTATGTGATTCTAAAGATTGGCCAAGAGTCACTATTCCATTGGAATCAATCCTTGGAGTTTGTCATAGAAAGCTTCATGATATTTGCAAGTGAACTAAAGGATGTGCACGACTTGGTGCAAAAGATCATTGAAAAGTTGTTTCATTATTTGAAGATCTTGCACACAGAGTCCTTCATGTTAGCTAATGGGAAGCTCATGGACATTGAGAGAATGAAGTCCAAGTTCTTGGAATTTTTCAATGAAGCCATTGACCCCCTCAAATTCCAAGTATCCAAGATCCAAGAACTCTCAACAAAAAATGTAGTCATAAGGAGAGAAATGGATAAGTTCTAATCAAGAGTGGCCAGAATTGATGAACTGGTAGAAATGCATGACTAATGGATGATCCGAGTTGACAATATCCTCAATCCAAGTGTCGAGGAGCTAGATAAAGTAACCAAAGCCATGAAATCTTATAGAGATAAGTTAGTTACTTCTAAGAAGACACGATGTTCTGATGCTTTTCAAGACATATGTCATTCTTCCTTTGCACTTTCTTTTGTCACCATTCATGGAATTTTGTTAGTCTTTGTAATGGACAATGATTCATGCTTTTGTAATTTTTAGATTATTGCATTTAGAGATGATCTAAAAAGGAAACCATTAATTTCATTGGTCATTTTGAGAAGGCCTATAAATGTAATCTTTGATGAAGCTAATAAGATCGACAAAATTTACGTTGGGAAAACCCTTGTAGATGGGACTACTGTGTGAGACTCTAAGTTCATTTTATGTTTTTTTGTTCATTTAGTTTAAGTGGATTTTATGTGTTAATGTTGAAATTTGAATGAATGTGAATGAACTTGGCTTTATTTCCTTCATTTAATAGATTGTATGCTTTACGCTCTTCAGCATAATTATGTCTTTTGTTACCTCTTTTATTCTTCATGGTCTATGTGTTTAGCTTAGTCCATTGCATAAGGAAGCTAGAAGCTGGTGTGTGGAGTAGATGAGGGATAGACAATCTAGGTATTGTCAAAATATTGGCTAATTGTGTAATCTGAGAATTACTTATTTTACTATCTTTCCTTTCTTCTTGTTCTCGTAGTTAGTTTTGCATGTTTCCATTTCCTTGCATTGTTTGTCTGAGTAGATTTCATTTTGTGAGATAATCCTCCTTGTTTGCCTAGGTTGTTTAAAGTGTTGATCAACTTAGTTTTTTCCTCTTTTTCTCTCTGATTAAGAGCATACCCCCAAAACCAAAAAGATAAATTCATTGCATATCTTACACTTGTAAGGGAGTTGTATCTTTCAATTTAGGGTTCTTCGATAGATTACTACACTAACCCATTTTGTTGTTAACTTCTTTGTTTTCCATAAGCATTTGGGTAGGTAAATAGTCAAGGTGTAAACCAAAATATTAAGGAAGACAAACTATTAACCAATAAGTAGTGAATATTTGTGGGTGTCAGACCCACAACAATTTTACCCTCTCATTGGAGTGTTTTCCTGTTAGCTCTTATGTTATGTGTTGATCAAATTTTATGTGTGTTATTCATGCTATTAGATGCTAGATTTGATATTACATGTTTTTATATGAAGATGCATGGTTAAAGTTAAGGTTGAGATGTGTGTTGAATTAAGTTTGAATATAGTTTATGTTTTAAGTGATAGAAATTTTAAAGATCTTGTTTCACTCCTCCTCTCCCCCCCCCCCCTTTCTATTAGATTTCCAAATTATTTTTTTGATGAATCCAACAATACAAAGTGGTTATTAGAAAATCTATTTCAAGTGAGACATTATGCACATGAGACTATTTTAGATGTTGTGTATTTACCCAATTCTATATGAGTTCTACAAGCACTCAATAAAGATCCCAAAACTATGGAAGTGGGTTGTATTTGCAATATAATTATAGAATATAAATAGAGAAGGAATTTTCACAATAATAATACCATCATCTCTGGCTTGACACGATACTCTTTTAAGGATATTCTATGATAATTGATTAATCTAGGTGCACACAACAACCTACCATTTATCATCCTTAATAGCAATTCCAACTTCCTATACAATATTTAATGCCAATAGTAATTGATGTTATATATGTAAAAGATGCACTGAAGGCTTAGGGATACAAAAGAACACAATATGACCTTGCCTCCTTAACAAGTGGGTTTTATTTCATCTATACTTGTGAGTTAATTTTCCTGATTATGTATCTTTTCTCTAGTGCAATCTCATTATGCTTGATGGATACCCAAACTTTGATTGTATATGCATATGAGGGTTTTGAAAAAAGTACTGCTTTTAATTAATTTTTAAAGTTTGTCAATATTGATTTTTCTTTATCTAGGTTGATACCTTTGTAATTGAATATAGTATAATAATCCGCCTAGTATCTCAAGTATGGTTTGCTCTTATTTTCATATTCTTTGCTTTGTAAGTTTTCCCAATATTTGATGTACTGGAGGAAAACTTCAATGGTGTCAAGTTGTGGTGGACTTCCAATGCTCCAATTGATAAAGGTAATGGAAAAGATGACAACACTATATGTAATGTGGAAATTCACCTTAACATAGATAAATTATTTGTATTTTAGTCACATTACAATGTTCACAACAAAGCTTAAGTTGTTGAACAAATATCTTGTGTTCTATACCAATTAAAACTATTTCAATAATGTGAAGGATGGATAGGAGTGCCCTTCAAAATATATCTTGACTTTTGTATTCAATTATTCCTAGAAAATGACCCGCTCTGATACCATGTTGAGTTTTTTTGGATCATTGCAAATGTAATAACACCACCATGATTAGTATGTGTTTTACAAATGGTAGCAACCTCTCTCTCTCTCTCTCTCTCTCTCTCTCTCTCTCTCTCTCTCTCTCTCTCTCTCTCTCTCTCTCTCTCTCTCTCTCTCTCTCTCTCTATCTATCTATCTATCTATCTATCTATCTATCTATATAAATATAAAAGAAGTGAAGAGACATGTCCCTTCATGGGACATGTCTATTCATTAATTAGATAAATAATTTAAAAAAAAAAATAATCACAGAAACACACACATATATTTGTCTCATATATGATGAACACATAAATATAATATCTCATATATAATTATATATAGTTTTATCCAATTGAAGCTACCAAACATCAACAATGACTATGTTTATCATCCTTCTATCTTTCTGAATATATTCCTTTGTTTTTTATTCTCATTGTAATGGCTAAGGCCATCTAGGAATTGGCCATAGTAGAAGGAAATGGTACTACTCAAGTTTGAGTAGCAATCTTCATATTGGATGGTATGGCTTGACCATATATAATCCTCATTTAAGATCTTGGATATGCTTCCCCAAATCAACTAATACTATTTACAAATCAATAGTAGGTGTTTGAAATGAGAACATAGTCCATGAGCACCACCTATGTTTCATTTCCTTATAAATAAGTTTTCCACCCTTGAATGGTTTGGATGTGAAGAGTTCCACAAAGGTTATCTAAATATGGAAAGCAAATTCATCTAGTGAGGCATGGTTAGAAATATATTTTATTTGATTGTGATGGGCATTTATCTTTTGTTTGATTCCATTTCCTCTTCATTATATTGTGTGTACAACCACATTTTAATACCCAAAAATATGTGGAAGGGCCTCCTCGTCTCATAATGCCTCTTTAAACATGGATTTGGAATAAATAAAACTCCATACAATAGTAAAGTAGTGGATAAAAAAGTGACACATAATATTGAACATATAATTTACCCATTAAGAAGAAAATGGCTTAATTTAACATTATAAATACAAGATACTGTCTTTCAAATGTGGATCTTAATCTTATTAGATAATATTTTGGAATCTCAATCTATGAAGAAAGATTCTATTTTGATTCATTAAAAACATAACATATTTTTTAAACACAAAGTCCTTGGAGAAAAATCCATGTGAATTTAATCCATTCTTCTTCAAGCATTTTCCAACAAATTTCTTCTAAATTTATAGCATACTAGATATTGTACGATAGTTGCACATAAAATTCTTAAGTAATCCTTATATTTGTATCATTCATGTGCATACTTACTCAAGATAGCATTTTTATGAATGCCTACCAATATATCACGTTTATTGAACATGCATATCTTGCTTATTGACAAATGAAGTGAAGAGCATATAGATCACATATGACTGTGTTATTTTTAGGGCATGCAATGAACTTGAGGGAGGAGGTGAGTTACTACTAGAAATCACACCTTGGTGTGCAATAGGTATGCCAAAGATATATTGAAGATCAGTTATCAAAAAAATATAAAGAGGAGAGGGGTAGATAGAGAAATATGGAACTACTCTTTGTGAATAAATCTAAGTCTCTCTCTCCAACTATTTCGATAACTCTATCTACATCTCTATATCTATTTACCTATCTCTACCTCTTTCTATTCCTCTAGTTCTAGATACATCTCTCTATCTTACTCTATCTCTTCCTATCACTTTTTATCTATCTCAAACTCTTCTATCTCTATCTATTTACGTCATTCCCTTCCCCGCTCTCATTTACTCCATCTCCATTGCACCCTCTCTATATTTCCTTATATACATATCTTTCTCTACATGTATCTCCCTATATTTATATATCTATGTATGCACTTCTTATTGTTTATCTCAGACATATTGATGATCCAATAGAAAAACTAATATTCATATCTCTTTTAAATACAAATGTATCTTATTTGACTAAAAATATAATTTTAGGGTAAGTGCACCAAGCTGTGGTGCCAAAAGGGGGTTATAAGTGGCCACTTATTTTTCTAAAATCAACAATTTTTGAACTTCGACAAGAATTTGAAGATAGTTACACTCAAAATTTTAAGATATGACCAAAAAAAAAAGTAGCAGTCATTTGAATCTAGTTTCTAAACTACTAATTTTTTTTTAAATGATTTATTGTTAGGTCGTCAAAAAAAGGGGCCATAGAAAGTGGTACTTTTTTTCAGAAAAAATAGTACATAGTGAGTGTGCCCTCCCTAAAATTTTCACTTTTTTTTTAAATTCGTTAATCACTCTAGCCAAAAGTTACCTAACACCTTGTAGTTTATCCCACATTTTTTGGTAATTTTATAATGTGTAATTTTTTAATGAATTTTGTAATTGGACACATCCCAAAAAACATGAAAAATTTATGTGCTCTGTCTAGAAATGGTTGAAAACTAATCTAAAATCAAAACTTATTTTTTCAAAGTGTGTAGAATGGAGTCTAGTTTCTTAAAAACTAAGTTGTTGTGAAATTTGATGAATGGGCTAAAATCTACACCCCAATTAATACATGTTGATTTTTGTGAGAAAATAGACATACATTCAAAAGAAATTATAGTTGAAAGGCTTGAAACAATATGAATTCAAAATAAATTATATGGTTATATAGATAACATAGAGATCTACAATATCATGTAACCTAATTTTATTGATGCTCAACCACAACAAAACTTGAAGGAGAGCACACAAGAAAAATCAATCATTTTTTGCATGCTTGCTATAAAACACATCTTGGACTAGTTTAGAGACTCCAAATCTTTGGGTTGTATCCCCAAGGAAAATCCAAGCCTTAGGATTTGTAGAATCCAAAGTTTTAAATAGTGCATGAGAGAGAGAGTAGGGGATGGGAGAGGGTGGAATAGAGAGAGAGAGGGTGGAGAGGGAATGAGAGGGTAGGGGATGGGAGAGTGGGGGAGAGAGAGAGAGAGAGTGTGTGTGTGTGTGTTTAGGGGATGGGATAGGAATAGGGAGAGATGGGGGGAGAGAGAATTTTCACATAGTGCATACACACTATATGAAAACACCAAAAAATAGTTACAAGGAAAGTTTGGGTGACTATTGACCCATATTCTCTTTTTTGTCTATTGTTTGTTCTACTGTTCTGACATAAAACATAGGTTTCATGGTATTGGAAGCTAGAAAACACCAAATCCAATCATTGGATACACTATTTGAAGGTTTTTTAAAATTTTCTTTCTATAGAAAAGGTTAGTGTAGTCCTTTTTAAATATTCTTTATTACTATAGAGAAAAATTTCATTATAATTTGACAAGTTGTTTAATATATAGTGAATTCTTTGAAATTTGTATGTTTGAATGAATTGTTATTTGAAAATAGTTGGAAATTTTAATGTATGAAAAATTCATTATAGTTTTACAAGTTGTTTAATATATATTGTGCATTCATTGAAATAATTGTAATTTGTATATGTATTTGAATGATTCGTGTTGGAATTCTTTAGAATAACTGAGAGGGGGGTGAATCAGTTATCCAAGGTCTAGATGTACAAATAAAATATTTCAATTCTTAGTAGACCCATATCCATAAAACCTTATCATGCATGCATCCATTAGATCATACAATACTTAAACTTTGTAGGTTACTGTCCTAGATCAAAACAACTTTGCAAAAATGTAAACATGAAACACCATAAGAACATTCACACAATTTGACACAAGGATTTTACGTGAAAACCCAATTTGGGAAAAACTACCAGTAACATGCTACTAATTCTCACTTTTCTGAAGTGACGCCTTGTGAAAGGACAACCCTGTTAAAGCTTACAATACACATTGTTAAATGTGACCTAGTTAAAGGATTTCAATCACCCTATTAGAAGTGAGCCTTGTTAGAGGACTTTAGATCATTCCATTAGAATGTCAATTGGTTAAAGGATTTACAAATGACTATTAGGTCAACCTTAATCCAAATGATTTACCCTAAACTAATACAATGATTAGAAAGTAACAATAAGGCTTGATCTAATAACAAATTACAACTCACTATACTGCTTGTCTTTCACACACTTTAGCATTGATAGCTTTTTTACCCTTCAAGAATTCATACCCTTCAGTCGTCTTGCTTTGTATGCCAATTGCAGTCTCTTCTATTTAGTCACTAAATGAAGCAAAACCATAGATTCCTTGTCTTTCTTAGGTTCTCGCACATGACAACCTTTGCTTCTGACCAACTATCTCTATAAATAGATAATTTAGATCTTTTGTTGCTTAACCACAATCATCCATTTTAGGGTTAGGTAAGATTACATAGGATATAATGAATCTACCCACTTTTCTATTTGGTTCATTTAGAAACTTCTTCTTTGATCTCCCTTGAATTTTCCTCAAAATGGTTTACCTTGAATTTTGTGCCACCGGATCATCATATTTATCTTCCATATGCTTAACATAATTCAAGAAATCAAATTAGTCAGCTCAGATTTGTCAAATCTTTGATTTAACACTGTTTGTAGTCACTCGACATCTATACTATTCTATCACTCTACCAACACTAAAATTTACTTACAGTCGACACTAACTAAAATTTATTCAACATATACTAACAATCACTCGGCTTGCAATGTTTGTCATCTTTTCTTGGCACCTCTTAATTTTCACTTGGCTTCTACTTTTTTCTGTTCGGCTTGCACTAACTGCTTGGCAAGGCTTGACAGACACATTTCTTGCTTGATCTTCTTCCAATCTTAACTTGAGTAATATCTAATTTCATACTTTAAGTAGATGAAAAATACACTATAATACCAATTTCTTACTTGGTTTTAATGGTACTTTTACATACCAAATAACTCAACCTTTCTCTAGGTGTTATTGTTATCTCCTATTTTCAAATCCTTTTCATCAAACAACTAAATGATAGCTTGTAGACCAAAAAATAATTGTCTTTGGCATTGATGGCAAACTAATACCAACAATAATACCAAAAATAAAATAATATCTTTGAAATTTCTCCCTCTATCAGTATGTGTTCTTCCTCTATATAGGGTAATGTGAACTTTATCAATCTCTTTTTATATCTCCCTTTTTAGGTTAGGTTTCTCTTTCTTATAACTCCCACTTTAGAGTATCCCTCCCTCTTTTTGTTATCTAGGTATCTATCTCCACTTATCTCCCTCAATACTTATATCTCCCTCTTTGACAACAATGCTACACTTGACATCTTTGTATGCAGATATAATTAATTTTAGGTTCTACCTCTGTTGCCTTTCATGTGACTATAAGTTTTCTAATTCAGCTCCATTACTATAGGTAGCTCCTAAAGTGAGATCCACTACATCAAATTATAAGATACAACATTCATCTCAGTTGATGTAGGGCACTTCTTGTGCTTCTTAAGTAGCTTTGGAAAGGGGTATTACCCCTAGTTTACCTCTAAGATATTCATGTGCATCCTTAGGTAAAGCTTTTGTGAATATATCAACTATTTGTTCTTTTGTATTCAAATATTTCACCCTCACTTCTTTGTCTTTAACCAACTCTCTCAAGTAATGATACTTGATTTCAATGTGCTTAGTCTTTGTGTGCATCACAGGGTTCTTTGATATGTTTATAGCACTTGTATTATGACAATAAAGTACCATAGATTCAGTGATTTCCTCCTTCATACCTTTGAGTACTTGTTTGATCCATACCAAATTTGTACAATTTACTACAACAACTACATATTCAACTTCAACAATAGATTGAGATATGCAATTTTGCTTCTTGTTGGTCTAGGTGACCAATCTCTTTCCTAGGAGAAATGCTCCATCGCTTGTGCTCTTTTTGTCATCAATGTTTCTAGCCTAATCAACACATGTATAGGATGTTAACTCAAAATTTTCATTTTTCTTGTAGTATAGACCATAGTCTTCTATTCCTTTCAGATATCTCATAATTCTCTTAACAACTATCAAATGATTCTCCTTAATTTGCAGAAAATCTTGCAACAATCTCAACAACTAATGCAATGTCAGGTATGCTATGTACTACATATTACAACTTGCCAATCATATACCTATATAATGTTTGATTCACATCAATAGAACCATCATTCTTTAACAGTTTGTGTCCTATCACCATAGGTATGCTAACTAGTTTTGAATCTTCCAATCGAAAAGTTTTCAATATTTATTTCACATACTTAGACTAAGTGATGTATATACCATATTTGATCTAATATACTTGCAAACCAACAAAGAACTTGATCTCTTCAAACATAGACATTTAAAATTCTTTCTTCATTTCATTTGCAAATGCCTTGCATAATACATCTTGACCTCCAAATATGATATCGTCACAAAAATTTCAGCTAGTAAAATACCTTTACCTCCTTTTGTCTTCAAGAAAACATTTTTGTTATCATTAGTCTTCTCAAAACCAATCTTGACAAGATAATTGTTAAGCCTTTCATACCATGCTCTTGGGGCTTGTTTTAAACCATATAAATCTTTTTGTAGTCTACATACCATGTTCTTATTGTTAGCATCAAAAAATTCTTTAGGTTGTTCTATGTAAACCTCTTCTTCTAATGTACCATTCAAAAATGTTGACTTCACATCCATTTGATAAACTTTGAAACCTTTGTATATAGAGTAATCAAGAAGAGTTCTTACTCCTTCTAATCTTGCAATTGGAGTAAATGTTTCTCCATAGTCTATTCTTTTTCCTTGTATATACCCATTGCAAACTAATCTTTCCTTATTCCTTGTGACTTCACCATTTTCATCTAACTTATTTTTATACACCCACTTGGTTCTAATAACATTCTTGCCCTTTGGTCTGGGAACTAGAGTCCATGTCTTGTTCTTCTCAACCTGATCGATCTCTTCTTTCATGGCTTTACTCCAGTCCTCATTCTCTAAGGCATCTTTTACTATCTTAGGCTCATGCATGCTCAACAAACATGTATCACTTCTCATCCTATTACGTGTCATTGGTCTAGCATCTTTATCTCCAATAATTTGTTTAGCAGGGTGATGACTTTTGACATACTTCGACAATTTTCGTTCTACTCTTCTTTCTTCAATAGGTCTATCAACCTCTAAACCACTATGTACTTCTTTATTAGGTAGATCGGCATTCCTTTTATGTACACCTATCTTAGAATCAAAATGTATCTCAGCTTATTTTTGTCTCCTCCATAGATCTTTTCTATAGCATCCCACATCTTGTTAGCAGTATCACATTCCTTGATGTCATTAAACTCAATGTAACTTAGGGCAGATGTAATTATGTTCTTTCTTCTTTTTCAGATCCTTGGTAGTTAGGGCTCCGACAAGATCAACATGCTCAATGGTGATAGTAGATTGTGCATGATCTCCAAGTCCTCTTAGATGTAGCTTCATCAAACTTTTCCATGTAGGAATGTTCTCCATGTTAAGCTTGGGGACCTATCTTTTAGACATTTCAATCTATTGCTTCTAGTACCATCAAACTAGTCCTCTCAAGCACTGAGGCTCTAGTACCAATTGTTGGAATTCTTTAGAATAACTGATTGGGGGGTGAATTAGTTATCTAAGGTCTAGATGTAAAAATAAAACCTTTCAATACATAGCAGACTCATATCCATAAAATCTTATCATGTATGCATCCATTAGATCATACAATACTTAAACTTTGTAAGTTACTGTCCTAGGTCAAAACAACTTTGCAGAAATGTAAACATGAAACACAATAAGAACATTCACACAATTTGACACAAGGATTTTATGTGAAAACCTAATTTGGAAAAAACCACTAGTAACATGCTACTAATTCTCACTCTTCTAAAGTAATGTCTTGTGAAAGGCCAACGTTGTTAAAGGTTACAATACATGTTAAATGTGAACTAGTTGAAGGATTTAAATCACCCCGTTAGGAGTGAGCTTTGTCAGAGGACTTTAGATCATTCCATTAGAATTTCACCTAGTTAAAGGATTTACAAATGACTATTAGGTTAACCTTAATCCAAAAGATTTACCCTAGATTGCTACAATGATTAGAAAGTAATAGCAAGGCTTGATCTAATAACAAATTACAACTCACTTGCAGATTATATATCTATATTTCACTCCTCCATTATGCTTGGATTTCACACACTTCAAATGTGATATCTTGTTCACCCTTCAAGAATTCATACTCTTTAGCCTTCTTTCTTTTAATGCTAACTACAATCTCTTCTATTTGGCCACTAAATGAAGCAACAACCTAGACTCATTGTCTTCCTTAGGTTCTCGCATATGAAAACCTTTGCTTCTGACCAACTATCTCTATAAATAGAGAATTTAGATCTTTTATTGCTTAATCACAATTCTCCATTTTAGGTTTAGGTAGGATTAGGTAGGATACAATGAATCTATCCTCTTTTCCATTTGGTTCCTCTAGAAACTTCTTCTTCAATCTCCCTTGAATTTTCCTCACAATGGTTTGCCTTGAATTTTGTGCTACCAACTCATCAAAATTATGTTCCACATGCTTCACATAATTCAAGAAATTAAATTAGTCAACTTAGATTCATCAAATCTTTGATTTAACATTATTTTTTGTCACTTGGCATCTATACTATTTTGTCACTCAGCCAATACTGAAATTTATTGATGCTCGAAACCAACTAAACTTTACTTGACATATACTAAAAATCACTCATCTTGCACTATTTTTCATCTTTTCTTAGCACCTCTTGATTTTCACTTGGCTTCTACTGATTTTTGCTTGGCTTGTATTGACTGCTCAACAAGGCCTGGCACACACATTTCTTACATGATCTTCTTCCAATCTTAACTTTAGTAATGTTTTATTTCAGACTTTTAATAGATAAAGAATACACTATAATATTGATGTCTTACTTCATCTTAATACTTCTTTTACATACCAAATAACTCAACCTTTCTCTACGTGCCATTGTTATCTCCTCTTTCCAAATCCTCTTCATCAAACAACTAAATGATAGCTTTCAAACCAAAAACAAATTGGCTTACCAATTGGTAGCAGGTTTGACACCATTGACAAAATAATGATTTTTCTATTTTAGGTTATTTACTTCAAAACAATCTCTTATCAACAATTTGTTATTTACAAATTGTAAGTAATTTAGATGTTTGAATAATTTGACATATATAAATCATCATCATGACAAGGAAGAAACCAACAACTCAAACAATGGAAGAGAGGAGAGAGATTGAAAATTTAAAAAGATAAAATGAAACTACTACATGAACAAAGAAAATTGCAATGCAATAATGAAGAATTGTTCTTCAAAGAAGAAGAATTGGAAAGACAAAGAGAACAAATAAGACTCTTACACTCAAGAAGACAATTGAATTGTGAAGCTACAACATCTTCCAATGTTGTTGTCATATCATCATCTCATGTTGAAGAGACGCTAATTTCTACATCCAATGATGTACACGTCATGTTGAAGGCACAACATCAACATATCAAGTAGGTGATATTCCATCTTTTACTTCTTATTGCCAAGGCACATCATCTTCAGTTCAAGGTATGCAAAACACTCAACCTTATGTTGATGTTCAAATTTTTGAGGAAATGGAAGAGATTATAAAACCTTCTAGAATTTATTTTAGAAGACCAAAATATTTGATTGATATTGATACTAACATTTTGAAATCAATGCCTGACAAGATTAGCAAGCGTACTTGTCAAAGAAAAGTTAATCATATGTGGAGATTAGTCTTTGAAGAATTAAATATGACAGGGCAATGCCAATTATTTGTTGAAATGATGAGAAATTTTAAATTTAGGCTCATTATGAAGATTCTTGGGCTTAGAACGATGAATGATTCAAATGAAATAAAGCATTGTAAAGAATCTAATGAGTGCATATGACAAGGTGGGTTCTAAATCACGCACCAAAGATAGCAATATCACAAGATGCATACTTACATTGACAATAGTAAGTACCCAAATAAATAAATCTCAACTCATGAGAAAGACAAGCAAAATATTGAAAATTGGTAGAGGTAATCTAAGGAGAGCCATGGTAAGGCGTGAGAGGGTGGAAGATCCAACAAAAAATGAGTTATGAACATTTAGCGGTAGACTACCACTCAAGGATAAAGAAATTAGTGAAGCTTTGAAATTATTAATTGAAGATTTTTGGACAAAAAACACGTGTGTTTCCCCTTATCAAAGAGATTTTTTAAGAAGGAGGATCGATAGCCAAAATCGTGATCCACATGCAAAACATTTTTTGGAATTAACTCAGACATAATTTTTTGCAAAATTTATTAGTATGTATCCTCAAATGCAAATAAGCCAAAGATTTTTTGAGATAGGTAAACCTTTTTATATGAAGATAAATCACACATGGACAACTTGTTGTTGTAGAATACATATTGAATCTTCTAGCCATTTTGATGTTTTTAGGCATATATGTGTGTTTTTGTATTCTATGTTTGTTTTGCAAGATTGTGACACGAGAGAGCTACCTAGATCTTCAAGGAAATTCAAATCCAACACTTTAAGTGAAATAAGAGATGGTCAAAATTTTTACAAGATGTCATGCTTGGATGGTACATGCTTATTTTGTGGTTCTTTACAACTTTTATGAACTTGTGAACATATGGATAGTACACATGCAATTGGAAATGAAATAGTAGATTACAAAAAATATAAGACAGTGACATATGCTCTAAAAGATAGGAAATAGGGTGCAAGATGTGATTTAGTCATTGAAAAGATTCTAGTGTATGAGTTCATGAAGATTTTTCATCAAAATATTATTTACGAGTATGGAAGGCATACACATAGAGCTCAATGGCTGGATTTGCAATTCAAGTTGTACAAGGATATATTTCCACTGGATACCATTGTTTCAGTTGTAAACTTCATAGAGAACTACACACTACAACCACAAAATGAGGTGCAAGAAAATTATTATACTTCTCAACAAGTTTCCATATTTGTTCACATAACATTCATGCATGCACCTACAAGTACAAAGGATGACAAGATGATATTGAGGGAGTACCATTTTCATATCAGTGATGATTGATCATATTCTACAAAGTTTGTACATGGTTATTTTTAACTATTTTATGGAGATTTGGCTAACAAGGGTATACCATATTTCCAACACATTATTTGGTCAAACAATTGCACATCTCAATTCAAGAATGCATGGATATTCTATTGGTTGAGTAGGATGCATAGGTTGTCTAAAATTCAATATATGTGAAATTTCAGAGGGGCTGGTCATGGAAAGGGAGAGCATGATGGTGCAGGCACATGCATCAAAAGAGCCTTAGCTCATGAAGAATTAAAATATAAAGATGGAGCAACATTGACAAATACAAAATCCATCATGCAATGGTGCAATGCTGCAATGGGTCCAAGTAAGGAAGGTGAGTCTATGGTTCATAGATTTTTTTGGTTGATAGATAATACTAACATTGCACCATATGAGGATTATTGCACGCTGCTAGGATTAAGTGAGTTGCACTCTTTTTTAGAAGCTCTGATGTAGGTTCATGGAGTGTCCACACACAAAAAATGACATACTTTTGTCCATCATGTGTAGAGGAAAATTGGGATGAGTGTGAGTCGACTGAATGGGTGGACAAATGGGATATATAGGTTTTGGACCCAATTGACACCTATCATCCCCCACAAGCATTGGAAATGGTAGAGATGGATTCATCCATTGACTTTGACCCCTTGTCTAATCTAGTGCAACCTGGTAATAAATATCTCTGTAAATTCAATATGTAACTTTATAGCTTTTAATTAAGTATTTTTTTGAATTAATGATCACATTATGTATGTTTATCACTGCAGGCCATGTTTTTATTGTTATTGCATCAAAAGACAATGAAGAAGGGACATATTATTATTTGTGTCATTATGTCTAGGCCATTTTTTTTGGATCACTTGGTTACAAATGATGAAGGTTTAGAGTACCATATAGGTGTGGTGGTTGTAACTAGTACATAGCTTAGACAATATTCTATGAAGAACCCTAACTTGTGGTTATTTGAGGGTTAGCAAATAGAGAGGAATATTCTTCATTATTTGAACCTTGTTGTCATATCAAATGTCCACTTGATAAAATATGGAGGAAACCCACATAATAAGACTCTTTAGAAGGTTCATGAGTTAGACTACAAGGCAATACATGAGACATTAAAATATAGAGAAAATCCAACTGGTTCATTAGATTGAATATAATTACAAAAACATGGACCTCTCTCAATTTTTGTGATGCAAAGTACACAACTAGGTAGCTTCAAATGGACTTTCCCACTCTTTCACCCAACCAAAAAACTACCAAATCTCCAACCTTCTCACAAGGTTTCAGTAAGTCTCAATCCTCCAATTGATCAGAGAACCAAGACATCCAACTTCACCAAGAATCTAAGGACAAAGAACCAAGCTCAGCCAATTTATGGTTTTAGGACCTATTTCCCACAACTAGGTCAATACTAGAAAAATGCCATAAAGGTTTGTCCCAATGGTTCTTGTTGGAAATTTGATTGAAAAGATCATTATTGAAGAAAGAATATTATTTGCAAAGAGGTAGATTGTTGATAAAGAATGTTTTCAATCATTGTTTTGTCATTGATGTCAAACCTGCTATTTTCTGGAATGACAATTGCTTATAAGATGCAAGTACTATCACTTAGTTGATTGATGAAGAGGATTCAATCAACAAGATGTAATAAAAGAACCTAAAGGAAACGTTGAGTTATGGTTTTGTAATCAAGTACAAGGATCAAGTAAGACAATGATAAAATGATGTATTGATAATATAATTAAAGATATAGAGGATGACCACACTTAGAAACTTTCGAAGAATAAATTGTAACAAATTAGTCTACAAAGCTTGACCAAGTTCATTAGTGGATGTCGAGCAAGCTAGTTCATACTAAGTAGATTTTTAGTTAGTGCCGAGCAAATGCAAAATCTAGTGTCTGTCGAGTGAAACAAGAGCCGAGCAAGTTCAAGTTCCAAGCAAGTAATAGGTGTTGAGCATCAGAAAACTTAGTGAATGCCAAGTGAATCCATAGTAGGTGCCAAGCATCAATAAAATGTAGTTGGTGTCAAGTAACACAGTATGCGTCAAGCACCAGAATTTTAATAGTGTCAAACTGCTGCATTATTTGAAAAGTCAAAGATTTGCTAAATTTAAGTTGACAAATTTAGTACCTTTAATTTTGTGAACTAGATGGAGGATAAGGATGATGAGCTAGAAGCATAGAATTTTAGGTAAACCATTTTTGGGCAAATTTAGGAGGATTCTTCATGATGTTTCTAGAGGAAACAAGATATGGGTTAGATTCATTGAATCCTAGCTAATCCATTCAAACTAAAAGAAATAGTGGGAAGATTTGAATAGGAAAAGTATACCAGACTTCTATTTAAGGAGTCATAGGCCAAGAAGAAAGAGTTTCTAGTTGAAGTGGTTGAGGGGTGTTAAGGAGAAGGCATCGAGAAGGAAGAACAGAGCACAAAGACTATGCTTTGATAAGTGGCCATATAGGATATTGCACTGGTATATCAAGCATGAAGAATCAAGGAATCAAAGCTTGAAAGGAGGACAAGCTGTCAGAGCTTTAGAGACTAAAATCTAGGCAATGTTATGAGCTGAAGTGAGATTTGAAATCTACAAGTTAAGTTGTGAGTTGTATTAGGTCAAAAGCCCTTTTTGTTACTTTCTAACAATTGTATTAGTTAGGGTAAAAACCTATGGACTTAGGTTGGTTTAATAGCCATTTGTAAATCTTTTAACAGGGTGGCATTCCAAGTAAATGTTCTAAAGTCCTCTAACTAGGTCCACTTCTAATAGGGTGGTTAAATCCTTTAACCAGGTCACATTTAATAGTGTGTTGTAGCCTTTAACAGGGTAGGCCTTTCACAAGGCATTACTTTAGAAGAGTGAAATTTGAGTAGCATGTTACTAGTGGTTTTTCCCAAATTGGGTTTCCACCTAAATCACTATATTATGTGTTGATTCTTCATGTGTTATTCTTGCATGTTGATTTTCAGTAACTTGCTAAGTAGGAAAGTTTAAGATTTAATGCATGAACAATTTAATGGGCTCACTTTATTTGGTGAAAAAGTTTTATTAGGACATTTGGACCTTGAATAACTGATTCACCCCCCCTAATCCTAGACTGTCTTGACCAAAAGACCCAATTTTTCCTAGTTAGCAACTTTTGCTCATATCTTGCACGAAGTGGCCTAAGCATACATATCTTGCTCATATCTCTATCATAGTTTGTCATGGGATCAAACTATTTTCTTTGTTAGCTCTGAGTGGTTTGGTAAACCCTAGTACCAAGCTCATCCTATCCTATTGACCACTCAAACATTTTCAGGCACACCGAATGGAATTGACCCTAAGAGTTACTAAATGCCATAAGGAATTGATCTTTGATGGGGCATATCTCAGAGATCGTGCAAGGTATGGATGCAATTCTAGGTGCTACAGGATCATGTTGTCAACACCTACAATAACCCCTCTCTTTTTTGAGATTGGATTTTGTTTTGATTTTGTGGCCCCATCTCGGTGATGCTAAATTTTTTTGTGTTGGCCAATACAAAGTCGCCAACTAGTGAATCTCTCTCACCATTTCTCTTGGGACTGAACTATCTACTCTATTAGGACTAATTGGTTAGGTAAACCCTATTCCCAATCTCATCCCATCCTGTTGACCACTCAAACATTCTCAGGTATGCCAAATAGAATTGACCCTGAGAGTCATTAAATGCCACAGGGTAGTGATCTTTAATGGGGCATATCTTGGAGCTCATGTGAGGTATGGATGTAATTCTAGGTGCTATAGAATTATGTTGTCAACACCTAAAATTTCCTCTCTCTCTTTTTGGAGATTGAGTTTAATTTTTATTTTGCAGCCCCATCTTGGGTGATGCTGAAACTTGTATGTTGGCCAATACAAAGTCATCAATTGGTGAATCTCTCTCACTGTTCAACATGGGATCAAACTATTTGCTCCATTAGCTCTAAGTGGTTAGGTAAACCTAATCCCAAGCACACCCCATCTTTTTGACTACTTGAACATTCTCAAGCACGCTGAACGAAATTGACCCTAAGAGTCACTAAATGCCATAGGGAAATGATCTTTGACAAGGCATATCTCGAAGCTCGTGCAAGGTATGGATACAATTTTGGGTGCTACAAGATTATGTTTTCAGCACCTACAATAAGCTCTCTCACTTTTTAGAGATTGGATTCCATTTTGATTTTATAGCCCCAACTCGGGTGATGTTGAAACTTGTAGTGTTGGCTAGTACAAAGTTGCCAACTCGTGAATCTCTCTAATCGTTCATCATGGGATCAAAAACATTTCTTTGCTAGCTTTGAGTGGCTATTTAAACCCTATTCCCAAGCTCATCCTATCTCTTTGACCTCTTAAATGTTCTTGGGCATGCCAAACAGAATTGACCCTGAGAGTCACAAAATTCCATATGACAACAATCTTTGATAGGGCACATCTTAGAGGTTGTGCAAGGTATGGATGCAATTCTAGGTGCTACATGATCATGTTGTCAACATGTACAATAATCTCTTTCTTTTTGTGGAGATTGGATTTTATTTTGATTTTGTGGCCCCATCTCGAGTGATGTTGAAACTTATAGTGTTGGCCAGTACAAAGTCGCCAACTGGTGAATCTCTCTAACTATTCATCCTAGGATCAAATTGTTTTCTCCGTTAGCTCTAAGTAGTTGGGTAAACCCTAGTCCCAAGCTCATCCTTTCTTGTTGACCGCTCGAACATTCTCAGGCATGCCAAATGAAATTGACCATGAGAGTCACTAAATGCCATAGGGCATCGATCTTTAACGGGGCATATATTGGAGCTTGTACAAGGTATAGATACAATTATGGGTGCTACTAGATTGTGTTGTCGACACCTACAATAACCAATTTTTTTTTTTGGAGATTGGATTCTTTTTTGATTTGGTGGCCCCATCTCGGGTGATGTTAAAACTTGTAGTGTTGGCTAGCACAAAGTCACCAACTAGTGAATCTCTCTCATTGTTCATTGTGGGATCAAACTTTCCACTCTATTAGCTCTAAGTGGTTGGGTAAATCTTAGTACCAAGCTTGTCCCATCCTATTGACCACTCAAACATTCTTGGACACACTAAAAAAAATTGACCCTAAGAGTCATTAAATGCCATAGGGAAGCTATCTTTAATGAGGCATATCTCAGAGCTCATGTAAAATATGGATTCAATTACAGGTACTACAGGATCATGTTGTTGAAACCTAAAATAACGTCTCATTCTTTTTGGAGATTGGATTCCATTTTGATTTTGTGGCCCCATCTCGGGTGATGCTAAAACTTGTAGTGTTGACCAATACAAAGTCGCCAACTGGTGAATCTCTCTAACCGTTCGTCGCGGAATCAAACTGTCTACTTCATTAGCTCTAAGTGGCTAGTTAAACCATAGTCCCAAGCTCATGTCATTTCGTTGACCGCTCAAACATTCTTAGGCACACCAAACGAAATTGACCCTAAGATTCACTAAATATTGTGTGTCAATACTTGGAAGAATGAAAAAGATACAAGAAGTTGAAGATGACATCCTAGGGGTATAAAAATTGTTCTTGGGGAGGCCTCCTTTGGTAGAAAGCATCCCTCTACCTTCTCCAAATTTGGTTTGAACTGTCATCTACATTCAAACCTCAAACTCCTCAAATTAGTATTGTAATTCCCTACCCAAGAATCCAAAACTTGCATAAGGCATCATTGGAAAATTAGCTAACTCTATTTGCAAGGCCCAAGCTTTATGATACACTATGCATAATGTGTCCTCAACCATTTCCCTTAGTTCCATCATGATTCCATGGTAGAAACTCATGGGAGAGTCATTTTTGTGCGGGTTGCCTGAGCAAGACCAACACATAGGGTGTTTTCAAAGCAATTTATAAAACCTTAATAGTTGAACACTTAAAGGAAAGTTTAATGAAGAAAAAATTATTGTAAAAAAATGAACTAACTTAATCCAATGTAAAACTTCAATGTTCAATCCATTATCTCAAACTTTCTTTACAAAATCCAAAAACTCTTAAAGGAAATGTAACAAAATATTTGTATTCAAATTTAAGAATGAACTCTTCCAACATCCAACCAGTAGATTTGTCTTCTTCTAGGTCTTATAGGAACTCCCAAGGTGTGCATTCAATTAAACCAACCATCTTGCCTTCGTTCCATACCATAACTAAAAATTTGCACAAAATGTTGTGGAGCAACTTTTAAAAGTTGTTGTCCACATTGCAATTTTGCATTTTTGACTTGTAGACCCTTGAAACATTTTTGAATAGAACCAAACAGGTTCAATAAATATTTTTAGACATCATGTTGCCCCCTAGTAACCAATATGCCTCTTTTTGTCCCCTAGACCCATTTGAGCAACTTCTTGACAACTTAGCAACTTTTGGCATTTGGGATCCTAATCAACCAACATTACATTTTATGAGTTCCAAACACTTGAGCAAGATGCAAAATCATTATTTAGGGCCTATTTGGGTCATATCTCATTTACCAATGACTTGTATGGACTTTGACCCACTTTGACACTCTAGTGTCCCCTTAGCATTTATTAGCTTGCACATACCTAAACAAGGCTTAGTCAAACCAACTTGATCTAAGCACACCAACACACCACCTTGAATTGGCTAGAGTCACAACAAGCCTCAAAGCAAAAACAGCACAAACAAAGTCATAACAAGGGTTGTTAGGTTCCTTGCACCAGGATAATGACAGACAAAAGATATCGAAGAAAAAATATAACTATAGCTATAGGAATAATAAGAAGAGCATATATAATGTGTTTCCATGAATGAAGCTCTCGAAGAGATGGATAAGAAAGCAATATTGATATCAAATTTCATAAATAAATTAAAAACTGTATTTCAATTCTTCTCATGTTCTGAAGATAAAGCATATATAAACTTTTAACATGTTTATGATGACACCAATATTCAAGTTTAGACATTTACATAATGCAGCCAACTCAAGACTCAAACTTCAATGTTAATTGTATAATAGTAATATGAAGTCAAGTTTCATTGTTCTCATCCCAACAAAAACTCTAAATAAGTTACTCATAATCAACAGTACTCATAACTTGTACAATCTAAATACAAATTAATATCATAGCCTTTTTTACAAGTCAAAAGATACTATCAAAGCTTATTATAATGATTCCTACACTTATTTTGGATGCAAATTACATTAAAATGAAATACTTGAAATACTTAAAATGCAAACAAGAAAAACAAGATATATATTATGATAACTAATAATGTTATACATGAACAAACAGATGCATCAAATTTGTAAGTCTAATAATGTCATGCATCAAATATATGTCATACATTAAATATAAAATGTCATATATACATCAAATGTATGTCGAATATGCCTAGTATCATAAAATTCAAGATATATGTCCACTAATGCCTATACATATGTCCATCCCTATATCTTTTCCTTCCCATGAGGGAAAGGAAACAAATCCCTAAAGGTCTTTAGTCATAGGGGATGATGGGGTCTTCCTCATATGCTTGCTCATCCTCTTGTTTAGGCTCCTCTCTAACTAGAGTTGATACAAACAAAGTATATATGAATCAATAATTATTATATATTAAAATCAAGTATATGTACACATAAATTTAATTTAATTTTTACCACCATCAAATAGCCACTTTGTACATCCACCTTAGTCTCAAATACAATCGAGAATAACATGGCCCTACAACAATTCAATCAATATAATCACTCGATCATACTTATAAATACCATTTGAAATTTCAATACTAACAATTATAAATAATAACTAAAACTATGAAAAATATTTCATACCTCGGTCAATGGATCTAAACTAGCCATCGCAGCAACAACTGCACAATCAATGGACTGGAGAAGATGAGGAGGAGTCTCTGACATCAACGATTTCAAATCATATAATACAATTTACATATTTTTATAGAATTTAATATAATCAAATGAATTAAATTAACATGAAATAAATGTACCTTTATGAAGGTCGTATTATGCCTAGGCTTAGAGTCCCTTGTGAATGTTGATGGTCTAGTAGAGATCTAATGCACATGGATTAAAAAAATTCTCAATCCTTCATATGATTACTTAATAAATATATGTATTAATTTAAATGATTAAATCGATACATACCTATCAACTCATCAACAAGATGTAAAATGGAGTCAAGGAATTTGTACTAGGGTCATCAACACTCTTACCCTAAATTTTGAACAATGTCAAGACATGCTAATTAATTAGTCATTCAATGTAAATACGAAATATGATCAAATTAGTTTATTGTAATTGTAATTTACATGTGTCAATGCCAAATGTCTCACTGAGGAAGTCATCAGTGACTAGCCCATCATCCATAGTGTCTCCAATGTGACTACCAAACATGCACAAGGATCCACATGTGACCACAGTGCAAAGAAGGCTCCTCCTCAACTAATGAACTGGTGCAATGAATGAGGGTCTATGTCAAAGCGTTGATAGTCCTTAGAGTATTGGTCTCTATATGTTCCTTCATAGTTGAAGGAATAATGGCATGCTCACCATGTAGCTCGACCATAGGTTCTCTAATTGCATTAAGGTAACAATATTCCTTCAACCTCTCAAATGACGACCCCTCACCTCTACCTTGAGAATCTAACATGTCAAAATAATTGGGGATCTCCTTGATGAAAAATTCACAATATAATTTCTTTAAGAAATATATTGGAACCTCATGATTATTGCAGGGAGGGGCATAAAATACTATCCACCATGTATCCCAAAAGTTATTTATAATATCATCATGTATGCACAGTGAATGGGGAACTTTTTAGTTATAATTTTAACAATGTCTTGTTTTCCTGGCTTTTTAAACAATGCACATATGTTACCTTTCATTATGTCCTTTTTCTTACATCTTTATTGGATAATTTTTTTGCATAATATCTTCTTTGTTCTTCTCTCTTAACATGCCAAATATCCAACTTAGCACTAACAAAACCTGCATGGCTCATAATGGACTCAAGGGAGGATGTCAATTGTGCTCTCATAGGATTAGTTTTCTCGCAAGCTTTCAACCTACCAATGATTGCTTCTATTTTATTTTTCCCTCATTCTATTTTATTCATTATATTTTCTTGGGTGCTAGGAAGAGGTCTTTCAATCGGTGGAGGTTTCAAAGGTTCTTTCTCTTCCTCATGAGGGTTTTCATTTTGATTTTGTTGATCAATCTAGGGATTTGGTGGTTGATTATTCACATTTTTTGATGAGACGCCAATTGCATTTTAAATAAATAAACAAACTTGAAGAAAAACTAAAAAACAAAAAACAATGCTAAAACATACAGAATAATGCAAAAATAAGAGTTGAAAACATACTTGATGATCCCGATCTTGATCTTCAATGACAAGGAGGCATTTTGAGGAGGAGAGTGAGAAAATATTTCACCTTCTACAAAATGTGTGTGTGCTATTGGGGGCAGTGAAGGCAACCAACAAAAGGAAACAAAAAAAATGAGATGGGTTGCAGGTTGCAACCCATAAATAGGTGTTTTAAAAAGTGTGCACGTGCTATTGAAAATTTGAAAAAAGAAGAAGATGTGTGTCATCTTTCTAGCACCACAAATTGGTGCATTTGCCTTAAATATGTATTTATGTCTCTCTAACTTTGAAAATATTACCGATAATCATCTAATTTGAATTGAAATTTATTTATTAATAAGAAAAGAGAGATCATGTGGTGAATGTGTTCATGTTGGTGCCCTTGCTAGATTGTATGCAACTGAGCATATGAATTTGACTGAATCATCACTACATTTTGTCATTGTTTTAAGACCCCTTGTTCACCAACTCAAGTCGTTAAAATTTTATAAAATAGAGAAAGGATAAATAAAGGGTATTGAGAAAAAGTCAGTTAAAAGTTAATTTAGTATTAACCTTAGTTAGCCTTGCCATCACAACTTTATATTATTTCCCTTCTCCTCTCTATTTTTTGTGTAGCCTTCTTAGTTTTTTCCTTGAATGCCTCTAGTGGAATTTATGATACTAATTGGTCTTGTTGTTGGAGGTTTTGAAATCATAAACTACTTGTGATGGGTATGGTTAATAGGGTGAGCATTATTTCCTCAAGAGTGATATTGCATTATTATTGGAATTATTTGGTTGATAGATAGAAGGTTGTAGATTTAATTTAATTTTGATAAATTGTTGTTCTGATTTTGATCTATTGTTGTTCTCCTCTTTGTTGTATTTTTGTTTGTTTGGTGACAATTCTTAGGGATTTGAGGTAGATAGGAGGGTAGATCATCTTGCGGGATGAAATTATCAGGGGTTTTGTTAAAGTCATATGTGCCTTTTTCTTTCTTGAATGGGAGTGTCAGTGGCAATTTGTTTTGGTTGTGTTCAAACACTTGTGTAGGTAAGAAGTTTTTGTCATGAGAAGAGGTAAATTTCATCTATGAGTGGTGAAAGATAATGGTTTTACAAGTGAGAAAAAAGATAGATAGGAGATTGACCTTTGAGGGGGATCAACGAAATCATCACTATCATTATGTGTGAGCTCTTCACCAAGATCAATGTAAGATTAGGTCAGATTGACATTGGCATCTATGGTGCATCAACACAAGATGAGGGGACAAATGACAATCTTCAATTTTTTTGGCAAGGGGTGCAGTGTCAACATAATAGCAGCACAAATGGGCATAGACATATTGAAGATATTTCTAAATTCATATGTGGTGCTAGTCATCATAGAGAGTATTATTTTGCATAGTCATTATGAAGAAACAAACTAGTATTTCATGTTTCGTTAAACTAGGTGACTTGTGGCATGTGATGATGTGGCTTGGGTATGTGGTCAAAACCAATGACCCCATTAATGACGATTCTCCATGCAAAGGAAGGGGAAATGCAATAATTCTAAGCCAATACAAGGGTTAATGGGAGTCTCATTTTTCTAAAAATGATGTGTGATACTGATTTTCTTGATGAATAGAATTCTGTGATGATTAAGGATCTTAGTTTAGTTAGTTTATCCATTATTGAACGTTTGAGTGTGGCATGTGTGAAGTCTTTATTTGTAATTGACAATTAGGGTGTGGGAGTCAACACATGTTTGCTGACACTCTGAACAAGGTCGAGAGAATTTTAAGATCTTTGCACACTTGATCACCTTATAAATATTCAGTTGAAAAGGTGTTGATGATAAATTATTAAATTGAAAATATAATTAGACTCTATCACTAATTTGTTCTTGTTATAGCGATATGGAGAGTAGAGGGAGAAATAAAGAGTAATAGTGGAGACTACAAAATAGAGATGAAAGAGATAGATATATAGAGAGGGGGAGGGATAGAAAAAATGAAAGGATCTTACACCATTAAAAATACATGTTGCTATCTTTAGCAAATCTAGTTGCCAAGAAAGGGAGAGATAGGTATAGAGGAATATGAAGAGAAAAAAATACAAAGAGGGATATATCTCAATAGATAGAGAGGGAGGGCGTGGAAGATGACGAGGGGAAGACACGAAGAGGTATCAATAGAGGTAAACATATAGAGCTAGAGAAATAAATAATGAGATAGGGAGATATGAGGCATAGAAAGATATGAATAAAAAGAGATAGATAGGAGTAACAAATGTGTGTGTGCGCGTGCATGCGTGCGACCAATGCCTATAATTGTAAGTTTATATTCATACAATTTATTAGAATCTAGAATATGGATTTGTAATGAAGAGAACATTAAGTAGCAAAAGCAACGATATCAAATAATCTAGATATGTGGATCATGTTTGATTAAAATAACCTATAATAAGATTTGGCTAATAAATTCTAAACACATCAATTCAAATATTAAAAAAAATGAATAAAATATAACTTTATATTTACAAATGATATATACTTAAACTTCAAAAGAAATGACACCTTTGTGTATCAACAAAAAATAATTATGTATTTTTTTCTAAAGGAGTAAAGAATTCAAAACAACAATATTCTTCTCATTTAAAATAGTCTAATAAAATTATATGAATGTTTATATTTAATAGTTTGCTTTATATTTCATATAATATGTAATAATAACTATTATTTTATTATATACTTTAGTAGGTTTAATAAAATTAAAATAAATAAATCAACTCAATATATAGTATATTTTAGTTAGTATTATATGTAGATATTAATTTATAATTATATATAAGAATATATAACTTATATAAAAATTAAATATATAATATTATAGTGAGAAAAAATTGAATCTAATATATTTTGTATTATACTTGAATTATAATATATTTTTTAAAATACAAAAATGGAAGCGCACATAATTTGTTGTTGGATTTAAATATAATTTGTGTAAGCAAGTAATATCAATTTTATATTTTACCAAGTTTATAAATGGTTGAAAATCTTAGTTTCATTTAGCAAGACAAAAATAAATTATGTTTTTAAGTCATGCTCTCCATCTATTTCCCACAAAGGAATTTAATACTAGGCCTAGAGTAGAAGATTGTAAGCAACATTTATGAGAACCCTCTTCCCACACCTCAAGTTTTATCTTCTCTATTTTTTTTGATGGAGGGTTCAGATCTGTGAGGCACGAAGCCTGCAAGCTGCCAACCAATGAAGGTCACCACATAGAGTTTTTAGGGCCCTGATATTGGCCCACTCATGCCTGAAACCTTTTCGGCTTAGGCCAAGGACTAAGGGGCTTTCATGCTGTCAAAATTAATCCTCATCCCTTATGATGGCAGAGTCTTGCACTCATAAAGACTTGATCCCTAGTAGACTCTTTGTGAACCATCAATTTCACAGTTGACTTGCCTCGTCTTTTCAATGTGCTCAAAAAGAACTTTAAAAAAAAAAAAAACGAGAAAAGAAAAGAAGAGGATCCACCGTTGAAATCGCTTCAATGGCAGTCATCACGTCTGCACGACTTCCAACCGTTGGATACAAATTTTAGCTCATGAATTTCAAATAATACGATATTTTACTTAGCAGTTGGGCTCAATTCGAAAGATCGAAGAGAGTCAATTCAAAAGATTGAACAGAGTTAGCTCGAAAGGTTTTGGGACGGTTGCATGTCTTTTAGATGTATGCTCAATTTATAAGTAGTATTGTTTAGATATTACAATCTGTTTGCGTCGCACATTCCATGAGTTTGAGATTGTTTAAGATTCATTTGAGCTGCCATCATTGGTTTTGGATGTGCTTTGCTGATGCAATCAGGAAAATCGATGGAGAATCTGTTAAGCTAGATATGATATCCTTGAGGATTTCCTCATATGAAAGCCAGAATTAAGGACTAGAGGAGAAAGAGGTGGAGTCGATTATAAATGAAAACAACATTGTGATGTGAATATCAGGATTTAACTGTGTGATTTTTGAGTCAAACTCGATGACCCATGTTTCATGAGTAGTGATTCAACATGAATCCATCTCTCATGAGAATAAATGGAACACTTAGCACTCATTGGATCTAGGTGATGCTCACAGGGGTGAAGCACCGGGACTTCCCGGGAGGTCACCCATCCCAGTACTACTCCAGCCTGAGCGCGCTTAACTACGGAGTTTCCTCCACAGTTAAACCCAAAGCTTGCAACCCCATTTGCAAAACCTTCACCAAGTGTTGTGCCTTATAAGAAATTGAATGTTGTGAAATCTCAATAAGGAGGTCTGAGCGGGAGATGCGTATACATCCCACACGTGGCAAGAAAGAAATAAAATACCCTTTTAAATACAGAGAGTCGTAACGTGGGCTTGTGACCCGAGTGGGGACGCACAAGGTGAAGGAATAGGAGAGCTTAATGGTCGGCGAGGAAGGAAGATGCGTGGCATTTCATGTGTTGCGCCCTGCTCCAAATAGAGAGTCGTTGCGGGGCCATCCTTCGAAGGAAGGATACCTTGTCTCACAGCGTAAGGCGGGAGGGGAATGCGTGAGGCTGGTTTCACAAAGCAAAGAATACCTCCCGCTCCCTACAGTGGAAGAATTACGCGCCGCTTGCCCCTCTAACCGCTGATCCTCCCGGCCTCCTCATCCTCGGACCCCGACCTTTTCCACTATGGCATTAAATGCTGCAACTAGATTATATATATGTCTATAGGTTAAGTGCAAGTTTAAAATTTTACTATTATACCTTTTCATATCTCACAATTTTAAATCACTTTCATATTGAATCATTGGTTTGGGTTGTCCCTTCAGCAACAACGGATTCATATGATTATCAGCCAAGTGTTTTTTTTTTTAGGACCAAAAATTTGTGTCTAAGATTCACAAATCTAGATGCGCAACTCCCAATAATATTCCTAAACATACAAAAGGAGGGGAAAAGCCCCCGGCCAACCATTGTTCAACAACCATTCTAGAAGATTGGATAACACCAAGTTCATTCAAAATTCTTCAAAGAGATTGAATTGCAATTAACTTGGAATCTTATGACCTAAATTCCTATTAAAGATAGAAAAAAGACACACATCATGAATTTTTAAGCATTCAAATTCAATAACATAATAATTGATATGTATGACGTACTGACTTAGTAGTGTTTCTCAGTATGGCTCAAGGTTCAATCTTTTATGCACATCTCCAACTCGACCTATTTTTCTTATATCCAATGCTATCTAAATAACATCGTTTGATCCCATCATTTCATTATGGTGAATAACATTAATAGATTGTGGTTCTTGGGTTGTCACCAATTACATAATAAAGTAGTGGTGTTGCCAATACTAGGAATTCATAGGGCTCAACACTTCAATTTGGGAATTAAAGATTCTTTCCAACAATCTATAATGTCCCTCTAATTCCCAATTTGAAGTTTGGAATATATTTATATATGTACTATGAAAAACTTGCAAATACTTCCACCAATTTTTCGCTTAGAAATATATTTAACTTATTTTGATTCAATATATACATTAGAAGATATATATGTTCTTGGATTTTGTGTGTGTGTGTGTGTGGACATTTAAGTTGGTCACATTATTAAGGGTGACCTATAACATTAAATATACTTTACTTTATACTTTACATTATTATATATAATCCACAACAATAATTTCATGTATAAAGTAAAGTATATTTAATGCTATAGGTCACCCTTAATAATGTGACCAACTTAAATAGCTATCATTACTTACCCTTTATCCCCCCTCCCCCTTCCCCTTACTTTAATCCACTATTTAATATCCCACACCCTTCATTACTCCTCTTACGTTCACTCAACCCTTGTTATTCATGTGCCTTTTACTTACCATAGGTTTTTGGTTTATAGTTGTCTTCTTTCTTTTTTTCATTTTTTTAAAAATTCCACACACTTATCCACCCATTATCTCTTCTTGGCTCTTTTTGTTATCTCCCTTCTCAACCCTCCCTAAATGTTTCATTTATGTGTATCTTGGCACGAAACTAATGTTCCTAGTAGCCCCACTCATTGATGTTAATTTTCTGAGAAGAAATATACTCTTCCTACTATGGTTTTTGATATAATATTTTTAAATTTATTTACACCATTCTAATTTTTTTGCCAAAGGCATCCCTTTTTTGAGGTCTCCAAACTTAATTAAAATCAACGATCAATATTTCAATATTCATCAATATAGTGTGCAAGACACTTGAACTAATCTAAAGCGTTTATTTCATACCATCAAAATAGGCGTGTCAAATTTGTAATTCTTGTGATGTCACATGACAACTGTACTTCTTTCCAATATTTTAGTACATTTCTTGTTGATTATATTTTCAAAATACAAATGTTCAATTTGCAATTTTTTTGACCCTTCATGACAAGTGTACTGCTTTCCAATATTTTAGTACATTTCTTCTTCTTCTTGTTTTCCATTTCGTTAAAGTTAATTTAGGTTCTTCCATCGCTGATCACACGATATTCATTATAAATAGCCCACATTTTCTTGCAACTATGACAAGATTCATCACTTGTTTGTTTACTTTAGGCTTTGTCATCATAACTCGGATGATTAGTTCTCTACCATTTTACTCGCACAAAGCATTTTCATGGGTCTATATGTCACGAGTGAGTTTAATTAATTCTAAGTTGTAATCAAACAATATAAATGCTGAGGGTCTGTCTATCACTATTATGTCCCTCATTTTCAACCGTATGGAACGTGTTTGATAATTTATCCACTTTTTCCTCCATCTAGGAGTGGTTTCTTAAACTCATTGGATCTTCTGCTACAATCTATAATGGTATTCTTGCAGTCTTCATAAATTCCATTCCTTCAGTATGGCGCCTGTAAACACAACATTTAGGCCCCGTTTGGTTACGGGAAGAACGGGCATGGAATAGGGTTTTTCGAGCCAAAACCAAGTTATGGAGGAAAAACATGATGTTTGGTTCACCAAACGTAGAACCCGATTTTGGTTTTCGTCTACCAATTTTGCTCAAAAATTGGAAGAAATAACTTCTAGGAAATAGGTGGAAGTTGAAATGAAAACCAAGTTTTTTTTTTTCTATGAATGCGTTTGAATAAATCGTCGGGTTTGCAGAATCTGCCTTAGGTTTTTGGAATAACAAATTGGGATGTTGTGTTGTTTTTGGAAGACGATAGATTTTCGTGCTCTGTTGTGCGAAGGCGAGGGTTTCTGGTTTGCTTGGTTTCTTGGGCTGTGGTCATGGCATTTTTTGCGGTTTCTCTGTGGCTGTGGCTAGGGTTTCTCCACTTTGAAGGGCGGCAGTGGTTTTAAATGGTTCTCTTCTCCCACCCACCTTTGCATACTGGATTTTTTTGGGGTTTTTGTTGTTCATTCAAACGTAACAGTTTGTTGCAGGTCTGGTTAGAAAAATAGCTAAAATATATGCTCAGGAATGAGTTGAAGTATGTTTAACTCTGATTACTTGTATATATCATAGTTAAAGTTTTAATTTTTTGTACTCATAGCAATGAAATTTACAAGTATATCAATAGCTTTTATCTATACATAGCTGACCTATACATAGTTTATCATGCTTCTATTTCTATCTGCTATTTGCTTAGCAATTTAGTCAATATATGTGGTAACTGTTTGTTTCAAATCTATTTTTAAAATAGTCAATATGTGCTCACTAATAAATTTGAGTATAGTGCTGTGAGAGATCAATACTAGTGAAATGAACAATTAAACTTTGTAACAGTTTCTGGCTGTTTGTTTCAAATATGTTTAGCAAAATAGTCAATATGTGCTCACTAATAAATTCCACTATAGTGCTATGAGAGATCAATACCAGTGAAATGAAAAACCAAACTTTGTAACAGTTTCTTGCTAGTAATGAGTTCTAGTATACTGTTGTGAGAGATGAATGCAATACCATTAAATAGAGCCAAGTCATAAACTTGTGCTCACTAATAAATTCTAGTATAGTGCTGTGAGAGATAAATACCAGTGAAATTAATAACTAAGAGATCAATACCAGTGAAATTAATAACTAAACTTTCTAACCTGCTTTTCCTCCATAACCTGGTTTTGGCTCGAAAAATCCTATTCCACGCCCGTTCTTCCCGTAACCAAATGGGGCCTGAGAGACAAATGCAATACCATTAAATAGAGCCAAGTCATAAACTATGTATGGATCAACTATGTATAGATCAATGGCAATCATGGCTTTTATCTATACATAATCAATATGTGCTCAATACATGCTTAATAATGAATTCTAGTATGTGCTCATGTGATTACCTGTATATATCATAGTGCCAATCAAGAAAAACATGGGAATCATGGCTTTTATCTATACATAGTTGACCTCTACATAGTTTATCATGGTTCAAATCTGTTTAGCAAAATAGTCCAATATATGTTGTAACAGTTTGTTTAGAATCTGTTTAACAAAATAGTCAATATATGCTCACTAATGACTTCCAGCATAGTGTTGTGAGAGATCAATACCAGTGAAATGAACAACTAAACTTTGTAACCGTTTCTTGCCAGTAATGAGTTCTAGTATACTACTGTGAGAGATGAATGCAATACCATTAAATAGAGCCAAGTCATAAACTATGTATGGATTAACTATGTATAGATCAATGGCAATCATGGCTTTTATCTATACATAATCAATATGTGCTCAATATGTGCTCAATAATGAATTTCAGTATGTGATCATGTGATTACCTGTATATATTATAGTGCCAATCATAATAGAAAAACATGGCAATCATGCTTTTATCTATACATAGTTGACCTATACATAGTTTATCATGGTTCAAATATGTTTAGCAAAACAATCCAATGAGTTCCAGTATAGTGTTGTGAGAGATCAATGCAATACCATTAATCAAAGTGAATCATGCCAATGAAATGGACAACTAAACTATGGATATATCAAGTATGTATTGATCCATGCAAAATCATTCAACATACTTATGAGGTCATAAACTATGTATAGATAAAAGCCATGATTTCAAACTATGTATAGATCAATGCAGAAAGAAACTCTATTCCCACTACCAACAATGCTACTTTTCATCTTCTAAAAGACGAGCCTCAGTTTCAGCGGACCCGACGGTTTATTAAAACACATTCATAAAAGCCCAAATTCAAGTTATAGTTTCTACATGTGTATGTGTACATACATACATGTGTCTATACATTTATACATGTGTGTACATGCATACATACATACATACATGTGTGTGTACGTATTATACATGCATACATACATGTGTGTGTACGTACATACATGCATACATGTGTGTGTGTATGTACATACATGCATACATACATACATACATACATATATGTGTGTGTACATACGTACACACATACATACATGTGTGTGTACGTACGTACATGCATACAGACATGTGTGTGTGTGTACATACATGCATACATGTGTGTGTGTACGTACATGCATACATACATGTGTGTGCACATACATATACACATACATGTGTGTATACATATAGACAAATGGAATCAGTATTATGCTTTCATTGGTGTAGATAGATTACATGGAGTAGAATGACACATTATTGTAATTTGTTCATTATGGGCTTATGATCCTCAATAGTTGGTACTCCTTGTTGTTTTTGAATAAATAATTGACTTCTTAATGCAATGAGGCTAGCAAATAATCATTTTGTATCTCGATAGGTGATAGTTGATATCTCATAACTGATAGTGTTTAAATTGTCCACCTTTCAGGTCATTGATGGATCCTATGGAGAGTATAGAGGTCCAAGGAAGCATAGTTAGGAAGACCACATACACCCGCATTCTCACAATTCTTTTTGCTTTTGTTGGCATAGCCAAAGTACTGGTAGCCCGAGAAGGCAGTCAAATGGGTAAATGAATAAGAAAAGAAAAATCCTTTTGTAGAGACATTATTCATTTGAATGAGGTGGATTGTCATGATCAGATTCGGATGAGTAGGGCAACCTTCTTTTCTCTAGCTCATATTCTGAGGTTGAAAGGAAGCTTGAGATATACGATCCACTTGAAGTGAGAGGACCAACTAGGGATGTTCCTCCACACCCTTGGGCACAATCTAAGGAACCGCAAGATTTCCCATAACTTTGGGCACTCAGGAGAGACAGTCAGTCGGTACTTCCACAAGGTTTTGATGGCTATCTTAGCCCTTCACAAAGATTACTTCATACCACCTGGTCCAGGCACTCCTCCCGAAATTAGTGGGAACGATCATTTTGAACCATTCTTCAAGGTAAATCACACATTGTTACAAGTTTATTGTCTAGAATGTTGTCCTTATCTTATTATTACTTGAGCATACATTTGATCAATGTGTCATATCCCACAGGATTGCATTGGAGCCACTGATGGAACCCATATTCCAGTGTGAGTCAATGTCGACATACAGGGTAAATATCATGATAGAAAAGGGAACCTATCACAAAATGTTATGGGTGTCTGCTCCTTTGATTGTAAGTTTTAGTATTGCCTTGCTGGTTGGGAAGGCTCTGCTACAGATAGTTGTGTTCTAGCCTCAGCTCTATCCAGATCAGATCCACTTGTAGTTCCCCCTAGTAAGCCAAATCACATTTTAATATACTCAAGGTTATGCTAAACGGTTCAAGTATTGACAGTATACTTTCTTTATGTAGGAAAATATTATCTCGTGGATGCTGGATATCCAAATGCACTTGGATTTCTCGCTCCTTATCGGTGTACACGCTACCACTTCAAAGAGTGGTCAAGAGAAAACCCAATAAACTCTGCACATGAGTTGTTCAACCATCGACACTCCTCTCTTAGAAATGCAATAGAATGTACATTTGGTATTCTGAAGTAGCATTTTCCAATCTTAAGACATGCAACGTCTTATGATATCATGACACAATCCTATATTGTTTTAGCATGTTGCATACTTCACAATTTCATTGCGATAGAGGATGGCCTTCCATCGGAAGAAGCTATTGAAGAGGAAGATGATCGTGATGGGATAGAGGTACCACTGCTTGAAACATATGGGTTGTGTCAGGATGATAGAAATGAGTGGGCCCAATTTCAAGAAGATATAGAAAATAGGATGTGGGAAGATTATAGATCTCGAGAATAAATGATTTATTAGAAGGCAATGTGCTTTATATGATTAAATTGATGTATGCATATACAATGATAGTGTGTGATTTCATTATTCTGATATCAGTCCTTGCTACATTCTAATTAAATAAAAAGAACATTAACTTTCAATTTCACACCTACATTATGTACAAAAATTGTTGATCATATCTGCAATATACAATCCAACTTGAAATATAGATTACATTGTTTTAAATGCAAGAAAGCACAATTATTATACATCTTTGCATTGAGAAAGTATAATAACATGCTTCATAATGGGGCTCATGACTATTTACTTGCCATTGATATCACCATTTTGTCTTGCTGGTAGTTTTTTTGATGTTGATGTGTTATCATCAATTATTACTTAAAATGTGTATCATCTTCAGTTAAATGCTTTCAAGCTTATTAAATGTTAGCCTCATTGCATTAGGATGTATTAAAAAATGATATTTAAAGTTTATCATCTTCAATTTTAAATGAAATACAGCAAGTAGTACCAAATGATGAAGATCATAAGCCCACTAGTAAGAAGAGAACAACGAATTCATTGAAAATCCTATTTTTCTGATGTTACTGCTTGCTACATTCCATTTAAATTTAAAGAGAAATAACTTTCAATTTTAGTCGTATGATTACTTTAAATCATAATACGTTTACCTATTCAATATGTTAGCCTCATTCCATTAATGACGTATTAAAAATTGATAGTTAAAGATTTTCACCTTCAAATTTAAATGAAATACAAGGAGTACACAATGGCATATACCGAGCTCATGATGAGCATGGAGGGATCTGATCATGTGAACTAGATGTGTTCTCCCATTACTTTGAGTGATATAGATGGATCCCTCACTGTGAGCAACAAATCTTCTTCTTCAAAGAAGAAAATGTGGACAAAATCGATGGAACGCAAGTTTCTAGACTTTCTCCTCGAACAAGTCCATCTCAGATGGAAAGGTGAAGGTGGGTTTAAAAAGAGGCATGGACTATGATAGAGAGGACATTCAATGCAGTGATGAAGTTGAATCTATCACAAGATCATTTTAAGAATAAGCTAAAAACATGGAAAGTAGGATATAAAGTAATGAAGGACTTGAAAAATACAAGTGGGTTAGCTTGGAATGAAGAAACTCAAACTGTGGATGCTGAGGATTCAGTGTGGGATGACCTTTTGAAGGTAGGATGATCTTTGTACTCTTTTCATTGAAGAAATTTTCCCTTCTTATTTTAATAATGAAAAACTTACAACCTAATCCATCTATTAATGCTTACATGTAGAGGAGAGAATTCAAAAATGTAAAAATGTATAAGAGGTCACGTTTCCAATATTTCAATGAGTTGGCTGTAATTGTCAGTAATGACATTTCTGAAGGGTTCGCATCTACAATGCCCCTTGATGTTGAAGAAGGGCACCCTATGAATGATGCATTTAACATGCTTGATGAGGATAATACCAATTGTGGTACACCTCTTGACAGCCAACCAGATATTGATGAAGAGTTACATCATTCCAATCAATCGAGTGCAAGTGCTAGAGGGACTCCTCCACCATCATCATAAAGGGGGCGAAAGAGGAAGAAAACATATTTGGCTACATCATTGGATGTGATATGTGAAACTATGAAGGAACTAAAAGATGGCCTCGATAAGCCTCAAATTGTAAAAGTGGATAAATCTGAAGATGATAATATTTTGACTACTGCATATACTGCTCTCAAAGTTGTCCCTGAATTGAGTCGAGCAGTTTTTGTGAAAGCACATGATACCTTTGTGCTTCAACGTGAAAGAGCCAAAGGGTTCTTGATGATGGATGAGGTAGAGAGAGTGGAGTGGATTGCAATGACATTTGGTACCATTTAGCTATTTCAGCTACTGGCTGGATTGCAATGACTTATGCTGCATGATTACTCTATTCAATGGTTTTGCATTAATCTCTAATAGCACTGAACTGAAACTATATTGATCTCACATCACTATATTGGAACTCATTATTGAGCACATTTTGACTATTTAATTAGTGATCTCTCACAGCACTATACTGGAAGTCATTAGTGAGCATATATTTACTATTTTGTTAAACAGATTCTAAACAAACTGTTGTAGCATGTATTGGACTGTTTTGCTAAATAGATTTGAACCATGATAAATTATGTATATGTCAACTATGTATAGATAAAAGCCATGATTGTCATTGATCTTCCATGTATCCATACATAGTTTATGAGTTGGTTGTGTTTAATGGTATTGCATTGATCTATACATAGTTTATGACATCATAAGTATGTTGAATGATTTTGCATGGATCTATACATACTTGATATATCCATAGTTTAGTTGTTCATTTCATTGGCATGATTCACTTTGATTAATGGTATTGCATTGATCTCTCACAGCACTATACTGGAAGTCATTAGTGAGCATATATTTACTATTTTGTTAAACAGATTCTAAACAAACTGTTACAACATATATTGGACTGTTTTGCTAAACAGATTTGAACCATGATAAACTATGTATAGGTCAACTATGTATAGATAAAAGCATGATTGCCATGTTTTGCTATTATGATTGGTACTATGATATATACAGGTAATCACATAAGCACATACTAGAATTCATTATTGAGCACATATTGACTATTTTGCTAAACAGATTTGACACAAACAACCAGACATTGTTACAAAGTTTAGTTGTTCATTTCACTGGTATTGATCTCTCATAGCACCATACTAGAATTTATTAGTGAGCACATATTGACTATTTTGCTAAATAGATTTGAAACAAATAGTTACCACATCTATTGACTATGGTAAGCAGATAGCAGATAGAAATAGAACCATGATAAACTATGTATAGGTCAACTATGTATAGATAAAAGCTAGTGATATACTTGTAAATTTCATTATTGAGCACATATTGATTATGTCTAGATAAAAGCCATGATTGCCATTGATCTATACATAGTTTATGACTTGGCTCTATTTATATGGTATTGCATTCATCTCTCACAACACTGTACTAGAACTCATTATTGGCAAGAAACTGTTACAAAGTTTAGTTGTCCATTTCACTAGTATTGATTTGTCACAGCACTATACTGGAATTCATTAGTGAGCACATATTGACTATTTTGCTAAACAGATTTGAAACAAACATTATGTGTGTACACACATGTATGTATGTATATATGTATGTGCATATGTATGTACACATATGTATGTACGCATGTATACATACTTGATCTATGCATTGCATTGATCTCTCACAACACTATACTGGAACTCATTACTGAGCACATTTTTACTATTTTGCTAAGCATGTATGTATGTATGTGCATATGTATGTACACACATGTATGTAAATATGTATGTATGTATGTGTGTATGTATGTACACACATCATGTATGTACATATGTATACAAACTTGATCTATGCATAGTTTAGTCATCCCTTTTATTGACATGATTGGCATTGTAGGTTAGTTGTTCATTTCATTGGCATTCACACGATTGGCATGTGAAGTAATTCCAGATGGTTAATTGGCTTTTTGTAATGGTATTGCATTGATCTATCACAACACTATATTGGAAATCATTACTGAGCACATTTTTACTATTTTCCTAAGCATGTATGTATGTGTGTGTGTATGTATGTATGTACGTATGTATGTATGTATGTGTATGTACACATGTATGTACGTATGTATGTTTGTGCATATGTATGTACACACATGTATGTACGTATGTATACATACTTGATCTATGCATAGTTTAGTCATTCATTTCATTGACATGATTGGCATTGGTCAATACATAGTTTAGTTGTTCATTTCATTGGCATGTGAAATAATTCTAGATGGTTAGTTGGCTTTGTTTAATGGTATTGCATTGATCTCCCACAACATTTAGTTTATGATCTCGTAAACATTTGGTATAGTTGTTCATTGCATTGTTAATTAGAGTTATATTTGAACCATACATATGCGGAATACACAAGGAGTGGCAAATGATGAATGCTCAATTGTAGAACTTGAAAGCATATAGAAATGTGATTTGCTAGATGATTGTATAGTTCATGATTCTGTCCTATGTTATATCTATAGTCCTAATTTGCTTGCATATGTTTTTATTTTTTGTCTTTTTGTCCCTATTTGATTTCCTATGTATGTTCTCATTGACAAGATTATCAAAAGTATTGAGGATTTCTGGTAGATGATTGTACAGTCATGATTCTATCCCATGTTATATGTATATTCCTAATTTGCTTGGATATTTTTTTAATTTGTTTTTTTTTTCTTCCACAATTTGGTTTCCTATGTACATTCTTCTTGACAAGATTGTCAATGGTATTGATAAAGTGTCTTTCTCTTGTATTTTTTAATTGCTCTTGATTTGTTGATATTGCAAGACCACACATGCTGATAAAAAATGAGCTACCTGATGATTGTTTACTGTGTTTGTAAATGGTCAATATTTCTAATGCCACTCCTTGGTGTATTCCATTAAAAAAAATCAGGTTTTAATTTTTCAAGCATGTTTAGTTCATATATGCAAGATTGACCATCTCACAATACAGACAGTAATGGGAAGATTGAGCAACATGAGAGAGTTGCCATCGAATGTGGGGCATAAGGGCATACATCATGGATTTCTCAGTGTTTTCGTATTCAACGGTGTGTTTTTACACCACCATTCAAATCATGGATATTGTTCTATCAAGTTAGCAAGTTTTCATATTGTTCATGGATATGTGATCTAGTTAGCAAGTTTTCATATTGTAGTAATTATGTGAAATTCATTATCAGAATTTCATGATGTAAAAATATGATTTATATGATTAATGATTTTCATGATCTTTTTTTTTAAATTGCATGTAAAATCTATGTAGCCAAAATTCCACATTTTTTAAGAGCAATTATTGACAAAGCATCATTTTCTTGTTAAATTTATCATCAAATGTTTAATGTATGTGAATGTAAAATGGTATATTTTTTCCTATATAATATTTCACGTAAAATTTTAGTTGCATATTTTGTTGAATAATTAACTAACTTAATAAATTTATTAAAAGGGAGAAATACATAGAGGGGCAGAGAGTGTGGGATAGGAAGGGGGAGGGAGGGACGGAGGGAGAGAGCGAGAGAGAGAGAGGAGCTTGTGTGTTCCTGCATCTGTAGAAAGGTGTATGTTGATGTGTGTTTTATGACTCACCAAATAGTAGAACAAAATACCAAAATATCTTATCCTCTCTTGAATGTATATCTGTCTATGACCTCATCAAGATCTTCAAATGTCTCCTCCCCAATTGAAAGCATTTTCCAAGTCAAAGATAGCTAGCAAAATCCTTTTGGTCTTTTCCTCCCTCCACAATATCCTTGTGTGCATAAACTCCATTGAAAATGTTCAGTGTTAGAATCAAGTGAGTAGGCCCTTTCAAGCTTGGATGGATAATACTCTCCCCTAGCTCTTTATCTACTAGGAACTTAATGGTTTCATTCTCTTGTTCACTTCATGAAATGGAATCCTCTTCCGTAAAATATGGATCCTTAACCTCCTTATCCTTATCCTATTCACCCTGATAGTTATCATTCTTCAGTGAAGTCTCTTTGCAAGTTAACTCAACTAGGTACTTCACTTTTGTCATAGTTTTCACCCAACGGGTAAGGATGTTGCCTTCTACAATTTTTTCTACAGGATCTATATCTAGATCATCAGAAAGCTCCTCTTTCAATATTATTCCTGTCAAGCCTGATTCCAGATCACAAATTATACGATGATTTTGGACTCTACGGACTGTTACTTGGACAATTTTTCCCACTGACAGGGTCTCTTCATTTTCTCCAGTCAGCAAATAAAATTCCTCATCCTGGGATGGCTCTTTATATGGCGATCTCAAATCCTTAAATCCATGTAACAATTCACTCTTTATGTTAGAAAGGGTTTCTTTCTTTTTATTGGATGTCTATTGCTCCACACTTGTAGCATATTCATCAATATCAAGGGTATTTAACATATCAAAAAAAATTTGACATGCTCAACAGCCATTTCTTGTGTTTTCCTCATCCATATCATCTATATCATGTCCAGCTTCTTCATAATATATGTCCTTAGCCATTTTCTTGGCAAGTTCATATGACTCTAGATGAATTCTAGTATCATCCAATGGATCCATAAAATGGTTTCCGGATGCTACTTGTCCATTCCCTCTAACCCTTAAAAAAACCAATAGCATTTATAAAGACAAGTCACTTCATAGCCTCTACAGTTGGTTGTTGTAACCATTACCTGCTCAACAGCTTCATACTTTTCATCTGGAGTAAGGAAATGTTCTAGTGAATGAAGCTTCAATGATAATATTTCTTTGCCAAGACTACATAATGTTGCAACCATGGCCAATGGATTCTGAAGATACTGACCAAGAGCCACAGCACGCCACACAATCCCTCTCTGTGTCGGCAATTGGTCCTGAGAGATGTGAGAATTCTCATATAGTGTAGGCAATAATTCATCTGCATAAACAACATTTATTGTGTCCAATCCTTCTGCCAAATCACGTGGATGAACACAAACACAGGGAGGACAAAAACACACACATATTTAGTGGCTAAGTCACAAGGTTCGAGTTTGAGTTTGAGTTTGACAACTATGAAGTTCGGATGAACTTGACAATAAATTCAATTCGACGATAAATTTTTCTTATATAATTTTTCAAAAATATATAATATATATGATCACAATTTCCAACAATGGGACAAAAAATAACTTTGTACAAATGATTGCAAGTATGATTATTCTTTACTTTTCTTTGCTAATAAATAGAATTAAAATAAAAAACAATAATCATTTTATTTATTCGACTAACAAAATAAAACTGTGAATATTCAAGAATAAAAAATAATAATAATGTAGTCTAATTATAAATAAATTAAATCATAAATATTAATACTTTACTCATTATAATCCTTGTGTTTCAATAAAATAAGATTAAAAAAAATTAAATCAAATTCCAATTCCAATTCGAAAATGAACAACCAAACACAACAAAAAGATATTCCCAATCATATTCTATTCCAATTCCAATTTCTAAATTGGCAACCAAACATAGAATATGGATTTGAAAATTCATCTTCCGTGTCAACCAAATGGTCCAACTATCTTCCTAAAATGCATAACCAGGTTTTCAAAAACTTGGTTATGAGATAACCTGGTTATGAGAGAAATTCATCTTCCCCAACCAAACGGGGCCTTACATTAGGTAATGTACTCTTAATTTTAGTTTTGTTTGATTGTAGAACAATGAAAATTTTATTGTAAAAGGAATTTTTTTTTTTTTTTTTTTGTATGCGATGTTAACTTCTAGGCATTGATAAGTTGTGAGTTTGTTTGAACATTGGTTTACTTGCATTCTTATCATAATATATGTTTACTTCTACGAAAGCTTCGAATTTGAGGCCACAGTACTTCGCAAAAACCATTTAAATTTGTTTTTGACACATAGAAGAAGTCACTTATTTCAACTTCATTTTGATAACTCATTCTCTATTGCCTCTCATTGCATGTAGTCTTATGACCTGACATATATAGTGCTTCAAAACTAAACTTTGTCTACATATCTTCTATGTTGACTTTTGGCATGATCCTTCTTGTATGTCCATCTGTACAAACCTTGTATCAATGAAAATAAAGCATAATATGATGGGCATTTATTGCTTTGTCTTTACTCATGTTGTTCATTTATGTATCTAATGGATAGTACCATTTCCTTTGTCTTTCTTGTTTGTAGAACCTGATAGAACTTAATAGCAAATGTGGAAATCACTTTATTAATAATTTTAGCATTTGTATTTATTGAGACTCTTAGATAGCTATTGTTTAATTATAGTGAGAAAATGGCACTAAAATGTAAATTTGGAATTTAAAATGAAATGCGATGAGAATAGGTGGTGCATGTTTAATAGTCAACTACCATGAGACTAACAAATAGTATGAGCTTCATTCCTATAATTTTTTTTCCAAATTTAGATAATACTCCAATTTATATGCTAGAGTAAGTTCATCTTTGTGTTATGAGTTTGATATTTTATTTGTTGTATTCCAGATTGGAAGCCAAAGCTTATTTTTCTACTTTCCTCAAATTGTTGTCATTTTGGAAAGACTGTAAATGTTGTAATTTGCTATGTCTTTTCTTTGCATAAACTTTCATATGTTATTCAATGAATAGTACATATTCTGAAAGTTTTGTATTTGTAGTATGTGACATTACACTCAGTTGATCTAATGATACATGAAGATTGATTTTTTTTATATAAATGTGTACAAGATTCAAGCTACATAGTTTTCGTCAACAAGCATAGCGTTGCACAGATTTATGTTGCCATTTTTACAAGGTAGATAAAGTATTTTTGGAGGTTTGGTCAGTTTAATTTAGTACATAATCTATGGTTTTTCGTAATATTCTATGTTTTTTTTGTCACACATGCTTTAATATTTCATGCCATCAATGTCCACCCTTGAACATCACACACTAAGGGAAGAATTAAGGTTGGGAAAAAAAGTCAACTTAGACTATTTAACACTTTTGGTCTAGGAATTAAGCTGTGTAATGTTTAAGTCGTCCCACCATCAATACCACATATTGTAAACAAATCCTATTTGTAGTATGTGATATTATGTTCAATTGATCTCATTACTCATGAAGATTGAACAAATATTTTGTGATATGATATCTTCTACAGAAGTTCCAACCAACATAATTGTCAACAAACAAAGCTTCTATTCTACTTTCCAATCACCTCAAGGTACACAAAAACTATAGTTGTTTATACAAAGACTGAATTACAAAGGGTTAAAAAATTGATAGAAATTATAGGTAGCATAATTTTTTTTTATTAATAAAATGTACTTTTTCAAAATATCAAACTTAAAGGATAGACATTGATATAAACCATTGAAAAGATTCAAGCATTTTGACATTGATAATTAAAGGTTTTTTTGTAATACAGTTATTGTTAGTTTATTTTCATTGTCCATTTCACTACAAATGAAATTTACATTGTATCGTTTCCTTTGAAATGATAAACATATACAATTCAAATTTTCATTGAACTCTAGATGGCGATAACAATAACTACAAAAAGGAGAAAGCCTTGACACCCAACCTAAATAGTTGGGAAAGCAATGATGTATAAATATGATTGTTCCAAGTGTGATATGCCTTGTGACATTGAAACTTTGGTAGAAGCAATGGTGCACATAAAGAAACAAAGGAAGATATGTATTGTAGCTCGTAGGAAAATAGTTACTGCATCAATTCTATCTTGCTTCTTACCGAAGCCAATAATGCCACCACTCATAAATGTACCTCAAATTGAAACATGTAAACCAAAGGAAAAAGCTTCTATTCCACGACAAATAAAAACAAAAATCATGGCAAAAAAATAACTAGAACATCCCATATCTAGTCTAGCATACATGCTAATACCATCAGACCTAGAGGGCCAAGGAGAGCCCATAATAGCGAGTGATTGTATCTTCGAATGGAGCATATAGCTATAAATATTTTTGTAGATATAAGACAATTATGACATTAAAAATGATATAATAAATATGGTGTGTTGTAATATAACAGATATCAAAAATTGTAACTAACAAATAACTAGACACCCAGTTAGGCTTAGAGGCACATGGAGCGTATCCTTGTAAATAGTGATGTAGATTAAAGACAATTTTTTTTTGAAAATAATATATAAATTTAGTTATGTTGTACTTGTTATTGTGTAATGAGAAAAAAGCTTATGCCTTGGTAAAAGTTGTTAAGGCTTTTAGATGCTACTTGATAGGTGTCATTGTCATTGCATTTGTACACAGTGTTGTTGTCAAGGACATATTTTCTCAGCAAGAGGTCTCAGGTAGGAGATGCAGGTGGATCAATAAGATCCAAGAGTTTAACATTGAAATACAGGTAACAATATTGGTGAAAGGCTAGGGATTAGCTAAGCTTATGGCTCAGACTAACTTAGATGCTAATCGGATTAATATAGTGACAGATAATTTGAAGTCAAGCCTATGTGGTATGGACCTGTGTGAATAGTACACCAATGTCATTCATTATTTGCAACATATGGAAGCCCCACCTCATTTGAATGAGAATGAAAAAATAAATACCAAGCTACAAGCCATCAGGTACATTATTGTCTAGAATGATTTATGGTGGAGGAGCTTTGAGGGAGTGTTGTTAAAATGTGTTGATCAAGAAAGCTCAAGAGGAATATTAAAGGAAATGCATTCTGGAGTTTATGGAGGACATTACATGGCCAAGACCACTGCACATAAGGTAATGAGAGCTGGATTTTGGTGGCCATCCCTTTTTAAAGATGCTTAGGTAATGGTTAGAAAGTGTGATGCCTGTCAAAGGTTTGCAGGTAAATTAAAATTTTCAAGGAATACTCCATTAAAGCCAATTGAAGTCCAAGTGCCATTTCAGCAATGGGGAATGGATTTTATAGGTGAGATTTCTCCCAAGTCTAGTAATGGTTATTCCTGGATATTAGTTGCTACTAATTACTTTACAAAGTGGGTGGAGGCAATCCCTACAAGAAATGTAACAAGTAAAGTTGTTAACAATTTTCTGATAAATAAAATTATATCAAGATTTGGTTTTCCACAGAGAATTGTGACAGACAATGCAATGTGCTTTAGATTTGAAGAATTTATAAAATTTTGTGATAAGCATGGGATAACAAAATCAACATCTTCTCCTTACCATCCACAAGGAAATGGACAAGTTGAATCTACAAACAAAAGCTTGTTAAAAGTTATTAAGAGAACCCTAGATGATAATAAAAAAGCTTGGGATTCTAAATTGCAATTAGCAATATGGCCTGATAGGGTGACTGCAAAGAAGGCAATAGGAGTAGCACCCTTTGATATTGTGTATGGAATTCAGGCAAGGATGCCTTAGAATAACTTGGTAGGACTTTACAATTACATCCAATTGTATGATGAAGTATTACTGATGACATGCAAGAAAGGTTGGATGAGCTTGTAGAATTAGCAGAAACTAGGAGAGAAGCATCTCTCAGGAACCAAAAGTTGCAACTACATGTCAAGACATTATATGAGAGAAGGAAAATGAGTAAGAAGTTTGAATCTGAAGACTTGGTCCTCATGTGGAATGCAAGAATTGAAGAAAAAGTAAAACATGTCAAATTTGACCCTATATGGTTAGGTCCCTACCTAATTGAAACTTCATGGGGAAAGGATTCTTATTTACTGAAGGATCTATCGAGTAACATTCTTGAGCTGCCAGTTCATGGATACTTTTTGAAGAATTTTTTTCTGCTGAAATGCTTACTTTATCCATGAACAATAGTTTTAGGTTTTTTGTATACTTGTATATCCTTTGATCTTTATATAGTTTCATGTTCATAGTTTTTCCCCTGTTGTTATTGCTCTCTCAGAGTTGTTAGGTTTTAAGAAAAGATAAGTATGTGGTTTGGTTCTCTGAGGGATTCTGAGCTCTAATTTGAATCCAATGTTTTCAATGTCCCCAGACAGAGCCATTGTTGGTCTGATTTTTACAAAATAAAATTCTCCTAGTTCTAGGTATGAAAAATTAGAATAAGATATGTCACTTGCCTTCTAGGGTGTGGGTTTTTTGGCTTTGTAATTTTTTTTTAAAAACCTAGGAAAATCCTATCAAACCCTAAGTCTTGTGCTTTTTAAATTTAATCGGGTGTGAATCTTTTTGAATTTCAAATATTCCTTGACTTGTTTAAATTTTCCATTATACCAAGTGTTGTTTACCGAGTTTGTTCCTACCATCCGGTCTTTATAAGATCTACAATGGTCATTATGTCACATAGAGGAAGTGTGAGGTCTTTAACCCATGCAACATAGCGACTGCCATGAAATGGAATGATGGTGTTGTAAAGTGGAAGGTCGGCACCAAAAATACTCATTGTTTCAAAAGTTTGATGACTGTTTAATGTCCAAATTATCAGCATCAGAAAAGGAACTAGTTGGAACGAGTTTAAAGTTGGCATCACCATAGTCTAATTTTTTTGATGAGTCGCTATGTCACAACTAGAAAAAGAGTGTACCCTTCTGGTAGCGACATAGCACCTTATCAGAGAATGTAGAGGACATCGATTTTTTGAAAAGGATGATAACCATGAAGTTCCCAAGTGATATTATGGATGTGTACATTTATTACTCTATCAGAAGCATTGATCATAGAAATATGAAGGAAACATGGAGGTATTCCTGGCACTAAATTCTCAGTAGTATTCATGAGGTTGCTATGTCGCGACTAAAAAAATAATGAATCTTGCCGGTAGCGACACAATGACTAGACAGGGATTGGTTTTGTGGCAGTGAATTTAGAAGGTGGGTCCCAACAATCATCTAGTTAGGGATGAGCCACGTAATCTCCTGGACACATTGGCATCCTACTAGGAAACATGTATGCACCAAAAAATTCAATAACACGGGAGGTCACTATGTTGCAACCGAAAAATCCTTGTGCCTTGTCAGTAGTGACATAGCGCTTAGCCTAAAAATGTGAAATATGGTAGGGTCCAATCATGTGATGTCACAACAAGGATTAGAGTATTAAATTATTTTCCAATTCAATAGGACACTTCCAAATCATCAATGACATGGACCCACACCCAAGTTAGAAGAGCAAATGAGAGATTGTGATCGTTGGATTAAATCAGATCAACGATCATTGCCAAGTTGCTATGGAAAATTGCAAGTTGTTTACTCAACATAACATGGTGACTAAGGGACCCACCGCAATTGTATAAATTTAATGCAATTTCCTCACCATTAGATCAAGCTTAAATCAATAGTTGTCACTTCGTCGCTATGGGGAGTTTCTCAAGTTTTAAGGATAGTGACATAGTGAGCAAAGAAAATGAAGGGGGACCCACCATAGTTATATTGAATAATGAATCAAATGCCCACTGTCAGATTGGGATGGAATCAATGGTTGTCATTATATTGCGTAGACAACATGCTTGCTCTTTATGCATAGCGATGTAGTGACTTGGCAACACGTGTCCTTGAGGATTAGTGGGTCCAGTTTATAGCACTAGTACTAAAGGAAAAACACATGTGGAGGATTTTCATTGGATTGACCTCCAGTATGGCAAGTGGAAAATGAGTCATTCTTGTTTTCACTCTTGGATCATCGAATTTTCTGAAATCGATGGTGCAAATTTGAACGTAGAAGGTGGTGCCACTCTATTTCCCTTATAGTTCAATTATGAGGAATGAAAGCTTCACATGCGAGTGAAAAAGAAAGTATATTGCATAAAATCTTGCCATTTCCATCCCACGTGAACAAGATTTCAGGCCTTTAGAGAAGAAATTAGTGAGGATTTGTGCTAGGCTTGATCAAAACATGAGATAATTTCCATTTGTTTGTAAAGCATCATAGAGTTATAAAGGAGAACAAGCAACAAATCAAGTGAGTCCCTATGTTCTATACTCTCTATAGTACTTTCATTTACTGCAAGTTATATTTGTCATGCCTCCAAAGAAGGTTTTCTTTGGTCAGAAAGACTATTTGGCCTAGAATATCCATGATGACCTTCTTGAATTACTCCCTGAGTCTACAAATGAGACTGTTAAAGTAAAAAAGTTGACCCCATTAAACCCTAGACTCAAGATTGTAGACGGGCTATATGATAAGGGGAGTTGGGTTAGGGATGCCAAGATTTCTCAAACTAGGCTTTCACTTTTTAAAAAATGGTTTTCTGAAAGGAATTTATTTACCCCACATGCAAATATCTGGAACTTTGATTTAGGAAAGCTAGTAGTTCCATGTGTTTTTATGGATTATGACCTCTTGGAGGCTGTTGCAAAAAATTATGATTAGGAAATCAAAGTAGTAAGGAGAGTTGATGGTGAGCCTCTGGTCACAATTAACCCTAAGGAGATTCGAGAGGTATTTGGTCTCGATCCTCTGATAGAATATCATGTGCCCATTGACCTACCAAAGTTAGAAAAGGAATATATATCAAAGAAGGATGAAATCAGGTAGGGTACACTGAGGGCACATATAGGCACAATTGGAACTTTACTAGCAATCACAGCTTCCTCTAGGGAACCTTTCAAGAAGGGGTATTTCAATGTCTGAGCTGTGGAGGCATACAAGACTCTATGTAGAGTTTTTGGTGAAGATGAAGGGGATTTTATGCCCATAAGTTTTATGTATATGATTGTTCAAATTTCTTCTTTTGGTGTTAATGTTATTTTTTCATTTTGCCTCATATTTAACAAAAGAAATTCACACAAGCCTGGTTGGGATTGCAAAAGACAAGGTAGAGAAAACTTTTGGTCATTATTCTTTGCTAATGCTCATGTTTTTGTTTAAGGGAGTAACATGTTTTGGTAAGGAGATGAAGTTGAATAGAGAACAAGATGGAGAAGCATTGCCAGTTCAATTATGGAGTGCAGATATGACATGGGATGTGGAAAAAGCTATTTTTGTCAGATTTGATAGGTGTGTTGCTTCAAAATTGAGGTGCCTTTTATTAAGTGACAATACCAGAGTGCCTAAGGCACTGATAAATCTTATCAAGCCCATGGATCATCCTAATGATTTGAAGGTAACACATAATTGAGGAGACATTATCCCATACTCTATTTCAACCATTTTTAGGATTGATGGTTTCAGAGGAACTCCACATGTATTTCCCTACTAGGTGTTATTAAAGGTAGGGGTAGCTAAGTTTTTGTGGCAGCTAGGGGGATTGGAGGAAAATTATTTGTTGAAAAGGAAAAGAGGGTCAATTTTCCCAACTTGTATTGTAGCTCACCAATTTGTGATCACAAAAGGGGGTTGGCTTTTTCTTTATAAAATTTTAGGCCAGTATAAGATGGTTGTGTCTCATTCCCATTTTTGTAACATCGGGGGATTCTATGACTTGGCCTTTAGGCCCAGAATCAAACTTGGTAAAATAAAACATGAGCCATATTACACTGAGGACATAATAAGAAATGAGTTCTTCTTGCAAGAGCAAGAAACCAAGAAAGAAAAGTGGAGGGTTTTCTCCAAGGTTTTGGAGTTTATAAATTATTTTGATGAAGATTATAGTCCTCTGGGTAATGTCAGCACAGAGGCGGATAGAATAAATAAACTCATGATTACTTTTCCTGAAACAATGAAACTATGAATGAGAAAAAATTATTTTTTATTAATACTTATCTAGATAAGGCCAAAGAGGTTATGAGGAGATTGGCATACACCCCCAATTTAGGGGCAATACAATTGATCATCCAGAAAAGGTCAGGCTATAATGTAAACAAATAATAGCATCCACTAGTGCTGCCCTAGAAGAAAGGCCTGATGAGCCCTCTCCTAAGAGGAAAAAAATAATGAAAGAACAAGGTCCTCACATTGAGGAATATTCACCTACACAATCCCCTTTATGGATTGGAGAGGAACAATTTACTAGAAGATAGATTGAATAGCTGGGGTCCCAAGGAGGAATTTTAATCACCCAAGAAGAATTAGATGAGGGAAACCCCCAAGAGCCCTCTATACCAAGCTTTGAGTTGACAGTGGTAGATTTTAAGGGAAGGGAACTAGACCCTATGATAGAGCAAGCTAGTCATCATTTTTTGTCAAATGACAGTTTTGTTAATTCCAAAACCTTCCACCAATTTGCATGGATGACAAACATAGGAAAATATGAGGAGAGATGCAATAAATTGAAGCTTGAGCATCTGTAGATTGAAGATGCAACCATTCATACACAAATAAAAGATGAAATGATAAAAGAGTTTCAAATCCTAACCCCTAAGGAAGGGAGAGTAATGGTGAGAGCATCGGGTGTTCTATTGCTTCCCAATTGGGATATAGCAGATGCCCTAATTTTTAATTCTATTTCCAATAAATTAGAGCCATTGGACCAAAATAAAAAAGAGATCTTAGGTGCTAAGTTTAGTATAGACCAAGCTGCTTTGGTTATTTGGTCCATCAGAAAAGCATCTAGAAAAATGTCTCTGCAATCAGATAATACTAGGCTAATTGGTAATTTGATTGTAAAAAGAGTAGAGGATACAACTTCTATAGAGGTTACACATTTAAATTTTGGGACATCTCAATTAACTTTGGCCATTGCATAGAAAGATGAGAATAAGAGATTGGAGTTGCAAGCCAAGTATGAAAGAGTTTTGGAGGCATATAATAAAGAAGTTCAAAAAAGAATTGAACTTGAAAATAAGGCAATGGGGAGGTCTTCTAGGCCAAGAATCACATATCCCCACCCTCTTGTGGAACCTTTTAAATCCACTCCTCTCATAGAAATACCAAAGACTCCACAAAGGCCACAATACTACACAACCGAAGACTTTGAAGAAGAAAAGAGCAAACTATGGGCATTGAATGTAGAGCTAAATGTGCAATATGAAGACAAATTAAGAAAGGCTCTCATGTATCTAGTAGAAAAAATTGAATGGCCAGTGTTCTATGAGTAGCTAGCTAGGGTTGTAAGTATATGGGAAGAAATGAAGGCCAATGAAGAGACTTTGAAATCCATTGTTAATAAGTTGGGTAAAAGAAGAAAAGAAATTACTTTTTTGTGTTACTCTATCATAAGGTCTTCCCATGACCATATTGAAAAAACATTTGATGTTGCCAATGATCTGTCAGATTTTGATGACATAAGAGTTGCATAGTTGAAAGTTGTTGCTTATCTGAGCAAGTATAAAAGTGAAAAGTTTGATTTATTCCCATGGGCTTTGGATAGAAAAAATAAATTAAAGAATAAAGATGAATGGGCCAAGGAATTAGATAACTTGTTTTGTTTGAGAATTAATAAAGACATCAATGAAAAAGGGCATGCATGGTGGGCCACCACAATAGAGGAATTGGTGAAGGTTTGGTTACTCTTTGATTTTTTAAGACAAGATTTTTTTATTATTGACAAAGAAGTTGAGTATGTGATTAGGAAGCAACATGACATATTGCACTTCAATTGGCTAGATGATACACTTTTTGACAAGTGGATGGAAGATGTTGCTTATGATGAACAATTGGAAGAAGTTGAAACTGATGATGAGGTGTAGGAAGATGAAGTACAAGTCATTGATACAATTACACAAGATCAGAGGGAAGAAGAAGATAAAGTCAAGCAACCAATTTTAGTTGCCAGTCCAGAGGCCCAAGATGTTGACATGATAGAGGAAGAAACAAGAATAAAAGTACTTCTATTAGTCCATGATGAAAATAGTGAAAACCCTTGAGTTGAGATTGATTTGCAATTTCCAGAACAAACTTCATCATTGGTCAGTCTAGTAGGTGCATATACTAAAGATTCAGAATAGTAGCCAATCAAAAATTAGTAGCATGTGAAGATGTAACAGAAATGAGACCTACCAAAATAATAATATGACGTGTTACCTTTTTGTTACACAAATGTTTGTCTTTTTGAGTTAAGAAAAATGTAAATATCTTTTGTCTAGAGGAATAGTTGTCCTTTTCTCCTAGCGCAAAGCTTGTTGCATCTCACCCTATATAAGTGAGATTCCAAGGCTAGAGAAAGGCTCCAAGAACTAGTACATTTGAGACCATTTTTTGACCATTATTGGTCAAAATTTTGACCCAATTTTTGACCAAACTTTGACCAAATTTGACTAACCCATTGGTCATAATTTTTCCGGTCGAAATTTTGACCAACCTTCTAGTTGGTCAAAATTTTGACCAATACGTTGGTCGAAAAACCCCCATAGCCATGGTGCAAGTTCTGCCAGGAATTGGTCAAAATTTCGACCAATGAAGGTAGAAAATTTTGACCAATAAAGGTAGAAATTTTGACCAATGAAGAGAAACATTTTGACCAATAAAGGTAGAAATTTTGACCAATGAAGAGAAACATTTCAACCAATAAAGGTAGAAATTTTGACCAATGAAGGTCAAAACTTTCGACCAATAAAGGTAGAAAATTTCGACCAATGAAGGTCAAAAAATTTGACCAATGAAGGTAGAAATTTCGACTAATGAAGGTCAAAAATTTTGACCAATGAAGGTAGAAATTTCTACCAACAGGTAGCTATAAAAAAATTTTCAAGCATTCTATAAAACAGTCACATGCCTTGTGTATGATATGACATTTTGCATGCATCCTGCACTCTCTCATCCGGCTGATGATGGATTACGGAGAGTGATCTGAAACCATGATGCTAAAAAACACACACAATCAAATCCAAAATGAACTTGCATTATAAATGGATTGTGGAAATTTGATATTGTTAATTTTGCATGCATGTCTACCAGGACAAATATATGTTTAAGTTGTGATTGTCCTGGTAGACATGCATGCAATTTTACCAATATCAGATTTCCACAATCCATTTGTAGTGCAAGTTCATTTTGGATTTGATTGTGTGTTTTTTAGCATCATGGTTTCAGATCACTCTACGTAATCCATCATTAGCCGGATGAGAGAGAGTGCAGGATGCACGAAAAATGTCATATCATACACAAGGCATGTGAACTATTTTATAGAATGCCTGAAAAACACTGACAGTAACTAATATGAAAAATATATAATTAGTTATATGATTGAGACAAATCATGTACCAGTGAGTTGGTCAAAATTTTGACCAGAAAAATTTTGACCAATGGGTTGGTCAAATTTGGTCAAAAATTGGGTCGAAAATTTGATCAATGAAGGTCAAAAAATGAACCCAAATGCACTAGTGCAAGTATGCTCGCCAAGTTGACTCTTTGAGTTCGGTCATCAAGTCACCCCACCAAAGTGCCTCATCAAGGTCAATCTTTAGGTCTGCTCATCGAGCTTGCTCACCAAGTCAGCTCGCCATGTCACGTCTCTAAGTGGCCTCACTAAGTCAGCTCGCCAACTTGCCCCACCAAGTTGCCACTTTAAACCCACTCACCATGTTAGATCACCAGGTCGACTCCCCATGTCAGCTTGCTAAGCTGACAATTGAAGTATGCTCACCAAGTCGACTCTCTAAGTTCTCTCACCAAGTTTGCCCCCTAGGCCAACTCTCCAGGTCGGCTCACCAAGTCACCCCCACCCAGTCACCTCAACGAGTTGACTCATTAAGTCAACTCACGAAGTTGACTCACCCAGTGGTTTTACCACCTTGCCCCATAGAGTTGCTTCTCTAAGCTCACTCACCATGTAAACTCACTTGGTCGGCATGCCAAGTTGACACTTTAAGTTTTCTCATCAAGTCACCCAACCAAAGCGCCTCATCAAGGTCAATCTTTAAGTACACTTAGTAGGTCAGCTCACCAAGTCGCTTCGCGAAGTCGCCTCACCAAGTGGCCTCGATAAGTCAGCTCAACAACTTGCACCACCAAGTCACCACTTTAAGTCGACTCACCATATCAGCTTGCCAGGCCGACTCCCATAGTCAGCTCGCCAAGCTGACAATTCAAGTACGCTCACCAAGTCAACTCTTTAAGTTTGCTCACCAAGTCCGCCCCCTAGGTCAACTCTCCAAGTTAGCGCACCAAGCCCATCCCCTAGGTCAACTCTCCAGGTCAGCTCGCCAAGTCACTCCCACCTAGTCACCTCAATGTGACTTATCTTGGAACTACTCCAACTAAGAATCATTAGCATTGTACAAGGATGGGTGACAAGCATTTTGGTAATTCTTTATGTCTTGTTAGATAAAGATGTAATCATGTTTAGCAAACAGAAATCCAAAACTAGTAACATACATTGCAAAAACCAAAAATTTCACATGACGGGAATAAAAGGATCACTAATTTTAGTATCCCAATGTTTTTAAGTTCCATTCCATTAGAAGTGAGCTATTTGTGCATAGTAAACAACTTAGCCCTGCCTCAGAGAATCGTTTCAATATTATGATACATATAAACACTATATCCATTGTGACACATATTTGAGGGAAATGAGAATAATTTAAGATACAAGATAGATAAACAGTGGTACCCAGTAAAGGAGCTAGCTATTAGCGCATCACAAATTGCAGTTTCCCAATCATGTGTAAAAAGAATGAGATGATTAGAGGTATGAGAATAAGATAATACCATTGAAATACAATTATAATAGGTGTTGTGAGACATGAAGTGAAGATATCAACTAGAAATTCAGGACTCTGAGGAAGAATCTCATCTACTCCACAAGCTGCAAGTAATATACAATCCTTCATTACGACTGCAGAAGAAATACCAAAACCCAAATCTTGATTTTGCACATCAACCAAAGACACTATCAAGAAATATATTATATATACTCAAACAAATAATTAACTTATAAAGGGGCATATGTATTTTTTTGCATTAATCATAGAAGATTCCATGCGCTTCACAATTTATTGAGTAAAACTTATCTCCAGAAAAGCATTCACAATCATATCACGTAAATTTTTCTAATGTCTGAAGGATACAATGTTGAAGCATCTTCAAAAATATCATCCGAAGGACATGATATGCTCAGGCTGAAGGAGCTTTGAGATTCATTACCACAATCGGGAATGGGCTCATATTCAATCTTCTGAAGATTGAAGATGAGCCCATTCCTGAGTGTAGTAATGAATCTATAACCTTGACACCCATCTCTTTGTAGACTTGCACACAGGCTTCAGAATACTGATGACACAATTCATTTGTCCATACTATTAGAGCAAAAATACTACTGTAGAATCCAAAAAAGTTAGGCCAAACAGGTAGATTACAGAATCATGAAATTGTGAACCATTACACACACACAAGAAGAACAGTACCTTGAAACACTACTACATGATCTTATTGCAACTTTAATATCTCATTCCATCATTCTCTCAGAGAGAGAAGATTCAAAATAAACTGCAAGAGAATGACCCACCTGTACTAGAAGAATTTTCAATATATTAAACATATGAAGAGAAGGTGGGCATCTTGTAAAGGAGCACATGCAAGACTCGGTGCTTTTTGGGTTGTGTGTAGTGGGCAGCATGTGAATGTCTAAATCTCACTGAACATATCACATGATTGATTCTTCAACTATAAAGATAATATCTATGTAAACTTCTAAATACATATATATAATTGAGTTTCTATCTGACAGTATTATTTAATGGATTTAGTGAAACTTCCTAATGTCATTGTGACATACTATCTCCTACTATGCCACAAACTAAACCCTCCTTTAGGAATCTAAACAAATCAAGTACAAAGGAAACCAAATAAGAGTAATAAGGGACAACGATTGCACCTAAACATTACTTCTAGAATGCTAATAAAAATCTAACAAATATCTAGGACCAAATCAGAGACTTGAGAACAGCAAGCAAACTCTTCTCTTGATTGTTGTGTTACTTGAAATTAGTACAAGAAACTTAAGGGCGCAGTAAAAATGAAGGTTAACTAATGCAAATTGATATTGGTACCTTATTTTTACGAGCTTTCAAATGCAATATAAGTCTATCTAACAAGCCAAATTTGCCACACTGCTGAACCAACTAAGCCACTGGTGGGTAATCAACTGAAGAGAAAGCTCAATGTTATACATAACACTAAATCAATTTGTCCCACTAGTAATTAGTTTCAAAAAAACCAAGCTTAGTTACTAATTAAAACATTACTTGATTGATCAAACTGTGATTCCAATAGATTAGAATGATTGCAGTTCTTTCTCAGTTGAATCGTCAAATTGTTTAGCTTTGTTCTGATACCTGTTCCTGAAACAGATGAAGGAAGTCATACCAAGCTTTTACTATTCAAGCAAATAAGATTGGCTAAATGGTTGATAGTAAAATTTAATAAAGGAACACAACTTATGCAGGAGCTCTACAAAATAACTCTTTAAAATTAGAGAACACATTACCCTACCTGTCTCTGCCTTACTCTGCAGGTAGGCCTCAAGTGTTTTATTGACTAAATGCTCTTGTATCTGTTTTTGATGTTCCATCATATTTGCATACAGGATTATTTCTTTTTTCTTTGGGATGTTTTGTTCCACCTCTTCCTTCAGTCTTCTGAGGAGAAATGGCTGAAGAATCAAATGAAGCTTTGAAATTACCTCAAAAGGCAACTATTGTCAATCTCAAGTCCAACAACAGAAAACAAACATAAAATTAACTGCTTGAATTTTTGTGCTCATCTACATTTTGTCTTTATGGGTTTTTTGAGGCCATCACGATGCTATTTAGCTTTTTGTGGCCCGTATTTAATATCATGTGATATGTAACCCCTTTTCGTAGTCCCCATTTTGGTGAACTTGACGTAAAAATGCCAAGAATATAATGAATATGCAAGATTTATTTATGTTTGTAAGGGTAAATACACTTGATTTGGTTTTTGCACAATTATAGAATCACTTACTACCCAAAGTTGTTCACTAGCAGCTGTGCAATTGATTATTTTTTCTCTCATATTTATTTATGTCTAACCTAACCAATGTGTGCATGCACTCTACAATCTACATCTAAATTAATTAGACATTTTGAATAAGTTACAACTCAACTAATTTAATTAGGTGTTAAAAATGAACAACAATTTGTACTTTTAAGCCTAATAAGGATTATGAATAAAAAAATAACTCTCAAATAGTCTAATTAAGAGAAATAATGAGCTTTTCAATTATCACTTAGACCTAAAGAAGGGGTTCAATTGAACAATTGTAAGAAAATATATTTATTCTCAATCAATTATATGTTGAAAAAAATGCACTCATGTAGAGAACAAATAATCGAGAGGAAATAATTCATAGTAAAATTCTGTTTAATAAAATGTTCTCTGTCAATCGCAGAGGAACAAATGTAAACATTCTTTCTTAAAAAGACTGAACAATGATATGGATGTGGTTGATGGAAACAAAATATTTACACTATCATGATAAAATTTAAATAACAAATTAGAATAGTAAAACTGGTAATGTAAGCACTAGTGTCACCCCTCATAGGTATAACATGAAGTTAGTTTCTAGGAAGCATTCTCTGTGTTAGTAGATGCAGTCTCTTTGTACTTGTAACAGCTAGCAAAGGTCATGAACATGCCCAAATTGAGTAAACTCAAAGAAGCAAGAAGCCAATAAAAGTAATCTAAATGAGATCTATTCAAGTTGTTTGCAAACCAGCAATGCTCCTACTTTCCACAAGTAGCCTTCTCAATGATCAAAATGAGGAAACTACTGAGGAGACTACCAACTCCTAAAACACTCAAATAAATAGGAATACCCAAGCTTTTCATTGTGTTTGGCATCTGATCATAAAAGTACTCTTGCATTCCTACCATTGTAAACACATCAGCCATGCCAAAAAGAACATATTGTGGAAGTAGCCAAAAAACACTGATTGGGATTGTTGCCGAGGGAACGTCTATGAGTCCACTATCCCTTGTTGCATTGATTCTCTTAATTTCTACCCCTGCAGCAACAATCATTGAAATGGCGGAAATGAATATACCAGTTCCTATCCTTTGGAGAAATGTTATACCCCTCTCATTCCCTGATAATCTTCTTGCAATTGGAACAAAGATACGGTCGTAGATAGGGAGCAATAGGATTATAGATATGTTCATGAAACATTGCATACTTGCTGAAGGGATCACAAAATGTCGACCAATTTTTGTATCCATTGTGCTGCCCTATTTTGTGAAGAATGTTGAGGATTGTGCAAAGACAACGCCATACATTAAACATGCCATCCAAATGGGTAATATGCCTAGGAGGAGTTTTACCTCTTCGACCTGTTGTACTGTGCAAAGTCTCCAATTGCGTGTTGTTTTGCACTCAAAGTCTAGTTCATCTTCAATTGTTGCTTTCTCAAGAAACCTGAAAAAAAAAGACTATGAGTTTCATCAAAAAGGAATCTCCCAAGCATATAGGCCCAAAACAAACACAGTTGAGAACTCCAAGCATTTGAACTAGCATTATTCCCAAATGTTGTTACTGAACTAGAATTTGAAATTGCATCCAACATCCCTTTTGTTTGGCATGCCTATAATGGAAAGTTGGCACACATTCCAAAATTCCCCTTAGCCTCATATTAAACCATGACCAATTTGGTCCATTCCCAGTTTGAAAACACAAAACTTATCATCTAAGTCTATCAGATTTTCACAATCCATATTAAATGTTTGCTTTCTTTTCTAGGATCGTGGGATAGTTTTTAGCATCAACCAAGTAGAGTGAGAAGAAACCAAGTAGAGTAAGAAGAAAAAAAACCCAATCTTAAAATGTGATGTTTTGAGTCTGGAGCAAGACTCTGACATATACTTGCATAGTGAGGGTTTGAGACTCCTGAGGGAGGCTGATAGAGTCACCAAGATTAGCCCCTGCCATGTTGCATTGCATGAAGTGTTACTTGGGCATGTTAAAACACTGGAAAATGAAAACTTATTCAGCTACTTTGAAAGCAAATGGACATCTGATTCAGTTTCCAACAAGTGCATATTCAGTTTCTTTATTCACAAAAACTCTTAAATCTGTAGATAATACTGGTTAAGGCATTTTATTCCAAATTACTCTACCCATTAATTGTACCGTTAAGGAAAAGGATTTTGTGAAGGAAAAGAATACTAACAAGTAGGTAGATGAGAGAAGAAACAAGGATTGCCCAGTACCGACCCAAATATGAATCAGCAATAAAAGCACCCAAAAAAGGAAAAATTTATTGTACCCTTGACCATATGTTCACATTTTTCATGTCCCCTTTTCAAATAATTAAAAAATAATAATCTTTGCTAAGACAGGCAGGCCCAAGAAAGTGAAGTTTCGAAAAAAGGGAGTTAATCTTTGGAAACCGTTGGACTAATAAATGATAATTATTATTAAAATATGTTTCATTAACCTCTCTTGGACGTGAGTTACAATTATGCCCTTTTTAAAGAGGATTGGAGGCATTTTGGGGGAATTCCAGAACTTGATTTTCACTCATTCTTTGTTATTCTTCAGAGGCTGCCAAACCTGTGGAGAAGGAGACCCAAGAACGGGAGTTTGCAGGTTTCCAGGGAGACCCAAGAATGGGAGTTTGAAGGTTTTCAGGAAGGCTAAGGATGGGATTTTGAAGCCATTCCATGTGCATGCTCATACAGAGTTTGCCTTTGTGCTTAATAGTGCAGATTTGTGAGTTTTCGGGTGTGTTTTTGTATGAGTTTGGTGTTTACAGTTGAGTATTTCATATCAGTTTGGGTTGCTTCTGTATATCAGACTTTTAAATGTTAAAATAGAGCTGAATATATATATTGGGATGTGATTAAACTTCTGAGATAGATTAGTAGTTTTTTTGTGATGTTTCCGGGCATATTTTGTGCTATTTCGAGAGCCCGATGAGCATAGTTTTGGTCCTACATTTTTGAGCTGTTGTGTAAAGGCTATATAGATCTGGAAATGTCAATTTGTAGGCTTTTATGCTGCTGAAAGTTCTGTAAAAATTTCCATTTTCAGATTTATTAATAATTTGTGAAGTTGGGAAGCTTTTAGCACTATTTTCAGCATACCCGATTTGGGGTTTCTTGAGAAATTTGGTGGATCTTTGTGATATCAGTTGTTTGATTTTGAAAATCTGATTAGAGGTGTGAAATACCATATCAAATCAGAAAAGGGGACATTTTAGTGGTATCAGAGCCATGATCTTGCCAGCCTAAGGGTTTGTAGAAGTTGCAGGTCAGGTTTGACAACTACCCAGATCTTGCATTTCAGTTTTGAGAACTACCCAAATCTTGCATGTCATAATTTATGGTTGCATGTTTCTTCTAATTAGCTGCATGTCAAAATTAATGGGTGCATGCTACTTCTAATCATTTTCATGTTATTTCTTGGTGAATTTGGTGGTTGTAGAAGTTTGCATGTCAGTTTTCACAACTACCCAGATCTTGCATGTCAGTTTTGACAACTACCCAGATCTTGCATGCCATAATTTGGTGGTTGCATGTTGCTTCTAATCAGTTGCATGTCCAAATATATGGTTTCATGTTAGTTCTTGGTGAATTTGGTGGTTGTAGAAGTTTGTATGTTAGTTTTGACAACTACCCAGATCTTGCATGTCAGTTTTGACAACTACCCAGATCTTGCATGTCATAATTTGGTGGTTGCATGTTGCTTCTAATCAGTTGCATGTCAAAATCTATGGTTTCATGCTACTTCTAATAATTTTCATGTTAGTTCTTGGTGTTTGAAGAAGTTATATCCTATTGGGGTTACACTCTACTTTATCCAGAATGGACAGGTATAGTACAGAGTCTCAGAGGACACGATCTTGGACAATTGATATCCAGAGTCAAAACAGTAGGAAGGATGGTTATTTAGAAATTCAAGATAAACTTATGAAAATAAGCCATGACATGTCTAAACAGTTGGTTGAGCACCACCATATAATGAATGATATGTTGTCCGACCCAGCTAAGGTGGATAAGTTGACTGGATTTCTATTTGGCATATTTTCTCACAGGACAGATGACACAATTCCCAAGAAGTTGCATGAGGAGTTTGAGAAACTAGCTGATATCCAGGTAGAGGTCTTAGATTCTACTCTGCCACAGGAGGTGGTGGGAAAGGATATTACATAGATTGATAGTAATGGTCAACTTGATACTCAGATTGAGACAATTGTTTATAGGTCGTCAAAGGGTGATGCCACAGGTATTCAGGATGGTATAGTTACAACAGGTAGTGACTACAGTGTAGTGGGTTCAAATGATGATTATGAGGATGTTGTTGTGCAGGATGGTGAGATACCTGGTAGAGATGAGCAGACATTGAGCATTCATGACTTTGTTGAGAAAGAGTACCAGGCACAGTTAGATGCTTCATCACATGAGATTGAGGCTGGTAGTACTTCACATGATTTGTCCAGCCAGCTGAAGGTGAACAAAGATAGTATTGTGACTTCATTATCTCATCATGACAAGTATGTGGATTTAGTTGGTATTGGTCATATTACTCAGGTGAGGAGTTTTCTTGAGTTACCAGTTGATTCTAGTTTACGGATATGGACTCGAGATTGTTATATTGGTGTTTGGGATTCAGTTGACTGGAGATCTTTAACACTTTTTGGTAGCAGTGTTTGTTTGGGTGCTATCATGGAGTTGATTAGCAGATTACACGACGTTGTCTTTTCTTGTGCCAATATCTTGTCTGATGTTGGTATTAGTTTTTATACACCGATGTTGGGCTTTGTTCATATATCTAGTCGACCATACTTGCTAGAATGTGTTGATGATATTTCATATTTGGCAGTGTGTATAGATGAGTCCCAGGATCATATTGGCATTGATGACATCCAGGAGGATGCAGTGGGAAATTTTGAAGACTTAGTTTCTTTGGGTACAGAGGAGTTGGACAGCAGTGCTACAGTTTTTGATACTCCGTATGTTGATATGAGCTTTAGATTTGATTCATAGGATATGGATGGTAATACTCTAGAGACTAGTAACTTTGAGGATACTCCTTCTGACAGTGCATCAGAGGAGGTTTATAGGAGACAGTCAAGCCAATGCCATCATGTGTCTAATCAGTTGAGAATTAGTGACCGAGACATTGCTATCACTTGCCAACATTTCGATGCTGCTCGTCAGTTGTTAGCAATTTATGGATGGGGTTCTCCTACTAGTGATGAGCAGGGAGGCAGTTATCTTTCCTTGACAGAGTTCCACTCTTTATGGGAGGCTATTCAGATTTTGAGATAGAATTATATGCAGTTGGTAGCCGACAGAGATTATCTAATGGAGTGGGGCAGTACAGCATATGATGCATTGTTGGCCAAGGAAAATGAGTTGAGTGAGCTTACTGAGCAGCTTGAGGTGACTTCTGAGATTCTTGAGAGTACACGGTTGGCTTTCAAGGAGTCATAGTTTCATTTGGCTAAGATGACCATGGGGTTAGAGTGACTATAGTCTTTACCTAATTCTATACAATCACAAGATGTGGTGTTTGGTGATCTGAAGATGTCCATGGCCAAGATTGTCAAAGACAGTGGAGATGGGGATGCATCCATCCTTGATACTAACATTGGCATATCAGGTTCATTCCCACTAGAGTCAGGTTCAATTGAGTTGGGTGTTGTAGCAGATTGTTGTATGCCTGACATGGTGGTGGCCTCTAGTACAGACGGTACAAAGACTAGAGATGTATCAAAGATCATGTGTGATGTTGGTGAGTCGGCAGTTGGCATGGTTCCTGCTAGTAATACTACTCCCTTGGTGATATCTTTGGAGGTAGTAGTCAGTTCCAACATGGTTAATGATCAATTGCAGTTAGTTTCATCTAGATTACAGTCTGAGCCACTGACTGAGATTGGCGAATTCTATCAGCATTACACTGTGAGGTATGCTCATCAATTTACCTTTGATCACCATGTTGATGAGATGATGATACAAATATGTACTTTGGTTCCTAGTGCTTATCATCAGTTATGGGATAGTTTGATGCCTCAAGATGAGATTTGTGATGGGCATGACATGGTGATAGGTTCTGCAGTTGACAGCTTGATAATATGTGACTTAGAGCAGGAGTTTGGGAGTGATGCTTCAGTGGGTGTTGTTATTGATTCTACTCCTTTGGCTATGACATCTCCTGACTTAGCTAGTGATCAGTCACAGTGGGTTGTATCACTTGTTCATGGTGAGCTGTTGACTGAGGTTGGTTTTTTTAATCAACATTATATTGTAGGGTATGTACATCAGTTAGCATTTTATCCTTGTTTTGAAGAGTTGATGGCAGGAAAATTTGGTTTGGATTCCATTTCTTACTCTTTATCTTGTAATGGCTTTTCACCATCAGTAGTGCATGGGAGTTATGGTTATGAGATAGTGGCCAGTGATTTGTAGAGTTGTGTTGACTGTAGGAGTTGTACAGTGTGTGGATTCTCCATACTTGGTATAGTTTCATTCGAGAGCGTTCACCATTGTTGCAAAGTTGGGTTGTACATTTCGTATAGGCTAGTGGGATGTGTTGATGGTATTTACTATGTTGGTAGTTTGATTTGTCCACTTTACTTGGGTTCTGATATTCTAAGAGTTTGTGTCTCATGGGTTTTTGACTGTGGTAATGGTGATTTTGGAGTTTGGTTGAGCTATAATTGCCAGTTTGATTATGGATTCCTCTTGGTCATATTGCAGAGGATCTTGCAGGAGTCTGTGTTAATTGGTAGTAGTATAGTTCATGACTACATTTGGGATCCAGGAGGATTGATTGGTTTATTGTTCAGCCATTGCTTGAGGACAAGCAATGTTTGGGAGGGGAGGACTTGTCATGTCCCCTTTTCAAATAATTAAAAAATAATAATCTTTGCTAAGACAGGCAGGCCCAAGAAAGTGAAGTTTCGGAAAAAGGGAGTTAATCTTTGGAAACCGTTGGACTAATAAATGATAATTATTATTAAAATATGTTTCATTGACCTCTCTTGGACGTGAGTTACAGTTATGCCCTTTTTAAAGAGGATTGGAGGCATTTTGGGGGAATTCCAGAACTTGATTTTCGCTCATTCTTTGTTATTCTTCAGAGGCTGCCAAACCTGTGGAGAAGGAGACCCAAGAACGGGAGTTTGCAGGTTTCCAGGGAGACCCAAGAACAGGAGTTTGTAGGTTTCTAGGAAGGCTAAGGACAGGAGTTTGAAGCCATTCCATGTGCATGCTCATACAGAGTTTGCCTTTGTGCTGAACAGTGCAGATTTGTGAGTTTTCGGGTGTGTTTTTGTATGAGTTTGGTGTTTACAGTTGAGTATTTCATATCAGTTTGGGTTGCTGCTGTATATCAGACTTTTAAATATTAAAATAGAGCTGAATATATATATTGGGACGTGATTAAACTTCTGAGATAGATTACTAGTTTTTTTGTGATGTTTCCGGGCATATTTTGTGCTATTTCGGGAGCCCGATGAGCATAGTTTTGGTCCTACATTTTCGAGCTGTTGTGTAAAGGCTATACAGATCTGGAAATGTCAATTTGTAGGCTGTTATGCTGCTGAAAGTTCTGTAAAAATTTCCATTTTCAGATTTATTAATAATTTGTGAAGTTGGGAAGCTTTTAGCACTATTTTCAGCATACCCGATTTGGGGTTTCTTGAGAAATTTGGTGGATCTTTGTGATATCAGTTGTTTGATTTTGAAAATATGATTAGAGGTTTGAAATACCATATCAAATCAGAAAAGGGGACATTTCAACATTGCATGCAGCAGTTGCAGTGCTTTCATTCAAAACACTTGTGAGATAAATCATCAAATTTGAAGATATGCCGGCATGAGCAAACCTCTCTGCAATCTCCACCCTTGTTATTAACAAATAAATTTAATGGTTGAAAATTTCCTCTGAATGGATAGACTCCTCAAAACCAAAGGAGAAGAGGGTTGGTCATGTTTAAAAATACTTGTCCACTTCTCTCCACATGGAGAAAATGTAGCTGAAAAGAACCTTCAAGGCTTCAACAGCAAAGGAAAACTCAACTAATCCAGATGGAGAAAACATAACTGAAAAAAATCTTCTGTAAAACTTATAAAACCACTTCTGATAGCAAGGGTAAGCAATGCAATACAACAGGAAACACTAAGAGCAATTTTAACAAACACTTACACTAAAGACCTTTCCACCTCACACTGTTTGCTCCCCTTAAAGAGAACACTATTATTTAGCCTTTAGATACTTTAAATTTATTACATTGAATGCAAACCTTAGAGTTGAGAGGGTAGTGAAAACATGACATCATTTAATCCTTGGCACAACTGGCATATGCATATTTCTAAATATCTAATGAAGCACATCTTATGGTAAGAGGAGCATGTCCCAGAATATGGGATTTTGAATTCGGGTAAGCAGCTATTATTTGATGGTCTATCCAAGCACAGATTCTTGACAATGAGGAATTATATCTGCATCCTTACAGAAGGTAATGGAAGGTTATCTTTCTTCAATAAGGAAAATGGATCATGGAGCTACTGGGGAGTGGATGATAGTAGAAAGAACATCACAACTATTGTTAATGCGCATCTATGTGATCCATCATTGATTAATCTTGAATTAATGACTAATGTCCTAGGGGCGAGGTGAGGTGCTAGAACTTGATGACAAATCAACTTCATTGTGTGAGATTGATTTATCTCAAATCACCTTGTCTATATTTTGATCTACATGGATAATTGCACAATCAATCATACAACCATGCATCTCGTGTTGTTACATAGTGTGAGATGTGTGGCAATCAAAGTTCTGCAGCTCTTTGTTATGTTATAATTGGTGAAACTTTCTGATGCACTTTTTGAATGGTGTCATTTTGAGTTGTAATTGCAAAATTATGAACACGAAGTTGAGCTAATAGGCTTGTTCTAGTTTTTTTTCAGAACTCTAAATTTCCATATGGATCAACACTGGCAACGAATACTTTCATGTTTGTTCCAAGTAAATCCTAGAAAAAAAACTGTAGTTATTGATTCCACAAGTTCATATAATTTTTTTTTTTTTCTTGTCCCCCTTGTTGTATTCACATTTTTCTCCCTTGTCTTGTGTGGCAATTACAACAATATCATCATAAAATATGCTTACCTTGCCACAAAGCTCACATAAATATCTATACTAGTGTACTAAGTGGGTTAAAATTTTGTTAGAGAAGGTATGCCTCATGACCTGGAAAATCAAATGAGTTAATTCCAGTTCCATCCACTATTCTGTTATCCAGGATGTTACTAGAGTCTAGGTGAGCTTCACGTCTCCTCTCATTCAATTGGCATGACACTTATAGAACTCTCTTGATGTGGGTATGATCCATACATCAGAGAAATAATTCATTCCTAGAGTATCATTTTGTACAAAATAAGCGACGACTAATTCATCTTCTTGATATATCTTCTCTTAAATGCAATTTTTCTAATTCCTTTTATTGATTTTTTTCATTTCATGCACTGCTTCCTAACTTGTTTCCAATCAAATCCAACATCTTCATTTCATAATGTCAGTTCTATGTTGCACAAGAAGCATGTTGCTTCAATTTATTTTAAGGGCTTTGAGATTATCTATTCATACACAAATTAATGATGACTGATTTCACACTTCTAATAGAAAATGCATACAGCTTTGAAAAAATGAGACCCAATTAGCTTGTTTTCTTAAAGAAAATCAAGTGAACTTCCTATAAATTCCTATTCTATCATACTAAGTGGGAAAAAAATAAAAATAGGTAGAGTGAGTCAGCTAAATCAACCAAGAAAATCACCAATGCAAACCCAAATGATCCTACAGTCAATAGCTGTCCTCCTAAGACCTCTCTTACTGAAGGCAGCTCCAATCCCAATGTTCAATCTATAACAATAAAGAGTCTTGTCTTCCTAGAAGAAATATTAATGTAATATATAGTAGCCACTGCTTAATTAAACTACTAAGCTCAAACTCCTAAACTCCTACCAATGTAGACAAGATGCTCTAAACTCATTATATCATTTATCCACAAATGCTGAAAATTAGTCTACAATGGTGTCAGTAGATGTCGTTTCCAAGATTGTTCATCTCCTCACTATCTATGAAGTTGATTTTATAGAAATTTGCATTAGCATCTTATATAATCTAGCTACCATTGAAGATGGAAGAATAGCGATTGCCAATACTAATGGTTGCATCATGACTATAGCAGAGTTGCTTGATACAGGCACCCCTAAGGAACAAGAACAATCGGTGGCTATACTCTCGTTGCTATGCACCAAGAGCTTTGACCATTGTCAGCTGGTTTTAAGAGATGTACTTTGAAATCAAAAAATGCCCTCTTATATTATTCAAACATTATTTTGTAGACTTGTAGGCAAATATCAACATGAGGCCAGAGTTGTAGATTTGAATATTGATTATTAGATAGGTTCAAGAGATACTAACCAATGTCAAATGCCAAATAGATGATCACCATAGCAACATCCCATTTTTCTCCTTCTTTATAAAGAGGTTGGTTTTTCTGAAGATCACCTAAGAATTCCTTGGGTGAAAGTATGCCCATTCCAGTAATACCTTCAATTGGACTAGATGCAATACCATTTACACATATTCCATAATGCACAATAATTAATAAAGACTATAATGCACAATAATTAATAAATATTGTACAGATTATGGCAAAACCTAATAAATTTCTTATGCTACTCTTTGTTTGAAGAACTACATCTGGGGTTTATAGCCACTTTATAAGTTATCATCATACAAAGGACTTAAATTGGATCCTACATGGCATGGATCAGAAGGCACATTCCAATTAACCAAGAAGATTATGCCTACGATATTGTCATGAAAGAAGACGATGGAAATTGCAGGCAAAACAAGTAAATAGAAATCACCCTCAAAAAAGAAATCATTGAGTTCCAAAGGAAGCTTAAAGATCAATACAGTTTAGCATTACCAAATGAACTTCAGGATAAAATCTCAAAAGAAAATAGTCAAACCAGACCTTGTGTATAGAAAGAAAAGAAAATTATATTAATGTCCACAAGGGACTAGAGATAGCAAAAGTTAAAAAAAAGTTGTAGGAAGATGAAAAGCAGAATTGTCTGAACTCTGAACTTTGAAGGTGTATTTATTATTGAAGTAATATGTTAAAACTTAAGACACATAAATCATTGATAAGTAGGAGATATTTTCCACATCAAGTCAAATTCTAATATTGCTATCAAGATTCAACAGTGTAGTTTTTGAGTCAAACTCATTGAACCATGATTCATGCATAGTAGTTCACACAGACTCATTTCTCATGAGAATGAATGAACACTTTTCACTCATTGCATCGAGGGAGTGCTCACAAAGATGAAGCACCATGACTTGCTCAAAGGCTCAACCATTCCAGTACTACTCCAGCTCAAGAAGGCTTAACTATGGAGTTTCCTCCATGGTTTAAACCACTCTACTTGGAATCCCATTTGCAAAACCTACAACAAGTGTTGTGCCTTATGAACCATTCATTAGAAAGCCCCTTGAGCTCATCAATAGATAAGCCTAAGATATTTTCCACAACAAGTCAAATTGTGATATTGCTATCACGATTCAACTGTACATTTTTTGAGTCAAACCCATTGACCCATGAATATAATATATGACCCAAGAAAGAGGGTGAAATTGTAAATGTAATGGATTAAACATCCTTTCCTCCTACTACCAGATGACTAAAGGTGCTTGTGTGCTAATTGTAACCCCTTTTCTTGTAGTTATTTGCAAAATATATATGGAAAAATGAAATTTCTGAAATGAAAACTCACAATAATACAATCAAATTTCTAAATGAAATGTAACCATAAATACTAGTAAAAGCCTTCAATTACTTAACACAAATATATAATTGGATTTTCATTGAATTAAATCCTACATTGGTCAAAATTAAATAACAAGGATAACATATAGAGCATCACATGTCCCAAAATGCTTTGTCAATAGGACAAGTGGCTAGATAGTGAAAATCTCAACATGGGATGATTATACCATTCACTACTCCCCTACTAACAAAATGTCAAAAAGTATTTAAATGACTATGTGCCATGCAGGTCCCTTTATCCTTAATACCAACATACATGAGGAAGATATGTCTTAGTTCAATGACTAGTTGAACTTTGTATATACACTCAAAGACTTAGGTCTACATTTAAACAAGAAATTCAAAAGCCTTCTGAACAAATCAATCTTATCTCAATTTAGATTATGAAGGCATAGATGTTTGCAAAATGTGGATTTATAGAAAATGTATATTAATTATTTCCATCTGAAAGAGTATGTTAATTAGAGAAGGATAACTTATCAACAAAATCAAAATGTTGAATACAAAATATCTACACAAAAAATATCCAGCAGTGTATCTACAAAAATTAGAATTGCTATAATCTGACACATTTAAACCTAGAATATATTGACTACAATTGCATTCAAAATAGTGAAATATTTCAACGCATCCTTGGTCTTTTGGTGAAGTTGAAAGTTGAAATCATCCATAACATAAAAAAGAAAATAATAAGTGATTTCCTTCTTATGATAAGTTTGAAGTACTCACATTTATTTTAGTTATCTCTAAAATCATTTATTTTTTGGAGATCTCCCTATGTTCAAATGATTTCATATGGACTGTAGGGATGCCAGCTGGCAGCCCTAAAATTCTATGGCGTTAGATATTACAAGGCTCATATGATCAGCATTAAACATTAAACGATTAAGCAAAGCCATTGGATTAAACTAAAATGTTTGTGTTCGTAATGAAGAAAAGAAACATGCACCCACATGCTTCGACTAATTATGTACCAACAAATGCTTTGGTAACTGAGCACTACCACATGTAATACAAAGGTGACATTATTTGTGATCTGCTTGGTTTGTTGAAGAGATTTCAAATAGAGATGAAATATATGCATACAATACCTAGGTTAGTTGTGTAGAAGTATATAGATATAAATTGCTTTATGGTTGAAACTAATTTGGCATGCATGGAGGTTACTAATTAAAGTGTAAATATTTAGTGATACAATAAATGCTACAAAAACTTTAAAATGTGGAATTGTACGAGTTAGTGCCAAGCAATTGATTTGATCCTCAAGAAATTGCTGGAACTATTGAAAATTGTAGCCTGGTGATGAAATTTATGAGAAGAATTTACCATGAGTATCAAGAGGTATCAGTAAAAGATGCAATTGCATCCATTTCCCATTTTAAAACAAGAGCATCAACAAAATTATCCAAGCCTTCACCCTGCATTATATCTTCAATAGGATGATGAGTTATCCCAACTCGGTGATCTGTTACACGCCCCTGAGGAAAATTATATGTTACGAATTCCAATCACACTTGACACTACTCCTGAGGATAAAGAGCACAATCGAAACAACTTCATGGCCAATGAGGTTAGTAATTTAGAAATTTAAGAGATTATGACAAAGGCGACGCATGAGGCTGAATACATTGAAGATGATGTGCTGAACAACGAAAAGAAGGAGATATAACAGAGATAGAACCTTACTATTCCGGTAGAGGTTACACTGAAGCTGCCAAATGCTGCTGGAACTCAAACAGTAAAACTAGCCTAGAGGATGTGTTAGACATGTTTATATGGTGGCCACAAGCGTGGAATTGAATGATATATTCACACATCAAGTCAATGGCTTTTAATGACTCGAAGGTTCCATGTTTCTCAATTCATTTGTTTATCCACTTCCATCACAGCATCCCAGATCATCATGTATTCTCCACGAAGCTGCAAAAATTGAATGGAATCTTAATGAAATTGACCATTCATTCACTCTATTCAACAACTTTGTAATGGACGCTCTGTGCAACTAAGCTTTGAATGGCCATGGTGATAGAAATGAGAAGCATCACAATTCTATGGAGTTTCTTTGCAATTGCAATTTACAAGTGCTTGGGAGATATGGGCATGGCTACTTTTTATTCTCCTCCTTATGTTCATAAGTTCTACTGCTCTCTACTTCTCTCTTGGCTTTTGATTCAATTCATTTATTGTTGTCTTTGAAACTTTGAGTTTTTCAAATCAGAGATCTATAGATCTATTTGGATGATGAATCATCGAGTATGATTTGAATACTGATATTAAAAACTTTGGATCTACTATTTTGGATGTTGATTGTACAATGTGATTTCAAATATAGATACTCAAAATCAAGCATCTAACTTTTTTGATAATGAATCATAGAAAGTTGTTTGAAACCAGGTTATGAAAATTAGAGATCTTGGATCATAGAGTGTGATTTTGAAATGTCGATATCAAAATCAAGTGTCAAACTTTACTATAATGAATCATAGAACATGATTTGAAATTCGTTATTTCATTTGAAGCGATGTTCTAAAAATTAGAGATCTTAGATCATAGAGTGTGATTTTGAAATGATGATATCAAAAATTGAGAGCTTACATTCTGATAATAAATCCATAGTGTGGGATTTGAAATGTCATGGGATCTTGAAATGAGAATGATAGACTTAGATATTGTAAATATTTGGTAATTAATTTAATCACTAGATTCATATTGGAATGTTTTGTGAAACAAAAATTGTTGGCAGCCTCATAATGCTATGGGAATGATGAAAAGCAGTTTCCAACTGGAAATCTATTTGCAGCAGTGAGTGATGCAATTTGGGACAATGGAGCAGCTTGTGGGAGACAGTATAGTGTCAGATGTCTCAGTGATACAAATCAAATCTCACAAAATCCATGCTCAGACAACACCAATTCCACTATTGTCAAGATACTCCATTACTTCTCTTCTAACTGCAATGGAACACTTCAACTCTCTGCTAATGCCTTCAAAGATATTGCTACTTCCACTATAGGTACAATCAATATTGAATATGATCAGTAAGTTTATATTTAAATTTTAATTTGGTCATTATTCTTTAAAATAAGATGTGGGCCTATTTATTATTGAATAGTCTCCTCCCAATTCATCCAAATTAGATTTGGGGGTTGGGTTATAGACATTTCAAACCTATAAAACAATAAAAGAAAACACTAATCTTCAACCTAGAATTATCTCAAGTTGTTAAAATTGGTAGCTTTCAATGATTATTGACTTTGATGTGTTCTATTGCAGAGTATAATAGCATCAAGTTCTATTACACAAGTGTTAGGAAACTCTTTTGTTTAAGGTTGCCATGAATTGGGGAATTAAAGGTCAGAAACATTGTGTAAAGAGAATTATTGTATAAGCATCTTATTTATTCCATTTTATGTATCACACAACTTCTGTAATAACATTAATATATATTGTAGCCCATTCCAACATTATCACATTCATTGTGATTGTCTATTGCAAATGTTCCTTATCATTATATGTGGAATAGTGTAAACTGATTGTTGATATATATTTGATTAATCTTAATTTCCTCTAAAAATTTATTTTGGAAGATGAAATAATAAAAGAATGGAAGATCCCATAGGTGTGATAGTGGAATCAAATTTAAAATCCTACAAAGAGGGAGTGGAGATACAAATTCCCATCTCCAAAGAATTTTTCAGAACCAAACCCAATTGTGTGGAATTGATAATTTGTTCTTGGGAATTCCTAGTTCAAGTGATAAGTCATGGCCTTCTATAGAGAGTTTTCTTTGTTAGATCCAAAACAATTTGGGTAACATCGTCAAGTTTATGGTATTCCTGATTGTTTTAAGAAGGATACAACTAGTAGAAATTATTGAGGGTTGCCATGGATGATGGATGGCACTAGAATTTATCTAAGATATTGGGAACCAAATATCTAATAAAACATACAATTTTCAACCTCTATATGGATATCCGAATTGAAATTAGCCCCATCTAGATGCATGAAGTCAGCAATATAATACCACAATGTAGTAAGGGGAACATTGATGTAGAGAAATCTCAAGGAAAAATAATGGAGATGCTTACAAAAATTTTCATGGGAGGGTAAACTTTATAATGTTAAATCATTAGTCATAATCTTGACAATTAGTGACAATTAGTGATATAGTGAAAGGAATAATTGGATGATGGAACATAAAGTGACCTTTCAGATGAATGATCTATTCAAATGGATGGCCTTTGTCTAAATTGATAAGAAATGAATGGCCTATTGTAAATTGATAAGGAGCATGTAATGTCTTGACTTTTATACCACTCAATTACTGAATAATAAATGAAGGTAAACTATTTTTCCATTTCACAAATATGATAAGCACGTCACTGTTCATATTTGCACATAATGTATTGAAACTAAGCAACACTATGATCCAGCTATTGTGACACCTCTCTCAGGTAGCCGACATAAATTAATCTATTAAGTTATAACTATTTTTTTCCTTAAAATTTTATACAACGCTATGGTACACAATGCGGAAGCAATATGAAACATACACATTAAGCAATGCAAATATAGTTTTGATTACTGAAAGCTTCCTTACTGTTCCGGCGAAGGTTGCACTGAAGTTGTCAAACATTGTTGGCACTGGCAATAAAACACTGTTGGCACATAATCTTCAAACCCTTCCTCTGCTGGCACCACAAAATGCAATAAACGATAAATATTAACTGCACATCCACAGCCTTTCTTTCGGTCACACGGCAAGATTGAAATTAGGGCATGGCAAAGAGCTTTTTTTGGATTTTGACATAGTGTATAAGTTCGTGTTGGTCAAAATTTTGACCAACACGAGCTTCTAGTTAAAAAAATTATATACGTTGCCTTGCATAAAATGACCAATTTGACCCCATTCTATTAGATGGTCAAAAATTTTGGTCTAAAAATGGGATCAAATGTACTAGTGGAGTTTTTGAACTTTCTAGTTTTATTAAGTTTGTCTAGTCCAATACTCTTGATGTATATTTGTGATATGTCTTTTTTGCAAATTTGAAGAGAATACACCAGTTTAGCAAGATTTAGATGTCCTAATTCTAAGTCATTCTAAGTTTTATGCAATTTTATACAATTTTCAAAGAAAGTTAATGAAGAACATGAACTATCCCCATTTATGTTCTCTCTGAAGCTTGTCTCCTATCCTACTATATGGCTATTTTTAAGTCGTAGAAGTAGAAGCTTGTCGAATTGAATGCAATTAATGTTAAATTGTATGTCAATTCATTATTGCTTTTAATTTAATGAATTAAGTAAATGCTTTAGTGATATTGATGGGATTCCCATAAATAATAGGATGGATGTTGGTAAGTATGAGATCTAGTGAGAGCTATTGATAGTATTGGTTGTAATGCAATCAATTAAATCTAGCAATTGAATAGACTCTGAATCCTTAATGGATAGGGCACTGATCTGATTATTTTAATTTGCATAAGGAAATTCATAGATCAACATCAAGTTCATTTTAAAATCAATTTTATTTCATTGTGCAAGGTTGTAAATGTTGGTCAACACTCGTTTGCGTTTGATTTTGGAGTCTTAGATAGCTACTATTTCCTAAAATATTTGTAAACCTAAGGAGAATTGTGACCAAATCTACTTATGAGGGATGCATATCACCTGAAAATGTCAAGGAATGGATAAGGAAAGTTAGAGATAGAAGATGAGAATTAGAATGAAACTAATAGCAATCTCATACAATAGCATTCATTTGAATCATCCCCTAAGTACACCCACCTTGGTTATGTAGAGCCTAAAGAGTAGAAAACCAATCTTGGTTTTTTTGAAGTTGGATCCAAGTAATATACATATATAATTATTAATGGGAAGTAGCTAGCTCCTAGATTTTTGAGTATTATTGTCTTGGTATTGAGCTCAGTAGTTGAAAAACACCAACAGTATGCTATCATACCTCCTCACTTAGGCAACCTCTAATTCCTCACAATACAAAGTCATGTAATTAAGTATAATCTAAAACACCATTTTCATAGTTAAAGTAGTTGAACAAGGTATAAAATGAGTTTGAAATGGACATTGTGCATGTGCTCACTTATAGGAGTGAAAGGATTTTATGCTCTAAATACCTAAAAAAAGAATTTGACCATCTATAGTCCATATTTAAGAGCCTAGATGTGCTTACCCAATCAATCCATGCTCTATTTAAGGATCCTTAGTATGTACTTGAAATGATAAATTAGTCTATAAGAGTCACTTAGGTTTCATTTTCTTCTAAAAAATGTTTCCCACCCTTGGATAGCTTGGACATGAAGAGTCCCGCAAAGTTATCTATATAGGGAAACTAGATCAATACCAACTATAATACTTGATATGAAGAAAATTTAAAAAGAATTTCATCTTAAATATCATTTCAACTTAATAGTTAAGCACAAAGCCAAGGGGTATAAAAAGGAGAGAAAGGCTAGAAAAACATATACAATATAAGAAATTGCACTAGTACATTAGTTCTACCACAAGTAGTCACAATATTGAATTATCTAGATAAAATACATAGGAAAATGATTAGATAACCTAACTCAATAAGTGACTCTGTATTTTTTTTTTTAGTGGAAAAATGAGATCCACAACTAAAGTTCCTCACATGTGTAAAGGCCTTGTCCTATTATTGCATGTGCATCTAAGTCTTGTGTTGTCACTGAACACTTTTGAAGCTTGCGGGAAGGAAGTTAGAGAGTGGTGAATTCAATGCCTTAATTGAAGTAGATACATTTTTTCATCATTTTCTCTACCCTTGGTGTCCCAACCACCTCTTTGCATTCTAGTGTAGTATCCATATTTTCTATGGTTAGCTTTGGATCTTTTCTACCTTCCAAGCAAACAAAGGGTTTAGTGAAGGGTCTGATTTGGGGAAGAGACTTTGACCCACCCTATCCTCAACAAAGGTCACTTAAATGTTAATTATGTTCACCTATCGAAGGCTTACAATAAAAAAAACTCCTCCTTTGGAGTCTACTTGTCCATTAATTTCCAAGTCTAGAATAGGGCTAGGGGTAAAAAAACATACGTGTTGATACATAGTCTATATTTATTTCCAATCTTATATCCATCTCATTAGAGGTTAAGATGGTGGAAGAAATCAATCAGAATGCCTCTATTTTTCTTCTCCTAGAGTCATCTATTTATTCAAAGGTTTTTGGCCTAGTCTCCCAAAGATACATGTTTGGATCTCATTACTAGTATAATTCATACCTTCACCATGGCTATGATTTTGTTAATTTCCAAATTTTACAATGTTATTTATAGAATTATTTTTTTTGACCATTTATTCAGCTGGGAAGATCCCTTTATGGTTAAATTGTTGCATCTAGATTCAAACCCTTCCTCTGAAACTTTCAATAAGATAACATTTTGCTTTATTCATCCCTACCTCTCTTTTTATCTTTGGGATGATTCTCTCCTTGAGAAATTGGTTAAGGCTCTTGGGGATTTTTTGATGGTGGAGAAGGATTACTCTCATTCTTACTACTTGACCTTTCTTGGATTTTGGTGGATTTATATTTCTCTAAGGGGCTTCTTGAGGAGATTAAGATTGTTTCTCCTAAGGATTGTTGGATTTATCTTTTGACTATGAAGGGATTCCCTTAAGATATAGGAGGTGCTTTAGAATAGGGCATGTTATAGCTAAGTGTGATCTTACAAAAATGAAGAAGGATACCTCTTAGTGGAAAAGTGGTTATGTTCAACATTACACAATTGGCAGGAACTTTTTGCCTAGTAAATATTCTCTCACGCTACTACATTTTTGCACTAATTCATGATGATGATTCGTCATATCGATCAATGACACTTTTTTGGATGCCTAACTAAAATTATCATCACCAAATGAGTGTTAAAATTTGTGATGATTGAATCCTCAATCACATGTCCAATGTCAACTAACATTGCAATGCCCATGCCAAAGATGTCAAAATAGAATAATGATGAGAAACATTTGATTGGGCTTGTGTCAACATCTAGTTGTCAAAAAATTGACACACTTTCTAACATGCTATCACGTGTATAGAAACCATTTTGGACACAATTTTGATTTTTTAAAATTATTTAACAATATACATCAAAATTTATGCTAGAAATTATCCATGTTACATTGAAATTTTGATGACTTGTGAATGGTACTTTTGAGAAAGTAAGCCAAGGGGTGATAAAATCATGATCCATGTGCATGGACAGTAGGAGGATCTAAAAACCCATAATTTCCAACACGTGTGCATTTCTATTTGAGGTGGATAGGTTTTTAAGGTTATAGATTATTGTAAATGTCATAATTTTGGCTTTTATTGGCGAGGAAAAAAAAAAAAACTAATAGAATAGAAGATTGCTAACCAAAATAAACTATGAACACCCTTACTATAATAATTATAATCAAAACAACTATGAACACCATTATTAAAAAAACCACCAAGAAGTGCTGAGCACCAATAATTTTCTAAATATCCTCAACATATACAACCTTTACCTCTTACCTTAATGGGTATTTTTAAGAGATATTATTATTTTTGGGGATTTGTTGTTAATAATGAAGGATTTTGAAAATCATATGGTTATCTACCATACTGAGTAAAATCTTTTTATAGTAAGGGGGTATGGGCTTAATAAAAATTAGTGGATTTTTGGAATTGGATTTTGGAGAGAAATTGCTCTGAGTGTTCTTCCAAGCTATCAAAGATTGTGATCTTGCTTAGGAGAGAGATCAAGGATAATCAAGTACTAATTTGCCAATGCTAGGAATATTAGAATGGTTTAGATTAACTAAGAGGGGGGGTGAATTAGTTATCCTCAGGTCCGAATGTACCAAATTCAACTTTTAAAAGCTTTACACAACTTATTCAATCTCATAAAACAACTCAGTCCATATAGCATATCATCAACAATTTAACATTCTTTAACTCTTTGTTATGTTTCTGTGTGTCGACTAACAATAAATAAAAAATTGTAACAATAACATGCATAAAGTAACACCCACACAAGTAAATGACACTTTGACACTGAGATTTAATGTGAAAACCCAATTTGGGAAAAACCACCAAGTAACATGCTACCATTTTTTCACTCTTTTGAATTGAGCTCAGTTAAGAGACAACCTTGTTGTAAGTTATAATACACATTATTAAATGTAACCTTGTTAAAGGATTTATTCACCCTATTAGGAGTGCCCTTGTCAAAGTACTTTATATCATTCCATTAGAATGTCACCTTGATTAGAGGACTAACAAAATGACAGATAGGTCAACCTTGATTAAAGGTTTTAACTACCACAATGGTTAGAATGTAATAGTAGGTTTGATCTATAAAATATAAATTACTTTAAAAATTCAAATCTTCATCTACTCATATATTAGTTCATTTACTGGCCTCCATTATCATCTCCATTACTAATTTTCTTGGCATCCCTTCAAGAAATCACACTTCACTGATCTCTTCATACTTCTCCTTTTTCGCTCTTCTCTTCACAACTTCTCCTTAAGATCGCCAATCAACAATGAACCAACTTTATAAAACATCTCTTATGTCTCCTTAAATAGGTAATTTTGATCTTTTTCCACTTAAATATCATCTTTAATCTTAGAGTTAGGTCATATTCATTGAATCCTTCCATCATGTTGTTCTCCTTCTTCTTCTAGAAACTTATGATCAAATAATTTCCTTTGATTGCATAAAAAACTCTCCTCATGCATTAAATATGCTAGTTCAACAATCTTTATTATCAATACACTTTGACTAATCTGAAATTCCAACTATGTCAGCCTCAATCTTGATTCTTTCACAAATAGTAACTTTTTTTGTCACATTAAAATCATTATGTTCTTCTACTCGGCCATCACTGTGTAGCTTGACATATGCTACTAAGTTTTGCTCAAAAGAAACTAGCTTGCTTGGCCATCACATTGCTTGGTCACTAATAACATTTCCTTCATCAACTTGCTCAACAATAACTAACACTCATCTTATACTATTTTTTTAGCTTCTACTTAAGTTCCTTAATCTTTTGCTTCACTTGCTTCATTGATCGACCAATACTGATACTCAGTCATGCGTAGAGTTTAACTCAACTCTTGTCATTTATCTCATGCATTAATTCAATTGGATTCTTCACTTCATGTAATGCTTAAACAACACATTATATTTCCAATGACTAACTTATCAAGTGCCCATTATTTTTCATGATACTTAACTTCTCATTCTCAACAACATCACTAGCTCACCTTGTTATCTCTTCTTTTCAAATCCTCTTCATCAATCAAATGATATAGCATTCTATAGTGTTAGTAAATGTCTCTACGGTAGGTTTGACAATGTATTACCAATAGGTTTGACATCAATGACAACATAAACAATCATTCCAATTGTAGTTTCCAACAATCTCCCTCTTTGGCATTGATGACAACACCTCTAGTTAACATGTGATGCATAGTCTTCAAACTTGTATCATGTACTCCCAATATGTTTGTGTTTTCTCTTTCTTAGTTTCATTTTGATTCTCAACCATGTAATATATGGATTCTCCCTCTAACATCAACTATAATAGTATCAAACTTCTCAATGGTATACAACTCCCTCTTTTCTAATAGATTCATATGTCACAACACTTCTAGCAATATATGTCTCCTCTTCCATTTAAGCACATAATTTGTCTCTATCATATCTCCCTCTTACTAATAGGGATGGCAACTAAACATCTCTCCATTTATATGTAGCCTCATGATAACTTGTACACACTCTCCCTCTTTGACAACAATGTGAAAGACATCATTTACATACATCTATTCTCTTTGATCTAACATGCATAACAACTTCATGTCACCGATCTAACTGATATAGAAATGTCACTGCATGATTCATCTTGCTTTAACTCTTTGCAATTTCATCTACTCATATTTTAGTTTCTTTCTTTTCACACCTTTAGGCAGCTCCTAAAGTGTGACCTCCTACATCAATGTGTAAGATATTCAGATCACACAAATTCGATGCAATGCAGCATCACTTCTTAGGTTGCTTCAAGTAGGGGAATAACCACATAAATTACCTTTTAGATACTCAAAATAATACTTAGATAGTTTCATTGTAAATATCTCAACTATTTGTTCCTTTGTGTTCACATATTCCAATCTCACCTCTTTATCTTGTACCAACTCTCTCAAGGAATGATATGTAATCTCAATATGCTTAGTATTTGTGTGCATCATACGATTCTTTGATATGTTTATAGCAGTTATGATATCACAATATATCACAACAAGTTCAATAATCTCTTCCTTCACACCTCTCAAGAATTGCTTGATCCACACAATATTAGAATAGTTTACTAATGCAATAACATATCCAACCTCTATTGTAGATTGTGAAATATAATTCTGCTTCTTACATGTCCAAGAAATTAATCTTCTTCCTAGAAGGAAAGCTCATCCACTTGTACTTTTTTCTATCACTAATGTTTCCTGCCCAATCAACATCTCTATAAACCTTCAATTTAATTTTTTTATTCTTCTTGTACCATAGTCTATCATCTTTTGATCCTTTCAGATATCTTAGAATCCTTTTCACTACCATCATGTGATTTTATGTAGGATTATCAGAGAATCTAGAAAAAATTCCAACTACTAATGCAATGTTACATTTGTTATGTATAACATATTACAATTTTCCAATCATTGACTTGTATAATGTTTGATCACCTCAGTTGAATCATCATTCTTTGACAATTTATGTCCAGACACCATAGGTGTTCCAATTGGTCTTGAGTCTTCCATTTCAAAAAAAAAAGTATCTCCTTGGTATACTTGGATTATGTAATGTAGATACCTTTCTTCATCTGATAAACTTGCAATCCAACAAAGAATTTTATCTCTCCAAAAATTAACATCTCAAATTCCTTCTTCATTTCATCAGCAAAAGACTCACACAACAAATCTTGTCCTCCAAATATGATATCATCAACAAAAATTTCATCTAGCAATATCTTACTTTCAGATCCACTTTTCAAGTATATATTGCTATTGCCATTAGTTCTTGCAAAGCGAAATTTCACCAAATAATTTTGTAACCTTACATATACTCTAGGGGCTTGTTTCAAGCCATATAATACTTTGTGTAACTTACATACCATATTACTCTAGCTAGGATCAACAAATCCTTCAGGTTGTTTAATGTAGACTTGTTCCTCCAAGATTTCATTTAGAAATGTAGATTTGACATCCATTAAGTATACTTTGAATCCTTTGTAAGTAGCATATGCAAGCAAAGTTCTCACTCCTTCCAGCGTTGCTACTAGGGAAAAAGTCTCACTATATTCAACTCCTTTCTCTTGTGCATATCCCTTACAAACTAGTCTTGCTATATTCTTTTTGACTCGACATTTCTCATTCGGCTTATTTTTGAAATAACCCACTTAGTTCCAATCACATTCTTATCCTTTGGTCTAGGTACGAATGTCCAAGTCTTTTTTTTCTTAATTTGCTCAATTTTGTCATTCATTTCTCCTTTCCAATATTTATTCTCCAAAGCTTCTTTGGCTGATTTGGTATCAAATTTAGATAATAAACATGTATCATTCTTCAATTTTCTTCTTATTGTGACTCCAAAATATTTGTCTCCAATGATATGATTTGATGCATGATGTCTTCTCACATACCCTACCAAAATAGGTTTAGGTCTTCTTACTTCTTGTTGTGGTTCACTGGATTGTTCATTTTCATTTGTATCTTGTGTATTTTCTTGCAACTCAACTTCCTCTATCTGATGGTAAGTAGTATTTGTCTATAATTCAACTCCTATAGCCTGTTGCTCTACACAACTCTTTTGCAAAACCTTGGTAATGCCTGGCTATTGATGCACTACTTGTGTCACCAGTCATATGATGTGAGAAACCACTATCAATTATCCATTTATCATTCTTACTCACATGTGAAATCAGTGTAGTTTTCTCATCTTCGTCAAAATCATCTTGTATTGTAACATAAACAACTTCTTAATCGTGATCATTAGAACCATCTTCTTTAGCAATGTAGCAAGATTTCTTACCTTTATCTTTGTAGTCTTTTTTACCTTTTTTGTCTCTATTGTCTCTTCTTCCTCTATTCTTGATATTTTTCCTTTACTCCTCCTCATCTTTGTCAAGACACCTTGCAAAAATATGACCAACTTTCTTACATGTAAAACAAATAATAGGAATTTTACCTTTGTATTTTTCTTTTCCTCTAGGTAGTATTCTAGCCAATGGTGCTTCAAGATCATCATCAAATTCACTCTCACTTTCTACATACTTACTCTTCTTCTTTATCTTAGATCCATCAAGGGTTAGTGTTCTTTAAATGCAAATTTAATACTAGCAGGTCAATAATTATTAAAAAAATTTACAATTCAAATGCAGTAAGTCTGCTAACCAGACTATCCAAAGTTAGATCATTACTAGATTTACATCTCAACTCTTGTATTGAATAAACTCTAATAGCATAAGAAAGAAGTAAAGTTCTCAATACATTTATTATCACAATCTCTTTAGATACAATTCCTCCATTACCTTTGATAGAATTCACCACCTCTTTAATTCAGCCACAATACATACAGTGGTCTCACCTTCTTTCGTTCTCATATCATCAAACTTTCCTCTCAAGATTTTTGCCTTAGCTCTCAATACATTTTTCTCTCCTCCATGGATTTGTGCCAAATTTTCCCACATTTTCTTTGCAGTAGTGCAACCTTTCACATCATGAAATTTAGCATAACTTGGGGTTGCTACAAGTTCAATCACACTTCACTAATATTTTTATACTTCTTTATTGCTTTACTCTCAAGAACTTCTCCTTAATATTTCCAATCAACAACAAACCAAATTTATAAAACATCTCTTATGCCTCCTTAAATAGGTAATTTTGATCTTTTTCCTCTTAAACATCACCATTGATCTTAGGTTAGGTCATATTCATTGAATATTTCCATCATTTTGTTCTCCTTCTTCTAGAAACTTCTAATCAAATCCTTGCCTTTGATTGCATAATAAACTCTCCTCATGCATTAAATATGACAGCTCAACAATCTTTATCATCCATGTGCTTTGACTAATCCAAAATTCTAACTTTTTTGGTCTCAATCTTTATTCTTTCATAAACTATAACCTTTTTTGTCACTCGGCAATCACTATGTTCTTTTGCTTGATCATCACTATGTAGCTTGGTACACTTTTTAATTTCACTCGGCAAAAACTAGCTCACTTGGCCATTACTATGAATGGTAAATACTAACATTTCCTTTACCAACTTTCTCAACAATAACTAAAACTTGAATTATACTATTTGTTTATATTCTACTTAAGTTCCTTAATCTTTTGCTTCACTTGCTTCATTAACCAACCAATACTAATATTTAATCATGCTTAGAATTTAACTCAGCTCTTGTCATTTCTCTCATACATCAATTCACTAAGCTTATTCACTTCATATAATGATTCAACAACGCATTATCTTGCCAATTATAAACTTATCAAGTGCCCATTGTATTTCTATGATACTTAACTTCTCATTCTCTATAACATCACTAGCTCACCTTGTTATTTCTCCTTTTCAAATCCTCTTCATCAATAAAATATTATGGCACTCTACACTATTAGTAAATGTCTCTCTAGTAGATTTGAAAATGTCTTACCAGTAGGTTTAACATCAATGATAACATAATAATTGTTCCAATCATAGTTTCCAACAAGGAATTCATAGGGCTCATCACTAAATTTGGCCATTGAAGGTTCTTTCCAACAATCATGGCCTAAACTTTCATCTTCTCAAGGGATTGTCCATCTAATATGTCAAGGTTTTAAGAGGAAATGACTTAGTAATTTTGTATCAATCTCTTCCCCATATTCAGCTTATTTTCTATACTTAATTGCACTAAGAGATAACATGATGACATATTGTTTCCACTAGCTAAATTGATCTCATTGACAATGTAAATAGATATGAACTTTGATGAAGAAGAGCATATAAAGCATTTGATTGCATGCAAATTTAAGAGTTCTTGATATGAGTGATCACAAGGAATGAAGTATCTTGATATGAGTGATCACAAGGAATGAGGTGACAAAAAGATGGAATGAATCCACCTTTCAAATAGAATCAAGAGACTTAAAATAGATAAGGATGAATGCAACAACACATTAGAGTATTTCAAAATATTTATAGTCTTTACATATAAGGAAAGAGGCAAAAAAATGACTATCCTTACTATTATAAGTTACAAAGTAGATATAAAAAAAATTATTTTGACTTTATATATTTACAAATAGATCTAAGGTATTTGTAAGTAGGGTGATATATAAGTGGTAGCATGCTACTTGAAAAAAAATACTTTAATTAGTTTATTGTACTAAGATACATCACATGTTCACAAATTAAAATGATTCTTATTAGTAGTGTGTTCAAAATTCATTATTACTCGAATCATCATCCTAGGATCAACTTCGGATGAATGCTAATGTGCTATAATAATATACAATGTATTAGTTTTTCTCCAAAATATGGATGTAGGTAAGATAAACTATTCACATTATGAATTTTGACATATTTTGTTATTGTTACAAATGCAATTGTTTTTTTCTATTAAAAACATATCTAATAAATTCTAAGTAGGATGAGCTTTATGTCTAAGCATGGAAATAGTAAGCAATGAACTCAAATAAGGGTCATGTTGTCAAGTGTTAAAATTATTCTCATATAGAAAAATCAAAATGATCCTTATTAATAGTGTTTTCAACATTCAATACTTTGTTATTGTTGAAATGTAGTCAAATTTATTTTATTAAAAATAATTATAATCTATTTACAACTAGAATGGATGTCATATGAAAATTCTAAACAATAAATAGATTGCCATATTACTTGTGTTATGTTTTTATTAGCCATATCTCACTCTCATTTCACCTCAATAATGAAAAACTCAACCATGGGGTTTAGAAGAAGGAGAAGTGGGCTTGACAACATATCACCTAAAAAAGGATTCTAGGTTATAAGAAAGTTGAGTAATGCATTGATTGTAAGTAGTAAAAATAGTGTATTGTTTGGATTAAAGTATTCCTATTCCAAATTTAGTTACAACAAAAAAACATGACTATAGTTACACTAGAATGAATGTCGTGTTAAAAATATTGATAAAGAATGATTGTGTCATTTTTTTGTTAGGTTGGTTGTAGACATATATAAGTCTCATTTCACCTTAATAGTAACTCATGCAACTAAGGGGCATAGAAAGTAGAGAAACGCTAGAAAATGTACACAATATACGAAATTGCACTAGTACATTAGTTGTACCAAAAATAGTCACAATAATGTATTATGTAGATAAAATACACAGGAAAAATGATTAGATAACTTGTCTAAATAAGTGACTAAATAAGTGAATATGTGTATATTTTTTCATAGTGGAAAAATTAATTCCACAACTAGGGTTCCTCATGTGTGCCCATGCCTTGCCCTATTATCACTTGTGCATCCAAGCCCTATGCTTCTGTCGAACACTTCTAACTTTTCTAGTATGGGAGATAGAGAGTGTGGAATTGAATGCCTTAAATGAAGTATAAACATTTTTTCAACGTTATCAAATTTCCACAATCCATTTGAAATGTGCAAATTGTATTTCTGGAATCGATTATGTAAGGCTTTTTAGCATCAACATCAAGATGAGAGAATGTAAAAATAAAAATTATTCATATTTCCATCATCTACTCCACCCTTAGTGTCAAAACCTCCTATTTGTAGTCTAGTGTGGTATCCATAGTGATTATGGTTGGCTTTGGGTCCTTTGTGCCTTCCAAGCATGCTAAGGGTTCACCCAAGAGTGTGATTGTGAGAAGACATTTTGACCCACCCTATCCTTAACAAAGGTCATTGTAACTGGTGATGATGTTTACCTATTTGTTGCCCCACTTTTTGTTCTCTACTAATAAGAAAAATTGAATATTTGTGTTTTAATGAGAGGAGTGAATTCATGGTTTTGTTTGAGTCTAGATCTAAGCCCTCTTAGGTTAGACAAGTCTCTATTGGACTTTACCTTTCTTCTTCTCCTCATTCCTAGCCGGGTGGTTTTTCATTTTGTCAAGTGATCTAATGGGTAGGTGAGTGTTGATTCTGATGGAGATTCATGTTACTCATTCAATGATCAACTATAAGTTATACCCATTTATGGCCTTTCACCATTTGAAAAATTGACGCTTGTGGAAATTTGGAAATTGTCTTCTCCTCAATGGGTTTTCTATCCATGAGGATGATTTCCTATGAAAGACATTAAATGATGCATAGAGATCAAAAACATGTGAATAACAAGGCATCCCATAGTGAATCAATGTTTCCTCTATGATTATAACTTCGTAAAACTATTCAAATTTTTTATAGCCCTCATAATCATCCCCAACAAAAAATTTAGAACTGACTTCTTCTCAGTGGGTTTTCAACCCATGAAGTTGGTTTTCCAAAAATGTAGTTTAGAATGAAAAGGAATAATAAGTGGTCTTCAATAAGGTCTTTGCACCTCATTTAAACATTTCTAATTCCAAGAGGAGCAATTGTTAAAGTTCAACTAAGAAAGGAAATGTTGATAGAGAAACATATGTTGATCTTAGATTGGTTTTGAAAATTGAGTGACAACACACTTAAGAAACTTACTAAATTCATGCTGAGCTAGTAACATATGCTGAGTATAATTTTTATAGATGTTGAGTCACTCATGTGCTGCGTGAATAGTAAGTGTCAAGAAAATAGACAGAGCCAAGCAAGTTTCAAGTGCTGAGTGAACAGTTAGTGCCGAGCAAGTTCAAGTGCCAAGCCAGATAGAATTATAGTATATGTCGAGCATTAGTACCAACAAGTGTCAAGTAACACAAAATTGGACTAGTTGTTTATGATGGCACAGACAACAATGTAAACCATTTTTGATCTGACATATGGATAGATCTCAAAGCCTTAAAGATAAGATCAAATCTATTTGGATTTCCTATGTGATCAACATGCAACCAATCACAAAAATGGAGGGAATTGAATGAGAAAGTTGGATGAATCTTAATCGTAGATTCATACCTAACCCTAAGCCACCAAAGTTTTTTTAAGGGAGATAAAGCCTCATGATTTATAGTGAAGGAGAGAGAGCATTAGAGAATTCATGTGAGAAGGTGATGATATTAGTGAAAGGGGTGAATTGATCAAGTGACTTAGAAGAAGGATAGAATTGTAGAATCAATTTGCAGAATAGAGGATCAAGGTTACAGCAATTTCATATAAGATCAAAGAGGATTGAGATGAACTAAATTAGGATATGAAATTAGCAATATCAGATTGTAAGTGTGTCAGGTCAAACATTCTACTATACTTTCTAACAACTGTATCAGTAGGATGAAATCCTTGTATCAAGGTTGATTTAACAATCATTGAGAAATTCTTTAACAGGGTGACATTCCAAGTGAGTGTTCTAAAGTCCTTTAACCAGGCATACTTCTAACAGGGTGTTAAAATCCTTTAACAAGGTAGGATCTAACAATCCTTTGTAAGCCTTTAATAGGGCAGGCCTTTCATAGGGTAGATCATGAGAATGGTTAAATCATGTAACCTTAACAAGTGAAATTTATTGTTGCAGTAGTGAAGAATTGTGGGTATCATCCCCACCCCAGTTTTACCTTCTTATTGGAGGGTTTATGGGTAATTATATATGGTGTCAAGTGTTTACATGGATGCATTTACTTTACATGTTATTTGAATATGTTTATGCATGTTTTGTTTTAAAGTTAAAAGCTTTATTGGTTAGAGATTAGTACTTATGATTCACAACCCCCCCCACCCCCCTTCTTAGAAGTATACATTTCCCATTTGTAATTTCCAACAATTGGTATCAAAGCTAAGTTCTCATCAGGAGAAGCCTTACAACTTGGAGAAAAGATCTTGAGATGGAGGTTTACAAATTGGGAAAGACCATTGAAAATCAAGAGATTGAGATACATCTCTTACTGCAACAACTGGATGAAGCCAAAGATGCATTGAGAATTTTGCTAAAGAGAAGGAAAGAGATTGCTATAGCAGAAAATGACACCCAATACAAGGATATTGACACCCCAAAATTATTTGCAAATGGTAACTCCTATGAATTTGATGCAGCAATTGCAGATCTCGTGGAAAAAAATAGAGCACAAGCTGAGGAAATCAGAAATCTCAAGTTAGAGCAAGAATCATAACCTATACTGATATGTGAAGTGATTGAAAAAAAGAAGAAAGCTATAGAGGACAAGGTCATGATTGAAGAAGACAAGATAATCTTGTCAAATAGATTGGAAGAAAAATCAACAGAGTTGTCTAGTATTTCAAACATGCAGTTGGACACCCTAAGCCAAATGATGAATGCCCATCATGAGTTGAATGTCAAGGACATTGGGATAACTACATTGAAGTTGCAAAATGAACAATCATAGAATGACCTAAAAAGAGAGGAGGAATTTTCTAAAATTTTCAACAAGCCAAATGAATCCATTAAGTACTTTGAGCAATTACTAAAATCCCCTAGATCCATTAAAGACACATTAGGATTGGGCTATACAAGCACTAAAGAAGGATAATCATCCAAAGTTGTTGAAGAAAGAGGCAATAAAGGTAAGAATTCTAAACCTACTTGTCATAATTATGGAAAGAAAGGACACAAAGCTAATGTTTGCAGGAGCAAGAATGCTAGTTAGAATGCCAAGCCAAAGAACATGACACATTGTTACAAGTGCAACAAACAAGGTCATCACGCACATGAATGTAGAACCAGAACCATGCATGCGCCAAGATTTGAAAGATGTTGCTACAATTGCCAGAAGTTTGGACACAAAGCCTTTGAATGTAGATCCAAGTCCACATGGTCATTAAACAAGGGAAGAAGCCATGCAAATTCCTATAATTGGGATTACAATACAAGACATTATTGTCATTATTGTCAAGAGTATGGACACATCCCTAAGAATTGCATAAGAACACATTTTAGAGGTAGCCACAACAGATGGTTAAGTCAAACTACATGCTTTAGTTGTTTGAAGACTAGTCATATCAACAAGCACTACCCAACAAGGACAAAGGCACCTAACTTAGAGTCAAACAAGGTAAAAGGCAAGGTAGATATTGAACACATCAGAGGAGAGATGAACAAGACATGGAAGAAGAAAGATGGATGCAACACATCAAATGAAGGGATCGCTTCACCTGAAGGGTTAAGTGGTCACACTTCATCAAACTAAGAAAAATGAGGTATGTGGGACTAATATTCAAATGTTTCATCATACATCAATTCCAAGATAAGGTTAGTGTTGAAAAGGACAAATTATCATGAATAAAGATACAAGTCAACAAGGAAAAACTAAGGTAAAATCTTTAAGTTTTCATCTTACTACAAAGTGTGAAAAGTTTTCTTCAATTGTCAAGTAAATTTCAATGTGTGTTGAGTTATCAGCCAAAGCCAGTTGAATCCAAGTCAGTAGTATATGTCGAGTGAAGGTAATTCTTATTGAAGCTAAGTAAGGGTAACTCTAGTGGATGTTGAGTGATGAAAAATCAATGAATACTGAGTAAAGAAAAAATTGCATAGAAGCTGAGTTTATAGTTGTATATGCACTATGCATTAAATGCAATGTTTTAAAAGGGTATAAGACAATTTTTTGCCCTTTTTTGTCATTTTGAACATAGAGAAAGAGTGAGCAGAGCAAAGCAGCAATTGACGAGCAAAGATTGAAGTTGCATGAATTCTAGCCAAGATCAAGCATCGTTTCATCAATTTGAAAGGTATTCTTCACATGTTGAGTTACGTAATTTAATATTTTTTGAAACCCTAGCTTGCAAAAATGGCCTCTAGCTCTAGAAATCCCAAGGGTAAGGAACCCTTCTAAGTTTAGTTGGTTAGTAATGAGGTTAAGCAACCAAATTTTAGGCCTATTCCTGAAGTTTCATATAAGAATGACCCAGTAGGGACATTGTCAATCATTCCACCAAAGGTTGTAATGGTTCAAGACGTAAGGAAGTGTTATAACTGCAAGGTTGGAGGGATAGCAGACATGGAAATTTGACATGCATATGACAAACTGTGTCAGAATGGAGTGTTGAAGAAAGAATTCCAAATTGTTGAGACGAAGGGCTTAACCCATGCCCTAGATTTCCCTACCATCTTTAAAACTGAATGGATAAGAATTGTTTTGAACAAGATCCATGATGCATGCTTATGGTTAGAAGGAGGACTGATCAAATTGTCAAAAAGGATTGTGCATAGGGTTACAGGGTTTCCAACCCTAGAATGGCCCAAAACCCTAAGGGGCGATTCTAAAGAAGCAATTGAAAAGAATATAGGGGAAAAGTGAAATAAGAGGGGAATGACTATTGATACCATCAAGGATCCACTTCTTGAATTTGTTGCGAGGGTCATATCTCACAAATTCTATTAGTCAAGCCAACTGAACAGTGTGTCATGCATTACAATTGATGTAGGGTACAAAATTATGAAAAAAGATCATACTTATGATCTAGTACAACTACAGTTGCAACAAATCATGGAGAACCTAGGAGCTATAAGGAGATCAAAAGGTGCTCAATGCAAATTTCATTCAATTTTGATATGTATATTCTTTTATGTTCAGAATGAGTTTCCTTCTTTTGGTAAGGTAGGATGGAAGACTAATAGGTCTATAGCTATACAAATTAATGAGTACATAGAGCAAATGGGAGATAATTTTGAGTCTCTAATGACTAGTTATTTTGAGGATTTCAAGAAAACCATGAAACAAAGACTAAGAATCCTAGTTTCCCTAGTGGAGAAGTATTACAATGACATATGCTTCTTAGTAGATATTGATTACACATTTATCCAGGCTGTAGTACCTAGAGTGAGATGGCTAAGGCCTTTGGGATATGAGATTAATATAGATGAAGCATCAGCAGCCATCACTGCATTACTTGCTGAGGAAATTGATAAGTCGGCAAAGATCTTTGGCAACTATGATGTTGTGAAATCCAAGGTAGAAATGGAGTTGAAAACTGCCTCAACTCTAAAAAAGAAGGATAAATTGGTCAAGAAGCTAAAATCCAAATTTGGTGAGGGAGCTAAAGGTGAAGATGATGAAGAAGAACAAGAACAAGAACAAGAATAGGGACAAGAACCTCTTGCCCTAACACAAGGAAAGGGTGAAGATGAAGAAGAAGGTGTTGAGAAGGAACAAGTCAAGGAAGCACTAGTAGTACAAGAGAAAATGAAGAGAAAGGCTAAGAAACAGCCAATAGCTCAGCCCAAGGGTAAAAACATTGCTAAACTAAGCCCTGTCAAGCCTACTACTCTAGACACAAGAGCAACTACAAGGGCCACCATTCAAAATGAAAAAGAGAAAAAAAAGGAGAAGAAGAAGCTACAGAGAAACTAGGTCTAGTGCAAAAGAAAATGAGGAAATACATTACACAACCAGAATTTGATGAAGAGAGGATTGAGTCAGATGACAACAACCAATTCAGAGTGGTAAGTCATGCACCCAAGTCTAATATTGATAACATTTATGAAAATATTAGGGATAATGGAGACTTGAGTGGTGTGAAAACTATTGAATTCAATAAATTAAATAGAGAATATCATAATAAGGTTGAGGAATCAATATATGCCATGATGGCAAAATTCAAGAATACTCCACTTGAATTTGACACCACTATGCCTAAGGATTTATATTCCATTGTTGAGAATAAATGGCATTATTGCCTAAACATGGAGAAGGAAATAGGGGAGTCTACATTGTCACAAGTAATGCTAGACTTGTCAAAAGGCCAAATAGCAAAAGCAAACAAGAAACATGGGAGCAAGTTTACACCAAAGTATAGAGCATTCAACATACTTCAAAATAAGATTTAAGATGTTTTCAAGAAGTCCACTCAAATGTAGAAATTGATCTATGGACTATCTACTATTAAAGAAGGAAAGGAGGATCCCTTTGAGGGAAGGAACAATGAGGAAGAGGAAGAAAATGATAAGGAAGGAGAAGTAGAAAAGGTAGATAACACAGTAGAGAAGGGAACATAGAAAAATGATGAAATGGAAACTGCTAAGGAGTAGCAAATAGATCAAAGTGTGCCAGACACACAATTGCCACCACTAAGCCCTCCACATGACTCCAACACACCTGTAGAGACAATCAAATTAAAAGGTGTTCTTGACAGCTCAGTTCAAAACATAAATCCACTAACTGTAGAGGATCTAAAGAAGATCCTTAGCCAATCAACATTACAAGAAAATTTGTGTGACAATCTAGTATTAGTCAGTGTAGATGAGTTGCAGAAGGCAGTAGCTGATCTAACTAGGGATAAGGTGACTACACAAGAAACATCTTCTACCATCCCTTTAGCTACCAATGGAAAACCTCAAGAGCTAACATCAATAGATACATCAGCTAAGGTTAATACCACAGTCAAGGTTGTCATGACTAAACAAAAAACTAAAACTATAAATGAGTGAACAAAGGAATAGACAGGACAAACAAAAGTATCTGTTCCTACTACACAAACTCAAGGTGCACCAAAAATAACTATAATTGATCAAGGAAGAACATAGGAGGAGAAGGAGATTCCAAAGGAAAAGGAGTAGGAAGCCATCTAGATATTGGTTAATTTACCAACTACTAGCATTCCTACAAAAGTTCTTCAGAAGCTGAGCAATGATGCAATGCCACTCCAAATTTCAGCACCAAGCACAAGCTCCACAAAGGTTGCAAGGGAACTTCATGATGGAGACCCAACATTAGATGAAGAAATTATCATACCAAAGTATGATTATGCAAGCATGAACCTTGAAAAAATCAATGAAATGCAGGAAGCATTAGAAAGAAAGAACCAAGAAATACTCAGGAAAGAGTATAAATAAAGGCAAGCATTACATGAAATCAAAGACATCTTTCTAGATGCATTCAACTTGTAGACACCTGATGAAACCAAGCCAATATTGGAACAACTGTCAAATATTGTTGAATAGGTGACAAATGAAGACCAAGAAACCAATGCAAAACTTATGGAATGGTCTGAAAAGAAGTTTCAAGGAAAGGTTAATGAGAAAATATCTAGTGGAATAGCACTTTCACAAGTGGAATTGGCTACAAAGATAGAAAAGGTGAAGAAGGTACTTGAAAATATATTCTTAATGTACGCTAAATTGTGTGACCTCACACTCTTCACACAAGAAATGAGCCAAAGGATTTTGAGTCTAGAGATAAATCTAAAAGTATCTAGTATGCAATTACCAGAAAACCCAGCTCAAAGTGAGAAGCATTTTCATTCCATGCTTCACACACAAAAGGAGCTAATTGTATTAATAGTAGAAGAGGCTAATACAAGAGTCAGGTTAGTTCAAATTCAAGCCTCCCTAACTCCACACATGGAGATCCTATAGAAAGAACTAGCCTATGTTGAGACAGTACTCAAGAAAGATCCCAATCTTTCAACATTAGATGGCTTAGTTCACCTTGTAGCAAAGACAACAATCCAAATCAAATCACTAGATGTTGCAATAAACAATTGGGATGTTGCTCTCAAAATTTTAATGGAAGTAAACGAGAAATTCTTGGATAAATACACACTTCGTGTATGAACCCTTTGACATCAGTGTCAAAAAGGGGGAGAAATAGCTATTCAAGGGGAGACATGTAAAAGGGGGAGTTACAAAATAAATAGAGAGAAGAAAGGGGGAGCAACAAGTAGAAAAGTAGAAACAGGGCATCATATTAGAACAAATAAGATAAAGAGTATTATAATTCAAAACGAAGACAAGAGTTACAGTAGAGGAAAATCTACTTTGAAATTTTTGGATATAGCAAAGACACATTACCTCAAGGGGAGTTACAAAATTTTGAGGTATATAGTCTATTACAAACTTTTGAACAATTTTGAAGTTTTGTGTATATGTCTAACAGAATGTATATTATACTCGAGGAAGTTAGATTCATCATGTATAGTTAAGTGTTTTTTCCACTCATATCAAAGGGGGAGATTGTTGATCTCAGATTCATTTTGACAATTGAGTGACAACACACTTAAGAAATTTACTAAGTTCATGTCGAGCTAGTAACATATGCCAAGTATAATATGTATAGATGCCAAGTCACTCATGTGCCGAGTGAATAGTAAGTGCCAAGAAAATAGACAGAGCCAAGCAAGTTTCAAGTGTCGAGTGAATAGTTCGCGCCAAGCAAGTTCAAGTGTCGAGCCAGACAGAATTATAGTATGTGTCGAGCATCAGTACCAACAAGTGCTAAGTAATATAGAATTGGCCTACTTGTTTATGATGGCACAAATAACTATGTAAACCATTTTTAAGTTGACATATGGATAGATCTTGAAGCCTTAAAGATAAGATCAAATTTATTTGGATTCCCTATGCAATCAGCATGCAACCAATCAAAAAAATGGAGGGAATTGAGCGAGAAAGTTGGATGAATCTCAATCGTAGATTCATACCTAACCCTAAGCCACCAAAGTCTTTTTAAGGGAGATGAAGTCCCATAATTTACAGTGAAGGAGAGAGAGTATTAGTGAATACATGCAAGAAGGTGATGATAGCAGTGAAAGGGGTGAATTGATCAGGTGACTTAGAAGGACAAAATTGTAGAATCAGTTTGCAGAATAGAGGATCAAGATGAAATGAATTAGGATCTAAAATCAGCAATATCAGATTGTAAGTGTATTAGGTTAAACATTCTACTATACTTTCTAAAAATTGTATTAGCAAGATGAAATCCTTGTATCAAGGTTGATTTAACAATCATTGAGAAATCCTTTAACAAGGTGAAATTCCAAGTGAGTGTTCTAAAGTCCTTTAACCAGGCACACTTCTAATAGGTTGTTAAAATCCTTTAATAGGGCAGGCCATTCATAGGGTAGATCATGAGAATGGTCAAATCATGTAACCTTAACAAGTGAACTTTATTGTTGCAGTGGCAAAGAATTGTGGGTGCCATCCCCACCCTAGTTTTACCTTCTCATTGGAGGGTTTCTGGGTAATCATATTTGGTTTCAATTGTTTATGTGGACGCATTTACTTTACATGTTATTTCAATATGTTTATACATGCTTTTTTTTAAAGTTAAAAGTTTTATTGATTAGATATTAGTACTTTTGATTCACCCCCTCTCAGAAGTATACATTTCTCATTTGTAATTTCCAACAACATAAATTGTCTTCTCCTAGTAGATTTTCAACCCATGAAGATAGTTTCCCAAATTCCAAAGAAAATAAAGCTAATGATCAAGTTAGATTCATAATTTGTGTGTAGAACATCTCAGAATGATAATGAATAGAAGCTAACCATTACTGAAAAGAGATAATGATTAGGATCTGACTTAGCGAACATTCTCCTATGGAGTACCCTAATGGTAAGTTCCCAAAACTTAAAGGACAATGGGAAAGTAAGTTACCATTGAACCCAATGGAATAGTGAAAAGACCCCTAGATGCTTGTTAAACCCTCACATTTACTATTTCAATGGGTATCTCCTTCAATTTATTTGTGTGGCACAAACCCTAAAGATCAATGGATGAATCAAGGCTCCCATATATATGGGACCATAAACAATTGAACAAACTACCATTCTTTCTTTAAACCGTTATCCTATTAATGTGTATAACTTTTCAAAAAGCTAGTAATTCTTGCATTAACCATTCCTTTCACTTTCTCAATTAAAATTTCACTCTCAAAGTCATGGAAACCAGGTTTATAGGTTTTTATAGGATGACTAGAATAAAATCTCAATTACAAAATTTCACAAACACCTCTCTTCATTTCTACGACATGGAGGATTTTCAAAAGAGAGTGAAGTTTGAGCAGATTCAGCCCATCACTGAGAAACTTTGAGGATGTGGGTTGGTCAAGACAACTGGTTTTCTTATTGCAGTTTAGGCCCCACAGTTAATCTACAAATGTATACATCATTACAACCCAAAGATAAGGTAGATTATGCTACCTGATGACATAGTTTTGGTTTCAAGTGATAGGGAAAACTATGGTGAATGGCCTTCGAGTACCAAAATGGGAAGAATTCTCATACTTGACCTTCATAGGAGTCATATCTGAGTTTTTTGCAAAGAAGATGATTTGGAGGAAAGAATCATGCAGACATGGTTCCAAAAACCATAGAGTGCTAAGACTAAGGTTCCTAAGACCTTGTTTGGGATCAACCTCAAACCAAAGATTATTGATATATTGGTGCTCCTGCATAGGTTGAAAGGTGAGGTAGAAGCTTTGAATTTTGTTGAGCAATATTTTTTTAGTACAAGTCATTTTTTCTGACTCCCAATGTATTGATTAGGCCCATGAGGTAAGTGAAATTTTGTCCAATGCTCTACGTGCTACAAAATTTTACAATACATTCTATATGTCCTCTTTCCTCATCTATATGTTGGCCTCATTGCAACTATGGCTAGGGCTCCCAAGAGTGGATAATTTTCTTGATGATGTGAAATCTTATGAGTGTTATCCATGCTTATAGTTGGAAAATAGCTATGCAAAGTATGTGAAAGTTAATGATGCATTTACTATGAGGATTTGCATGGAACTATAGGGATGTCTAGAAAGGAGATTTAGCCCTAAAGCCATGGTAGCCATCAGCTAGTTTGGGAGTTATTTCATCCAATTCTCATCCTTTTCTTATTTGCATATTGAAACTTTTGATGGTTCCCCTTGAAGCTACCAAGATATCCCAGTGACATGCTCATGCTAATCGAGATCGTGTAGTAGACCATTCAAGTGAATGTGTTGAGAGGGAGCTTGAAGAAGAAAGGGTAAAAATTCCCCATGAAGGTGGGGGATTTCATCTATGACACTGCTCTGATGCCAAGAACATGTTGAAGGTATTCAAGATGAAGTATAAGTTGGACATGTATGAAGTCCTAAGACCCATGATTGACCTGAATGGGTATGCAAGGGATGTTTTTCAAATTGGAAGCATAATTAAGCACATTACCACCATTGATGTTTATGCAAGAATGAGTTTGAGAGCTGTGACTGAGCCTTTACCAGATTAATAGTCAATCAGGTGAAAATGTACAAAGTCAACATTGATGTCGAAGGAATAGAGGATGATAGCCAGAACATGTATAGTGAGACTTACCTGAAAAAGCTCAGAGGCACTCCAATAAGCTTGGAACCTTATGAAGACATTAGGGAAGAGCTAGATATAATGATGGCTTGAAGCTATAAGAGGACCAAAAAATGAGTTGAATGGACCACAGTTAGAAGAAGTCAGAGCAAAGGCTCATCCACTCAAGCTTCTCCAAAAGTTACAGTGGCTTCTTCTTCCCAAGGTGGTACATCAAGTGAAATATTATCTATTACCCAAGGGCCAAAACAACCATTAGATGGATGTGATCAACCTCCTGACAAGAGCATTCCCCTGGCCATAACTTGTCAGTATAGTTCTCTACCTATAATTAGAACTCTTTCATAAGACAAGAAGAAGAAGGTAGAGGAATTAAAGGTGGTGCAATCACACTTGCTCTCTCACCCCATAATAGTCTAATCCCATCTATGAGTGCAGCACTACTCCTTCCAAGTAGTCCCAAAGCACAAGTAGTAGATCTTGGAGGTGGTTGAAGTAGTGAGAGTCAGTCTACTAAGTCTGATGAAGCAAAAAAGAAGACTATGGAAGTAGAGAAAGGCCTAAAATCTTCAAAGCTCATCTCAAAGGCCTCGAAGAATCTTTTCTCTTCAACCACAAAAGTACTAACCCCAATCAAGAGAAAGATGTTTAACATAGATGCACTTGGGACTGTATCCAAGGTGATCAGCACAGAGTCATGGCTAGAGGGCACCTTAGATAGAAAAAGAAAGAGGAAAGAGGAAGGAGTTCCTAATAAAGAGACTTTATCTCTAGCTATCCACTCTAGATAAGCACGAAGAAAAGTCAAAAAGAAGAAAAACTTGTCAATTCTTGGACAAGGTCCAGACACAGGGCATCTAACAATGGAAATTACCAAACCCACTAAAGAGGGAAGAATCAAAGATATGTCTGTAGATGATTTTTCCCTACATTCTATGGATCTCAAGGAAGTCAAACATAACACCAAGGTTGGCCTATGGAAGACAACAAATGATGTGATAAAGGGACAACTTGAAAGCCTTAAATTATTAAAAGTCAAAATGAAGGAAAAAATTCATGAACTCAATGGTTATATCAGGCAGTTAATCACCCTATTGGAAAGCTTTGGAATGTCAATTACCAGTGATCCTACAACTACTAATGTTCAAACATGCATCTCTCAGCTACAAGAAGAAAAACATTTTGGGAAGATTGGTAGAGAGTGGAGTGGGAAACTCAAGTTAGAAGGACTTACCATTATAGAACAAATCGACAATGCAATATGGAGGCTTGAAACAAAGAAGGACAATATTTCAGCGAAGCGAGCCACCCTATCAGTAGAGAAAGTTAAGAGTGAAGATTATATTTCTTTACTGAAGATGATTACCCATATGAAGGCTAAAGAGGCTATGGAAGTAAAGATTCTACCTAGGGTAGACAAGCCTCTATTTGAGTGGCTGTAAAGCATACAATTCAAGTTTGAAATGATCCTGGTGTAATGCGGTCGCATTTCTGTTATTTTTGTCGAACTCTTTTAGGCTAATTTTATGTTTAATGATTAGTAGTATTGTTGGTGATTATAAGATATTGTCTTAGATTCAGTTGATTTTTACTCTATATTTCATATATGCATGATGATTATACAATGTTTTCAGATATTGATGGTTTATTATCACATGTGTTTTCTTATGGATACTTACCCCATACTTGCATGTGTATGGTGTGCGTGTTTATTTTCTTTATGTATGACGTTTCTGATGTGGTTAAGGAAGGGAGTCGTAGTCATCTGCTAGTCAGGATCTACACGATGCACCATTTCTTGTCATTGCTTGTTTAGCTTAGAATATTGTGTCTATACATGGGTGGATTTTATGCAAGTTGTAGGTACCAGGTATCGACTTCTTTGAATTTCCAGGATGAGCGTACCCTATCGCATTATCTCAATGGTAAGAGAGGGGAGATAAATTCTTAAGTCCAAATCCCATACCTTTAAGCCATTTGTCCTAATTGAAAATTAGAACAAGTATTTGAGTTAGTACCCTCTGAATGTGTCAGATGACATTAATTCGTGATTATAACCCTTTTGTTTGATTTGGTATGTGTTTTTCTATGATGGGTTTTCGTATGTTGTTTTATGAGTCCTTGGTGTATTTTCTATCAATTAAGTTTAATTAAAAAGATTAATTAATGATTTAATTTAATAGAAGATTATTATGACATTTTAATATTTAATTATACTTAATTAATTGAGAAATTAATTAAATAAAAAGAATTAAATTTGAGGATAAAAGTTTAAGGATAAATTTAGAACGTGATAATATTTATTTAATTTAATAATAATATATTTAGAGTTCATTTTTAAATAAATGCTAAATATTATTATTATTTGAGTTAATAATTATTTTATCAATTAAGTTTCTAAAATAAATTAATAAGTGAAAATATAATTATTTTAATAAAAGATTTTAGATTGCATGATGCGTGCATGAGTTTAAATATGAGAAATTAATTAAAAGATAA